>CM049308.1:86769765-88061551 GCA_026874595.1 Sipunculus nudus | reverse complement strand
TACGCCAGAGAATCAACAAACTGAATGAAGGTAACTGTACGTCATACAAACAGCAACTGAAAGGAGATTAACGTACGTCACACAAACAACAAACAGCAAGAAGAAAAATGTACATCACATTACCAACAAAATGAATGGAGATAAATGTACGTCATACAAACAACAAACAGCAAGGAGATAAAAGTACGTCACACAAACAACAAACAGCAAGGAAATAAATGTACTTCATACAAACAACAAACTGATTGGAGCTAAATGTACGTCACACAAATGAGAAAATAGTCCAGCGGTTAAGCTCCCATATTTGGAAGAATTGTACATTAAATGAAAGAAGCAAGAACGTTTTTAAAACTCTTCTTTGGAGCTTAATGGTGAATTTCAGATATAAGGCCAAGCTGAAAATAAATTATCTTGGCCAAAATCCAAGGTGGCGGCCAAGATGGCCAATAACTCGAGTTATAATGTCGCTAGAAAGCATTGCAAGTACTCTATTTATTTGTTCTTTTGGACCGAGAAATTCAATTTTTTAGGTTTAAAACCCCTCAAGGTACTCAATTTTTGTATTTTTTATAACAAGATATTCCCATTAGTTCAGCGGTTTAGCTACATACTTAAAAGAATTATGTAAAAGATGAAATAAGAAAGAAATTTGTTCTCATAGATGTCCAGACCAAACTAAATATTTCCAGATAAGAGGCTTAGCGGAATTCAGAATATCTTGGTCAAAATCTAAGATGGCAGACAAGATGGCCGCCGGATTATGAAATAACAACACATGCGGTGTTTTCTGTCCTAGAATCTATTGCAAGTATACTACACTGTGTTTTCGGGGTCGAGAAATTCATTTATATGGGTTTCAATCAGTAAAATGACTCTGTGAATGAAATCTGGTATTATTTGGTAAAACGCTCGGCTCTCTCCACTGGCGACAGAGGTTCTATAACCGGTGTTGGTGTGAGAGTGGGTTGCAGTGGTTCTCCTAGACTTCAGATTCTAACCACCCCTTCCCAGCACCACCATCCGAGCCATTGAGTGGCCTTATACTAGTTATATATAGATATGTACTATCCATGTAAAATAAATTTTACTTGTTTATAAATTTCATTTTAGACTGAAGGCAAGAAAGAATTGTAGGTTACACACACGGGTAGAAGCTCACACCTGTCAGGTGTATAGATTCAATGACTCTTTCACTATGAGCTGATGGTGCAGCTTTCTGACTCTATGCTCGCATGAATACAGAATCTGACACATTTAGAAGCTCACAACATTATGCTTTATACTTTCTTTTTAAAGGATAGATTAAGGACTGTTTTTATATTACTTTCTATGGGAATTAGCTTATCCATACGATAAGACGTTTTCTTTTAAAAAGATGTCATAACCTATCGTTAAGACGTCTGAGGGAATCTCTTGGTTTCTGGAGAGATTTCATCATTATGCCATTGAGACATCGACGGGGGTCGAAGTCGAGGCTTACAATTCCGATGTCCTAAGCCGTAAACACTAGGCGACGTCCTACCCCTTTATATGTTATCCTTGTACTGTAGTGATTAAGCTTCACAGAATGCTGTTTGTAATTTAACCGCTACGTTTGTGATATGGTAAGATTATCCTTAACAATTGGCTAACATTGACTTTAACATTGACACTATTGTTTTAAAATACTTCATCTCCTTACATAATGCTTAACTTTTATATTATTTACATCTATTTATAAATATCATTCCCCCCCCCCCAAAAAAAAATATATTAACACGTTTATAAATTAACACCATGTGCACATGATGCAAAATTATAGATCGCACTGAGCCTTGCACATAAGATAAACCGAACCTATAGTTAGTAAATTGGAATTGTGTGGGAATTTCCAGGAGAAAACACTGTTGTCCTATTAGATCTAAATGAAAAAAAAATCAAGCATAAGTGAAAAGTTGATGACAATATTACAAATGGTTCAGGAATAATATTCAGGAATAATATTCAGAACTAGTCTATTCTTAATGACGTATGTTCACTTGATAAAGCATGTGCTATGAAATAAAAGTTTCCCAAACATTCTGCATATTGGAATAAAGCTGACATAAAGAGAAAAAATCAACCGCCATAGCACACCAGCTTAAAGCACAGAACCGTTTCATTCACCGATCAAGTCAATGAAAACTCAAATCAAACTTTGTACTGAATTTTGTTGTAATCAAGATGACAAAGTCAAAATGCATGTCTGGAACCTAAGAGTTCATTATATTTTTCAACCTTGTGGTGTGAATTCGAAATTCTGTCTGGCGCCTTGCTTTTCCATGCCCTAAACATACATCCCTGAAACTCCAACGATTAGCTGGCTTGAACGCTGGCAGCACTGACCCCTGAAGTTTGATACATGTGGTAAATATTCTGATTATACATGGATGTACCATATGAATCTACAAGTATCCATACCGTTAGCAAATGAAAGTATTTTGTTGACACCAACACATCATGCAAAGTGAATGCCAACTCGTTAAAAAGGAAAAAGTTTATATCTTGAAAATGGCCTCACAGCAAAAAGTAGTTATATTTGACTGATATATGTTATTATTTATGTACGAGAATCGTCACAACATAACATTATTAGCAATCTGCATAGTTATCTACATGTTTGTTGATTATATCATGCATTCATCACCATAGCACAAAGGTAGCATACAGCAACATGTCATGCTCCTCTAAATGTGTGCTGATTCTGTCTTCATTAAAGCGTACAGTGAGAAAGCCATCACCTTATGGCAAAAGAAGCATACAATCTATACAGCAAACAGGTGTCAGCTTCTACATGTGTGCGTTTCCTGACATGCAGGCATGTAGTCTTAATAATTTATGGATACGATTTTCCGTTGAAACACTCATGCCCCATGGTGTTCAAATAGTTGTATATTAAATTTCAGTATTACAATCTAATATTTCCTAACTTAATTAACAAAGGTTTACATGAATATTAAGTTGATCGTAAAATTTAACATCATGTTTATAGATTTTCGAAAAATCTTACTATTTTTCGCAGATATATCAAGCTCCGCAAACATAGCTCAGCAAATGACACTTTCATTTGAAAATGCAGTATTCAACAATTTTTACCAGATTTTGCCACTGGATGTGCTGATGAAAAAGACACTTTCAGCAAAATTTCATTACGTACAAAGAAGGCATAGAATGTGACAGGTGTGAGCATCATCTTTTATATGGCTTTATACTGCCAAGCACGCATTGAGTCTGATATAGTAATTCCACCTTCGGTAGTATATAAGGGGGAGGAAATCGAAGTACATGGAAAAAAACCAACCGAACTTGAAAGGACCACTACAACCCACTCTGATATGAACAATGTTAATCAAATCTGGGGCTTTTGTAGATAGACGAGCGTTTTACCACTCGACTATTTCATTACACTGAACAGACCTAGGGGTCAAATACTTAAAATTAATATGTCTTTCAAATGTCATCACAGTTTTATTTATGCTTTTGATATTTCCCAATTGCACTAACTAAGGTTTATATGAAATATACGTTGATCGCAGAATCTAATTATATGTATGTAGGTATCAAATATAATTAGTGTTTATGAACATATCAAGTTTTTAAATTTATTTTAGATTATGTCATACATGTTTCTTGCACCCATAACCTCTGCAAAGCAATTATATTTATCAGCATGCAAATGAAGATAAATTAAAAGGGAAAAATATTAAATATTATATTGCAATAAAAACTGTTCTACAATTCAAGCATTAAAACGAATGACAAAACAGACAAACCTAGCCCAGGAAATGACACTTTCATTTGAGAACAATCACAAGGTATGCAACTGCTGTGCAGAACTCCGCAAATAATGTTTGCTGTTCGGTCTGCTAGACAAAGGCAAATTATAATATTTTCTTATTAACAAAACCAGAATTCAATCACAGTCATAATACAGACTAGGAACCCTTATAAATGAATTTCTTGACCCCGAAAACATAGAAATAGTGCACTCATGCAATGCGAATATAATGATATTTTATTATTTGGCGGCCATCTAGGATTTTGACCAAGATAGAGTGAATTCCGCTTGACCCTATTACTAAAAATATTGAGTATGGTATGGACACCAGTATCGCCAAGTTTCATGCTTCTTTCATACTTTGCATAATTCTTCTCTTTACAGCTGGACTAAAAAGAATGTGGATTGAGATAAATTACGTCACACAAACAAATAGCAAGGAGATAAATGTACGTCAAACTAAGAACAAACTGAAATGAAATGAATTAACGTTACACAAATAACAAACGGAAAGGGGATAACTGTACTTCACAAAGTATTTTGTTGACACCAACACATCATGCAAAGTGAATGCCAACTCGTTAAAAAGGAAAAAGTTTATATCTTGAAAATGGCCTCACAGCAAAAAGTAGTTATATTTGACTGATATATGTTATTATTTATGTACGAGAATCGTCACAACATAACATTATTAGCAATCTGCATAGTTATCTACATGTTTGTTGATTATATCATGCATTCATCACCATAGCACAAAGGTAGCATACAGCAACATGTCATGCTCCTCTAAATGTGTGCTGATTCTGTCTTCATTAAAGCGTACAGTGAGAAAGCCATCACCTTATGGCAAAAGAAGCATACAATCTATACAGCAAACAGGTGTCAGCTTCTACATGTGTGCGTTTCCTGACATGCAGGCATGTAGTCTTAATAATTTATGGATACGATTTTCCGTTGAAACACTCATGCCCCATGGTGTTCAAATAGATGTATATTAAATTTCAGTATTACAATCTAATATTTCCTAACTTAATTAACAAAGGTTTACATGAATATTAAGTTGATCTTAATATTTAACATCATGTTTATAGATTTTCGAAAAATCTTACTTTTTATCGCAGATATATCAAGCTCCGCAAACATAGCTCAGCAAATGACACTTTCATTTGAAAATGCAGTATTCAACAATTTTTACCAGATTTTGCCACTGGATGTGCTGATGAAAAAGACACTTTCAGCAAAATTTCATTACGTACAAAGAAGGCATAGAATGTGACAGGTGTGAGCATCATCTTTTATATGGCTTTATACTGCCAAGCACGCATTGAGTCTGATATAGTAATTCCACCTTCGGTAGTATATAAGGGGGAGGAAATCGAAGTACATGGAAAAAAACCAACCGAACTTGAAAGGACCACTACAACCCACTCTGATATGAACAATGTTAATCAAATCTGGGGCTTTTGTAGATAGACGAGCGTTTTACCACTCGACTATTTCATTACACTGAACAGACCTAGGGGTCAAATACTTAAAATTAATATGTCTTTCAAATGTCATCACAGTTTTATTTATGCTTTTGATATTTCCCAATTGCACTAACTAAGGTTTATATGAAATATACGTTGATCGCAGAATCTAATTATATGTATGTAGGTATCAAATATAATTAGTGTTTATGAACATATCAAGTTTTTAAATTTATTTTAGATTATGTCATACATGTTTCTTGCACCCATAACCTCTGCAAAGCAATTATATTTATCAGCATGCAAATGAAGATAAATTAAAAGGGAAAAATATTAAATATTATATTGCAATAAAAACTGTTCTACAATTCAAGCATTAAAACGAATGACAAAACAGACAAACCTAGCCCAGGAAATGACACTTTCATTTGAGAACAATCACAAGGTATGCAACTGCTGTGCAGAACTCCGCAAATAATGTTTGCTGTTCGGTCTGCTAGACAAAGGCAAATTATAATATTTTCTTATTAACAAAACCAGAATTCAATCACAGTCATAATACAGACTAGGAACCCTTATAAATGAATTTCTTGACCCCGAAAACATAGAAATAGTGCACTCATGCAATGCGAATATAATGATATTTTATTATTTGGCGGCCATCTAGGATTTTGACCAAGATAGAGTGAATTCCGCTTGACCCTATTACTAAAAATATTGAGTATGGTATGGCCCCCAGTATCGCCAAGTTTCATGCTTCTTTCATACTTTGCATAATTCTTCTCTTTACAGCTGGACTAAAAAGAATGTGGATTGAGATAAATTACGTCACACAAACAAATAGCAAGGAGATAAATGTACGTCAAACTAAGAACAAACTGAAATGAAATGAATTAACGTTACACAAATAACAAACGGAAAGGGGATAACTGTACTTCACAAAGTATTTTGTTGACACCAACACATCATGCAAAGTGAATGCCAACTCGTTAAAAAGGAAAAAGTTTATATCTTGAAAATGGCCTCACAGCAAAAAGTAGTTATATTTGACTGATATATGTTATTATTTATGTACGAGAATCGTCACAACATAACATTATTAGCAATCTGCATAGTTATCTACATGTTTGTTGATTATATCATGCATTCATCACCATAGCACAAAGGTAGCATACAGCAACATGTCATGCTCCTCTAAATGTGTGCTGATTCTGTCTTCATTAAAGCGTACAGTGAGAAAGCCATCACCTTATGGCAAAAGAAGCATACAATCTATACAGCAAACAGGTGTCAGCTTCTACATGTGTGCGTTTCCTGACATGCAGGCATGTAGTCTTAATAATTTATGGATACGATTTTCCGTTGAAACACTCATGCCCCATGGTGTTCAAATAGATGTATATTAAATTTCAGTATTACAATCTAATATTTCCTAACTTAATTAACAAAGGTTTACATGAATATTAAGTTGATCTTAATATTTAACATCATGTTTATAGATTTTCGAAAAATCTTACTTTTTATCGCAGATATATCAAGCTCCGCAAACATAGCTCAGCAAATGACACTTTCATTTGAAAATGCAGTATTCAACAATTTTTACCAGATTTTGCCACTGGATGTGCTGATGAAAAAGACACTTTCAGCAAAATTTCATTACGTACAAAGAAGGCATAGAATGTGACAGGTGTGAGCATCATCTTTTATATGGCTTTATACTGCCAAGCACGCATTGAGTCTGATATAGTAATTCCACCTTCGGTAGTATATAAGGGGGAGGAAATCGAAGTACATGGAAAAAAACCAACCGAACTTGAAAGGACCACTACAACCCACTCTGATATGAACAATGTTAATCAAATCTGGGGCTTTTGTAGATAGACGAGCGTTTTACCACTCGACTATTTCATTACACTGAACAGACCTAGGGGTCAAATACTTAAAATTAATATGTCTTTCAAATGTCATCACAGTTTTATTTATGCTTTTGATATTTCCCAATTGCACTAACTAAGGTTTATATGAAATATACGTTGATCGCAGAATTTAATTATATGTATGTAGGTATCAAATATAATTAGTGTTTATGAACATATCAAGTTTTTAAATTTATTTTAGATTATGTCATACATGTTTCTTGCACCCATAACCTCTGCAAAGCAATTATATTTATCAGCATGCAAATGAAGATAAATTAAAAGGGAAAAATATTAAATATTATATTGCAATAAAAACTGTTCTACAATTCAAGCATTAAAACGAATGACAAAACAGACAAACCTAGCCCAGGAAATGACACTTTCATTTGAGAACAATCACAAGGTATGCAACTGCTGTGCAGAACCCCGCAAATAATGTTTGCTGTTCGGTCTGCTAGACAAAGGCAAATTATAATATTTTCTTATTAACAAAACCAGAATTCAATCACAGTCATAATACAGACTAGGAACCCTTATAAATGAATTTCTTGACCCCGAAAACATAGAAATAGTGCACTCATGCAATGCGAATATAATGATATTTTATTATTTGGCGGCCATCTTGGATTTTGACCAAGATAGAGTGAATTCCGCTTGACCCTATTACTAAAAATATTGAGTATGGTATGGACACCAGTATCGCCAAGTTTCATGCTTCTTTCATACTTTGCATAATTCTTCTCTTTACAGCTGGACTAAAAAGAATGTGGATTGAGATAAATTACGTCACACAAACAAATAGCAAGGAGATAAATGTACGTCAAACTAAGAACAAACTGAAATGAAATGAATTAACGTTACACAAATAACAAACGGAAAGGGGATAACTGTACTTCACACAAACAACAAACTGAATGAAGATAACTGTTCGTCAGACAAACAACAAATAGAATGGAGATAGTTGTACGTCACACAAACAACTAACTGAATGGAGCTAAATGTACGTCACACAAACAACAATCTGAATGGAAATAACAGTTCTTCACACTAACAGCAAACAGCAAGGATATAACTATCAAACAAACACCAGGAATAGGCTTGCTACAGGAACAAGCAGCGGGCGAAAAACTGTTACGCAAACAACAATTCGGGAAAAAAGATAACACAATTACCAAGGAAATTCGTAATCAGTTTAGCCACCCTCTGGTATACATCTCGCCATAATCAATTAAGACATATCTTTAGCTCTCATGTTTCTTAAAACGGAACATGTGCTTCTGGAATCAAACAATAATGCAATTTTAGAGAGCTTTTTGGCTCAATGAACTTCTTAGGATTCCAGGAATTAAGACGCTGCTTGTCGCCCACAGCATTTACGTGGATTATAGGATGACGGTTGATGAGAGGACTAATTAGATCTACTTTAGGACTCAATATTTGCCAGAAATACACGTGTCATATTAGGGCATATCCTTTGATCAGTAATGGACACAGGCACTACTTTTTAACCTTGCATCCGGAATCTTAAATTCTTCAACAAGGAAGTATACCCCCATTATTCAATTAGCGGACGATCCATCACAAACGATCCAGTCTGTGAGTATATTGTGCGGAAAGAACGATTCCAGCGCGTAACTGGTTTCTACCTCGCTTAAGCTATTCACCCTTATAAGACTGTTGATTCATCTGTCGGTCAAAAAGGTTTAGCCACTGTTTCAGGTAATCATTGAGTTTTTCACATAAGCGACAAAGCAGTGTGAAGTATTATACTCCGTGCATGCTGTGGCGATCAAAGATTAGAATAGTTCTATCAGCAATGATTTACAAATTTCCTGTGTCAGATGTGTTTGGTTCAATGATATAATCATCAAAGTAGCGGGTTTTCTTGTCGCTTTCGGATAATAGAAATATCACATACGCTGGTGTACTTACATGTTAAAGGATCAAACCAGTTCTTTTCTGTCTCTGAAATTTGTAATGAAACATATTTACAGACCGCAAATGCATCTTAAAAAAGAATAATATCCCAACAAAACATTTTTTTTTAGAATTGAAGGTTACTTGTTAATATGTAGGTGAAAATAAAATTTTGACCACATTTTACCTATGGACATTGAACTCTTTAGAGATCGGGTGATTCTGAAATTTTGGACCATATTCATACTTTCTAGCACAGTTGCCAGCCGAAAAATGTCATCTAACGTCTTAAATATAAGCACATATTGGGGGTTAGCAGGTCGACTTATGTAATATCACGGTGTTTGTATTCCCGCACAAGGTACAATATCTCCAATGATTTCCCGGGTATACACGACTCTCTTCCTTTTTTATGCTTTTTATAGCATTTTTTTTATGTTAACAAACGACATTTTAAGCTCAAAAACACTGCGGAATATGTGCAATATGTTTTACGATACTTTTTTTAATAAGTGTTCTTACTGAAAAATCATACAATACACATTTTACACAAAATTGTACACAATTACATCAAATACAATATATACAAAGGACATTGCCTGGATATTATTCCAATTATACTTCAAATTTTCAATCCTTGTAATTTGTACATGCCGTATATACATATATTCTAGTGGTCTTTGCAGAATACATTTTTTCCTTGCTTTTTCTTTCAATACTAAAACTACAATGCTACTGTATGTTATAAATGTTTCATTCTTTTTCCCATTTTTCTAAATGTACAGTAATCTTATATTTCTATTTTGCTATTACATGTTAATTTTCTCTGTTCATGATTCTTTATATGTATTATATATTCTTAAAACGTATATTAATACAATTGGATAATTGTCCCGGGGGGGGGAATATTCTGCAAAATTAGGCATTAATGGATGCATTAATGTATACGAAACATTTACAAAATACATTTAGAAATATCAGTAGTACAAGATGAATAAATAAAAAAGGGATCCATGGGTCACAGCGCCCAGCTAAATTTTGTCAAATATACTTATTTTTCATCGTTATTTCTTTTTAAATATAAGTATTTGCAAAGCAAAGAGAAAATGATCCTACTATTTGGTGATAATCAAATGCTAAATATATATATGACTGTCAAACTAATACTTTGAAATGACTGCCAGGGAAAAACCAGTTAAGGTTTTTGAGATACTGTGTTGCATATGATATATTTACAAGTAAACACAGATAGACAGATAGGACATTTGCCATTACGCAAATTTGGGAAAATTTAAGGTAATGATTTTACTTTATGCTAATAACTTGAATTTATTTTTCAAAATTCAGATCTTATTTCTGGCATACGACTAAAGTTTGATTGAATAAAGTTTTATCCTTGAAAAAAGTCTCTAGCTTTAACAGTTACCATGTTAAGTGAGAAAATATATTTTCTCATGTTTTGTCAAGGTACATTGTGTACAGATCCGTCAAACGTCTAAAAATTATGCAAAAATGACTTTATTTCTTGTATGTACATAGGAAATATATGGAGGATTATCTACGCCAAATACAAACAAAACGTAAGTGGTTTTAATATAAGGCACTCTTGAAATGTAACAACAGGCTCTAACTGGAAAATCGAGGTTTTTCCTTAATTTTCCGAGGGAACCAAATCGCAGTGACCCAGTTTTTGGTTTGGAAGGAGAACCTTAGGACATCTAGCTTAGTTGAATTTTGGATTGTAATAGGTCAAACAGTTTCAAATAGTTTCCTTGTTAAACGTCGGATGGCCAGCCAGACGGTTGGTGGACAAAGGACCATCACTCTAGCTCAGATGACTTATAGTAAGCTGAGCTACAAATATCATATTTGCAGGTTCAAAGTAAAACTTTGCAGAAATAAGTCCCAAATCGGCGGATACCAGTGACAGGATGTTCACGATTATGTTTTAGAAAATTTAATCATTATTCGATTGAGTGAAACTCCGGAAGGACGGGCAGCACTTGATGACTCCGGGGGGGGGGGGGGGGTAGTGCCTTGTAATTGTCCTAGGGTAAGCATAAAAATGGAAGCTGTCATCATCACGCAAAAAAGTAATCTTCCTTTAACAAGGCTAACCTAGAAAAGAATAGTTTAACTGTAAAAGAAATTCAGACTGAAGTATAACCGGTATAAACATACTTTAACTGAAAAAGAAATTTAGAGTGAAGATAACCGGGAAAAGAATACTTTGACTGAAAAAGTAATTGAGACTGAAAGATAACCGAGATTTGAATTCTTTAACTGAAAAGAAATTCAGAGTGAAGGGTAACTGGGATACGAATACTTTAACTGAAACAGAAATTCAGACTTAAGGATAACCAGGATAAAAATGCTTTAACTGAAAAAGAAAGTCAGACTGAAGGATAACCGGGATCAGAAAATATGTGAGACAGTAATCAGTCAAGAGATACTATAAATGACAAAAACCTGTTAATAAAATCAGATTGGTTGCCCTATCTTGCATGCGCTCGTTCATTCAGTCACGAGGTCCATAGCAATACAGACATATACGACCTGTGTGTATGGTCGCCGTCTGACGGGACCGACGCCAAACATAATACGCTACCGTTTTCCTGTCTGGCTGTTATGATGATGAAGCTTTGTGAGGACAAATAAGCTGATTTATTACCAACGGCGGACACAATGGTCATAACGAGTCATTACATCAAGCCCTGGCTACTGTCATGAGAGCATATTAAAAGGAATTTCATAACATGCATGTGACTGAAGTTGGCTTTAGGGTGGCCTAACGCGTCAGGTTAACGATGCTCCGTTCTCAGATATATAATTATATATAGTGTGTTGGTGAGCAGAGCGCTAATGGCCTGACGCATTACGGTCAATGCCCTGATGTCTAGAGACATAGACACAGACTTAGTTTATTCTCAAAATCCTGTACAACAGATGATCGCATACAATAATTGATAATCTTTGAAACTTCAAAAATTATGGGGTTCACAAAAATTTCACATTTCCGCTGATTTGACCTTGAAGATTAAGGTCAATGTCACCGGGTTTCGAACTCTTCCTTGATTTTGGTAGGAATAATTGGTGTACCAAATTTGAGGACAAAATGTAAAATACTTCAAAAGTAATGGGGTTCAAAAAAATTTTCAATTTCGGCAGATTTGATCTTGAAGATGATGGTCAGGGTCATCGTCTTTCAAATTTCTATGAGAATTTGTTAGGAACAATTGATGTACCAAATTTGAGGACAAAATGTAAAATACTTTCAAAGTTATCGCGTTCACAAGACAATAAGTATAATTTGACTCATTTGACCTTGGAAATCCTAATCAAAGTCACCGGTTTTCAAAATCGACTGAGAACTTGGCAGGAACAATAGGTTTACCAAATTTGAGGACAAAATGCAGAATACTTCAGAAGTTATGGGGTTCACAAAAAAATCACATTTAGGCAGATTTTACCTTGAAGTCGAAAGTCAAGGTCACCGGTTTTCGAACTCCTCCAAGATCTTGGTATAAACAATTGAGAGTTTCAAATTTTGGAAAATATGGAACCCTTCTAAAGTTATTGATTTCACAAGATATTCTACAGATGAGGATGACGATGGAGTGGGGGGGGGGGGGGGTTGAAGGGGTGGTATAAAACATAAAAACACAGGTGACATCACCAGTTTGCAAGAACTAATGAAACTCCCGATGATGAATATGCATGCCAAGAATCATGGCCCAAAGCTTGGAGGATATGGGTAACAGAGACCTAATTTCATATTTCAAAGGAGATTTTTCACTGACCTCCCAGGATGTGAATTAAGAAAATTCCAGGTGAAAAAGTTTTAATTTGTCCCTTGTTAATGGAAGACCATTTCATTTGAAGGTCCCAAACAGAGAAAAAAATGTTTAAAAATAGAAGAAATAGGTGGCGAGAGATGGCACCGACAGTCTGCAGGAACTGCTGGAACACTCCATGATCAATAGGCATGCAAAGAAACAAGGTGATCAATGTATTAGTTGTTCATATACTTGAGCTTTAGTATCACAATTTTAATTACTCTGGGGGTACTTACGAGCCCTATTGCTCAGAAGATATGGGTAACAGAGACCTAAATTCAGGTCTACATGAAAACTTTTCACGGACCATTTTAGATGTCAAATTAGAAGATTCAAGGTCCCGGGGTAACAATTTGTGCCTTGTTAACAGATGACAATAGAGAAAAAAAATAAATTTTAGAAAAAAATACAGGTGGCGCCACTATTTTGCGGGAACTGATCGAGCACTCCAAGATCAATATTCATGCAAAGAATCATGGTAATCAATGGAGAAGTTATTCAGATAATTGAGCTTTGGTATCAATTTTTTTATTATTCGGGGGGGGGGGGGGGGTACTTACGAGACCCATAGCTCAAAGAATATGGGTAACAGAGACCTAATTTCAGATTTCCTAGGAGATTTTTTAAGGTCCTCCCAGGATGTCAAGTTTGAAGATTCCAGGTCCAGCGGTTACGATTTGTGCCCTGTAAACAGATGACAGCTTCTTTGAAGGTCTCGAAAATAGAGAAAAAAAATCGTAAAAATAAGAAAAACATAAAGGTGGTGCCTCCAGTTTGTGGGAACTGATGGAGCTCTCCATGATGAATAGGCATGCAAAGAAACATGGTGATCAATGCATTAGTTGTTCAGATACTTGAGCTTTTGTATCAAATTTTCCATTATTCTAGGGGGGTACTTCGGAGCCCAATAGCTCAAAGAATATGGGTAACACAGACCTTATTCCAGGTTTTCAAAGAGAATTTTCATGGACCTCTCTGGATGTCAAATAAGAAGGTTCCAGGTCCAGCGGTTACGATTTGTGCCCTGTTAACGGACAGAAGGCCGGATGGCCGGACGGGCGGATGCACGACGGACAATGAGGGATCGCTATAGTTCAGATGACTTAAAGTCAGATGAGCTAAAAACCTGTAAATAAAATCAGATTGGTTGCCCTTTCTTTCATGCGCTTGTTCATTCAGTCACGAGGTCCATAGCGATACAGACATATACGACCTGTGTGTATGGTCGCCGTCTGACGGGACCGACGCCTGACATAATAAGCTACCGTTTTCTGTCTGGCTTCTGTTATAGACATGATGACGCATTGTGAGGACAAATAAGTTGATTTATTACCAACGGCAGACATAATGGTAATAAACCAAACATGAATCATTACATCAAGCCCTGGCTACTGTCATGAGAGAATATTAAAGAGAAATTCATTCAATGCATGTGGTTGAACTTAGCCCTAGGGTGGCCTTACGCGTCAGATTAACGATGCTCCGTTCTCAGATATATAATTATTTATAGTGTGTTGGCGAGCAGAGCACTAATGGCCGGACGCATGAACTGAATATGGTCCATGCTCTGATGTATAGAGACACAGACAAAGACAGAGATATTCTCAAAACCCTGTACAACAGATGATCGTATGCAATATTAGATAATCGTGGTCAAGACATACACGGTGTTTAATAGATCTGAAAAACAAAATATGTAATGATTTAAGGGAGACCATCCCTAAATAAACTTATGATTCAGAATAATCTTAAAAAACTTGCAAATACATGTATTATTAAGATCATATCTTCTTCTAATGTTAAAAAATACATTCATTTTTATCTCACCAGGAAGACGTATAATGGTCCTAGGTATACGATGCAACCTCTCAAAACGAAAATACTCACATATCTCATATGTATATATGTGGTCCTTAGTACCATACCCTTTACGAAATCCAGCTTTCTCCTCGCCAAGCAAATCCCCCCCCCCCCCCCCCCCCACATATACGGTTATTCTCTTGTTAATCAGAAAGGTAATAAATAATTTACCTAAACAACTTAACATTTGTAATACCTCTTGTTACAGATGTCTGTAACATGTGTTGTTGACACTTGATTCGTGTGACGCGGGCGTGGCTCGTTGCTGTAGCAACCTCGCCTGGCCGGGTGTTGCAGGCTTGGTGAAATCCGCATTGGTTGGACTTTGACGTGTAGAAACACAGCAGTCATGCTGATCTCGAACTTTCTGGGCTGGTCGCGCTCTATGAACGCGTGTCATGAAATGTTCTTTGGGCGTGTGTACTATGTATTGTTGGGTTCCTTCGATTGTTCGTGAAATAGAAGTTTCTGGAATTTTCGGATGAAAAGTTATAAATAGGGGCTGTGGTTTAGAGCGAGAGGAGGAGAGAGAATTATTCCAGCGGACACGGAAGAGTGTGAGTCAGTTTTGGGACCTTTTCGATAATAACAGTAGTTTCAGGGAATCTACGAACATTTAGTGCGGCCTGTCTCCTAGCGACAGCTTGTCACCCCAAACGTCGATTTTAGATGAACTGGAGACGATGGGGTGACAGTACAAGCTATTGGGTTCGCATCAATTCTAGTACGTGCAGATGTGCACGCCATTTCTGACACTACTTTTTCATTTTCATCTACTTCTCGAACTGCCATTTTCCTGAGTTAAGACAAAAAGTAACGTTATTCTGTTGGGGAAAATAATAATTATTACATCCACGGTTTACTTACGTGTATTCGTGCAGCAGGTTTTAATACCGAGTCTGGTTTTACTCGAAAAACTCGTCTCCACGTCTGTCAGCGGGAGATTCATAACTTCCGGTAGGGGATTTCCAAACGGCTATGTGTAAAACTCGGAAGTCCGAAGTCGGAAGCAAGGATTTTTTTAAAATAAAGCAATGTTCGAAGCATAATTAAAAAGATACAACATCAATAGAAGTACCATTTTCTTTTTATTGATAGAATAAGGTCTTTTCTATCATTATGTAAAAAATCAAAGTTATCCATCCGAAGTTATAGACTATTTCTTGCTCGGTAATGTGTAACATGTGTAAAACTCGGAAGCCAGTAATGGCTAATGCACTGGTCATCATGTCGTCAGCAAACGTTTCAAGCATTTTCAGTTTCTTCAATATCACATATTTTTCATAAACTCAGTTTGTTTTGTAACATTAATTATGCTGTTTTTTATAATATATTATATTGATATTTTATTTCATTTTGTGAAACAAGATTATATAATTACTCAATTAATATTAATCAATATTTTCGCTGTTACCGTATTTTTTGTTTGTGGAAACATGAAAAAAAATAAAGATTTGATAATATTTTAAAAATTACCCTGATAATATCATAGAGACTTAAACAGATAATTTGACAGAACCACAAAACGTCCAGTAAATGTTTTAAAAAGGGTGTTTCAAACAAAATATTTTATTTATCATGTATCAATTGAAAAACCTTTTCCTCTTCCATTGACCAGAACATTTAATCATGATTATGAATCTCTTAAACTCTCATCTATTATGTAATACTTTTTATGCCAAATTATATTTTACATTTCATGGTCAGGTTGCACACTTTGATTTATATATATATATATATATATATATATATATATATATATTAATCACATTGCAATGTGATATTTTCCCCTATATGTTTCTGCTGTAAATGGAACCTGTTTCAATTCATGTTTTGAAATTCTGCCCAAATAGCATAATATACATGATGATTTACAAAAATTTGTTTGCTACTGATTTCATCAGACGTATCCTGCAAAATTAAAAATAAACACAAACATTAACAATACCTTGACAGAAAAAAATACACAATGCATGTGTAAATAGATATGATCCCGATTGTAACATCTTACAATTATATAAAAAACAATAGTTTCTGTTTTTGCAGAACGATTAAATATATAATCGATATTTTTCATGCAGTTAGGTACAATATTCATCAAGTTAATGTTCTGAAAATTTGCAAAACCACAGGACACAAACATTTATACTTTATATATATATATATATATATATATATATATATATATATATATATATATATTTGTAAAATACGTCAACTAAAAATCAATAAAACATCAAACAAAACATTATGCATAGCCAAAAAAGTTCAGTAAATGTTTAAAAATAAATTGTTACAGAGCAAATGTTATAGATATAAAAAATTCTGTTTAATTATAGAACCTGATACCAGCAATTATATTAAGTCCGGAGAGAAGGAGGTCCGAAAGCGCACGGTACTTCTGTATCGAGAATTCCGATTATAGTCCGGTTAATTTTGTTTCCGAGCATAAAAATATAAGAGTCAAATAAAAATAGTGAGTAAACACGGAATATTCAGATGCATATATTTTTATATAAAGATAACAAATTACTATACAGCAACAGTAGAATGGGAAAAATTAATATTTGTAATTGAAATATTTATCTTAGCGGTAAATATCTAACTTATATCCGGTTTGGTTCCATTATTGCATGGTGTCATCATTTGTATGTGGAATTTCAAGGAATGAATCATAAAGATGAGCAACAGGTTCAGTAAAAATGCCTATATCCCGTAGCATCTTTAAGACACCATGCAGGTCACCTCTAGACAGACTTTTACGTGAAGCCCCAGATGTCTTACGTGTCGATAAAGATTCTATATGGTTATTTATTAAAGATTTTACATTCAAAATTGTAATTTCTTATCGAGATCCTTGTAATCGTATACAGTAATCCGAAGTTGAAGGGAGCACATTCTGTTTACATGCCCTTATCATTCACATATTATAACGTATGAGAGTGAAATCAGTTGCAAATATACTTTAAAATATTATTAAATATCCATTTATTTGAAGTTGAAATGTGATGTTGAAACATCAGGAGTGAATTTCAATATATAAATATCAAGATTGAAAAAATTTGAAAAAAGAGTTAAAACTTGAAAAAAGAATTGATTTTAGTTTAAAAAAATGATTTGCTTAAATATACAAATCTATAGGATTTTATAATCACACATGTATTAATATGTTATATATTACCTGGACTGTTGTATCCCTTTTCTAAGATATATTTTAATTTTTTATTAAATATCGTAGAACTCTAACATATTGAAGGACATTTCGTTTTGTATATGATACATGTATGTTTTTTCCAGCGATGACCTACTGGGATATATTGAATTTTCATATTTGTTCAACGTATGGAAAATATATTACTTTTTTTATTTTGAATGACATCATAATTTATAACTGTATTTTAAATGCCGTATTAGGGTTTATTATACCATATTTATTATTCAGTGGTGCATCCATAGAGGGCGCAAGCATAACACCGAGGAATCCCCCCCCCCCCATCGCAGTACCGTGTGAGTCATACACGGTCTCCCCACAGAGCTCAGCTCGGGGTGGGATCGACCATGAAAAATCTCACGGCTCCTCGGCTGATACTCAGACTCGCGCACTGTGCTCTGCTGTCCGAGTCTGCATGTGCGCTCTCAAAACACTCAAGTCGGTAAAATGCAAAGATTGTCATAAGACTTTAACATATCAATTATTTTACAACGAGTACTACATTTAAGTAATAATAGTGACATTTTGCAAGTTATAAATGTATAGACGCGCATTTCATCATTGACATTAACATGTTACGAACTTTTGAATATTTGGACTTTCCAATTTATACCGTAATGTTATAGAAATATAAATATTAAAGCCCAACAACCTGAAGTTTGAATACATTGTCCCAATACATGTAGGTGTATAGTTGCGGAACAGAAAATCTTCATAATCTTTCGTTTAAGGTGCCTCAAAATGTCCTCTTTACATTGCATATTTTAAAAATTAACCCCTTCCCATACCATCCCCATGTTAATATAAATAATTTTTACAAAACATAGCTCTAGATAGGGTGAAATATATGACGTGAAAATACCATCACACACACATATATATATATATATATATATATATATATATATATATATATATATATATATATACTGTATTAAATTTACAAATAAAAAAATTAAGAACTTATAGTTTTCCTATTATGTATCATGTTTTGTGTTATTCACGCATTAAAAGCAAAATCATGCATAAGCAATTTTAATATATGCATGCAACTATAATTATAATGAAACTGCATTTGGGCTGTGGCTCTTAACTGACCACAAGTTAACCAGTGCGTCTCTGTGACTTCCGAGTTATACACATTGGATAACATCCCAGCACTTCTGACTGACTTCCGAGATTGCTTCCGAGCACAAAATCGTCCATAACGTTCAGATTAAAGAATGGATAACTATTATTCTTCACAGAATGATAATAAAGATCTTATTCTATCGGGGGAAAAGCAAAACGGTATTGAAGCGTTAGCATTTTGTATATGCTTTAAATTGCATTATTTATAAAACGATTCCTTGGTTTCCGGCGTCCGGCTTCCGACTTCCAAGTTTACATATATGACCGCGCCATGACACCTTCACTTTTGAATGAGAAGTACCGCTTCACGTGAATCGGAGCCACAGTGATGAAAGAAGGTAATAAATTTAATTATGTTTGTGTAACAACATTTTTTCTTCGATATTAAGCACATATAATACGACTTTATTAGCCTGTGATGCCAAATAATACCAGACAGGAAATATTTTGATCCGACCCTTAGAATGGGCGTTCTGTTGTGACTGTCATCATGACTCCAGGCCCTATCAGTTTATTTCAGAAGGCCTGAGTGTCATGTTGTCATGGCTACCTGTCTCCAGTTTGCTTTCGAGATTATTACAAGAATTTCACTTTTGGATTACAACAGAATGATTTTGTGATTGAATTGGACTATTATTCGCTGAGGAAAATTATGTGAACTGTACACTTTATTTATTATACTGTGTAATTGTATTGATTTACTATTGCACTGCTGTTATATTGTGTAATTGTATTGATTTTGTGTAATGTAACTTTAGAATTGTTTTAAGAATAAATTGTAATTATTTGTTAACAAAAACCACTGACTTCATTATTCATTCCCGTGCCTAGTGTTACGGAATCTGATTTTTTTTATCTTCATAACAAAATTTATGCTCGTCACGACTACATGATCTGTTGATATAAGGTTACGTAACACTCTATAATTGCAAGGTATCTCTTTACTCCCTTTAAATTTATAAATTGGACGGATCACTCCAAGTTTCCAATCAGCGGGGATATACCCACTTTGCAATACTGCAAATTTTGTAACAAAGTTAACATAACCGGTTCTGATGTTTTAAGGCACTCATTTATAATTAAATCAAAACCACATGCCTTTTTGTTTGACATGTTTTTAATTGCCTAACTTCATTTTCAGAGAATTCTTCGCCTAGTTTATCAATGTTAAAACAAAATTTAAACCTGTTGGGCACGTTCCTCACATGTATCCCTCTCATTTAATAGTTTAAATTGGTCATACAACTTGGCAAAATACCAAGCATAACAACTATTGATGTTATTATTATTTATACGAACTATCCATTAGTGGGCCTTGGCATGAAATCACAATATATGGTTTTATATTTATCGTCTGGATAGTTTAACATTTCTTAAAAGCATGACTTGCAAACCTCAGTCTATTCCGATTGACGTCACTTGGTGACTTTTTTTATTTTTTCTTTACCCTCATAAACTCATTATGCTTACATTTACAAAGATCATCAAACCATGGCTTATTTCTTTTTTTAGATGTTTTTGAGTAAAGGGAGGTTTCCACATGTTCGTTTGCTTTATCGATTTTAGAAAATGACCCGTGATTAATCCAGTTTCCACATCAATGTCGTCTCTTAAGGGCTCTTCAGATATTGAAATTTCGTCGAGGGAACAACCGATACGCTCTAATTCCTCTCGAGCCAAACATTCCACAAAAGCCTTTGTATTCTCGTCAACCTACCTGGGCCTTTGAAAAGATGCTACAACACAGTCACTGTCCTCAAGACGAGCACAGCTTATATTTCCATTCAATTCAGTATATTGTGTTACGGAACCTAATAATAACAGATCACGTTATCGTGACGAGCATAAATTATTGTTACGGAGATAAAAACAAGGGACCCATGGGTCACGGCGCTCAGCTGATCGTGATTGGACTATAAATGTTTCTCCACTGTGATACTATATCGAGTCGATTAAGCTTATGAATATCATGGACATGTTGGGCTATTATAAAGGAATGTAATGTAATATGTGAGTAAATGATATATGAAATAACCTGACTGATGGATTAATAGAGTCAAATATAGTGGTTTATTTTTTATTTATTTAGGAGGGGTTGAAAATTGTGATATATTTGAGCAAATATGAATGCAAATGACAGCAGTAATAAGCAGTAGTAGAATGATGATAAGGCTATTTGTTGAAGGATCTAAAGTGTATGGTAGTCTGCAAGCTTTCAATTCAACAGATATGATGTTACGATTAACTATGCTGATGAACTGATTTATGAATTTGTGACTGTATGACACAATATCTCTTTAGTCTTGACAAGGTACATTATTGTGATGCCCACTATGTCTACATATTACACAATATTGACATAATTTCTGGCATGTACATAGGTACCTATGGACGAATAGTTATACAAAATATTAAAGTATGAATATATCTGATTCATCTTGTTCTTGATTACTGAGGCTGACTTTTGGATGGGGTTCGGAGAAGGGAAAAGTGAGGGCAGCACGAAGGTGGATGTAGAAATATTCTATTGTAATGTTTTTCATTTATATAAGAATATGAACAGCTAAGAGGAAAGGGGCCCTCTTACTTGGTTATAGTAAGGTTCTAAATATATGATTGCAAACTAATACTCTGACAAGACTGTCATGAAGAAAAACAGTAAAAGTTTTGAGATACTGTGATGCATATGAAAATTTACAGATGGACAGGCAAGTGGACAGAATGGACTAATACCTTTATTTCACTTTCAAGGGAATAATGCATTTAAGTTTATATATAATCCTATTTTTTTAAGCATATCCACTTTTTCCATTAAGAAGTTTTTATCTGAATCATTTTTTTATTTACAGGTTTTATAAATTTTTAATAAAAAAAACCTTAAAAATATAAGTTAAAATATTAGAATTGTTGCAAAAGTTGCAATCATTATATATACAGAGTAAAAAACTGAAACTATAAGTTAAAATATTAGAATTGTTGCAAAAGTTGCAATCATCATATATCCAGAGTGTAGCCCATATTGGGTTATATTATGCATACACATATATTTTATTATTTTTAAATCATAAATGTTTAAACTGAATTTAAAAGAAAATAATGCCACAACATGGCATCTACAAGAATATTCCTTGAATCACTATTATAAAGTTTTGCACATTGGAGTTTTCAGTAAATGCTTAATTTTATTCACCAAAATAAAATAAAAGATTCAGTAAATTTGATAAAATAAAACATTTTTTCAAATAAAGTATACACACTGTTGGTTGAATGACAGACAAACAATATCATTGTGCTAATTACTATCCCAGTTTTAATTTATTACTGGAATTAATAGTCAATTTCACACCTGGTGAAGTTTTTACTCTTCTGAAGTAAGGAATTACTTATCTCATGAACATCCACACTTTAATAAGAGTGAATCAAATACAGAAAATAATAACATTCATCTAGTTTATGCACCATCTGGGGGGGGGGGGTTCAGGGCAGAGGGGAAGCTTGCTGATAGTGGCCAAGCTGACCCAAGGCAAGCTGCCTTGGGTGGGTTACATAATGCAAGTGAAGGCTGTACTACTAGGTGGGCTAGATGTAAACAACACTTGACATGGTGTATGAAAACATGAATAAAAGCTATTCTTACCAATCAATTTCTTTGAAATTTCATATTTCAAAAGATTAAATCCTTATGTATATATGCTGTGAAAATTAAATCAACAGTGCCAAAGTTGGACAAAATTTAAGGTATTGATTTTTTATTTATGCTAATAACTTGAAAAATTTGCAAAATTCAGATCTAATTTGGGGTAAACAATTGAATCTTGATTATATAAAGTTATATTCCTGAAAAAAAGTCTCTAGGTTCAGCAATTCTCATGTTAGGTGAGTAAATATATTTCCTGGTTTTTAAAAAATTTGCATTATGTTTTGGCCCATAACTTCAAAATAATACCCAATACTGACCTAATTTTTGGTATGTTCATAGAAAATGTATGAAAGAATGTGAATACTAAATACGATCAAAAACAGATCAGTGATTTTGATATTAGGCAGCCTTGAAGTGTAACAATGGCCTTTTTTATGGAAAACGGAGTTTTTTCCTTAATATCTCGAAGGAACGAAGTCCTAATGACCCAATTTTTGGTATGGCAGGAGATTTTGGGGACATATAAAATTATGCCAACAGCTTGGGGAGCATATAGATGTGCACTGAATGACCTACAGTCATCAAAGTGGACTGCTTGACAATGTAAGGGAATACAACAAGAGCCTCCAAAAAAATTCAATAACTAGCCTAATTTTGCAGCTTTTATTTTCAAATTTCAGATTTTAACAGATTAAATCCTTGTGTATACATGCTGTGAAAATTAAATTCACAGTACTTACAGGAAAAAAACTTGCTGTGGCCAAAGTTGGGCAAAATTTAAGGTACCAATCTTATATTTTTGCCAATATTTGAAAAAATTTAACAGATTTTGATCTAATTTTTGGTATACAATTAAATTTTGATTAATTGAATTTGTATTACTGGAAAAAAGTCCCTACCTTTAACACTTTTGGTCTTAAGTGACCAAATATCTTCCTGATTTTTTTACAAATTCCATTATGTTTGGGCCCATAACTTTTTTAAATTATATAATACTGACTTAATATCTGGCATGTACATAGGAACTATATAGAAGAATATTTATGGTAAATATGAAGAAAACCAGATGAGTGGTTTAGATATTAGGCAGTCCTGAAGTGTGAAAATAGATTTCTAATAAAAAAATTGAGGTTTTTCCTTAATATCTCGAAGGAACGAAGTCCTATTGACCCAATTTTCGGCATGGTAGGAGATTTTGGGGACATCTAACAGTATGCCGAATTTCAGATTCGTAGGTCCAACGGTGTCGAAACGTGCCAGTCTTACGGACGGACATCCGGACAGACGGACGGACGGACAGGCAGACGGACGGACGACGGACAATGGACCACGACTATAGCTCAGATGACTTATAGTCAGCTGAGCTAAAAATCAGAATCCGCAACACTTGCCAGCGTGAAATGTCTAGGGGAATGAAAAAGAAAACTGACGAGAAAGTCGCACCCTTTCGTGCCCGCTGGTATTTTTTTCCTGGCTCTAAACACAGCCCCTATTTATAGCTTCTTCACCCAAGTCCAGAAACTTCCCGTTCAGAACCTTCTAGACTACAACGAACACGCGTCTTTACACTCTGCGGGTAAGCCAGAGTTCAACAAGTGTGGTTCCCATAGCAACGCACAGGGCTTGTGCCTAACACGAATCAGAACGCCAGGCACATGTCAGGCCATGCGCATAATAAATAGATACATGTAACAATTTTTATAACGTAAATTCTTCTTACGTACATTCAAGCGGTTTATGGACGTCTGATAACATCAGGTTCATGTCCGCCACTCTAAAAGATGCCTTTCATTGAGTAAATTTACCGAAACAGTAACATAACAAATAAGGCTTGGCCCTGTACAAGATAGCTTTCCGATGCCTTTATATCTCCAACTTGTCCATTCGCTATATAAAGTTCAAGGTTTCTCTGGCTCAGGGGCAGAGCACATTAAGCGAAGCCGGGAGAGCGTGAGTTCGAATCTCAGCCGAGGCGGTGAGAATTTTACAGTCGGCCCCAACCCAGGGTGAGCGCTTTCCAGGCCTAATGGGGAGACTTTGCCCAACAGTCATGTTTCACTTACAAACGAGTGCGTTTTTCGAGGGTTCCTTGGTATTACGACCCAGCAATGGGGATGATACACACCCAGGACCCGCAGGAGCGATACTCTGAGCCTGGCTGACGCCAGAATTATCGTGTGAAAGCCCCTGTCACGTAGTCCAAAACTGGAATGGAATACTGCAGATTTACTTGATACTAACTTAAGCAAACATTAAAAAATGTAGGCGGATACCTCCTCCAAAAAAATATATAAATAAATAAAAACAAAAACAAAAAAGTCCAAGGTTCACACCTTGTTCATGTTTATCGGTTCAGAAGATATTCTATCACTCACAGGTCTAGTTCAGGCGGTAAACCTGTCCTAGCGATGAAGCCACCTGTTAAATAGACATGTGTATCACCTAATTCTGAGAGAAACTTAAGCAGATCACATTCAATGCCATCAAATATACTAATGTCAGAATACGCTGAAGAATCAGAATGCTCCACTAAAACATGTTTTAACCGGCTTCTGTGGCTCAGGGGTAGAGCACAGGACTCAAAGCCGGGAGATCGTGAGTTGGAATCTCAGCCGAGGCGGTGAGATTTTTCACGATCGGCACCCACCCAGGGTGAGCGCTCTGCAGGCCTAATGGGAAGGCCGTGCCCAACGGCCGAGTTTCACTCCCAAAGAGTGCGCCTTTCGGAGGTTCTTCGGTGGTATGACCAAGCAATGGGGGCGATTACGCACCCAGAGCCCGCAGGTGCAGTAGTCACCGGGCCTGGTTGACGCCAGGATATAAACTGAGAGGAAGCGTGTTATACTGCCCTGTCACGTAGTCCGAAACCGGAACGGATTTCTGCAGATGTACATATACGTAGTTAAGTTAGCATTAAAAAATGGAGGCGGTTACCTCCACACAAAAAAACATGTTCCTGAAGCACATCATCATTAATTAGACACCGTAACACAAAAACAGACTTACCTTTCAACACTTTCACCGACTGGGATAACTTTTACCCGATGAAAACAGCTAATCCAGCAGAACGGGAATGTGCACATTTCCCCCTTTAAAGTAAATATATCTAAACCTTCGATTTTGACCATATCTAACTCATTCAGTCGAGTTTCACTGCAACACATAATATGAAAATTCTCTATATATTCATCATAGTCCGCCGATCGGAGTTCACTCCTTAAACCACAATCATACAGAGTCAAAATTCGAAGTTTATTATTTACAGTCATGTTTTGCATTCCAGAGCGGACAGGCACTGAGGCGTGCCGGTGTCTCCCTGAGAACAATTTTTCATCATAACCAAGGAACGTATATGAACCAAGTCAAAACGAGGTCAGATCAACAGCCCCATAGCCGACCTTGTAGAGGTCATCAGGAGTCTCAAGACTGGCCATGTTCTTGTCAGCTCCGACAAAGCAGCAAATCCTGCCGTCTCTGGTATGGACACCAGTCGCGTATTTCCCATCTTTCAAAACTTCATAAGTTTTGCTCGTAGCTGCGTCAGATCTTCATTGACGAAGACATATTTCATATCTGGCTATTTTTGCTATTTCTTTTTATTCATCACAATCATTTGTTTATGGTATCGTTCAATAAATCTGCACAACTCCTTTAGCTTTACCACCACTATCTTGGGTTTGTCTGTACCTTCCAGTATGATGGTAAACTGCGATATATCAGTCGTCAAGGTCAACCTCTAATCCCTTCGCCATGGTAACAATCTTACTGGCCAAAGCTTCATTTGACTCATTCTCATCATCTGAGATGGCAGATATCCTCACATTCTCGCGACGCGAGTACTGCTCTAACCGGTCATTCTCACACCTCCGTGAAAGGAGGCGATTTCATCTTCTTATATGCATCTGTAATCTTATCAACCACTGTGCTCATTGCCTGTGTTACAGCTGAAGCGATAGTTTTAGTAAGGGTCGGGATAAGCTGTATAATAATCTGATTGACAATTTAAGCTGGCTTCACTTTGGGTGGGGCCCAGGTTTCAGGTATTCTTCCCATGCGTTTCAGTGTCCTGTGTATAGTTTTTTTCCCCCGTTATTGTTGTCAAGGCCGCATTCACAGTTTCTGAAAGGTCAAGCTGCAACTGACCAAGCATATTACTGCTTTCGTCCACCTTTCTTTTTTAGGTGTGAAATAGCACAGCTGACAGTGAGCAACGTACCTTGCTAGCAGTATCCCTGGTGTTTAATTTGGACTCATATATAGTTCTTATATGCCACTTAATCATCGAAAAAAGATATAGATTCCCCAAAGGCCAGTCCCGTTCGTCATTCTCAATTATGTACTTTACTCATGATAAGCTTGATATTGTTACATCATCGCATTGAGACTATAAGAAGGGTGACAACCCCTAGAGTTTCAAAAATAATATATGACTCGAATGTGTAATGGAGTTGATTATTGTCCTACAAGACTGAAGCTGACTAAGTGTTATAATGTTTTCTCTTACAAAAAAGGCTTTTCTTTACATGTATAGGCGGTCATAAAGACACATTGGACAATACAAAGGTTAAGTCACTTATAATACACGTTTCCGCGATGATTTTTATTTACAGTCACACGTGTTCGATTCCGTTGATCAGCACTGAGGGTATCGTGAAGTCTTAAGGCTTAAAAAGTTATGGTTTTCAGGCACTTTTTTCATTAATCAGTGCGAGCGGATGAGCGGGTTTTTTAGCTCAGCTGACTGTAAGTCATCTGAGCTATAGTGACCACTCTTTGTCCGTCGTCCGTCTGTCCGTTAACCAGGCACAAATCGTAACCGCTGGACCTAGAATATTGTAACTTGATATTCTGAGAGGTGCATGAAAAATCTTTTTGGAAACCAGAAATTTAGTCTCTGCTACCCATATCCTCCGAGCTATGGGGCCCCAAAGTACCCCCTAGAATAGTCAAAAATTTCATACAAAAACTTCAATATCTCATTAACTATATCACTGATGGTCATGCTTTTTGACATACATATTGATCATGAGATGTTTCATCAGTTCCTGCAGACTGGTGGCGCCACCTGTATTTTTCGATTTTTTACGAGTTTTTTTCTCTATTTTTGAGACCTTTAAAATGTGAACATCTGTTAACAGGGCACAAATCGTAAAGACTGGACATAGAATCTTCATTCTTGGCACACTGAGAGACCTATGAAAAGTCTCCATGGAAACCAGAAATCAGGTCTCCGTTTTCCAAACCCTCCGAGCTATCGGGCCCCAAAGTACCCCCCAGAATAGTCAAAATTTTCATACCAAAACTTCAATATCTCATGAACTACATGACTGATGGTCATGATTTTTGGCATCCATATTGATCATGAGAGGTTTCATCAGTTTCTGCAGACTGGATGCGCCACCTGTAATTTTTGATTTTTTACTAACTGTTTCTCTATTTTTTAAAAACTTTTAAAAATGTGAACATCTGTTAGCAGGGCACAAATCGTAAAGACTGGACCTAGAATCTTCATTCTTGACAGACATTCTTGAGAGACCTATGAAAAGTCCCCGTGGAAACCTGAAAATAGGTCTCTGTTACCCATATCTTTGAGCTATTGGGCTCCCAATTACCCCCAAAAATAATGGAAAATTTGATAAAAAAAACTGCAACATCTCTATTACTAAAACACTAATGGTCATGATTTTTGGCAAACATATTGATCAAGAGGTGTTCCATCAGTTCCTGCAGACTGGTGGCGCCATCTGTATTTTTTTTCAAATTTTTACAATTTTTTTCTCTCTATTTTTTTTAGACCTTTAAGGATGAAGTTATTTGTCAACAGGGTACAAATCGTAACGACTGGACCTAGAATCTTCATTCTTGACAGGGAGACCCATGAAAAAATTCAATGGAAACCTGGAATTAGGTCTCTGTTTCCCATATCCTTTGAGCTATGGCACTCCAAAGTACAGCTCAGAATAATGGAAAATTTGATACAAAAACTGAAGTATCTGAACAATTAATGCAGAGATCACCATAATTGTTTGCATGGATAATGATCATGGAGTGTTTCATTAGTTTCTGCAGACTGGTGGCACCACCTGTATTTGTTCGTTTTTTTACGATATTTTTTTCTCTCTATTTTTGAGACCTTTAAAGATATGAACATCTGTTAACAGGGCACAAATCATAACAACTGGACCTAGAATCTTCATTCTTGACACACAGGGAGACCCATGAAAAGTCTCCATGGAAACCTGAAATTAGGTCTCTGTTACCCATATCCTTAAAGCTGTATGGCTCCAACCCCCCAACCCCCCCCAGAATAATGAAATATTTGATACAAAAACTGCAGTTTCTCAATAACTACATCACTGATGGTCATGATTTTTGGCATACATATTGATCATTTGGTGTTCCATCAGTTTATGCAGACTGGGTGCGCCACCTGTATTTTTCAAATTTTTACGAATTTTTTTCTCTAGTTTTGAGACCTTTAAAGATGTGGTTATCTGTCAACAGGGTACAAATCGTAAAAACTAAACCTAGAATCTTCATTCTTGTCATGCAAGGAGGCCCATGAAAAGTGTTTGTGGAAACCTGAAATTAGGTCTCTGTTACCCATATCCTTCAAGCTATAGGACTCCGAAGTATCCCTCAGAATAATGGAAAATTTGATACAAAAGGTGAAGTAACTGAACAACTTATGCAGAGATCACCATGATTCTTTGCATGGATATTGACCATTAAGTGTTTTTATTAGTTTCTGAAGACTGGTGGAGCCACCTGTATTTTTTTTAAAGTATACGCATTTTTTCTCTATATTTGAGATATATAAATACAGACACAATCTTGGCCTGTTGGTTAATGTTTGATTCTTCAGTTGAATGGGTATTAACTACTATTCAGATGATAAAATTTCCATTTGCGAATCTCTTCCCAGTCAGCTGAGCGTCATGACCCATGGGTCACTTGTTTTGTATGTTTCACCTTTTTTGTATGTTTCGATAAAAATTCCATATGATCAGGGGAAAGCATGATTTTAACATATGATTTTCTAAAGCATTACATTGCATAGGAAATCTTCAAAATAATTTTTTTATGCTGGGGGTTAAAATTCACTGCAAAAAGTGGGGGTTAGTAGCCGTTTCAAAGTAGATGCGACATGTCTCACTTTAAAATGTGTTTTAGATTGAGACATGTTTAAAACATGTGGTACGGAAGTTTAATTTTATTTTAGCCGTGAGATGCTTCAACATGTTTAACACACTGTTTAAACGTGTTTCGCTCCTAATCAAATCGAATGGGTGATTTTATGGATATGTGAGAAAAAAAAAATATACGCATTTCGCTTTGTCAAGGCTGGAGTCAAGTACAAGGCATCTCTACCTCGGTAGAAGTAGCCTACTTTAGAATTTTAATGTACAAATACAAGTGCATGATTTTTCAATGCACTGGAGTACAAGTACAGGGGTCTCTACTTAAGTACTAGTGCCTTTAACTGTGCAAAAAAAAAGATAAATTATTCTGAGTATATATTTATATATCTTTTACCTATATTATATACACAGTCATATGTTTGATTTGTGTTGATTTATTGTAAATAATTTATATTTTGCATATAGTTTAATTGATTTACCTTAATAGCCTCATGAAACCCCCTTTTAGGGTTAATTTGCATTCCTTTGATGCCATTGGGAATTGTACAAATCTTCTCTGTGTTTAACATGACATTACCCATCTATTCAAAATTCCATTAAAAGGAATTATTTAAAATGTCTAGTTCACTCAATAAACTGAAAAGAAAACAAAAAAAAATAAATCCAGCATTGCAAAATTTTCTCAAACCATAAACAGAACAGTGGTATAGTAATTATTGTTTTTCATGCCATTATGAATTTTAACCAATTTGATGTGACAACACAGACAGGCAGTTTCTTCTTATTTACTGTACCGTGTTACCAGTTATTCCTGCAGACCTACTCATCAATGTATAAAGGTATACTTTGTTTTATGTCATTGGTTTACATTATAAGATGAAAAGAAATTCTCACCTGTAATAATTAATATATATTAGCACCTTGCAAAATAAACTTTTTCTGGTATTATGTTCTTTAAATTTATCATGATCTTGTAGGGTTTGATTATTGTTGCCTCCCCTAACGAAAGTAGAGGAATGCTTGACAGAACCCTCCAGTGCCTCTGTTTTCACAGGAGGGAAAACATGCTTATTCCATACACCTTAGGGAGCTTAACTTTAATTCCTTATTTTTGGCATACATATTTATTTAAATATGACTTGCTAAGAGCTTATTGATAACCAGTGGTTACTGTTGAAGTTTTTCATTTATTAACACCTGAACAGAGGATGTAGAAGATTGAAAATGCTGCATTGAGTTTTTTTTCTTTTTTTAAATTTTAATTTGGATTTTCAGTTTAACATGAATTGAAGTTACAGGCTCAGTGAATGAAGGAACCTCAGTAAATATTATACGTAGGCTACATAATTACACACACACATATATATATATATATATATATATATATATATATTTAATTTTTAAAAGGTACACCATTTTAAGCCCCCAGTAACAGTAATCATAATATAGAGAAAAAAAAACAAAAAACACTAAGATCTTGTCATGCAGTTTAATATTAGTTTATTAAAATGTGGATCACAGTTACTTGGGGCTTAAAATGATGTACCTTTAAAAAATATTTTTTTTTAATTTTTCAAAATCATGTGAAAATGGACGAAAAATTGTTAAAACATGTATACTATAAGAAAGATTACTTTACCAGGTTTAAAGTAATGTGTACTTTATGGGGTCTTATATGAATATAAACCAATTTTGAATTGAATTTATATATAGGGGTTTCAAAGAGATTTTATTTCTAATCTAAGGGAGTGTGTGGTGTTGCAGGTGAAGTAAAATAGGCTACAGAATTATAGATTGAAAGAAACTGTAATTGTATTTTGTTTTAATAATGTTTGAAACTGATATTCAAAGTTTCAGATTACAATAAATCATAACTTCGTAACTTCGAAGTATTCCTTATTTGTCATTCAACATGTAGTACACTCCAATAACATTTAAACCAAATTTCAACAAGTAATGTTTCTCATTGTGTTCAGTTTAAACTACATACAAAGCAAATAGTATAATGGTTAAAAAATGTTCAACCATTGAAAACCTGTCTCAAAAATAGGACACAAAGGCGTTTCAAGATATAAAGAAGTTTTAAGTTGAAACAGGTTAATTAATATTTAATAAATAACAATAAATAACAATACCGTATGGCAGGGAAAAGATTTGAACCGTGTGTAATAGCAAAATATGTTTCAGTTGAATTTGGAATATGTTTACAGCTATTTGAAACACATTTTACAGTGAAATATGATGAGAATATTGTGACGTGTTTAAAAAAAATGGGACAAAAAGGCTTTTCAATCTAATGCACGAAACGTGTCTCGAACTTTTAGAGTGTTGACGCGTGGGGTGCCTGAGAACCATACCTTTTCTTTTTTTTGGCCTAACTGATACAAAACCTGAGGCTGCGGTAGGAACACCGTTAATGTAAACGAGCTAGTCCGTGAAGATTTACATTTAAGAACTTTAATTTTCTTCCCTGACTCAACCATTCAAAATCTCCCCTTTCTCATTCGTGTCGCTAATTTGGGTAAAGTCTATTTTGAGACCACGGTTCTGGAGAAAAGAAATGTCGATTAGTCGCTCCTCGCGAAACTGTTTTGTCGCTGTTCCTTCTCTGTGTCCAAAATAGGTTAATTCCTTACAAAAGAACATATTTTCTGACAATGCTCTGTTCAAGCATTTTTATACGCCCATTTGATACGTATATTGTATACCCACGTTCCGTCCGTCCATTACCTTTAAGTGTACACAATAACGTACCATGGTTATGGTTCACAAAACTCACAATACCTATTTACCCATTAATTATCTCGCACGAGTTTGAGGTAAATCCATGAATATTCATATTATTAAATTCATATATATTCTATGGTCAAAAGTAAGTAGGCTCCCTCGTGGTGTCGCCGCGATACCTTGCCAAGACTATAGTGAATTAAAAAAAACTAAATTAATAAACTAAAAAAAAATAAACTAAAAAATTATTAATCAATATTATATCTTGCCTTAGTTCGATTTCCGGCAAAACCCATGCATTTGTAATGAGGCCACATATCACAAGATATACGACGGAGTATTATGCAAATTTGCGGTAAGAAACTGGATGGTCGTTAATTATAATATGTTCCTAATGTTCTTCTTAGGTTGATGAAAATCAGGAGAGGTTTCATTGTAAATGGGTCAAGTGGAAAGAATGAATTCCAATCACAACCGACCAAGACTCAATTCTAGTAGGAGTGGTCTGGTTAAAGTAAAACTTCCCTTTTTGTCTTAAATGTTCCAAAATGACGTGTTGGAGTGTGCACTCAATATTCAGACACTCTTATGTGTCCGACATCCCGTATGGTAACACAGGCCGCGGACAAAGAAAACCCATTGGACCTGATTCGCTTGGAAAAATAAGACTTACGTAGAATGGATGAAGGTTAATCTTTTCTATTACACACTATGTATATACATATTGATTTGGTAACGATACAATGGCAGCATGGGAGATCGTGGCTACATTACATTAGATGCAGCATTACACCAAAGGATGTATGACACTAGCACAGCATCGATTTACCATTGTTGTAGGACTTCACAGACACAGGGAGAAAGGAAGACCCATCTTCCTGAATAATGACTTGCCGCGTACCTCCAAGGAGTCCTCAGTAAATCCATACCATACATTTAAAAAGGCTGCTTCCCGGCAGTAATTCAAAGCAAGATCTCGCAGCACAGAGCCAGCCCCCTGACCTGAATATCTTGACCTGATTATCGTTCCCATTTCAGACGAAGCACTTTGTGGTTTTACAGAACAGCACTTTTTTTCTAGAATTAAAATAATTTACAGGTGAACTGTAACGATTTTTTTTCTCTCGCTAACTGGATTCGACATGAAAAGTTACCCCGTTAGCCAAAATGATATTTTATAACAGTGAAGCGTTCACGGTAACAATTTGAGGTAAACGAAATTAGCCTTAGGAATATGAGCCACGCTATGACACAGCACGGCGGCACCATCTATCAGGGTCTTGCCGTTAGGTGATGACGTCATAGTTCCTAAAATAAGAAACACGTGTCCACGTTAGTGTCTCGTCTGGGATTTTACTTCGTGCTCGGCTACGACTTATCTTACTTCAAACATCCGGTCTTCGTTGTCTGGTAAACAATTAAATCACTGCAACTGTGTGTAGGAGAATAATACATAATTGTGGTGAAATATAGAAACATTGATTAATATAAATAATCATTCTATATTTGATAACAGCTGCGACTAATCTAACTTCAAACATCCGGTCTTCGTTGTCTTGTAAATAATTAAATCACTGTAACTGTGTGTACGAGAATAATACATAATTGTGGTGAATATAGAAACATTGATTAATTTAAATAATCATTGTGTATTTGAAACCTATGGAAAAGATTTTTTGATGGAGGGAACAAATATTAAAGCCTTGGCCTACACGCAGAGACCTACACTCCCGTCCCATACAAAAATATTGATATTATAAAAAAAAAAAAATCTGATTAATGATCACACCTTACATCAGACTGTACACAATCATAATTGCGCAATCTTTAGGGCATAAGTGAGAATGATAAGATGCCGGATGGCTTTAGAAACTAGTCTATAATCACGAGACACAAGTTTTATCCGTTTTATCTGACTTTGTTAAATCGTGAAAAAAAAAGACTTACTAATTACTCGAAATTAAATTATATACACTAAAATGAAAGGTTTACAGGAGAGGACTAGATCATAACACACGCTCGTGTTTTAAGGAGTGTACCGGTTTACCCCTGCATGCATTGAAACTTTTGTTCATTTCAGGTGACAATGTTGACGTATGTACACATAAAAAATTGATTCCATTGAGCAGAACTCCCTGATATTAGTCTATTTCAACTATGGCTAGGAACAAACTTTTTTTAATCATAACACATCCTCATAACTTTCTCATAAACTAACAGAGTTGCTCATTTTTTACATCTTTAATGAGCTCGACGTGATTTACCAAACAGTTCAAGAGGACCGCTGCCATCATCGATCGCTCTAACAGGAACCGATGTTTACAGGACGGAATGGCGGAAAAATATGGTTGTTTTATATTTTGTCTAAAATACAACATGAATTCTTTGAATTGCTTTTAGCATATATACCTATATGTAAGAGAATATAAATTGTATCATTAAAAGATAGCCTGTGTTGGGTCATTTATACACTTAAAGAAAATAAATAATAAAGTTTTTTTTCTACGTCCTCCAAAACTTATTTCCCCTAATGAGAGTTCTCAGAGTTTTCAGTTCTGATATTCGCATTAACATGTGTGCTATCTACAAGATATTTTTTCGAATACCTAGTCACATAAACTTCTGCTTCACTGAGTCAACGACTGCAACAAATAAATGTTTATTTATAAAGCGGGCGGCTCACTCACCGATTTTATCGGCCGACTATGTACCGACGGGGGTACATTGTCGTGCAGTGTGACACCCAAAGCGACGCAATTTTGTCGGCGTAGGCGTGAAAAATCGGCGTCGCCATGAGTCTAGCACTGTGAAAGAAAATCGGCCGATTTTATAAGGCGATTCGCGAAATCGTGAAGTGAGCAATTGTTTGCGACCAAGTCGGCCGATTTTGTTTATTTTTGTTTAGCCAGAGTTCACGTTCTGTACGTTACGTTGTCCCTATTAGTCATTATTAATGTGTATTGTATAATAACATATTTTTGTATTTTAAAAAGAATTAAAGATCGGTTTTTTCAAAGATAAAAATTCCTGTATTCCTAAAAGACGACCTACAATTTATTGATCTTTATAAAGGAGTATCCATTCATATGATTACAATGTGCGAACATTTCTGTTAAGAGAAAACTGAACGAACAGGTCTATGTTTGCAAACGCTTATTCATTGCTGGGCTGTTGAGCAATCCTTCCCATTGTGAGACGAGCTACTCTGAACAAGTAACTCAAGCGTATATAAGAGTCTCCTGAAAAAAAAACACAATTCAATATTTACAACTCATGGATGGCAATAATCAACTTTATATCTGTCCGTACTCTCTATCCATCATTATAAATTTCTTCCTTAAGATTGTTTTTTGCCCTATCACAGGCTCTACTTAAAGTCACCAAAAGAAAGGTGCCAGGGAAGAAAGTGTATAAATAAAATAATAGCCCAAAGTAAGACGAATTAACAGAATACAGGAATGTAAAGCCGAACACTGTTGACTGATGCAATATCCAGTCCAACGCACGCAGCAATGGTGTTGCTGATGTTTACAGGTAACCCAATAGGCAAAAGCGTTCACGTGAACGGATCTCTGGAACACTTTTTCACGGAGTCTGCGGCATTGCTGGTGATGCTGTACTTTAATTCGTTTGAATATATTTATCTGACAGATAACAGAGAGTCGCCAGTTGTATAAATCATCATTACACGTCTACGGAAATTAATAATAAAAATTAAAACCTAATCACGCAAATATCTGCTGCTATTGGCGTTTGTTCTGTGTAGCAGTAAAGTGAAAAGGATGATAAAGTGTTGGCTGGTTTATACAGGGTAGAAGAATACATATCACTTCTTTGAATTTCTAGAAACAACCAAGAAATCACACAAACATACAAGTAGGATGTCATTTCTAAACTAAAGTTCGTGTCTGGTGAAATAGTTCTTCTGAATGTATTATCCTGATGCTGGATGTCTGTTTTACCGAATCCTGCAGATCAGCCGCCGCAATCAGATCGTCATGAAGACACAAACTTTTTCGGCGATAAATGTGGGAACTCGCGCGTCGGTAAATGTGACACCGAAAATCGGCCAACTAATCCGAGCCGATTTTGAGAAAATCTGCACTAAAATCGCCCGACAATGTCGCTTGATGATATCGGGTAGTGAGCACCCGGCTTTAAGCCGGATTTTCGGTGTCACATTTATCTCGATTTCGGTGTCTCGATTATCGCCGAAGAAGTCATGGCGATCTGATACTGCGCTTTCTAGGAGAAAACTAAAAGGAAATATTTGTTCGCTTTGTGGCTTGTCCAAAGCATTATGTGTCGAAAGAGTGGGTTAAAATTTGGCTTGAAAGAAGAGAGGAACTAGGGGCACATTAACAATACACCTGTATGCGAACTGAGACAGGAGGATGAACCGTACATCATCAATTTAATGGTTTTCTCCGCATATCTCAGAAGCGGGTCGAGGTTTTAGGAAAAGAGGGGTCCAATCCAGGACTAATAACAAAACCTTAAGAAAGGTCCCCAGGTCCGAAAAAATTGGTCTTAAACCCTTAAAACGATTGCGGCGGCAGATCTGCAGGATTTGGTTAAACCAAGCATCCAGTATCAGGATACTACATTCAGAAGGGCTATTTCACCAGTCACGAACTCTAATTTAGAAAATGACATTCTACCTGCATGGTTGTGTGATTTCTAGGATTCCTTGTTTCTAGAAATTCACAGAAGTGATATGTATTCTTCTATCCTGTATAAACCAGCCAACACTTCTTCATCCTTTTTCATTTGACTGGTACACACAACAAACGCCAACAGCGGCAAGATTTTTGCGTGATTAGGTTTTAATTTTTATAATAATTAGCGTAGACGTGAGATGATCAGTAATATATCTGGCGACTCTCTGTTATCTGTCAGATTAAATATATTAAAACTAATTAAAGTAAAGCATCGCCAACACCGTCACTGACTTATGTTCGTTCAGTAAATTGTTTACAGAAATGTTCGCACATTGTAATTAAAGGTATTGATACTTCTTTATAATGATTGATAAATATCAGGTCGTCTTTTAGGAATTTATGAATTTTGAATCTTTACCAAAATCAGTCTTTAATCTTTATAAATACAGAAATGTGTCATTATACAGTATTAATACACTAATAATGACTAATAATGATAATTTACAGAACGTGAACTCTTACCATATAAAAAAAACAAAATCTGCCGACTTGGTCGCAAACATTTGCCTACTACACGATTTCGCTAATCGCCCGATAAAATCGGCCGATTTTCTTTGACAGTGCCAGACCCTTGGTGACGGCGATTTTTTACGCCGACGCCGACAAAATCGCGTCGGTACATAGTCGGCCGATCCTATGAATCGGCCGATAAAATCGGTAGGTGAGCCGCCGGTTTGAGAGTGCAAAATTCGAACTTTGATTAATTTCTGATTTGTTTAATCGAATGAAATTTCAAACTGACTGTCCAAGTACACACACTGTGAATATTCTTCTTTGCTGCCGTTACCGACGGGTACATTGGTGCATGAAGGTACACACGCCGGATGATGTCAAATCGAAACAATACCGTGAATAATCCAAAAGCACAACACACCTACCGGCATTTCATCACAGATCGCACAGTTTTTCCAATAGCGCGGAAAACCACTACATCAGCTTTTCTCTTCACCTTGATGTATGGTTTACTGACCGCTTTCTCTAGTGGTGTTTAATTATACTGACGTAATATTAAGTGCGAATGTTTTTATATATACGCCAGTTGGAGGTATTATATATTCGTCTCTCTGCGTCTCTCATGGTCGTTTTCCTGTTAGCAACGCCGAAAAATGTAATGGACAGATCACCAGGACATTGTACGTTTTAGGGTTTTTAGGGTTTAGTTACACAAAAAGAATAAATCATTACACTTTTTAGGTATTCTTTATTATATGTATGATATTTTTATTCAAATGTTTTTATTCATATTGTGATACGAGGCAGTTTCTTAGTCCGCCGGGGCCAGCGCAATTCTATGGTATTATGAGCGTCTCTGTTGAAGTACTGGTCAAGCTTTTATCCGTCAAATTACTCGGTGTACCATGAAGGTTAGGGTAGCATTACAGAAAAAAATTCATTAAACGTTTTTTTTGATAATCAAGATCACAATAAAATATGTTTTTACCATTATGACAAAGGGCGATTCATTTGTCTCCGGGTAGAAGCCGCCCATTCTTATGTATTTTGGGCCCCGCCTGTTCTGCCACCCGTTTGCTGAATCCATGTTACAGAAGCGTCACAGTGTTTATACACGAAGCATATACACCTGAACACATAAAAGAGATTCCGGTGGAGCTTTACAGGCTCCAGCTAAAGAATCTAGTTTATTAAGCGAAACCTATCTTTTAAAAAAGTACGGCCTGGGAGATTTCGATTCTTAAAAAATATGTGAAATGTTTGTAATCCCCCGGCTTTATTTAAGTTGTATAGGGCTTCCTATTAAACCACCTTTTAATGTTATCAGGGAAAGACATTTATTACTGTAAAGAATCCACACACCCATAAACTCCTGTAAAAAATTGTAAAACAATTATATCAAACGGTGGCCGTTTCACTGGTCTTACAATTCCCAGTGTTGACCCAACAGAAAAGGACTGATTGGAAAGCGGAATCATGGGGTCTTTGAATTGCGCTTGGAATTAAAACTTTACTTCCTTTCAAGTGAGAAAAAAATCCTAAGAGGAGCATTATGAAGGATTATAATGGGGTTTATATTGGAAATGTGACTGCAAATTGCAAAAAAAAACACACACACACACACACGCACATAGGGCCCCCGGCTCGGGCATAACACGATCTGTGGGCATTGTTGGCAAGCAGGAAGAAGAAAGGGATACCCATGGGGGCAAATATTAAAATTATCAATTATGCAGCTTAATAGAATATATTCACGCAAAGAAAAAGACGCCAGTTATACGTGTGCCTAATTTGGAAGGCAAAAAATCAGAGCGGAAGCAGGTTAACCGTTGTGTAGAAGAAAACCCAGGAGTGTATTAATTATAAAGACATTTATACCGGTTTTAGGGGTCCAGGGATACATCCTTGGGTTACGAATAAGATAATTCAGATTAAATAAAATAACCTCAAACCAAAAACCTTTTAGAAATAATTGTATTTTGTATATTCTCTCTGTCGCGTGAGTATAACACTTAAATGTGAACGTAATACACATGGACCAGATAAGATACTAGTGCCTACACTCATTAGATTTACCGTTTTACCAAAGAAGTGTTACCCTTTATGGGACAGGCCGTGGATGCACGACTTTTCAGTCTCCGTATACTTTTTTATATACAGAGAGTCGAATGGGCACCATCATGGCACAACTGAATAATAACTGAATATTTTCTACCATATGATACCGAATACCCGGTAACACTTGCGCAGATATCATATTAATTCTTCGCTATTTGTTTAATGTTTGCATGATAATTGCAAAACGACACCACCGGGGAAATCAGAACAAGAGACTATATGTTATCGAGGAAAGCTATTATTCACATTGACAATTTATATAACTATTCAAAGAACTATTATATACATATTGTGTGTGTATGAGAGAGAGAGAGAGAGATTGAGAGAGAGAGAGAGAGAGAGAGAGAGAGAGAGAGAGATTTTTCTCAGCTTTGTGTAGCCAAGGAGTGTTACAGATCCATTTCTGAGTTTTACCCTGTCTAACTTCTAACAAGTTACTTAGACGTGTGTCCTTTTAACGAAGTTGCAGGTAATCACAAAAGGCAGCCAATTACCTTCAAAGACCTGGTCACTTATGATCACCCCGTAGGTATAATGTAAACAACTACTAACAAGTTACTTGTGTCATTATACCTACGGGGTGACCAGGTCTTTGAAGGTAAATGTCTGCTTTCTGTGATAACCTGTTACTTCATCCAAGGACAGACATAATGGGGCATCCCTGCATTATTGTAATAACCATTACAATAATTAATTAGCACTATATGTAATTTTGATACAGAAATTTCATGTTCTTACTCTCAACATTATCTCATAAAATATCATCCTTTAGGAAACGCAGCATTAATTCAAGGTTTTGGATACTTCGGTTTAAGCCCTGTTCTTCCTTTTCAGACATTCATGCGAACCACATAAGTAATAAATCAACGGGTTGTGTATGATCGGTCTGACGATGAAGTCTGGTTAAATTGGGGACATAATATTTACTACGTGTGAACCCTTGACATTGAATGTTCCCAAATTAGGTGAAAATTGTGCGAAACGTTTGATATCTCAAGGATGGACGGATAACTTGTCTTGATTGATATGACTGAAGATCTTGGATAGCTTTTGATAACTCGTGTACCAATAACCTGTGGCGCCACCTGTGGAATTTTTATCGTTTTACCTCGTCGTCATTCAATATCCCGAAATTCTGAAATATTGAATTTCGCATGTACATACATGTGGGCAAAAAAAAGGTATAGGTTAAGGTGGGGTTTATAGTCTGCTATCACCGACGATACCCGGCTCATCCGACTTTACATTTTGCGGTCAGCCCCTCATTCTGAGTATTCACTTAAGAAGAATTATTGAAGGGCTGTCTATATAAAAAAGTAATAGTCCAGTTCCCCTAAGGTTAATAAGTGAGAACGCTATAAGGTGCAAATTTATTCACTTGACCGACCAGCCAACCGTAATACCTCATGGAATTCTCAAATCTATCATCAATGATAGGAGTATATTTGTTACGCAGAGTTCACGCTCAATTGGACCAGTGCGAGCAGATTACATACAAGATAGCCCTGCCTGGGAATCTGCATTTACGCTTGCTCCGTATTGCCTAAAATAAAAGGTAATTCCATGCACTGAAAGACCTAACTCGATGCCAGCTCTTATCACTAAATGATGAAATGATCGGCAGCCAGAGAGCCGTAATATAGTTATATAATTTGCCGCGATGTGGCAGTACCTGTTCTAAGCGTTTCGACACAACAAAGGCAAGTTTGATGGCTCTGTTAGTGGAAAGAAATTAGTTTTAACCATTGCGACCGGGCCAGTCTACATGCCAGAGACTGCGACAGAAAATTCCCCTTTAAGAATAAGATAGATCTATGTGTTATTAATTATTACGGTAAAACAATCACAATCTTTCGTTAACGATTTTCAAGAACCCATAGTATCAGTAGCCACCAACAGATGTAGCTAGTGTAATGGAAATAGTGTGTTGAGTCGCTGGATTCTCGCCCTAAAGAATAATTAGCGGGCAGTTTGGTTAAATCTAAAAACGTGACGGTGTTTTGGCTGATAAGTAGCGTTAAATGTAAAACTACACTGCTGTTGACATAAAGAAGGGATATCGCAAACAACTATTAGGTACCAAGGCTAAATGAGGGCTAATCACCGAATAAAGTGATTTCTCCATGTCAATTTGATTTATGAAATCCGACCGTTTCGTGATGTCACCTACCTTTGCGTAAGATGGTTACTCTCGCTAATGAGTGCATAAAACCTGCGAAAGAAAGAAAAACGTTCAGTGTGCGTGTGGCATTATGTTGTTTTGAGAATCTCAGTTCTATAACTGTCCAAACCATTTGTCAACCATAAATAGATCGCACTCGGCGATCTAGTTGAACCCTTGCATCATGTGTGGATGGTTTATTGGCTGAGACAGCTGATTCTTTTTTCTCAAAGCACTGGAGCTGGGTATAGAGATAAATATTCTTCGATAGATTATGAATAATTTTTATGAAGAGGATTCTGACGAATTACTAATCATGTTCTTACATGAGAAGAATGTTAATGTTAAATGGAATGTGAATTACTTTTATATCAATAAATATAGGTATTAATATTTTATATTTATTATTTATTAAGCTCTTTTTTGTTTCTATGCAGCGAAATAGCATACTATGATAATTTATACAGGAAACTCTTTAAATCTAATAGTTGATTACCACTAGAAAAACTTGCGGAGCATTGTAATAGAATATAAGGGGTTCAGGGATAAATGTTATATAATATCGAACAATTTTGCCAATTTGTAAAAAAACAGTTTATCACCGAGATATTATTGAGCATACATGATGAATACACTTTTACTTCTCTAGTGGTATGTACAATGCCTGTACACAAACGGATCCCACTTTATTGATTGCTAAGTGCTGGAAATATTACAAGAACCCCATCAAAACACACTTAATTCAGTTTGCCCTAAAAAAATGACATGCGACTTAACTTTACCAAGAAATGAACATACGTGAGCAAACTTTGGTGAAAATGCAAACCAAATTTAAAGAAAAAACTAACTGCATCAACAAAGGCTTGATTAAGGGTCTCAGGACTGTGTCAGGAGTGTACATCAATATGTCCAACCATATCTCTTAGTGCCCAGAAGAACTCTGGGCATTTTTTACATAATTAAATAACCCATACTAGCATTTTCACTATATGAGTTCAGTTTTGACATTATGATTTATTTCTTGATGTATATTATATTTATTTATATAATTAAAATTATCCTTATTGGAACCTCTGTCCATTTGACTCCCAAGATTTTTAATTTAGATTTTTTCAAAGGTATGTTTATACATTGGTATTATTTCAGTCTTTGCTAAATTAATTTTCAACTGGGCACCTTTTTAAATCTGTAAAATATTTCACACTTTCTAGCATGATTGATCCGTTGGATGAGTTTGAACTGAGTATTCATTATACTCAACCCTTTTACATTTTACTTTCTCATATATAACAAAGGTTCAGCTGCTAAATCAAACAAATCTAGATGAAGTGGACATCCCTGTCGAACTCCTGTTGTAAACTTAAACTAATCTGTATGCCAACCATTAGGTAAAACACATCTTGAAATGTCCGAGTATACCCTTTAATCCATCTAATAACCGACGTACCAAAATAATTTATTTATGACATTTAAAATATGGATTAATTCTAAACTGTCAAAAGCCTGATCAAAATCTATATTTAAAATGTAACCTGATATTTTCTTATTCTCAGCATATTCCATTAAGAGCAACATTTTATTTACATTTATTCTGATATGTCTGTATTCATAAATCCGGTTTTGTCATTATTAACCAAGCATTTAGAAAGAAGATTTCAAAAACTGAGAAATCAGATTTTCCGCCTTTTTTTCAAATACCGTATATTCTTTTGTTTTCAGGGAACTAGGTTATTATACCTTGACGAGCTGAAATATGAAGTTGAACTTAAGCATAGTTATAACAAAAACAGTTATATGTTGTAATTTAATTTAACTCACAACATTTTAAATTTAATTAAACCAAGGATATACTTAGACTGCTTTCTCCCTCTTCGTGCCATTAAGTTTTACACCTTAATATTGTCCCCTCGCCTTTTCCTCAGTGATTTATTTTCTTTCCTTTTTTTAAACTTAATTAGAATATCTTGTTTGCTCTGATCATTTTGTTCCTTCAAATCTTCTTAACTTCTATCGATTTTCTTTTATTAAATGCTAGTAAATTCATTTTTAACCTCTCTTTTTCGTGCTAAATATTTTATTGTAGCCCCTTTGATCTGACATTCAATACTTCATTCCATTGGAGGTTTGGTTAAATCGAATTATTTTTTTATATAATTTTGATTTTCCCCCCATACTTCTCATCATCAAGGAGGCTGCAGTAAAATTAAAAAAGAAAAACCTGGTCCTTTTGATGGCAGGTTATCTTTAATTACCATAACCATAACATAGTGATCAGAGTTGTGTGAGGGTGTTAGTTTTGAATCCAGGACCAACTGTAAAGTCCTTCATTGAACAGAAAATAGCCGATACGGCTCTATTTTAAAATAGGTTTTTAATGTTTTCATGTAAATTCCTGTATATTAATTACCATTATGTTGTCTCCATTAAACAATCAGAGACAAATCTGAGGATCTTACAAATGTACTTTGACGTCACCTCCCTTTCTTCTTTTGATCTAGCTCCACCTAAAATTATGTGACGATTATCAATCTGTGACATTATCTTAAATATATTGCTATTAATTCTGGTCTGTGAAAATTCTGACCATAATTATTTGCCATAGTAACTTGTAAATTACCTAGGGATATCCAAAGTGATAAGTCTAAAATCTTCATCAGTTTTGTATGAAAGGAACTTATATTGTATACAGCAATTGATTAAGATAGCAACCCCTCTAGAGTTTTTTCTTCAAAGAAAAAAGTACACTTTACCGCCCCATTCAGTTAGCCATAATTGTATCCGCAAAAACAGAGTTTTTCGGATACTATGTTTTTAGCCGAGTTCCTCCGCCAGCACCAGCGCCGCCGCGCTCGTGACTGGAAAACTCCTCGGACCGATCTTTCTGAAACTCGGCATAATAATCGGGAACTGGTGCCGGAAAAAGACCGTATGCTCAATCTGCAATCCTTTTTGAGCAGCGTCTGTCTATGCGTTTTTTAGCGATAATAGCCCATATCTCAGGAATAGGGCTCAATGTGTTGGCCTGAAATTGGGCATGTCCATAGAACTTGGATAGCTCCATCTCATATTGAAATCTGGTGGCGCCACCTGCAATTGTTTTCGCGTGGCGTCCATCCGTGCGTTTGCTTTGGGTGGAAATCACTCATATCTCAGGAGTGGTTCAATTTAATGATCTGAAATTTGGCATGCCAATACATCTTGGATAGTTTTCTCGTATACATTACAGGTGGCGCCACCTAAATACCGTATTTTCTCAGGAGTGGTATGCCGTACGAAATTTTGCATGTGCATAGATAATGGATAACACCAAAGCGTGGTTGCGCTACTTAAAATCATTTTCACGTAAAGTCAATCCATAAATCTGTTTTTGGTGAAAACTGCACATATCTCAGGAGTTGATGGATGTATCAGTCTGAAATATAGCTTTGGCTCGTTAATCCGCTTTGGATAGCTTTGTCTTAGACTAGACAGGTGGCGCGACCTACCGTTCCGTTTTTATAGAATACATTGGTGCCCTTTTTTTAGGTGTGGTTTGTTGTTTCACCCTGAAAATGTGCATATCAAAAGAATGGTTTATCTCATGTACATGTCTGGTGGCGCCAACTACATTCAGTTTTATCTGGCGTCCATCTGATGGTCTTTTTTGTGAAAATCACACATATCTCAAGAGTGATTGGATGATTCTCCCTGAAACTGTACATGTAGATCCATCTTAAATAATTGGCTAGATACCTCAAACACAAGACCAGTGGCGCCACCTACAATCACGTTTTTGTAGAATAAGTTCAGGCATTTATACCAGGATTGGTTTTAGGTATCCGCCTGTAATTTTTTATGTCCATCCATCTTTGACAGCTTTCTTATACACAAGACATGTGGCGCCACCTACAGTCATATTTTTGTGAAATACATTTATGCATTTATCTCAGTAGTTTGGGTACTTCAGAGGAAGGTAGTCTGATAGTCAAATCCTCTGATGAGTTAATAAGTGGAGCCACAGAAAGTGAATAGGGCCAGTATTGCAGTCTAAGTACTTTGGCTTGAACATATATCTTGCTGCGCGAGTTTGAAAGTCTAATGTTCAACAGGTGTAATTAACACCTGCTCTAGATAAATTAAATGAACAAAACCAACGACTTCTGTGTTTGCTGAACACGCATAGGTTGAATTTAAATGTTACAAGCAAGAAGGACTGTGTGCATTGTGTTCTATTGTGTAAAATCTACAGACGAAGCCGCTTATTTGCAAGAAGCTTTTGCCAGGTAAATCCGTTGCACTAAACCGAAGATGCGTAAAAGGCGAAGTTTGCCTTTTACCAAGTGTAAGGGGAAGCCGACTGATTGCTTCGACCGCCGAATACCTAGTGAATTTCTCATGGCAGAGTGCATGTTCCACATTTGTCTCTTTGCCCAGTCGCCTTCGATTCCGGTCTGGATTCTTATCCTTGGACGATCTCTCTGATCTCTGTGAGAGATTATTCAAGAAATCTAGGGCTGGGACACGCCAAACTTCTCGGAGATGTTAACTTGTGGAATCGTTTGGTCGTTCATCTTGACAGCACATAATGAACATGTGGGGTGAACTTATCATGTTAATATCAGCGCGTTTGAATATACTCTGATGAGTATCGTCAAAGGAACTAACTATGAGACAGCTAGCACACAAAGTTTGTTTGTCATAACAAAGACTAACTGACTCAAGCTAATTAAGAGTTGTCCGTGATCAAGGTGTTCTAAATGCGTGACGCAACTTTGCCATTGTTAACCCGCTTAAAAGGGAAGTGTGTTATTTACTCAGTGAGACCACTTAGCACAGGGTAATTAAGGCCCCTTGTACACATGGAATTTGACTCAACTACATGTAATGTCACCCAATTACTAAATCGTACCTGCAGTTATCACAGCGGATACCATTCAGGTTCCAGTCTGTAATAATTCTGAGGATTACGCAAACACAAATTACCGCCTCATGGAGGTACTTGGAGTTAATGTGAGTTTTCTACCTTTCAATCCTATTTCTCTTGCTTAAATCAAATGTTTGCGATTATTAAGCTCCTGATTATCCGGCGCCTTTTAAAAATAACATATAAGAAATGGCTTTGGTTTTCAGAATTGCTTGCAGATAAGCGGTATTTTTGGTTAACCGACTTACAAATAACTGGCTTCGTCTCCTTATCGTTACAGGTGCTCTTTTTATTGTGTGACACGGGCGTAACTTGTGTTGTGACACCCTCGCCGGGCCGTTTGTTACATTCTCAGTTTAATCCGTACTGGTTGAACTCTCGTTGTCATGCTAGCCTAGGGCTTTCCAGTCTGGCCGAGGTCACGTGTGGACCCTGGTGTGTAGAGACACAGCGAGGTTTTTCTAGATGATTCTTGAACGCGTGTTTACCGTGTATTGTGTTAGGTTCTTCGAATGTTCGAGAAACAGAAGCTTTTCGGCTTGAGGTGAAAAGGTATATAAGGGGGCTGTGTTTTAGAGCGGAAAGAGAGAGCAGAGAAGATTCCAGCGGACGCAGAAGCGTGTGTGTCAGTTTCTAGGACCTTATACGATAAGTGCGGCAATTATAGATTTTCTTCAGACTTTCTCCTGGATATTGTGACGAGTTTTGTTTGGACTTCAGTTTACTTTATGGATTGTTACAAGAGCTTTACACTGGACTGTCATTCTTGTTGTTTTAAGAATAAATTATAGTTATTTGTTAACAAAAAAAAACACTGACTTCTTTATTCATTCCCCTAGACATTTCACGCTGCCTAGTGTTACAAAATCTGATTTTTTTATCTCCTTGACAAAATTTGTGTTCATCACGCATACATAATCTATTGATATTGGGTTCTGTAACATAAAATTGTGGGCTCGCCTCGGATGATTAATAGTTATGAAAATTTATTAGGCCTTGACCTGGACACATTGTTTTATCATACATTGTTTTCAAGATTACATATTGTTTACAATACATCTTTTACATGATTTATAACAGTGTTTTTTTTTATTGTTTTAACATCTTAACATGGCAGATTTCAAACCTGAGACATTTGTTGACGATCCCGACCCTGATCAACTTGAACAGTTGATAAAGGAACCGTTGTTGCGTTTGGGACAACACTTAGGCCTAGGTGTGAAAAAAGCTTTGAGAAAGCCTGATATCATTGCTATTATTATGCAAGATCTAGTTAGCAAAGGTTTAACTGAAGAGAGTGAAGTTGAAACATAAAAAATTACAGCCTTGCTATGCAATTAGAATTTAAAAAGTTGGAAATGCAACATGAGCTAGCATTAAAACAGTTAGAGAGGGAAGAACATGAATGGTTAGAAAGAGAAAGACTAGAAACAGAAAAAGAGCTGCCCCAACTCACAGTTTTGATATTACATTAGACTTGTCCCACCTTTTCAAGAAATAGAGGTTGATAAATATTTCTTACACTTTGAGAAGGTAGGTGAAAATTTAAAATGGCCCAAGGAAAATCGGACTGTGCTGTTACAAAGTGTATTGACTGGCAAAGCCAGAGAAATTTATACAGAGCTTTCAGTAGAAGCTGTTGCTGACTATGACCTAGTAAACGGTTAATCCTAAAAGGTTTGAGTTAGTTCCGGAGGCTTACCGCCAGAAATTCAGAAATTGGGAAAAGCTCAAAAATCAGACCTACGTCGAATTTGCTAGGACAAAAGAGCAGTTTTTTATCGCTGGTGTAGTTCTAAAAATGTAATGAAAGATTATGACAATTTGCGCCAGTTGATTTTGCTTGAAGAATTTAAGCGCTGCATTAACGCAGATGTTATAACTTTTCTTGATGAGAAAAGTCCTGAAACACTTGACACTGCTGCTCAATTAGCTGATGATTATTCATTAACACACAAAATGTCCTGTACTAGCAAATCAAACCAGTCATTCACAAACAAGAATGTAAATAAGTATGGTCAAAAGATGTTTAAAGCGCAGTCACCCAGTACTAGTAGTCCTGATAGTTCAACAAAGTCCATTTGTACACCTCAGCCCACGCCCACTGTGTCTAAGTCCAACAGAGACTAGTCATTTTCAAAGAAAATCTGTAATTACTGCAAGAAGGAAGGTCATCTAATATCTGACTTCTGGAAACTTGCGAATAAACCAAATAGTAAACCACATCAGATGTTGTACATAATGTTACTGCTGTTAATTGTGTAAAAACTGACCCTGACCCAGTTAAAGTAGATACTGATTGTAAGTGTGATGTAGACATTCAGTGTGGTACAGTACCATTAAAAAACTCAGATGTGCTTAACAACCTGGATGCCAAACTGTCACACCTTACCGCACAACAACAAAAAGACCTCAAGAACCTGCTGCGGAATTATGAGCATTTGTTTAGTGACATTCCAACGCGAACTAACATATTGTGCCATGACGTCGATGTTGGCGAGGCAAGCACAGTCAAGCAACATTCTTATAGGCTGAGTCCAGAAAAGCAAAAGTATCTACAGGATGAGGTTCAATATTTGCTGGACAATGATTTTATTGAACCTAGTAACAGTAACTGGAGTTCGCCATGCATTCTTGTGCCAACACCTGATGGAAGTTACCGTATGTGCACAGATTATCGAAAGCTGAACTCTGTCACCAAGACTGACACGTTCCCAATTCCGAGGATCGATGATTGTATTGATGGAGTCGGTAGCTCCAGATATGTCTCCAAGTTTGACTTGCTAAAAGGATTCTGGCAAGTTCTGCTGACAGAACGAGCGAAAGAAGTGTCCGCATTTGTGACGCCGCAAGGACTGTACCAGTATAAAGTTATGCCATTTGGCAAGAAGAACTCGCCAGCCACGTTCCAGCGCCTCATCCATATGTCAAGGACATTTAGGGCTGCGACGCATATATTGATGCCCTTATTGTGTACAGCGAAACCTGGGAGAAACATCTGCAAAATACTCGCGACCTCTTCGAAAGACTCAGTGAAGCACGTCATGCCGTCAACTTAGTTAAATCTGAGTTTTGTCATGCACAAGTAACATTTTTGGGTCATATTGTAGGGCAGGGTCAGGTAAAACCTGTTGATTCTAAAATAAGTGCTATTTCTGCATTTCCTAGACCAGAAAACAAAAAGCAAATAATGCGTTTTCTTGGTATGGTTGGATACTAATGGAAGTTTTGTCCAAAGTTGCTGCTGTAGCTGAACTTTTGACTAATTTGTTAAAGAAAAAACAAAAGTTTGTATGGAATGATCAGTGTGAAAATGCATTTCAAAATTTGAAAGCAATTCTGCAAAATTCACCAGTTCTGGTAGCTCCAGACTTTTCTGTACCTTAAGTTAGCTGTAGATGCTAGTGATACTGCTGCTGGTGCACTGTTGTTACAGGAAGGCAATGATGGCATAGATCATCCAATTTGTTATTTCTCAAGAAAGTTTAATGCAAACCAGAAAAACTACTCCACTATTGAAAAAGAATCTTTGGTTTTGATTTTGGCGATGCAACAATTTGAAGTTTATGTTACTTCATCAGTCAGGCCTGTCATTGTCTTCAGTGATCACAATCCCCTCACATTCATGAACAAGTTGAAGTGTAAAAATCAAAGATTGTTGAGATGTTGTTCTTACAGGATTACAATCTTGATATCATACCCATTAAAGGAAAAGACAATGTACTTGCTGATTGCTTATCGAGATGTTTATGAAATGTTGTAAATAAGATGTTTATGTAATGTTGTAAAAATTTAGTGATTTTGATCGCAACAGAAAGTTTTCCGTGTAAACTTTCTTTTTTTCTTACAGGAGGGGGAGTGTTACAGGTGCTCTTTTTATTGTGTGACACGGGCGTAACTCCTGTTGTGGCGCTCGTGTCTGGCCGCGTATTACATTCATTGTTTAATTCTTATTGGTTGAACTCTCGTTGTCATGTGGGCCTCGAGCTTTCACGTTTGGTCGTGGGTCACGTGATGAGCCTGGTATGTGTAGATACACAGTGGTGTCTTTCTACAGAATTCCTGAAACGCGTGTTTACTGTTGAGTAGGGTCCTTATAGATTGTTCGAGAAGTGGAAAATTCCCGGCTTGGGGTGTGAAGGTATATAAAGGGACTGTTTTCTAGAACCAGGCGACAGAGAGCAGAGCAGATACCAGCGGGCGCAGAGGCGTGTGTCAGGACCTTATCCAACGAATGCGGTAATTATAGATTTTCAAGAACTTTCTCCTGGATTTTGTGCATTTGGACTTCAGTTTTCTTCCTTTGTTGTTGCAAGAACTTTCCACTGGACTGTCATTCTCCGAGAGTTTACATTCAAAGGATTTATCGTTGTGATGGTGTTGGTATCGAGGTACTGTACCATTATCTTTCTGTGTGATTATATTGACTTGTTGCTATTACGCTGTTTTACTGTATAATTGTATTGATTTAGTGTATTGTATTGTAAGGGTTGTTTTAAGAATAAATTATAGTTATTTGTTTTAAGAATAAATTATAGTTATTTGTTAACAAATAAACACTGACATCTTTATTCATTCCCCTAGACATTTCCCGCTGCCTAGTGTTACGGAATCTGATTTTTTATCTCCATTACAAAATTTGTGTTCATCATGCATGCGTGATCTGTTTATATTAGGTTCCGTAACCCATCATAACTGTGTTAATATTGTTCCTATCTTCACAAACAAACTTTGGCTCATTTTCTCCCTCCACGTCTTCTTCACAACCTTTTCTAATCGCCTTGTCTCAACTTTGGGTCATTTTGTCAGTATGTCTTTTTGTTTGACAGCTGTCCTCAATTCCGCCTGCTTGCTGGTTCTTGCGTACGACATAAAGCATTCTACAGTCCTCATTTAAGCAAGAATACATTTGTAACTAACACATATCGTTTATCGGACAGATTCTCGGAAGTTGCATTTGTATTTTTAGTAAAAGGAAAGTTCAAAGTCAAGGTCGTCAAAACACCTAAAAATCTTAATTTTCTCATAACTTTGTCAATATTGGTCATATGTGCACAATTTCTTCTTCATGACATGGTCTAGTCATCTTTCCTCCACGTTGTGTCACCTCATTAATATGTCTGTCTGTTTCTCAGTTGTCCTCAATTTCGCCTGCTAACTGGTTCTTGCGTATGACAAAGTATTCTACAGTCCTCAGTTTAGCAGAAATCACTTTGTTACTCACACATTAATATCGGAACGATTTCTGGAAGCCGTATGTGTATTATTAAAATAAGTAAAAGTTTAAGGTCAGTGTCATCGAACCCATCAAAATCTTATTTCCCTCATAACTTTGTCAATATTGGTCCTATCTTCACAAAGTATAGCCCATTTTCTTTCTTTTTTGTCTTCCTTCCAAAATGATCTATAGGTACCGGTCTTCCATTTGCTGTCAGTTTATCAGTATTTCTATCAGTTTGTCAGTTGTCCCCAATTTCGCCTGCTTGCTGGTTCTTTAGTCTAATAGATAACATTCTACAGGCCAAATTTTAACACCACTCTGTAATACACATTTGGTATATGTCAATGACTCTTTGAAGAGTAAATTTTTGCGTTACATAAAAAAATTCAAAACATTCTTCACATCTTTGTCAAAAACATTCTTAGTCACATAAACAGGACCTCATTTTTCGTCACACTGACCTTGACCTTGGTATTACAATTTCTCTGAATTTCGACTGGCGCTCGACCTCTGGTGAAATTGTGAAAATGTCGATGTACCAGGCATGCTTCGGCAGTCACGTAAAACAAATTAACAAGAGTCATTTGATTTGTTCCAGTGACTTGTTCATTATTCATAAATCTGTTGCCAGAGGGGCGCATTTATTAGGTTTGTGAAAGCGTTTCTGCCACAGACTTGGTGATATGAAGATGAAAAAAGAAAATTACTGTCAGTAGATATATTTGACGGGTGGTCCAAGTTAGAAGACAGGATATGATTTTATTATTATTATGATTTTGTTTAAGAATACATGTTTGTTGTGTTACCAAGAGCCACTTTAATTTGTCTGAACAGAGACAACGTACTCGGGAATAAATTGCATTATGAGTGGTTTTTTTTTCAATAACATACATAGTTAATATGGAGATAGGCGGGGAACTGTCGGTTTTCGGTAGCGGCCTGTAGTTAAGCTTATGGGACTTTTCGATTTTTCGCAGACAGCTTCTCATTAGTGCCGGGGGGGGGGGGGGGTTGCTGGAAGCTTTGGCAGCCTGTAGTACCCTACAAAAAATTGGGAGGGGATAAAATTTATAGAAGCATCGCATTAATGTAAAGGTTGCCGGCAGGGGGAGTGAAATGAGAGCGGCCAGCAACTGGGGCCCCATGAATCGCACACGCAAATAGCAGCTATTTGCGACCCAAAACATTTAGGAGGGGGTAAAGTTTCTGGTAGCATCGCATTGAGAGTTAAGATTGCCGCCAGGGGGAGTGGACATGAGTGCGGGCAGACAGAGGGCCCCCCATGAATCGCACGCGCAAATAGCAGCTATTTGCTACCCTAAAACATTGAGGAGGGGGTAAAATTTCTGGTAGCATCGCATTGAGAGTTAAGATTGCCGCCAGAGGGAGTGGACAAGAGACAGGACTGCCACAGAGGCCCTATGAATAGCATGCGCAAATAGCAGCTATTTGCTACCCTAAAAATTAGGAGGAAGTAAAATAATAGTAGCAGCGCATGGAGTGTTAAGACTGCCACCAGGGGGAGTGGAGATCTCAAAGCCTGCCACAGCGGCCCAATGAATTGCACGCGCAAATAGCAGCTATTTGCTACCATAAAAGTTGTGAAGACTGCCGCCAGGGGGAGAGGAGATCTCAGCGGCCTGGCAGAGGGGTCCCCACGAGTCGCAAGCGCAAATAGCAGCTATTTGCTACCACAAAATATGTCAAGACTGCCACCAGGGGGTGTGGACATGAGAGTGGACAGACAGAGGGGCCCCCATGAGTCGCACGCGCAAATAGCAGCTATTTGCTACCCTAAAAAATTAGGAGGGGGTAAAATTTATAGTAGCATCGCATTGAGCGTTTTGACTGCCGCCAGGGGGAGTGGACATGAGTGCGGGCAGGCAGAGGGGCCCCCATGAATCGCACGCGCAAATAGCTGCTATTTGCTACCATAAAAAAATTAGGAGGGGTTCAATATATAGTTGCATCGCATTGAGTGTTATGACTGCCGCCAGGGGGAGTGTACATGAGAGCGGGCAGACAGAGGGGCCCCAAGAATCGCAAGCGCAAATAGCAGCTATTTGCGACCCTAAAAAAATTAGGAGGGGTAAATTTCTGGTAGCATCGCATTGAGAGTTAAGATTGCCGCCAGGGGGAGTGGACTAGAGACAGGACTACCACAGGGGCCCCATGAATCGCACGCGCAAATAGCAGCTATTTGCTACCCTAAAAAATTTAGGAGGGGTTAAATATATAGTAGCATCGCATTGAGTGTTAAGACTGCCGCCAGGGGGAGTGTACATGAGATCGGGCAGACAGAGGGGCCCTATGAATCGCAAGCGCAAATAGCAGCTATTTGCGACCCTAAAAAATTTAGGAGGGTGTGAATTCTAGGAGCATCGCATTGAGAGTAAGGTTGCCGCCAGGGGGAGTGGACCTCAGTACCGCCAGGGGGAGTGGACTTGAGACAAGACTACCACAGGGGCCCCATGAATCGCACGCGCAAATAGCAGCTTTTTGCTACCTTAAAAAAATTAGGAGGGGTTAAATATGTAGTAGCATCGCATTGAGTGTTAAGACTGCCGCCAGGGGGAGTGTACATGAAAGCGGGCAGACAGAAGGGCCCCATAAATCGCACGCGCAAATAGCAGCTATTTGCTACCCTAAAAAATTTAGGAGGGGGTAAAATTTCTGGTAGCATCGCATTGAGAGTTAAGATTGCCGCCAGGAGGAGTGGACAAGAGACAGGACTGCCACAAGGCCAATGAATCGCACGCGCAAATAGCAGCTATTTGCTACCCTAAAAATTTAGGAGGGGGTAAAATTTCTGGTAGCATCGCATTGAGAGTTAAGATTGCCACCAGGAGGAGTGGAGATCTCAAAGCCTGTCACAGGGGCCCAAATGAATCGCACGCGCAAATAGCAGCTATTTGCTACCATAAAAGTTGTGAAGACAGCCGCCAGGGAGAGAGGAGATCTCAGCGGCCTGGCAGAGGGGTCACCACGAGTCGCAAGCGCAAATAGCAGTTATTTGCTACCATAAAATATGTCAAGACTGCCACCAGGGGGAGTGGACATGAGAGTGGACAGACAGAGGGGCCCCCATGAGTCGCACGCGCAAATAGCAGCTATTTGCTACCCTAAAAAATTAGAAGGGGGTAAAATTTATAGTAGCATTGCATTGAGCGTTATGACTGCCGCCAGGGGGAGTGGACATGTGACAGGACTGCCACAGGGGCCCCATGAATCGCACGCGCAAATAGCTGCTATTTGCTACCCTAAAAAATTTAGGAGGGGTTAAATATATAGTAACATCGCATTGAGTGTTAAGACTGCCGCCAGGGGGAGTGTACATGAGAGCAGGCAGACAGAGGGGCCCCCATGAATCGCACGCGCAAATAGCAGCTATTTGCTACCCTAAAAAATTTAAGACTGGGTAAAATTTCTGGTAGCATCGCATTGAGAGTTAAGATTGCCGCCAGAGGGAGTGGACAAGAGACAGGACTGCAACAGGGGCCCTATGAATCGCACGCGCAAATAGCAGCTATTTGCTACCCTAAAAATTTAGGAGGGGGTAAAATTTTTGGTAGCATCGCATTGAGAGTTAAGATTGCCACCAGGGGGAGTGGAGATCTCAAAGCCTGCCACAGGGGCCCAAATGAATCGCACGCGCAAATAGCAGCTATTTGCTACCATAAAAGTTGTGAAGACTGCCGCCAGGGGGAAAGGAGATCTCAGCGGCCTGGCAGAGGGGTCACCACGAGTCGCAAGCGCAAATAGCAGTAATTTGCTACCATAAAATATGTCAAGACTGCCACCAGGGGGAGTGGACATAAGAGTGGACAGACAGAGGGGCCCCCATGAGTCGCACGCGCAAATAGCAGCTATTTGCTACCCTAAAAAATTAGGAGGGGGTAAAATTTATAGTAGCATTGCATCGAGCGTTATGACTGCCGCCAGGGGGAGTGGACATGAGACAGGACTGCCACAGGGGCCCCATGAATCGCAAGCGCAAATAGCAGCTATTTGCTACCTTAAAAGTTGCCAAGACTGCCGCCAGGGGGAGTTGATATGACAGCGGCCAGACAGAGAGGCCCCCATGAATCGCAAGCGCAAATAGCAGCTATTTGCTACCTTAAAAGTTGTCAAGACTGCCGCCAGGGGGAGTGGACACAGAGAGGGTTGCCAGAGGGGGCCCAACGAATCGCACGCGAAAATAGCAGCTATTTGCTACCTTAACAATTGCCAAGACTGCCGCCAGGGGGAGTGGACAGAGAGCGGCCAGACAGAGAGGCCCCCATGAGTCGCAAGCGCAAATAGCAGCTATTTGCTACCTTAAAAGTTGTCAAGACTGCCGCCAGGGGGAGTGGACACAGAGCCGGCTGCCAGAGGGGCCCCCATGAATCGCACGCGCAAATAGCAGCTATTTGCTACCTTAAAAGTTGCCAAGACTGCCGCCAGGGGGAGTTGATATGAGAGCGGCCAGCGAAGAGGCCCCCATGAATCGCAAGCGCAAATAGCAGCTATTTGCTACCTTAAAAGTTGCCAAGACTGCCGCCAGGGGGAGTGGATATGACAGCGGCCAGAGGGGGCCCCGTGAATCGCACGCGCAAATAGCAGCTATTTGCTACCTTAACAGTTGCAAAGACTACCGCCAGGGGGAGTGGAAATGAGAACAGCCTGACAGAGAGGCCCCCATGAGTCGCAAGCGCAAATAGCAGCTATTTGCTACCATAAAAAGTGTCAAGACTGCCGCCAGGAGGAGTGGACACAGAGCGGGCTGCCAGAGTAGGCCCCATGAATCGCAAGCGCAAATAGCAGCTATTTGCTACCTTAAAAGGTGCCAAGACTGCCGCCAGGGGGAGTGGATATGAGAGCGGCCAGACAGAGAGGCCCCCATGAGTCGCAAGCGCAAATAGCAGCTATTTGCTACTTTAAAAGTTGTCAAGACTGCCGCCAGGGGGAGTGCACAAAGAGCGTGCTGCCAGAGGGGCCCCCATGAATCGCAAGCGCAAATAGCAGCTATTTGCTACCTTAAAAGTTGCCAAGACTGCCGCCAGGGGGAGTGGATATGTCAGCGGCCAGATAGAGCGGCCCCCATGAGTCGCAAGCGCAAATAGCAGCTATTTGCTACCTTAAAAGTTGTCAAAACTGCAGCCAGGGAGAGTGGACACAGAGGGGGTTGCCAGAGGGGGCCCCACGAATCGCACGCGCAAATAGCAGCTATTTGCTACCTTAACAGTTGCCAAGACTGCCGCCAGGGGGAGTGGACAGAGAGCGGCCAGACAGAGAGGCCCCCATGAGTCGCAAGCGCAAATAGCAGCTATTTGCTACCTTAAAAGTTGTCAAGACTGCCGCCAGGGGGAGTGGACACAGAGCCGGCTGCCAGAGGGGCCCCCATGAATCGCACGCGCAAATAGCAGCTATTTGTTACCTTAAAAGCTGCCAAGACTGCCGCCAGGGGGAGTTGATATGAGAGCGGCCAGCGAAGAGGCCCCCATGAATCGCAAGCGCAAATAGCAGCTATTTGCTACCTTAAAAGTTGCCAAGACTGCCGCCAGGGGGAGTGGATATGACATCGGCCAGAGGGGGCCCCATGAATCGCACGCGCAAATAGCAGCTATTTGCTACCTTAACAGTTGCCAAGACTGCCGCCAGGGGGAGTGGAAATGAGAACAGCCTAACAGAGAGGCCCCCATGAGTCGCCAGCGCAAATAGCAGCTATTTGCTACCATAAAAAGTGTCAAGACTGCCGCCAGGAGGAGTGGACACAGAGCGGGCGGCCAGAGGAGGCCCCATGAATCGCAAGCGCAAATAGCAGCTATTTGCTACCTTAAAAGTTGCCAAGACTGCCGCCAGGGGGAGTAGATATGACAGCGGCCAGACAGAGAACTCCTTGACAGGTGTCATTGGCTGAGCTGATGAGTTATCTCGGGTACAGTCGTGATCCTTTGTCCTTCAAATGTGCAACTGCCCGTCCATCAAACAGGCACATTTTAAACCGTTGGACCTTCAAATCTGAAATTAAGTATACAGTTATATTTTCCCAAAATCTACTAGCATACCATAATTCGGTTACTCTGACTTTCTTCCTTTTAGATATTAAGGAAACCCCTCCGTTTTCCATTGAAAACCCATTGTTACGCCTCAAGACTGCCTAAAATCAGAACCACTGTTGAGAGGTTGATCGTAGATAAATGGATATTGCTTCATACATTTCCTATGAACACACAAAAACAGGGTCAGTATTGCGTATAATTTGAAGATATGGGCTGAAGATATGCACCTTAAATAAATCCAAAAGTATATTTTCCCACTGAACCAAAAAATTGCTGAGGGTAGAGACTGTTGTAATCAGGGATAAACTACAATGAATCAAGATTGAATTGTAAATGAGGTATGAATATTTAAAATAATAAATTATTCATATAAATATAAAATTATATTTAAACCACAAATTATGCCCAAATGTGGTCATGGCCCGTTTTTCGCTGTAAGCACAGTAAATTTAATAGCATATCATGCACACGTAAGGTTGTCAGCTACTACTTTGTAAAAAAGGAAAGGAATTCACCATAAATTGTAGCTTTTATTACAGTTGTAATGAGACCTTGTCACACCAAGGCTATACAGAAGGCAATGTGTATATCCCCTTATGGACCTTTCAGGCCAATTATGCTTGCTTGAAGCATGGCCTCTATACAGCCAGGCAGCTCTCGTGTGGTTCCAGCTGGACCTATCTGTCCACCCCCTGCAGTAGTAGTAATTGTGGCCAGAAATATCGAATTAAACAAATGATTAAAAATAATTGTTTTAAAATAAAGAGTCTAAGAAATATGAATGGAAAGAAATTTTAATTTAATAAATATCCAGGTCTGAACCGGGTGTTTAATTTGTTGATTAATATTTATTACAAAATTTAAAAAAATATAAAAATATGTGCAAAATATAAAATTTTACTCCGACAAGTGCAAATTGAAGATGCGAATATGTTTGACCAATGGAATTAAGCCTCCTGTCTGTAGCAGATGGTACATGATACTGGCTAAAAAATCAGAATGTATATTACTGGTTCCTTAACGTTGACTTCAATTAATAAAATTTAACAATGCCAACTCGAGTTTCCCCCTTGTATAATTGCTCCCTGTTTTGATCATTAGGTTATTTTTAACACCTGTATTAGTTACATAGCTGGATTACTTTTTTGGCCTGATACGTGTTAAAAAATGGAAAGTTATGCAAATAACATAAAATAAAGAAAGCAGATGTGTTCTCATTATAATGTGTATAATGTTAAAAATTGTCATAAGTGTCGTGCTATGTTTAGATTATGGACAGTGGTGTGACAGTATTCATAAGTGAACACAGATTTTTTTTAATGACAGCCTTAAAAAAGGGTACTTATGATCATTAATAAAAATAGTGAAATTGGTATAGCCGAAAAGATCCACAATATCGTAGGACTGAAACTGAAGAAAAAAAAAGCAATTAATAAAGACTGTATAATTGTATTTGATTATGAATAAAAAAAACAATATTTCAAGTATGAAAATAAATACAAACACAAATACAAGGAAAAAGATATGACTGTGGAAGTGGTTAATTTGCCGTATCTGTATTATCGCGCATTTGTCATTTCATGGCATTGGCGCATTTAGGATTTTCGCGCAAATCCGTAAGGTAATAAATGGTGTTTCAAAAATTAAGATATTAATAACAGGTAGGTTTATGAAGTAACCTACATCCCACCTAATAAATTATCTAAAATAATACTAACCAGAAGCAGCCAAGTATATGTCAGGACAACAAACAGAACTGACAACAGTCGCTGGTCTTTCTCAGCTCAGCCGTACTTCAAAGCTATATGGGAAGGCTATGGGTGTCTTAAAAAGCTCCTTATTGTTTCAAAATTGTTTCTACGAATCACTATAAAGGAAAGAGGTCTTTCTCGAGAAATCACTTGCTAGGAAGTCTTACGACAATATGACTTCTTTAACAATCTGGTTAAAGAAACCTCAACTAAAGCGAACTCGATGGCGGGATTACTAGGCCCACATGACTGTGTATCAGGCGAGAACGGTGTAATTTGCCGAACCATCGCATGGAATTTACGCGTGTTCTGATTTTAGCGCAAATGTACCTGCCGCTAAAAAGGCGAAAATAAAAACCCCGCTAACAAAACCACTTCCAAAGTATGTAAATGCGAGTGCAAATACTTTGAAATTGTATTCCTGAATGCTGTCGTGAATAAATTTAATAATAGAATTTTAAAAATCAGTTATTTCATGTTTATTATAAACCGAAATATTTTCGGATGTTATTGTTAAAATTTAACATTTATAAAATCAAGTAAGTGTTTGTCAGTTTTAATATATGCTATATCCGGTATACGGGTTACCCTAACCCTTCGGGCATGACATACTCCAGTAAGTGTTTGTGACTATTAATATATGCTATATCCGGGATACGGGTTACCCTAACCCTTCAGGCTTGAAATGCTCCAGTAAGTGTTTGTCATTATTGATACGTGCTATACCCGGGATACGGGTTTTATGCTATATCGGGGATACGGGTTACCCTGTAAGTGTTTGTCACTATCAATATATGCTATATCCGGGATAGGGGTTACCCTAACCCTTCGGGCATGAAATACTCCAGTAAGTCTTTGTCACTATTGATATATGCTATTTGCCGGGTTACGGGTTACCCAAACCCTTTGGGAATAAAATACTCTTGTAAGTGTTTGTCATTATTAATATATGCTGTATCCGGGATGCGGGTTACCCTAACCCTTCGGGCATGAAATACTCCAGTAAGTGTGTGTCACTATTAATATATGCTATATCCGGGATACGGGTTACGCCAACCCTTCGGGCATGAAATACTCAAGTAAGTGTTTGTCAGTTTTAATATAGGCTATATCCGGTATACGGGTTACCCTAACCCTTCGGACATGAAATACTCCAGTAAGTGTTTGTCACTATTATGTATGCTATATCAGGGATACGGGTAACCCTGACCCTTCGGGCATGAAATCCTCCTGTAAGTATTTGTCACTATTAATATACGCTATATCCAGGATACGTGTTAACGTAACCCATCGGGTATGAAATGCTCCAGTAAGTGTTTGTGACTATTCATATATGCTATATGCAGTAAACGAGTCTACGTTACCCAGCGGGTATGTAATACTCCAGTTAGTGTTTGTGACTATTGATACGTGCTATACCCGGGATACGGGTTTTATGCTATATCGGGGATACGGGTTACCCTAACGCTTCGGGCATGAATTACCCCAGTAGATGTTTGCCATTATTAATATGTGCTATATCCGGGATACGGGTTACCCTAACCCTTCGGGCATGAAATAATCCAGTAAGTTGTTGTCCCTATTGATATTTGCTATATCCGGGATACGGGTTACCCTAACCCTACGGGCATGAAATAATCCAGTCAGTGCTCCTCACTGGTGATATATGCTATATCCGGGATATAGGTTACTCAAACCCTTCTGCCATTAAACACCCCAGTAAGTGTTGTTCACTATTAAAATGTGCTGAATCTAGGATATGGGTTACCTGAACCCTTTATGCATGAATACTGGAGCGTTTGTCACTATTAATATATGCTAAATGCAAGATACGGGTTAACCTCCGCCTTCAAACTTGAATTACTCGAATAAGTCTTTTTAACTAATAATAAATGGTATATCTGGGATACGGTTTACCCTAACCCTTCAAATTTTAAATCACCAATCAGACTATACTCCAGAAAGTATTAATATAAGGTATATCTGGGATACGGGTTACACTAACCCTTCAGGTGTGAATACTCCAGTAAGTCTTTGTCACTATTAATATATGCTACATCCAGGCTACAGGTTACCTTAATATTTTAATATAACATGTAGAGACATAGATGGAACGGACAACAGCAATGCAATGAAGGAAGAGAAGTGAACAGCAAATGCATCACACATGAATCAGTGACTTTATATTATAAATATAAACATATAGAATTTCTGCGAGATATAAATTAATGTCACTATTAATATATGCTATATCGAGGATACGGGTTACCCTAAACCCTTCGAGCATGAAATACTCCCGTAAGTGTTTGTCACTATCAATATATGCTATATCCGGGATAGGGGTTACCCTAACCCTTCGGGCATGAAATACTACACTAAGTGTTTGTCACTATTGATATATGCTATATCCGGGATACGGGTTACCCAAACCCTTTGGGAATAAAATACTCTTGTAAGTGTTTGTCATTATTAATATATGCTGTATCCGGGATGCGGGTTACCCTAACCCTTCGGGCATGAAATACTCCAGTAAGTGTGTGTCACTATTAATATATGCTATATCCAGGATACGGGTTACCCTAACCCTTCGGGCATGAAATACTCCAGTAATTGTTTGTCATTATTGATACGTGCTATACCCGGGTTACGGGTTACCCTAACCCTTCGGGCATGAAATAATCAAGTAATTTTTTGTCCCTATTGATTTATACTATATCGGGGATACGGGTTACCCTAACGCTTCGGGCATGAAATACCCCAGTATCGATGTTTGCCATTATTAATATGTGCTATATCCGGGATACGGGTTACCCTAACCCTTCGGGCATGAAATAATCCACTAGGTTGTTGTCCATATTGATATGTGCTATATCCGGGATACGGGTTACCCTAACCCTTCGGCATGAAAAAATCCAGTAAGTTGTTGTCCCTATTGATATATCCTGTATCCGTGATGCGGGTTACCCTAACCCTTCGGGCATGAAATACTCCTGTGTGTGTCACTATTAATATATGCTATATCCAGGATACGGTTACCCTAACCCTTCAGGCATGAAATACTCCCGTAAGGTTTTGTCACTATCAATATATGTTATATCCGGGATAGGGGTTACCCTAACCCTTCCGGCATGAAATACTCCAGTAAGTGTTTGTCACTATAGATATATGCTATATCCGGTATACAGGTTACCCAAACCCTTCGGGAATAAAATACTCCAGCAAGTGTTTGTAACTATTCATATATGCTATATCCGGGATACGGGTTTCCTTAACCCTTCGGGCATGATATACTCCAATAGATGTTTGTCATTATTAATATGTGCTATATCCGGGTTACGGGTTACCTGAACCCTTTGGGAATAAAATACTCTTGTAAGTGTTTGTCATTATTAATATATGCTGTATCCGGGATGCGGGTTACCCTAACCCTTCGGGCATGAAATACTCCAGTAAGTGTGTGTCACTATTAATATATGCTATATCCAGGATACGGGTTACCCTAACCCTTCGGGCATGAAATACTCCAGTAATTGTTTGTCATTATTGATACGTGCTATACCCGGGATACGGGTTTTATGCTATATCGGGGATACGGGTTACCCTAACGCTTCGGGCATGAATTACCCCAGTAGATGTTTGCCATTATTAATATGTGCTATATCCGGGATACGGGTTACCCTAACCCTTAGGGCATGAAATAATCAAGTAATTTTTTGTCCCTATTGATTTATACTATATCGGGGATACGGGTTACCCTAACGCTTCGGGCATGAAATACCCCAGTATCGATGTTTGCCATTATTAATATGTGCTATATCCGGGATACGGGTTACCCTAACCCTTCGGGCATGAAATAATCCACTAGGTTGTTGTCCATATTGATATGTGCTATATACGGGATACGGGTTACCCTAACCCTTCGGCATGAAATAATCCAGTAAGTTGTTGTCCCTATTGATATATGCTGTATACGTGATGCGGGTAACCCTAACCCTTCGGGCATGAAATACTCCTGTGTGTGTCACTATTAATATATGCTATATCCAGGATACGGGTTACCCTAACCCTTCAGGCATGAAATACTCCCGTAAGGTTTTGTCACTATCAATATATGTTATATCCGGGATAGGGGTTACCCTAACCCTTCCTGCATGAAATACTCCAGTAAGTGTTTGTCACTATAGATATATGCTATATCCGGTATACGGGGTACCCTAACGCTCCGGGCATTAGATACCCCAGTAGATGTTTGTCATTATTAATATGTGCTATATCCGGGATACGGGTAACCCTAACCCTTCGGGCATGAAGTACCCCAGTAATTGTTTGCCATTATTAATATGTGCTATACCCTAACCCTTCGAGCATGAAATACTCCAGTAAGTGTTTGTGACTATTCATATATGCTGTATCCGGGATACGGGTTACCCTAACCCTTCGGGCATGAAATACTCCAGTAAGTGTTTGTGACTATTCATATATGCAATATCCGGGATGCGGGTTACCCTAACCCTTCGGGCATGAAAAACTCCTGTAAGTGTGTGTCACTGTTAATATATACTATATCCAGGATAGGGGTTAGCCTAACCTTTCGGGCATGAAATACTCCCGTAAGTGTTTGTCACTATCAATATATGCTATATCCGGGAAATGTTTGTCATTATTAATATATGCTATATCATGGGTACGGGTTACCTGAACCCTTCCGGCATGAAATACTCCTGTAAGTGTTTGTCACTATCAAAATATAATATATCCGGGATACGGGTTACCCTAACCCTTCGGGCATGAAATACTCCAGTAAGTGTTTGTCACTATTGATATATGCTATATCCGGGATACGGGTTACCCTAACCCTTCGGGCAAGAGATAGTCAAGTAATTTTTTGTCCCTATTGATAAATGCTATATCGGGGATACGGGGTACCCTAACGCTCCGGACATTAGATACCCCAGTAGATGTTTGTCATTATTAATATGTGCTATATCCGGGATACGGGTAACCCTAACCCTTCGGGCATGAAGTACCCCAGTAATTGTTTGCCATTTTTAATATGTGCTATACCCTAACCCTTCGAGCATGAAATACTCCAGTAAGTGTTTGTGACTATTCATATATGCTATATCTGGGATACGGGTTACCCTAACCCTTCGGGCATGAAATACTCCAGTAAGTGTTTGTGACTATTCATATATGCTATATCCGGGATACGGGCTACCCTAACCCTCGGGCATGAAATAATCCAGTAAATTGTTGTCCCTATTGATATAAGCTGTATCCAAGATGCGGGTTACCCTAACCCTTCGGGCATGAAAAACTCCTGTAAGTGTGTGTCACTGTTAATATATACTATATCCAGGATAGGGGTTAGCCTAACCTTTCGGGCATGAAATACTCCCGTAAGTGTTTGTCACTATCGATATATGCTATATCCGGGAAATGTTTGTCATTATTAATATATGCTATATCATGGGTACGGGTTACCTGAACCCTTCGGGCATGAAATACTCCAGTAAGTGTTTGTCACTATTAATATATGCTATGTCCAGGATACGGGTTACCCTCACCCTTCGGGCATGAAGTACTCCAGTAATTGTTAGTCATTATTAAAATGTGCTATATCCGGGATACGGGTTACCCTAAACCTTCGGGCATGAAATACTCCAGTAAGTGTTAGTGACTATTCATATATGTTATATCCGGGATACGGGTTACCCTAACCCTTTTGGGCATGAATTACTCCACTAAGTGTTTGTCACTGTTCGGGGGTACAAGTCCCTAACCCTTCTGGCATGAAACACCCCAGTAAGTCTGTGTCACTAATAATATGTGCTTTATCCGGGATACGGGGCATTATAAACAGTCATAATATTATGACTCGTTGACATTACATAGCTTAATATATGGTGTGTACTCAGTATATTATTATGCAATCCTTTCAACTTAAATAAATTTCCTACACACATGCTTCTATACAATGTTTGAGCGGGCATCTTGTTAAATGAAGAATAAATTACGCCATATACATATGAACGGTTAGTAGAGTTTTCGGTGAAATGCGCACTGCGATCGCAGCTTAATATGACCACAGGCATTTGCTACCGCGCATATCTGTTTGCTACTTTGCGACTGTTAATTGCTACCGCGCATATTGCTTTGAGTGTTCCTGTCCGAGCGACCTCTGGCAGCAAAGACTTGCACTACGACAACAGTAGCAGATTTTGCGATCGCAAATTCTTAGTCCCCATTGCGGTCGCAGTGGACAGTAACTTGCGACCGCGCAGGTCTTTTTGCTACCGCGCATATTGCGCATTGCGATCGCAGCTTAATATGACCAAAGGCATTTGCTACCGCGCATATCTGTTTGCTACTTTGCGACTGTTAATTGCTACCGCGCATATTGCTTTGAGTGTTCCTGTCCGAGCGACCTCTGGCAGCAAAGACTTGCACTACGTTTTACTATCGCGCACATTGCGCATTGCGCTCGCAGCTTAATATGACCAAAGGCATTTGCTACCGCGCATATCTGTTTGCTACTTTGCGACTATTAATTGCTACCGCGCATATTGCTTTGAGTGTTCCTGTCCGAGCGACATCTGCCAGCAAAGACTTGCACTACGTCAACAGTAGCAGATTTTGCGATTGCAAATTCATAGTCCCCCTGGATAGCAAGGGACAGTAACTTGCGACCGCGCAGGTCTTTTTGCTACCGCGCACATTGCGCATTGCGATCGCAGCTTAATATGACAAAAGGCATTTGCTACCGGGCATATCTGTTTGCTACTTTGCGACTGTTAATTGCTACCGAGCATATTGCTTTGAGTGTTCCTGTCCGAACGACCTCTGGCAGCAAAGACTTGCACTACGTCAACAGTCGCAGATTTTGCGATCGCAAATTCATAGTTCCCATTGGTAGCAATGACAGCCACTTGCTACCGCGCAGGTCTGATTTGCTACCGCGCACTTTGCGCTACGAGCCGGTCTGTGCCTGATGGTAGCAAATCCGGTGGCTGTTCAGTGCGCGATGTGGCAAGCTATGCACAAGAGTAGCAAATGCTACCGTGCGACTGCCATTTGCTACCGCGCACTTTGCGCTGAATAGCCGCTGAGAGCAGAATGGTAGCAAAGTGAGTGGAAGCTGAGTGCGCGTTGTGCCGGGCTATGCGCAATGGTAGCAAAGAATCCCAGGGATAAGTCTGGAAAACCGACAGTTCCCCGCATATATGTTAATATTATAGGTATAATCATCCAGCATGTTTTGTTTAAAGTTGCCCAATCACTTATCTGACCGTAATAAACTAAAAAGGTTATCCCTTGGAGCTTTTAAAAAAATAGGCCAGAAAACGTGGATATCACCACACACATGCGCTTGTTTGGTTTATATCAACGTGTTTATAATATGTGGTGTCTGCCAAAATAATAAAAACTATTCAACAAGAGCATCTGGCGGGAAGTCAGATAGACCAAAGATTTGCAAATGGCGTTTTAGAAACGAGTGACCTTTCTACCTCCGTATATACGTAACTTTCCACCTTAAGTTACATGTTTTCCCGTTTGTCAACATTGCTGTATTCACAAACACGTTGTTGATATACAAGTTCATACATCCTTCAGGCAGGGAGGCATTATAATAACTTTACCTTAAGATTATTGAACATTCTATTTTGAAAGGAAGGTGATTGGGCAGCTTTAACGAGCGTTGAAGAAAGCAAGCATTGTTTGCATCAGAGGCCGGAAAATAGATTTTTTTTCGGCCACCAGATGGCGTTCCGTGCAGTCACGACGACCCTTGTCTTTCCTGACAATGTGTCACCAGAGGACTGTGACTTAGTCATTATTTTTTTGCATATTTAGGAAAGGAAAATAACCAGATGATTGTTTTTATAATTTATTGTACATTAAAATGGAGTATCATAATAAGATGTTAGCGTAAAAATTGTAATTTAGAGATGCCAGGTGCCTCATTTGATGTTAATGTCAGTGTAGATTAATTTCATGGGAACCGATCCATGTCTAGACGGTTTCTAAAGCACCGTGGCTTATTGTAAACATCAAAAGCAACATACCTGATTATTTTGATTTTTCTCGGGTTTGCTCTCTAGAGGCGTGTCCATTTAAGTATTCACAGTTAATGACAAGCCGTATAGTTCTGTGAGATGATTGGTCAGAGGACGGTCGGGACTTAAGACGTCAGCGGGCGTATATATCAGTCATGGATAAAAAGATCTAATTAAAAACGCAGCGAGTCAGTTAGGTGTAGTCTGACGGTTGTCTGCGGTCCAGAAGCGGGTCCATGTTTGTGTCTGTACAGCTCAGAGACGATGTTCCTTGTATTGGTGTAGCGCGTGAATGTCTGAGGACGGCCAAGAAAATATCTTGTCTACCGTCAGTGCATCCAGTAACAGGCCAGGATGTTACATGTACACGCGGAAATATAGTGACTCCGAATATTGGCGTACGAGAACATATTCAGATATCTCGAGCCGGTTGAATCCAGTTGGCGTCAGCTGTGAGAGACATTTCTTAAGTAATACTACAAAGGAGGCTATGACTATCTGTCAGTGCTTTCTGGACTTTGTCTTGAGGGGTAAGCGCGTGCTTCAGTGAGGAACTGTGTCCATTGGTAGCGTGCAACCAATGACGGCGCAACCCTGTGTACGTGTATACAGTGAGGGCGGACTGAGCTAGAAGTGACATTTCTATGTCACGGGTGCGCGTCGGTCATATGATCTAGAGAAGAGTAAACAAGTGAACTGTCGTGTATTGTGGCCCAGAAGAGTGGACAGGACTGTGTTTTATTTTATTATTGTGGACTATTGTGATAATCGATATATATATATATATATATATATATATATATATATATATATATATATGTGTGTGTGTGTGAGTGTGTGTGTGTGCGTGCGTGTGTGTGTGTGTGTGTGTGTGGAACGCCTCTCCAGAGAAATGTCAGTGTATTTTAATATATTTTTATGTCTGATTACTCATTTGATTTTCATCTGTTTGAGTGTATGTGTGAGTTTCAGTCGGTTTGTTTAAGTTTAAATTAAACGACCTGATCGTCCTTTCCTTTGGGGATGTGACACGATGCTCAATGAATCGATATAGGCACACACAGATTCAGCATATAATATCGTTTCATTATACGATATTTACATACACATTTACACAAGTGTTGAAATATCTACTATGGTGGATGTAACTTTAGCACTTTACATTCTCGCCAGCCCATAAATGATCCGTGTTCATCCTGTTTTTACTATCCTGTTATTTCACCTAAATGCTTGTCGGTGCATATATCAAACATTGAAATGGAGAGTAGTCCTGACTCAATTCGAGTTTGCAAAAACAGTTTCGGACACAGAGGCTGTGAAGTTGTTCTTATTCTTCTTACTAGATGGCAGTTTTGTGCGGCATGTGGAATAAGCTCCAGAACATGGCACACAGTACCAGGCTTTTTGCATAAGTGACCAATTATGACGACATTGCTTCCTTCAGCACGTGACCTATAAATTTAAATAATTCCAACCATGCATCCTGGACTTCTGTAGTCCAATAATTCTCAAGAGTTGGCTGAATGGCGTAAATAAACTGAGGTCCCATCAACTGCAAAGAGAAAAAAACAGATTTATTTTTCATTTTCAAATACTTTGCATTCAGCACATTGGATTTTAAAGTTACTCCCCCTCGGATCCGATGACTAGATTATTAAAACAGCTATTCTTTAAACAGTTCTTGTTAGGAGAGCTGTTGAACTCTTTTATACATCAAATTATGTTTTGTCACAGTAACAACGAATCTCATGTGATTGTAGGTTAGAGAGACCTTTTTCCAGGTCCGGTCAAGGTCGGCCATTTTGTGGCGTCATGAGTGAGCAGGCATTAAATATTGTAGGGCAGCAGAGAATGTTAGGCATTAAATGTATGATGAAAATATATTGGTTCCAGATGGGGGAGACAGGAGACTTTTAATAATTTTTTTTCTCAGAGGTAGTCATAATTTTTTGTGCTGTTTGAGGAAACTGAATGTGTCAGTGCTGGTGATGTTGGCATGGCTCGGCAGGTGGCGACATCTGTGGTGCACTATAGTAAACTACATAAGCTGGTCTCTAGCGGAAAAATGAGATACTAAACCCCCTGTTTTTCTTGAATAAAAATAAAATTTCAGGTGTTGATCTTGAGTTTGATGTATAACATGATGCCAAACACTCGATAGGAAAAACTTTTGCAGTGCACCCAACATGTGCACCTTCTATGATAACATATATGGCTTGGAAATACGTCCCTCCACCCTGAACTGAACTGCGCTTAGCAAAATTCTCCCGTGTAGAACGTATTGTCACAGTAACCACTGGACAGGGTATGTATGTGTATTTTAAACCCACCAAGCAGGGTACCCCGGAGGGTACATACATTTGCTTAAAATCGGTGAAAATTTTAACATCTACGTATTTAAGAAATACTAGTTCGTTTGAATTACCATATGTATGAAAAACATCATACATTTTGATAAATTAATTAACAAACTCACGCACGTAGAGTTGAGCACTGGCAATAATTGGCAAGGCCATGCACGTGGGGGGTGGGGGGGGGGGGGGGGGTGGGGGGGGGGAACAAGCAAGCTGACTGACAGCCGGGTTACAAGTGCGTATCTGTATTGCTGATGGCGACTACTCTTATTAAATTATAGGTCATATTACGCTTTTACCTTGTTTGATATCCGCTGAGTTATAATTTACACTTTACTTGGCATAACAAGTAAAAGACGACAGTGTACGATGTTTTGGATTAATCATGTTACATCGCTTAGCAAATTATTTTTAGCGACATATATACTTGGCATGCAACTGTGGATGACGTCATGGCCCTCAGGCATCAATTTTATCAGTTAATTAATTAGACCATGAATTATGTTATCACGACCAACGTGAGTCGTGACTGTTGTTGTAAGCAAAGAAAAACTAGAGATTGGTAATTTTGTTTTCTTTAATTTGTGGAGCATGCAAGACGCGTGGTGCATGGTTTACTTTTATATACTATAAACAATGTATAAAAAGAAAAGAGACGGCTCAGGTGAGAACATGTCTAAACCTCTTATACCTAGAACAAGTGGAACTCATTGATTTTCTGCTGATACAAGTTTATTAAAAATTATAAAACTTAAATTATTCAAGGCCAAGTAATAACAATTTCTAGCAACATCTGCCAATGTGATTTTGCTATTTCACACACTAGTTGTCTGGTAGGTAGTCTGGTAGGAAGAGAAGGATATCGCCCGGTCACTGAAGAATTGTATAATAAGCGTTTTATGCTTGGCCTTTGTATTTCAGATGTTCTTGAATAAAAATCTGATGATATTTTTCATTCTCGAAAAAAAAAATGTTCTGTGTCTGCAAATAAAGACGGAGTGTCCGATATGTAATAAGTGTCTGGTAAAGGTACTGGGTGCGACGAGTGAAGAGTAAAGGCCGGAAATAGATTTTAAACAGTGTTACGGAATCTCGAATCAACACATCACGTATGCGTGATGAACATATATTTTGTCAAGGAGATAAAAAAATCAGATTCTGTAACACTAGGCAGCGTGAAATGTCTAGGGGAATGAATAAAGAAGTCAGTGTTTGTAACAATTTCTTAAAACAAACCTAACATTACATTACACTAAAGCAATACAATGACACAGTACAACAGTAGTATAACAGCAAATCAATATAATAACACAGTCTAATGAACAAAGAGCACAGTACCTGGATACCACCACTGTCACAGCGACAAGTCCTTAAGCCGGATGAAAAGTTCACACATATTCTCTCGGAGAATAACAGTCCAATGTAAAGCTCTTGTAACAATCCAGAAAGTAAACTGAAGACCAGATAAGATTCGTCACAAAATCCAGAAGAAAATCTGAAGAAAATCTATAATTGCCCACAAACTGTCATACACGCTTCTGTGTCCGCTGGAATATTCTCTGACCTCTCCCCAGGCTCTAAAACACAGCCCCCTATTTATAACTCCTCACCTTCTTCCGAGAACCTGACATTTCTCGAACAGTCTAAAGAATCTAACATAATACAAAGTACACAAGCGTTACAGGAACTGCCTAGAAAAAACGAATGCCGTATCTCTACATATCAGGGTTCACATGTCAGCCGACCCGGCTCAGCCAGGCGAGAAAGCCACAAGCTAGCATGACAACGAGAGTTACCGATTAAACTGAGAATGCAATACCCGGCCAGCCGAGGCCGTTACACACGAGTTACGCCCGTGTCACACAATAAAAAAGACATCTGTGACAACAGTTATTCACACTACGAATAGTGTTGACTAAAAATAAAATGTTAAAAAGGACCTGTTTCTCTGACAATCCTTAATCCGAAAATATCTAGCAAGTGTGACACGAAATGTTTGGAGACCTAAATTCAACTGATGGGATTTTTTTATTTTACATCTGACTGTAAATTTTCTGTGGCATAATTGGTAATCTGGTGCTAAAAACACAGAAAGAAATTATGTTAATTGTCATGATACATATGCCTTCACTAATTTGGTTTTCCAAGTGAGGTAAGACTTCTGAAGACCAAATGTTAAATATATTTTTTTATCGCTGCAAGTTCAGTTTTATAATATCTTTCAAACAAATTATAACAACCAAAGAAGATAATGTTCCATTCTTTATTTTGTTGTTTATTACTCTCTACTCATATTTTGTGCGGGCTTTTATAGAACTCTCTTTATGCACTGGCACCACAGCTGTCTTTCTTACATTATTAACACAGCCTGTTTTATTAGACACAATCTTCAACTGTTTTCAGCGATTATGTCTAAAAGTAATTATCCTTAAGAGACTGGATTATTAAAGCCTCGGTCACAACCCGCTGCTGTCTCCGCACACCGTAGAGTGCCGCACGGTTTTTGGGACCGCAGGAATACTTAAACCTCGGTCACAACCCGCTGCGGCAACCGAAAAACGTAGATCACCGTTTGGTTTTTAGCTCAGCTGACTATAAGTCATCTGAGCTATAGTCGTGGTCCATTGTCCGTCGTCCGTCCGTCCGTCTGTCCGGATGTCCGTCCGTAAGACTGGCACGTTTCGACACCATTGGACCTACGAATCTGAAATTTGCCATACAGTTAGATGTCCCAAAAATCTCCTACCATGCCGAAAATTGGGTCAATAGGACTTCGTTCCTTCGAGATATTAAGGAAAAACCTAAATTTTTAATTAGAAATCTATTTTCACACTTCAGGACTGCCTAATATCAAACCACTCATCTGGTTTTCTTCATATTTAACAAAAATATTTCTCTATATAGTTCCTATGTACATGCCAGAAATTAAGTCAGTATTATTTAATTTAAAAAAGTTATGGGCCCAAACATAATGGACTTTGTTAAAAATCAGGAAAGATATTTGGTCACTTAAGACCATAAGTGTTAAAGGTAGGGACTTTTTTTTCAGTAATACAACTTTAATTGATCAAAATTTAATTGTATACCAAAAATTAGATCAAAATCTGTTAAATTTTTTTAAATATTGGCAAAAATATAAAATTGGTACCTTAAATTTTGCCCAAGTTTGACCATGGCACGTTTTTTTCCTGTAAGTACTGTGGATTTAATTTTCTCAGCATGTTTTTGTTAGCATTTTGTCTGTTTACACCAACAATTTGCAACCAGTTGATCAAAAACTGTAGATTTTATTCAAGTTTTCAAGCATCATGTCACATCAAGTTTACATCAAGCTAGTGTTATGCAGTTTGCTAGAGCTCAGCTCCCCAGCTTCAGCTCTAAGTTCCTTAAATTTAGCATGCAGTTAGATGTCTCCAAAATCCCCTACCATGCCAAGAATTTTATCACTAGGACTTAATTCCTTTGAAATATTAATGAAAAACTTCATTTTTCCATTAAAAACCCATTGTTACACTGCAAGACTGCCTAATATCAAAACCACTGATCTGACTTTGATCATATATAATATACATATTTTTCTATACATTCGCTATGCACATGCCAGAAATGATGTTAGTATTGCGTAATTTTTTTAAGTAATGGGCCCAAACATAATGCATTTTTTTAAAAATCAAGAAATATATTTACTCCCTTAACAAGAGGATTGCTGAAGCTAGAGATTTTTTGTCAGGGATGTAACATTATTTAATCAAGATTCAATTGAATACCAAAAATTAGTTCTGAATTTTTCAAATTTTATAAGTTATTCGTATATATATAAAATTAGTACCTTAAATTTTGCCCAACTTTGACCATGGCACGTTTGTTTCCTGAGAGCACTGTTGATATAATTTTCATATCATGCACACATAAGGATTTCATCTTTGTAGTTTAGAAAGCTGAAAGAAATTGGCCAAATATTGTAGCTTTTATTAATGTTTATATGAGACCATGTCAGACCCCTGCTTAATCCAGCCCCTCTTCAGTCACATGTATGTTGACCTTGTTGACCTTTCATCAGATTATGCATGCTTGAGCGAAGCATACACTGGGGCAGCCAGGCAGCCAATGCCCAGCCACAGTTGATGCAGGTGTCCAGCCCAACTCATCTAGTAGTTGTTTTGAAAAACAACATAACAATAAACAATAAATTAATAATTTTGTATTGGTTTTTTATAACAAATTAAAGAAAAATTAATAGAAAATGAATTTGTTAGTTGATGAGTAACAGAAAATTAACTTGCAGTTACTGATGATGTTAGAATCTTGTATGGATGGATAGAATTTCAATGTCAATGTTATTCCAAATAACACCATGCAGTCACCTATGGTATTTTTCAGTGATATTTTAATGATAAAAAAATAAATCATATTATTCATTACTTATCATTGGGGATCATATGAAGGAAATTAATGATAGACAAAGATGCAGTTGATAATATTAATCTAGATTCCTACTGTGTCTAGTGTGTAGATTGATGTGAAAGTAGTCCAAAGTGAATATATTACATTTATTTTTTTAATATAAATAAAAGCCTTAAAACCAGGTACTTATGATCATTATTTATCTGTGTGACAATAGCACTCCATTTGTTAACAAAATAAATGAAATCAATCCTCTCCCCTGTCTCCAAAGATACTATCAAAATCATACATAAGCAAAACACCAACAACTCATAATAAAGCTTATATTTATTACCACACAAAACAAGCATGTGCCTCTTTCCCAAATCATATTTTTTATCATATATAACAGCTGAGCGCCGTGACCCATCGGTCCCTTGTTTAAACCGCAGAATACTTATGCGGCCAACGTGCGGGAACAGCACCTAGTCTCCCTCATTCTTACGGCCTTCGCACGGTAACGTAAGCTTACCCTGCGGATGCCGCAAGCTTACCTTGCGGAAGCCGCAAAGACCGCTTACGACAGCCACAGGTACACCGTACGTCTCTCGGGTAGAAGAGTAGGCGTTAACAATCGCATGGGTATCCTACGACATCCGTACGTCTACTGTACGGTGCCCGTAGGTGGCTGCCTGACGCATGGCCGCCGCATCAACATAAGCGCTTGCGCTCATGTCAGTTACGGTCGTTGCGGGGTCCCTGCGGCCTTTGCACGGTTGCCGTGCGTCTACCGCACGGAATAGCCCAAAACACTCGCCGTGCGGCGACCGTGTTCCGGTTTTACCGAGGCTTAAGTAATTTCAAGTTCTTGAAAAAGCCTCAGTCACACACCATTACGGTCACCGCACAACGAAGATCGCCGTAAGTTTTTTGAGACCGCAGGAATTCTTATAACCGAGGTCACAACCGTGATACGGTCTCCGTACGGCGGATTTTGTGATGCGGAGGCTAGGTGTCATCCTTATTACCACGGCTTTCGCACGGTAAAGTTAGCTAACCTTACGGAAGCCGCGGGTGTCCCGGGTGGCCAAGTAGATGTAAAAAAATCGTACAGGCATCCTATGGTCCGTATGTCTACTATACGGAGCCCGTACGTGACGTCCTGACGATCGAACGCCGCGTCGACATGAAAAAAGGGGCCTGCTCAGTTATGGCAGTTGGGTTGTCCCTGCGGCATTGAAAAAAGCAAGGTTGCCGTTCGCCGACGCACGGTATATTCCAAAATACCAACCCTACCGTGGTTATGATTTTTATGAAATCAAAAGTCAAGCAAACTATATGTGGTATAATATTGTTAAGGCTCCCCTTCATGGTAGAGCACTTTAACTGTGTTGTTTTGAACTTTTAATGGATAATATTGATTATCAATTTATATATATATATATATATATATATATATATATATATATATATATATATATATATATATATATATATATATATTGTTACAGATGTCTCTTTTGTAGTGTGCTGCGGTCTTACTCGTGTATATGCAGCGCTAACATAGCCAGGCCCACGCATGGGGTCTGACGTGTAAACACACCGGTCATGCTAGTCTGGGGCTTTCTCGCCTGGCCGAGCCGGGCCGGCTCACGTGTAGACCCTGACATGTAGAAACACAGTGTTCTTGTTCTAGATGTTTCCTGTAACGCGTTTGTACTGTGTATCATGTTAAGTTCTTTAGATTTTTCAGGAAATGGAAAGTTCTCGGCTTGAGGTGAAAAGAGAGAGGAGAGATATGTTCCAGCGGACACAGAAGAGTGTAATCAGTTGTGGACCTTTGCGATAAGTGCGGCAGTTATAGATTTTCTTCTAAATTTGTGACGGATCTTATATAGTCTTCGTTTGCCTTTGGGATCACTATCAGAACTTCACTTTTGGATTACAATGGATTGATTTTGTGAATGAACTGGACTGTTATTCTCTGAGAAGATTTATGTGAACTGTTCATCTGGGACTTTTGTCTCTGTGACAGTGGTGGTATCCAGGTACTGTACACTTTATTTATATACTTGTATTGATTAACTGTTGTACTGTTGTTATACTGTGTAATTGTATTGATTTAGTGTATTGTAATGTTAGGATTATTTTAAGAATAAATTATTTTTATTTGTTAACAAGAAACCACTGACTTCTTTATTCATTCCCCTAGACATTTCACGCTGCCTAGTGTTACAGAATCTGATTTTTTGATCTCCATTACGAAATTTATGTTCGTCACGACTACTATATATATAATATAAAACAGCATCTTAGCGAAAAGCTTCATCAGTGTCGACGTTTGGACCAAAAATTAAAAATATGTAACTGGATATACATGATTTAAATAAATAAACAGATACATGGTAACTAGTTTTTCTTCAATCTGCATGGTCTTATCCGGCCATAAAACTTGTTATTACTTATTTCTGTGATACCCAGTACTTTAAAGTTATTATTAGAATAGATAAACCACACATATAATAATGACAGGTAGGCGAGGGAATCATGGGCACGCAGTGTATAGTGGGCATGGGCCATACTAAAAGCTGAGGCCCGGGGTAATATCAAGTACCAAATAGCACCAAACAATATGGCGAATAGTGTATCTGTGGCAGATATTTGACGAATAATAATGATACCACAATGTGACAGTACTACCCTCCCCCCCCCCCCCCCCCCCCGGCCCCAGTAGTGAACTAGAGGTGTCAGGCTACATTAATATCAAGTCAGACCTTTGCTGGGGGAAGCCGCTAGATGGCGCAGAGGTAGGAAGCACTTTGTAGGAGCTCCGAAGTATTTTCCTAAATATAAGATAAAAGGAATACATAAATACTCTGAAATGTGCCTAAACATTCATCTAGGAATATAACATTGGTGGACAAGTAAATTTAGCAAAACAAAGTATTGCAAGAACTTTGGGTGGATATTTGTGTTTTGTCAAAAGAGCTACTGCCACGTCACAAGGCTGAGACTGGATAAATCCTGGATTACATGGCGGCCAACATGGACAGTCAAGGTAAACCAAATTTTGATATTAATTCCCAAGTCGCTCCTGGTGAAAATTCAGCAACAATACCACAAGATTTATCTGATAGACAGCTCTTGGAATTAATTTGGACAAAAGTATCAAAAATTGACCAAATTGGCAGCCGTGTAGATGAATGCGTTAGAAAAATAAAATACCTCGAAAACAGACTTGATAACTTAGAAACTAACTATAAGGAGCTGGAGGAAGGGACCTCTTATACAGAAGGAGAGTTTTAGGAGCAGAAAGCTACAATTGAAAATTTAAAGAAAAATATGGTGCAAAAGACGGACCTTGAAAAAGTTCAAAATGAAGTATCAGACCTAAGTAATTATACTAGAGGTAAAAATATACTACTTCATAATGTACCAGAAGGTATGGAAGGTGGACCATTTTATTAGAGAAACCATTGGAGTTGATGACAGTCCAATAGAAGTTGCATACTGAATCCCTCAGTCTAGTGGTAATAAAACTTAAGGTCTATGGGGCCAATGATGAAAAGAGATCACGAATAATATTGGTACGTTGCACCACAAAAACAAGCCGTGATCAAGTGTTACGCGTGGCACCTAGTTCACTGAGTAAGAAAAAATTCAACGGCCAACAGATTTATATAACGGATGATATACACCGTGATACACGCCAGATACATAAGAAATTAGTACCAGCGATGCGAGAAATGCGAGCGAAGGGGTGGTGTGCTATTATCCCCTGGTCGGTCCCCAGAGTAATTCGTTACAGAGAAGGCCCAAAGGACTCAGGGTCACCTATGAAAACCCACAGGATTAAGTGACCCGTTTCAGTTCAAACTTAATGGACTTGCATTAAAAACAGCTACACACGAGGGGTATTTTCCTTTTTTGATGCTTTTAAATTAAATGAACTGCAGACTGAGAGCTCAAGGTGCATGGTATTCCGTGTTTTCCGGTGATACTTGTGCATCCGACCGTTACGCCGGTGGTACATTCAAACGTTGCATGTGTTGTGTGCAGGGACTACCTTTGTGTGTATCCTTCATTTGCCATGTGTAACTTGTGTTTGCGTGTTGAAGGTAAGGTATTGTTTTTGTGATATATTTCTATTCTGAATGGAAAACTTGGTTAACTTTTCAGTTATTTCTCTTAATGTTAGAGGATTACGAAAACGGCGGAAGTTGTTTAACTGGCTGGTGAAAGACAGGAGGCGTAAGTCTGTTTCTTACAGGAAACACACTGTACACCTGAAATACAACAAGCGTGGCGAAATCAATGGAGAGGCGAATCGTTTTTCTCTTTTGGTACAAGGGACAGCTGTGGTACAGTAACATTAATTGAAACGATTTAGAGTTCACAAAATTAGAAAAATTCAAAAGTGATGATGGACGTCTTATTACTTTATACTGCTTGTTGCAAGGTTCTTATTTTCTCTTTATTAATTCATATTTTCCAAATATTGAAAAAAAGTCCCTTTTTTATGCAAACTGCATAACCATTTACAGGATATTGATATTTATGATAATACAATTATCATTTGGGGCGGAGACTTTAATTGTGCCTTGTCATTAAGGGATCAGGATTCGGATACTTCTCCTCTAAAAGTTCGCACAATAATGACGCTTGAAAATATTATTGAATCTCTTGACTTGTGTGATATCTGGAGACTGCGAAACCCGACTGTTCGTCAATTTACATGGAGGTCATTAACACCTCTGCGACAAAGGAGACTTGATTACTATCTTGTGTCAAATAGTCTGCAACAATGTGTGACATCCACTGATATAATTCCAGCTGTGTCCACAGACCATCCGGCTGTTACCATTAGTCTTAATAATGAACATAGCCAAGGCAATGGTCCTGCACACTGGAAGTTCAACAATTCATTAACTCGGGATAATGATTATTGCCAACAATTATCAGAGAATGTTCCTTTATGGAAGCAAGATTTTTTTCAAAATTACGAAACGGTTGACCACAGAAAGTTGTGGGAATTCCTTAAATTTAAAATTCGCGAGTTTACTATTCGTTTCTCAAAGAAAAAAGCTAAAGTCAAGAGAGAAAAAATACTTTACCTTGAAAACGAAATTAAGAAAATAGAGAGAAATATTAATTCTGAACTAGAGGCTATGGACAGATACATAAATCTTCGAAAACAACTTGATGACCATTATAATTACATAACTGATGGCATAATTTTAAGGTCAAGAGCGCAATGGTATGAAGAAGGTGAAAGGAACAGTAAGTATTTTACAGGTCTTGAAAAAAGCAGAAAAGCACAAACATTTTTGAGAAAACTTATTAATGAAAAAGGCAAAGAAATTACAGATCCACAGGATATAATCAGAGAATTACACTTGTATTATTCAAAAAAATATACTAGAATATCCAATTTAATCGATGATGATTGCCATAACTGTCTCAATTCCATTGACATCCTGGTGTTAACGGATACACAAAGATTGCACTGTGAAGGTGAATTTACAAGTCAGGAAATATATAAAACTTTGAACGATATGTCTGGAAATAAAACGCCCGGAAATGACGGGTTAACTAAAGAGTTTTACATTAAATATTTTTTTCTGATAGGTCAAGAATTAACCAATTGTTTAAACGAGAACCATATTAAAGGCGAATTAACTAATAGCCAAAAGCAGGCTATTGTATCTCTTATTCCAAAGCAAGGTCGAGACTGTAGATATATAAAAAACTGGAGGCCTATAAGCCTTTTAAACATAGATACCAAAATTATAAGTAGAATATTAGTTAATCGTATAAAGCCTTTATTGTCAACCCTAATTGGACCTGATCAATATGCGTTCGTACCAGGTAAATATATTGGGGAGCCAATAAGATTAATCGCGGATGTAATGCATTATGTTAATACCGAAAATACACCTGGCATTTTGGTAGGCGCGGATTATACAGCCGCTTTTGATTCGGTTGACCATACCTTTCTTTTCTCTGTTCTAAGAAGATTTGGCTTTTCTGAATGGTTTATAAAATGGGTCCGCGTGATGCACACAAACATTGAGAGTAGTGTAGTGAATAACGGGTACCAAATACTTTCCTTTACAAAGGGGAACACGGCAAGGGGATCCTCTGGCTCCATATTTATTCATAATGGTTACGGAAATACTAAGTCTTATGGTTAAGTATAATAAAAATATAGGGGGAATAAGGGTTGCCAAGTCAGAGATAAAAATGTGTTTATTTGCAGATGATTCGACTTTTTTTTGTTAAAGACGAAAACTCTTTATTTCACCTTGAGGAAGTACTTTGTAAATTTTGAAAATATTCTTCTCTCAAAATTAACTTTGAGAAGTCTGATGCTTCATGGCTAGGCCCTTTAAAAAACAGTGATAAGAAAATAGGCCACTTCAACTGGATAAATTTAACCAGAAATGCAATTAAAATTCGTGGAATTATTTTACTTACAATAATAGTATTAACCAGAAATGCAATTTTGAAAAAGTTTTAACTTCCTTCACTACAAGTTTAGAGAGATGGAATCGTAGATCCTTGTCCTTTTCTGGACGAATAACAGTTTTGAAAACATTTGCTATACCAAAAATCATGTGTCCTTGTATGATGCGATCTCCACCATCTTGCTTTCTCAAGGAGGTTCAAGATAAAATAAAGAGTTACTTCTGGAAGAATAAAAAGCCAAAAATTAAACAAACGACACTCATTATGGGTTATAAAGATGGGGATTTAAAGTTACCTGACATTGAACTTGTTTTGAGGTGCCAAAAACTCATATGGGTCAACAAATTAATTAATTCTTCGAATACACCGTGGAAAATTATACCTAACTTTATTTGAGAAAGATTGGTGGTATTAAAAGTGTAAATTGTAATTTTGATAGAGCTAAATACTTACCAACATTTTATAAAGATTGTTTAAATGCTTGGGCAACCTCTATTCGTACGATACCCATTAATCGCAGTGGCGTCAATTTTTCTTCCAGAGTGGGGGGATGACTTTGTGTATGTATATATATATATATATATATATATATATATATATATATTTATATATATATATATATATATATATATATATATTTTTACATACATATAATATATACCTTCAGTTTCAGCGTCTCTGAGTGACATATTCAACTATATATATATATATATATATATATATATATATATGATTATAATATATATATATAAATAAATACTTAATTTTATTTCAAATAATTATAATATTATAAAAGAAAATAAGTTATTTTGTGAGTTCTAAGCTGGTTTAGATATAACATTTTTTAGTTAATGACTTAATGGATTCAAAGTTTTCTATTTGTCAATATATTTCATTTGCAATATTATAATATTATTCTCTGAAAAGTGGTGGGATGATTACATTGGCCATCCCCCCCCCCCCTTGCCAAAAAGTGAGGGGTATATATACCCCCCATCCCCCCTATATTGACGCCCCTGATTAATCGAGTTACAGTGTTGGCCCAGCCGCTCTGGAATAATTACCTACTAACTAGAGAAAAAGCTGCCTTCTATTTTAATACTATCTCTAGACAAGGATATAACTTTTTAAAAGACATTGTAGGAAATAATAATGAACTGATAAAATGGCAGGATTCAGGACTAGAGCTGAAGGAGTACATGAATTGGACCGCTGTCTTACATTCTATACCAAGAGAGTGGCTTAAATTGTTAAATCATGATATCCTAGAACAAAAAGATTCAACCAATGTACTTGACAAACCATGGTATTTAGAAAAGTTAAACGTCAGAACAATGTACAGTAATTTGGTGAAAGAAAAAGGAATTCGCCCAACTGCACCAATACAGATACAAAATCTAGTAGGGACGGATATAGATTGGCAGTTAGTTTATGAGAGACCTTTTTAAAACCTCAATTGAAACAAAAACTAGAGAGTTTCAGTATAAAGTTCTGAACGATATTTTACCATTTAACAAAAAATTATACAGATGGAATCTTGTTGAAAATGATAGATGTTCATATTGTTCTATGAATGCTGAAACATCAGTTCATATTTTTTCAGAATGTGCTCAAAGTTGCTTAGTGTATAGTGAGATTTGTAATTGGCTTATGGAATTCGATATAAAAATGCCAGAAAATACAAAAGAAAATATGTTGCTAGGAGTTATCATTGAGACAACAGAGGATGTATTAATAAATCACTTGCTTCTTTCATACAAAAATATGGTTTTTAATTGCCGGGTTTCACCAAGTGAACTGTCTCTACAAAAATATGCAGCAATAATATTTAATTTGGAACGTATTGAATATAAAGTAGCAGAACAAAAAAATAAATTGGAAAATCATCTTAAAAAGTGGGAGAAATTGAAGTCTTTCCTGTGATAGTACTGTAATATTCGTATAAAAAATTAATATCTGATTATTTTCTATGTACTACCTACAGATGTAGGAAATCTTATTGTTGTTATGTTTTTTTGTTTTGTTTTTTTTGTGGTATGTAACGTGTATGTATCCTTTGATGTCTGTAAACTTCATGTATCGTCTTGTTAATTATTTATATGAAATATTGTGTGATGTATTGTTGGTATTATATCAATAAAAGTATTAAAAAAAAGTCAGACCTTTGCTGTGTATAGAAGGCCGTTTTGCCCGACCCGTGTTTCCTGAATATAATATTTCCTTTGCGCCTTCAAGGGACGTTTTATCCTCAGACACTCCAGAATCCTTGATGCAGAGAATTCAGTGTAAAACTTCCTTTGATCAAGGAACATTAATGTAGTTAATTTCAGTTTTTAAGGCAGACATGTTTCTATTGTTACTGTGATGCAATTACCTTAGTTATGGATAAATATCAATTAAATTATTGCAGTTATTATCTTATAAATCTTCTTCATAAATGGCATGAAATCTCCGTCAAAATAATTTAACTAGAAAACGTACGCCTAGAAAACGTATATATTTATATATACATTTCCAAAAATATTGTCTTGTCATCGAATTTTAGAAGTTACAATTTCCTCGCCAACGTGAAGAGACAGCTGCAGTGACACTTCTGGAGAAACACTGAAGTTTCATGGCCTCTATTTTATCTTTCGTAGATAACGATTGATGCTTTTAACACCATGCTACATAGTACAAACTCATGGTTGAAATTATTTTATTTCTGACGTTTGTCAACGTAATAGATGAATACGTGCACCCTGGGTAGTATATAGTGTACACACCTTTACACAGACAGAGACAGGCATGGGGCGGAGTAAAAACAACTCTTACATTCACTGTCTCTGTTAAGAATCTTATATCTTTCCCAGAGAGTTTAAAATGGGTGTAGATGTATAAACGCCCAAACGAAGTTACTGAAGGTAAAAACGGTTTTGAGCAGTAACCGTGTATAATTTTCGGAAGCCTAGGATTTCTCATCAGATGCTCAGATTCTCTTTTAACGCTAAACTGGTTTTCCTTTTAATGGAGTATTCAAGTCTGCTGCTGAAAGATTTCTACAGAAATATCCGCTTCTCTCGGATGCTTACAGGAAAGCAGTCCGCGTCCATTAATACCGCTGACCTTGGACGCCATCAGCCCCGAGGGAAATCTCTATCCTCCATTGAGGGGATTCACTTTACCAAGGATGAGTATTGATTCACCCAAGGACAGCGTCTGGAGTAGGGGAACAGACTGATGGATTGGTCACTTTCCGACTCGGTAATTGAAAATATGGGGTTTTATACGCATCTTCTTAGAAGGTTGAACCGAGGCAGGATGACCAAAGCCAGATTTAACAAACTCCACTGAGTATATATATATATATATATATATATATATATATATATACATACATACATACATTCACACATAAACGAGTACTTTAAGTGGTATTTTTGTATCTTATGGCCCGTCTTCAATTTGGACTTTAATTTTTTTTCAGATTCTCTTTCATAAACATATCAATAGTTTACCGAATACAGATAGATTATTGGTATCTGAAGGATTCTTCTGATGAAAAAGCATTTGTATATTAATAACCTGTACTTAACGTGGGAATACATGCAACAATATATATATATTCATAATAAATGAAGGTCTATATATGCCTATCGGAAACGCATGTTAATAAAGAAGTAAAAAACGTTGTGTAAAACGATCGAAAATACTGTGAGCAGTCTTATTTCATTATACAGCCAGTGATTCATTTTAAATGTTTTAAGGCACTATATATTCCTTTTCAACTATTTTTGTTAATTTTAACAAACTGATCAAAACTCAGAAAAGAAGAATATATGAGATTTGTTTTGTTTTAATCACTCCGACACTTTTTTTCTAAGGGGCAGTTCCAATGATTCTTTATTTTCCAGTGGCGTCAGTTTATCTTCAAGGGTGGGGGGGGGGGTTTGGTGACTCACAGGCATGAGAGGGTAAAGTTGGGCGATTTCTTGTAAACATTTATTTCGAATATATTATAATTAAGTTTTAAAAAAAAATAGGTTTGTTTCCAGTGTAGGATAATTCTAAACCAAGTTTAGATATATAAAATTTCATAGTAAAATGGAACCAAATTCTATAATTTTAATTATTAGTACATTGCATTTTCAATTTATAAATATTACTCTCTTAAAAGCATGGGGTTGATTATATTGCCCCCTCCCCCTTGCTAAAAAGTTGGGGGATATATACCCCCACTCCCCCTGTATTGACGCCCCTGTTATTGTCTTATCCTTCCAACAATATAAAATCAACTGAAATCCTATAGAAGAGACGGATGCCACGATATTATGATATATGTGAGAAGTACTCTAATACCTAGTGACGTATTAATATTTAAATATCAGGGTTCATCTCATTCTCTTGACATGCTGGTTTTATGAGCAACCCAAGATGTTCCTCTCTTCTTTGTGTTCATCTAGGCATATGATCACATTTAATTTTACGTGAATACTTTGGTTTAATTTTAACTCGTGACATGAGCAACAATTTCTTCCGGTTCGGTCCATCAAAATGACTTAATTTTAAGTACTAATTTAGACTGTATTTACGCAAACTAACAATAAGAATTTCAATTACACAATTTTTACAATCTCCATTTGAAAATGTTAAAATAAACGTGACTGACATATTTTTAAAAAATAATTTCAAGGAACGTTTCACATCGAAACTTAAGTATAGCGGCAGTGTTAATCACATCTAGTACAAGACGTTTTAGTTACTGTATAAAGGTTAGTTGTTACATTTGCCAATTTCATAGACTTTTGACATTTTCCAGGGTGCAATTTTCCGGATATCATATTGATAAATAATTTGTGGTTAAAAATCAAACTTGATAGAGACTGGGATTAAACGACCTTGAATTACAATCCTTGGTTTTGGATAATATCTCCAGCACTATATACTGCATAGCTTGCAGAATGAGGAGGCTTGGGAATAAATATGTGGAAAAAATGTTTATTGTTACTTTAAGAGTTTCAACACCAAGAAAGCGCATAGTTTTATCAACGGTAAAAAAATGCAAAACAACACTGATCGATGAAGCGGTACATGCCTTATCAAAACATTCCATGACCTGACAACAGAGCGATAGAAAACCGAACAATTATTAATCATAAATATTATTAAAACACATCTAGCAACCAAGTCTAACAAACATAATTTTACAGATTGCTGTGATTCTTTGTGTTTCATCTAAGTTGGCTGAATAAATGCGGTTATGAATGATTAGAGACAAAAGGGATATCCTATTAGGATAATTTTAGAATGCCTCATCAATATTGATGAATTGAACAGGTCTTGGCTTCATTGTTCTGATATGGAAGCCACTGGCGTTAAGAGTCATGTAATTAATTTATGAAACTAGACGACCAAAGGTTGAACGCTTACCGGAAATTTTAATGAAAGACAGACAGACAGAAAGAACAAACTGTCGGTTTTCTATCAATAGACCTTATCCGGAACTCCCTGCACACTGACCACAGGCCTGCAGGTGGTACAAACAGTGTCTAGTGACCAGAGGCTGTGACCCACAGCAGTTGGCTGGACATAGGGCTGTGGGTATAATCTATAGGTCCCTATCACTTAGATTAATCTGTAAATGACCATGGATAATTAGAATTAAATGCTGCCAGATGGATAACATAGGCAACTACTAAAACCACACATAGAAGCCGTGAGATTTAATATAATCCCAAAATAGATCAGACTGTATACATGTGCTAATCACCTCATGAATGTAAACAAGACAAAGACAGTGTATATCATGGCTAATTTTTAACTAATTTTTTTATCTATCAATTAGGGAATAATTTGGATTAATGACAGTATTTTGGAAAATATCAATTACATCTTTCAAACATAATGACTTTTAAAGATTAATTGCCTAACACCTGTTGAGCTTTTTACACTGGATCCTTAACCACTTGTTGTAAAAGTATTGCAAACAGTCAACATATTAAGAGAATAAGATCAGCCATAAGCATAAATTAATAATAATAATTAAAAAATAATAGTCCACATAATGAAGTTATATTAATAATTTGATCAAGTCATAGTAAAAAATAAATTTAACATTTACTCAAGATTTCAACATCTATGAAGTTCCATTTCTTACTGACTGACATTTGACAAAAAAAATTAATAAAGATTATACACCAGTGATTACTTAGGGCCGTTGAATGGCACCAAGTGGACACAACACAGACATTTCAAATTTATTATATATTTCATATGTATAATATTCGAAAGTAACTCAGTTTCTGATGGGGTCGTTCCTAATGTTTTGGTTACTCTCACCCTGAGGTTTAAGACCTCACCTTGAGGTTGAAGATAAATCTGGTTTAAATCAACCTGATTGGCAGATTTAAAATATAAATTGTAATTTTAAAGAGATTTCAACATGGTTGAGACAAGTGTTTGTAGCTTAAGGTACACTAGCCATTAAAACACAAGTCTTAGGCCTTTTTTAATAACAGGCCGTTTTTCCAACAAACAGAGGCAATCCATCTGCTAACAGATAATCCAGGAATTCCTTCACTCATTCTGTTGAAAAAATAGTGTAAAAAGAGGCAATTACACAGAAAGTAGCTGACTTTCATTAACAGGGTAAATGCTATATGATATGACCAGGGAGTGCTGGAGCAAGCACTGTTTGTACCACCAGCAGGCTTAACCTGCCAGATGGCCCTCATTAGTGGACAGTTCCGGAGTAGATCTATTCGGTGACGTTCAGAGCGATTGCTATGACGTTGTGTTCTGTTGAACGCCATATATAACAAATAAGAACATGAAAGCCGAGACAGCTGACAACTACCGACAATTGGACAGACATACTGACACATCTGAGCTAGCAGGTTACTAGATTATCATTTGAAAAAAAAGGTTTTAGAAAAAATAATTACAGGTTATGCAGATTAGGTTCACATGTTTAGAGATATGGCCAAAAATGATACGTTGTAGTGGTTCTAGTACAGCGTCCCATAGTGGGCATATCCCGAAACTGAAAAATTCCTTTTGTGATATTAGATTTTTGCACAGGATGTACGAGTTTCAAAAGGGTTCCTGCAAAACTGTGGCCTGTAGGATGCTATATGTGAGACGCAAGAACCAGAAAGCAGGCGAATTCGAGGAGAACTGAGAAACAGACAGACATACTGACAAAGTAACACAAAGCTGAGACCAGATGACTTACTCAGATTATGGAGAAGATCCAGAGGAAGAAAATAAACTATCATTTCCGTAATTTAGGGTATCAGTTTTGGAGAGATGGCCTAAATAATGATATGTGTGTGAGGTAAGAGTGCAGCGCCCCTAGCGGCCATATCCGGAAAATAAAAAATCTGTTTCGAGATATTACTGTAAGACATAAGATGTACCAGTTCAAAGCGATTCCTGCAAACCGTGGTTTGTAGAATGTTATATGTAAGACAAAAACCAGCAAGCAGGCGAATTTGAGGAGAACTGACAAATGGACAGACAAACTCTCAAAGTGACACAAAGGTGAGACCAGATGACTAACTCAGGTTAATAGAAATAAAAAAAAAAATAAGATATATGATTCCTGCATACTTGTGGAATCTAGGCTATCACTAAGCGATATCTCGAAATATTTCGTTTAACGAGATATTGTACGAGATATTGCAGGACTTACAGAATAATCAAATAACACTACTCGAATGCTACCTGATGCCGAAAACCAGACCTCTGTAGCTTTAAAATTGACAAAGTTAAGAAAATTAGACCCCTTATTTTCGAATATCATGACTTTTCCCCCAAAATGTGTAACCATGGTTACGGCAAATTTGAAACAGCTTAACACTTAAACAAAGGCCTTGGAATGACAATTAAAATGAGCTATGGTTGAAGTAGATACGACTGATAATGACATAGATATGAATTAAAAACCGTTTTGCAAACTTTTGATGATTTTGATCTTGACCCTTGACTGACAACAAAACAATTCAATATGCTTCGGCCACCTTTGGTGGTACATCAACTGTGTAAGTTTGAAAGCGATTGCTGCAAAACTGTGCATTTTAGGCTGGGGACAGACAGACAGACAAACCAACAAACAAACTAGACGACCATAGGTCGAACGCTTGCCGGAAGTTGAAAAGACAGACAGAGGGACAGCCGATACAAATTGTCAGTTTTCAATCAACTGAGTGACTTTCATAGCGATTGCTGAGGCATTGTGGCTTCTAGAATGACATATATCACATAAAAGAACATAAAGGCAGACATGGCTGACAACAACCGACACACGGACAGACATACTGACACATTTGAAATAACAGATGACTAGATAATCATATGGAGAAGGCAACTAGAAACAAAATGAGTTATTGTTTGTGCAGATAAGGTTCACAGTTTGGTGATATGGCTAAAAAAATAATATATTGCATTGGTTTGAGTAGAGCGCCCCTTAACAGCCATATCCTGAAAATGAAAAATTCCTTTCGAAATATTAGTGTATGAAATATCCTGTACCAGTTTCGAAATGATTCCTGCAAAACTGTTGTCTGTACAATACTATATGTGAGACGCAAGAACCAGCAAGCAGGCGAATTGGAGGATAACTGACTAACAGACAGACATACTGACAAAGTGACACAAGCTTGAGACCAGATGACTTACTAATGTTATGGAGAAGACCCAGAGAAAGAAAATAAGCTATAGTTTCTGTAAGTTAGGTTTAAAGTTTTGGAGATATGGCCAAAAAATCATATGTTGGGGAGGTTAAATAGCAGCGTCCCCTATGGCCATATCCGAAAAATGAAAAATGTATTTCGAGATATTAGTATAAAACATAAGATGTACTAGATTCATAAAGGATTCCTTCAAAACTGTGGCCTATAGAATGCTATATATGAGACGCAAGAACCAGCAAGCAGGCGAATTTGATGACAACTGATTAACAGACAGACATACTGACAAAGTGACACAAGCTTGAGACCAGATGACTTACTAATGTTATGAAGAAGACCCAAAGGAAGAAAATAAGCTATAGTTTCTGTTACTGAGGTTTATAGTTTTGGAGATATGGCCAAAACATGATATATCGGGGAGGTTAAAGTCCCTTAGCGGCCGCATTCGCAAAATGAAAAAATGATTCCGAAACAATAGTGTAGGACTTAAGATATGTCAGTTTCAAATAGATTCTTCCTGCAAAACGGTGGCCTCCAGGGCCAGATGAATGTTATCTCGAAATATCTCGTTTGACGAGATTCCTAATACAATCCAATAGCACAGCTTGTATGCTACCTGATGCAGAAAACTAGACCTCTTTAGCTCGAAAACTGACAATGTTAGAAAAATAAGACACTTTTTTTTCGAATATCATGATTTTTCCCCAAAATGCGTAACCATAGTTACGGCAAATTTGAGTCAGCTACACACCAGAAGAAAGGCCTTGGAATGATGATTAAAATGAGCTATGGTTGAAGTAGATATGACTAAAATACCCTGACCTTCGACCTATATTGCTCAATTTTGCTTGCCTTCCAGCTGTGTAGGATTTAAAGCAATTGCTGCAAAAGTGTGGCCTGTAGAGCGCGGACAGACAGACAAACATACAGTCAGACAAACAGACATACGGAACTTACCAACATACTTGCCGAAAATCGAAGATTTCCGGCAAGCAACAAACAGATATACGCAACTGACCAACATGCTTGCCGAAATCGAAGATTTCCGGCAAGCGACAATGGAATTACTTAGGTACATTGCAGCCAAGATGCAGTCATTTCGACCAATTTCTAATTATATAGTCAGAGCAGCTTTCATAGTAGCGGGCAGCCTGCGTCATGATTTAGGCTTTAAATGAAATCTTGTATGGCAGAAGATTTTAAATGGAATTTTGTCTGGAAGATATATGGCAAAGTGACCTTTTGTTTTTACATGTTTGGTGTACCAAATTAATTTGAGTCACGGGTATAGAGACAGTGTCTTCCTAAACACCAAAGGGCTCAATTATTTTGGTCTGATGGGTCTCCTTTGATTGCATACCGGAAGTTAATTCCTGCCAAGAGGCCTGTTGCGGCGCATTTAAAGGTGATGCCCTATGATTGAGTAATTAGCCTCATCTTACTTCGACAGTGCCATGTACGACTGATAGAATAACTATTATTAAGATACGTGGATCTGGATGTTGACCTTACCATATTCTTATTGTATGTCTGCTATTCTGTTTGATTTTCCAGATTTATGCCCACATATATAAGCTGCGCACCAAAATTGAATTTTTCTTATTTGAACCATTTTAATTTTTTTTTCCTAAAAAAGTTTCATTTTCACAAAGAACTTTTTAAAATAATATTGTGTTGACAAGCATGTAAAACATACGGTGAAATATAAGCCGCCAGCGCCCAGAAGTGTGATAAGCCTTCCGTACTTTTACATATACATTATTTATTTGAGTACACTGTGGAATCTTTGGAATACCCCAATTCATTTCAGCAAAATTAATAGAAAAAATGGCATCACATTGGAAAAGACTTGGATAAGCTAAAAACCTGTTACCTGGTAACCCTGCATTATTTTTATGATTTTCAAATGAAATCGACATTAATGAGCAAAACATGAGCTGTGACAGCACTGAAACTTACAAAGCACGACTTGTTATTTTTAAATGCCTGGACATCTACACCTAGAAACAATCAAAACATGAAGTTTTCTAACAACCTCATCTCGATAAAATAAGGATACTCCCTGCTTTAATTAAATTACAAGCGTTTGTCTCAACTAAGAGAGGGAGGAGCGGGGAAGCAAAAAATTTGATTTTTTTGTTTACGGAACATTTGTGAAAGTTCCAATGTTCTCGAATAAATTTTATAGAAGAATGGATCAAGAACCAAATAATAAGTGCTTAAACTCGACGGACAGGTAAATATGACTTCTGACGGGCAGCTGATTAAAGTCAGTTTCGTCACATTTGTTTGCTGTTCTATTGTATATTCATTGAATCATATTCACACGAATACGCCCCAAAATGTAAGTGTATATTTCGTGGTCTAACATCAACTCGATACAAAATTTCATGAAATTAAATAAGAATTTTTTAGATATTTTTCAAGGTATTTAAACCTGTGTGATAAAGACTCCGTCATTATCATAATTAATATGAGACTGTCCTCACATTTACCAGGAACGACAGCTGAAGATCGCATTATGGGACAAACCGCTCTCTGAATGTGCATCTAGCCATATTAAGCACTTATGATCTGTTGTTGTACGGTTCCCTTTGTCTGTCCACATAATATCTCAAAATCTTAATCGATCCTCTCCCAATGAAAACTCCCAGTATGTAACAAATATTGCTGAAGGTTAAACGTGGAGCATTCATAACACACCAGAATGAAACTTAATAACTTAATTGGCCTATTGTTTAATTGAAGATTCCACAAATTTTAATTGAAATCAATTATAGCTTTTTTCTTCTAAAGACAATCATATAGAAAACAGACTGGTATCTTAACCGTTAGCTAACACGGACGTGATGGTGATGCCGTCTGAATGACGTCATAAGCACGTTATGATGTCATGAGCTGAAATAGTGATGCACTATCTAAATTGAAGTGGTAAATATCGATGGAGGTTTTAGTTTGTACATTATTTATTTGGATGGTAGGTCATGGAACATGGATGGGTTGATAAACTTTTGAAACTGACCTGGATGCGGATACAGGCGCTGTGAGTGCTTTCAGTTTTTCTTTTAATTTGTCTGGATATTTCAAGAAAACAGAGGATGCTAATGATGAGTGACTGAATCATGTTCAAGGAATTTACTCCTGAACGTAGATCGGACATAGGCGTCGCTGATGAATACTCACATCTATATACTCGATTTGCACATTGTAGTTAATATGGCGACGTCCAAGCTCGTGTAAGATCTCTTCTAATCGCTGAGGTTTATCAAGGCGCGCGAGGACCTTCTCCACTGTCCCCATCACCCGCAATGCGTGCGCCTTTAGCTCTAAGTTGTAGCGCAAGTCTTCCTTGGATAGACCCTTGAACGGCAGGAACATCTCCTGAACATCGGGATGATTTTCAAACAATCTGCGAAAGGAAAAAGTGTAGACCTAATTACATATGATAAAGATAATTACGGCATGTTCGGGACTGATGCTATTTTCTACACGTGGCCCTGCGGTCTGAACAGGACTATTTTAGCAATCTCTCGGAAGTTGTCTTCCTAATGTCTCATAAAAACGTATAAAAATTGCTGTGGCTACCATGTAAAGGTACATTCATAAATGTTAAAGTCGTGAAAGGCATGCTGTCGCAATTGTTAGGAAAGTGCCAGAAGGTGGCAAACAGAAATCGAGCTTGGCTTAATATGGCCCTGCATAAAAATGTATAGGGGTTAAAAAAAGTTGTATTATTAGGTTTCCCGTGAAACGTATCTTTGAATTCGTTTCTCAAAGCAGGCTCGAATGGCAAATTTTTTAACAAAATCACTATGAGATTTTGGAACAAACTCAGAAAATTTTAGAATATACTCAGTAAATTTAAGAACATACTCAGTTAATTATAGAACATACTCAGTAAATATCAGAACATACTCAGTAAATTTTAGAGCATACTCAGTAAATTTCAGAATATACTCAGTAAGTTTTTGAACATACTTAGTAAATTGAGAACATACTCAGTATACATTAAAGCTTTCACGCAGATTGTTCTTGAAAAATCATTCCTGGCTTTGCGTATTACTTAAATAGGAACCCTGGACTATAATGCTCCGAAATATATAATGCATTTCAATTGATTTCGTAAATTATGTAATAATATGCAGATAAACAGATTTTTTTTATCAATTATACATCATTACGCTCGAGTCGAATGAGAATGTTCCGCTAGTTTCAAATGATAAAATAATTTATTTTATAGAGGTATCATTGCACATATAGCAGTTATTGCAGTGGAAATGGAAAATATGGCGGAACCTGGGTCAGTCATGAAAAACTTGTTAAGCCCAAATGAACGCGACCCGGATATCCTCTGATACACGGAACGACTTTAAATCGATAACATTAATAATCGTATCATATGCCATCGGAAGAAAAACTCATATTTTAAATAAGATATTTGGCAACCGATTGTATTGTTTAAGTGCTTGTTCCATTCTAACACTCAAATAGTCAAACTTGTCAAGTTTGTCAGGTCAAACTACTTTTTTTTTAAATCGTGACTGGCAGGTCTTTAATTACAATTGTCGCCTTATTGTATCCGTTTACGGAAACTATGTGTTCAGCTGGACGCAACCACTGGACAGATATTTTATGAAACTCGGAATTATGATCGGGCCACATGTGAACTGCTGCGTCCTCATTTTTTGTTGACCTTTGACCTTTCCTATCTGAAGAATGTCCATCTGTACGTCTTTTTATCAAACATAACCCCACATATCTTCGGACTCTTTCACCAATCGAGCTGAAATTTTAGCTGAGTAGCTGAGTATAGCTATTGGATAGCTTTATATCGCACATAAAACTAGTGGAGCCATCTGAAACCATTTTTGCACAGTGTCCATCTGTTTGTCTAACTTTGGTTAAAATCAGTCTCTACAGTGGTTGGATTTATTCGCTGGAAATGTTGCACATAAAGACACCATGGATACGTTTCATATGACTGGTGGCGCCATATACAATCACGTTTACGCTGCAGACATCCATGCTAAAAGCTCAGGATTGGTTTTACGTATGGGGCCGAATGTTTGCATGTGCATAGATTCTATGTAGCTCTTTATTCTACATTAACCGGGGCGCTACCTGCAACCTTTTTTACATGGTGTCCAATTGTTTGTATGTCACTCCCTGCAGTGTTTTGAGTTATTCGCCGGAAATTAGGCACATATAGACATCATGGATAGGATTATCGTTTTATGACAGGTGGCGCCACCTACAAACGTGTTTATGTAGTACTTAATTTGTCGCCTTGCCCATCCCATAAATAATGCAACCAGCTCACTCAATTTACCACTCAATCCATCCCTAACTTTACCCATACCACCCTGATATCGGCGGATACACAAAGGCGCTTGTCGACTATCCGTATTCTAGTTAAATTTTCGTTCTATCTTGAAATAAGCTGAGAACAGTGGCGGATCCAAGGGAGGGCACAGGGGGCGATCGCTCCCCCCTCCCCCCCCCCCCCCTAGAATGTTTTTCGGGCTCATGAAAATTGCAAATTGTATCAATGTTTTCTGGGATAAGGTACTTTTTTACCTTGTCTTTGTTAACTTCTTGAGAGTGAAATATAACATCAAGAATTCAAGATAATCAGCACTGCATTTAACACACAATCTACAAACAGTACCAGGAATATTAACTTGTCACATGAGTAAATGCTAAGGAATAAAGTCATATCTCCGCTACTGTGTCAACTTGAAGCTAGTCTTTGTTCTGGCATCACTGGAAGATAAGGTCCAGTAGGCCTACACCAGTGTTAGGACCATTCATATACCAGCAAGTCTCCAAGGTATTAAAAGGTGACAAACTGTTAACCTTTAGAACCTTTGAGATATGCAGAAGTGATTTATGCCAATTTTCTAAAACTTTAAAACTTTTTATCAAATTTATCAGAAACACAAATGTCTGGTTAGAGTGCCCGAAAATGCTCACATTTGATTTCTTAATCATCATATCTTCAAAGAAAAATTCTGAGCAAGTCTCAATAAGACAAACAGAAGTGATTAAGTCCTATATTCTAAAACTTTTGCATTGTATCCAATTTATCAGAAACAAAAATGTCTTGTTTATGTGCCCGAAAATGTTCAAATTTGATTTCTTAAACATTGTATCTTCAAAAAACTTCCTCACCATGCATGTGAGGGGGACACCCCCTCCCACACCCTCAATAGGACCAACAGAAGTGATTTAGTCCTATATTCTAAAACTTTTGCTTTGTATCCAATTTATCAGAACAAAAATGTCTGGTTTAAGTTCACGAAAATGCTAAAATTTGATTTCTTAATCATCATATCTTCAAAAAATTTCCTTACCCTGATGTGAGGGGGGACACCCCCTCCCACACCCTCAATAGGACAAACAGAAGTGATTTAGGCCTTTTTTTTTTCTAAAACTTTTGCTTTGTATCCAACTTATCAGAAATAAAAATGTCTGGTTTAAGTTCACGAAAATGCTCAAATTCGACTTCTGAATCATCATATCAAAAAATATTCAAAATATTTCCTTACCGTGTGAGGGGAAACCCCCTCCCACACCCTCCCCCCTCCGGCGCTACGCGCCCTCAACCAACATGCAATCTAGAATCTGAGCCGTCGCCCCCCCCCCCCCCCCCTAACAGTTTGTTCTAGATCCGCCACTGGAGATTGTGGTAAACCAAAGGATTAAATTTGGACTTTGTAGTGAATTGTATAGCCCGTTTCTTGTCCATTATGATAACTCTCACTTTCGGACCCTGTCTAAACAATTCGGTAAAATAACCTCGAATTAAGATTACTGAAGGGTTTTCTTTTTACATAGTTAACTCGTCAATAATTAACCGAGTATATAAACCGAATCACAGCTATCTATTAGATAACAACTGGTCAATTGCTATTATGGTATAGATAACAAAAACCTGATATTTATTCAGACTTTATGGATTTTATGAAAAATATTTATTTTTCCGTCAAGGAATATATAGAGTTGTGTAATCAAATGACCACATAAAAGGTTAAAAGTAATCAACGACTATGAAAATAGGAATGCTGGAGTATAGCATTGTATTTTTTTAATATGGGAATGGGATTCTTGAAGGCCTTTAACAAAAAGAAAAAAAACGCCGCTCTTTGTAACTTTGTAGCTTTATTCATTGACTAAAGTAGTTGTCACCCGTCAATTTATATTTATCTTTCTAGATAACGTTTGCTTTTATGTCAACTATCATTTGGAACAGAAGTGTATGAAAGTGAGTAGGCGTATCAACCCGTGGAAAATAAGGTTATTTCTGTTACCTCGCCCAGGTTTTAATGTGACTATCACGGCTATAATTGGCTTACCTGAAGAGATATGCAAATAGCAGGAAGTTAGCAGGAAGTTATTCTCTTAAGTAAAGTGCTGAAATTACTGGTTTATGGGTGATTGCAGACGGTTAGGCCTTTTACTTTTGTTTGCAGAAACACACTGTGTTTACAAAGGGTAGACTTATAGTCCCAGTCGCGTTTGGCAGCAGTCGCTTAGAATGTCAATATCCCTGGGTCATAGCATTTTTCTACTCCGGCGAAGAATACATTGTATTACTAGAAGAATGACTTTAATTTAAAAGCCTCATGCTGACTCAAATTCTAAGAATGCTTAGATAATAATGCAAACGATTGGACCAGCAAAATTATTTCATTTAACCATAAGCGTGGTTATTTGACCCCGTTCATAGTTTGTGACATAATCGACAATCAACAGTCTTAATTACTATTTTCCCCCGTAATATGAGACAAAAAGGGATTAAATCATACAGATTTGCAATGGCCACGCTTTTTCCTGTATTATAGCTCACACTTTTTGAAAAAGAACGAAACAAACCGAGACATTATCTCGGAATTAAGAGTAATGCAGAGTGCTGTGTTCACTGTACTTACCAAGATATTCAAAGAATATAGACACAGCCAGTGCAGGCGTATAGATCAAACACTTTCACACATAATTGTGAAACCAAACAAATTACTGTGTTTGTCTTTTTGTTTGCGCGAGTGTTAAAATCGAAGGCATAATATGGATATTAGAGATAGCAAAAGATCTTGTAAGTTACTAGAAAATCAACGTTTGTTATCATGAAAGATAACAAATCTTTAAAATTAACTTTCAGTGAAAAACAATATTTACGATTAATGATATAATCGAAAATAATCTCGTTCACATGGTTCCGAGTCCAATTGTTTCAATTTGGCACACAAATTATTTAACATAATTTATAAATAGAGAAACAGATATATATACCCTGCGCCGGCTATTGTGTGGTGAAATCGCGAAAATGGAACCCTCATGAAACAATAAAAAACTTTAAATCGCGAAATTTTAATCTCGCGAATATGACGCTTACCATGGTCGAATTATTGGCAGTGGCTGCTACATAAGTTTTATTTTATAAACAGACATAAAAGAATAGTAACTGGTGGTTCATACTAATACTACAGTCACACACGGCCGGATTTCGAACAGGGTCCATACGGAATTAAAACCGTATCGACCCGGTTCGACCCGTAAAGACCCGCATCGTAACCCGTGTCAATTCCTGATGGATTCTGGGGGCTACAATACGGCGGAGAAAAATTTTTGGTCATGTTCAAAATTTTTGCACGGATGTCAATTCCGTATTGATATCCGTATTGAACCGGTTCGAACCGCATTGACCCGCATACGGCTTTAATTCCGTATGTACCCGGTTCGAAATTCGGCCTAGTGTGACTGTAGCATAAATTACCCTCCATTCCGGGACTAATCCGGCTCATTTTCACCCGGAACAAATCTGGTTCGTGACCCGGCCGTGTGTGACTGTAGCTTAAGAAAGTATGAAGCCCATTGCCTGCTTATTTCGCGACTGAGTGACTCCAGTAAGGCCCCCAATTGTCAGATGCTTCTTAAAATTTATAGCTTACAATTTTGTAAGTAGTGTAAACCTAAACCAGGGTTTCTATTTTAAGTTCATGGGGTAAACACACACACAAGAAAAAATGTTCATCGTTATCACACTTTATCCAATTTTCGGGTCAAATTTATTTGTTGCGGATTCTTCAGTTATTATGTTGCACTTCATGTTCTTGCGTCAACCCCATTAAGTCAACCATTATGTGTGTTAACAATACTAAGTGTTCATGCATATCACATTATCCGTTAACTCCTGTTGACAATACGCACCGTATCTATATTATGTGATGGTCTAACCTATTAATGATGAAGAGGAGAAATAGCCACAGATTTGAGGAAATACGTCCTTAGTAAAAGTAGGGCTCTCTTTGGAGAATTCCAAATAAAGAATAATTTAATTTGCCTCTGGAAAAAAGCGGAAATTGTTTCCGGGTGATTTCACCTCTGTGGGCTCTTTGTCTTGTTGTAAGAACAAAAATGTGCTAATAAAAGGGAGATTGGTTCCCAAGAGAGCATGATAACATTTACATTGCCATAATGTTGTTAAGAATGTTGGAACACCAGGACTTTGATATATTAGCCATGTGAAAGTGTTGTATCCATTCGAACTTGTCATATTATTTCGACAATGAACTTAGCCACACTTCGATAATAATACAGATTTTCATTGTTTTATTGGATTTTTTAGGTTACCAGGCTTTCACGTGCACATTCATTAAATTGATAAAGAAGTCACACATTTCCATGATTCAAACTCCTTGGTATAAACAAGTGACCCATGGGTAATGACGCTGAGCTGACCATTTTAGCCTAGCATTTACAACAAGAATGTCAAAATCTGAAAGCCGTATTAAGATTAACTTTGGATGTGATCTTGTCCTTTGACCTTCAGGCACCATAATTTACGGGGTTTTAACACGTGTGCTGACTTTAATATTGTACAAAATAAGAATAAGATCAAGATCTTATATTTTGAAACTCCTTTAGAAAATGGTTGAAACATTTTCTCTGTCAATCTGGGGACAAAATATCAATCCTACAAAAATATAGTTCCTAAAAATATAAATCCTAAAAAGAAATCCTAAAGATGTTGTCACAAAATATTATAAAGACTATAATTGGGCTGATTTGACCTTGTAGATTAAATTCAAGGTTAAACATTTTCCAGCTCTTCTGTGAACATGGCGGAAACAACTGGTGTATCAAAAGTGAAGAACAAAAATGCAGCGTAATCCTTGAATTCCGATTTCTATTTAACTTTTGACATTCATTACAAGATTGCCAGGTTATATCACAATTGTAGCCGTTAATAAAATATAAGGCATCACAGTACTGTCACTTGCAATTATTACAATATTGACCGCTGTATGATTCATTGGATAAATTAGAATATAGGACGTTTTATTACAGTACTGGCATTTCGCAGTTATTTTTTAATATAATCCGTTATTAAAATAATGGCCATTTTTGGCCAGGAAAATGTCGGGTTTTGTAATATTGAAGTAGATTACATGTTTTCTACATGGAAGAAACAACTTTGTGCAGCTGAATGTCTTTTACCTAAAGGGAAACATTTTAATTGTATTGACTGCATAGAAAATGTCTTCATGAACTATCTTATCTAGGATCAGATATTTAAACAAACTACGAAATATTCCATTTAGCATTGTGATTTTCACATAATTTAAACTTGGTTATTTCACAATGATCTAAAAGATAAACTCAGGAATTTTTATTTTTTTAGACAAACGTCTTAGCATATTTAAGGCATAATTGTCTCATTCATCCCGTGGTATATTTGACCAGATAATATAAGTAAGGCACAAACAATAGGCTTCACTCTAGGCTGCTCTTGTAAAAACTGCCTGGTTTGTTGAATCATCACTTACAGGTATTGGTGTGTATAGTATATAAGTAAGACATTGGTAATTCAGAATTGTTTATAACCCATCTATTAATGCGTGTCCATGTGTCTTCCAATATAGAAAAAAATCTGTTTTCGGTATAGCTGGGATGATCCCGATGATTATCCTGTATGCCAAAGAGTGGTCCGGGGGATATATACCCCTAACCTGTCGATGTCCCTGCTCACTTTGAAGCTCATTTTGATGTGTTTGGTTTCCGTCCACTGAATGACCTAAGGAAAAATTGATCTGTCATCTTTAGGTTACGAATGAATCCATAGATCATGTTACTTTTAAGGTAATGTCTTTCAAATCAACACGGCTGGAACATTGCAGGTTGCCGATTTGAGGTATATTTCCCGCTTGATAAAAAAAATGATATACATTTTCAGTTGGCTAACTGCACGGATGAAACCAGAGCGGAACGATAGCGCACAAATATATACAGTATGTTACGGAATCTAATAAAAACAGATCACGTAGTCGTGACGAGCATAAATTTTGTTACGAAAATAAAATCAGATTCTGTAACACTAGGCAGCGTGAAATGTCTAGTGGAATGAATAAAGGACTCAGTGTTTTTTTTTTTTGTTAACAAATAATTATAATTTATTCTTAAAACAATATTAACATAACAATAAATTTAATCAATACAGTTACAGAGTATAACAAATAAATATACGGCACCAGAGTCTCCGGATCCTAGGCTTTGATTTCTTGATACCACCACTGTTACAGCTCTGCAAGAGTCCTTTAACATAAATATTCCAGATGAACAATTCATGTAAATCTTCTCAGAGAATAGTCCAGTTCAATCCCGAAATCAATCTGTTGTAATCCAAAAGTGAAGTTCTTGTAATAATCCAAAAGGCAAACTGAAAATCTGTTACAAAGTCCAAAGAATATCTATAAGTTCTGCAGTTATTATTATAAAGGTCCAAAAACTAACTCACACTCTTCCTTGTTTGCTGGAATTTTTTTCCCTCCCTCCCGGCTCTCAACACAGCCCCTATTTATAACTTTTCACCCAAAGCCTAGAAACTTCTATTCTCGAACAATCCAAAGAAAACAACAATACACACGCGGTCAGAGCGCACGAACAGACCTGAAAATTCTAGACTAGAACGAGCGCTGTTTCTTTACTCTCTGCGAGGGTTCAACCAGTACTGTGCCATAGCAAAGCCGAGGGCTTGCTTAACACGAAACAGAATGCCACGCCAAACCCTGCTCATAACAAAACACTAAAATATTGTCAGAAATATGTTTGTAGTCCGACAACGTTTCCTGATACATTTATGTTTAAGCATCGTTTGGAAAAGGAGATTCGCAGCTTGGGACTGTATTTGGACCAACGAACTGCCGAAGCGATGGCCCGTGCTTACTTGACAACGCACAAAAGAAGAGATTAAATCCAGATTTGTCAACTTAAAATTAATATTACTTGATGAAATAATTCCAAAGCTTACTTTTCCGCTTGATTAAAAGAACGTCAAGCCAGACATATCTCGCAAGTCTGAAACAAGCGAGTCAAACAAACTGGCTAAAACTCATGTATATGTACACTTCAAAAGATAAATAAGTCATGACCTCACTTCCGGGGAGTGTAAATGACCGGATGAAGACACAGAGTGACTTAATAATAAATGAAATCTACTATTGGTCATAGAAGAAATCTCAGGAGTCCCTGTTGAAATTTCTCAAACTGTATCACAGGCATTTTTGGAATCTTCCAAGTCATCTACCTTAAAGATAGGCAACGTTGTGTCCCATGCAGTTATTATGAAACCTCGTAGTGGTTTATGGCTGCACACTGAGTGTCACCAAACTTCCTTTTTGATACCTTCTAAAAAAGTAAGCACTATAGTAATGAATTTCAACGTTGGCAGGTAGGGATAGATTTTCATCATAAAGAGTTTGTTCCCATGAAACTTGTAAATTAAAAAATATTCCAACACTTCAGTATCCAATTAACCATTCGTTGTAAATAGCCATTTAGCAGCTTTATTCTTCAAAAGATATCACATAAAATGTTGTCCATAGCATTGCTCTTATATATAAGCATAGTTAAGTTAAGATCTGCCTTAGATCAGTTAAGAACCATTAGTTAGTAAAATTCATTAGGTTATCTCTTGAGAGTTTTTACCCGCCCATGTTCCATTTATAGAAAAGGTCTCTTTTCTTTTCAGTGGCCTACCAATCAGATACATCAAAGGAAAATTTTAGAATATGTGTCAGTAAAAAGTCAATTAACTAAATACAATTTATTTAGTACGCTATGATTAAGCGATGTTAAACCATTTGTAATTCCCTGCATGGTGCTTTCTTTTCATCTTTTATGACAATATTGCTGTTACTGCTATCATTACGAAATTCCTCACACCTTTGAGATAATACCTTTCGCTCAACGTTAGTGGGAAAGTAATATCTCAAGACAGTGATTAACTGATGCACATTACTTCTGTTATTTGTTTGTATGATTCATCTCCTGAGAGTCGGAAAGACAGAACTACCGCTAAACGCACATGTTATTCAAAATAAATTTTATCTTAAAGATAATTTGTATTTTAAAAAGTTGAAAATTCAAGATGAACGCGAATTCCTTAGTGCTTGTATTACCCCATTGTTACATGTATCTGTTTATTATGCGCTTAGCGTTCTGATTCGTGTTAGGCTTAATAGTCCACGGGCCAGAAAGTGAAAACCTTCTCCCCCAAGGGAATTTTCGCGACCCCCCTAGTTTTCTTCCTGAGGTGTCCTTTACTCATTTCCAGGTGTTTCCAAACATATAAATACTCCAAACACCTGGAAAATCAATTTTTTATAAACCGCGTCCTCAATTTGAAAACTTTTTGCTGCTGCGACCTATCATTGGTTGATGGACCATAACTTTCTTATTATACATCATAAGTGCACAACTTTGACATCAATGGAATTGGAAGAATATTAGCTTTATAATGATATATAATTTGGTCTTGGAAAGTGTAACATGTAAAAATTCTTGGGCCACTTTTGTATCCCTACACCTTAATTTTTCTTTTAAAAATAACTTTTTTTTCAGATATTATGGATACCAAAGGCATATTTTTAGATTTAGGCATATCCTTATGTCTTAATATGTTTAAAATATTTTTCAGCACAAATGCATATACATATTTAGCATTAGTTTTCAAAATTTAGCAAGATTAGACACAATAAACCGTCATGGACAAGCAAGTCAAATATTTGCAGAAATACGATCTTCACAGTGTCTTTTGCTTCATAGCTTTTGCAATTCTCAACATATCTGCAAGATCTTGGTATCACTGGATTTGTAGGAACATTTCAATTGTAATGATAATAAATTTGATTATATGCATGAAAAAAACGAGAAGATATGTGCATATCTTGTTATAAGAGCCATATCTTTGTGTTATTGGATTTGTAGAAACTATCGTAATTTATTGCAGACATGTATTACCAATAAATGCAGAGGAAGAAAAAAGTAGGTGTATGGTGCTAATCTCTAACCCTTCAGTGTCAATAACATGGTTTGAACCCTTAACCTTCTGGAACCTCAGAACTCGGACTAAGCTGTATTACTCCATAGACATTATCTTACCCTTCTTGTAAATAACCTAGACTACTGCTCACAAGCTCCTTCTAACATTTCTATAAATCATGTGAAACAATTGAGTGTCAAGTCGCAAATATTTTATCATAAAAAAACTGCATTATCAACAGTAATGGGTATTTTGCTTCACTGGTATGAAATATTAAAATATACTAGCTGCTCCCGTGGAAAATCCACGGATCTTTAACATAAACAATTTATCTGATGGATATTTTTGTAATGATCTGATAGGATCTAAACGACGCATATTTTAATCCTAAGGTTTTTGCAGGAACTTTTGTCATGTGTTTCACTTATATGATATAAAGATTACTTCTGTTAGACTTATCCTGGAATACCCTCCCCCAAAATATTAACATAGAAAAGTTATTCTTTTCCAGAAATCGCACAAAAATAAATTTTTGAAAGAGACGTAAAGCATATAAAGGGTGTACGCATTTTTAAGTGAGAAGTTTTTTATCCGATAAACAACATAGGTCCGACAGCTTCATTGCTTGGGAAATATCGTATATAAAGCGATTGTATAAAGAATCACTCTATCGTGAAATGATATGAAAGATGCTTTGTATTAGTTGAAGCTCAGGCGACATCGTGATTCACGATGTTTATTCAGTGTAGTCAGTTGAGGGTATAGACTAAGGCATGTTAACAGACACATGCGTTATTTGTATACACATGCATATATCGTTGACGTCTCTTGTACGCGAAACGTATAGCTGCCAATATGAAAAAGATAGGCCCAGAACAATATATTCCTACAGTATTAAATTTTTGGTTTAGGTACTGTAAATTGTCATGGAATAAGCAGGTCTGATACAAAATTGGCAACTCACCCAGATAAAAGAAAAGCAGATATATTTCGATGATTATGAAAACATTTAGCAAAGAAACCACTTCAGCCTTGGTTCGTTGCATTGTCTTTCAGCAAATTAACGCAAATTGTAATATACAGATTTTGCTGAATTTGTAGTGGGGTAGAGTAAATTGCATCCGTAATCCATTATATTTTTCGAGGTAATCGGAATCTCGATAAATTTTTTTCTTAACTGCCACAATCACAATTCCACAAAAGAATAATTATAAAGGGCTATTCCTTTGTCCCCGAGTAGAAGCCGCTCATTCGTATGCAGTTGTTCTGCCACAGACTGTGTTTACCAACACGCAGGGGTATAACAAGGTATTAAACAGTCGTACGCGAGGAAATGAGACTATGTGCTGGAACGGTTTTACTGGGAAACTTTGGTATAAAACGAAACTGAACTGATAGTGCGAAAGAATAAGAATAATATTGCTCCTGATTATGTCCCTTTAAAGGAGAAAATAGTGAAGGTCTGTATGCCCTGACTACAGATTCTAGTTTGTTATCAATTTAAAAATGTACAGGTGATATTTTTTTCATGTTTCATCATCCCTACAGACAACGTATCTTAACAAATATATGTGAACCCCCCTCACCCCCCCCCCAACCCCGCCCCAACCAAACCCGAATGATAATTAAGTTGTGGGGCTTCCTTTTGAAAAAAAATAACTTCATCAACACATGACTTGGCCGAACTTTGGAAACCATGGTTATCATGGAAAGATATTTGTGAATGTATAAAAATCAACATACCTGTAACCCATAAAAAAGTGTGTCAAAATGTGGTCAAATCACTAAACTCAGTGCCCAGTTTTGACCAAACTGAAAAGCCCTCGCATTGAAAGCGGAGTCATGTGGTCTTTGGAGTACAAACCTTTACTTCCTTTCGAGAGAGAAAATTCCTTTAGAGGCGTACAATGGATATTGGGGATCAATGGGGATTGTAGTGGACCCGCGTGACCGCGTATTGCACGGGAATGCCTTTTTGGCAGGACATGCGCTCTTGCAACGGTCGCAACAGGCCTGTGAAAATCCCCGAGGCGCCTCCTGAAAAAGCGTCACAGGCGTGGAGGACCTTGCAGCACAAAAGAGATAGGGGCACCTAATGGGAAAATGTTAAAATTATTAATTAATCAGCTTAATAAGGCATAATTCTGCAAAATAAAACAAACTTGTCCTAGAAGAGCACACCGCGGATTCGTCAGCCGAATTTGGAGAGTCAAATCTGAACGGAAGCAGGAAAACCGTGGTCTATAGAAAAAAACCAACTCCGTATTAATTATATAGATGGTCTTTGGATATGACAAATTAAAACTTTCCACAGGAAACCTACCTTAGAGGCCAGTCCTTTCGGCGAACACTGGTGTTCACTCATGATTAAGTGAAATTGGACGATATTATTACGGATATCATGGAATGATTGAATGACTGTTCATATATTAGTTACAGTTTATTAGTTCATTAAGAGCTAGATTAATACTAGTTATATCACTTAATCATTTAACAGAGACAACACTTTTTAGCATTATTGTTGTATATTGTCCACTTGAATCAGGTTTCTGTATGAGCCCTACACCTGCCACCACTGATCAATTCATAGACTCCGTTCTACAAAGTAGTGAAGGAAGTCTGATTTAGAGAAACGGAGATGAACATATTTGAGACAATTTCAATACATCACAGATTAAAGATATGATGTTGATATGTGTCCCTAAATTGTTAAGCCTTTAACCTATTGATGATTTTTTGCCAGCATGAGTTTAAAATTTTGGTTACCACTGGCTGGCAGTTGGTGATTTCTGAAAGCTAATGCAGTGAGATTATACCAACAATGCTACACCAGGTAACATTTGAATATGGCATAGTATTTGATCATTTAAAGCTCATTTAAAGCATATATAAATATTAAGATGTAAAGTCTCAATTACTAGCAAACAAGTTTAAAGTTAATTGAATGGTACTGCACATATAAATTAAACTTTCACATAGTAAAGTTCAAGAAAGCTTGAGTTAAGACCCCATAATTTATACTTGACGGTAGGGAATACCATCAAAGTATTTTTTTATATATTCTTGCATTTTTATGATTATACATTTTATCAATAAATTATATCAGTAAATACTTCGGAACTTCCTGCAACTTCAATCACAAGAAGATCTTGCTCTCATTACAAGATTTTTAGTGTGAATCAAGTGACACAATGAAAACAATATGGCTGAAAATATATTTGTTTTTGTTTTGTGTTTTTTGTGTGCATATTTTGGGATACTTATCGAAATGCATTTATTGCAGATATGTTGAGATTTGCAAAAGCTATGAGACAAAAGACACTTTGAAGAGGATATTTCTGCATAAATTTTACTTGCTTGTCCATTATTGTTTATTGTGTCTAATCTTACTAAATGAGGATTAATGATGCTTTAAACTTATTCAGATATAAGGATATGGCTAAATCCCCAAATATGCCTTTGGTACTCCTTATATCTTGGAAATTGTAATTTTTTTAGAAAAAAATAAGGGGTAGAGGGTACAAAAAATGGCCAAAGAATTTTCACATATTATTTTTTAAAGCGAAATTTTATATCATTATAAAGCTAATAATCCTCTGAGCGCATTGATGCCAAAATTGTGCACTTATGATGTACACTAAGAAAGTTATGGTTCATAAACCCCCTGGAATGTCGCACCAGAAAAAAGTTTTCAAATTGAGGACGCGGTTTGTAAAAATTTGATTTTCTAGGTGTTTTATTTATATGTTTGGAAACACCTGGAAACACCTGGAAATGAGTAAAGGACACCTCAAGGAAGAAAATAGGGGGTTTGCGAAAATTCCCTAGGGGGGGGGGGGTCACTTTCTGGTCCATGGACTTTAAGCACTGGGCGTTGCTATGGGAACCGTACTGGTTGAACGCTGGCTTGTAGAGACACAGCGCTTGCTGTAGTCTGTTCATGCGCTATGGGCGCGTGTGTATTGTTGTGTTCTTTGGAATGTTCGTGAATAAAGGAATTTCTGGGCTTCGGGTGAAAAAGCTGTAAATAGGGACTGTGTTTTGAGCCGGTAGAGAGTGACTCTCTCGTCTGGTTTTTATGACCTTTCCGATAATTGCAGAACTTACAGATATTTTACGGACTTTATACAGACTTTATATTGTTTCACTTGGGCTTTAAGATTATTACCAAAATTTCACTTTTGGATTACATCAGATTGTTTTCGAGATGAAATCGGACTATTCCCTTGGAAGATGTATTCGAACTGTTTACGTGGATTATTTATGTTAAAGGACACTTTTAGAGCTGTGACAGTTTATTGTAATGTTTGGGTTGTTCTGAGAATAAATTATAATTATTTGTTAACAAAAAAAACTGACTTCTTTATTCATTCCCCAAGACATTTCACGTTGCCCAGTGTTGATAAATCTGATTTTTTTTTTTATCTCCGTAACAAAATTTATGTTCGTCACGATTATGTGATCTGTTATTATTAGGTTCAGTAACACTATGCTTATTACGCGTGTATAATGTTTATATAATTTTATATCTCATATGGTCGTGATTAATTGAAGCCCATTACTTCCGTTATTTGTCTGTATGTATCATCTCCTGAGAGTCGAAAGACAGAACTATCACCAAACTATACATGTTATTCCAAATAAAGTTCAATCTTAAAGATAATTTATATTTTAAAAAGTTGAAAATTCAAGGTGCACGCAAGTTCCTCAGTGTTTGTATTACCCTATGCTAATTACGCGTATATAAGGTTTCATGTCACATCTCATTATATAGAACCCATAAGTGTCAATGGTTCTCAGTTATACGTAAATATCAATAAAATGAAATAGTATTCATGCATATTAGGTAAATGAAAACAAATATATACATATATAATTAACTATTATAAATTGGAATTAAATATTCAAAGAATTAAACAAAAGTCCTCGAAAAGTAAGGAACAATATAGATATATATAGTTTGGATTATTTTCACAATCAACATGCATAGCAGGAGAACTAAGATGAATGTTGCTTTAGTGACGACTCGGACGCTTTCATCCACTCCTGTATTTATTTGTCCTTGTTCTTTAACATGAACTCTCAGAAAATCCGGCACAGATCATCTCGCTTACACTGTCTGAGCAGTCATCACTACAGATAGCTACGCAAGCGTGTACGGACTCGAGAAAGGGCACTTATATCAAGCAGGAATTGGTTCATTATCCGGGCAGGGCCTTGTTTAACGTCAGTGTCACGTACACACAGAGACTGAACTACCGAATTTTGATGCAGGTTGCACACAATAAATCTTCAAACATTTATGAGCTCAACGGTTGTGGATGTTAAGGGTAAAGTCTCCAGATTCAACCTGAATTGAATTTTATATTGAATAGAGTATGTATTTACAAGTATAGAGTTAAATGTAGCTCATGCCGATACTAAAAGGTGGCTTTGTCCTTCCAGCAATAGAAAATCGCATAAAGCCGGCCTCCAATCAACTGATTTCTTTTGCCGACCGATTTTATCTTATCCCCTTGAACAAGCTGCAAGCGCCTACATTTAAAGTCTGGCCTCATGCCCGCACACCTATGGATTAAGCGTTCATATTACAAGAATTTTAGTCGGACATTTCTTTTTTTCTTCTTCTTCTTCTTCTAGCTTGCCGAATTTTCAACAAATGGGGCCGGCAATATCCTCACGTCTACCTCTCATGACGATTTATCCGGCCTTCAGATAATCGGCCGAAAAACCGGAAGATGAAAAGCAAGCGTCAGTATCTCCATGAGAAAACAAAGATTCTCCTGTTTTTTTTTCCTCAGTTGACTTTCAGTCACGCGGGGCTATAGTGATTGGTCACTGCCCGCCGTCCTTCAGCCAGGCCGTCCGTAAACAGGGGACAAAGTTCTTGCTTATCACCCAGGTATGTCCTGGCACGACCTCTTTTGAAACCCAAAATTAGAAAAGGTTAATTGTCCTATATTGTGTACTGCGAGCCGAGGAGGGAAAATATAAATTTGTCCCTCACACATTTATTCTCTTTTCCCAAGCTTATATCCGAATTTCAAAAGCTTTGGTTTCACATATTGCCCTGATCTTGGATAGCTTTCTGAATATAACATTACTAGAAGTGCTACCTCTATTTTTTTTCAATTATATTGTATTTGTACAGGTACAGCTTACATGTTCCTCATAATAATTTAACCGAGCCGTTTATTGTCCAATTTTTGTTACAGAATATTAGCATTTGTCCTCTGTTAAGATTGCAAATGCGGTCATCTTGGATTTCTTAGGGTCACAGGGCTCATACAAATTTATTTACTGCTTTTATTCATTAGCTTAAATGCAAATAAAATGAAAGCAAGCACTATATTATTCGATTCTTAAGGGAACGTCGTTTTGTTCCACGAGCAATTACGCTATATTCGCAATACTAAAAATTTAAAATGGGTGATGGCGGCCATCTTGAATTTTCGGTGTTAGAGGGGTCCGAAAAATTGTTACCTAACGTTTTCATTAATTCATATCCTATTTAAGCTTAATCAGTCATTTTCGCAATTTGGGTATCAAATATCTACGAAAATACATGCCCGTCTACACTATGTAGTCAATCAGACCAGTTGCACGACCACCGTTTGACATACATGGGTTTACAGGTATGTTGAATTATATATACCTTCATCAGTATCTTTCCATGGTGACCATGATTTTAATAGTTCTGTCATCGTATGGGTTTGTGTGAAAACAGGTTATTCAATAGGAAGCTCTGCAACCTAAAAACAATTGGGGGGGGGGGATGCACGCATACTTTTTGGGAAACACAACCTCCTGGCACGTCAAACATGATGACATTTTACAGTACATCTTTAAACTAATAGTGATTAACAAACTAGATTCTTAACGGAGTCTACAAACCATCTCCAGAATCACCTTATAGGTCATCTGTTTTTTTTTTTTCTCTTCTCATCATTTTCAAGATGTCTCAGAATATTTTCTTTACCAGTTTGTTTATTTATTATCTTTTTCATCATCGACATCTCCCGGAACTTAGAATACAAACATTTACATGTATACAAGAGCAACAATGTTATACCGTAAATGTAAGAGTATTTCATTTAACTTTTTGAATTATCAAAAATGTATCAACCCAAAGATAACAATATACGTTTCAACTTTTGCTGATGTATTTCTGACTTTTTGTGTTTTTCGGCAACATTACGTTCCAATCTTTCTAACCTAATCAAATATTTCATAAATATATGAATAGATGGCGGATTTATCTTATCACGATAGGGAAACAGAACAAACTTAAAAATCAACAATAAAATATATCTACAATGATCTTATAGGGGAAATTTTTATCACACCCCATATAAATTAAAGCTGGACTCAACCGTGGCATATTAATTCCAGCACTCTTTGCCCATGTTTTAAGCTGATTATAAAAGGTTTTACTCACATGACACTCGCAGAATATATGTACTACTGACTCATCTTCAATAAAACAATATGAACATCTTTTACTATCCATTATTCGCCAGTTGTACAGTTGTTCATTCACCGATAAAATATTAAATAGTACCCTATACTGAAATTGCCGCAGATACATGTCTAAGGTCGTACAAAATACATGACTAACTGCCTCATCCCATTTAAAATGGTCACCTAACAGATTATGTAACCTTTCTTTACAAATTGGTTCATATAGCTTTTTATTAATTACCATCGAATAAACAGTCTTAAACTTCACATTTTCCAAATCAATTTTCGTTTCGTTTACCATCACAATGTTACTCTTCACTTCAAAGGATTCTATTTCATCTGGAATATTATTTAAAAATATTTCTTGTTTCCATTTCGCGGGTATCGCTTTCTGTACTGATAGCCATGGTGAAAACGTTTTAATATACATGGGATTATCTATTGGAACCAAATCTTTTAAATCTTTAACCCTACCATTTTTTTAAACATCTGAAAGACGTACTTTATACCTAGGTTAGCTATATGCATATTAAAAATTGTTCTTTTTTCGACTCTGATACATTTATTGTTCCATACTTGTTGTAAACAAATATTTGCAATTGATTCAGGATTACACATTGTATATGACGCCCATGACTGCAAACAGTGAAAATAAAAGGTAGGCAAATTTTTGTCAATATTAGACGGATCAAAATTTGTATCAACATATCTTAAACCACCAATGCCTCTCAGATATAAGTTTGGTATGACTGTATACTTTTTTTCTAATAAATTCTTTAATCTTACTATCCACATTACTCTTTGACTTTCAATGATAGAAGCTATATCCGGCAATCCTATGCCGCCACTTTCTGTCTTACCAATCAATACTTCATACTTGATTTTAGGCCTTCTGCCGTACGATATAAAATCAACAACACAGCTTTTTATTCGCTTAACAAACTCTCTCGGTGGTTCAATTATATTAACGACATATAATAATTTTGAAATACACATGGATTTCAAGAGAATATTTCTACCAAAAATCGTTAGAGATCTAATGTTACACATACTGAGTGTCATTTTCATTTTGTCGTAAATACACTCAAAATTAAGTGAATCGGATAACTTCAGGTTATATGTGTGCTATATTCCTAATATTTTTATGCCATTTTATATAAATTAACCCATTTAAAAACTTTGGTGCCAAGTGTATATTCTTTGTTTTTTCCCATATAGGCAGCTTCGCATTTATCATAATTAATCTGTACTGATGAGACTTTCCCAAATTTTTCCAATATATCTATAACCGATTGCATAGACTGAAAATCTTTAAGAAAATATGTTGTGTCGTCAGCGAATAGACATTGTTTAATCTCATAGCCGTTGATATCTATGCCTCTAACCGAACTGGAATGACGAACAAGTATTGCCAAAATTTCAATGACAAACAGGAATAAATAAGGGGCCAAAGGATCCCCCTGCCGGGTTCCCCGTTCTAATTTAAAATAGCCAGTAGTGTATCCATTGTTTATCACACAGCTTTCCACGTCAAAGTGTAACAAACGAACCCAGGTTAGAAAATCATGTCCAAAACCAAATCTCTCCAGTGTGGCGAAAAGAAAATTATAATCGATGGAGTCAAAGGCCGCTGCGAAGTCCACAGCAAAAATAATAGTGTTTCTGTCTTGTAATTAACAATATTCTAAAATATCAGAAATTAGACGATTAGTGTCAGATATTCTCCTGCCTTTTATTAATGCGCTCTGATCTTCATGAATTAGTTTTGGAAGAATTGTCTGTATTCGTTTAACTAATACTTTACTTAATATTTTGACATCAACATTTAATAAACTTATTGGCCGCCAAGATGACAGGTGTCTATTGTCCTTGCCTGGTTTCTCTATCAAAGTTATAACGGCTTGTTTTTGACTTGTAGTTAAAGCTCCATCTCTGAAACACTCATTAAGACAATTTAACAAATCGTCACAAATTAGATCAAAAAAGGTTACATAAAATTCTTTCGGCAGACCGTCGTTCCCCGGGGTTTTAATATTTTTCATATCTTTTAATGCTGTCAATATATCATTCTTTGTAAGTGTACCTTCGCAGCTTAAAATGTCATTTTCAGACAAACGGGGAACATTGACTTTAGAAAGAAAATCAGAGCATTCACTCTCACTGGTATCTGTCTTTCTGGAATACTTTTGTTTGTAAAACAATCTTATTTCTTCCATAATTTCTTTGGAGCTTGTTAACTCTTTATCCGACTTAATTAATTTCTTAACGGTTGTTCTCGTTTTGTTTTTCCTTGCCATATTTAAAAAAAAAACTTAGTATTTCGTTCCCCTTCTTCAAACCATTCAACACGTGATCTTACTATCTGTCCTGCATTTAAGTTTTCATAATATTTCTCAATTTTCTTTTTAATTTCATTATATATTGTTTGACTTGATTTTTTGTTTCTTGATAGATTTAACTCTGCATTATACAGAGCCTTTTCAAGGTTTGACAGTTCCTCCCTCTCTTTCTTCAGCTTTTCTTTAGAGAATATAATAGAAAATTCTCGTATTCTAAACTTTAAATATTCTATATAAATATATATAGGTCATCTGTTCATTTCTACACTTTTCATGTATCTATCCATCTATCTCTTGGGGATTTCACACATTCACGGTTAACAACACGGACCATCCCGGACTTTTAATCCGTGGTGGTCTGGGGAAAGCAGCGTGATTTTTTTTAAGCCCCTTTTATATATATGCACGAATAGCAACATGGGTCAACACAGAGCATGGTTGGAAGATACCGGTCTCAATACGGAGCTCTCGGTGGCTACATGGTGACTCCCGGATGTATGCGGTGGCTACAAAGAGGTGCATGGTGCCAACTAGGAGTGAAACGCACCATTTTTAATCCGTGTACATCGGGACGAAAAATTGCGCAGTTTTAATTTTTTCTCCGAACATGCCGGTGCACCAAGGATCACCCCGGATGCCTATACGGCAATGCCGAAATTAACATGGATTATGCCGGAACGATGATCTGGGATGATCCGTGATGCTATCTGTGAATGTGTGAAAGGGGCTTATCTAATACTTATAAAGATAAGTCGGATCACTTTGTTCCTAAATGTTCTCTAAAACCGCGTTGCGTATGAGACTGAGCTATACCTCATTTTAAAGGTTATTGTTTCCGCAGTGACCGGCCGATATGAGAATAAATGATTTTTATGTAATCATCATTTTGAGTGATTTTATTTTTAGTTTCTAAATTGCATGGAGGTTATCATAGATAACAGCCGAACTGCCCACGGCATAGACTGGAATGCCCGAGTCCTCGCTTCTTGGTCTGGTTAATCAAAAATCTCCACACACGAGATCTCTCTATGAAGTTCAAGGATAGACACGAGATCTGTCCATATAGGATAGATTTCTTGCAAACAATCATGCGCACTGCACACTTTGCTGTACAGTGTACATAAAGGACTTAATAATTTTATTTTCTGGTGTGGACGCTTGTGATTATCGGTATTTATATGTGTAGATCGCGTCTGAAGAGAAATGTATGTGTATCTTTTTAATTTATTACTTGGATTCTTTATTGATGTTTTTTTTCATATTTTGTAGTGTATGTATGAGTTTCAGCCGGTTTGATCTTCAATTAAAAGAATCTGGTCGTCCATTCCTTCGGGAGTGTACCATTTCCATATCTTCTTATATACATACATGCCCGTTTCACCGCTCAGGCAATAACTAGGGTTTTTACGCCGCAGTTTTGCCTCTCTTTGCACTGGGGTCGCCAGAACTGACACGCCAGCTAGTTAGGTCCGGTCCGCCCTCGCCTACAGTCTACCACCGGGGAATCCCCCAGGTGTTCCCGGGAGCCTGAGCCTTGCAACTTGCCAGTAAAGTCCGAGCGCCACCGGACTACCCCTGGACTTCTGCAAGTCCCGTCCTGAGCCTTGTCCCTGTCGACCAGGTACAGTTTTCGTTCGATCTGAGCCTTCTCGGGAGCCTTCTCTGGTGCTTGTGCCATCATGCTATGAGCCTTGTCCCTGCTGGTCCTAACCGGACCCCCCGGTTTTTACGTCTGGGAGCCTTGTCCCTGATCCTTTCGGGATCCCCATAACTTTTATCCACCAAACGGCTGGCTCTAGAGGGCCCGGTTCCATACTGCCGGCAACGGGCTGGCCTACTCTTCCATTGAAAAACAGTATGGGGTCTTTTTCGTGCCCATCCCCTTCTGGACACGGGACCGCCATTTTACGTCCTCATCCGATGGACGGCCCGTATTTTACTTTTGCAGTCGGGCGCTGCAGAGCTCCGGAGCCTTTCTACCCCTCCCCCACTTTCTCTAGTGGGGTGATAATACAAGGGTTCCGCTTACCACTGATCTTTTGCCAGTCGAGCCACATTTTGAGGTCTGTATAAAACTTCTCTTGCTTCACCTTTTCGACATAGCCTTTGCTCAACCTTAGAATGTGATCGCTCACGTATTCTTTATATGCCTTCTCGTGAAGCACAGACACTCGGGTTCGAGGCGGGAGTCTCAAGGCCGTCCTTAAGGCTCTGTTTTGAAGCCGTTGAAGTTTCTTGATGTGGTGCTCTTTGGCTGAGATCAGGGCTATGCAGCCGTACATCATAACCGGTCTGATCCAGGCTTTATAAAGATATATCAAACTTTTGGTAGACATGCCACCTGTCCCTGCTTTTAGCACTCGTAAGCAGTTTAGTCTCGCTTTGACCATCTGTTCGATATCCTATTTGTGAGCCGAACAGAGGGTCAAAGCGAGACTAAACTGCTTAAGAATGCTAAAAGCAGAGACAGGTGGCTTCTTCACAAAATATATTCTTTATACGTCTAACAGCAATAATATATGTAATCAGTCAAATGTCTTCAAAAATCTGAATGCCTCCATGTCCCTATCCGGTTCGCAAAGGCAAATTTAATCACTGACCAGGTTTTCACGGTAAACATACGAATATATGAACTTCTTGCCACGAGCACAGCGCCACAAAATAAATGTTAAAACATTTGCACATATCTTATTGAGACAAAAACCTACTGAAGATCCATATTTTAGTTTAACATTTAGAATAAAAACTAAGCCAAATTTCCTCGTCACATTTAATATATCCCTTAACCCCTAAAAAACCGTTAAGAGGTTTATCAGGGAGTAATTTATAAACGTTTTAACGCTTCAGGAATACGTGTTCACCTGGCAAGTGGCACAACTAATGCACAAGAATGAGCGGCTTCTACAATGGGACAAAGTGGTATAGAATGGTATTAAATAAAAAAAGAATATATATTTATATTTTGATGTCTGAGATCTGATTAAACCAGAGACTGTACATACGGTTCTACCTTAATCCTCTTCAAATTTTCAGTATATAAATCAGTATGTAACCTTTTGCGTTTATTTGCTTAGAGACAAAGCAACGAACCAATGTTATTATTTCTTTACCACACACTTGCAACGAAAGATGTTAAAACTGTTATTTAAATACTGTTACATGAGTCTGGCATTTTTTCGAAAATTTCAGGCAATTTACATATTGACAAATTTAACACATTGGCTGTATTATATATACAAGGACAATGGGTATTTAATTGAATCTAACTAATTGATTATTCAGAATAAAGTATGTGCTGAAGCGTTTGGCGTAGACTGGTTCACATTCAAAATTTGATTGGCAGTTGCAAGGCCCGGTCTTTCCGGAACCACATAAAAATGGTTCGCTGTTTATCTGTTGTATGATCTCTGAGCTGAGAGAGAACAGGTCTAGTTATTGTTTGGATTGACAGCATTAAAGATCACGTTCTCCTGCGGGGGTTGAATTACGTCCAGAATAATTCACAAGGAAACGCTGAGACCTCCTAAATCTGATACTTCTCAGATATTCGTCAGTTTGTTCAGGCACATAAAAGAGACTCTCTTATCCAACCGGCACCAATATATTGTGACAGCTCTTATTTCAGTCATGTCCAGGGGGGTCGAATTATGGATCCAATAATTGGCCGGGGACTCGTGTATTAACGATGGTAGTAATGGAGGATCGTGCTAGTGCTTTTGTTAGCTTCAGACAGGTCTTGCCGACATCTTTGCTTAGATATTGGTTGTGTATTTTTTTCCTGAATATATGAATATACAATTGTCATAAATGTATAAATTCAACTAGGGGCAAAAATGATATGTATCTTTAAAATAAATTATATGTTATATCCTGATCATAATCAAATTAATATATAAGAAGTAAGATATGAAGCCCGACACATACAATTAATAGTAATAATAATTAATTAATGTGGCTAATACATGAGTGAATCATTGGATATATATATATATATATATATATATATATATATATATATATATATATATATATTCCTCTTTGCCGGCTCAAAACACCAAGAACCTTTCATTCTGGAACCCTCTAGACTACCCCGCTGTCTTTACACTCCAGGTTTCAAAAAGCAAAGTTCCCATAGCAACGCCCAGGGCTTGAGGCTAACACGAATCAGAATGCCACGCAAAATTCTGCGCATAATAAAACAGATACCTGTAACTATATATATATATATATATATATATATATATATATATATATATATATATATATATATATATAATAGAAGGTAGTGTTACCCTCCGATGTAAAGTGCTCTATGGCCTACAGACTAGGCCAGAGCGGTAAAACTCTCGGCTTTTCAAACCACGCCGTTAGCTTCATTCTAACCACATTCACCTGATGATCGGGTCGCATCCCGTGAAACAGACTGTTGTGAATTAACAGTGTTGTTTTTCTTCAGAGTTATATATATATATATATATATATATATATATATATATATATATATATATATATATATATAGAACTAAACTAGGTTTTCTTTAGACATTTCATGACTAGTTAGTTTCGTGCCCTCTTCAGATGTTATTCGGCTATACTCATATTGTAATAACCGTCCCATATTGTAACAATGGTCAATATTGTAGTATTGTTACAAAAACGGCAAATATTACAATAATGGCCAATACCGTAATTTAAAAAGGATAAACATTGTAATAACTTAACCTCCCCTTAACTGTGGTCAGCTCAAGGGGGGGGGGCTAAAAGGGGCAAAAAGGCCAATATTGTAAAAAATGAAGTTTAGAAAATTATGATTAAATTCATGTCAAATGCACGTAGACAGCATAAATGTTGACTGTTTCACTGGATTTCCATTATGACTGTATCTCTTATACTAATGAGGAACCAAAATGGCTGTCATTTTAGAAGGTGTTCTCAACGACATATCGCCTGTTAGATTTGGGATTAATTCTTGAGCTTAAACATGTGTTATTACAATATGGGCCATTTTTTCTACTTCCCGTTTTTATTACAATATGGGATGGGTATGATTATTACAATAAAGGTAGTTTTTTTAATACGGGCTGTCATAACAATATTGGCCGTTTTTTATACATTATGGGTCGTTATTACAGTATGGGCCAGTTTTATTACAATATGGGCAGGGTATGTTTATACCACTATTGGTTGTTTTTATTGGAATGGGCCGTTTTTCCATTATGGGCCGGTTTTTACATAATGGGTCGTAACAGAGGCCACATGCTCTGAGCGTGTGGTACATAACTAATTCGCCATGAATTGCCTGAATAAAACCTAGTTTAGTTCTTTCTACACAACATAGAAATACTCTGGTCACCCATCACACTGCCATCAGTTTTTGCAAACAATGATGACTATATACAACTGTATATATATATATATATATATATATATATATATATATATATATATATATAAATAATAGATTGTATTCATATCGACATTAAATGGGGGAAAACAGGTATGGAAGAATGGTAGACGATATTACCTTATGTCTGTTCCTTATTTGACAGAATACACAACCCTCGTTTTTGAAATATAGTTTTCTCATTTAGTCTTACAACACAGATTAAACAAAGGTCCATATCATGCCGCCACAGACAAGCACGGTCCTCACGTGTTTTCGAAGCATCCATTGATCAGCGAGGGACGTTTGGTGCCATAAACCCACAGAGAAGTGAGCAAATCGCTGGTGTGTTGCACGAGATAAACTGTTCCCCGAACCCAGGAGAAAGGAGCCACCGCTTTCATGATTGATGCTCTGGCAATCTTTCGGCTTCTGAAAAAATACCAGTCTGCTTTCTGGGACAATCTGTTTCTCCCGATTGCCAACACTGCATGAAACAGCGCCTGGGGTGTCGTCTGCTCAGAGGTTAAAGTTCACTGCCACTTTTTTCAACGTATTGTCCATTTCTAGCCACATGTATGTCATGATACAATCTGACAGTTCTAAAGTTCAGTTTGACATTTAAAATGTTAACCATCGGTAGCTGCCAGTTTTCCACTGGGAGAACATGTTGTAGTTAAGTGACAGTTATCTCACAAATCTGGACATGGTCAAATTGATTATCCGATAAGTGCGTCATCTGTCATATTTGTTTTGTCAATTTCTCTTTTTTGTTATACACGGTGACGCCTTTGGGGAAACGGTAGCGACAGTTAAATTACTGACACGTAAATACTAGTTTTTCACGGACTAACTGTTCATGTCAAGAAAAAAAAGGTAAAAAGAGAAGGAGAAATTACAATGAACCGACCAAAGACATTAGCGCAACTTGCTAACAAATCTTCTTGTCTGTAACTGGACCAGCCACCAGCCTGTCCGTAACTGCCGTTGACCGTGCTCTTCCTGAAGTTTTTTGTTTGTGAATCAAAGTAACGTGTCCTTAGTAACACTCTCGCTTGAATCTTTTGGTCTCATTTATGTACGTACCTTTACAAAGACAATTTCCACTGAACTACAAAGTTTTGAGAATGAAAAATTACATGAAATTAAAAATGAACCAATGTCACACTTATCATCGATGACTTGTATTCAGTATATAAAAGTATGCCAAAGCATACGTGTCATGCCTGTATCATTTCCTCTCTCTCTCTCTCTCTCTCTCTCTCTCTCTCTCTCTCTCGTTATATTAAATATTATATGACAAAATAAATGAAATTAAAAGTCTAATTAACCTCGCTACTAGTAAAATACATAACGCCTTATCCGTCACGGGCTGCTCTTCATGAATCCCAGACTAATAGTTGTAGGGATGCTGTACTACAGGAGTAATTCATTGTTGATGGCAGTAATTGTGATTAATTGATCTATGTTGACGGGTGCGCTTTCAATAGGTGTTCTTGAATTGAAAGCGGCATTTGACCTGTCTGGAAGCGTCCATGGGATTACACCAAAATTGGATTTCTGGGATTTTATTTGACAGGTTAAGTGTATGGCTTAGTTCTGGTTCATAGCCCGCGGTACCTGAGATGTGACATACATACGGCCCGCGCAGAAGATCGAGTCGTGATCTGATTGGCTGTTGTGATTGTGACTTACTTCGCTATATTTAGTACTGAATGAAATCTTGTTATGAAATTTTCTTTTAAAGTTCATTCTGTCCTTACATTCCGATTGCACCAGACTAAGAAATAAAATGTGTATTAAGATTCAGAATTCTTGCCTTGAATTCAACATTTCAGCTTTGCAGTTCAAGCTTTGCTCTTATGGGGAAGATATCCATCCAAAGATAACATATGTCAGTAAGGGCAAGAGAAAATTATAATTGCACAAGCTCGATGATCGCATACGCTCATTTCGGGACAGCTCAGGGACGATTCCGGGATTTAGAAAAAGGAGGGGTCCAACACAGAACTAATGACAAAACCGAAAAACAGTCCACAGGTCGGGAAAGGGGCTGACCCCCTGGATCCCCCTCACTGGATCCGCTTCTGGTTTTTAGTTGATGTAGTCCATACAGTGATTAATTGCCAACCGACATCTGTGTAACAAAATAGTAGAATGGGAATTGAAAAACTTGCGCTTGACCTAAAATAGGCGCTGGGAACTAGTCTATCATTTAAATGGTGTCAGCCGGTGGTTAAGCTGTATCTGACAGCTTTTCCGTGATTGGGATGTTTCGTAGGATTGCTCGAAATAGTACTTAGTGCTCGGATTCGAAATGAAACCCGCCAGATTAAGCTAAGACTTGCCTTGTGCTTTTCGAAATTGTTTTTCTTTTGCAGTTACCAAACGTTATTTTAATACCAACTCACTCGGGACTGGCTCGAGTCAGTTGATAATGTGACACGCTTGTTTTATGAATGATTATCTTACTAACGTCATATCACTCGTACAGGTGTGCCTATGCATGTATTACATGAAAATAATTAACTTTATATGACAGTTTTATATGAGAGGTTCGTTTATATTTCACATTTTCTAATATATGATGCTGCGAATAATTAACTAGTAATCGGATCATGGAATCATAATGAAGTCCTCTGGATTAATTTTAGTCTTGTCTTTTAGGACGTCTTTTTGCGCTTAAAAAATTACACGGACTTTAATGCATTCTGCCCTGTGTGGATTCACGGTTAACAGCACTGGTTCGTGTATATCAATGTACAGATGGCTTAAGGAAAGGAATATGTTAAATGTCTTGTCTAAATAAAACCCTTTGTACATAACCGTTACATCTAGAGGGCTTATTAATTATATGTCATTATTGTCGATAAGCAATGGCGTATACAGGATCTGCGAATAAGGATTAGAAGGCGCAGTCCCAAAGTCAGGGAGTGGGGAGTCTACATTTGTTAGCTATTAGCTATATATATATATATATATATATATATATATATATATATATATATATATATATATATATACCAAAGGCTTTACTTTCAATGTATATTGACATTGGACTAACATGGTTATATCACTTTAAAATATATATATATATATATATATATATATATATATATATATAGCTGAGAATAAAAGACATGGTGATGGGGATGCATTCTTTACAAATTCAGTACCTCCACAAGGGCGCCACGTCTTGGTAAATTCTAGAATTTAGAATTATTCACACAAAATGAATCGTTCACTTGACAGAGCAAGTGCCCACACACAGGTCCAGATATACAGAGGGTCTTGTCACTGAAGCACCTATATCACTAAAAGCACACCATTTTGGAAGAGGAAAGCCATTTATCACCCCAACTGCACATGTAGTCACCTTATACAAGGGCAAATACAAGGATTTCAAACTAACCTGGTATGGCATTCCATACCATGCTAGTGTCGGAACTATTTTTTTCTCAACACTTTTCACCCAGTAGTCTTGGAAGTATCGACGTATCGTCCGCCCCAGTGCCGGTGTCCGCTAGTTTTTCCGGGATAATTTCTTTTATACATGTACCATGCTATAGTCTGTTTCATCCCCTAATGTCTACCTGTTTTTTGCTATGAAAATTTTTATTAGGTACATTTCAAGGGAAACAATTATATTGTAGAGGAAAGGATTACAGAACCTAATTTTCAACAAGGTAACCAAATTCCTACATTATGCCTTATTTGAGTAACAGAATTTTCTGAAAATATGAGAAATCAGTCCACATTTTACAACATATCAGACCCACTTATGGCGGTCAAGGTCATTGGTCACATGCAAAAATAGTCTCAACTGACAGCTGCTGAATGGATGATCTCATGTAAACACTCTAAAAAATATAACCAGCTAAAACAAAGATGGCTACTTATGGAGGGACACACCATATCTGCCAGATCATGATAAAGAGACTAAAATGTTGTGAAACATAAACGGGGAATTTATGTAAAATTCTTAACTGCCATATTAGATTGTCACTTCCATATTTTTATTTCTTGGAAAATATCGTAAAATATAAACTTTTAAGTAAATCATCTACAAAAAACAGGTGGACAGCAGTTGGTAAAATGGACTATAGTGTCGTATACAGGTGAAGCGGTGTAAACCTTTCTGGTCAAAAATTGTAGGTGCTAAAGAATAAAACTTCACCTTGCTTTGATTTTGTAAGAGATCAATAATCCAAAATATGACAAAACAGGTTACAGCGTGAACGACTTTTTCATTGCCAGAACAAAGCGTGTAGGCCTAATATGATTGATGCACTCTTTGGCTCGAATAATAAGCCAGGCAAAGTGATGACGCCAGTCCTATCCATTGAAGGTGACGCGCGACCGATCATTGTGACGTCACATTGTCTCACAAACACCACGCAGCCATGACATGGAATGTGTTCGGACAGATCGATGGATGAATGTACTTTCAAGCACTGCAGCAGTCAATATCGGTCCATCAGCATAAATTTCGCAAAAGGGCCGCAAATTGAATATTTTTTTACATGATATATTATATCTCTTTACACAAGATAAGCAGAATATCTGTATATTTACTTTAAACCAAACTGTATTATTCTTAAAAATAAAATATTATTTGCGAACAGTACATGCGGACATGGGGTTTTGGGACGGATAAAATATATTTTCACCAAAAGTTATCTATGTACGTCAGGATACACTAAAATAAAAAAAAGAAAGGAACTAAATAATTACGGGCCCCCTTTACCATACATATACTGATATAGCTTGACACCATGGAATATGTTGCCTGCTGTTACACGACATATACCTATACCCTGCACCTAGCAGGAACTTCAGGTGGCAGAAAATGTTGTCCGAATGATCTTCTAGGCCTACCTGAATATTTTTTGGATGGTCTAGATTCATTAAGAAATGGATAATACTGACATTTTAATGTGACTTGGCAGAAAATGTATGTAATCGTAATAAATTTATGTAAAATTTTAATGTAGTTTTAAGAAATTTAATAAACAGGTCATAATATTAATTGGAAGTGGCTCAATTTCCGGCATTATTAAATACAGCCGGCATGACCGGCAGTTTAGTCATCTACTCATATATATCAATAGTCTCTTTGACTTTTAATTATACTTTTACTATAAGTTGTACAGCTCGGTCAAAGCACGTCCAAATTTAAGAAATTGTTTTAATAGTTATGTTCTAAGAATGTTATGAGAATTTTTTTGACATCTAGACCTATGACAGGATATAACGAAATATTGCACAACTGTAACCATACAATTTACCATCTTTAGTCTTTAATGTTATTATATTTTTAAACATATATATTATTAGAACATTATTGTAACTTGTATATATATATATATATATATATATATATATATATATATATATATATATATATATATATAGATAGATAGATACTTAATAAAATATTCACAAACGTCTTCTCCATTTAAATTGAGAAACCTCACTAAATTAAGTATTTTTTAACGTCCGTACATGCATGTACTCATGACAGAGAGCTTAGCACTGATTGTCAGATCATGTAAACACAAGTTTTTTTTATTGAAGTTGTTTCCTTCAGGTTCTCATGTTGTCAAGGACGCTTAGCAACCTGCGTTTGTGCTGATGATGTATGTCTGTTGATGTTTGTCCTCACCGCGCACCGCTTGTTTTAGCTTAAGGGGGAACATGACACTTTAAACTACCAATGGAATTTCTTAGATATTTTGCACATGATATCTTCAAGACATACTTTGTAAAATTATGAAATGAAATTTGGGGGTCAATGTGCTTATTTTTGCAGTATATGAAGCTGAAAATTGACACTTGTGGTGGGTTTTTATATGATATTATAACTAAGGGGGAAACAAAAATTACATATTTTAGAAAACTGACTAATGTATTTTTCATAATATTCTAAATACACATGCAGAATTAAATATCAGTCTTATTTATAGACAAAAAAGTGTATGTCAATGGGTTAAATTTTAAAATATTAGGCAAAAATATGAAAATTTTGGACATTATAGTTTAGAAAAAACCCAAAAGGTGGCGCTGGTGGTTGTGAGACAGAGAGCAAGTCTACACATAAATGGCTTCTGGCGTCAACAATATATGATCAGCTTTTAAGATGCCCATATAAAACGAAATATAAATATCAGCACTAAAAAAACTATAGGTTTATACTAATATAATCTCTTCAGAATTACACCATCAGTGTCACTTACAATCATATAGTGATATTAATGCTCTTTTTTGTCATCTACTTGCAACTGCCAAAACTGACAGTTGACAACATAGTCGTTGGTATATTCCTGTACTTGAGCCTGTTCTGGTGATATTCTGGAGAAAATTTATTTATAAAACTTTGGTACTATTTAAAATATAATTAAATAAAGCTGTTACACTGAGCATTCCTACAATTTTTGTTCATCGTTGTTACTTTTCTCAAATGATGCCCTGAAGCGATGACGTTGTTCATGACAACAAAAGTCACAAACGGCAAAATATGTAGCCTCTTGATAATATAATTAAACCAGATATATTTTAATTTGCAGTGTCAGCAGTAGGGGCGCCAGTAAAGTGTCATGTTCCCCCTTAAGTCCAGCACACTTTCTCATTAATTTTATACCTAACCTGCTCGGCCCGACATTAAACATGTACGAGAGTTCCTCTGGACAAATTTTGGTTCCAATATAGAGGGTTACACATTTAGTTATTCTTATGGATTAAGTGGATCTGTGTGTGTGGAAGAATCGCACCGTGGGTGGAGGTCATCAATGAAATTCCTTAAAAAAACATTTACTACCAAGAAACGTAGTCCTACTTATTATTTTGAAATTAAACATATGATTGTAGCTATAGTCCGTTCCAGTATCCCTGTCCACCTGTTTTTTTTGTTTTTTTTTGCGATTATTTTTTGGCAAGTCAAAGCCGTTGCATTTTTTTGCACCAAGGACATAAAGAGTTAAAAGCGTAATTTTCTGTAACATACCTGTTATTGTTAATGAAATAAAGAATCTTTACTTCGCGGCTTTGTTTGATTTATTTTTTGTATACATCCAAACTTCCTGGCGTTCACGGTGGGTGGCCATGTTTGTACTGAGGGGTGATTATGACGTATGCATGTTGTGACGTCACACTGTAAACAGTGGGCACGTGCACGTGGTGAATGTAAACAAATGCGTATAAAATCTAAGGGGGCGTGGCATATTGGTCATTAGGTCTCTATGCAGTTATGGCTTCTTTCGTCCAAAATGTATACAGGTACTGCCTCGTTGAGGCACAGCGGGGATACTTGTCTGTATCCCTGAGCCGTGTTAGGGACAAATTAACCGTTCATCGAAATACCAATAATTTAAAATTTTTCTATTACGCGACCATATATCTTTATTAAGCAAAATAGGTATATGATACATATATTGGACCTTCACACATTTTACAAACATATATTTATATTTTCACATCATTTATCACCTGTAATTTTCTATTTCAGATGGCATTCCCGAACATCATTATATCTCTTGTGTTCTCGTTGTTTGTTTTTCTTTTTATGGCACCTTTGCATGCCTCTTCTACGATCCCCTTCCCCTTTTTTAACTCCACCTGGTGACCATAACGGTTACCTGCCGGTCGTAAGCCCGGGAAAAGGAGGAAGGTTGGGGTTTTGAGAAACCTATTCATGCCCGTAAATTCAAGTTTCCTTTATTTATCCTTTTTAATTATTGTTGTTTGTAAATTTATTAATGTTAATTCACTGTTCATCACACATTTTAATTTCATTAACATCAATAACGATCACCTTGTTACTTGTTTTATTATTTGCAGATATCGTAATTTAACACGCGTTGTTTATTTTTCCGCCGCCAGATGTCTCGTGATCAGGGCATCCTAGTTGCTTTGTTGGAATGCCCTAATTATGACGTCATCACGGTTCTATTTTTTGCTGATTTCACATGGTTGGCGCAAGATGTCGCTACAGAATAGACTTGTTTCTCATAAAATCGTTTTAAATTGTTTATAGGAAAACTGAATGAGGTAGGTGACCATATCGAATCAAGTAAATTACGCTTTTAATTCTTTCTGCCCTTGCCAAAAAATAATCGCGAAAAAACAGGTGGACAGGGGTACTGGAACGGACTATAGTGAGTGATAATTACATCCTTAAATTTCAAACTGAAAATAAGCTCTTTTATAGAGTGGGAGAGGACTTAAGATTTAAAATTCCTATGGCTTATATGGATCACTTTAGTTCGGTGTAATAATATGCACATGGGTGTAGGAATACTAATCGTGTAAATCATGTTGGGTATCAATGAAATTCCTAGACTGGTACCCCGCTCTATTATGGCACCGCTGCTCTAGGCCAATCATAGAGACGGGCGTACAACGCCATCTTCAGGACTCCCGGCAGACTGGTTCCAACTCTTATATATGATAAAAATAAGCATTTCGTTTGCTCAGAGAAGTTGTTAAAAGTTGGCTGTACATTTCGTGTGACATTAATGATTAGATTAATAGATACTGATAATAAACCAATGCCACGTACAGTGGAATATCAAGTATTCAGTATAACGTATGATTCATATCATCTATACATCCATCATTTTTTTTTTTTTTTTTTTTTTTTTTATGTAATGATTTGCAAGTCAACAACAAATTCCTGGAACTGAAGGCTAATAAATGTTATCTTATCTTATCTTATCTTATCTTATCAGTCAATTTTGTGCAAAAACTCATTTTTCAATATTTGGAAACTTTAAATAACTAAAGAAAGTAATTTTATAAGTAATCTTCATGGATAACCAGCCAGGATCGCGAGAACGTCCATGACAATCGTTGTGAGCGTATATAGACTGGAGTTGGAACCAGTCTACAGGTAGGTCAGGAGTTGCAACTGGGAGTACTTTAGATGGCGTTGTACGCCTGTCTCTATGCTTTGCTGAGGGCCTTAATAGAGCAGGGTACCAGTCTATGAAATTCCATAATATGTTTACTATTAAGACATAGTCCCACTTAAAATTTTGAATTAAATGAAATAAAAACACATTCTCACAGATAAAACTCGCCTGATCTGTGAATTGCCTCACCAGACTCACCCGGTAACCTCTAATGTATCACGCACGCACCTGGTTTGCTATATGTACCTTAATTGTGTCGTTGGGACGGGTGATGTGGCATTGGGACCTATTCCCACTGACTTTTTTAGGAGGGGATACATATTTCAATATTTCAGTGTTTTCACATCAAGAAATGTAAGGATGTGTTATACGTAAGATTACATTAGAATATGTTGTTGACTGTGTATAAATGAGGTCGGGGTCGGGGGGGGGGGGGGGTAGTAGGGTGTTAAATAAAACAATATTTAAAAAATGAAAGTTTAACAATAAATATGTTTATATATACAATATCTTGATGCTAGACGGCAGGGTTTTGGTCATTTAAAAAAGACTGATTTGGTATTATTAAAGAGATCTTGTATGGCGAAAAATATGACTGGTGTCATATAGATATTGAAAACTTCCATGAAAGAAAACCCTTTTTCAAGGTATCTTCCAGTAGATTTTGTCATAAAATGACCAACACGAGACTACCATATATCAACATGCCACTTTGCTCAGGACGAAGCCATTTGGCGACTGAAAATGTTCCTATAAAAAAGGTTTTCATGTAGGAAATCGATACAACCCGGGCATCATCTCAGAGCTGCAATCGCTAATGTTTAAATCTTAAGTAATGCATGCCGAATGGCATTGCAAAATAAGGCTCTATGTCTATCATAAATCCCCGTTTGGTGTGACCAACACGCCATTAGATAAAAACTGAAACCCCTGCTGTAGTACGTGACTTCTTATGATCGCAGATTGCACTGCCTTATTGGGTTAATCATTTCAATGAAATACTCTATCTTAGATTTGACTCACAAGAGAGGAGTCTTAATTGAGACTCAGGAGTCCAGCCGTATGGTGATGACTTAATGGCTGGAAGTTCCTTTTAAACAAATTGAGTTTCTTAAGACTGATTATTCTGGATGATTGACACGGATGAAAGAAAACTTCTCTTTACCTAATTAGGACCCGGCGTGGAATCCCTGTTTTTTTGAAACTGCTTCGATCTCTAGACCTTCAAAGTAAGGGATCTAGTTCTGGTGAATTAGATAGTTACAGACTTACAGAAGCCAAGATATGTGAAGCATAAAACTTTTCAACAAGTAAGACCCAACTTTAATCAAGCTTGAAGAGGTTTAGAAAGCGAACAGATATGAACCGTAAACTATATAACAGAGACTGACCTTATCTGAAACTTATTAAGTAACAGAACGGCAAAAGACATGAACCATGCACAGAACAAGTAAAACTGGCTTCAATCAGAAGCAAGATGAGTACACATTTTCCCATGTTTTGTTGTTCGTCACCGTTACCATTTCGGAAGATGCAGTTTCATATGAATTTGATATAGCGAGATAGTAATGATAAATAATTTCATGCTTGCGTAGATTTACAGCTTACTTTGAACTTAGACTTACTAATGTTAACCACATGTTAATGAATCGTAAAATGTGTGTTATTTTAGTTTGGTAGTGGTAAATTTATAGCATAAAAGTAAAACAAAAGAGATTTTTAATTTCTAATAAAAATATAAATATCGGAGCATATACTGGTATTCATTAAAAACGTGCCTGGACATTTTCCTTGCAGACAACAGAGACACACATGGGAATCAGAAAGTAACTCATATTACAATTATGCAGCAGTATTCCAGGAACGAGATTATGCAATATGAACGACGATAAGGTAATATGAACAAAGGGGTACCAAAATATCAATCAGTAACTGCCAACACATAATGGCATTCCCAGGCTAACAATAAAACACTGTTCCAAACTTAACTTCACATTACTGGCTCAAATAACGAAGTTTTATGCTTCTGTTAATATTTCTTACTCCTGTATATTACCGCCAGGCCACCGCTTACAAAATAATTAATCTGAGCCGTAATTAACGCTGATTGACTAGTTGCCAATTTACAGGTTGTGTATCAGAAGCGCACCTTTCGAATCTTGTGGTACCTGTTTAGTCTGGCATTTCCTCCCTTCTTCTTCTTGAAAAATCTAGTAAATCAAAACAAAACTTGCAAGGATCTGAAAACATGTTCTATGGATTAAGCTCTGCGTCAAGTGGGAATAAAACAACCTGTTTTCATATAATGATGAAAATTGATTAACTACACTAAGCACGGGACCAATAAGCAAAATAATGAGCAGAGTGATCTTCAATCCCATTTATGCTTTCCTGAGTTTTGGATTCTAAATTCCAATAAAATTTTTCATGCAGAAGACATGCAGCATCCCAAAGATTATAGGGCTTTTGGCTGCAGCCCGATCAGTGCATATTTAAATCAAATCAAATATGAAACAAAGTCCTGCAACCAGGTAACAACTAAAAGATGATGGTCTTCTCTGTGGACATTTCCCAAACCCCGGTTCCTCAAAACAACACATGCACTTTGATCAGAATAGATATCATAGGGATACAAATTTATAAATATGATTATTTGGCTGAGCGGCATGTTTTGAAAGAGTAATGATTGCCCCTTAGGTCTTCCATCCGGCGGGTCTCCTGCCGGTGTTTTGTCTGAAGTCGGAGTAAGCACCTGTCGTACACAGCCAGACTGTGTGATAATTAAAAGCCTGGAACGTCTAAGTCAGACGGTGCAACTACATTCAAAAAGGTCACCCCAACCTCCAATCAACTAAATCATATCATCTTAGGGTCTATTCCTTCCGCTGGCGCTGTAAACGGTACTTGACTGTTTATCTGCATATCTCATACCATGGAAATGTTTATCCTCTGTCTGTTTGAGTATAGGGGTGATATAGGAAATGGTCAACATGAATGTTCACTCTTTCCTTACCCAGTCCCACTCCGATATATTTATGCAACATCGGTTTATCATCCATAGATGCTTAATGTTTAAAAATGTCGGAGAATTATTACAGTCAAATATTTGGGTGTAGGGTTGTGAAATATATCAGCTGGCCGATAAATCGAAGAAACTGACCAAAAACCCCTCGACATTTGATTTACTATGTTACTCTACTGCCCTTAAAGTGTTGAGATTTAGGGGTGCCTGGAATTATACTGAATTTCATAAATAATTATCAGATTCAGCTCTTTTGTTTGACATTAGAATTATATACATGGGTCCTTATTAATGGAACCAATAAGTGATACAAACAGAATTATTCGTTCCCTACCGGTAGTGTGATTTGGTAAATCATAAGCAGCAGCAACACGTCCCTGATGTCAACATTCCCGGAGATAATCCTTTATATTTGCTGAAGTATTGGTCAGCCGTTACATATGAATGTAATGAGCCATGGACAGACAACGCCCATTGTCATAAAAATGACATCTTAAATACAGAGTATTTCAGTTACAATAAGTACAAAATAACATATGGCCCATTGTTATTTCCATTGTTGTCATGATTTATTGATATATTGTTATATCACTCGATACAAGTGAACCGATACAAGTTTCGATGGATCTGATAAGTCACTGTACCATAGGTACTAGGTTTAAGGCATGCATTTATACCAAAACAGGCTAAAAATAATATCAGTTCTAAACCACATATAAAACGTTCGAGTAACGGTATTACGACCTTAACCATATTTTTTTTCACCAATAAAGTAAATGATTATGTTCGTGACATTTGTTTCATGCTCAGAACAGAAAGCTATCTACCATATACAAGGCTTCCTCTACTATCGTTTCCGCCATTGCGTTGGTGTGAGATTCGTTATTTTTATGTTACTTGTTCAATTGCCAAATGTTATCAAAAGTCGAAAACCAGTCACATTTCCATCCGATGGCTGATGCATCCACGTTCACAATAATTGTTTTCCGGCCTCTTTTAATGAATCTCTGTATGAGACCGTTTACACATATCAAAGTTTGGAATATTTACATTTTACTCTTCCCTCCGGGCAGACTGGACAAGACAGTTACAGTAGAGTACATCTGGTACTCGAAATCCATTTGAACGACTCCCGCATACCATATCACCCTTGAAAGCATTTTTCGTCTTTCTCTTCCTTGCATCTCGCCAGGCCATGACAATTTCCTCTCCTGATATGATGCCTGACAGTCAAAGGACTGACAAATGAATAGCGATGAGACATCTAGGTCAACAGGTTAATGAGATATTACAGAAGCCAATCTTTCAAGTAATTTCCTAAATGGGTGTCCTGCCCTATAGCTCGAATCAGATGATGGCCTGTAAATAACAGCGGGGGCCGCGTACCAATTACATTATAAAGAAAACATTATAAAGCGTTATATATAAATATCACATATAAAAATATTGATCACATATAATAAAAATGTTTGATTACTTCTTGCACGAGAGCTGCAGGGACGTTATAGAATTTCCCGCATAATTCTTGCCTGACACACGGTCAGCAACAAGCCCTTGCTGTAATAAAAAAATGTGGCGAACAGCGTCACGTGGTCCTAGATCAGCTATCACGAGTGTCGTCATGGCAATGATTGCAGTTCTGAGCGGGTCCAAATAAGATTTACACTGTTTCCTGTGCCAGAAGTCGAATATGATTGCCTTCCCCGTGAGAGCACTAACGAAGCTTTTTGAACTGGTCTGACTTCTATACCTTGAGGTGATAGAAACCATGAATATACTTATTTAGGGTGTAAGCATCGAATTTAATCCCTGTTTAGCAGCTGATTTCTGGCTTATATTGCCATCCTGTCATCTTAAGTATAGACGTCGCTTGGATATTGACCAGTTAAAATGTATAAACCTCCTGAACACCTCTAATCAGGTATGCTATATAAGTCATGGGCCTGCAATTTTTTCAGATTTTTTTTTTTATCGTTAGGACTTGGCTTATTTGGACCATTTTCTCCTTGGAGCTTTTTTTTTGTTTCAGGAAGAATCTCTACATTTATTTCTCCGTCTAAATTTTATGTGTACCAGGTATCTACTAAAATGTGTTTTAATTTGATTTGATATAAGTCCAATAAATCTATTTCTGATGAATGCCTCCCTATAAAAACACATTTCTTCCCTTTTTACGGTTCTATTGTACAACCAGGGAATGAAATATGTCTTTATTAGTACACACACCTGATATATTGAACATGGATTGCGCAATATTTCTTTTACACCAAAGTACACGCAAGGATACGAACTATGGTTTTATCCCTGACATTACACAGATAACTCTTCTGCATGGAGAAAGTCCAGATGATCAAGTTCATACATCCTAAACGGAGGCGTTTTAAGAACATTTCATAATCAGGATTACCCTTAGATCATTTTTAAAAATTGACCAAAGTGTGGTCATCTGATGATTACGCAGCATAAACAACCAAATCATGTCAGAGGCGCTGTATGCTTTAAACAATAATCCGCTTAATTAACAGGTAATCGACATACTTAGTAATATCGACATTCGTATGTTGCAACTACCTGGATAATTTTTATTCAAATTCCTTTCTTTGAGTAACAGGTGGTTTCGTGCTATTATCTCATTTAACCCTTTGGGGACAGAAGACGCAACAGAGTTAAAATAGCAAAACTAAGAAAAAGGCTGCAGCGTCTCCTTCGGTGGTTACTAAAAAAAAAGATGCTAAGGTACTTGATACATAAAAAATTGATTTTTTTTTTATTTAATTAAGGACAATATTCTTGCAGGCGATATACTAAATCATGCAAATATCTTCTGTTCAAATGTATTCCCAGTCAGTTCAGTATAAGATTATGCAAGCGTTAGTATTAATTGTAAAAACTTCGACGTCGGCAGCTATGTTACTCTTAACCGAGCTCAGGCCTGGAGCTATGAAAGAAAATCCCTATAAGTAAATTGAAAGAAGTCAATAAATTGACCAATGTGGTTTGCAAATTAGTTGCCAAAACCTCTTAAACGTGAAAATAAATTCCCCATGCTCTGGGCAAATAACTTCAAACGAGCCTGATTTACTTATAATATCACTTCTTACTAAGCACAGCTGATTGAGCTTCAAAGCAATGTTAGGTGTAAATAAGAACTCTTATTAGGCTGCAAGGCAAGGATTTCCCATGCAGTGGTTTGTCTGGTGATCCCGTAATAAGACAATGACGTATCAACCATATTATGTGCTACTTTTCTCAAATTGGTTACCTCACAAAGCCCTGCCGGTGGGCGCCCGTCTCTCTTTGATATTAAAATATTATGCTCGAGGGTGATGAATTATAATTACTTGACTATGCACTGCAGCCTCGAGATGAATGTAAATGTCAAGGCTATCAGTCAATTATGAGGTAATGTGTACAATTGTGAGAAATAAATAAAACTATTTCTTTGACATTTTATTAAACTGTAGAACTGAAGAGGTAGTTGATGTTGCCTTAATACAGGTTTGTATCTCATAGCTTCAGGAAAGGAACTGGGCCATTAAGAGTTTGAAGTATACGGCCGTGAGGGCCAAGAATATCCCAGATGTTTTCATTGGTCGGAAATGTCCATGGCCCTGTGCCGACGACCTGTTGGCCGTTTACGACAAAGATTGCCTTTGCAAACGTTGGGTTAGCGAATTTATTATTGACGAATGTAATGTGAAGAATGTGTGTACATTGTCACGTTATCCACCAATGATTTCGGAAAGGTCACGAAAGAGCATGTTTCCATCACCGTTGGAAAGGGGAGTTTTGGGGGGGGGGGGGTGTCCTCTTTAACCCAAGGAATGAAATGTAGCTGAAATGTAAAAATATAATTAGTCTCGCTGGCATTGAGACTGCTATATCTCTTCAAACTTGTCAGTATTATTTTAATTGGGGCTCCATGTGGGAGACCAAGGTTTAAGCACTCTGGTCAATACTTTAAAAACTGGATGCAACCGTTTCAAAAACGCTTTGGATCTCTTATAAAGAAGCTGTGGATCAGTGAGTCTATTATTAAGAGGCCAATGGTTCATTGGATCTCAAATCAAGGGGTTTTGGATCATTGGATGTCTAAGTTAAGGGCTCTGTATAAAAGGATTTCTTATTAAGAGGGCTCAGGATCGTTGGATTCCTAAACAAGAGGGCACTGGGATAATTTTATCTTGTTTCAAAAAGGCTCTGAATCATTGGCACACTAAGCAGGAAAAAAGGGTCTCTGGATCATTAAATTTCTAATCTAGAGGCTCTGGATCACTGGATCTCTAATCAAGAGGGCTCTCGATTATTCGATCCCTACCCAAGAGGGCTCTGTATCATTGGATCTGTAATCAAGAGGGCTATGGATTATTCGATCTCTACTCAAGAGAGATCTGGATCTTTGTGTCTCTAATCAAGAGGCCTCTGGATCATTGGATCTCTAATCAAGAGGACAACGGAGCCTTTGGACCCCTAATCAAGAGGGCTCTGGATTATTGGATTTCCACTCAAGAGGGCTACGGATTATTCGATCTCTACTAAAGAAGGCTCTGAATCATTTGATCTCTAATGAAGAGGGCTCTGGATAATTGGATCTCTAATTAAGAGGACACCGTATCATTGGATCCGTGGTCAAGAGGGCTCTGGGTCAATGGATTTTTAATCAAGAGGGCTCTGGATTATTTAATCTCTTATCAAAAGGGCTTTTGATCATTGACCAACTAATCTCTTAGTCATTCTATCTCTAATCAAGAGGGCTCCTAATTATTGAATCTCTTATCAAAACATTTGTACCATCAGATCACCGAACATGAGGACTCTTGATCAATGGAGTTCTAATAAAGAGGGCTTTGAGTCATTGGATAACTTATCAAATTGCATTGGAACATTGGACCACCAAGTAAGAGGTCTCTCTATCATTGGATCTCTGATCAAGAGGGTTCTGGATGAGTGGATCTCTGATCAAGAGGTCTCTGCATTATTAAATCTCTACTCAAGATGGTTCTGGATCACTGGATCTTTAATCAAGAGGGTTCTGGATCATTGGATCTCTTTACAGGACTGCTCTGGATCACTGGAATTCAAACAAAGAGGGTTCTTGATTATAATCCAGAGAAAGACCTGATCAAACAAAGGACCATGAGTTGAGATCATATTTTAGACCTACAGAGCAAATTGGAATAAATCAGATGATTCATCTTTTCCCTGTGGGCACAAATAACACATTTATGTGAAAAGTTATTCTTTAATTATTGATTTTTCTCGAAGTCCAAACAACTGGCCTAGAATTAGTTTGTCTCAGAATAACACCAAAAATATGCCAGCTCTGGTACAGGATCCTGAATCTAATTACCGTTAAAGGAACATGACGGATCATGTGCCATCTCAAATAGAGAAAATAACTGACATTAATTACGGAAAATGTTTCGGTTGGTTCCTCCAGTCTGTCGGTCTCCAGCTGTCTGTTCCTTTCCTAGGCGGACGTCTTCAGCACTGTTTGTCCGATTACAGAGCTCACTGAACTAACTGCCGCCAGCGTCCGATTTACCAGTCACCTCTTTTTCAGAGTAATCAGATGACTGGAACTTCCAGAGGACTGCTCACAGACAAACGGCCACGTTTTATATACATTATTCTGATGAAGTTAATTTACGTAATTGTTCTTTCATTTTCCCCTCCCAGTCGCTAATACCCATCGACGTTTAGCTTCACAAAATAAATTACCCTTCCGACTAAATGGACCAGAATAAGACCGCAAAGATAAAAAAAAAGTCTTACGCAAGGGCTTTAATGAATGTTGTATCTTTGTTCACATTAAATAATCTTCAAACTCGATTGGTACTTTTTTCTTTGATAATGTGATTTAATGTTGTTTGATCATTCATGTTATCAGTAGAATTATTACAAACTAATTATTCCTTTGAAATCTGGTTGGGGGTAAGATATGTGTCTGAAATCCAGCTTGTGGATATTTCACCTACATGCTGCTCTATTTGGTGTAGAACAATTATTAAACTTTTTGGAACGATATTTATACCGATCCGATATGATCGTAGCTTCTGAACGGACCCCGTAGCTAAATCAGTGTACAAAAGCGATCAGTTAACCCAGTTAACCTTGCCTTAAGCCAAGCATCATGGCTCCTAGTCGAGTACTACGGCTTCCACACCCCTACTGAACGTTATCAAACTAAATATTACAGCTCCTCAAAGCAAGATCATCAGCGCTCCCTACAATCGGGAATATTTGCGCTCCTCAAAACCAAGAATTTGCACATCGCCAAAAAGGAACATGAGCACTCCTAAAAAAAAACAGATCTTCAGCGCTTACAAAATCACAAATATTAGCGCTCCTCAAATCCAAGATCACCAGCGCTCCGAAAATCCAGGAAAATTGGGCAAAAAAAGGTATGGTTCCCAGGCTCTTTTTCTCAAAATTCAATGCGGGCGGGGGGTGGGGGGCGATATTTAATTTTTACCCTGTTTTTGAGTGTTTCAATAAAAAAATGTCATATGATCAGGAAAAGCATGAAAATACAGAATTTTTAAGAGCACACCAAAACAAAGGAAATCTTATCGAAATTGTATAATTTATTCTTCTCTTTTTATCTTTTACCTTTATCTTATATACAGTATTCTGATGAAGTTAATTTTCGTAATTGTTCTTTCATTTTCACCGCCCAGTCGTTAATACCCATCGACGTTTAGCTTCACAAAATAAATTATGGTTCCGACTAAATGGACCAGAATAAGACCGCAAAGATAAAAAAGGGTCTAACGCAAGGGCTGTAATGAATGTTGAATTTTTTTTTCACATTAAATAACTTTCAAACTCGATTGGTAATTTTTTACCTCGAAAGATGAAATCAAAATAATTTTTTCTGCATGGGGTTATAATTGACGCGGGCGGTGCCTGTAAACCATACCTTTTTTTCTATTGGGGGGGGGGGGGGGGGGAGTGCTCTTAAAAATAGAGCACCAGCGCTCCCAAAAATTAGAAATAGCGCTTCTCAAATCCAAGATCATCAGCGCTTCCCATAATAAGGTGCATTAACTAACCCTAAATCTAGGAGCATGACCGCTCCCACCAAAACCAGGAACAGCTCCTTAAAAGCCCATCCTAAAACAAGGATATTTCTTATCTGCAATAAATTTAGTTTCGTTTCAGGAATGCCCACACAGCATCTCATTATTGGAATAACCATTAAACTGAAAACAAGATATCTGACTCTGTAATCACCTGACTGGACAGGATCTTTTGGTATTTCAGCATTTCTTCTGCTTGACCTAGCACCAGTCATGAAAATAGTGACTACGAAATATACATTTTCTTGTGTAACTTTGTAATATATTACACATGATATACAAGGTTGAGCAGGAGTGAGCATTGTGGTAACAAGTGCACTGGTAACAAGAAAGTCAGGCTAACATGATTCACAAAGCACACAGTGCCGACGCTTTTATAGCTCTGACATTTAAGAAGGATATTATACTTAAGTAGACACTGGAGCAAAATTTTGTCACAGTGTGTATGCAACCGTTGTCCAAATCACCTGCTTCCCCGATATTCATTGCTTTACTTACTGCATGCTTTGAAGATTTGGGTTGGACTTATAAATTCGCTGTTTGTATTGCAAATGACTTCACATGAGTAATTTTGTAATATTGGTACATGTTTCATACATTTTTTTGTATAAATCTGTCGCCGAAGTATCGCAATTTAAAATATGTCATCTTATGGCAATCACGGTTACGGCAGAGTTATTGCTATAAATCTCGAATGACAAAGGAAAATGAGTGGATGATGTGTGATATATTTTTGTGCGTTTATTCCACTGTGTGACAGAAAAAATAAGCCCAGAAAATTATAAAATTTTCAGTTTCTTTAGGACAAAGCAAAAAGATATTTTTCTGGATATAATGCACTTCAATAAAACAGCGGACATCGTGCGCTTCTAAAGAAGCTACTGATTTAACTTAAGAAATAGGTAGTAGGCCTATAGGTAAAGCGCCGTGTAAAGAGCGTGGAGGTAAATAGATAAACCTGAAAAGTATATATGTATTGTTACGGAACCTAATAAAAAGAGATCACGTATGCGTGATGAACACAAATTTTGTAATGGAGATAAATAAAAATCAGATTCTGTAACACTAGGCAGCGTGAAATGTCTTAAGGAATGAATAAAAAAGTCAATAGTTTTTTGTTAACAAATAACTATAATTTATTCTTAAAACAACCCTTACAATACAATACACCAAATCAATACAATTATACAGTAAAACAGCGTTATAGAAACAAGTCAATATAATCACACAGAAAGATAATGGTACAGTACCTCGATACCAACACCGTCACCACGGAAAGTCCTTTGAATGTAAACTCTCTGGGAATGACAGTCCAGTAGAAAGTTCTTGCAACAACACAGAAAGTAAACTGAAGTCCAAATGGATAAAATCCAGGAGAAAATCTTTGAAAATGTATAATTGCCGCATTCATCGGATAAGGTCTTAGAATCTGACACACGCTTCTGTGTACGCTGGTATCTGCTCTGCTGTCTGCCCTCTGGGTCTAAAAAACAGCCCCTTTATATACCTTCACACCCCAAGCCGGGAATTTTCCACTTCTTGAACAGTCTATAAGGACCCTACTCAACAGTAAACATGCGTTTCAGAAATTCTCTAGAAAGAAAAGCGCTGTGTATCTCCACACACCAGGCTCATCACGTGACCCACGACCAGGCGTGAAAACTCAAGGCTCACATGACAACGAGAGTTCAACCAACACGGATTAAACATAGAATGTAATACGCGGCCAGACACGAGCGCCACAACAGGAGCTACGCCCTTACCACGCAATAAAAGGAGCACCTGTAACAGTATAGATTAGCCAGTAGAGAAATATCAAGATTAATCAATGATGTTTAATTTCTTTTTCACCTGTTTACGGTTGCCTGCGAATATTTACTTTATTTCTTCATTGGTTTTATTTATTTTATCATTGACAAACCCTTTTAGCATGGACCTCCATATGTAATGGAAGAATATTATATGCAATCTACTTCCATAGATTAATTATTAATTTACAGCATTTAATATAATGAAATGTACTTCTTTATGTTTTCTGTTTCATTGCGCTCAAACAATTCAATGACTGTTAACCGATGGACCAATGTAACAAATAAAGCACATAAAATTCTTACGATCATTGAACTTCCTTACGAGGTTTCATATTAAGACCAAATATCAATACTTAAGATCTTTAATGCTAAAAATGGATGGTCATTGAACTGTAAATATGTCTGACTTCCTTTCAGGCTATCCGGTTAAAGGCAATAATCATCATCTAAATTCTCTTAATTGTAAAAAGATTTATTCTGTGTCACTGTTACTAAGAATAAAGCACCATCTCAGATTAATCCTTGCTTAATGAGGGTTATTACTCAACACTCTTGTTTACTACGAGAGTTCAATGACATTCCCTCATTAATTTCTGGATTTCCCTGGCCATCGTAATACGTAACAGAAAAACTGCCTTGTTTATCCAATACTTCATACGTGTTATGTGTACACGAACTACATGTGTCATGGCTAATTTAAAATAACTAAGATAACTCTGGCCTACCAGAGCATTAACTATGTATTACGAAATATGTGTAAAACATTAATTTTTCCTGTCTTGTGTGACTTAAGACAAAACCTGTTAGGCCTGTACTATTAGATAACACCAGACATCCGTTAAGTTATAATTGTTTATCTTTTAATCAGTGCCAATTCAAATGCACAAATTATTTTTATTTATCGCGTACATGTCGGCTACTTTTACCACGTGGTATTTACATGTAGTCATTACATTTACAAAGATCCGGTTGAAAAACACTTAATGCTGAAAAGATTATCCTATTAAAATATGCATTAAAATATGCATAAATAAATTAACGTTATTATTTACTCGTTCCACTGGAAGCAGTCATTGACACGAACTAACCAGTAATCTGGTTATGTTATTTTCATCTTAAATTCTAGCCAGTCGTATCAACTGACGGAAATAGTTATAATGTATCACTTTTAGTGACATTTACGTTTCTCGTTCCATTGAAGCTTTTCAGAGGAAGACACACTTGTTCTATTGTTTGTTTAAAATACTTAATATAGATGGTGACAATAATAATACGTTCTTGGTATGGATAGAAACAGCAACAATACATTCTTTGCATGGATGGTGACACTAACAATACATTCTTGGTATAGATGGTGACACAATAAATTCATGGTCAGGATGGACTCTAATATTAAATTCTAAGTATAAATGATGACACTAACATTAAAATCTTGGTATGGATGGTGACACTAACATTTGTCATAATAAGAACTGCAATAACTGTTGTGCCAAGCAAAGCCAAGAATGTTTAACCGGAAAACCCGTTTACCCCTTTCATAAAGATTAAGTAATCGTTGTTGTCCCCCGCAGACGGCGCCTTCGGAGACAAAGAAATGATGAGCGTCCTTCCGTCTTTACGTCCGTCCGTCCACGCGTCCGCCGTGCCGTCTGTCACAGATTGATGTTAACACAATAACTTGAAAAGTATTTGAGGCACAGTCACCAAACGTGCCACATTGGCGGACCTAATGAAAGGGCTAGGTCGTTTCCCAATATGCATGTGCATGACACTGGTCACAGAGGTGATAATGCTATAATGATGTTAATGCAAAAACCTGCAAAAAGATTCGATAGACAGAGTCGCAAAACTGACGGCATTAGTAATAATCATGAAGGGGCTAGGTCAGGTTCGAATATGGGTGAACTTGTTGCATTTTTTTCAAGATCACACAGGCGATATTGCTTGAATTAACAGCTTGCAATAACTTGGGTAGGACTTCCGTAAAACTTCAGACAACTCTCAGGTAGTATGTTTTATGACTCCACCTATAAACAATGCAAATTCTCTCTGGTGTTTCTGATTGTTACTTATATTACACTCATAAGTCCTTTCAAGATCTCAATTTTTTATACAGGTATTCACGACCTTTTTTTCCAGCTACTTTCACAACTTGCACATACCAGATCTGTTCCAAGGAAAAACTTTAAATCTTAAAATCTAAAATAGCCCCCGATTTTGTTGTCATGAAAACTTTAAATAGATCGAGTTGTGGAACGCAAAGTTTACCAAGCTCAAAGGTTAATGTTCCTTAAAGTAACCTTGGCAAGTATTTTAATTCTTTGATAGAAACAATGGCACAATATACAAGGATACGGTGTCAGAAATGTGTAGGTACAGGAGAGTTACGACTATTATAACGTTTGATGAACAGTTGAAAGTGTCTTCCGAGGGGGTTTAAACATTGTGCCAGAACATACATTTATTAAAAGCCCGTGCGTCTGTAAGTATTCCGGCAAGTAATTACCTGTGCTGCCGCCTGTTGGTGGAGAATATATTCTATAGGAGGACCTGACCAGCTGATGAGCAAGAGAAATTTGAAAAAAAGTTTTCATTGTAAAGACAATGCTGGTTTGGGTCATTTTAAGTATTTTTTTTTCATTCAGGATTGAGCCAAATCTTTCTACGAAAACCAAGAAATATACATAACTATGACCGCTCATATGTAAATCTTTAAAATGTAACCAAATATGAATTCATTACAGTAAACAGCATATTTGAGCCAACCAATTGAAAAAAAATTAAAGTTCAGTCAAACGCTATTATATTTGGCGCGGATAACGGTAGTCCTTTTCGAGAGACACAACTGTTATCCTTTTATCTTTATAGATGACAAATCAATATAGAAAGAATCCTTCGCTCTCTACGTAATGAGATGCATGCAAGGTCTAAAATTACCCATAGTTCGTTATTTAACTGTGCAAATACATCTTCCATTGTCCATGTTTGGTAAATAAAGCTCCTCATAGAGAAGAAGAATGATTGAAGATAATTGCTAAAATTGTTAGGCAACAAAACCATGTCACTATTCATTTTATATTTTATTTAATTCACAGAAGTATATTATATTAGGTAGATTTAAAGACACAAAGAGAAACATGTTTTCCCTTGTAAAGACTCTAATAATCAATTGTGGCACATCTAACTGTAAAGATACCTTTGTTTTATGGCTATAAAGAGCACTGCCATCTTGGACATTAACCGTCGGTGACGTATCCTATACGCCATATGTATTTATGCCATGGGGAGTACATCGACTTTATTACATTAAGATAAAACTAAGGAGCAAGTCTGGTCAATCTACTAAATTATTATGTAGATCGGCTACTCGCTTTGAATAAACTACTCATCTCTAATGTAGAAAGGTACCAATGCAGCTGCAGCTAAGTTAGATAAATAAACTGTATTTCATTTCATTTTGCCAAAGTATTAATTATGATATAGCACCAGGTTACCTGCACCAATGTTTTCGCTAACAAACAATGTATGGAATTTACGCTTCGGCATCTTTGATAAATTCTCCAAACAATAATATACAGGATATTAAAACATCCTTTTTTAAAGTTAAAATCTAACTAAAAGACACCAACCGGTCAAAGGTTCATATAAAGGATGTTGATTTGTCCTTGACATTCTATTATAAAACAAATAGGGAAATGTAATCAATGTAAGCGTTCACTGGAAATGCATTTAAAATCAAACCAAGCCTGGTTAATCTGCTAGGATTCTGCTCTATGACAAAATTACAATTGTGATTTTAGAATGGCTGACATTATTGGTTTATATCACTGGCCTTTCTAATGTCGTGTCATTGGAAAACAATCGCAGATATTATTCAGGTCTCATCAGCAGATTGTTTCACAAGTCGTTGTAAGAGCTGACATAAAAGAAGGAGCTGAACGTAGTTAAACATTCAATTAAATGCACTTGTAATCTAACATATAATTTGCATGATAATTTTAATATTCTTTTATGTCTCTTAATATGAATATTTATATTGGACTCGGAAAAAATGAATGCACCAAAAATAAGTGAAACAAAAATATAATAATATACGATGGACAAAAATTGTACCAAATCCGATACAACACAGGCGAATGTTGCACCAAAACGTGTGATACCACACAGACAAATGTTGCACCAAATCTGCATGGAACAGCACAGATGAATATTGCACCAAACCCACTTGTACAACACAAGCGAATTTTGCACCAAAACCGTACGACAAAACACGGACGAATATTGCACCAAACCCGCATGGTAAAACACAGACTAATGTGGCTCCAAACCCGTACGATAAAACACGGGTGAAAACTGCACTAAATCCATATGATACAACACAAACGAATGTTGTATCAGGATTCGTATCGCACTAGGCTTCATCATAAGATTTTATGAAATCTTTTGAGCTTAAACAACTTGTGATGCATGGTGATATTTCTAAAGCTGGGAAGTGTTGGCAGTGGAACTCTGCATGCGTGACGAGTTTATGATAAGCCCTGTCTGTACGTCCTGAGGGGCCGTGATTTGAAGAATGAGCCTTTGATATTGTAACAAGGTCTGGTTTCATTCAGCATCTGGTTTGCCTACCGGCAGCTCGTTAAGGAGGATGACGTGGTTTCGTTGTTTGCAGGCAGCCAGAGTTTCTTCTGATTTTGTCACATGAAAGTCGACCTCGGTAGAAATTCAGGACAACAAATAGCATTCACAAATACAAAATAAAGAACAATGGATGAAGGCCAGCGTCTGCACCCCTGAAGGTATTATCGTACTGTGGCTTACAGGATTCCCTCATAGATGGTCTGTGTGAAGAAGTATTACTTTGAGTGACATATATTTATATAAATACCTACTTCAACACAGTGCTTTCTGGGAATGTCATTTCCTGATGGTATGACTCTAATGCATCAGAACCATTTTTAGGTATTGCATGTTAACAGTCAATTAACCTTACGATAAATTCATTTTGCCGTATCACTGGTAAAATGTACGCAAAAACTGATTGCTATGTGATCAAAATGAACCAGGGGCATTTGCTGAAATTTTGATAAAGTGCTGCTAGTCATTTCTGTATTATTCACCACCATGTTTTCGGTGTATCTGACATTTAGTCGGCCTTGTTCCTCGGAATTTTCCATCAGCGTTTGCCCACAGCGCTATATATGGTCAATTATCATGCCAACGTATGAGCGTGAACTTTAAAACATGTAAAATATTAAGCTCTGGTGTGGTTTAGCGACTTCAGATTACTCCCGCTACAATTACCGGGGGTAATATAAATGGATTTCAGATCACCCATCGGTAGCTGGAAATCAATTTCAGACTACTTTCTACGATTTAACCCCTAAAAACTTCTTTATGTTTTTTTTTTTTGCATTTATGTTCCTTATCTTTTCTTTTTTTTCTTGATATTTCAAATTAGGCTAAACCTTTGTATATGTTATGTTTGCATGTATTATGTCTTGCGCGTTGGTGAAGTGTTTATTTTATAGAGATTTACTCCAGCTTTAAATATTGTCCCTTTCACTTATATTTTATTGACATAATATCATGAGTTAAAGGATTTTTTATCATGTGGTTAATTCAGTGAGGGGTTAATCTGAAAGTACATTCGGAATACCTCCGGGGGTGATCTGAATCGATAACAGACTCTCGGGGGGTAACGAAAAATTAGGGTAACCTGAAGTCTTTACATTGGTAATAGGAATTTATACCAACCACGAATTAACGTGAATCCTATCATATCGTTTTACCCGGAGACGTCCAAAATGAACGTGAATTATATAAATATTCATAGTAAACTAGGCTAAGAAAATATTATATATAATATCCTATAATTGAAAATTCAACACATGCAGGGCATCAGGAACCATATTGCGAAGTCCCACGAGCGTTGTTTGATGAAGGCATTAGCTATACGTGGCCTCTCAATGTTGATTTACGCCAGCTGTCAAAGGCTTCTTTATATGCCATTATCTACGCTGGTGCAGTGACCGATCCAAAGGAAACGTGGGGCAGAGAAATCCTGCCGGAGCCATTAATGAACCACCAGATACACGGAATAAAACATTACCATGCGTCAGTGTCAGCCAAATAAAGAGGGACAGACTTGTCCTGTAGTTTTTAAGTATAAAAAAGTTATGGGCATCTTCAGATTATCTGATATGTAAAAAACATAACCTGTGCAGCCATGTTACATGTGGTAGGCGCATTAATTGGTTCGTCAGCTTTGTTTCATGTGGTGGGCCTATTAAATGGTTCATAAGGTAGTGTTTCAATATGATTAGCCTGCGATAAAAGGGCGACACGGCAATTTCAACGTGTGGCGCGCGATGCAATTTGTTAATAATTTCTCAAACTTACAGATCAGATCCAGAAAGTAATTTGCAATGGAGGAATGCGGCATAGGCCTAATAAACTAGAATGAAACCAAAAAATGCCTTGTAAAAATTATTACTAACACATTAAAATCAATATCCGAGATAACAGTTTGTTTTTTACATCTAAACCAACATTAAAAGCTGCTGATTGGTTGTTGAGTGTCATAAATATTCTAAATAAATGTAATTGTCAAAGAAAGGCTGCTGACGTATGACAGGGCTGGGTTTCTGGGTCCCTACACGAGAGAGGAGCATTGTATGTTTGGCCAACCAGATGAGACCCGGTGGTGGAAATAACATCTTCTATGTTTGGCTGAATTGATCACATGATTATAGCAAAGATAAATGCTGTTGGCAAATTCTTTTTAGGGGTTAAAGTTAAGTATGAGGTAGACCAGAAACTGATTTGTGGTCTTTTTGTTTGCGTCGTAACAATGCCGGAAATGCGAAACAACATATGAAACAAGGAATCTACATTAATATATATTTATCTTATCATTTTTTTCCAATGCTATATAGAGCGAACTTTTGGCAATTTCCCCGATTGTTTTTATATACATGTATATTCATACCGCAGTTGGAACCAGTCTGCCGGAAAGTCAGGAGTTGCAACAAGGAGCACTGAAGATGGCGTTGTGCGCCCGTCTATATGACTGGCTGAGGGTAGGGTACTTGTCTAGGTGCATACCTCGCTAGACTGTTATCCGTTTTAATGGTAAAGGAAACATGGTAACGCTAACAGTCTTAATGTCATAATCTGCCGATGATGCAAAAACGCAGAGGGAGTAAAATTCGACCTATGATTTCCTAAGAGTAACCTTAAAACTGTCATCAAGCGGCGCTTGAAGCGCAGCAATGGGCGGAGCCATGTTGCCTGTCGAGTGTTTGTTAACTGGCATTTGGTTGGCTGCTAGTCACATCATACACACGATGATTTTCAGCAGACACCGACCAGCCACCTGTTGTTTAAGTCTATCATAACCGATCCTACTTGACAGCGGTTAAATCAGTGGCTTCTTTAGAAGCGCAAGATTTCCGCTGCCTCGGGATCATACACGATCATATACACGGTGTAAGCTGTCTCACTATGCCAATTGATACAGCCATCGGTATTACATCAAAGATAACTCGTTTATAAAAGACACTTTGAGGCAACAAGGCCTGAAATGAATGAGATCAGCGCATTCGTACTTCTTAGAAATCTGATGACAAACCAAACCTCAAACAGTATTATATAACTGGTCTCAGTGTAATATGGTAAAGTCAGAGGCATGTACAGCGCTTGTCTAGTTCTTGGAAGTTGATTACGCAGAACTGCTGCCTCTGTGCTGTACAGAAAATGACAACTTCGCTTAGAAAACAAAAGCCCGGACTGATGACACATTATATTCAGATGCAGGACACATACGACTCATGTTTAATGGCTTTTGTCTACCTCGCTGAGTGCTTGTCTTTTTATTATGGCTGTCTATTCATTTATTTTGACATCAACTGGGATCGACATGATGAAAACTTTGAGCCGCCACATGATTTTTATAGATTAAATATATCAATTCACTCTAAGAACTAATATCAACAATTGTATTGTGATATAATGTATTTGCTTTATATCACATCATTCCAAATTATGTTTTCTGTATATATATATATATATATATATATATATATATATATATATATGTAATTTATATACAGTACTACTGGTTTGAACAACTCTAACTTTTTTGCAAGTATATATATAAAGATGACACCAATCATCATGTGTCATCTGCGCAATACATTTCCTTCTCTTAATTCATCCTCTTCAATTTTGCTTGCCTATCATGTGATTTATAGAGCTGGTCTCATTGGTCAATGATAAACTCCCGATCCTGGCTAGAGGACCCTGAAATCCCCGCAAACAGAGCGGACTCAAACGGACTGGACTGTACTGTTCAGGACCAGTCCTGAAATATAAGAAAAGTCCGGCCAACTCAGTGCCGCAAACAAAAAGAACAGAACCGGATTCATGTCCTGTCAGTTCTCGTCTCGTCTCGTCTCGTCTCGTCTCGTCCGCTTTGTGTGTGGCCTACTAGACACCGGGTGTCTGTGTTAATAATGTAGATTCCTTGTCGCATCAGTTGTGTTTCACGTTTTGGGCATTGTTTACACGCAGTCAAAAGCATCACAAATATTTATGGAATCAGTTTCTGGTCTAGCCCATACACAGTAGCGTTTTCCACCTCTAAAAAGATTTTGCCAATAGCAATAATATTTGCAATAAAGCCTGTGACCAATTCAGCCAATCATAGAGGATGTTACTTCCACCACCAGGTCTTATCTGATTGGCCCAACAAACAATTCTCCCCTCTCGTTTAGGGACCCAGAAAACCAGGCTGAAACAAACAGCGCTTGAGATATAGGTAGTAGGCCTATAGGTAAACCGCTTTGTAAAGTGCGTGATACCAGCAACCGTGTCCTTGCGTGATTTGATTGTCATCAATCTGGTATATGTTGACATTCTTTACAACGATGACAAGAAAGACACAAATTATCACAGTATATCACTTCAAAATTATAAACTAATAAATTGGTTGCCATCCGGTTAATCATATAACAGGACCCATAATGCTGAGAATAGAAATGTATACAAGAGAATACAGTACGAATAGCAAACATGCTAATTCGGTCCATAAAAAATCCATTCCTTATGGGATATAAAACATAAAGTTTTTATTGCGCCACATTAAAAGGGGGGGGGGAGTTGTACTATTGTGAGTAATGCATTGAAAGAATGGAAACATCTACTCATCGGACATTGAAGAAGATAGCAGGACGCCTTTGTCATCGAATCATTGATCTGAAAGATAAAAACGGAGTTTTACGACGACTTGACTGCGGCTACCGCGGAGGAGAATGTCAGGATTAAGAATTTAAGAATTTAATTGTTCATTATTGATGTCTTAATAAATATACAGAATACGATCTCAAACTCGATTTCAGGGAAATATAAACAGACGAAGTCATGTCTTCCATTTAAGAAATGTTTTCCGTTATTATATTCATGAGTGGCTTACTGAAGATTTGTCCGTCCTTCGATGTTTGTTGGGTTAGCGAAACTGCCGCAACGTGCTAGGTACATCTTTGCATTTCAAATATAATTCTAATAACTTCGCGACTTGAGTCGCACATGCACTTCGTGATGATCAGGTTGAGAAAATCATTATTGCGATTTTTTTTAATTACAAATTATGACAGAAGAAGAAAATCTACCCGTTATATCGGAACACGTGCATTAGGGTGTCATCAAATGTTATATATAGGTAACACATAAAGCAGAAGCGTAGATTGTCGAATATATTGTCATTTCTCGTATCCTATTCTGTCATATTATGTTTGGAACAAGTTGTCTACGAAAAAGTCATAATGTATTCAGTCAAATTATGCCTTATTTTTATTTCAATAAAACTCAAGTTTATTAGCAACTCACCATGAAACATATTAGCAGCTACGGTCGCTGGGCAAACAATACAAACTATATATTTCAAACACAACAAGGATGATTTAAATGAATTTGGCATTTCGTGGGCTTGAAATGAATATTATTATATTGTCCATAACATAATTAAAGATAATCCTCTACTTACTTGAGAAATGTGATAACCCCGACATGCTCAATGTCCCGCTGTAGTATTTGCCAGGTGCTATGCAGCAGTTGACGTTGAGCTGGGGTGATAGTTGGCCGGTTTTCTGCTGAGTACTTTTTCCTTGTCGTTTTAGGACTCGGCCCCACGTTGAATTTCTTCATCCTAGTTTGCAGGCTACAACCGAATGCGACAAATGGACACGAGAGCTCCTTCTTGGCACTTTTGTCCGGCTCTGCCATGGCATTTGGCAGTTTATCCAGCGGTTAAATGTTATTCCTAGGTTAATCAAAGACCATTGATGTGGTGCGTCACTGTGAACCCCCTGGCATGTAAACCCAAATCGTTTAATGTCCAGTCCTTTTGCAAGAACAAGCTCAAAATACCAAAGGTGGTCCCTGAATCCCCGGATCAATGGATAACCCCCGTCCCTGCAATGTAAAAACCCCGATTCTTTATCCTCGGGATATGTAACGCTGGTGAAGCTCACATGGAACGTTTCACAGTGTTTGTACATAGGAATAACCGTGGCTAAAAGCTTGTCGTCGAGCCAGCAGCGGCTGCTGTGTGATTACTGTGACAGTGCTCCTGCCAGAAGGCGGCTGCCTTTAAATCGATAGATGCGCAGACAGCAGTTCTGCGCAAGAGACTTCGTTTTTTTTCGATAGAAAACCTAACTTCCAATATATATATATATATATATATATATATATATATATATATATATATATAGTGGGCGGTAACCGCCTCTATTTTTAAATGATCGCTTAACTAAGTATGCGGTACATCTATAAGTTTCGGACTACGTGACAGGTACCAGCCTCGGTATATCACTCCTGCCGGTCCTGGGTGTGTGTCATCCCCATGGCTGCGTCATCACACTGAGGAACCCCCTAAAGGCGCACTGGTTTGTGAGTGAAACACGACTGTTGGGCAGAGTCTCACCATTAAGCCTGCAGAGCGTTAACCCTTGGTAGGAGCCGACCAACTAGATATTTGCAAAAGCCGAGCAGTAATAGGGATGACTCAGATATAGCTTGAATAATTAGGCAAATCTATCACTTGTGACTATTAATCCTCTGACGGGTAAATTATTGGGAGGGGGGGGGGGGGGTATGCGTACGGCCTCGGAAATAAAGTAAACCTGCATTGCAGATAACATTCCGAATCAGGTATTGAATTAAAATATGGTTTTCATTACGCGAGTACGTGTAAGAATATCGATTGCATATACGCTGTGTGAAGTCAAAGGATAAAAAAATCAATTAGCACAGCTGGATCAAGGAGTACCCATCACTCAATTTCCATCTATCTATGTGCCTTCTTCCAGAAATAAATGGGATTATGTGTATAAATCGATCGGATTAACGCTGTTTGAAGTCAATCTTCTTCACAAAAATACTCTGAAAGTAATTAGCTCAGCAGGGATCTTGTTCATTTGATCTGACAGGGTTAATTACCTTTTCTTTGTTCACATGGAGCGGAGTGCGTAGGCGTGGCTGAATGTGTAGTGTGTTCAGATACCCCTGGCAGGGCTTTTGTATTATTTTCTACCAAAGTGCGAAAAGTAAAACGTGACTCCAAATACCTATATACTAACTCAGTGTCAGCTCTTATCACTAAATGGTCGGCCAGAGAGCCATAAAATATTTATATAAGTTGCCGTGGGGTGGCAGTACCTGTTCTGTGTGTTGCGAGACAGTTTGATAGTTTGATAACTCTGCCTGAACCACTGTATCGACTTGGCCAGCCTATGTTCAGGTCAGTTGTCCAATCACAACAGCGCCACCTGCTGTTGACGATTGGCACTAAGTGTACGAGTTCTTACGAGTTCTTTGCCGATGACGAAAAAAAACTTGCTAAAAACTTGCATAATCGGGTAAACCCGGTTAATACGGTCCAAATGGCCGAAACCGCAAGTACAAGGGCTATGGTTCTCGAAGCAGTGTTGTTCACAAGATCGAGTTCGGCTCTCGAATGACATGGCTGGGTCTCCGCTGCTGGGATCGGTGGAGGGAATGTGGGTTGCTTCTGGCTTTGTGGCTGTGGATGCTGTAGCTTTCTAAAAAGGTCAACGGCTCGGGATGGACGGTGGCGCCCTCTACGGCTCCCTGCTTGGCTTGGCGTGGCAGTGCGGCTCAGAGAACATGCTTAAGGAGCGCACAGGGCTGAGGTCTTGACCGCAGTAACCTTTAGCTGCTCGATGAGCGTATACCTCTTTTGGCCTTTGGCCTTTACGTGTACAAGAACAGATTTTGTCATATTCAAGAATATAAGAGTTAAATTCTAACAAATATTTAACGGCAAGGTTCCTGTCTGGGCCTCTGGCCTCTTTCATTTAAAAAAAACCTGCGACCTTGGCTTATCAAGGCGGGCGATCACGTTACGCCGATGTTTGTGCTTTTTGGTTTGTGTGTGTGTGACGGAAATTTTATGTTACGGAACCTAATATAAACAGATCACGTATGCGTGATGAACACAAATTTTGTAATGGAGATAAAAAAAAAACAAATCAGATTCTGCAACACTAGGCAGCGTGAAATGTCTAGGGGCATGAATAAAGAAGTCAGTGTTTTTTTGTTAACAAATAACTATAATTTATTCTTAAAACAACCCTAACAATACAATTTACTAAATCAATACAGTTATACAGTAAAACAGTGTTACAGCAACAAGTCAATATAATCACACAGAAAGATAATGGTACAGTACCTCGATACCAACACCGTCACCACGATAAGTCCTTTGAATGTAAACTCTCGGAGAATGACAGTCCAGTGGAAAGTTCTTGCAACAACACAGAAAGTAAACTTAAGTCCAAATGTATAAAATCCAGGAGAAATCTTTGAAAATGTATAATTGCCGCATTCGTCGGATAAGGTCTTAGAATCTGACACACGCTTCTGTGTCCGCTGGTATCTGCTCTGCTGTCTGCCCTCTGGGTCTAAAAAACAGCCCCTTTATATACCTTCATACCCCAAGCCGGGAATTTTCCACTTCTCGAAGAGTCTATAAGGACCCTACTCAACAGTAAACACGCGTTTCAGGAATTCTGTAGAAAGACATCACTGTGTATCTTCACATACCAGGCTCATCACGTGACCCACGACCAAGCGTGAAAGCTCAAGGCCCATATGACAACGAGAGTTCAACCAATAAGGATTAAACATTGAATGTAATACGCGGCCAGACACGAGCGCCACAACAGGAGTTACGCCCGTGTCACACAATAAAAAGAGCACCTGTAACAGTATAATATATATTTATATAAAATGTATAATATATATATATATATATATATTATAGAGAGATGTAAGAATATCGGGTCATGCAGGTTCATGTTTATATATTTATATATATATATATATATATATATATATATATATATATATATATATATATATATATGTCTGGTGATGTAGTGGGATGATCGCATTGAGATTGCTGAGCTGCGGAACCCTACACCCGTTTTAAATTAATTTTAGTATTTTTTCAATAAAGTTTCATCACATTCCTTCTATAATATCCCAAAATGTTTTTTACGTCCCCGGTTTTTTTTTCAATTTTGGGTCTTCCTTAAATTATTAACCGGCTAATCATATAAATATTGCAAGATATGATGATGTCGGTGTAAACAAAATGTCACTTTCATAACGATCAACAAGCGATGTACAAACGATTAGGTCAAGTTTGGCACAGAATGTGATATTCAATGATCTTTTATTGTGAATTATTCAAAACTAAATAATTCAAGCAATCGTATGCCAATTTCAGAAATTTTTTTTCCTTATAGGTCATTGTTATACCCACCTTGTCTTCGAAATGTTTTATTGACCATACATTTATTAAGAAAAGGTAGCATTTAACTGACCCGTCAAGCCCATGTGGGTTGTAAACATAGATACATGTTAGGGCCCTGCGCGAGGCGGGTTTTGACCCGCAGCCCGCGGGCCCCCACGGGCCCCCGCAAAGGATTCTTAGCGGGGGCGCGGCGGGCTACATCTATGAAAGAGCGGGGCGGGGCGGGCCGAAATAAAGTCGGGGCGGGGTGGGCTGCGGGTTGATGATCTGGCAGTTCAGTAGAACATGAATATATAATTATTCATAAGAAAACTTTCATTCTCAGACATTGATAATTTTGTATAAAATGTTTTCAGGTGCATGCTGTAAAAATAGTTATATGAAAAGACAAATGTTTATAAATTTTAATTTATTCCTGTCAACCCCTTACACTGACTGACAGTTGTAACAACACTATGCATATGTGTCTTTTCTAGGTATAACTTCAATTTGTTATCAAAATAGATGATGCATCATTAATCTGAAATTTAGATTTTAAACAATTGTCCTTGCAGTGGAAGCTAGTCATAACTTTGTATAAAGTTACCTTGATCGATGTTGTATATGGACTGTAAGCCGGTACTTGTGTCAGGTCTCACATATTACATAATATGACTGGGAGAGAAGCAAGGGCTTGATTACCTCTGATCTTGTAATACACAGTGTGTGGCTACAGTTGGCTCTCTAGACGACTCAATTGACAAAAAAACACCACAAAGCCTAAGGTGGACTCCTCACCTAATTGTAACTCCATGTGCTGTCTAATTGTAACTGACATTGACCACTGGCTGGTCAAATCCCTGTTTGGGCACTCCATAAGGTGGTGATAACTACTATAAGAAACACCGCTCTGGTCATGTCTATTTCAATGAACATACTGACCTAAAGCCACATTGGTCAGATTACCCCTTTACTCCCTTGACCATCTGATTAGTCTCAATTTCAGCTAATTAGCAGATTATGACTGACAAGATTTTAACCATGCAACACACCTCAGTAGTTTGGTGGCTTGTGATTAGCCCATACCATTCCATGGGGTAACTTTGGGTACACATACTTTTAGGAAAAATTTTTTTTTCTTTACTTTTTTATAAATTGAAGTAGAAACAGACACAATAAATCAATTTTTTGTTTATTTCCCCTGTAAAATATTAGAACATGTTTCAATGTTTGTTAATTATTATGTATATATTAAATCCATTTAACCAATCATACATGTCTTTTAAAATATTTCATGAATTATGGTTTGAATGATTGCAAAAACGTATTAAATTAATTTTTTATTCCAATCATCAAACATTTCAAATATATTAATGATAAGCGTGGCTTATATATGTGCTGTAAAATATTCTTGATATGTAAACCTTTGGATCCGAAAGCTTTTTAAAAAATTATTTTGCGGGCTGGACTGCGGGCCGGACACTTGAAAAATGCGGGGCGGGTGCGGGCTGAAAGAAAATTTTGCGGGGCGGGTGCGGGCTGAAAGAATCAAAGTAACTGCGGGGCGGGGCGGGCTAAATGTTTTTCTTTGATTGCGGGGCGGGCTGTGGGCTGACAGGGCAAGATGCGGGGCGGGTGCGGGTTCAATTTTTCGGCCCGCGCAGGGCCCTAATACATGTTTGCCCTCTGAGAAATAACACAAACTTCAGTTACTGATTAGCTGGCAAATGGAGCCAAGACTTGATTGACATGCATTATTATTGGATTATGCCCTGCAGTAGCAAGTCTTGATCACTGCTTATCTTGATAAGTTTTTCCCTGTTGACATAATTACTAGTATAGTGCATGCCCTGGGACCATAGGCTAAGCCTCCTTGACTTTCAAATTTCTAGACTTGACATTTGGCATTGAAAGAACTTTTTTTAAACATGATAACTTGTTAAGAGTGGTTCGAGAGGGAAAGAACAAAATAATTAACATCATAATATAGATAAATGCTGCAGAACTGTCACTTACATTCACATTTCAATTAGCCAACAAATTGGGATAAATTAGACTTCTCAAGCAGTTTTAATTACCATTTTTGTAAAAAAAAAAGTAATTCAGCTTATTACACCACCTTCAGAGGTGTATTTAAAAAAAATACCAGGTTTATAAACAATCCAGTTTTGAACATATGTTTACAAACATGAAATCTAAAAAACGTTTTTTTTTACGATATGTTATATTATAAAGCAGTTTAAGGCCTTGTTAAAAAATAATCGTTTATTGTTAAAAAATATTTGTATTTGAGATATTTGTATGTATTTTGAAATAATGATATTGTTAAATACATGCTTCTTGCCAGATGTGAGATATATATCATGTTTTTTCGGAGGAAAAGGGTATTTTTCTTTAAATTTAAAAATAATCAGACCAGCAAACGTGACTTCATTTAGATATAGCCGATCTATCAGAATATATTCCGAGAATTCCATTTTTGTAAAGATCATTTGGGCTAAAAGTTATTTTAATATTCATTTTAAAGCTTAACTAAACCATGGTAGATCGACCAAAGAGTGTTATATTACACTCCTTGGCTTTCTGATAACGGAAAAATCTTTACTCTGTGCTAGTATATATTGACAACATCCCAATGGTTCTGACCTTCGCTAAACCGGGGTCCCTTGCATTAATATATATATATATATATATATATATATATATATATATATATATACATACACGAATAAAGTAATAATCTCTAATAATGACGTTTATAGGTGAACTCATAGATTCAAAAAAGCCTTTAACTTTGGTTATTATACGTCTATCTTTATTTATTAACAGCTTTGGATAGCACCGATGTAACAGGGAAGATCGGTCGATTTATTGGAGTTATTATAATAACTCAGGCGGCTTCCTATTACCATAAATATGCACTTCAATGCCTTCCCACTACTCAGATGCCAAGAAGGAATGCCATTATATGATGTTTATTCTCTCTGCTTATTTTTCTGTTCTTGCCTCGTGGCGTCGTCTTGTGGCACCCAAGCTTAATAAATCGACAGGGAAAACTATTCAACGAAACGTTCCTTTTTGTGCAAGAAGCTTGGTTAATGACCAAAATACCATATATATAAAGCAGGTGATTAATTACAGCTCTATTTGGAATAAAGCCCTGAATGTTATCGGTATTACATTATCGGTCACGTAACCCTATTACCCTACCCATGGAACCGATATGAAAGTTATATGAATTCATAATTAAATAATCAATTTTATAGCTGGTAGTCTAGCAACACATGGTTACCGATTCCGGGGTTATAATGGAGAGGTCACGGCATCGGTTAAACTAAACTGATTGGCACACAGCCTTAGGTTTATTTTGGTAGCATAATACAGAGTCAAGGAAAAGCAAAAATCAAACACCCGTATAACCTTAACCCATAGTGTCAGTATATCAGGGAAATCATATCGATGGTATGGTATTATATCAGCCTCAAGCTAGATTTATGCTATCAACTTCTTGTCGGTTGACTCTTAGTTGTCAAAGCCAACCATACCTTGTACAATTTCATTATTCTTAGTGGAACAGCGGGACTCGAAATTGGCCAAAGTTTCCAAGAAAAAGTGAAGTCTGGTGAAAAAAATTATCTGCTTCTTAAGCCGGCCTAACCATCTACCAAAACGGGTAGATGGGAAGTTGCTACAGGCCGTTTTTTTTAAATCCTGTAGGGAAAGTCGGCTGCAAAAAATCCTTGACATGATCGAGGCCTTTTCAATCGAGTTTTATTCGGCCGGAAAATTCAGTACATATGATGACGGAACCGAAATCATCGGTGATTATATAGCAAGGTTTCATTCTTTCATCATCCATGGCTTTTAAAAATGACCGGCACATTAAATCGGTAGATTGAAAGCCAGCCTAAGAACGTTACTGCATCCAATTTTTGTAATTAAAATTCCATGTGTTTAGTAATCATGTGATGAGTAAAAAGGGATTTAAAAATTGTAACTCAGTAAAAAAACAGACATATACAAAATTGAAGCTTTGAAATTTTGACTGCTGCGTCGCCCATCAGAGAGTAAGATTAGCAAATGACACATTTCGTACATTTACATATTACGTGCCGTCCTTAGTGCAATATAATTTGTACATATTGGCATATTCCAATTTACCTAGTTTGGCAGCACAGATTAAGTTTCAAATATTTCAGCATTACATTAGATATTGATGTAAAAGTTATCACCTTCTCCAGGAAAAATATATAAAGCCCTACACATGAGCTGAAGATATGAAACGTCCTAGACTTATACCTCAAAATTACATTTTACCAAACATTTCACAGTGGTCGTTTCCAATATATTTTGAATAAAATAAGTTGTTTGATACCAATACACACCATTCCGTTCAAACCGTATCAAAACATATGGCGACTAATTTTGACTGGTGCTAATAAAATTTTGAAGGATCTCGTTGCCGAACTCTCTTGCTAATTTCGAGCCCTGTATAGTCCACATTCAGCTCCTGTTCTTAAGTGTCAAATGCTACAGAGCTGCAAATTTATGACCTATGACCTCGGGTATTCTAGTCACGTGCTGTGAAGATGGACAGGCCGCGGGGCAAATTAATGTTCCGCTGCTGTTTGATCTTGATGTCCTATTCACTCTGCACCTGGCAAATTAAACATACTGCAAACGCTTGGATTAACAAGGGATCCCCTCTGCATGGATAATGACATATCACTGAGAAGACAAGCACGGCAGTCCGAACCTGTTTTTTTTATTATTATTTTCGTTTCATGTGTTTTTGTGATAACTTTTAGAATCTCGACCAATGAGGTCAGGTGAGTTTACATTTTGTTTTTTTCCCTTTTTTTCTGTTAGCAACATCTACTAGAATGTTATAAGTGAATTTTAATGAAAATGTTTAAATCAGTCCATTTTTATAATTATTCCTGATCAGCATAATATGTTTTCATTTGAAAGTGATTTTGACTTATACTGGTTCTTTTTCCCTTGGTACGGGCTGCAACATTCTTTGTGGTATAATTAGCGTGTGTTCAGAAGCGGACCATGTTAACCCCTAGCTGTTATAGCGTGACACTAAATGAACGCCATATTATGACTAGGGGATCCTCGCGAGGTTATACATTTACAAATAAACCTTCTTGCTTTCGTTTTCTTCAAGAGCTGCTGTCAGTATTTGATATGATGCAGATTTAATCCTGCCGGATTATTTACTCATAATTAACAGCACATGTTTGTTATATAACTCATTTGAACAATAAAGAAAGAATTTTTCCTGAATTTTAATACACGAGGTTCAACCTCTTTAAAGCCTGGCTTGGATTATGCCAACAGATCTAAGCGACTACGACATCCAGGACGGGCATGTTAGGGATTATTTATGCTATAGGCGACCGGGGATGCCGAGACCAGGTCATTATCAGCTTCAAGATGTATGGAATTTCTCCTGTCAAACCAATCTTAAGAAGAGAAGTTGTCGTTCTAGTGGCGTCATTTGTTTCAGACTCGGTGGAATACCCGGCACGTTTCTTAAGCAAATAAAAAGAAATATTTTAGTCCTTGGTCCGGCAGTGCCATAGGGGGATACAAAAGGGGCACAAGTCCCCCCCTCCCCCATTCCCCGCCTTTAACTTTTCTGATTTGTTCCGCCCTGCATACCTCATAGAGCCCTTTCACTTAAAAAGTACTGAGTGAAAAATTCACCAGAGGTCAGTTATACCTTTATAAAAGGCTGCGGTCGCAGTTAATGACAGGTTTCAATCTGCTGATAGAGTAACCCATATTCTTCAGCACAGAGGAGAATACTGAATACTGAGAATACTTACGAGCATCCTACTATCAGAACAAGACTTATTATCCCAGGAGACACACTTGGTGAGCTTATTCCCTGGGCCGCAAAGTTTACCGTCACGTTGGACAAGCCCCTATTTGTTAGGAAGACAAATTGTTCAGGGAAAAAATATTTGTCCGATCCGGGATTCGAACCCATTTTGGTGGCGCACAAGTCTGGCGTACCAACCGCTTCGCTAGAAAAACAAGCTTCACTAGCGAGACAGATTGGTCCGCTTTTATGACACCCCGCAACTCACCCCCTCTGAAGAGCGTTCTGCTATTAGAGCAAGACTAATTATCCCAGGAGTCACTCTTTGGTTAGCTTATTCCCTGAGCCACAAAGTTTACCGTCACGTTGGGCGAGCCCCCATTTTGTTACGAAGACATATTGTTCAGGGGAAAATTTTGGTCCGATCCCGGATTCGAACCCATATTGGTGGCACACAAGTCCGGCGTACCTACCGCTTCGCTAGCAAAGCAAGCTTCACTAGCGAGACAGTACGGTCCGCTTTTATGTCACCCCGTGACACACACCCTCTTAAGAGCGTTCTGCTATCAGAATAAGACTTATTATCCCAGGAGTCACACTTGGTGAGCTTATACCCTGGGCCGCAAAGTTTACCGTCACGTTGGACGAGCCCCTATTTGTTAGGAAGACAAATTGTTCAGGGGAAAATATTTGGCCGATCCGGGATTCGAACCCATGTTGGTGGCGCACAAGTCTGGCGTACCAACCGCTTCGCCAGAAAAGCAAGCTTCACTAGCGAGTTCGGTCAGCTTTTATGTCACCCCGTAACACACCCCTTCTTAAGAGCGTTCTGCTATCAGAACAAGACAAATAATCCCAGGAGTCAAACTTTGGTGAGCTTATTCCCTGGGCGACAAAGTTTGAAGTCACGTTGGACGAGCCCCCATTTGTTACGAAGACAAATTGCGCAGGGGAAAACATTAGGCCGATCTTGGATTCGAACCCGTGTTGGTGGCGCACAAGTCCGGCGTACTAACCGCTTCGCTAGCAAAGCAAGCTTCACTAGCGAGACAGTTCGGTCCGCTTTTATGTCACCCCGTAACAATATACTGAGCTGAGTGAGGCTAGACATTCGTCTTACCGTTACCCATACTCTATAACAACAAAATTCTGGATCAGGCACTGAGTGCGCCGCCTGTCGAAAGGAGACATTGTTCTGTTTGCGATGAAAATTTTAGGAGGTTCTCGTGAACACTTTCTGTAGGAGACATCACACATCTTAACACACATGTGTTAATGAAAAACAGCTTTTTTTACTGAACTCCCGTGCTTATTTCAAACTAAACACATTCAAACTGCAGTATGAACACTGATGACGTGTTCTCTCAATATATTTCAAATAAGAAGCAGAAAATTATCTTCGTTTTAGTGTTGATTAGAACAATTAGGCATTGGACAGAATCGGCTTGAAGTCCATAGCATGCGTGGGTCCTCCGGCAATGGTAAATCAAATATTTGTTATTTAAATTAAAGAATGGGTCTCTTGATGTCATTTGCAGTGATACTGGTAAGACTTTTGTTTTACATTTACCAAATATCTATGGTAATCATTATTAAAACATTAATTTCTGTTTATAAGTTTATTCTGTTTGATGAGTATTATCAGTTATAGTAATTCAATTTTACTATATTATTTTATTATTTAATGAAACGGTTACTAAAGCAATTATTAAGCATGCAAAGCAATTTTTTCCCGCTCACGAGGTCGAGGCGTGTCGGCGATTATTTATGACGTAAGCGTCCTTACACCGAGACAGTTCGTGACAGGAATTATTTTATTAAACCCCCGTCACACGAGAAGGCGATCTCGCTGCGATCACCGAATTGGGGCAGATCGCCGTAGAGCGCAGCCAGAGCGGCCTTAAGTTTTCACGAGCTTCGTAGGAGCGAGATAGTGTCGCCTTTGGTCGTCATATGGTCAATATAAGCGCCATGAGAGGCGACCAGTTTTGAACATGGACAAAATTTTCCGCCGCGGGGTCGCCGTGGATTAAAAGCGCAGTCAGATCGGAATTCGATCGCCATCAGTGTCCCAGCAGCGCAGTACCAGCTTCCTGACAGCGCAGGTCGATCCTCAGAGTGATGGCTAATTTGAGACCAGGTTGCAAGGCTTGACGCATTTCAGTATCTTGCCTGCGGATTGCTGGACCCACCTTCACCAGCAACTCGTCCAACATAGCAGGCTCTATCCTCAGGTAATTGAACAATGACTGTTCAGTTTGAGCTCTCTTATGAGCTGGGTGTAGTGGCCGAACTGTAATCTTCTTACAACAGACAGCCATGGTCTGACCAACATGGCCCTACGTCTCCTTTTTCGCTCCTGCTGCCTCCTTTGGCCACTGCCTGCTTTTCGTGGAGCAGCATGATCTGTTGGCCTTGCAGACAGGCCAGTTGTAGAATGTAATTTCTGTCCATGCTGACATGTGGGGCTTAACTAAACTTTCTTACACCGGTCATGCTATGTGTACTAGTCTGAAACAGCGCAGTTCTGTCGTCTTAATCGCAGACGGATCGGGGGCCGGTTGCTGCGATATCATCATGATCGCAGCCCTGTCGTGGACTGAGCTCTTCATTGGGAAGAGGGGACCTCATGCGGACGTAAGGGGAACGCAGTTTGGTCAAAAACGACGGTGTAGCAGCGCCATACAACGTGGTAAGAACGGCATAAAACGGCCGAAAATTGCAATTGTACACGTCGTGCAACCCTATTGACAGCGGCATAGCCGTCACACAGGGTCGGTTTTTCCCATGTTCATGGCGATCAACGCCGATCTGCTAGGTCGCCATTGTCGCCGTTAGGTCTCCTTCTCGTGTGATGGGAGCATTACTCAGGCGACAACCTTAGTTATAACGTTAACATTCTTGTGGAATTTTACAGGAAGTATAAATTGCTTTATCAGACGTATTGTGGCTTTTTAACGTCACTCTTGGCAAACAGGTATAACCCTTTGATTTCTAGCATATATTTTAATTAACTGTCATATTAATTTTTGGATTTTTAACCTTCTTAATGTGACTTTCACCATTATTTCACATGTACAACTTTAGTTATAATAAATCACATAAAATGAAACACCTTATTTAACGTTTATTTCCTTCATGTCAAAATTATGACACATGAACCAGAGATGACTGATCACATGATATTCTACTTCACAGTAAAGGTGACTATGAAGATGTCTGATAATATCAGACCGACATATCTCCCTACGTGCACACGTTGACCACCTCTGAAACACATTCTCCTTCGTGGCTTTGTACTGAACATTGTATAACAGCTGTTTTAACCTGTGATTTAAAGAAACTTTGTCACTTGTAAGTTGAAAATTGCAGGCCAGTTCCAGTATAACTAATTACCTAATGACAAACAGATAAATATCAGATCTAGGTCCCGATCATCATTAACATTTAATCACCTCTTCCCTCTGTAAGGGAGAACTCATTTCAAACAATTAAACAGGAAACACATGTATACTCGGTGATCACACAAACTCAAACCCTCTGTATTCTCTGTTTTGGCAAAGTAGCTTTTGCGACTCCATATGCATATTATTAACATTAATGTATGTCGCATGTCTGGGTTTTAGCAATGGCATTCAATTGATGCAATAAAATAGTCCAAACTGATATTTTATATAGTTTTTTTTTTAATTTTAACTATCTATCAACAAATTGTTAAATGCAAATTTCTTTGACCCCCTTAATACCCTGTTACACCTTTCTCAATATCTTTGCGAAAGATTCACGTACACTGTAAGAAAGCCTACTATGAATGCAACAAAATAATGGAGAGTATAGCTTTCAGAAACAAACATTTTTTAATGGTTGACTAAATTAAGGAAAGGGGTTTTAACTCAAATAGTTCACGTAAGGCGGTAGTAACTTTCAGGATATAAATTCTTTATTCATTATTTCTCAACAATAATGGAAGTAAGAGCCGATGTATCTAATATATTTGCCGTGACTTTGCAACTTGAATGCTAAAAACGGAATCGGATGTAAGACAGGATTATCGGCATATACCATAAACATCGCCATTTTGAACGGCTATTTCGTCATTTTCAAACTAAGTTTACTGAGTATGTGCTTGGTAAAACAAAAAAGGCATTTTGGACCACGCATTATTCGGCCGGTTTAAAACTTACATACAATCAGGACAGGCAGATATGATTTTCCCGTGGACCTTTCACGTGTCATGAGTGCACTAGGTTATATTTATGTCGCGAGTGCAACGCACTCTTTGGAGACTCTTTAACATGTATTCTGTTCTTCTTTACGACACTCCCAGACAGAAGAGGAACGGTTACCATTTCCTCATGTAATACCATCAAGTTACTTTAAAGACCATCTTTGACTTCTGCTATCTGTTCACCGTGTATTCGCTGATGTATCATACTTCATAGGAGGTAAATGGAAACTGTTTTCGGTAAATGTATCAGCGAAGAAGCACGCGGGAGTACACAGTAACGACCTCCGTGTACGTGCTGCTAGGTTCTGGTTCCAATTACAGGCTATAGAGAGATATCAGCTGCACTTAACTGAAAGTTCTTGGTAACGAGCCGGAGAATGGCATTTTTTGCACTTGTCACGAACCTCGATCTAAGGACAGAGGGAACACAACAAAATATCTGAATACCTGACTACTTCTACATTTCTAGCTTTATTTTTCAAGGGTAAAATATTTGAGGGATTTCACATTTCAGTTACCGAATACGTACTAATGTGGCCCATTTTCAGTTTCCAGCTGAACATTGATATCACAGCACAGGGTTCTCATGCGAAGGGTCAACGCATTCAGTTTATGAACAGTGTGTGTTTGCGTGCAAGTATAAAATGCTGAACACTGAGGGAAACTTGCGCAAATTATGAAGAGATCTAGAAGAAAAAGAAATGTCTATTACATCTTTGCCCCACATCTGGGGGGGGGGGGAGGTCGAGCTGGGGGGGGGGGGGGATTCAGCATATCTACTAGGCAAGGGGTCCATATATATATATATATATATATATATATATATATATATATATATATATATATATATATATATATATATATATATCCAGATTGTTACAAAACCATGGGGTTTTAAAGTGCTCAACTAATACAAGGAGCTGTAATACATATCAGGACTTCGCAGCGACATGCAGGCACAGGTCAAAGCACCTGCTGACCAACTACAAATCCCCTGGATCAAGTATAAGGAGCCCCGACAAGACCACTCAGTGTTCCTGACGAGTGAGGGCCCCTTACGAAACAGAGCTGTCGAACACAAGTAAGTGTGTTTAAGTCCTGAAATATATATATATATATATATATATATATATATATATATATAATGGTAAATGTAAATGAGCTTACTTTAATTTTCTTGTGCCATTTTAAGACTGAAAGCAGGAAGAAAAAATTGTTTCCCGCATATGATGAGAAATGCACAGTAATTAAACTTGAAGTAAACATGACTGATGACTGACGTTATCAAATTTATATATATACTTTTATGCTTTAACTTTCTTAGTTCCCTTAATATTAACTGCAGCCTCGGTTGGAATGATTGATCCCAAATGGATACGCCCCTGACTGACACTGAGAGTGTCCGCCGTTATATCGACCAAGATATCTCATCTGGTTTTAACTTAAATGATAAATTTCTACGGCTGTAACAGCTAGGTTACCGTCTGAGCTTCTCTTGCGTGTATTCAATTTCACCTGACAAAACCTTCAAAACTGGCTCATTATTTTTACCCGCACACTTCACATACATTTAGTTCTTAATCAGTACATCCTATGACTCAGACTCCCGTTATCCCGGGAACAATTCCATGTTCTAGTATAATTAAATTATTTTTTCCAATATAAGTACACATAATCTCTCACTTTGTCACTTCGAACAATATCTGTATCATGTTTATTTATCACAAGTGAAATCAATCGAATGTATAAAAAATCACCAGGGGTCTGGTATCTTAGACGAGAAATTAAAAATTATAAACAAAAGAAAAAATAAGAGTATCAAGTTTAGCATAACAAATACGTTTCCCATGATGAATGTCCTATTCATGGTCGGTTATGTCAAGTAAGCATCCTGCTCATTTTGTCGGCAGGACCATTACGGCACGGCTGGATTTCTGGTCTCAACTCCATAATTTACTTATGAGGCCGCACACAAATAAATTGTTCTAATAACTCTTGAACACAGAGACTAGGAGCCAATGGGCGATTATCTCGAAAATATAACGACCAAAAACAAAATATCTGGAAATTTTGCTACCTGTACAAAGGATAGAAATTTTTTTTCAGTTTTTGAAATGGTTGATATGAACAACAAAACTTGTTTAATGGACACTTTGAAGGAATTGGGCACGAGTAAAAGCTATAGCAACATGACCGAGTAATTTGCCGCCTTTAATGTAGTTACTTATATGCATCGGACACATCAAAGTTTAAAAGGGTTTATTACAACTCCAGACGAAAATGCATTAATATATTTACAAATACATGATCGTAGGTGGCGCCACCTTTCTTGTGTAATAGAAAGCTATCCAAGAAAGATAGACATGCATTATTTCAGGCCGTTGCATTGAACGACTCCTGAGATTTGTCTAATTTTCAGCAAAGTTAATTTGCACATGAATTCCAGATGAAATCGAATATAGGTGGCGCCACAAATCATGTATACAATATAAACCATTAAAAAATCTATGGACATGCAGATTTTCAGGCGCACACATCAAACCACTACTGCGATAAATGCCTGAATGGACACAAATCCTGTGTACAAGTAATGTCAGGCAGATTAAACCTGAGAAATGTGTGATTTTCACCCAAAAAAAAACATATGCACAGATGGACATCATGCAAAAACGATTGTAGTTGGTGCCATCAGTCTTGTATATAAGATAAAGCAATCCTAGATCTATATACATGCAAAATTGAAGGCAGATACATTGAACGACCCTGATAAGAGGGCCTCAATGTATTCTCCAAAAACGGGAAAGTAGGTGACGCCACCCGACTGGTCTACGACAAAGCTGTATAAGAAGGATTAACATACACAATTCCAGGTTGATACATCAATCCACTCTTGAGATATGTGCAATTTTTACAAAAACAGATTTATGAATGGGCGTAACGTAAGTTTAATTGTAGCTGACGCCTCCAAACTTGTGTTTGAGATTAAGACCTGTGCATCTGTTTTTTCACACTTTATCAGATTCTGATGGTTTTACACACACTGTTATGTGAAGACGATAAATAGAGCGTATAGTATTATAAAAATTATAATACAGTGGAACCTCTCCTAGTGGGCACCTCTATAAAGTGGGCACCTCTATAAATTGGGCACTTTTGGGCAGTCCCATTTTTTCTTCTCTTTATTATGTTTAGCTAATGTGGGCACCTCTACATTCTGTAAAGTGGGCAGTTTTCCAGAGCTAATGTGGGCACTTCACGGATTTTCAAGGTTGAACTATCTCCTAACAGCAACTTTGTAAGCCTTCTTAATAGCGCTTTTAAAGTTATTAAGATAATATTAATTCTTAATTATTTATTAATAATAATTAATATTTATAAACATTAATAAAAACAATCAAAACAAATGAACAAAATTTAGAGGTGACAAGTTAACATTGCATAATAATGATTATAATCTATTTGACTCAAGACTTAGCTTGGGATGCATGCATACTAATTAGATTAACATGCCTGCACCAGCTCAAGTCAGAGATCACCCCAGACTAGATTGCCCTGTGCTAATGAATTAATATTTGTTTGTTTGGCTACCAAGAGTGGAAGGAAGCCCTGTTCATTTACCCAATTAATACTCTGTGATGAGGGGACACAGCTAAATGCCCCTCTGGCCCATCAAAGGTAGTCAGGTACATGCCCACTAGACCAGGGCAGTGTTTATTTAATAGTTGTTACATAACGATTCATGCTGTTAAAATGGTGTTCAACCTGGACTTTCTTAAAGCTTATTCAAAGCTACAATGTGCACTTTCCTCCAAACAATATACAATCACAGACTTTTTCAACAAGAAATAGAATTGTGACAATTTAACACATTCATTCAAAGTGTATCACACGCTTCAAATATTTAATGGACTTTCAGTGACTGGATGATTTTGTTTTTGTTTTACTTACTTGTCAACTTGATATAGAATGTTTTCCTAAGATGGTAGTATTTAGATTAGTGACGTACTGTCTTTACTTTTACTTGTGTATTTTTGTATCAGAAAATGACTAGATTTCTAAAAATATATTATTTAGAATTATTACTTCCCATGGTAATGCAAAAAACCGCATGCTGCTTTGCCATTTTGTGCTTATAAAATATAAAAAAATGAAATATATATATATATATGAGTTTAGCTATCTTATAGACCATCTGCACACAGCTTCCTTTTATTGTGCTTATTTTTTTGTCCATACTTTTATGTAATAAAATACATATTTTCTAACAAATCTCTTAAAATTAAAAAAAAATCACTGAAAATTTTTATCAATAAATAAAGACAGATGATACATGAAATAAGTTAATTTATTAATCTCAAAACATGAGTAATTATAGCAATATATCATACTAGGGGGCAGCACTCTATGTGCTGGCCAATACCTCCATACAGTGAGCACCTCCATAAAGTGGGCACTTTGGTCCAGTCCTAAGGGTGCCCACATTATAGAGGTTCGACTGTATGAGGAAATACACAGATTCCCTCACAAATCTGAACAAACCCTTCATGGTGTGTCTACTTGGTAACCTGCTGACAGCAAGAGGTCTTATCGCGATATTTATCGCTAACAGCGATTTTTTATCACACCTATGGCAAACTTAAACAAAACCACCAGCAGTCAACCCTTCTATCCTTACGACACGATGTACTCCATGCTGACGTGGTCACGTGACACACTCAGGGGATTATGGATCACCATCTTCTCCAATCACGTGATCAGCTTATAGATAATGATACCGGGGTGACATAAAAGCGGACCAAACTGTCTCGCCAGAAAAGCTTAGCGGTTGGAACGCTGGACTTGTGCGCCACCGTTATGGGTTCGAATCCCGGATCGGCCCAGAATTTTCCCCTTAAAAATTTCTCTCTTCGTAACAGAATGGGGGCTCGTCGAACGTGCCGGTAAACTTTGTGGCCCAAGGAATAAGCTCACCAAGTGTGACTCCTGGGATAACTAGTCTTGTTCTGATAGCAGAACGCTCTTAAGAGGCGGTGTGTTACGGAGTGACATAAAAGCGAACCAAACTGTCTCGCTTTTCTAGCGAAGCGGTTGGAACGCTGGACTTGTGCGCCACCGTTATGGGTTCAAATCCCGGATCGTCCCAAAATTTTCCCCTTTAAAATTTCTCTTCGTAACTATATATATATATATAGGTAACCAGGCTTTTATCGGGGCAGGGTGATTTATTACTTAAGATGAGGAATGTTAGCTCTATTTTCTTTATTCTAAAATTTAAAATAAGATACAAAGTCGCAATGAAATATGAACAAATATTTTCTATATTATTTTGTTGCGCGCTGCTCGTGGCAAGACATTCAGAAATCGGTATATATACCTTGAAGACCTGGTCAGTGATGTTTACATTTGCGTACAGCATTTGAACGCAGTACAAAAATAAAACTCGAACTGTCAAAGCGGGAGGGAGCGGTGCAGACATCTAATACTTATAAAAGGAATTCGGTTCACGTCTGTTCGCAATGTTCTCTAAAACCGCGTGATGTTCAATACTGTTCCATACATCATTTTAAAGGGCTTTATCCCCGCAGTGACATAGGCCATAAGAAAATAAATAATTTTTAATGTACATATAATTTTGAGTGATTTTTCCGGTTTTTTTCTGACTTGCCCAGAGGTTAGACCGAACACAGCCGAACTGCCTTCGGCAATGACCATCGTTCTTCGTGGTCACTCAACCTCAAACGCTACTATTGTTCATATGAATAACACTTGCTTTCAGTGAGGGATTTGAGCTATTCAGGGCTTACATTTGAACAAGGAGTTTACAGGGATGGAGTAACAACTGTCAGAAGCCCTGCCAGGTCGCGAGTGTCAGTCGTGCGCTAATTGCAATTAAGACATGATAAGCCCATTAACTCTATTGTACGCCTATTGTGCCGCGGTGTCAGGCGCAGCGGCGGCACGGCCTTTGATAAAGCGAGCCTGCTAGATGTTACTTCTGCGGTCCGCTGTAGCTCGCTGAAGCGGAGAGCGATATATCCAGTAACTGAGCAGTAAATCACTGGAATAACATTGATCGGAATTATGAATGCGCAAATGGTTTGTTTTGTCAAGAATTATGCGCAACAAATATATATAGAGAGGTATCGTGTTGAGGAATCACTTGACCAATTTTTGGATAGATGCGGACACTCTACATCAACTTATGCCGTGATTCATGGCGGACGACTGGTAAGTGTAAACCTTACTTTCCCTGAATAACTTCGGAATTATAAAAAAATCCATCAGTTCCCACACTTATGACTTATATTAATAATTGGCCATGTATTATAGTATTCCGACGATAAAAAAAAATTTTAGCTTATGCTCGGATGACTTTCATTTTGATGGATAACAGCGAGCCATTGTCCGCTCTGTCACTGACGGCGTTGTTCTCGTATTATCGCCCATATGTACCGCAGCCAAGCTATAGCTCAGGCGTCATTAGCAACGAAACCTTCACACACGTTTCCCACACATATGGAAATATGGTGTTCAAACTTATGATTGTTTAAAAATTTATATTAAGTACTACTGGAGATAAATTTCGGGAGAAACTTACTCATCCCTGTCAAAATATTTATAAAAATACCGGTACTATAAGGCCAAAAAAAATTAAAGGTATGGTTCTCAGGCACCGCCCGCGTCAATTTTAACCCCCCGCATCAAACATTTTTATTTTGTTTTCATCATTCAAAATGATAAAATAATACAATTTCGATACCATTTCCTTTGGTATGTAGTGCTTTTACCTGTTTAGCAAGAAAAAAACCTGTCATTTACATGCTTTTCCCTGATCATATGAAATTTTATCGAAACATACAAAAAAAGGTCAAAAATAAAATTCCGCCCGCCCGCACTGATTTCTTAAAAAAAGTGCCTGAGAACCATACCCTTTTATTTTTTTTGGCCTAATATCCTGTAATTATTTTGTTAAACTGTGGAAACATATTTATCGCATTGAGTTTTAATGTACATTTTTATTTGGAATTTCAGTTCCTCAGTACCCCAGAATGGGCCGAAGGGTGGTCTCTCGCGCTGAATCAATTAGCGCCGGGCTTATCAGCGGCATCTCTGTGTGCCATTGAGCAGCGAGTTTTATGACCCCCGTCAGCAACATCCGACACGGCCAGACTCTCACTTGATACTCCATCCCTGTAAACTCCTTGATTTGAACAAGGCTTTCACTCACGTGCGTGGTCAGTAAAAGAGAAAAACGCATGTTTCGCGCTTTATGAAATGGAGAGTTCAACCCAGGAGGATTAATGATAAAACATAATTCAAGGTCCCTATTTCAGGAACAGTGGTGGGGTGTGGTGGGGTGGGGTGGAGTGGTGGCGGGGGTTTCAGGCCTCAAAATTTGTCTGGTACGAAGAAAAAAATTGCGGTGGCTGAAAATGGGATACGGACCATCTGCATGGAGTCCCGTTGGGTCAGCTTCTGCTACTTACAAGGTATGCATATTTCTGTTTCTTTCTTCAGGAACAGTTTCCTTGCAACGTACATTTAATAAATCTTTCATGTGTTCCTCACATCAACCTAATCTTTATACGTCCAACGATAGAATCCAGTCAAATATCATCGAAAACCTGAATGCCCTCGCGTCTCATTCCGGTTCACAATGTAAACATCGTCACTGACCAGGTCTTCAAGGTAAACATTACGGGGTATGAATTTCTTGCCACGAGGACAGCCCCACAAAATAAATGTAAAAAATATTTATACATATCTTATTTAGACAGTTTCCCATTGAAAATCTATATTTTCTGTTAACTTTTAGAATGAAAAATGAGCCAACATTCCACATCTCATTTAATATATCTCCCTAACCCCTGTAATAAGCCCGGTATACCGGGTTTATAAGCTAGTAATAAATAATAACAAAATATATTGCTAGACGTATAAAGCATAGATTGATGTAAGGTGACCCGGTTTAATCGGAATAATAAGCTCTGTCATATATATAGAAGCTCCTATAATACTGAGTTTGGTTAAATCGGGCTATAAGAAATGAGTGTCAACGGATCGAGATTCAAATGTTCTCAAATTTACTGACCATGCAAGTGGATCAGTGATTAAATCCGTCACTGACAGCAGGATTTATTCATATGCACAGTTGACCTTCTATAAATCATGCGCTGTAAATGACCAGATCACCATTCCACTACGCAGGCATTACGATCTTTGCCGAAGGCAGTTCGGCTGTTTTCGGTTGTAGCCTCCAAGCAAGTTTAAAACACAAACACACAAAATCACTCATCATGACTTGTATTTAAAATTGTTTATTCTCAGCGAGGTCACTGCGCGGAGGATCGGGCATGAAGAATCAGACATGTTTGTGTGTAGTTATTGATTAAATCTCTGGAATGATAAGAAAATTATTAACAAGCTCGGGCAAACGTTAACATGGCTCTTAAGTTTGAAGTCCTCGTCAGCCAGAACTGTTAAAGCTTGATTCTCTCTGTCTTATTACTGGTTAGGACTTCGCGATTTTTCTTAATCCATGGATGTAAACCATTTAATCTAGAGGACTTACTTATAAAAAATATATAGAATGGTAACCTCCATCTCGTAATGGACGGAGCCACCGAAAGGTATTGTATCATTTTTCTTAAGACATTTACAGTTATCATACAAGGCATCGCTTTCCCCTCAACAGACCCATTCATGGGTTTCCAAAAGCTACAACCTGAGCCATCTATCGAAAGACGATGTATAAGATACATGTAAAATCGAGATATATAAATTTTGAATTCTTAAATCGGGCATGCTCAGCTTTTGTTAATAATAATCTATTTCAACTATTCATTGAACCGCAAAAAAAATAATCCCATATCCTTGTCATCTTAGCAACACAAAATTTTCTTTTCATGACATGAATAAATATCAACTCTTCAGGGCAAAAGACACAAACCGACAACATCCCGGGAGATTTTGATCATGCTTTCTTTAACACCAACCAGATGGGGTGAGTGTTATGCCAAAAGGGCTTCTGGATGTGGCCACAGGCCCTTGAAATTTTGCGAGTAGTACTTGCTAATGATCTGATAAACACAGATGAACACCGAATCCACTCACATTATCATTTCACATTCTTATTTTTCATGTCACCCACAGATTATAATGTCAAGACTAACGTATTTCAGAGGTAAAGGCAGTATAGTATATTTTGGAGCCGATAGTCATTCTAAACATCTTAATCCTCATTCTCTGAACACTGCCATCAAAATGTTAATATCCCGGTCTTCAAATTATATGACACACACAGCGTGTGCTCCGAAGACAGACAATAATTTTTCTCACAACAACTATTATTACGGCGCTCGACTTACGCTGCTAGATGGAATAATTAAGCTCGGTTCTGAACATTGTCTTTATGTTTTTGTGTTGCTGTGTAAATAAATTTTCGCATGTGATAATAAGCCAAGGGTAGTGGTTAATTAATCTCCTGCGTGCGACTAGCTGTTGTATTTCGTAAGATAATTGCTCCTCCGCACGTGACGGTAACATGTATAATTTCAATAACAATAAAGCTTGGCAATTTTGAGCCCATGCTGTAAAGAATTATTTCGTATGCACGAATTAAATTAGAATTAAATTGGCTTATCAAACTAGGAGGCCATTTTATCTGCCATCATTCGAAGGCGTCCTAAGGGGCATAGATGTAATAGACAATTCTTTCTCTTCTAGATCTCTTCATAATTTGCGCAAATTTCCCTCAGTGTTAAGCATTTTATACTTGCACGCAAACACACACTGTTCATAAATTGAATGCCTTGACCTTTCGCATGAGAACCCTGTGCTGTGTTGTCAATGTTCAGCCGGAAGCTTAAAATAGGCCAACATTAGAACGTATTCGGTAACTGTAATTAAAAAAAAATCTGCGAAAGGGAAAAGAAGAATTTACATTAACAGATAAAGGGTAGACACAGACATTAATGAATAAAGCCACCAACTGTTATATCGATAAAATGCAGTGACGGCCGTTACCTTAAATTCAGTAACTATTGTCATATTATTTTTCTTTTTTTTATGAACATATACATGTAGATTTTTCTTAAACCGTTAAGAGAGATAATCGAATGTTGAATGCTGCATGAATTTAATTGTAAGGACTTATAATAAGCCGTAAAACACGCCGACGTCAGGACGTTAAATAGGCAAACATCAAGACGTATAATAGGCCAACATCAGGACGTAAAATAGGCCGACGTCAGGACGCAAAAAAAGTGAACTACAGGCTAAGCATCGTACATACAGACAATGGTATTTTCGTATCTGATTTATTTTCTTGACCTTGTATAACGATGCATTAAAAGAGAACAAATTTAGACAATGCCAATAACCAAGTTCTTTCGTCTGAAAAACAGTACCGGCGAGTCTAACAAGAGGTTTGCTGGTTTATTTCCCTGACCGAATAAATGTTTTTTTATCAAATATTAAATTGCCAGCAGTGCTTACACGTTTGAACATTTATTAACTGCATTCAAGGATCACAGGGCATATCTGACAGGTTCTTCTTGTAGAAACCGTGGAATCCTTCTAGAAGATATCTAATACTTATAAAAGTAATTCGCTCTACCTTTGTCCTCAATGTTCTCTGAAACCGCGTTTCGTATGACACTCTGCCATACCTCATGTTAAAGGTCATTGTCCCCGCAGTGACATGGTCGATATGATGATAAATGATTCATAATATGTTCATCATTTGGAGCGATTTTGCGTGTTTTCCGACTTGAGTGGAGAGTATACCATCGAAAACTGCCGAACTGCCTTCGGCAAAGCCCGGAATGCGGCCTTGTGGTCATTCATAATTCAATCAACCTCCATGCAGCACGGGATTAAGTTCTATTATGCATGTGAATAAACCCGGGTGTGAACGACCCACTTGCATGGTCAATTCAGGTGAACAACAGGTGTTTCTCGATCCCTCGGCACTCATTTCATATGTAAGCATACAACAATGGTAGAAGCAGATCCGGGCGAGGGGAGGCGGGCGGTTCGGGCCCTCCTTTACAGGCCCCGAAACTGTTTTTTAATTTACCTCACCCCCCACCCCCCCGGTTTAATTTACCCACAATTGATAACATTATAGTTCATAAGTTGAGAAAACTTATGATCTAGCCTCGTGATTGAGAAAGTGAGTCTTTCTGTTATTAGACTCTGTCGGATCATAAGACCCCCCCCCCCCCCCGTTACGCCTGTGAATGAGACCAGGCCTTTCCATTAGCCTACAGAGCTAAACTAGGGCTGTGAAAAAATTCAATTCACGGATCCTTAGGCTAATACTTGAAATCACCACCTGTGCTCAGTTGGGTCCGGGGGGGCTGCTTAGACCTCAGAAGCCGGTAATTTGCACGAAGATATAATATGCAACTTGAACATATCAATTATACTACCATGAGGATAGCATTTAAAGTATCATATTTTGCAAGTTATAAACGTAGGTGGGCATTTTCACCGTATAGATATCATTATATTATAAACTATCCAATGTTTGGATATTCAAGTTAATGTCCAAATTTAGGAGATATATAAATATTTAGCCCGCCACACGTAAATTTTGACTACGTTATGCAAAGAAATTTAAGAGAACCGAATGTTTCTCATATTTTTGTGAAAGGTGCTTCAAAATTCCATCATTACTTGACATATTTAAAAAAATTCTCTATATAGAAGGGGAAATCTGATCTGGTTCCCGCATTGACCTCACCGATATGGAAATAACACATTTTAATGAACATATCATTTGGAATGATTTTTGAGTGTTCTAAGCTTCTAAATTTCTAAATTACGTGTACGCTGTCACCGGAAACAGCCTAACTGGTTTCGGCAAAGATCGGAATGCCCATTATTACGGCCGCGTGTATACGTAAACACGAACGATGGCTCTTCTTTCCTCAACCGACATTAAACATTTTCAAAACCAAAATCTGGACATCTGCATCCTTCTTGATCTATATATATATATATATATATATATATATATATATATATATATATATATATATTGTAACGGGGTGACATAAAAGCGGACCGAACTGTCACACTAGTGAAGCTTGCTTTTCTAGCGAAGCGGTTGGAACGCCGCACATGTGCGCCACCGACATGGGTTCGAATCCCAGATCGGCCCAATACCCCCCCCCCCCCCCCCGGGCAATTTGTTTGCGTAACAAATAGGGGCTCGTCCGGGACGACGGCAAATATTGTGGCCCGGGGTATGGTGGTTTGAAGTAATTAGGCAATTAACGCCACCTAGTTCACCAAAAGTGTGACTCCTGGGATAATGTATCTTGTTCTGATAGCAGAACGCTCTTAAGAGGGGGGGGGGGGGTGGATGTTTCGGGGTGACATAAAAGTGGACCGAACTGCCTCATAGTAAAACTTGCTTTTCTAGCGAAGCGGTTGGAACGCCGGACATGTGCGCCACCGATATGGGTTCGAATCCCGGATCGGCCCAATATTTCCCCCCGAGCAATTTGTCTTCGTAACAATATATACATATCATTAACGGAGTGATAAAACTGTTTTTATTTTGATGAATGTTGTGGTTTACACATGTTTAAATTAACTTATGTTTGAATGGGCATTTAAATGTACGTGTACATGTTAGGTATGGAACTATACAAAAAATGTCTTACCAAAGAAGACGGAGAAAAAAAATTATTGTTCAGGAGATTCACTGACCAAAACGCTCAGAAAAACACACCATTTTTTCTTTCATGGGATTAAAAATAAAAAAGGTAATCTCACTTACAAACATCGTTTTTGTGTTTTCATCCACATGCGTCCTATTCGCTTAAATTAAAATAAAAAAAAATAATTAAATCTCAGCAAGAAACTTGCATATAAACTCCCCCCCCCTCCCCCCCCCCCCCTTTCCTCATCACGAGGCTCTAATTAACCGTCGTTTGTCCGAAATGTCCATTATATATCCCCTTTTGTCCCTTTACCCAGAAATACATCATTTACAGCTTCTGGAGCCGAATGTGGTACTTTGTCATGGTATTATAATTTCTATTTCACTAACCCGTTATATGTAAACTGCCATGAGCACGTGTTTTTTAGATATTAATTTTCTACATTTGTCCAAATGATGATAAAGAGATAACCATGTTTAGGTCATACAGGTATTTTCCGAATGTTGCCCTAATTAACTTGAGTTGTCAATAGTTATATATTATACCAGAAGCGGATCCAGTAGATCCGGACATCCCCCACCTGCACCCCCCCCCCCCCCCCCCCCCACGCCCCTTAGGTCACCGCACTCTTGTAAAGGGTCTAAGGCCAATTTTATGCTGACTGCAAGACCCCCTTTTCTGCACGAGAGGACATTTGTTTAGTTTTTGTCACTGGTCTTCGGGTTTGAACCCCTCCTTTTCCTTAAAGGATCACAATCAGGAGCAAAATTTTGCCTGTTCCTTCACACTATCAATTACGTTTTGCTTAAAACAAAAGTTTCCAAGCAAAACCATCCCAGCACACAGTCCTATGACCTCAAATACGACTGTTTTAACACCTTGTTATGGCTCTGAGTGTTGGTAAACGCAGTCCACTTGTGTCTGTTTATCACCACATGGCCACGTTACCGCAGGTCCGACTGAGAGCCGTAACACGCGGTATTTTGGCCAGTGGGTATATGCATTATATTTTTTGGCCAAGTCAGTCATGGCAACCCCCGATTGACACGTGTTGTGGCTCCATGATGCACACGGCCCGTAGCTCTATGTTTATGTTGACACCTGTGATCGCGCCCGGTCCACTGTTTTTAATACTCGTTATCAGGAGTAATCAAATGGTTTCAAGGCAACGTTTTGGTTGGTCCAGATATATGTGAAAGGGGAGAAGCTATTTTTCGTGATAATTAAACATGCTTTAAAGGTGATGGGGTCCCTTTAATACATTGTTAATCGAAGATAAAAAGTATTGAATTGCAGAGCAAATTTTACTTAACATTGTCATAACTTAATTGATATTATAAGGTAGCAAGGGGGGAGGGGGGGGGGGGGTCTCTGTTTTTTTTTACTTTTTATGTCAATTCATATCATAGCCACTTTACTTCCAGCGATATTATAATGTATTTACCTATTATATGAATATTTTATCGATCCGATCAATTTCATTAGGCACTACACAATTTAAGTATTTTTATTAGTAGCGCCCGGTATATTCGCAGTCAGTTCAAATTGGTACAGCTTTCTGTGTACAGTGAAGAGCTTTCCTGTCTCCAATCGTTTAATCACTATTAAATGCATCTTGTATTTGATAAATTTATATTTCACATAGCAATGGCAACGTGAATTTAAGGCAAATTATATGATGTACAGTTCTGCGTCTCTTACTTCCTCTGATACATATAATACATTTTTGTAAAAAAAATGTAAAAACTTCTCCCGCGTTATATAATCTTTCACGTATCAAATTCTAATAAGTTCAACCACCGCAACTTGCAATAATTACATTAATGTCTGTCACAAGAGAGTCACTGTTCACAAAACAGACATGCGGGTGTATACTCCGGAATGCAGTCCAGTTTCCTGTCTGCGGTCGTTATAACCACAAACAAATCCTAATTGAAGCTCGAGTTCTACAGTTGCAATTAAGGATTCCCCATCTTTTCAATATAAGGAAAAGTTTTGCCGATGACATCCGTAAAATCTGAAATGGACCTCATTATTGAAAAAGATAGTTAATGGTATATATCTAATTAATATCACACCCAACAAGATAGTTAATTACTATCTCACCCACCCATTGCCACACACAATACGTATCCGTATTGCTCACTCACAGCCACATTTGCTTATAACGAAAACAGAAAACCAAGTCTGGTCAAGGTATTTCTCTATAATGCCATTATCATGGCGTCACTTTGGTCACGTAATTCCTGAATTACACTTGAAAATATGACGACGTCACCTTGAAGACGTTAGTATCCCCACAAGGTAGTTTGCTAGTCCACAATGCATTCTAAAAAAATCTTGATGATTTAAAGAGATTTTGCAGGAGAGGAGGGCATATGGACTATGGAATATTCTGTGTACCAGAATACTCGAGATGGCTTTCAATAAAACTTTAATGAGAGACGCATGTCTTAAGACAAGACAGGATAAGGATATGTGGTCTGAGGGATTCGGTACAATTAGTGAGTATGATAGAAAGACTACCAACAATAAAAATAGACCAATGCAGCTTGAAGCAATGTTTTCACAATACGGGTGGTCCTCAGAGTGGTGGAGGTGGGCGCTTTGTGTGAGCAGTCGTCTTATATCTTTTTGTTAATGAAATCAGACATCAAGTAAATTTCTAAAGGCTAAATAGAAAAATTCCGTTGACAACTGAAAGTTCTTTATGTTTGTTTTAATTTTTCAAATAAGACGTGATTCAGTCTGACGCTGCCGTGAGCTAACTAATAATAGAATAACTCATTGAACTGATCTCTCCCTGGTAGGCAATTGTAAGCGACATCCTTCAATATCAATTTATTATCATTTGTCCTCCTGAAAACAGTGATTTTTTAGCAAATACAATTAACGGAAAGTTTTTTGCTGTCACTAACTCACGGGATTAGAGTGTCTTCATGAAAGAAATAATCTGTAACCTTACTTTCCTAATATAAAGTATACAAAGTAAAAAAGCCCGTCGTTATTATTTTTTTTTTTTTGGCTAAAGCTTTCTAGACGGTTGAAAATGTTTTCTCAAAAGAAAAAAATAATCTGTAACCTAATTTTCCTCGAATAAATTACACAATGGATCCTAGAGACAGTTGAGATGTTCCACTTTGCGGAAGTGACTTATAAAGGCAGAAGTTACACGGAAACATAGAATAAATCTACTCTTCAGCTTCGTGTGCTACTTATGCAGTAAAAATAATAGCTCTCTCATTTCACTTACCCTTGATATTTGAAAAGAGTGCTAAAGATATTCTGATGAAGGTCATTCATTAACATCAACTTGTATAACCCCCCCCCCCCCCCCCCGGCTGAATATAATTTACTTACTTATTTTACTTTAAATATATGAGCATTCTTTATAAAATATTCTTGTTTAGAGATTATCCCTTTTATTCATAGATAGATGTTACATTTAGGAGAGCTTTCCTTGTCTCGCTGCTGGTTCTTAGTCCCTGAGAGTAAAGCCTAAGTCACATACATCGTACAACACATATACGACAGGTCTAAGACAGAACCTTCGGGAAATTCCTAGTTGTGTTGTAAGAAATTCAGATATGTCGTAGACCATTGTCGTAGAATTTTGAAAAAGTTCAATTTTTTTTCAGCGTCGTAGGTTATTGTTTAAGACAGGCCGATCTTGTAGGTCTGTTGTACGATGCATTATGACCGTGTAACGATAAACCTACGACTTTCGTGCGATTTTTTCGTTAGTTTGGGCCCTACGTAAGCGCAATGACTGACGCACGTTCTACCTATGACGTTCCTAGGAATGTTCTAAAGTTGAAGGTCATTCCTGCGAACACAGGAGGGTCATTTAGCATTGTAACAGGGAATATATACTGATACCAGGAGGGTCATTTAGCATGGAAACAGGGAATATATACTTGTACCAGGAGGCTTAGTAAGTCTGGTAACAGGGATATATATATATATATATATATATATATATACATATATATACATATATATATATATATATATATATATATATATATATATAAAATACTTATAAAAGAATACATATAATTTTGAGTGATTTTTCCGTTTTTACTGACTTGCACGGTGGTCAGACCGAGCACAGCCGAACTGCCTTCGGCAATGACCGGACTGCGTGCATCGTGGTCACTCAACCTCAAACACTACTATTGTTTAATGAATAACGCTTGCTTTCAGTGAGGGATTTGAGCCTGTCGGGACTTATATTTGAACGAGGCTCTCACCCACGTGTTTGGTCAATATATAGAAAAACATGTTTCTCTCTTTATGAAATGGAGAGTTCAACCCAAGTGGATTAATGACAAAACCTAATTCAAGGTCCCAATTTCAGGAACAGGGAGTGGGATGAATGGTGCCAGGGGTTTCAGGCCTCAAGATTTGTCTGATACGATGAAAAAAAAAAAGGTTGTGGCGGCTGAAAAAGGGATACGGACCCTCTGCATGGAGTCCCGTTGGGTCCGCTTCTGCTACTTACGAGTAATGCATGTTTCTGTTTCTTTCTTCAGGAACAGTTTCTTTGCAACGTACATTTAATAAATCTTTCATGTGTTCCTCACATCAACCTAATCTTTATACGTCCAACGATAGAATCCAGTCAAATATCATCGAAAACCTGAATGCCCCCGCGTCTCATTCCAGTTTGCAATGTAAACATCACAGGTCTTCAAGGTAAACATTCCGGGGTATGAATTTCTTGCCACGAGGACAACCCCAAACAATAAATGTAAAAAATATTTTACATATCTTATTGAGACATTTTCCCACTGAAAACCTATATTTTCTGTTAACTTTTAGAATACAAATTGAGCCAACAGTATACATCTCAGTTAATATATCTCCCCAACCCCGGTAATTAGCCCGGTATACCGGGTTTATCAGCTAGTATATATATACAGGTACCTGGAGGGTCATTCAGCATGGTAAAGGGTGTGGTAACAGGGAATTTATACAGGTACCAGGAGGGTCAGTCTGTGTGGTAACAGGGAATATATACAGGTACCAGGAGGGTCAGTCTGTGTGGTAACAGGGAATATATACAGGTACCAGGAGGGTCAGTCTGTGTGGTAACAGGGAATATATACAGGTACCAGGAGGGTCAGTCTGTGTGGTAACAGGTAATATATACAGGTACCTGGAGGGTCAGTCTGAGTGGTAACAGGGAATATATACAGATACCTGGAGGGTCAGTCTGTGTGGTAACAGGGAATATATACAGGTACCAGGAGGGTCAGTCTGTGTGGTAACAGGGAATATATACAGGTACCAGGAGGGTCAGTCTGTGTGGTAACAGGGAATATATACAGGTACCTGAAGGGTCAGTCTGTGTGGTAACAGGGAATATACTAGTATACAGGTAACAGGAGGGTCAGTCTGTGTGGTAACAGGGAATATATACAGGTACCTGGAGGGTCAGTCAGTGTGGTAACAGGGAATATATACTGGTACCATGAGGGTCAGTCAGTGTGGTAACAGGGAATACATACAGGTACCTGGAGGGTCAGTCAGTGTGGTAACAGGGAATATATACTGGTACCATGAGGGTCATACAGTATGGTAACAGGGAATATATACTGGTACCAGGAGGGTCATACAGTATGGTAACAGGGAATATATACTGGTACCAGGAGGTTCATTCAGCATGGTAGGCCCTAACAGGGAATATAAACTGGCACCAGGATGTTCAGTCAGTGTGTGGTAACAGGGAATATATGCTGGTACAAGTAAGCTCATTTACATGGTAACAGGGAATATAAACCGGTACAGGAGGGTCAAACGTCATGGTAACATGGAATATATACAGGTACCAGGAGAGTCATTTAGTTAGGTAACAGGGAATATATACTGGTACCAGGAGGGTCATCAACATGGTAACAGGGAATATATACTTGTACCAGGAAGGTCATTAACATGGTAATATAGACTAGTGTGGACATCATTAAAGACAAGGAATCAAAGAAAAACTTAGCAGCTTATTGATTGATAAGTACAGGGAGTATGTTGTGACTACAGCTTAGCAGACTGAGTTAGCTATATACTTATGACTGGACCTGAGATACAATTATATATTTTTTTTTATCACGGATCTTTTCCAAGAACAAAATGAGAAAACAAGGTAAAAGAACATCCATTACCATATCACCTGACTAGATATACTCAATAAACTCACACTCCTCAAGGTAAACTCCATTACCCATGGCAACAAATGCAAGCTCAGACAATGTAATAAGGTATTAATAATAATATTTTTTTTTCACAGGAAATATCAGGTAAGTATTAAAACAGCGTCAGACTACCTTGTCAAGATAAGCATATAAATACATTCTTTACCTGGAGATTTCGACCCTATGGACTGCAGTTAATAACAGACGGTTGACATTTTGTTACAAAATGAGTTGTTATCATAGTTGATGTATGTTAAATACCATTAATCAACATTACTAGATACTTTAATTAAGACATCAACCATCTCACCCTAAAGCCCATATTAACTGAAACAGGTTTGAGATAAGATAAAAGTCTTAACTGCCAAAAAGTGTACTAGTGCATTTTATTTGGTTTCAGAATGGTTTACAGGATGACCCTCCCAGGTTTGTTTAATGACTATGATTATATCTTAAGGAACGCCGTAGGGACCTCACACTACTGTCGTGAAAAGTGGGTACGATTAGATTAAGACAGCCCTGACCAATTTTCCTACGACAGTCGTACAACATATATTTTATCTGTGAACGCTTCCACGAAATTATTTTTAAAAAACTCTCCCATCTGTCGTAGCGTTGTGGAATTGTACGACAGTCATAATCGTAGATTGTTTGCGACTTATGCTTTAAACAACAGCTTTCAGCTGCATGCGTCAAAGCACTGGTAACATACATAACACGAGGTTTCGCTAATCAAGCAGTCCTTGAATTATACATCACTGCAAAAGTATAAATGCACGTATCTCCAGATTTCAATGCACGATGACACGCTTTTTCTCAATAAAGATCCGGCTATATATTTCAAACTACTAAACTTGCCATACTCTAGAACGTAGTTACAATATTATTAGATGATAAATAATTTTCAGTAAAAAGATAATTAGAACAACTGTAAAAACAGTATTAGCCTTTCTCCCATTATAAGTTGACCGATATATATAAACAGATGTGCGATATCATATGCTGGGAAAATATGGACCACACATGCCCCCCCCCCCCCCCCCCACCCTCCACTGTAAAAAAGCATATACGAGGCAAAAATATGCTAGACACCAAATTGACTTTTAAAAATCAGAATCAACTTGAATGATTCAAAACAGTGCTTGTGAGTATGAGTACGCGGTACCTCTAAAAATAAATAATACGATATCTCGCGTTATCCAGATGAAATATACAGGCAGTTCACGACATTATATGTGAAAAAATGTTAAATTATTTACAGATTGTGTTAACAACATTAAGGTTGTTATATTCATGCCTGTATATTTAACCAACATTTCAACCTTCAACTATATTTTAATTTGAAAAAAAAACAGCATTATGCATTAATGAGCCAAAACCTGCTTCAGTATAACATCGTTCATGATTTAGATAAGGACGCCGATAAGGAAACTTCAAACAGAAAATTTTCACAACATCAGTATATATGCAGATATCCCCCATGATAAGTATCATGGATTGTCGGTAAATATCGCTACACGGTATACGATACAATAGGATAACACTGGTTATGTAGTGTAGCAGTGCTTATATAACCACTAAATGTGCCTCTGAGTACAATGGAATCTAAAAATCTGCATTCTATGGAATGCAAGCCTCCGCCATGTGTTTGCATTCACTTATTCGGCCAATATATCCATTCGTGCATAAGTGACTGTACATTTGTGAATATTCCTTGATGACGTTCCTGCATCCTGGTAATGTGCTAAAATCTCATTCTACCTCGGCCCATTCCCGAATCTTCTGAGATTCGTTTCTTGATTGCAGGAATTTTGTTATTAATAACACATACATAACAACGCACACGAACGTAGATAAACGCATACCCTCCAGGAAGAGGAAGTAATACGTATAACACTGGAATTGAAGAGCACAGATAAAGTCAACAAGAACACAGTGTCAGGGGCATCAATGCAGGACGGATGCAATGGGGGATGGTCAATATAATCATTCTGAGAATAATATATATATTAATAATTAGAATTATGGACTTTGATTCCATTTCTGAAAAAAATATTAGTAATATAAACATTTTTCATCTGAACCTGGTTTAGAAATAATTTATACTGGAAACGTGAGCCCAATTTTTTTTTAAAACCTTATACTTAATGAAAATATTTTTGAAATCTGTTACACAGACAATAATAATAATAATAATAATTATTATTATTATTATTATTATTATTATTATTATTATTATTATTATTATAATTATTATTATTATTATTATTATTATTAATATATATATAGTTTGTGTGTGGTTCTGTGTGTTAGGTTGGCGTGTTTATAAAAAAAAAGTTTAATTGCCGTCCCACGCCTCCGAGTAATCAGGCCACCCTGGAAGATTAACTGACGCCACTAAAGTTGATACCACTTAGTTTTGTTGGGAGTTGAAATGTAGCCTGTGAGTATTACTTGACTGTTTCAAATGTCTTGCTCAGAGTTCATGATAGCGTAAAGGAAGATCTAGTTGTCCCAAATGTTGTATTAACATATATGGCATCCAAACCCTCGATCAAGTCTTCGTCTAAATGTGAATGCAAACATGTATCAATTAATTTTGTTTACGAAATGTGCAAAATTCTAGATAAAGTTTTATTTAAGATATTCTGTTTTAGATAGACTGTTTCTAGGGCTTCCAAAGAGTGTGAAAATCTATGAAATATTAATTAATTTGTCATATATTATTCATTTCCCTCTTATTATTAATGAGTAAAATTTAGAGCACACATACATACATACACATACACACATTTTTTTTAAAATTATACTTATGTTAAATATATATATATATATAAATATATATATATATATATATATATATAGAGAGAGAGAGAGAGAAAGAGAGAGAGATGTATATAAGAAGCGAAGTAATGCCTTTTGAATAGACATTATTTATTTGCACACAAGTGTTTGAAGAACCAAAATACTTGAGATAAAACAGTCTGAAAACACTTCATCTGGAAGGGAAATATCAGTTAATGCTGCGAATGCAAATTTCAAACGAAGTCTGTTTAAGAGTAATTCAGGGTAAAGTTGAAGAACCAGTGAATAAAATAAATTTGCAGGGCAATCTGGATTTGAATATTTTTTGTTGGAATATGCTTTAAAAACGTTTATGATACAACTTAGGATATGTACTTACGACAGTTCCAGTTCAAAATTTTATACAATATAGTGACTGTCAATGACAGTTGTTATGGGAGTTGGTTATTCCTGCTTACTTAAAAAACGTGATGTTTGTGATTTTGCCTTGAATTTGGTAGGATTAAGTACATATGAGACAGGGAACACGAGGACCAAGTTGGAATTGATAGAATCAAATACCTGATGAATGTGAGGACCCCGAGGTGTTCTATGTCCCGCTGAACAACCTTCCAAGTCCCCTTCAGGATGATTTTATGTTTCTCTGTTATGACTGGTCTGTCTTCTGGAGTGAAACGCATGGCCGAAATTTCCGAATTTGACTTTCTGCTAAATTTTTTTCTCAATGTTCTCCGCATCGCACTAAACGCGCCTTCGCTTCGCTGGCTGTACATTTTATTATATTAGTCACCCACTGAAGCAACAATAACTGTAACCCATACAACGAGCAATATATGGATTTTTAAATGACGTATATGCTAATCATTATACACACCCGACACTCGGGGAATGCCACGTGCACCCTAGACACACAGCCAATAATGAAGGAATCGTGAATAAACCAGTAAGAGATACCTCCACCAAGGAAATTATGATTTCATTAGTGTATTTTTGTTGTTTTAATACTTGTTGGTTTGAAGGACTATACTACCTGCTTGTTTAAAGATTATATACTATATATACACTTAAACGATTACCTGAACCTTATTTACTTAATGTTGTTGTTGCTGTGGCCATCATTGAACAAGAGACAATATGTAAAGGGGTCTGAATGATGCAAGATGCGTTCATATTCCGAGCTAAGTTTGAACAAATTTATTCCCCTTTCAAATCTGTGTTTCATGTTTGTTTACCTGTATATTATTAAACATAAGATTATATCAGCCAGACACACTTAGTTATGCAATGTGGAGTTTGAAATCAACAGGCAAAACATTTATGTGACGCCACTGTGCACAGGGAAGAGAATGAAACCGTAGGAAATGAGATCGTTATGGTAATGGCCGTTGTATCGGTACAGGGCTGTGAATCGAGCAGGCATGGAAATAATAGCAATTGCACTTCTCACTGACACTGTCCAAGGCAAAGGGGTTATTTCGTTAAAACAGTCATATCACGATTCCTTCTCTCGTGCAATGAGAAGCGTAGAACTAGAGTTATCCGTTACAGGTATTGGCATTAAAATTTTAACAAATAAACGACACGATTAATTCTATAGCGTGTTCCAGTTGATTTATTGCTCTCTCTCTCTCTCTCTCTCTCTCTCTCTCTCTCTCTCTCTCTCTCTCTCTGTATGTGTGTGTGTGTCCTGTACACTTGTTATTTAATAAGATTGAAAACAATCAGTATTCCATTAAGATCCAATATTATCTAGTGATTTATGCGTTTGACTACGATTCCCGGATTTAAACATTGCGAGATCCCATATGACAACAAGGTAAACATTCATAAATTCGCTTTATCTAAAAAAAGGGTCATGACCTCTGGATTTTTCCTGGCGCCATGCATAAAAATTCTACAAATCTTTTCAAAGGCATTGCTGCGACAGCATTCAAGAAACTGTGCCACCGACTTGCCATGGATCTATTCTCACAAAACACCTTGAAACATGATTACCATTTGAATAATGACGATTGTTACAAAATGGGTTACAATAGTGATCATTAACACATACATGTGATTAACTCCCCTAAAATTCTCTCCTTCACCTTATTCTTGGCTGGCGGGGTAATTTCGTATACTTATGTTAGATCACGACTTCCTTTCTGGTATAGAATATCCATATCATGTTACCATTGATACCATTATTTATGTTATGTGTATCAACTGAAGTAGCATTCTCTCTCTCTCTCTCTCTCTCTCTCTCTCTCTTGACATATATGTATATACATGTATATATATATATATATATATATATATACATATATATCTGTGTGTGTGTTTGTATATGTATGTTCATGTGTGTACGCGTGTATGTATGTGTATGTGTGAGTGCGTGTTCGTGTGTATGAGAATGCAGAATATTCAGCCTCCTCTGGCAGAAAGTTACGTTTATACAAACTCAAACTGGTCATCTTGTACAAAACATTGTCCGCATCAAGAGCGTATACAGGGAAAGTGACCACCATTTCCAATTTATACAAAGTTTTAGGTGACAGCCATTGTGGTAAGAAGTTATTGATGTGTCATCATTACAAATAAATACTGTCTTCGTAAAACTAAAACCATCCTGATATATCAGAAATGATCGCAAAAATTATAAATCATAGGGCCCTTAAAAATCCACCAGCACAAAATGAATTCCAAAATGGCTTCCTGGCGTCCATATTGCATGTCTGACTTGTTCGGAATTCGATAGGCCACACCCTCTTATAGGGTCCTAATTTTATTTATAAAATACATCATTTGCTAGAAAGCTCTTGGGATAAAAGATGAAGAACGTGATAGATGGAGAGACGGATTCTTAAAGAGCATCCACCTCTGAGAGGGCCTAAATAGACGTCCGGAAAACAGGTACTTGTATAGGCGTTGGCTTTACGTCTCTGTCATACACCTCCCAGAATTGTAAAGAACTTTTTATCAGTTGACGTCAACAGTCTGTCGTCTAATTAACACATTGATTTGTAAACCTTAAGCCTTGCTGCAAAGATAGCTTTCCTTTTTAACAAGGAACAGAGTGAATAATCACGTTTGCCTTGTGTGTATTACAGATATGAAGCGACATATCGAGTGGTGCGGGGAAGATGGAAGTGAGAGCAAAATATAATTTTGATCAGTTTACTACCTATACTTATATTTTCCTTACACTTTCTTGATTTCCCACCTCATTTTCATGTTTTCAACAATTCATTTTTATGCCAACGATATTTTCTTTTGCCAGTTCAGTGCAGTTAATATTTATTTCTCTTATCATATATTAAGCATATGGATTGAAAAGGGACACAAATTTCAGATCTATATGCAATAAACAAACATAACACAGCACAGAAAGACCTGATTCTTATTCATTGAGATATACCAGAATGCATATTTGTATGCAAGGCACATTCAGTATTCAGGCAAATGTAGATTATATTTATAAAATAAAACATAAATAATACTTGAAGGTATAATATATATACACTCATATCTGATTTCCATAAAATATATAAATATATTGTGTAATATTCAATGTTGACGTCTGATGCACAAACGAACATCAGGATAGACAGTCAGATGATGATAACACAACCTCCGTCTTACAATGGTACTGCAGAAATAATGTATTTGAGTGCTTTTAATTTCATGGGTTTTGTGGGTTATACATTTAAACGAATTTAAATTAAAAAAAAACTAGATTCAGATATTTATTTATTAAATGTGATTATTAATCAGTATAAAATAACAGACATACTCATGAGATCATCAGTAGTCATTAGATCCTCGGAGTATTGATTTTTGAGGTTCCAGTCTGAATTAATCCATTTTTTCGTTGGGCCCTTAATTTCATAGATTCCGTTGCTATTAGTTTTGACGAATTTAGGAACCTATCTTTTAGAAATTCATTGATTCAATATTTATCCTTTGGAAATATAAAATAAGAGTTAGGCGTATCGTCTTTAGATTTTCTAACAAGGTACGGTTTATTGAAATGTAAGTAAACTAATTCGGCGCTCACGAAGTGAAATCTGCATGATCTTACAGAAATGGTATGCCAACGTTTATATCACGCGCACCCTGACCTCGGTAAAGTCGTTTATACTTAGAACAACAAGGATTTCAAAGAGATCTCTAGAATGTAGTACTAATTACAATGCACGCGTGACACTAATGCAGTTCCAATCGGCTGCTTAATTAAATAACAGTCAACAAATATATTACGACCGTCAAAGAAAGGTCCAGATGTATCATATTTTATAGAAAACGCAATAATATAGAAATGAACCAAAGTCTATCATTCTTACTATTAATATATTTTATTTCAAATATGTAAAGCTTAATCTCTGAATAACAGGGGCGTGATTTCATTGATACAGTTCCTGAGGTGAGGCCTTTTGCAACCACTAATTTAATATCGTTAACTATTGTAATAATTATTACAAAAGTTACCGTTTTTACAATATTGGTTGGCAAAAACTGGCCCTTACCAACCACTATTGTAGTAATTATTACAACAGTGAACGTTTTGCAATAGTTGTTGCAAGAGAGGCCTCGCCTGCGACCACTTAAGATTGTTGAAGCTAAAAAAATTATTCGAACGCTCAAATCAAAACCGTGTAATGCCCCCCCCCCCCCAAACATTTTGTTTATGTAATTTGGTCATTAAATATTGGTTCTATCTGCAGTCAGTAAAAAAATACAAGTTAACAAAAACGTGCCACAGTGTGGCGAATTTCCTCTAATATTAATGAAATGCATTGTTTCATAAATGAGTTAAATAGCCGTCTCTATGACACTGTAGTACTCAGCCATTATGCGCTCAATTATAAAATAAATGCAGGCTGTACAGATGAGATTGTTCAAGCATTTGTTATTCTTGTTGATTTCTGATGTGATATTCCCTGTTATTTTATTCTCATATTGCGTCCATATTGTTTGAACTGGGTCCTGATTCGACTAACGTGACTAGTAACATTATTAATATTATTATTATTATTATTATTATTATTATTATTATTATTATTATTATAACACTAATTAAACAAATTTTCCTGAAGTTATAAGATAATTTATTTATCATTTGAACAAAATATTGAGAATAACTTTCACTTTGACGTTGACCTTTTGAAACCGAATTTGACTCCGTTGTTCTTGATCCTATTAATCACTGCAATGGCAATCATGTTTGGTATATAGCTTTAAAAGAGAAAATGCTGAAAATTAAAAAAAATACCCTCGTAACAATGTTAAAAATGTAGATTGCACCATCAAATTTAACCAGCTGGCTTAATTTTTCTTATATCACAATTTTTCCGACAAGTCTTTTTTTTGCCTAGCTATATTGAAACACATAGTGCATGTTTTTTTTTAGAATTTGCCAAGCTATTTGCTGATAAAATATAGTAATTGTATGAGAATTAACAGGAGTGAAACAACCATTCAGTAGATTAACAAATGTGTTATTGTTCTTGAAGCTCGTTGGGCCAATTTTCTTAAAATCGTGCATTATTACAAGCTATCTGTGGTGAAAATACGCGTTCCTTCATTCTTCATTTAGTTTCAAACTCCATAACAATGCCCATAACAGGCCGAAAGTTCAAAACGGTATTTTAAATTTCAGAAACACAAAGGGTTTTTCTATAAATATAAGTGGCACCACGTGTGTACATTACTAATTATTATACCCCTAGACGGACAGCAGACGACGGACGGCGAACGACCGACAGAAAACGGACGCCATACCATGGCTGAAACTCGCAGGTGAGATTATAAAAATTAGTTGCCTGCTCGACCCGTTTTGGAGATGTTTGCCAAATGAATTGTAAAGTGGCTGTCTGGTTTCCACATTTGATATCTGCTGATCAGGAATTTCTATGGCACCCCTCCCCTTATAAGAACCAGTCTTCCAAATATTCCAGGCGATTGTTTGACCCGTTTAGGAGACAAGGTGTGCAAAGAAAATTTCCAGGCTGTTTCCTGGGACCCTGACGCAAAAATCGGATATTGACAATTCCAAATTTCAATAGCGAACATTCTCTCAACATGGATGAGCTTATCATCGAAATAAAATTAAGACGATTCTTCGTAAGGTTCAGAAGATCATGCGCTTCAAAGGAATTCCAAGGGGGCTGCCTCTTGCTATATTGGATTTCTGATTATTCTAATTTTCGATAGCTCCCATCCTGCGATAGGACAATCGGTAAAAAAGGCGACTACTCAGAGTCTCCGGTAAAAATGTATTCGAAAGAGCGTGACAGACAAACTGATGACCTGATAATTAAATAGACAAGGCCAGCACGGACTTGATTTACAACTTGTATTATACATTTATTACCTATGATGGAGCGTGTGAGATCGAGAGGTATATATAAATGAAATGTAACTTATATATGTCATTTGAACAAAATATCTTACAGATACTCAATTCATATTCACATTGATACTTCATTACGAATCGATTACGGGGTCTTTGCCGTTAATATATATATATATATATATATATATATATATATATATATATATAAACATTTTCCCTTTTAACAGTCAGGCTTGACCCTGATGAAATACAGATAGTTGACAAAAATTATCAGTATGTTAATATATATCTAAGCCGACCTATTAAGACCAGCTAGGTACCCTTCGCCTAATGTCGTAAACCTGTTGTATTCTAATGTGACTGGGTCTTCAACGCAGCCAAACCACTTACGCGACAAAACCGCTAACACGAATAAAATTACTAACGACCACTTAGATATCGTGGCAACCATACTAAATTTCCGCAATCATACGGTAACAAGAAGATCCGCTCAAATACTATGGTGGTAACAACTCCAACCTCCTAATACACACACTGTGCGGACCCGGACTCGCAAGTGTTGTAGTCAAAATCTGTGATTTTGTGGTAAAGACTTTACGGAATAAGTAATATTTAGTGAGCATGCGCATGTGACTGCCAATTCCGGCTCACAACCGACTGTTGGTACTTATGCCCAGTTTGATATTAATTGCCTTCCTTTTAATATATATTTATATCAAACGCCCTATTCATTTGTTATGATTTAAGAGCTCTATGCATCAGAAAAAAATAAGTGTCCAGAAACCTATATAGGCGGGAGCTATATACCCCAGTACCTCAAATGACATAATGTTACCGTTTTTAAGTCGAGAATAATCAACATTTATCCCCTTAAAGCTGCATAAACATGTACCATAACGTGCAGTTTCTCACGCCATTAATTCATTGTGGTTGAACACTCGCCTTTCTTGCAAAACTCTCCCGCCAAACGGTCTCAGTATTTCCCATTCACCTGTTTTATACGGTGTTTTGGTGCTCGATGTGAGTAAACACAGTCCACGTGCGTTTTGTTACCATAACAAGACTGCACGACCGGAGGTCCGGTATTGTGCATGCAAAACTCTCAAACAAGGAGAAATGACATGAAAAAAGAAAAGCAGAAGAAAAACCGGTTGAAAACCAGAAAAATCATGATTTGTGTGGTCACGCGGTACGGCCACCAGGTGCCCGCTTTGTTTATTTTTTTCCACCACTGATCTCGCCACTTGTATTAAGGAGTATGTTCAAATGGATAAGAATAAAAATTGGCATATATCGTAATATTTTAAGAAGATAAAACGCGATATATTATATAGTGTATAATACTATATGTTAAGATACCTTGTATGTGAACCATTCTTTCAATAAACCCTGAACATAATTTTAGACAAACCGAAAATGTTCAGAGAAAACAATTTGTGCCTTTTTGTATGTTAATGCATTCCGAAGACTAACCTTAAATTTGCTCTTTTCCCTTTTTATGTTTTGGTGGCAGTTTTTTTAGTTTATAGGAAAGCTATTTAAAACTAGCTGAAAGAAATATCAAAACTAAATAAAACAAGAGACCCATGGGTCACCGTGCGCAGCTGAAGTTGACCTTGAAGGTAACATCTAAAATAATAACAAATGGAAATAAAGTTTGAAAGAAGAGGTTATATTGGCCATGACTGGTTGCTATGATTGATTTGTATTGATGAGAAAGAAATTGTTGAAAATAGTATTTTGTGATCTGACCATGTGTTTTCTAATGTTAAAATTGAATTGTGCCTGATTAACGGATAGACGGACAGACAGACAGACGGACGACGGACAAAGAGTGATCGCTATAGCTCAGATGATTTACAGTCAGCCGAGCTAAAAAAATCCTCTCCTAGTGGGATGCATAAATATTGGATTGCTCCACAGGATACTCTGAAATGACTGCCATTCAGTGTCTCAATAACAATAAATCTTACGTAAAAATTAAACTGTGGCGCAACCCTTCTGGTGCAATATAAACTAGAAGACGGTTAGTCGACAAGTGACTACGTGTATTCGCCAAAATCAGAGTGGAACGGGTGAAGTGAGGCATGGATTGAGTGGCAAGGGGAAATAGAGTGAGGTGTGTTGCATATTAGCATGGATGTCTGCAGCCGAAATGTGTATGTAGGTGGCGCCACCTGCCAAAAAAACCGAGAAAGCTAACCAAGATGTATAAATACGCAAAATTATAGGCAGAAAGGTCAAACCACTACTGTGATATGAGTGATTTTAGCCCATGGCGGACAAACAGACGGACGCTGTGGAAAAATGGTTGCAGGTGGCCCCTCCAGTTTTGTGTATGATAAATAGCTAAGGGAGATCTATACACATCCAAAATTTTGGCCCAATCGGTCAAATGGTTCCCAAGATATGAGCTTGGGTGTCTGTAGCGTAAACTTAAATGTAGGTGGCGCCACCTGTCATAAAATTCAAGAAAGTTGTCCCGGATATATAAACCTGCAAAATTTTAGGCAGATATGTGAAACCACAGCCGAGATATGAGTGATTTTATCCCACGGCAGACAAACAGACGGACGCTGTGCAAAAATGGTTGCATGTGGCGCCACCGGTTTGGCATATCGTAAAGAGCTATGTGAGGTCTATACACATGCAAATTTGCAGGAAGATACTTCAAACCAGTCCGGAGATATAAGCATGGATGTCTGCAGCGTGAACGTGAATGTAGGTGGCGCCACCAGTCATAAAATAAAGAAAGCTATCCAGGATGAATACGCATGCCAAATTTAAGGTGAATTAGTCAAACCACTGCAGAGATACGAGTGATTTTAACCCAAGGCAGACGAACAGATGGACACTGTGCAAACATGGTTACAGTTGGCGCCACCATTTTTTTGTGTATGTGTTAAAGCTATCCAAGGGCTACATTTGTACACATTTTTTCCTGATAGGTCAAACGGTTCCCGAGATATGTGGGTTTATGTGTGGAAACAGACGCACAAATGGACGCAGGGCAGATAGGGAAGGTTAGAGGTCGACGCAAATTGGTTAGGCACCAGTTCACATGTGACCCGATTGTAAATGCACAAATCAAACTACATGTGAATTTGTTAAATATTGATTTTATGTTTAAGAAAAGGTATTAATTACTATGTTTAAAATGGATAAAAAGCGTAATTTCATGGAAAAATGTTGATGCCTTGTTCTGGATTTGAACCGGCTTCCCTTTATATGGTGCCACTCTGACTGGTGTTTAAGAAGCTTGTTTAAATTTGAAATGAGGTTTATATCAGAGGTCAGTGTCAACATTGGGGCACATGACATTGATGTCACTTCCTGTTTTGACCAGTGAACAGAATTGTAACATGTGGTGCAGTAAATTTGCCTTCAGGCCACACAGAGGTATGTGTAATGTCTTTCATTCATTATAAAATGTCTTGTTATCTGTTATGTATTAACTATTAACTCCTTGAGAGCTTTTTTCTTTTTAACTGGTGGTATATATCTCTTTCACATGTAGAATACTAGTCAAAGTACTTGTGTCAACAATACCTGTCAAGAACTATTACCTTCCATTTTGTATAAAACCAGCTGGCAGCGTTACTGGATATAGCAGCTCTGTTACTTAATATACGAGTAGTATCATCATATAATTATCCATATTGTGATCCGTTTTCTTCATTCTTATTGTGCTGTGCATATAACATTTTATATGGACCTATATACCTTATATATGGACTCTGTTACAGTTAACATACTAGTTAGATTAATTTCATTGTTTCAGTTTTCAAACGGGAGTGTTTGTGGTAAACGAGCAAGTTACGCAACAAGCAGTCTCAGTGTTGAGCTTTGTAAAAAATAAAAGAAGTGAAACGTATATTAGTCGTCACTTTATGAACTGCACCTACATTTAGTTTGAAAACTCTATTGACACTCATGTGGTCAGAACGGTCTCGGTTGAATGACCAGCATTGAACTGGCACTTAACGCTGATACACAGACCAAACGATTTACGACTGTGTAACTGGTGTCGCTTCGATAACGATATGTGTGTTCGTTCAAGTTGATTCTCATCAGATTGTGTCGTTTTCTACGTTTACTGATGGTGATAGTGACAATAAGATATATTGTGTACCTTGAACTTTTATGTATCACTAACGTGTAAACATGAGTGATACTTAACGCGACTGTGACTTAAGAGATAGTGTAACTGCAGTAACAGAGACAAAAACAGATATGCAGTCAGCAATAAGCCACAGCTCTCGTCAAAGAACATTGACTGATAAAGGCCTTGTAGAAAAACAACGTGTTCTCAAGAACAAACAGACTGCAGCCTTATCCGCTTTAACTAAGAAGCGAACTGAACTTACAAACCTTATGCTGAACACAAATAATTTACACTTAGTGAAAACATGTCTTGATGGATTTAATGAATTGTTTGTGCATTATCTGCAGTGTTATTCAGCTCACTTTGATATTCTTAGTTCAAAGACAGAGCAGGACATTGAAAGTAGGCGTTTTGATGATAAAGAACGCTCATTTCTTGAGTTTCAATGTTGTGTTAAAAAGTGGATAACTCAAGCAGAACGTGAATTGTCTGACCAGTTAGATGGGTCGATAGTATCTTCTAGAAAATCCCATATGTCCAGCAAACACTCTGGAGCATCATCTAGATCTAGGGCCTCATCTACTTCCACTCGTGCTAAGGAGAAAGCTCATCTAGCAGCACTGATGATAAAACGAGACAGATTAGCAGACAGAAATGCACTAATGGCAAAAACAAGACAACTCGATCTTGACATAGAGATAGCCAAGGCACAAGCAAGAGAGAAAGTATACGCGGAAGCTGAACAAGCAGAGATGCACCAGGATGATGATCAGCATCCACACGTATCAATTATCGCCGCTAAGCCCAATGAGGTGGAGACATTGCCAAAATTCACCAAAATTGACCTAGAAGATGCTCCACAAAGAAATTATGGTGCGTCTATTACTAAGAATGTTGATATCATTCAATCTCATGCTGACAGCAAACCATGGCTGAAAACCCTTGATCCAACAGCCAGACCTTTCAATCCAGATTCCTTTGGTGCTGATCCGCCTGGCAGCTCTCCAGCTGAACATATTGGTAGCCAACAGCAGCATCAGAATCAACAAATAATGGCAACTTGTCAGCAACTGGCTACAACAATGGCATTACCTCAACCGGAAGTGCCAAAGTTTACGGGAGATGTTATGGAGTTTAATACTTTCATGATGGCATTTGATGCAAGAATTGCATCAAGAACACTGAATAGTGCTGATAAACTGTATTTCCTTGACCAGCATCTTGATGGAGATGCCAAAGATTTTATTGGTGGTTGTTTATACATGGAGCCTAGTGCTGGTTACCAGAGAGCAAGATCATTCCTTCAGAGATAATATGGTGATCAATATAAGATTTCCATGGCTTATGTTAACAAACTTCTGAAGTGGCCTGTGATCAGGTATGATGATAGTTCTTCTCTCAAACATCTCTCATACTTCTTAGTGAAATGTCTTCATGCCATGTCAACCTTGTCTCATATGGACGTATTGAATCACTCGCCTAATATGCAGGCTGTAGTGTGCAAGTTTCCTCCATATTTGCAAAACAAATGGCGTGAAAATTTGACCAATCTTAGGAGAGAACAGATGAGAATGCCTTTCTTTGAGGACCTTGTCCAGTTTGTTCAGCAGGCATTAGAAGCTGCTAATGACCCGATATATAGCAAAGAGGCCTTAGAAAAGAACAATACACAGAAAACATAGTGTCTTTAACCGTAAACAGTTTTCACCCAAACCAAAGAGTAACAGCTTTACAACAGAAGTTAACTCAGGTTACAGGCGCCCAGGTGTAAAGCAGGGCAACAATTACAACAGGTCCTGTATATTGTGCAAGAAATCACATGACCTTGACAACTGTGAAGAATTACTTAAGAAAACCCTGAATGACAAACTGGCTTTCCTGAAAGAAAAGCGGATGTGCTTCGGTTGTTATGGAAATATTCACATTTCCAAAGGATGTACAAACAAACTGAAGTGTAGGCAATGTGGGAAAAGACATCCCACAGCTTTACATGATGATTCATTCCAAGCAAACAAAGTGCCATCCAATGATGCTTCTATTAATGCCACAAATGTACAGACCAGTATTCAGACAAGTCGCTGCAGTGCCATTGTGTTGCATGCAATATTACCTGTCAAAGTTAGACAAAAGGGAAACGACAAGGTTGTCTCAACATATGCATTCTATGATAGTGGTAGTAGCGGATGTTTTATAACAGATGATCTTAGAACGAAGCTCTCTGCCACTGGTAAAGATGTCAATCTTCAGCTACGTACCATGCATGGCCAGTCATGCATCAAAACAACCGCAGTTAGTGATCTGATTGTTTCCGATTGGTCTGACAGAAATCCCATACCGCTGCCAAAGACTTACCAGAGAGAGGAAATTCCAGTAGACCAACATCCCTAGGCCAGAAACACTCTAAGGACATTCCAGACTATATTCCTGAAATGGATATTGGATTGCTCATTGGCAGTAATTGTCCCTTAGCACTCGAGCCTTTGACAGTTGTTCCTACACATGGAGAAGGGCCATTTGCAACACAACTGCGTCACGGGTGGACAGTTAACGGTCCAGTGTGTGTGTCTAAAACAACTGATACTGTAAACTGTAGCCTAATCATCGTCAGAGAAATGGAACCCATGAAAGAGGTTATTTCACCAGAGTATGTCCTTAAGATGTTTGAGCTTGACTTTAATGACAGGCCGACAACACTGCCTGGTGAACGCTGTCACTCACAGGAGGACAAGCTGTTCTTAGCTAAAGCCAAAGAAGGAATACGTCTGACAGAAGGTCATAATGAAATACCATTACCATTCAGAAATTTCAACGTTACCATGCCTTGTAACCGACAGCAAGCTGTTAAGCGTGCCCAATGGCAGAAGAAGAAAATGTTGCGTGATGAAAAATACCGAGAGGACTACATCAATTTTGTAAATGCGCTCTTGGACAAGGGATATGCACAACGGATTGAAGAGAACTCCTTGTCTGCAGCATCAGGTAAAGTTTGGTATCTGCCACATCACGGTGTCTATCACCCGAAAAAGCCAAACAAAATTCGTGTGGTCTTTGACTGCAATGCTCGATATGAAGGAACATCGCTAAACGACAAACTGATTCTAGGTCCTGATCTAACCAATTCGTTAATAGGAGCTCTGACAAGATTTAGAGAAGAACGGATAGCCTTTATAGGCGACGTGGAAGCTATGTTTCACCAAGTGCGTATTCCATCGGATCAGTGTAATTTTCTGCGCTTTCTGTGGTGGCCAGGTGGTGATCTTGATTCAGGCCTACATGAGTACCAGATGAAGGTGCACTTGTTTGGTGCCATTTCCTCTCCCAGTATTTGTAACTTTGCACTGAGAAGGATAACAGAGGATAATGTTCTTCCACAACCTCTGTCTCACACAATCAACATAAACTTCTATGTAGACGACTGTCTGAAATCAGTTGCCAGTGACCATGAAACTGTCAAATTGATCAATGACCTGTACTCTGCTTGCTCAACAAGGGGATTTCACTTGGCCAAATTTATCAGTAACAGCACAGCAGTGCTTGAAGCCGTTCCTGAAAAAAGAGCGTGCAAAAGAAATACAGACTATCGAACTGGATTATGACAAATTGCCGATTGAACGTGCTTTGGGCATCCAGTGGTGTATTTCTAAGGACACATGTGGCTTCTCGTTCATGATTTAACCTCAGCCAGAAACAGAAATTCTGTCTACCGTGTCATCCATCTTGATCCCTTAGGATTCCTAGCACCATTCATATTGCCTGCAAAGAAAATATTGGAAGATCTATGCAAATAAACAGAATTAGATTTGGATGATGAAATTCAAGAACAGTACACAATACAGTGGCAAAGGTGGCTGAATGATCTTCAACTGCTAAATGAAGTGTCTGTGAACAAATGCTTGAAACCGGAAGGATTTTGAACTGTCATATCAACTCAACTCCATTAGTTTTCTGATGCTAGTTCCACTGGGTATGCTTCTGCCGCATACTTACGCCTAAGCAACATGGAGGGCAAAATACACACTTCTTTTCTGATAGGTAAGGCTAGACTAGCGCCCATAAAACCAACAACGATACCTCGTCTGGAGCTTACAGCGGCCACAATCTCGGTACACCTCGGCCAAATGATGCTCCAGGAACTAGACAACAAACCAGACTACATTGTGTATCACATAGATTCAACAACAGTCCTACATTACATATGGAGTGAGAAGAAGAGATTCCCTGTGTTCGTAGCAAACCGAGTTGGAACGATCGGCGAGTTCTCAACCCCAGAGCAGTGGCGATACGTCCCAACAACGGACAACCCAGCCGACTATGGCTCCAGGGATCAAAATAGCATTCAGGTGTTAAAGCACAAATGTTGGATTGAAGGACCAGAATTTCTGAGGAAACATGAGGACGCATGGCCTAAACAACCAAACATTATTGAGGATACTTCTTCAGAGGCTGATAAAATTGAACATTCGCTTAGCACGGTCGTACCATATGTGGATCCACAAAGCAAGCCGCTTGACCAACTGCTATTCTATTATTCTAACTGGCACCGTTTAAAGAAAGCAGTGGCATATCTTTTGCGGCTTCGTCACATATTACAGGAGCCAAACAAACCTCTATTGGGTCAAACAAAACCAGCAGAGACCCATCCCTTGACTGTGGATGAGATCGATAAAACAGAGCTCTCCATTTTGAAATACATACAGCAACATCATTTCCCTTCTGAAATTGATAATCTGAAGCAAAATAAGCTCCAGAGTCAACGAGGCCGAGCAAACAGAGCCTGTGTTTCGAACCAAAGCTCGATTTACCGAATGGACCCTTTCTTAGACCATGATATCATTCGAGTAGGAGGACGCCTTACAAAATCCATTCTGCCACGAAACATGAAACACCCTGTGATTCTACAACGTAAAAGTCACATCACAACATTGATCATCAGATCAGTACATGAACAGTAAGGACATTCTGGTCGTAACCATGTACTTGCACGACTAAGGGAAAAGTACTGGGTGATCAATGAAAATGCAGCTGTGCGGCATGTGCTAACCCATTGTGTCTCCTGTCGTCGTCTAAACAAAACCGTCTGTGAGCAAAAAATGGCAGATCTTCCCCTTGATCGACTAAGTCCTGCTCCACCATTCATCTACACCGGAGTTGACTTCTTCGGACCCTTCTTTATCAAAGAAGGCAGGAAAGAAGTCAAACGATATGGCGCACTGTTCACGTGCTTGGTGAGTAGAGCCATTCATATAGAACCGTCAAATTCCTTAGACACCGATTCTTATATTCATGCGCTCAGACGCTTCATTGCCGGAAAGGAGCTGTCAAGGAGATTCGATGTGACAACGGAACTAATTTTGTGGGAGCAGAGCGAGAATTACACAAAGCTATCATGGATATGGATCAAAATTCTCTCAGAGACCAGTTGCTACAGCAAAACATGAAATGGACATTCAATCCGCCTGCAGCAAGTCATATGGGAGGTGTCTGGGAAAGACAGGTGAAAACTGTGCGAAAAGTTCTGTAACATTTGTTCCGAGAATTTGGCAACCGTGTGGATGATGAATCCTTCAGAACTCTGCTTTGTGAGGTAGAATCAATTGTAAATTCTCGTCCACTCACCAGTGTCTCAAGTGACTCGGATGACTTGTGTCCTCTCACGCCAAATCACCTCCTGAACCTCAAATCCGTCGTCATATCGCCCCCAGGACAATTCCAAAGAGAAGATGTTTACGCTCGGAAACGTTGGCGATGGATTCAGTATTTAGCTAATCAGTTCTGGTATAGATGGCGAAGAGAATACCTGCTGACTTTACAGCAAAGACAGAAATGGAGCAAGACTACCAGAAACCTAACAGCTGAGGACATTGTATTGCTGAAGGACGACAATATGCCCGGAAATCTTTGGCGTTTAGGTCGAATTACCAAAATGGAGCCCGACAGGAAAGGATACGTGCGAAGTGTGTTACTCAGAACTCAGGGTTCTGATCTTCGTAGGCCAATGCATAAGCTATTGAAGACCAGGGAAGCCACTCAAACTGAATGTTATTTTTTTAATATTGATATTACATTTTGCATTTGTATTCATACAATAAGTAATACATGTTAACAGATGAATCCATTATTCTAATAATGTGAAATAATGTTTATGTGCATTTGTAATCAGGGAATAATTATGCTTAGTTCCTATGCATAAGAGGCCGAGTATGTAAATGCACAAATCAAACTACATGTGAATTTGTTAAATATTGATTTATGTTTAAGAAAAGGTATTAATTACTATGTTTAAAATGGATAAAAAGCGTGATTTCATGGAAAAAATGTTGATGCCTTGTTCTGGATTTAAACTGGGTTCCCTTTATTTGGTGCCACTCTGACTGGTGTTTTAGAAGCTTGTTTAAAATTGAAATGAGGTTTATATCAGAGGTCAGTGTCAACATTGGGGCACATGACATTGATGTCACTTCCTGTTTTGACCAGTGAACAGAATTGTAACATGTGGTGCAGTAAATTTGCCTTCAGGCCACACAGAGGTATGTGTAATGTCTTTCATTCATTATAAAATGTCTTGTTATCTGTTATGTATTAACTATTAACTCCTTGAGAGCTTTTTCTTTTTAACTGGTGGTATATATCTCTTTCACATGTAGAATACTAGTCAAAGTACTTGTGTCAACAATACCTGTCAAGAACTATTACCTTCCATTTTGTATAAAACCAGCTGGCAGCGTTACTGGATATAGCAGCTCTGTTACTTAATATACGAGTAGTATCATCATATAATTATCCATTTTGTGATCCGTTTTCTTCATTCTTATTGTGCTGTGCATATAACATTTTATATGGACCTATATACCTTATATATGGACTCTGTTACAGTATACATACTAGTAAGATTAATTTCATTGTTTCAGTTTTCAAACGGGATTGTTTGTGGTAAACGAGCAAGTAACGCAACAAGCAGTCTCAGTGTTGAGCTTTGTAAAAAATAAAAGAAGTGAAACGTATATTAGTCGTCACTTTATGAACTGCACCTACACCGATAATTGGTGCAAGTTTAAGAAAAATCTGTCCAGTAGTCTCAGAGGAGTTCTCCGGAAACGAACGCGGCGGCGGCGGAACCCGGTCAAAAACATAGTATCCGCGAAACTTCGTTTTGGCGGATACAAAAATATCCAGGTTCAATATGGCAAATATGTCCTGGCGGTTTCTGCGAAAAATTACATTCCAGTGTATGAAGGGGCGGGTCGAAGATTTAGGAAAAGGGGGTGTCCAAACCAGTTGGACTAAGGAAACGCCTAATAAAAATGTCCCCACATCCGGAAAGGGGGCGGGGGTCCAGGTCGCAAAATTTTGTCTGAAACCCTTCAAACAAGGCCTACAGGCCTAATGTGAACCTGTGCATTGGGAAATACACCAGGTATAATGTTTCGAGGCTGGACCATGACTTCTCATGTATATGAACAATGCAGGTACTAAAAATTTTGAATAAGAAACAATTACACAAACATCACTGCTGAAATTCTGGCATGGGTGCACACAACACAACTAGGGACCCATGGGTCTCAACACTCAGTTGAATTTGTCTATACGGATTTTTTTAAAGAAATTTTTCAGAATGACAGTCCTGTGACCTTAACCAATGACCTTGTAACAAGAAAATCTTAGAACTTAATATCTTTGAACTTGCAGCATTAGGATTATTGTAACAATCTTTTAAAAAGTGACCTTGACCTCTGACCTCTGACCTCAAATTCTACAAGTTTCCTCACTTTGGGCAAGTAAGCCATATGTGAACGTTGGAAAGTTCAGGATGAAAAGTTTGATTTACAGTGCATCCACAATCTTTTTAAAGATGTGGCTTCTGTGACCTTCAACTTAGATCGCTGGACCCTGAAAATCAAAATGAATTTACATATGTGGTTGGTCATTATTAAATAAAGTTTGAAGCCAGTCTGTCTATCCAAAGTAGACTTATCATCCATAAACTAATTTATGAATGGAGCGGCCCTGTGACCTTGACCTTTGACCTATGACCCAAAAATCAAACAGAATCTTCCCCTAGTGGCAGGTTAGCAATATCTTGCAGATGGAAGGTTTGCGATGAAAAGTTTGGCTTCAAATGCATACACATTCCTTTTAAAGAAATGGGTCCTGTGACCTTGACCTTTGACTGTTGGACCCCAAAATCAACATAGTTCTTACTTTAGTGGTGGGCCATTTATAAGTTAAGTTTGAAACCAATATATCAAACTTAACTGGAGTTATCATCTGGACGGATTGACAGACAGACAAACATACACACAGACAGACTGACAGACAGGGTGATTAGAATAGGGCATCCACTTGTGATCAATAAACACACCAGGTTTTGGGACACCAGATGTAATGACAGCTGAGAAACTGACATGATTGATGTCATTTTATAGTAAATAAATAGACAAATATTTGTTAAAATAGGAAAATCACCACGTTTCAGGAACTGACAAAACTAGTCATGGTCAATATTCAAGGCAAGATTCATGACAAACCGTGCATTAATTATCAAGATATTGGAGGTTTAGTATCAAATTTTTTACTTTTCTGGGGGGTACTTTCAAGTCCCATAGCTCAGAGGAAAACGGTCGCAGTGACCTAATTTCAGGTTTCCAAGGAAATTTTTAATTGGCCTCCCTGGATATTCACGTAGAAATTTCTAGGACCAGCTGTTATGATTTGTGCCCTGCAAACGGATGGCCTGTCGTCCAGACGGACGACGGACAAAGCGCCATTCCTATACCTCAGTTGACTTACAGTCAGCTGAGCTAAAAATGATTGTAGCTGGCACCATCAGTCTTGTATACAACAAAGCTATCAGAGATATATACATATGCCCAAGTTCAGACTGATATATCAAACCCCTCCTGAGAAATAAGCAGGGACACACACTGTGCAAAAAATTATTGTAGGTTGCACCACCAGTCTTGTATACGACAACTATACGATAATTAAAATACGATAGGTATAAATATGCCCAATTTCAGGATGATATATCAAATTCCTCTATAGAAATAAGCAGGCACAAAATTCACACACTGTGCAAATGTCCTTGTAGGTGGTGACAACTGTCTTGTGAACGAGAAACCCACCAAAGACACATAGACAGGTCAAAATATTAGGCCAATACATCAAACTTACCTTAAGTCTGATGCATTGGGCTGACCACGTTTAGGTGAGAAAGGCAGTTGCCCCGAGTGAACTGTGACAAATTTGCTAGCTCAGGCTACTGCACTGAGTGAACTCATGACCTGCACCTGGCTAGACTGGGTGAACTTTTGACCTGTACCTGGCTGCACTGAGTGAACTCTTGACCTGTTGCCTAATCTGATACAGTTGGCAGTCTGCCAAAGCTATAAATGGATTGGCTCCACATGCAGCCCCGAGGGGCATGACACCGATGAGGTGATCACATGGTTCCCATGAGGTGTTCACATGTCACCCATGAGGGGATCACATGCCTTGTGCTTGGCTGCACTGACTGAACTCTTGACCTATATCTGGCTGCACTGAATGAACTCTTGATCTATTGCCAAATCTGAAACAGTTGGCAGTTGCTTAACCTATGTAAATATACAGACACAATCTTGGCCTGTTGGCAAATATGTTTACACATACTGAAAGAATTTGGCTAAAATGCTTTTTTTCAAGCTGAAATATTCATAAACTTTTTATCAAAATATCTAGAAAAATAAAAGATTCAGTTCTTTCATTGTTAAAGGTCCAATAATTCTGCCAAAAATCATTCAAGTAAACTTGAACAAAGGCCACCTAAAAATAATTTTTGTGCCATGTAACAGAAGTTATCATTGAAACAATAATTTTGTAGAAGAACAGTTTTGCAGTCCCCAGTTTGAGTTAGACATAATAATGGCCATAAGACCAACTTAAGTTTTTCTGATATTATTGAAAGAACCGTGTCCTACGATAATTCTTTTGAAAAATTGAACGATTCAACTTGACAGTTTCATCATAAACATTTTAAGCTGAAAGAGGCTAAAATTATGAGGTTTTTGCCCATAAAAAACAGGTCAATATAGGTGGCACATCAAAATCTGTAACTACAAATATGAGTCATGTGACCAACATTTGCACAATACTTGGTAATGCTAGCTTTTTCCCTATAAAATCTAAGAAAATGCAATTAGCCAAAAAATAAGCAAAATCCGATAGAGTTTTTTAGATAACTAATTTTTTGCATAAAATTTTGTGATGCTAACTCTTGCCGTTTTCAAGATAGTATAGCTTAACGTACAGACGACGGACGATGGACGACGCCACACCATCGCATAAGCTCACAGGTTCGCTAAAAAAAAACAGGTCAATGTAGGTGGTACCATGAAATCTGCAACTTCAAATATGAGTCATGTGACCAACATTTGCACAATACTTGGTAATGCTAGCTTCTGTCTTTTCTGAGATTACTATGTCAGTATGCTTACTTGGCCAAATGACTAAGTTCAAATTTGAGTAACTCCGCTAAAATTCATCAAATGCAAACCATTTGAACAAATTTGAGAGGGCTTGCCTCTGGGATCATTTCTGTAAAATATTGAACAATTTGGCCGTTTACAAGAAGACTTTTAAAGGTGTTTCAGCTTCTCCCCTATAAAATCTAAGTAAATGCAGGTAGCAAAAAATATAAGCTGAATCCCACAACATTTGATATGTGACAGATAATTGCATAAAATCTGGGGATGGTAGCTCCTGCAATTCTTGAGAATTATGGGTTGATATACAGATGACCAATGACCCCCGTACAAAAAAAAGGTCAATGCAGGTGGCGCCACCAATACCTGAATTTCATATATGACCCGTGTGACCAACACTGGCATAAAATTTGGTGATGATAGCTCTGACTGTTTCTGAGATTGTCATTTTAGTATGCTTTTTTAGACAGATGACTAGGTTCAACTTCCTGTAATTTGGCCAAAATTCACAGAACTTGAACCATTTGAACAAACTTGAGAGAGATGGTATAAAAGATTATTTCTGTGAAATATTAAACAAATTGGCTTGACCGTTTCAGAGGAAAAGATTTTTAAAGGTTTTTTTTAGCTTTTTCTCAATAAAATCTAAGAAAATGCAGATTCTTTTCAGATGGCTAATTTTCTGCATTAAATTTCATTATGCTAGCACCAAGTGTTTTCGAAAGAGTATGGGTTAACGTATACCTGTGATTGTAAACATTGCCTGGCATGAGGAAATTTAAAATCATAAATCTACATTTTTTTAAAGTTTTTAAAAAACATTCTTGTCAATATTAACCATGGATAACCTGAAATCTAAATGTCTGGAGGCATGATGTAACGGATGCTGATAAACTGGTTGCAGGCTAGATGTATCTGCTTCACACAGCTAACATATATGGTAAAATGACTCAATTCAATCTTTATTATTCAGCCAAAATTCATTCTTTGGAAACATAAAAGACAATTATTATAAGAATTATTCAGGGGATTATTCTTGTAAAATATTAAACAAATTGGCCTCAGTAGCGCCAGCCAAAAAACGTTTTGCAAGTTTATAACTCATATGGGAAAATAAAGCAAAATGGCTAAGTTAAGCTTCCAATAATTCAGCCAAAAATCACTGAACCAAAACCATTTGAACAAACTTGAATTATCAACATCTAAGGATAATTAATGTGTGAGATTTACGAATTTGGCCCAGTGGTTTTTGAGAAGAAGATTTTTGTAGCCACTGAGCTAAAATGGGCTGTTATGGCATATGACTAAATTCAGCTTCCCATAACTCAGCCAAAAGTCACTGAACTGAGACCATTTGAACAAACTTCAGAAAGCACTACCCTATGATCATTTCTGTGTGATATTAAACAATTTGGCCAAATGGTTTCAGAGAAGAAGTTTTATGTAGCTGTCAGTATGATACGGGCACTGATGACCCCCGTTCAAAAAAAGCCGATGCAGGTGGCGCCACCAATACCTGAATTTGAGACATGACTCATGTGACCAACATTGGCATAAAATTTGGTGATGACAGCTCCAGCCGTTTCTTGGATTGTATTTTTAGTATGCTTTTTTGGACAGATGACTAAATTCAACTAGCTGTAATTCGGCCAAAAATCACCAAACTTAAACCATTCGAACAAACTTGAGAGAGATTGTTCCAGGGATCATTTCTGTGAAATATTGGACAATTTTGCTGAACAGTTTCAGAGAAGAAGATTTTTAAAGCTTTTTTAGCTTTTTCTCTATAAAATCTAAGAAAATGCAGTTAGCCAAAAAAATAAGCAAAATCCGAAAGTGTTTTTTAGATGACTTCCTTTTTGCAGAAAATTTCTTGATGCGAAACTCTTGCCGTTTTCAAGATAGTATGGGTTAACGTACAGACACACCATCGCATAAGCTCACAGGTTCGCTAAAAAGATTGCTTCGGATGGAAAGGGGGGTCCGGTACCGCCCCCCCCCCCCCCGGTCTGGGATCCACTACTGGTAAGGACGTTGAGGAAAACTTTGTATCAAAAGAAAAGATAGCACAATTGGCGAAAAAACCCTATATCTAAAACAAATTAAAAAGTAGTAAACCATTCAAGTGTAATATTTATTTTAAACTACATGTCAATATCTCAAGGGTTCCCTCAATCATGTCTCTATCTACGTTAAAACTTATACGTTAAAATTTATATTTTTTTTCATTTAAAATTTATATATTTTTTTTTTTCATTTAAAATTTATATTTTGATTCAATGAAAAAAAATTGTTCTTCACGGGAAAGACACGTTGAGGAAACACACAAAAAACTTTTGAGATTCTGTCATGTAGTTTAATAGATATTTTTTTTTTCATTCTGCTACCTTAACTAGACGTGATGCACGCACCATACTGACAAAACACAACTCAGATGAATGACAAAGTTTGCCTTTATTTAATAGCCAATCACAGACCTGCTATACCACACATGACAAGGCATTTGCATTCTTTCCAAATTATCACAAAATTGGTATTTTTACATCAAAACACATACACATGATGATTGTTCAATAGCTTTCCTCTAAACTCTACATGAAAGGTTGATAATTCACAGCTTTACTTTTAAATACACACATTATCTAGTCAAATGTTCGATCTTCAACGTTTGTCATTAAAGTATTTAGTGAAGCAAATGACCACTAGATGTCATTAATATGAGATCGTCAGATTCTAATAGTTTCATGGTTAACCTCCAGATGGTTGTACCTGTCAATTAAAAAATCCCAAAGACATGTACTTACTATTTAAACACCAGGGGAATTTTAATATGCATTATAACAAATGAAACAAAACTGTTGACTATTAGTTGTAGGTAACAGAACCTGATTTAAAAACGACCATTAGTAAATCATTAAATTAGAATTAACTGATACATATTTCAACCAACTGTTTACTAAAACCAGAACACAAACTGATCATCTTTCAGTTTGAGCACCGACGCACCATTGACTGAAACAAGTACACGTGACTACTAATGATAATCTAAACATTCAGTCACAACGCAATAAGGATTTTTGTATATATATATATATATATATATATATATATATATATATATATATATATATATATATATATATATATATATATATATATATACTGTGATGGGCTTCATATTCACAGGATAAAAATTTCGCATCTTCCATTTTTTCAGTGGTACCTGGGGGTTCCCTTTCTCGCGATCTCACAATACAACAAGTGACCCATGGGTCATGACGCTCAGCTGACAAGCATGACCTGTATTTAAAGCCTTCCCCAACACTTGTCCGGTATGGTATCAAAGGGCAAGCATAACAATAATTGCATAACTATAACATTATATGTGAACTGTTAGATTACTTTTTAAGGATTTCTAAGGTGGCTAACTGGCAGACATAATGGATTTCTGTAAAGTCTGACATTTGATATCACACATCCTCCAATAGGAGACCAAACTTGTAGCAAATTCTCCAAAGGATGTTGCAGTAATGAATGTCCAAAACAATTCAAAAGGCATTTTCAGGCCCTCATATTAGATTTATAGATATGCAAATGTAAAAAGTGTAAGTCCAATACTTTTTATTATCGCTTTTCAATGGGATCAGCAGGGTAGGTAAACTGCAAAACTTGAAAGAAAAGAAATGAGGAAAGCATGACTAAAAGTCTTGAAATAAAAAAAAAAGCCCTCCTAAATCCAGGTACTCATCTACATATTATGAGAACAAACATTTGCTTTTATATCTGGTGATTTATATAAAAATATTCAGATATCTAGGAAACTAAGTTTATTGCTATGATTCCATAAAATAAAATGCAAAATGTTCCCATCATCTTATAAATCAGTAGCTAAACCTTAAAGGCCAAGCACTCACATCCCTGGTTTGCCTGGCAGAATCTACCCTGTTTACTCCCTGAAGACATCTGGTAATTAGCCACACCTCATTATTATCTAATCAAGTGATCACCCTGCTGTGTCACTGGTGTCCAGTGCTCTCCTGCATGAACTCAGGCCCTGGACAGCAAGAAATCTGTGCATGCGGTAGCTAAGCCAGTGTCCAGTGCTTCCACAGCTTGTGCTTTAGCTGCCAGTGTCCAGTGCTTCTACAGCTTGTGCCGGAATCTGGGGCATTTTTATGGGTTGGTTCGATTTGCAAGGAATATTCTCTGTCTGTCTGTCTGTCTACCTGTTTGTCAAAAAAACTTTCACTAACATTTGAATGCAGACGGTTTATCATAATATTTATTATACAATATACACTGTTTATTGGCAATTTTATTGGAATGAAAAGTTTTTAGTGTGTATTCATAAGGATATGTTATATTGTGTAGTGTATAGTATAGTATATATATATATATATATATATATATATATATAAATATATATATACATATAAATATATAGTTATGTCCTATAAGATACTAAATATCACCATTCTATCTCCAACACAAAAAAAATCTAACTATATGCAATATGTTGCAGCATTGTCTCTAAAGACACGTTAAAAATTATATTAATGCAATCACAATTCAAATTTATTATTTTTGGATGCACTTGTAACAAAATAAAAAGGAAACACTAATGAAGACCAACTGAATATTGAATTATTTTGTTTCTTTCTATGGTGTGCAGACTGATCATTATTTGAATGGATGTTTGTTAATAAAAAAAACATCAGTGTCAGTGTACTCCTCTGCCAGTAATGTTTAGAATTTCTGAGTTGACTTAGTTCTACATATCTCCTGGTTTCTTTGTGAAGGATATGTATATATATATATATATATATATATATATATATACATAGTTATACATATATCTTATAGTTCCATCATATGTGTCAGTGTATATATTTTGTATATTTGCCATTGGTATATATTATTTTCAAATACATGTATTGTGTACAAATGTTGGATAATATTGCAGAACTCATTCTCTTTGTAAATATACCTAAGTGCCAGTCATATCAATTAACATATTTATATACTATATAAATATACTTGTCCAGGTATCAACACACCTAAGAAAAATCAAAATAATTCAATATTCAGTTGGTCTTCTGTAGTGTTTCCTCTTGTTTTTTTTTGTTACAAGTGCATCCATAATTAATAAATTTGAATTGGTTTTTGCATGTTTGCCCTGAAAATAAATGTTCATGTGTCTTTAGAGGCAATGCTGATACATTTTGCATAAATAAAAAAAAATATATATATATATATATATATATATATATATATATATATATATATCACATATACATATACATATACATATAAATACACCCTAAAAACTATTCCTTCCAATAAAATTGCCAGTAAACAATATATATACCTCTTCATTATTTTATGCATAGTTTGGTGAATAGTTTCCAATATATTGCTTTGTTGTAGGTTCCAGAGAGAGAGAGAGAGAGAGAGAGAGAGAGAGAGAGAGAGAGAGAGAGAGAGAGAGAGAGAGAGAGAGAGTGTGAAGGTGTCAGAGAGAGCGAGCGTATGTGTTTGTCTGTGTGAGTCTGAGAATTTTATATATATATATATATATATATATATATATATATATATATATATATGTATATATATATATATATATATATATATATATATATATATATATATATATATGTATAATAAATAGCACGTTAAACTGTTTGCATTCAACTGTGAGTCTTTCTGACAGACAGATAGACAGACAAATAATATTACATGCAAGTCTGAACCAAATCATAAAAATGCCCCACTCTGATCCCCGGCACAAGCTGTTGAAGCACTGGACACTGGCTTAGCTATACTGGACACAGGCTTAGCTATGCAAGCACAGATTTCTTGCTGTCCAGGGCCTGAGTTCAGGCTGGAGAGTGCTGGACCCCAGTGACACAGCAGGGTGATCACTTGATTAGATAATAATGAGGTGTGGCTAATTACCAGATGTCTTCAGGGAGTAAACAGGGTAGATTCTGCCAGGCAAACCAGGGATGTGAGTGCTTGGCCTTTAATACTATACTCTCACAGTCTTAATGCCTGGCTGAAGCATTCGGGCAAGTGTTTTTGTTATGCAGTAACGAGGTATTTATCACTCAGCCTTATCACTTAACAGGCTGATACAAAAGAGTCATATGTCACCAGCATCACTCACAATTACAGCCACCCAGCGAGATGTACCAGTTGGAGTGCAATGGTTATATGTACAAGAAAAATAGAGATAAGATAAAACTAGATGTGTCGGAACGACACGAATGCCCCCGCCTGGGGAAAATTAGAAACATTTGTAAAATTTTGAAATTTTTTTTAAGTTCAGGAGGTGTCGTATGGTCAAAAGTAGGTCAACAAGGGCAAAATGCAAACTCAATCTGTAACGGGTCATTATCAAGCAACACACCAAAAATCATGCCAGTATATGCAGGCATTGTGTAAAAAAGTCCATACATGTGCATTTTCCATAAAAATTTCTGTCTTTCATGAAATTTTCTATGTTTAGGAGCCGTAAAACAATCAAAAGTAGGTCAACCAGGACGAAACGCGAACTTGATCTGTAACTGTCATTATCTGCCCACACATAAAAAATCAGGGTGGTATCTGCAGGCATTGAGGAAAAAAAGTCAGTACATATGCATTTGTTATGAAAATTTCTATTTTTCATGAAACTTTCTATGTTCAGGAGCAGTCAAATGGTCAAAAGTAGGTCAGCTGGGACAAAACAGTCTCGATCTGTAACTGGTCATTATCTGCCTACACACCAAAAATCAGGGCCGTATCTGCAGGCACTGCGAAAAAAAGGCCATACATGTGCACTTTTTTATGAAATTTTCTATGTTAGAGCACTGTCAAACGGTCAAAAGTAGGTCAACTGAGACAAAATGTGAACTCGATCTTTAACTGGTCATTATCTGCCGATACACCAAAAACCAGGCCAATATCTGCAAGTATTGCGAAGAAAAGTCTGTACAAATGTATTTGTCATGAAAATTTATATTTTACATGAAATTTTCTATGTTCAGGAGCCGTAAAACGGTCAAAAGTAGGTCAACCGGGACGAAACGCGAACTTGATCTGTAACTGGTCTATATCTGCCCACACACCAAAAATCAGGCCAATATCCGCAGGCATTGCGAAAAAAAGTCCGTACATGTGAATCTGTCATGAATATTTCTATTTTTCATGAAATTGTCTTAGTTAAGGAGGCGTAAAAAGTTCAAAAGTAGGTCAACCGGGACGAAACGCTAACTCAATCTGTAACTGGTCATTATCTGCCCACACACAAAAAATCAGGCCAATATCTGGAGGCATTGCGAAAAAAGTCCGTACATGTGTATTTGTCATGAAATTTCTATTTTTCATGAAATTTGCAAAGTTTAGGAGCCGTAAAACGGTCAAAAGTAGGTCAACCGGGACGAAACGCGAACTCGATCTGTAACTGGTCTATATCTGCCCACACACAAAAAATCAGGCCAATATCTGCAGCCATTGCGAAAAAAATTCCGTACAACTGTTTGCTTTCGGAATGACGGAAGGACAGACATGGGTAAAACTATATGCCCCGGCCACTTTGTGGCGGGGGCATAAAAAGTTATTGTGAACATCCCTGACCTATGACCTTGGCCTTTTATCAACTGGATTCTTTCTAAATGATGGGTAACTACTAACAACTAACATCTTGCCGGGTGAATTACTTGGCAACCAATGAGTGAATAACTTAGACCTGCAACCTTTAACCTCCTGACCAGCTGACCTCAAATTCAATAGTTATTTCTTCATGCAAAAAGACCCATAAATATGAAGTTTGAATCACATTCAGTGATGCATAGATGTGGCATATGTGAAAGCCTGAAGGTTATGGTTGAACAGTTTCACTTGAAACATGTTCACAAGCATTTAGAACAATATTGTGACCTTCACCTTTGAACTTTTGAACTCAACATCGATAGGCTTCTTCCCCTATTGGTAGGTAAGCCATATATGACAGATGGAAAGTATAGATTGAAAAGTTTGCCTGAAAATGACTCCACGCAAGAAGAAGGTGCTGTGAACTTGACCTTTGACCTCAAAATCAACAAGTCTTTTCCCCTGTTGGCAGAGAAGCGATATCAGTGCTGAAAGGTTTGGAATGAAAGTTCTAGCTTGAAATGTGTCCACAACCTTTTCAAAGAAGTGGATCCTGTGACCCTGACCTTTGACCTTGTGACCTCAACATCAATAGGATTCTTCTCCCACTTAGTAGGTGAGCTATATGTGAAAGATCAAAGAATTGGAATGAAAGGTTTGGCTTAAAATGCATCCACAGGCTTTTCAAAGAAGTTGGTTCTGTGACCTTGACCTTTGACCTTGTTTTGACCACAAAATAATTATGGTTCTTCCCCTGTAGGTAGGTGAGCTGTATGTGAAAGATGGAAGGTTTGGGATGAAAATTTTGGCTTAAAGAATTATTTCTGGGGGGGTGAGAACACATCCCATAACTTTGAGAATATAGGTCGCAGTGACCTAATTTCAGGTTTGCAAGGAGATCTTTTTAGAACCTCTAAGACTGCATAGGGTTCATGGCCCTAGCCCTTACGGTTAAGATTTGTGCCCTGCTAAGGGACGGCCGGCCGGCCGGACGGACAGACGGAAGAACGATGGACAAAGACCCATCGCTACAGCCCAGCATGACTGAAAGTCAGCTGAGCTAAAAACCTATACACCATTATCACGGGAATTAATAAAATAAATCAAATGTTATGTGCCTGAAAACTTATCTACATAATATTTTGTTCATTTATGGCAGATAATTGTAATGATACTATTTAAAATATCTATCTCTGAACATACACAACCTATTTTTATTTATAATGTCAGCCTTATACTGATCCACTTTGCCTTCGATGATGGGACATCTTATTACAAAAGGTTTTATTTTATAATAATTTCACAATGCAAATATCAGGAATCTGAAACCCTTGTGAACAAAAAAGGGCAACCAGAGTACATATTAGTTCTGTTACATCTCTCTTTTGTTACATCACTTGTCCCGCAACTCAGAGAAGCATTGATGAATATACAAAAATCAAGATCTTTTATCACTGATAAAATCAGTGAAGTGTTAAAACCATGTACGTATACAGGTTTAAGATTCACAAGGATGACATCATAAACAAACCCTATAACAGGCAGCATGTGAGAGTTAAACCCTTAAATGTTACAACTCCTGGCTATGAGGAGCTGTGAAGCTTATGACTTGAGTATATATATGGAGATGGCTACAATTAACATCTTATTTTAAAGTGCCCACACATTAACGCGAAAACATTTCATATAACAAGCTGCTTCCTTTAACTTTGAATAGAATGGTACCAAAACATTTTATAAGGATACACCTTATTTCACAAATATAATTTTTATGAGAAGCATATGGCCTAGATTTACATTTAACTCATGGTTATTTTTATATAAAAATTAACTCATGATCATTAACAATAACACTTGCATATTTTTACATTCTATAGTGTGGTGAAAGCATGGCACAAATAACTTTTGATAAAAGGAATTATACAATAATATGCACCTCTGTCTTATCATGTTATTTTCTTAACATACACTCACTGTGTAAAAGTATGGATTATACAGATATCCTGAGATAACAATAGAAAAGCATTACACATACAATGCAAAATAAAATATTCTTGTTTAAATAGGAAACAAATATTAGCACTTAATCATATTTATCACATTACTTATAACTATTGCATCATACTATAGTATAGTCTGTTACTCAAGGATTTGATAACATGACCAATGTGTATTCTTAAATCAGCTAGGGGGAGGAAAATAAATGTTCCTGAAGCCAAACCTCTGAAAACACAAATTAGACTTGACACAAAAAAGAATAATGTAAGCTTATTAAGATTTAACCACAGAATTTCACTGTTTTCAAACATATATATTTTACTTCTGCTGCTGCACTTGCATGTGTGTGTGTGTGTGTGTGTGCACAAGCAAGTTTGTGGAATAATATGTGCAGTCAGTTGATACTGACTTTATAATTAGTACTGTAACATATGCTTTAGCAGATAAAAAACTTAGATTACAGCTGCCATTTCCTAATGGATGTGGCTACAGATACAGATATACCAGGGTTTGTTTCAGCAGTGACTGTCCAGCTTAAGTTACAGTTTTACACATACAGACAGGGCATACTGGCAGCTCTATGAGTAAACTTAAAAGTCAAATGTGATACACTCTAAAGCTTTTTTGTGGATCTACATGTGGAAATAAACCTGCTTGACTGTGTCTTTGTCAATATCCATATTCTGATGAGTGATCATGTAGTTTTACATACTGCTGGTTGTATGCTGGGGCTACAGTGCAGTTTGTGAAGTTACATAATTTATTTCTGAATATAATTATGTTAAAACAAGCATTCAGATTACTACTGATGTCACATTGTGAATGATGCAGCTTGCTGTATTAATCATAATACTTGGGATGAAATGATAGTCTCACGTATCTCAGTATCCTGTGATAAGATACAAATCCTAATTTTTTTCTCAAAATATGATACAAATATAAGGTGTAACAAATATATATTCAAATTATTTTTTAAATATTAGCCAATCAGGAGTCAAACTTATTTCTGGCCAATTATGTTCAACTTTGCATACATGATATGGAACTTAGAAACAATTATTAAGTAAGGGACATCACATGCTTTCAGATAACTGAATGTTATCAACATGTCAGTGCCTGAAATTATGATATCACTGATCATAAGACATCTGCCTTTGTATCATGATGTATCAATACAGACCTTACAAAATGGAGATTACAATGTTGAACCAATAACACAAATATTCCTGAAGTACACAAGAGTGGAAGGGCCCAGATTAGATCTGCAGGACAAGACCAGCGGATGAAACGTTGTCACCACCACCACCAGTCTGTACAACGTCTGTACACACCAGTACAGGTGCAATACAAATATTAAAATCTTCCTCCTCCCAACATGATACCGGACGTTCAGCTTGAAATGGTATCCTATGACTCTGCTGCCCTCTACTGGTAGAAAAAGAGTCATCCATCAAAATACGAGCTTTTTCTGTGTGGATAAAACTTGAACCACACACGTGACGATTTGCTGTCAGAGAAGCTTTAGCTGCTGCTGACATGGTATTTTTCCACGGCGAACCTTTTGTCGTTAATATCGCCTGGTATGCTAACGTGTGCACATGTAGCCTTGTAAGTTTTCTTCGGCCGGCTGTTTCTGGTGTGTTTCTCAATGTGCTATAAACGGCTCTCATTTGATCAAGCACTGTTGCTACTCTTGGGTATGGGTCAGAAATCAGCGTCACGCTTCCATTGTTGAGGAGACTGTGAAGGTTAGGCAGCTCTTGCTCGTTCATTCCCAAGGAATCGGCGTAGTACACTACATTCTTAATAATGTCCATCATACAAGCCTCTTCAGCAAATGATGCCATCTCAAAATGGATCCTTGTTGTGTCAGGCATCTGTGCCATCAGATCACGAAGCATGCCAAGCCGCTCGGCCCGCTCTCCTGTTAATTAGAAATCAGATGATAATCTGATTAAATGTTATATTGTTAATAAGAAAATGACAGCATCATAAATTACTGCAATATCTGGTTTAATTAATTCTTTCTAACACTCCTTAATATCACATACCAGAAAAAAAGGCAATCCAATAATCTGCCCATTTATTTTAAGACTGGGGGTGAAAGTCCAGCCTCCATTTGTCAGATGTGGACTTCGATCTGTAAGTTTACTGATTGCCAAGTCAGAACTGTTTACCACTTAACAACAGTGGTTTAAGGTAGTGAGGGAAATGTCTTACAGACTCTTGTATTTGAAAAACAAACAGATGGTTCTGGTACCTGTGTTAAATGGGAAGTCATCCATCATCTGTAGACCTCCGACCACCAGGAGTTTAGGTTTGAACGTTATGACCTGAGACGTGAACTCTTCCAGAGCACTGAGTGTGGGGTTGGTACGATCACTGTGTACGATGAACCTGAAACATGTTAAGGTTGCAGGTAATGGCACGTCACTCATCGTGGGGACAGTTTGTCAATAAATTTTTTTTTTTAATTTTGAAAATTAAGTCATTATTCTTTGATGGCTTGCTTGTCTCTTTGTCAGTACTTGTAACACCAAGATATCAAGAATGAATGTGTTGGAGGTTACGAACACAAAAACTCGTGTTTTAGGTATATAGCCTATGGAAATTGTAGCAAAATGAAGGATAACCTTAGACCCTGGTAGGTTGTGAATAAATATCAACAAAATCAGCTTTATCTCTGTATACCATAAAATATGTTTTTTTCATAAATATTTTATCCAAAACCAAGCAATACTGAGCCATGTTTTATAGTTACTACAAAACATTTTTCATATTCTCCTTTACCCTAAAGCCTACCCATTATCAAAATCTGAATACAGTCATAATTTTGGCCTAAACAGAAGATATAATGATCATATATGGGCTTTACTTTATATTTTTTTACAAGGTTCCTCCATACCTGTTTGCTCGGGGTGCTTCATATTGCCCCCATTTTGTTCCCTTTGAGTATTCTAACAGTAGGTGTACATCATCCTCCTTAATCTGACCTCCAGCGACTGTCATAACACAAGAATGATCAAATCAAACATCAAGTAAACCATCAAGGGTGCACAGACTGATGGTTCACCCACTTAAACTGAATAAACCCAAGAATAACAAGTGTACACATGTTTCCATGTTTTCATGAGAGGATAAACAAGTAGCTTAACATATACGCACATTTTCAGGTTGCTGAACACAGATGCACAGATTTTGTAAAATTTGTTCAGGCAACTTTTCTTAATGGTGTATAAATCTACCATTTCAGCATTACCATTTTGTTATATCTCAGTCAAATGTACCTAGATGAAGTCAGTCAGCAGAAAGGATATATATGTTTCAGCTTTGTCTAAAAATATCTTTATCATACTGTACATGCAATACAAATTGAAAATAAACAAACATTTTTCTGTCTGCATACATGGGGGGGGGGGGGGGGGGGGGACAAGCTATAGGGTCTCTGTGGGTCTTAGACCAAAAGTAGGACATACTTAATATTTCTTCACTTATTTCTTTGGCGAGTTTCTTCGTCAGCTTGGCACCCAGCAGGACTTTACAGCCTTCCCGGTGAAACCTGGCGGCCATGACGGGAGCATTCCCTCCCATTGCGTAGCGAGTACCATCAATCTGTCGGGCTGCGTCCAGAAGTCTCTCAAAAAGTGTCTCATTCTTTACGTACCTCCTGAAATATAAAACATTACCAGTGTACTAAATCAAAAAGTGAATACCTCTTGATCAACACTAAACAAGGGACCCATGGGTCACGGCGCTCAGCTGATAAATATGATAAAAAAATATGATTTAGAAACAAGGCACATGCTTGTTTTGTGTGGAAATAAATATAAGCTGTTTTATGAGTTGTGGGTGTTTAGCTTATGTATGATTTTGATAGTATCTTTGGAGACAGGGAAGAGGATTGATTTCATTTATTTTATTAACAAATGGAGTGCTATTGTTACACAGATTTTGATTTGGCCATATAACTTATAGCAGAACATATAATATAAGAATTTAACTATTTATTAAATATAATTACAAATTGTCCCAAATATAATTTTTATTTAAAATAATAAGAGAATGGTATGATTTTTTAAAATAAAATACAACTGAAATGATTATTAAAATAATATCAAAGAATATATTCATGAATGCATTCATGAATACATTTTGAAAGTATTTGCACTGGTACTCATACTGTTATTGTATCCGCCAAAACAGAGTTTTGCGGATACTATGTTTTCAGCCCACCGCCGCCGCCGCCGCGGCGTAGGTGTCGGGAGAACTCCTCCGTAACCGCTGGGCGGAATTTTACAAAACCCGGGATTATGTTCGGGTCACATGTGAACTGCTGCGCCCCGATTTTGTTTTGACCTCTGACCTTTCCTCTGTGCTCTGCGTCCATTTGTGCATCTGTTTCCACACATAAACCCACATATCTCATGAACCGTTTGACAGATCAGGAAAATTTTTTAGCACAAATGTAGCCCTTGGAGAGCTTTATAACATACACAAAAAATGGTGGCGCCACCTGCAACCATGTTTGCACAGTGTCCATCTGTTTGTCTGCCTTGGGTTAAAATCACTCATATCTCTGCAGTGACTTGACTAATTCACCTGAAATTCGGCATGCGTATACATCCTGGATAGCTTTTCTGATTTTATGACAGGTGGCGCCACCTACATTCACGTTTACGCTGTAGACATCCAAGCTCATATCTCGGGAAGCGTTTGACCGATTGGGCCAAAATTTTGCATGTGTATAGATCTCACACAGCTCTTTATCATACGCAAAACTGGTGGCGCCACCTGCAGCCATTTTTGCACAGCTCCTGTCTGTTTGTCTGCCTGGGATAAAATCACTCATATCTCAGCAGTGGTTTGACATATCTGGCTAAAATTTTGCAGGTTTATACATCCCCGACAGCTCTCTTGATTTTATGACAGGTGGCGCCACCTACATTCTAGTTTATGTAGCAGACATCCAAGCTCATATCTTGGGAACCGTTTGACCGATGGGGCCAAAGTTTTGCATGTGTATAGTTCTTTATCATACGCAAAACTGGTGGCGTCACCTGCAACCATTTTTGCTCAGCGTCCATCTGTTTGTCTGCCACGGGCTAAAATCACTCACATACATGCAGTGGTTTAACTTATCTGCCTTAAATTTTGCATATGTATACAACTTGGACGGCTTTCTGGATTTTGTGGTAGGGGGGCAACCTACATACACAATTTGGCTGCAGACATCCATGCTAATATGCAACACTTCACTCTATTTCCCCATGCCACTCAATCCATGCCTCACTTCACCCATTCCACTCTGATTTAGGCGGATACACGTAGTCGCTTGTCGACTACCGGTATTCTAGTTTTTACCTGAATTCCCATTCTTATGCAAGAAATTTTATAATGGAGTACATATTCATATTTCTATTCAAATACATTTGCAAAGTATTCGCACCATGTCTGGTATTTATTCAGTTTTCACCAAACAATGATGTTGAGAATCCATAATTTACAAAATTCAAACATTTAAATAATGATCATGAGTACCTGGTTTTATTGCTTTTATTCATATTTAAAAAAATAAATTTATATATTCATTTTGGACTAATTTCACATCAATGTACACACTAGACACAGCAGGAATCTAGATTAATATTATCAACTGCATCTTTGTCTATCATTAATTTCCTTCATATGATCCCTAATGATTAGTAATGAATAATATGATTTATTTTTTATCATTAAAATTGAACTGAAAAATACCATAGGTGACTGCATGGTGTTATTTGGAATACATGACATTCTATTAATTGATACAAGATTCTTATATCATCAGTAACTGCAAGTTAATTTCCTGTTATTATCAACTAACAAATTCCTTTTCCATTTTTCTTTAATTTGTTATTAAAAAACAATAAAAATTTATTGATTTATTGTTCATTGTTATGTTGTTAGTTAAAACTACTAGATGAGTTGGGTTTGACACCTGGATCAACTGTGGCTGGCCATAAGCTGCCTGGCTGCCCCAGTGTATGCCTCGCTTCAAGCATGCATAATTTGATGAAAGGTCAACAAGGTCAACATACAGGTGACTCAAGAGGGGCTGGGGAGAGCTAAGGTCTGACATGGTCTCATAAAAACATTAATAAAAGCTACAATTTTGGTCAATTTCTTTCAGCTTTCTGAACTAAAAAGCTGAAATCTTTATGTGTGCATGATATGAAAATTATATCAACAGTGCTCTCAGGAAACAAATGTGCCACCGTCAAAGTTTGGCAAAATTTAAGGTACTAATTTTATATTTAGACTAATAACTTATAAAATTTGAAAAATTCAGAACTAATTTTGGGTATTCAATTGAATCTTGATAAAATAATGTTACATCCATGACAAAAAATCTCTAGCTTCAGCAATCCTCTTGTTAAGGGAGTAAATATATTTCTTGATTTTTTACAAAGTGCATTATGTTTGGGCCCATAACTTAAAACAATTACACAATACTGACATCATTTCTGGCATGTGCATAGAGAATGTATAGAAAAATATGTATATTGTATATGATTAAAGTCCGATCAGTGGTTTTGATATTAGGCAGTCTTGAAGTGTAACAATGGGTTTTTAATGGAAAAATTAAGTTTTTCATTAATATACTGAAGGTATTAAGTCCTAGTGACCAAATTCTTGGTATGGTGGGGGTTTTTGGAGACATCTAAGTGTATGCCAAATTTTAGGAACTAAATGCTGAAGCTGGGGAGCTGAGCTCTTGCAAACTGCATAACACTAGCTTGATGTAAACAATATGTTACATGGTGCTTGAAAACTTGAATAAAATCTACAGTTTTTGATCAACTGGTTTCAAATTTTTAATGTTAACAGACAAAATGCAAACAAAAACAGGCTGTGAAAATTAAATCCACAGTACTTACAGGAAAAAAACGTGCCATGGTCAAAGTTGGGCAAAATTTAAGGTACCGATTTTTTATTTTTGTTAATATTTAAAAAAAATTTAAAGATTTTGATCTAATTTTGGGTATACAATTTAATTTTGATTAAATAAAGTTATATTACTGGAAAAAAAAGTCCATAGCTTTAACATGTTTTGTGTTAAGTGATCAAATATCTTTCCTGATTTTTTACAAAATGCATTATATTTCGGCCCATAACTTTTTTAAATTATATAATACAGACATAATTTCTGGCATGTATATAGGAACTATATAGGGGAATATTTATGGTAAATATGAGTAAAAACAGATGAGCAGTTTTGATATTAGGCAGTCCTGAAATGTGAAAATAGGTTTTTAATAAAAAATTGAGTTTTTCCTTAATTTCTCAAAGGAACGAAGTCGCAAAGACCCAGTTTTCAGCTTGGTAGGAGATCTTGGGGACATCTAACATTATGCCGAATTTTGGATTCCTAAGTCTTACAGTTTCAAAACATGCCACATCTACGGACGGACGGACAGACGGACGGACGACGGACAATGGACCACGACTATAGCTCAGATGACTTATAGTCAGCTGAGCTAAAAATGCTGCTGTTAAAAATTCTTGAAAGAGCAACAAAACTGAAATAAAAGTTAACATTTTTATGGGGTGGAAAAGGCTGCCTAAAATTTTTACTAGTTGATTACTTGACCAATGATCTTAACAGGTATGTACATCTGCAGTATTCCATTTCAGTTGGGGAATATGAGAGAGAGAGGAAGCACAACTTACTTTTATTTGTATCTTTGTGTAATCACAAATTTTAATGAAATTATCCGCAAGGCTAGATCACACCCAGGGAACAATACTGTTGTTAATATTATATTTTGGAGGAATCTGGAATTTTGGATCACAATATACAGTTAATTTTTAATTGAAGGTTATACACCATTGTCACATGAATATGTGGTGGACATTACCAGTTCAAGTAAACTTTGAGAGAAGTTGCAGCTTCTGACTGTCACACGTGCAGGGTATTTGACTTACTGACACAACAAGATTTATTTTATTTTAAAAATAAAAATATTTGAAGTTATATAAGTCGGGTTATAACAATGTCTTGACAGGACCATGAACATCAATACACAGTCACACATGACATGATGTTATGTGAAGTATGTGATCACAAGTGAACATTTGGTGTTTACAAATGTGAATCATGATTATGCTGACTCATTGTTAATGTCATGACCAGCAACATAAGGTTTCACATACTGCACTGATTAAACATGTAGCCCCACAATAACCAGGGTATTCCATCACTGTTATCTTCAACACTGCACCATATCATTGTTATAAATATGTCATATTTAATACTAATCTTTTATAATGATACAGCAGCTCCCATGAATTACTAATCCAGGATGCAAAAAACCTTAAGATAAACTAGTCTGGTTCAGGAACTGATGTAAGCCAGTCTTAGCCAGGAGACTGTTGTTAGTTGAGGAAATGGTCTTGAAACCAAAACTGTTGTTGCTTTTTTGTTCACAAGGGTTTAACATTTTCCAATGGGGAATTATCCAAAAAATAAAACTTTTACAATTAAGAGGTCAAATTGTGGTGGTCACATTATACTCAAATATAAACAAAATAGATTTTGTATTTTCAAGGAGTTTTATTATTAATTACATCAAATCTTTAAAATTATCCGCCATTTATGAACAATAATTGCAATTCATTCAATGTTCCCATTGGTCCACGTCCAATTCTAAAGATTTAGCGCACATGTATATTATTTGATAAAATTAATTCATATAATTATCATTTCTTTGCGCAGGATTTCAATATGGTAAGATCGTGAAAGATGAACCTTCGGGAAACACTGGAAATCGGCAAATTTTAACCACATGTATATGAAGCCCACCACAGTATGTTACGGATACCAGTTTTGGTCTCACAGGTCCTGGAACTGGTACTCTGCCTTGAAGCAGAATGGTTGTGGGCTCTATTTGGTGTTGACTCTGAGACCAAGCAGGAAATTACAGTTTTTTTTAAGTAAGCATCATTTAATGCATACATGGGTAATTTGCTCTCTGTTTTATGTTTTCTCTCATCAGCACAAGAGGTTATATGTTCATCTTGCTTGCCTGTTCATCTGTTGGTCTGGTAGCAATATATATTACTCCAAATGCTAACACAGGGTTAACTGATATTTATGTGAACCTTGGATCTGGTGTAAAAATATAGATGATAGTTGCATGTGCATAGAATTATAGTCTCTCTTTCTCTGAGCTTGGCTGATAGCCACATTTGGTTCATTATTAACATAATACATCAAATTCTAAGTTCTCCTGTGTTTGTCCATGTGTGAACAATGCCTCAAGGAGATGTGATAACTGGTTTTTGCACTCCATGCACTGAATACCAAAAAGAAAATCTCTGCATAGCACTAGCTGGTTTAGTCAAGCATTAAATTTGAAAATGAGATTGTATGTGATGAGCAGACACCAAAAACCAAACCATACAAGCTTATCAGTATTAATGGATTAATTTTTCATCATCTAGACAATGCTACAATTTTAATTAATACTCTTTGTTTATATTCCCAGGCAATGAAGCAATCTGGTATGTAAATTGTCATGATAAGGCCATGGCCTATAAATGGAATGAAGATAGTCTAATGAAGAGGAATCAACACTTTATCACTACACTTTTAGTGCTCTTTTTTAGGCTTTGGTGATTAAATGGTGTATTGATATGTTGCAGTATAAATTCATTAAATTGAATATAATGTCAAATACTGTATCTGTATTGTCAGATGTCCCAGTATCTATACACTTAAGTTATCTCATTGGTACACACAATATATATATATATATATATATATATATATATATATATATATATATATATACATACATACATACATACACAGTGAAACCTTGTGTCAAACTCTCTTAAGGCGAATACCCCATTTATGTAGAAGTTACAGACTTGATATTCCTGAAAACTTTTTTATAACCAAATAAAACCTGCCTGTGTTGAACTTCGGATTTGTGTTGAAGTTTTGTGAGGGTCCCTTAGACTTTAACACAGGTTTCACTATATATACATACATATACATATAAATACATATATATACATATATACACATATAGCAAGCAAGGGCCTGCATATTCTCTGATTTTCCTGAATCTGATTTTCCAGGTACACTGCTGAGGTATCACCTGAGGATTATTCCGTGTTCTAGGTCTCCACCACTGGATTTTAGTCTGGGCTAATCCAGTTTAAAACTGAGCTGGCCAAGATTGCAGTTGTAATCTGGACTGGTTCAGATCCAAATTTAAATTCTGGATGCCAAGTTTTAAACTGGACCAGATTCTAACTGGGGCCGTGACATACATACATGTATGTCTGAGCTCAGGATGTCTTTTTCACCAACCACATCTCCCCTTGGACCACCCAGTTGTCAAAACAAGACCAACCTGAGAACAGGGATTTGACTCACTTTCCCATATAAACTGGGGTTTTAAGGGAACTGATTACAAACAGTCATTAACTTAAGTGACACTTAATCCAACTGTACATAACTAAAAGGCCCTTAATTTGTCATTTTCTTAGGTCAATGCTGCATGTTAGAAATATATCTTCCTCTTTCATATATTAAATTTTGATGCTCCATTTATTGAACCTTAATTCCTATGGTTTTGAAAGTACCGTCACCATTTAGTACCTTTTATATTATAAAGGTATTTAAAGGGACACCTGGGGGGCGGCAGCGTGCTAGTGGTAGCTCAGGCAGGGAGATTTGACCCTCGTGACCAGCGTCACATGATTAGTATTGTAAGCATTTTGCGCACAGCATTGGTGCAAGCAGCAGCGCCATTTTCTGCCGGGAAAATTGGCTTTTACCAAGTTTTCAGACAGTGTCAAACTGGTCTATTATAGTGTTAACTCGCGTCCTCTGTAAAAATGTCGACTTTTAGTAAATGGATTGAGGATAACGAACTATCGGAGGACTGTGTAACCATTTTAAGTGAGGCAGGGTTCACCTCACTTAGGAGTTGTTAAATGCTAACAGAAGCTCTCGTTCAAAAGCATTTCGGCAAAGCGTTGTCGCTTGGACAAATATTGCTTTTACAGGAAGCTGTCGCGTCGCTGCAAGAGAGCATGTCTTCTAAGCAAAAAACAGACCAGGATACAAAAGACCGGGACTGCAAAGCTCACCTCAAAACCAACGACCCATCCCCGGGAAATCTCGGGCCACCGCAGCCTTTTGGTGAATTCGCTGATGACGGTGCAACTGACATGGCAGCGCCCATCCAGCAGCCCCCACAGAATACCTTTTCGCTTGAAAATCACCACACAGGTAGTGGCGAGCTGGACTACTCGAAGCTCTGCCAACTCTTGGAGATGACAGACCATAAGACCGGCCCGCGTGATAATATTCCGAGCGGAAACGGAGGTAAGAGCTATTTCGACCCATTTTCGCTCAGCGCTGACCCCTGCAGTAAAGTTAAACACAGAGACGTGAGGGACTATGTTATGTTCGGCCAACAATACACGGTGCGCAATGCCAATCACCAGCCCATCAAGGTAGGGGACTTCGAATTGTCCTTATCGGACAAAAGGGTACCAATGGACAGGCTTAGCCCCCTTCAATTTTTTTAGGGGAGTTTAAAGATCTTAAAAGAGATGGTGGCAAAAGATGGAGCTGACTTAGTGTGCGTAATGAATTACATCGCTTATCTTACAAAGATTGCCTGTATAGGACAGTCCTTCTCCTGGCCCTCTGTACTTAAATGCGATGCACAATACAGAAAATCCCAGGCTGCGATGGGGTTTACTTGGGGAGCGGACAGCCCTTTTCTAATGCAACTCCTACTTAGACAATCAGAAGGAGACAAAAAAAAAATAGCGCCAAGCAATGGATCCGCTGGTGGTCTAAGGTCGAGACATTATAAATACGACCCTGCCTCTGGCCGCATTGTGTGTGAGAGATTTAACGGGAGAAATGGTTGCGCATTAAGGCAGTGTCGATATGCACATGTCTGTCTGACATGTTTTTCTCAGACTCATGGGGACTATTTTCATAAGCAACCTGCGCAGAACAAGACAACAATGAATAGTGATGCTAGACAGAACACTCAACCACAGTCGGTTCAGCCAACCCCTATGCACCAAGTACCAAGACCCTACTGACTGCCCCAGTGCCAGGTGTACTCAACCTTGACAGAACGGATTGGAGTGTGGTCAGATGAACTTTTGTATGATAAAGATAGAGACTTTATACTTGCAGGCCTCGCTGAGGGCTTTAACATTATTGATAGTCCAACTGTAAAAAATATTCAAAGAGTTAAGACAACCAATAGTAAATCAGCAATTTTTCAAGCAAATAAAATGAAAGTAGAAAGGCAAATAGTATCTGAAATGGAGAATGGCAATTACATTTGTCCTGCACAAGACCCTTTGATAATTAGTGCACTCTCTGCCGTACCGAAGTCGGACGGTGGTATACGACTTGTACATGATTTTAGTCGCCCTCATGGTAGAGCAGTAAATGATTTTGTGGAAAAGTGTCCTTTTCAATATGACTCCGTACAAAATGCATTAGAAATTATTCAGCAGGGGAGCTATATGGCAAAGGTTGACCTGCAATCGGCTTATAGGTGCGTGCCGATACACCCTACAAATTTCCCCCTTACAGGTCTCCAGTGGACTTTTCATGATAACGAAGTCCCTGTTACTTTGGTTGATACAAAATTACCCTTCGGGGCTCGTAAAAGTCCAGAAATATTTCACCGTATAACACAGGCTGTTAAACGGATGATGGAGAGACGAGGCTTCAAACTGGTGGTATATCTTGATGATTTCCTGATAATAGGAGACTCATTAAATAATTGCTTGTGTGGGTATAACTGTTTGTTGACATTATTGCGTAGGTTGGGTTTTCACATAAATTGGAAAAAAGCGTGTGACCCCACAACTAGGATAACTTTCCTGGGGACGGTAATTGACTCCGCAAGGGGCACTCTTTCTCTTGAGACTGGAAAGGTAAACCAACTTAGGAAATTACTTAAGAATTATAGTAAACGCACCAGAGCTTCTAAACGTCAGCTGGAGTCACTGGCAGGAAAATTATCTTGGGCCTCAAATGTTATCCCCTGGGGAAGGACCCACCTGAGACCTATTTTTAATGTCATTAAAGATCTAAAGATGCCCCACCATAAATGTAGACTTGACAGTCTGTTCTCAGAACTAGCATGGTGGTTCAAGTGGTTAGCTGCAGGTAATAATACTCGGTTAATTTGGGACACTCGGCCAACTTGTCATATTTTCACAGATGCCAGCACCCAAGCCGGCGGAGCATTCTGCAATGGTGACTGGTTCTATGTCAATTGGCATGCTGATATTACCCAGCTTAGTCAAGAGCATATTAACATTAAAGAGCTTGCATCAATTGTGTTGGCAGCGCGCCGATGGGGCGACAAGTGGCTCAACCAACAGATAATTGTGCATACAGATAGTGAAGTCGCGATGTCTATCATTAATAAGGGTGCATCACCTGTAAATGTATGTAACAACTTACTTAAAGAACTCTGCTTTTTATCTTTGAAGTTTAACTTTTCTATTAGGTGTACCCACATTCGGGGAATGGATAACTGTATTGCAGACCTTATAAGTCGCTTACATGATGATAATAATATTGAGAAGTTTCTTATGGCAATACAGGGTCTCTATGTGGGTCAGAATTTGTTGCCACCAATTTATAACTTTGCCGATCATATGACTAAACAATCATTGTTTTACATTTCCAGTAAGCCTCGCGACAACACAGTTACGGGAGGAACTGGATAATGAAGTTTCATACTGGAGAGCACAACTATTCGCTGCTTCAACCAAGTCTGCATATAGATCGCACCTTCGGTCATATATAAAATTCTGTAGAGCAATTGATTGTGAGCCAGTCCCGGTGTCCACAAAAAACATTTGTAGATATGCAGCTTTTCTTGCGCGGAGATGTGCGATTTCATCAATCAGACAGTATATGAACATTATTAGAATCCTTCATCTGGATTTTGGCCTTGAGAATCCTCTTTCTTCATGGGAAATCAAATCTGTACTGGGGGGTATTAAGCGACACAAAGGTGACCCCCCCCTAATCAGAAAGCACCAATCCTTCCTAGTCACTTGTTTAAGCTACATTCATATTTGAACCTTCAGGACATCAGGGACCTTCAATTATGGGCTGTTTGCCTGACAGCTTTTTTTGGCCTTCTGAGAATCAGTAATGTCACCAGCCGCTCCCTTTCCGATCCCGGCATGTCAGTACTACGAGAAAACTTTTCTATTACAGCAAAGGGTGCTATTTTGCGTGTGCCAAAGTCAAAATCTAATCAGTTCAAAGCTAAGGTACATGAGGTCACACTGCCATATATTCCAGGTAGTCCACTCTGCCCAGTATCTGCCATTGTCAAGTTTATCCAGCTTTCCAGAGTACAATTTAATGAGTCCACTGCCCCTCTATTTGCTATGGGGATTCTACAGGGAACCCTATTGGGTTGACTCAGGTCACATTTCGCATACGCTTACTGAAAGCTTTAGTTGATATTGGTCTTTCATCAACAAAATATAATACACATAGTCTGCGTAGAGGGGGAGCCACCTGGCTCATGTCTATGGGCATCCCCTTGGCAATGGTAAAGACAATGGGAGATTGGAAAAGTAATGCTGTGTATCAATACATCAAACCCACCAATGATATAAAATTCTCAATGATGAAATCTGCGACAGATAGACTTTGTTTTAACATCCAACAGTAACTGCATATTGGGTTGGGATCTTAGATATGATTGTATGAATTTGTATGTATTTTATAATCATTGTGTAGTCTCGAGTTTCGTGTTCATACTTATGTGTGATATCGGTTTAATGTCCATGATGGGTTTAGATGTTTTATGTACTTTCGTAATAAATAATTGAAGCCCGTCCTGGTGTGGTTCTTTTAAGTACCTTTTATATTATAAAGGTATTTAAAGGGACACCTGGGGAGCGGCAGCGTGCTAGTGGTAGCTCAGGCAGGGAGATTTGACCCTCGTGACCAGCGTCACATGATTAGTATTGTAAGCATTTTGCGCACAGCATTGGTGCAAGCAGCAGCGCCATTTTCTGCCGGGAAAATTGCACCCATCCACCCTTGACCCCTAATTTTAATGAAATATGTGTCACATAGATCTGACATATGTTTGGTTTTTAAGCTGAAGGAGTCGAGGTGGTGGGATCTTAGATATGATTGTATGAATTTGTATGTATTTTATAATCATTGTGTAGTCTCGAGTTTAGTGTTCATACTTATGTGTGATATCGGTTTAATGTCCATGATGGGTTTAGATGTTTTATGTACTTTCGTAATAAATAATTGAAGTCCGTCCTGGTGTGGTTCTTTTAATTATGATTATTACTATGACTTGCTATATAACTTGCATGGACTACATTTGTTCAGTACCAGTATGTTAATAGTAGTGGTGACCAGAACACAAAGTACACAGTATCAACCATGGTGGCAGTACTGTTTCACATAAGACAGCTGAAGTTATATAAACATACATGTGTAAACATCTGATGTTTGTACAGAACATGGTCGGAGCCTTGGCATATCTATTTATAGATCTGTTGGTCACATGTCATGATCATGTGACCTACTGGAGTCTAATCAACTAATTTAAAATACTAGTGTGTATTTCATAAAAATAACACAAAGATCTGCAGACTGTGCAATATACAAATTATATATATCTGGATATATTTTACTGGTTGGATAAAATGACATTTCTTATTTATTGTGATATTTTAACACCATGTCCAAAAAGATACATGCATGTACATTTGTATCCATACACTTTTAAAATGTATTCTATCTCAAGTTAAGATTTAAAAACTCAATTTTATCAGTTCCTGTATACTCCTTACCATAAAATGTTTCTTTTTACAAGTTTGAATCAGATTCAAATAAATAAAAAAAAAACATATTGACATTTTAAATGAATATTTAAACTGTTGCGTATTTTTCTAAATGTGCAAGGGTTAAAATAATTTAGATTAGCAAATTAAGAGCACTTAAAACATCCATGAAATCCAAGTAAATATTTTGCTGTAATGAATTCATGATAAATGGCCATAAAAGAAGTTTTAAGCATTTAAAACTCTGTGCAGTAATGTTTCAATAAGTATATATAACTTGAGTGTATTCGTGACTGCCAATATTTAGAAAATTATGTTGTAACTTCAAGATGGAGACACAAGCCCCATGAAGTGCATGAACATGATATATACTGGAATAACAAGATAATATCAAAAGATCATTTTTTTACACCAAAAAAAACATGGGAGGTTATGTAAATGAATGTCATCTATTGGAATAAATGGGTTAGGTGCATAAAGGAGGTCTATAGATATTAGTGTCCCAGAACAATTTTTTTATTGGCTGCACAGACTTGCGGCGGAATAAAAATACACAAGTATTACCCTAAAGCCTAGTTCTATTCCCATTGTCTTCCTGCTGCTACTACCTTTACTAATACGATTAATTTATAATGTACATCTATTGTCATTTACCAGGCTTTATGCTACCAACATCTAATGAGGACTATTACTAATTAAAATGCACAACAGAGCTGCTTTTCCCTCACAATTGTTGCTTGTTAAGCATGTGGCAACCTATCCATTCTACCATTATGTATATCTACAATTTGTTCTACCTCAGTGGCACGACTTGCTTATTCAGCACTTGGTAATTTGGGCATTAGTGTTAAGGACAAAAGTAAATGGAAGTGAATGAATTTTATGCTTGCAACTGGTAGGCAAGAAAAGAAGTGAAATTAGAGTGTGCACCAACAGAGTAAATATGCCTCTGCCAAGGTCTGTATCAACATCCAGGCCAACATAAAATTTTAATCAACTAATGGCCCATCATTCTGCATTAATTACTGGGATTCTATTTTAAATAGGTCATATTGACAGAAATAACATACCTTCAAACAAGGGAACCCTTAAAACATCTGTTGTAAATCTAATCTTATTCACTGACCTATTATGATATTTAGACTGTTTTATGGTAGCTATTTTCCCCATTGATCAGATATATAACAGATATATATATATATATATATATATATATATACATATAAATATATATATATATATATATATATATATATATTTATATATATATAAATATACCAGCGCAGCGAGGACCACCCTAAGGCAAGTGTTGTTATATTTTGCATATAACCTGCCCGTTCATAGCCTTGTGTGCACCCAAGGTGGGGTACAGGTGAATTCGGCCAATTTAAACCTGCCAGTGGCCCATACCAACCCGGCATGTACTTGCCAACCCTGTAGCCCCCCCCCCCCCAGGTGCCACCCTAGTGTTTGTTATGAACAACAACCCTGCTGTGTGCTGTCAGTTTAAACAAGGGAAGGGGGTTTGGTAGAATCCAGATATGTGTTGATCGATCAAAAATGAAAAAAAACATGTTTTTCAATTTTCATCTTTAAACTAGACCCAGTTGTGGCTCATTTATCAAGGGGACGGAGTGCCAAACAAACTGTCGAGGCTGTAATCATGTATATACTGTGACTGTAAATACTACTGGGCCGCAACTAGGCCAAATTACCATTGGAATATTATCAACTAGAATACAGGTAGTCGACAAGCGACTACGTGTATCCGCCAAAATCAGTGGAAAAGGGTGAAGTGAGCCATGGATTGAGTGGCAAGGGGAAATGGAGTGAAGTGTTGCATATTAGCATGGATGTCTTCAGCCGAAATGTGTATGTAGGTTGCGCCTGTCATAAAATCAAGAAAGCTGTCCAGGATGTACGCTCTTTACACAGCGCTTTACCTATAGGGCTACTACCTATATCGTTAGGCGCTGTTTGTTATGACCTTGTATCCTGAATTGCAACACCAGAGTGGAGCACTGTATTTTTGTCCAATCAGATGAGACTTTGTGCTGGAAGACAAAGCCAAGCGAGGAATACACAGAGCCAATCATATTAATTTCTTTTTGAGTGACAGCTCATTCCCCAGCGTAACCGTCTGAACAGGCCACAGGCTCAGAGAGAATTGCCCCTGACGTGGTTTGCTTAGGGCCTTGGGCACATAGGATGCTCGGCCGGTGAGCTGTAATTCAAACGAAACGTAACAACAAAGGCTGCGTGCACACCTCGCTTGCTGGTTTCAGTTCTGCAGACAACAGATACAGGGCTACGCTTACACAGTCATAATGTCATAATCGAATCGGTCAATGATGCGAGAATGCAGAGGGAGCAATTTAAATTCGACCGGAAACTCAGTAAGCGGCGCTTGAAGCGCAGCAAGCAATGGGCGGAGCCAGGATGCCTGCCGAGTGTTTGTTTATTGGCATCTGATTGGCTGCTTGTCACATCATACGCATGTTTATTTCAGTGGAAAATGAACCGCCATCTGGTGTCTAAATATATCATAAACAGTCAAAGCTGGCAGCGTTAATCGGTTGCTTCTTTAGAAGCGCAAGATTTCCGCTGCCTCGGGAGCGTATCCAGGATGTATAAACCTGCAAAATTTTAGGCAGATATGTCAAACCACTACAGAGATATGAGTGATTTTAGCCCACGGCAGACAAACAGACGGATGCTGTGCAAAAATGGTTGCAGGTGGCCCCTCCAGTTTTGTGTATGATAAAGAGCTATGCAAGATCTATACACATGCAAAATATGGCCCAATCAGTTAAACTGTTCCCGAGATATGAGCTTGGATGTCTGCAGCGTAAACTAGATTGTAGGTGGCACGACCTGTCATAAAATCAAGAAAGCTATCCAGGATGTATAAACCTTCTAAATTTTAGGCAGATATGGCAACTAACTGCCGAGATACCAGTGATTTTTTCCCATGGCAGACAAACAAACAGACGCTGTGCAAAAATGGTTGCAGGTGGCGCCACCAGTTTTGCGTATGATAAAGAACTATGTGAGATCTATATACATGCAAATTTTCAGCAAGAAACGTCAAACCAGTCTGGAGATATATGCATGAATGGCTGCAGCGTGAACGTGAATGTAGGTGGCGCCACCTGTCATAAAATCAGAAAAGCTATCCAGGATGTATACGCATGCTGAATTTCAGGTGAATTAGTCAAACCACTGCAGAGATATGAGTGATTTTAACCCAAGGCAGATGAACAGATGGACACTGTGCAAACATGGTTGTAGGAGGCGCCACAATTTTTGTGTATGTTATAAATTAAGCTATCCAAGGGCTACATTTGTACAAAACTTTTTTCCTGATGGGTCAAACGGTTCCGGAGATATGTGGGTTTATGTGTGGAAACAAACGCACTAATGGACGCTGGGCAAAGAGGAAAGATCAGAGGTCAATGCAAATTATAGGCACCAGTTTACATTTGACCTGATAATTGGTGTAAATTTCGGAAAAATCAGTCTAGTAGTCTCAGAGGAGTTCTCTGGTACTTAACCCGGCGGTGGTGGCGGTGGTGGCTGTGGCGGCGGAACAAAGTCAAAAACATAGTATCCGCAAAACTTCATTTTTGCGGATATAATAATATTATTTATAATTAAAAATACCAAAATTACTTTCAATACTTACTCTGCGGCAGCTCCATGTCTGAAGAAGTAAGCGAACATCTCCTCGAGTTCCTCCTGGACCTTGATGTGGCCATAATGCTGGGGTGTTGTGGGCGGGCGGGCCCCGATCCTGTTGAGGACAGAGACACCATCAGTGAAGGCGTCCTGGCAGCCCCCGACACCCACGGCGACCCTGGTCTCAGCACCCGGCAAAACCTTCCTTTCTGCTCTCAGCAAACCATCCAAAACATTCCTCACGTGCAACTTTAATTCCTCGTCTTGGTTCCGTTTGTAAAAATAGGCTGCGATTATAACTAAAACTGATATGGCTGTGCCTACTTTGACGCCGGTAGAAGCCATGTTGGACTTAATGTAGGGCAATAGATAAAACTCGGAAGTCGGAAGTCGGAAGCCTTCGGAAGTCGGAAGCCGTTTTATTTTTTAATATAATTTTTAAAATAACGAACAAATCGACAACTTTTTGTGTTAAAACGGAAGATATATACCCCCTCTATCATACAAGAAATTTTCAAACATATGTATTAACATATATGGAAATAAAAGCATAATTAATCCGTCGGAAGCCTCTCGGAAGTCATCCGAGAGTGACAGATGATGCTCAAAATGCATAAAACTCGGAAGTCAAGCCCATAGCACCAACCAACAATGACACAGAAAAGGTCTCGCATCATTCCTTATTTTAATTTTAGTAATTTTATGTATTTAAATAAAATCAGAATGTATATTACTAATATAATAAAATATAAAATAATAAAACAAACTAAAAAAATGTTGAAATACATATCCAAATGTAATACATTATATATCATATCGCAATGTAATATTTTAAAAAGGAATGTTATTGTAGAAATAAAATATAAAAGCGTTTAAAATTTCGTAATTTTATCCAAATAGTGTAATAACGTTTTTCCTTATTTAACAAAAAAATGAATATTATATCATATAAAAAATTAATTATAACTTTATTAAACAACATTCATGTGTATTATGATAATTTTAATTAATACTATTCAAATATTTTATGAAATACATAAATTTGTATATTAATGTAAACACAAAGTATCAAACTGTCGCATTCTTGCAGGAACTGGTAAAACCGTAAGAAAATTCCATTCAGTTTTTGAATTAATAAAACTATTTTTTATCCATTAGGATGCTATATATACAGTATTACTGAAAGTAGTAGTTTATAATCCATGAAATAGGGTGGTATACATGGCACGCATAACTCTCTAAAGCTTGCTAAATACTGATCACCCAACGTATCAGGAAACAATTTTAGAACATTGCACAGACAATTTTTTCTAATACATTAAAAAACACTTCCATTATATTTCGTAAATTTAAAAATAAATGTAAAACTGCAAAACTGTGAAAGATTAAAAAAAGGCATATGCAAAATCATTTCAATAAATTAAAACAGGATCTTTATATCTTAATAATTAGCTCAATCAAAATAAGTTATGTTGGATTAAATATTTCTATTACATAATAAGGAGAAAATGTTTTAAAAAATGTAAAGTTAAATGAAATAGATATATCATAATATATTTCTGACATTTATAGCAGGATAACATATGAAAAGATTCCAGAGAACAATTTTTATTTTTTTTTAAACAATTCAAAGCCACATACTGTTTTTGTCAACATTTTAAGAACAGTTTCCTAAAATGTAGTGCTAAATGGGGATGAGGCTTAGAAACGCGTGTGCTTTTAAGGTAACGACATAAAATATCTTTAGATTGTAATCAGTTACAACTAATTAAATAACAAGTGGTTAAGGGAGGAATCGCCACCTAAAATCTGTTTTGCGAGCTGTTACCCATTTTATTTGTAAGAATTACTCGCTCGATGGATGAGATAAATAATCACATACATGAATGGAAAAAATAAATAATCATATTATATACATTTAATAATTTCAACTATTATTTTATATTAACATATATCACTTTGTCATACGTAACATATACTACAAAATATGCTGCACAATGTTACATTCTATATTTAATCACTTTTAATGGTTTATATAATATTTTAGGAATATTGATTATAATATAATTTTATAATATATGATTATATATGATATAATTATATTGGTGTTGAATGGATATATTTATATCGTCACATAATGATATTTAACACATTGTGTATAAATTTTGTTATACCTGTTATTATGTAATTATATTTTGCATCATGTTTATATCTGTTCAATCAACAAAAAAATAGAAAATACGAAAATATATCTGTTTTGTATTTTAATTTCTTGTATGTTATTTGTTATTATAGTATTTTACATTCATATCATATGTTTTATATTTTAATATTAATTTTTATATTATATTTTTAGTTATATACATTCTGATTTTATTTAAATACATAAAATTACTAAAATTAAAATAAGGAATGATGCGAGACCTTTTCTGTGTCATTGTTGGTTGGTGCTATGGGCTTGACTTCCGAGTTTTATGCATTTTGAGCATCATCTGTCACTCTCGGATGACTTCCGAAAGGCTTCCGACTGATTAATTATGCTTTAATTTTCATATATGTTAATATATATGTTTGAAACTTTATTGTATGATACAAGGGGTATATATCTTCCGTTGTAATAGAAAAAGTTGTCGATTTGTTCGTTATTTTAAAAATTATATTAAAAAATAAAACGGCTTCCGACTTCCGAAGGCTTCCGACTTCCGACTTCCGAGTTTTATTTATTGCCTTAATGTAGCGTTGATACTGGACGTTAACCCTTACTAACCTTTACTGATTAGTTGTACATGTTTGTGTTTACCACTGGTGACCAGCGATAGCCCAGACCAGTCAGAACGGGATCTGTCAAGCCAGTACAAACATTCACTTTTTTAATTGCATTACGATCCCGTTCACTATTAAAATGATAAGAGTGATCAACAAAATTGCCGAGCAATTGTAACCGGAAGTTGCTTTGAAATGGTATGGGCACCAAGCTGAATTTGTGTATACCCTGCCATATAAAACGACTTTTACAAAAACGGACCAGGAAGCCTGCGTGCACATGACTGATAATAGACGTGTAAAGGAAAGGGGTCTATTTTACATGTATACATGACATGATGTAAATCATATTTACAGGCATATGTATGTGCACAGATGCGAAAATAGGTTTAAATTAGCTAGGATGTGTTTTCACGGCTATGTTCAAGACATTGTTAGTTCTTTAATTGTAGATAAATGTACTTGTGTACATGTAAGTATAAAACACAACACACACAAATACATATAAAATATATTAGAGTTGGGTAACATACCGGAATCATACGATTCATCTAATATAATCGGGGTTAGCTTCATATATATATATATATATATATATATATATATATATATATATATATATATATATATTTTATTTTCGTGTGCTTGAATAATATATCTGAATAGGCCTACTGATGATAATTTAATTGTATGCACTTAATTTTATAAACTCTTTCTCTAATTTACGGACTAAGTCATGCTTGAAATGGGATAGCTGATAAATGAACAATACTACTCTGTGATATTTATATATGTATTACGGTTTAAAAAACGGTGGTTTATCGTTTATCATGGAAAAATGAATGTTTCTAGATTTTAAATTGACTGCGATCTCCCCTAGAACTTCTTGCAATAACCTTTTATTCTGTTCTATCACTATATATAAACTAATATCAGGGTTCGTAATACTTTGAAATGTCACCTTTTCCTGTGGAAAGGCATAAATCTAGCTTTGCCTTTCCCGCAGGAAAATTTGCCTTTCCGTTATAGATGCATATCTTATCATAACATCAAACTTTCAGTGAGCCACTTCCGTTTTGACATTCCTGCAGATCAGTTAACCTGTGTTAATTGTTTTGGTGCGACGTCCTAATGGCTAGACCCGGCAATCTTTGTTATGTAGGCAGTGTTTGAATATGGGCCGGCGTAACAAAACAAATTGACCAATAACGTATTTCCTTACAAAGTTAGAATTTATAGGGCTGCGGTTAAGACTGATACTCGAAGATGCGAAGCCAGGGGTACCTGTAGCGTTTTTTTTTTTTTAGTTTTCATACCATTTCGTTTTGTGTAATTTTCATTACACGTAATGTGGATTTACATCTAAGAGTTCACCTTTCCAACGATTTGGTAGAAAATATAAAATGCCTTTCCGTTCACGTGTTTGCCTGTCTGGGACGGGCGGAAAGGCATTATTTCAACGTTAAATTACGATACCTGCAAATTAGGTTGATATAATTATGAAAAGAAACAGAACGACCTATATAAACAAATAAAATTAAAAAATTCATTTTCAAATAATCCATATTTCATCAGGCGATTTAAATATATCAACACTAAGGTTTAATAACATTTTTCCAAATTCATTACAAAATACATGTATATCATTTTGTCAGAAAGAAAACTGCCCGTAATCCGTAATAGCCAGGTGCTCGTATTTTACACGGTTTATCTATAGATAATATAACGGAATTGCGAAAGGGATTGACATCCATTGGTCGTAATAGCCAGTTTCCCGTATTTTACAGGTGGTCGTTCAGACAGGTTGGACTATTCCCAGTTACATTAGCGTGTACCAAAACGTTAGCAGTGGTACCTGCTGCGTCTAGGGTTTGTTTATTTTTGAGTGACAGGTGGTTGTAGTGTCATACACAGTCACATGGTGGCGCTCCGATATGTACCCAGCATCACAGATATGGTGACCGGGGCGGATCTAAGATTTAGGAAAATAAGGGGTCCGACCCAGGGTGATTATTATAATGACAAAACCTTAAAAAGGTCCCTAGTCCCGAAAGGGAAGGGGTTCAGGCCGCAAAATAGGTCAGAAACCTTAAAACAAGCACTATAAATAAAATAATGAATTAGCGTACTTTCTTCTCGAGCTGACTCGGAAGCTAGCGAGAACATCGTTTAACTATACAGAACGTATACCATCTCTTCTCTATTCTTACAAGGATACATCCATAAATACATATTAACATAAACATATATACATACAAAAATACATACATATCCACTAATCCACACAAATATATATACATACACCCATACATATACATATATAAACCATATAACCTTATCCTCTATACCTGCCTATCAAGGCCAGTTGATAAACAGCAATGCTCTGGCAGGCATTAATACCATTGTTACAATTGTGACGTCATAATTGTTACCATAGTAAAACACAGACAACCTTGGGCTTAAGTCACCTAGGTGATTAAAGTCACCTTTTTTGTAAAATTCCCAAACTTGTTATTGCATAAAAAAAGTTTCACAGTGGAAAAAAGGTCTTATTAAAGTGCATTAATTGATATAGTTTCTAACATCATATCCCACTTTGTATGGACCTTTGATTAATGAGCGAGTGCTCAATGTATTTTCATTCCCTTGTGATGGAATAAAGCCAGCTTTAAAATCCGCGTGATTTTACAGATGTGAGTATAAAATCATGTTCAAGTTGGCAATACATTTCTAGTAAACCAGGATTTGTGCACTTGTATAAATATGTTTTTTTTTGTTTAGGGCTTGAAGTTATGCAATTAAGGGGGACTGTCCAATCCCTTTTCTGGACAAAAGCATATCTGCTAACAATGAATTAATTAATACATTCATTATTCCTGGTGTTCAGAAATATTTTACCCTATAAAATAAAAATGGGAATTTTCAAATATATTCTAGATTATTATTCTTATGGATACATGAATAAGAATACCTGACGTTTAAAGGCAGAAACAAAATTAAAAATAAATAAATCTAAGGTTCTCTGCCGTCGTTAGGTGAGCATGTTCTGTCGATCATCAGTTTCTGAATCACCTTCCGCCAGAGGTCGCTTCTACTCAAAACTAACCTCTGACAGTAAGGCACTGTGGGAAGGCCAGGATCCCTTGTCTCAATTGTCAACTTTCTAAATCAAATTTGTCACATATCAAGGTAACTCCTTCTGTCTACATTTCATATGCGCAAGCTTAAAAAAATATCACTTGGGTGCTTAAAACTACTTAGACTGGAAAGTTTTTACCACATATAACATTCATGTTCATGTAATTTTCCTTGAAGCAATTCTTATCCAACAGCCTCTTCACTTCATGTATACTAACGCCACTGGCGTATTTATAAGTCCCAGTGCATCATGGGAAAATATTTCTTTACCCTAAATTCCTAACCAATAGAGTCCATTTCTGTGCAGTGTGCCTCTCAACGATCCATACCTGTTCTACAGCTCACAACACTGAAAATGATACTTTCCATTTATACTTTATTGATCTCATAGCCTGTGACGTAATCAGACCAGGCTTCCCCAGCACCCGATCCCGCTGCATGGTGGGTAAGGCATGACGTCAGGAATTATATTCACTTCCGTTGTGAAATCGAAACTCTCAATACCCTCCGGTCCTTCAAACTCCGCCTGTGTCATAATATAAAAACACATTGGTTACATCAACAAAATTTACTTAAATGTGGATTACATTTAATAGAACTCTGCATTAACCATCATGCTCTCGGGCTTTCTTTACCCTCCCCACACATTTGCCTTCTGTTTTTTTTCTATTGCGTCAAGCAAGCTTATGAAGCATGTCAGCATCAGGCTGCTGTCTGGTGGGCATACAGGAAACAACGCCTCATATGGAATCGGACTCTGGATAACTGCAAGGATTCACTCAAACTAGTGGCCCATGGGCCATGACGCTCAGCTGAATTCAAGGAATGTTGAACATGAGCAAAATGACTGCCAGAGTCCCAAAAAGCATGACTTTTATGAAGAGTCCCTGGAAATGGCTTCAGTGGGCTTTCGGACAGATGACCACTTCATTTGAAGGTCTCATAAATTGAAGAAAAAATGCGTAAAATTTGGGGGAAAAAATACAGGTTGTGCCACCAATCTGCAGGAACTGATGAAAAACTCCTTGATCAATATATATTCAAAGAAACATGACTATCAAGGCATTAGTTATTTAGATACTGGAGGTTTTGTAAAAAAATTTTAATTATTCTTGTGGATACTTACGAGCCCTATAGCTCGGAGAATATATATGGGTAACAGAGACCTAATTTAAGGTTTCCAAGGAGATTTTTTTATTGGTATCCCTGGATATTAAGTTAGAAGATTCTAGGTTTAGAGAGATTCAGTTTGTGCCGTTTTAACAGATGACCATTTCATATGAAGGTCTCATAACATAAAACAAAATTGCCTAAAAGTTGAAAAAATACCGGTGGCACCACCAGTGTACAGACACTGATGTAACACTGCATGATCAATATGCATGCAAAGTATTATGACCATCAGTGGATTAGTTATTCAGTTACTGGAGTTTTTGTATCACATTTTCACTAGAAAACAGATAGTTGACAAGCGACAAAGTGTATCCGCTAAGACAGATTGACATGCCGAATTTCAGACCAATACCTCGATTCACTCCTAAGATATGATCATGAGCAATTTTAACCCAAAGCACCTTCACGGATGGACACCACAGCAAAACCATTGCAGATGGCGCCACAAGTTTTGAGAACAAAATGGAGCAGTCCAAGATACATGGACATGCAAAATTTCAGACCAATACGGCACACCACTCCTAAGAAATGGGTATTAATTTATTCTACAAAAAACTGGAAGGTAGGTGGCGCCCTCTGTCTGGCCTACAAGTAAACTCTCCAAAACGGATGGACGTGCCAAATTTCAGACCAATACCTTGAACCCTTTCTGAGATATGAGTAATATTCACCAAAAGTAATTATACCGATGAACTCCAAGCGAAAACCCTGTAGACGGCGCCACCAGTCTTGTTTAAGAGATTTAACCTAAGTGTTGAGGATCTATAAATATGCACAATTTCAACCTAATACATTGGAGAACCACTATGACGAACAGATGACAAATGCACAGATGGACACTACGCAAAAAGCATTGTAGATGGCGCCACTAGTTGCGATTACGAGATGGAGAGAGCCAAGATCGAAGGCCATGAAATTTTTTTTAGCTCAATACATTGATCAACTCCTGAAATATGGGCTGTTATCTAAAAGACACCTAGATTAGCACAGCACAGAAAGGATTGCTAGTGGTGCCACCTGTCTTTATTAGGCACAACTACATAGGTGAGGGAACAACTGTGCTGAGCTTCGAAAAGATCGGTCAAAGGGTCTCAGAGGAGTTTTCTTGAAACAAACGCAGAGTTTTTGTGTCACATTTTTAATTATCCGGGGGGGGGGCGCTATTTACGAGCTCCATAGCTTGGAGGATAATGGTAACAGAGACCTAATTTCATGTTTCCACAGAGACTGTTCATGGACCTCCTTTAGTGTAAAGTTAGAAGATTTCAGGGCCAGTGGTTACGATTTGTGGCCTGTTTACAGTCGACAGCTTTTTTGAAGATATAAAAAAAGAGAAAAAAATCGTGAAAAATAGAAAAATACAGGTGGCGCCCCCAGTTTCCAGGACCTGATGGAACACTGCATGACCAATATTCATGCACAGAACCATGGTGATCAATACAGAAGTTATTCAGATACTTGAGCTTTTGTAAAAAAAAAAAAAAATAATTATTCTGAGGGGAACTTACGAGCCCCGTAGTTCGGAGGATATGAGTAACAGAAACCTTATTTCCAGGTGTAGCAGTTACAATTTATGCCCTGTTAACAGATGACAGCTTCTTTGAAAGTATCAATTATAGAGAAAAAAATCGTAAAAACTGGACAAAATACAGCTGGCGCCAACACTCCATGATCTATATTCATGCAAAGATTCTTGGTGATCAATGCATTAGTTATTCAAATACTCGAGCTTTTGAATCAAATTTTTTATTATTCTAAAGGGTACTTACGAGCCAATTAGCTCGGAGGATATGGGTAACAGAGATTTTTCATGGATCTCCCTTGACGTCATGTATGAAGATTCCAAGTCCAGCGATTACGGTATGTTCCCTGTTAACAGATGACAGCTTCTTTAAAGGCATCAAAAATAGAGAAAAAAATCGTAAAAACTGGACAAAATACAGTTGGCGCCAACACTCCATGATCTATATTCATGCAAAAAATCATGGTGATGAATGCAGTAGTTATTCAGATACTGAAGATATGGGTAACAGAGACCCAATTTCAGGTTTCCAAGGAGATTTAACATGGTCCAGCGGTTACAATTTGTGCACTGTTAACGGACGGCCAGACGGCCTGACGGCTAGACGGACGGTCGGACAGACGATGAACAAAGAGTGATCGCTATAGCTCAGATGACTTTCAGTCAGCTGAGCTAAAATTATTTTCGTATAATTGATTGTTATTTTACTTACCTCTAATAAAAAGTTTTAGATAGACAGTTTAACTGTTTGTTCCTGGTCAAATTTTTATTTTTGTATCCCGTATAAAGTTTCTTCGTTACGCGAAATATATTACATCATCACTTACCTGGATGAAGAAAGCCCGCCATCTTCCGGGTTCCTTTGGTAGTTCCAGGAAATACTCGTTTATACCCTGATGGAACAGAGTATTATATAACAGTATTGAGAAATGTAAATGGATACATTTAAACGCATGGGAGTGTCATGTATATTTCGTTTATATCGAACATTCTTTATACTTTTGCTTTTAGAAAGCGGAACCTAAAACAAACCAAACTAGAATACGGGTAGTCGACAAGCGACTACGTGTATCCGCCTAAATCAGAGTGGAACGGGTGAAGTGAGGCATGGATTGAGTGGCAAGGGGAAATAGAGTGAAGTGTTGCATATTAGCATGGATGTCTGCAGCCAAATTGTGTATGTAGGTTGCCCCCCCCCCCCCCCCCCACCACAAAATCCAGAAAGCCGTCCAAGTTGTATACATATGCAAAATTTAAGGCAGATAAGTTACATCTACATGTATATGAGTGATTTTAGCCCGTGGCAGACAAACAGATGGACGCTGAGCTAAACTGGTTGCAGGTGACACCACCAGTTTTGCGTATGATAAAGAGCTATGTGAGTACTATACACATGCAAAACTTTGGCCCAATCGGACAAACGGTTCCCAAGATATGAGCTTGGATGTCTGCTGCATAAACTAGAATGCAGGTGGCGCCACCTGTCATAAAATCAAGAGAGCTGTCGGGGATGTATAAACCTGCAAAATTTTAGGCAGATATGTCAATCCACTGCCGAGATATGAGTGATTTTATCCCATGGCAGACAAACAGACAGGAACTGTGCAAAAATGGCTGCAGGTGGCGCCACCAGATTTGCGTATGATGAAGAGCTATGTGAGATCTATACACATGCAAAATTTTGGCCCAATCGGTCATACGCTTCCCGAGATATGAGCTTGGATGTCTGCAGAGTAAACGTGAATGTAGGTGGCGCCACCTGTCATAAAATCAGAAAAGCTATCCAGGATGTATAAGAATGCCGAATTTCAGGTGAATTAGTCAAGTCACTGCAGAGATATGAGTGATTTTAACCCAAGGCAGACTAACAGATGAACACTGTGCAAACATGGTTGCAGGTGGCGCCATCATTTTTTATATATGTTATAAAGCTCTCCAAGGGCTACATTTGTGCAAAAAAATTTTCCTGATCGGTCAAACGGTTCCCGAGATATGAGCTTGGATGTCTGCAGCGTAAACGTGAATGTAGGTGGCGCCACCTGTCATAAAATCAGAAAAGCTATCCAGGATGTATACGCATGCCGAATTTCAGGTGAATTAGTCAAGTCACTGCAGAGATATGAGTGATTTTAACCCAAGGCAGACAAACAGATGGACACTGTGCAAACAAGGTTGCAGGTGGCGCCACCATTTTTTGTGTATGTTATAAAGCTCTCCAAGGGCTACATTTGTGCAAAAAATTTTCCTGATCGGTCAAACGGTTCCCGAGATATGAGCTTGGATGTCTGCAGCGTAAACGTGAATGTAGGTGGCGCCACCTGTCATAAAATCAGAAAAGCTATCCAGGATGTTTACGCATGCCGAATTTCAGGTGAATTAGTCACTGCAGAGATATGATTGATTTTAACCCAAGGCAGACGAACAGATGGACACTGTGCAAACATGGTTGCAGGTGGCGCCACCATTTTTGGTGTATGCTATTAAGCTCTCCAAGGGCTACATTTGTGCTAAAAAATTTTTCCTGATCGGTCAAACGGTTCCCGAGATTTGTGGGTTTATGTATGGAAACAGACGCACAAACGGACGCAGAGCGCAGAGGAAAGGTCAGAGGTCAAAACAAAATCGGGGCGCAGCAGTTCACATGTGACCCGAACATAATCCCGGGTTTCGTAAAATTCCGCCCAGCGGTTACGGAGGAGTTCTCCGGACACCTACGCGGCGGCGGCGGCGGCGGCGGCGGCGGCGTACAGCTGAAAACATAGTATCCGCAAAACTCTGTTTTGGCGGATACAAATATACCGGAAAACTAACTGACTTACACAAAATCTTATACTCGCATCTTTTATAATTCCACAAGTATATTGCCAAATTAACATGAACACCGAGAAATGAGCCGTTGAACAAAAAACTCCAGTCTTGTGTTCAGGGTCGCCGGTCATAATCGAACGGGCCACCCAAGTTAAAAATTCCTGCAGCCCAGATTCATGGTCTGGACTTTTCGAAAGTAAAATCGCTGTTCACCTATTTAATACTGTGCATGGTTGTCTTTATATCGGCGGGGCTGAGTTTTCGCGGTTTTTATATTTTTAAAAGTTTCACGGGGTTCCTTTTTCGCGCTCTAGCTATCATTGGTCTTGTAGTATATTTTATTATCAAAAGTAATTTCATTAACCCGTGATTTCACTATTATCTAGGTCTACTATTTCTCTGTCCGGATATCGCATGTTCGAATATTCACAGACGGCTGAGGCGACGCCTGCGGGAAGCATTGACCCCGCTGGCTGTAATTAGTATCTTTATCAAGTGTTGACACTGACCAGCATATCCACCGGAACTTCGTCCCAGAACACCGGATGAAGATCAACCGTTCGGTTTTCATTGAGATGCGTCATGCGGAAGTCACGACGACTGCAAAAATATAACTTATCATTGGCACTGAAAGGTTTGTCACAGGATAAGATAAAATAAGATATACTTTATTAATCCCTCGCAAGGAACTTACATTGTGCCTGCACATAAATAAAAAGGGAAAACAGTAATCATCCCTAATAAAATACACCAAACATTATTATAAATACTATGAATAGAGTTAAATCTGAAGAAGTACAAAATACATACAATACACTTTATTACATGATATACAAGAAATAAAATACTCCATCACAGTAAGAATACCAGAGTTATATCTGTCCCCTTATCCTCCCTGCCCCTCATTCGCACAACGAGACAAATATTATAAGCAATAGATTAATCAAAATCGGAGGCAAATGATATCAGTACATGCTTAATCAAAAGGTCAAATAAAATCATAAAGAAAACATGTAAATCAAAGTTACATATTGCAAATATAAATTTAAGAAGTGAATTTTAAATATTATATAAAAAAAACAATAATTTATTCAGAAGAATGCAAGACTCACTTTTCACTGTTTCAAATGAATTGTTTTTGTTTTTTTTTTATTCTAAAAAGACGTCATTCGCTTCTTAATAATACCAAGATTGTGAGGGGATGTTTAGACAATACAATATTATTGACTTTCTTTTATTTAATAAGGTGAGTATTGAACTCCGATTTGTAACTTGGTTGATCATGTGACTTACATGGGTGTTTCCCCTTCCAGGGTGGTCGCGACCCAACCAGTGATCACAGTGGGAAATCTGTCCGTCCACAAAGTTATAGTTCCTGCATCAGCCGTCTAAAACAACGGGAAAAGTAGAACAGATATTAATCCCTTTATAAGCAAGTGGTTTATATCACACTCCGCAGATTCGAACTCACAAGAGTGCGACTCTGCTGTTTAGAGACTGCTGGAGTCAAATTCTGACCCCCCACAAGCACCGGGGCTTTTCAATACACCAGCGGCGTAGGTATACAAGTAGTGAAAAGGACAAAGTCGTCCGTTCAAATGTGAATTATAATTGTTTCGAAGCAGATTACATAAACATGGGTGTTTTTGTGGTAAGGAATTTACTGAATAAGTAATATTTTGTAAGCATGCACAGGTTTCGCATTAAATATTGTTTCGCCTTAATATACCGTTCCGAGGGGTGCGTCATGAAAGCTTCCAGCCAAACAGGTAAGGGCATGTGAGCCAGCGCCGTCATGTATAATAAAACCATGCTGCTGCATTGTGCTTTTTTTTTACATTTTACATTCATATAAAATGTGAAAATTACTTATCTAGATGAAATGAATGTCTTTACCAATAGCATATATCATTCGTGAATTAGGTGTACATGCTACGTGTATATTCTTAAAAAATAAAACTAATAATCCATAATAATTCTCAATATTTTGACAGTTTTATCGGCATGTCGCTATGTTAACAAACATCATGTTTTTTTACAAACATATGTTGGTCATTAACGGTAGGTTTTGAAGAATAGTTTAAACTCCTCTCTCCCTCGTGGGCTTCAGTTTAAATTGTATCAAATATGCTTTTCCAAGTATATATTTATAGTCCTGCAATATTAGACATTTTTTTGTTCGAATGTCGAGTCTCACCTCGTTCCGTTGCCATTGCAACTGTGGCATTACAAAATCCTGAAAAGAAAATGAACAAAATTTAAATAGAACATGTTCTGACAAGAGCACGTATCTTGATTATTTATAGTTAATATTTTTGTATCATAATGATGATATATCCAGTATAATTTATAAAGTTTAAACAAGAACATCACTGAGATAATCGCAGTATGTTTGCCGAAGTAAAGGAAGAAGTAGTTGGATATACTTAACAGGCTGATTATACACGAAATCCGGTCCGTACTTTTAAGAGACAACGGACAATGAGACAATATGCCGGAAAATGTATTGGATCAGCATCTAAATATTATATTTTTTTTTGCTGAAATGAGCAACAGTAAAATATCCTTGAAATATATCCATTCATTTGTTTGCAATCTTAATCAATAAATTCAGCAAGCAGATAAAATAACAAAAAGAAAAATACAGAAAAAAAATCAAGTTTAACATGACGAAAACATTAGCTTTCATACGTTTTTGGTATACATTTTAGTATATGTGTTACTTACAGTTAATATAGCTTGTGCGAACGCTGCCACCGCTTCAAATATGCGAGGGTAATGGGGGTCCATGCCGTGGTTCGTATTTTCGAGGAGCCTGATTGATAAATCGAAATAAGAGAGTATTTGATGTTCATATTAAGCTCAAAGTCAGTAGATAAAATATCATGTGTGATGACAAATGTGAATGTAATGGTCATATTTTATGAACAACCTGGCATTTTGATATATATATCATACCAAAATTATATATATGTATGATACCGAAAATGTCCTCTCTCTTTCTATTTCTTTCTCTTACACAAATACATACTACATGTACTTAGTTTCTGGAATATTATAAATAATTGATAATTATCATTCGCGGAAATGAATACGCCGGCACCGCTGAAGTGTGCGTGTGTTTGTGCGTGAATGTTTGTGTGTTTGTACTCACAATATATATTATTGATCCGGGATGTAAACAACTCGTCTTTGGCGCTCTGGTGTCTGTGTGTAGGAGTGAGTGTGTGTGTGTGTGTGTATTTGTGTTCATGTGTATGGGCGCGTGAACTCACAGCATGTACTTTGGTTCTGGGATGTTATCAAAGAAGTAGTGAGAATCGTCCACCAAGAAAAACTCGTCTCCGGCGCCACTGATGACTATCTTAGGCATGGTCAGCCTGACTCTGTATGCTACACAAACACAGTTTTATGTTCACATCGTTTAAAGGGTCCTATTCCAATATCTGACGTCTGTCTATTAAAGATCCTTTGAACCTTTAATAATAATAGTATTCGTTTTGTTTATATGTGGGAGCCCGCCAAAAAAATTTTAACAAAAACATCTTGTGGCAAGTCATTCGAAGAAAAATTTACCTTACGTAATATGCTGACACCTTTTGTCAGCACTGCTGTGTTTACAAATAGCTTGCAGATAAAAAAAGCCTATACAGCGGTCACGGAGGCATAACAAGAACTTTTATCAGAAATTACTGAGAGATCATTAATATATATATAAGCTGAGTAAAGCAGAAATCATAATATCTATAGAAAAAATAGGTGATAGCTGGCTCTAAATAAGGATCGGTGGAGACATAAACAAGAGTCTGTCCGCGTGAAAGAACGCTCAAGGAAAACAAACTGTGGGGATCATTTGCCAGCCTCTCCCAGACAGCCCATTTTGCGGCATTCACAGGTCAACAGACATGACACCTCAACCAGTCAAAGGCGTAAGAAGAAGAGGAGGAATAATTGTGCGAGGCAATGAGCCGCATGCAAAATTGTCGCCATAACCGCTTGCATTATTTTGTTTTACTGATAGCTATTTTAGAGAGCGAGAGAATGGGAGCAGTGAATGTAGTGCGGACTGACCGTAGGGGTCGATGAGGTCCATGAGGAGACCGGTCCTCGGGTGGTCGAGGTACTGCGTCAAGTTCTCGTTGTAGTAACTGCTCAGCGCGTGAGACCAGTTACCAAGCGACTGGTAGTGATGCATCAACACCTGAAAATATGACGTTCAGATTTATAAGATAGGTTCATTACAATGTTACGAGAGTGAGAGAGAGGAAGAGAGTTGTATGATGCATCAGTAAGATAACGACCTTCACCTTTACAACCCTGAGTTTTTTAAACCATGTTATATTGACACTTTAAGTTCTTGTTTCCTTTTTGGTTTACAAAAGATTTTTGTGCCATGACTTACTTTTGTCCCTCTGGAAACAAAACAAACGACCGTTTTTTTTTTTTTTTTGTTTTTTTTTACGAATGCTTGTGGAAATACGAAATCACATTAACAGCAATTGTCAAGTGTTGTGTGCAGGTAAGGCTCTGCGGAAGGAGTTCTTTGAGAAACTCGTGTAAAGGAAGTTGTGTGGCGAATACATCCGATGTTTGCGTATACTTTAAACCGAAATAGGACTTACATTTGCAAATTTATCAGCTCGATATTCATAAAAAACAAACCAAATTTCACGTGCTTAAGGAAAACAATGTCAGAGATGCAAGAAAGCCTGCACTTGACAAGAGACATGCGGTACAATTCGCGATCATCCTGAGTTGTAGTATCTTGCGATTTCAATTGTAATGGATTGCATCTCTGAAAAAAATCGCCGGTGGGCAAGGGGTTTCATCAGAGGTGAGTAATTGTAAGGAACTTTGACTCACGGCTTGGAAGTTTAGACAGCTGATGACCATCGGTGCCATTCCCTTAACTCTTTGGTCAGTCGCACCCACCAACCATGCCGTCCAGCCACGCTGTAGTAAGAACAACAGGTAAGCATGGTGATTATCAATTAGTATGATATCTGCAATTAGTTAAGTTACTGGCTATTGTTTATAAAGATCACAAGGTCGATTTACAGAGCTCGACTAAGTCATGAATACAGATACCTGCGGTGAACAGTTTGACTAGCTATTGATCAGCTATGTAGAAGTGGTCTCAGTTGATATAGGCAAATTGATTTTTGTTTTATTTTAATGATTTTGGTATTTTCTTAAGTCAATCTAGTATAAAACCCATTTATAACTAATTGTTTTACCTTACAATCTTCGGTACATATTTTAACGTATTACTGAAAAAACGACAAACAATTACATTTCTTACTCTGATTTAATTTAAATATTTTGATCTGGCATAAAAATGCGAAACAACTTTATAATAATATACTTACTTTACTTGCTCCTGCTATCAGGAACTCATTGATATTCGTTTCTGGTCTCTCTTGTGCTGCTACAGCCGCGATGGTATCCAACCCCCTCTTGCCGGCCTGCATAGAGAGGTTTGAAAGGTTATAGGTACAGACATCTTATATAACCTGTATGTTTTCAGCCCTTTTACAGAAAGTAACATCTTATCTTAGACTAGCTGATAAATCCGGTATACCGGGCTTTTTACCGGGGTTTGGGAGATATATTTACTGAAATATTGAATGTTGGCTCATTTTTTATTATAAAAGCTAACAGAAAATATAGATTTTTAGTGCGATACTCACGGAATACGATATGTACAAATATTTTTTACTGTTATTTTGTGGTGCTACGCTCATGGCAAAATTCATACCCCGGGATGTTTACCTTGAAGACCTGGTCAGTGATGGTTTACATTGCGAACCGGAATGAGACGGGGAGGCATACATTGTTTCGTTGATATTTGACTGTTTTCTATCGTTGGACGTATAAAGAATAGGTTGATGTGAGGAACACATGAAAGATTAATTAAATGTACGTTACAAGGAAACTGTTCCTGAAGCAGGAAACAGAAATATGCATACATCGTAAGTAGCAGAAGCGGACCCAGCGGGACTCCATGTAGTGGGTCCGTATCCCATTTTCAACCACCGCCACCTTTTTTTCATCGTATCAGACAAATTTTGAGGCCTGAAACCCCCGCCACCACCCAACCCCAGGCCTGTTCCTGAAATCGGGACCTTGAATTAGGTTTTGTCATTAATCTTCCTGGGTTGAACTCTCCATTTCATAAAGCGAGAAACATGTGTTTTTCTCTTTTACTGACCACGCACGTAGGTCCAATCCCTCATTGAAAGCACGCGTTATTCATATCAACAATAGTCCTTAGTGTTAGAGGTTAAGTGACCACGATGCACACATTCCGGTGACTGCCGAAGGCAGTTCGGCTGTGCTCGGTAAAAAAACGGAAAAATCACTAAACATTATATGTACATTAAAATTATTTATTTTCATATCGACTATGTCACTTCGGGGTATGATGTATGGCACAAAATTGTTCACAACGTGGTTATAGAGAACATTGCGAACAAACGTGAACCGAATTCCTTTTATAAGTATAAGATAGGGGGTACTACATAATTAATCTTCTGTCAATTCAAATCAAGCAACTGGCTTGAAATAAATGGCGAGTAATGTTATCTACTTTTAATCATTACACCAGTTTACAATGAATTGATTATCCCCCACCTCCGCTAAAAATACAGATCGGTTTCATTTAGAACTTAACATGCTGCACTTCGCGCTTCCTCTATAGAGGCAAACTACAGGATAAACTCTGGGCTGACTTCGGTGTTACCTTTGCCGGAGGGGGAAGGGGAGGGGGGACTGCAATATGAACTCAGGGTTGTCGGTGGTTTTACCGTTGCTTGGCTGAACAGCCTGAAATGCACATTGGCGGACCAGGATTTAGGAAAAGTGGGGTCCAACTCAGAAGGACTAATGACAACAACAATAAAAAATAGGTCTCCAGGCCAGGAAAAAAAGGGGGGGGGGGGGTCCAAGCCGTAAAATTTTGTCTGAAAAAAAAATGTCTCTTTAAACAAAGGTTGCGGTGGATGAAAAGGGGGGGGGGGGTCCGGACCCAATGGTGAAATTTTGGGATAAACTCTTGAGTGACGTTGGTATTAGCCTACCCCGGCCTAGGGAAACTGTAGGATAAACTCTTGGTTGACGGTGGGGTTATCTTTGCCATGGGGATTTGTAGTGAAAACCCGGCCTTGTCTGTGGTGTTACCTTTATCTTCGGGAACTGTAGGATAAACTCTTTGTTGGCGGTGATGCTTCCTTTGCCTGATGATATTTTATGATTAACTCTGGGCTAGCGGTGGTGTTAACTTAGTCTGAGGGAATAGTAGGATAAACTCTCTGTTGGCGGTGATGCTTCCTTTGCCTGGTGATATTTTATGATTAACTCTGGGCTAGCGGTGGTGTTAACTTAGTCTGAGGGAACTGTAGGATAAACTCTCTGTTGGCGGTGATGCTTCCTTTGCCTGGTGATATTTTATGATTAACTCTGGGCTAGCGGTGGTGTTAACTTAGTCTGAGGGAATTGTAGGATAAACTCTCTGTTGGCGGTGATGCTTCCTTTGCCTGGTGATATTTTATGATTAACTCTGGGCTAGCGGTGGTGTTAACTTAGTCTGAGGGAACTGTAGGATAAACTCTCTGTTGGCGGTGATGCTTCCTTTGCCTGGTGATATTTTATGATTAACTCTGGGCTAGCGGTGGTGTTAACTTAGTCTGAGGGAATTGTAGGATAAACTCTCTGTTGGCGGTGATGCTTCCTTTGCCTGGTGATATTTTATGATTAACTCTGGGCTAGCGGTGGTGTTAACTTAGTCTGAGGGAACTGTAGGATAAACTCTTTGTTGGCGGTGATGCTTCCTTTGCCTGGTGATATTTTATTATTAACTCTGGGCTAGCGGTGGTGTTAACTTAGTCTGAGGGAATTGTAGGATAAACTCTCTGTTGGCGGTGATGCTTCCTTTGCCTGGTGATATTTTATGATTAACTCTGGGCTAGCGGTGGTGTTTACTTAGTCTGAGGGAACTGTAGGATAAACTCTTTGTTGGCGGTGATGCTTCCTTTGCCTGGTGATATTTTATTATTAACTCTGGGCTAGCGGTGGTGTTAACTTAGTCTGAGGGAATTGTAAGATAAACTCTCTGTTGGCGGTGGTGTTACCTCAGCCTGAGGGAACTGTAGGATAAACTCTGTTTGGTGGTGATGTTTCCTTTGCCTGGGGGAACTGTACGAAAACTCTAGGTTGGCGGTGGTGTTACCTTAGCCAGAGGGAATAGTAGGATATCCCATGGGGTGACGTCGGTGTTACCTTTGTCTGAAGGACCTGTAGGATGAACATTTGGGGGACGCTGGTATTACCTCTGGGGGGAATTGTAAATAAACTCTTGAGTGACGTTAGTGTTACCTTAGTCTGGGGGGAACTGTAGGATAAACTCTGGGCTAACGGCGGTGTTACCTTACCTTCGGAAACCGTAGGATTTACTCTTGGTTAGCGCAGGTGTTACCTTTGCCTAGGAGAATTATAGGATAAATTCTCTGTTTGCAGTGATGCTACCTTTGTCTGGGGGAACTGTTGCTAAACTCTTGAGTGACGGTGGTGTTACCTTTGCCTAGGGGAATTGTAGGATTAATTCTCTGTCGGCGGTGATGCTAACTTATTCTTGGTAACTGTTGGAAAAAAAAACACTGGAGTGACGGTGGTGTTACCTTTGCATGGGGTTATAATTTCTCGGGGTGACGGTGGTGTTACCTTAGTCTGGGGAAACTGTAGGATAAACTCTGGGTTGGCGGTGGTGTTTTCGATGAGTTTCCTCCAGGTATAGGCGATGATGGAATCCTCTGAACGCACTCTTTGGAGGGGATCATCCTATAAACATATAACAAAATTAGTAAATGTGTAATTCTAACCTGCCTTACACATACAGGGCCAGTAGGATGCAAGCTGTTTGGATTGCTAATATTGCGTATCTTAGTGTGAAGATTTCCGATAAGAACAAATTGTTCATCGGTATGGGATATTTTATCAACCAGACAGGAATGGCATAAATGATAATGTGTGGCCAGTAATAATGAAGGACACGAATAAAACATGAGAATACAAAATGACACACATTTATATATATTTGAAATTAAAGTTAATATAAAAATATTCTTTTATACTGATACAACCTATTATATTATTTTTTAATAACCATGGGTACGATTTTTAAGCTTTAATAGAGAAAAATAAATAATTAATTAAATGATTATAAACAGTAACGCTGATTTATTATGTTCAGAAGGACGTTTTACCTGTTTATACATATTTTATTCTTCTCCTTTACACTTCTGTTTTTAACTTTCTTTGCTTCAAAATTAATAGAAACTTTTAACCAAGGGGGTAAAATTTTAAAAAATACGGGCAGTTATTAATACACGATAATTTGTACAGAGCTCACATACCACAAAGATTATGGGTTGGTTTGGAACCATTCTCAGTACCCCGCCACACATCCCGGTGATGTTAGCGAACTGCCCCGCAATAAGACTGGCGGCGTCCAAACCGTCGGGAGGACTGAAAGAAAACGGACAGATAACAAAGCGTTCATGAACGCCACCAAGGAAATTATGTTGCCTATAGGTGGATGGACGGAACATGCAGGGATCTGGGAAGACCTTGTTAAAGGTTGAAGCCGATCTGGATGAAGTACGGTTCAGGTAGTACCGTCATGTGAAGGTGGACCTACGCGCTCACTGAGAGCCATTCTGAGATTATAAAATTATACACCGATAGCGTCAGTCCAATGTAAGAATTATACCTTTTCTTAATTAGGCTGATGAAGAAAAAACTTGCTAACGTTGTCAAAATGGCATAAACTGCAAGTTTAAAATGGCATTCTGTCGTTTCATTGATCGGGTTCGGCTCTCGATTGGCATGGTTGGTCTACGCTGCTGGGATTGGTAGTGGGGGCGCATGCTGCTTCTACCTCTGTGGGTATGGGTGTTGTAGCTTCCTACGGTCACCGGTATGGGAAAACGTTGGCGGCCTCATATACGATTCCTGGCTTGGCTTGTGTGGCATCGCGTCTATCGGCTATATTAATTTAAAATCAATCAAAATTACACCTAAGAAGCGCCTTGTGTTAAGGTCCCACACCTTAGTAGTAGCTTTCTATAGCTTTTTCAAGGTTGCTTGGTCAGATCAAACTTCTACCTGCCTGCCTTTTCATATTTATCTTGCAGCCTATTCATGTTTGTTAAGTTTTGTTAATTCTTGGCAAGAATAAAAGGGTAGACTTCCAAGAAAGCTTCTAGGGATGGGGTTCATTTTGGCTCATCTGTACGTAATTATACCTCAGGGATGGATGTGTTTTGGGGTAAATCACTACGGCTATCAAAAGATATACCATGAACATGAGAGCATATTGCACCGTACGGGGGCATGAAGTAGGTGTCACCAAGGGCTTTACATGCCCTATTACTCATTAGGCCAAAATAAATAAAAGGTATGGTTCTCAGGCACCGCCCGCATCAATCTTAAACCCCTGCATCAAAAATTTTTTATTTTGAGTTTCAATAGAAACTTACCAATTTTGAGCTGCAGCCGCCCGGACATTTCTTTCAAGAAGGTAAAATCATACAATTTCCTTTGTTATGTAGTGCTTTTACTTGTTTAGCAAAATAAATCTGTTAATATCATGCTTTTCCCTTATCATTTGACATTTTTTTTCGAAAAATACCAAAACATTTAAAATAAAAAAACCGCTCGCCCGCATTGATTTCTGAAAAAAAGTGCCTGAGAACCATACCTTTTTTTTTATTTTGGCCTTATAGCTACGCTCGAAACCAAGACCACCCGAGACCACCTTGCGTTTTCAGTAGCCTTTACTGGATAAAGAGACAGACTGACGTACCTGGAACCCATGCTGCCGCCATCAATGTGCATGAAACCTGCATTAGGATACCGGATGTTTGTTGGACACGCAATAGCCATGTAGTGCCACCATATAGGTTGACTTGACACGTCCTCTGTTTTGGAATAAATCAATATAAGACACTTAATACATGATATATTGTAAAATACCAATTTTATGCTAAAACCATCTCCCGAAATCAGACTTGGTCTACTCCAGGTATTCGTGTTATAAACCCAGTTTCTACATGCTTATGTTTATTTACGATAATAGTATATAGCAGTCTTTGTCAGCACCATGAAGCACCTAAGCTCGGACTAGTTGTAAATGTTACAGTGTTGAAAGAATTATATCAAATCACCTGGGCATTTTTTTTTTCTGCCCGTGTTTCAGCTAGATTTTCAATATGGCTGATTTTCCAAAATTGACCTTTGGTGACAGTTATAGTCACATGTCAGAGACATGTGAAAACTTTGCACTTGATATTTATTTTTTCCTTGATTTATTTTTCAAGGTAGCGACAATGGGAACTTCATCTGGCAATTGTCTACCTCCAGTTTTATACAGTAACTGAAACGCCCTGCCCCCTAAAGTTTACCCACTGTAGCGCACTGAATATATTCCTCATGTAAGCCCCGTTTACATGTGGCGATTTTCCCCTCGCAGACTTAATTATTATAGAAATTTTAAACCAAAGCGAATGAGAGATAAATTGAGAATTTTAGTCTCTAAATTGAGATTCTTTTGAGACGATGCACTTAATTAGGATCGATTGCCATCTTTTAACCCTATTTGGATTCGGCTGGGTCTTGTGGCGCTGTAGCTGTTTTTTTTTATGGAATCCCTTCCTCATTTAATTTTATGAGGATTTATAACACGTAACAACAGATTACTTCTTTCACATAGAATTGATATAAGAAACACAGACTGTATTTTCAGATATCTAGTTTATTGCATTTCTTTTTCTGTAAAAAAGTATATATATTTTTTTCACTGCTGCTAATTATTAATGCAACTGATTCGCCTGTATACAAAATGATAACCGAACTGATTTTGGGGTTTAAAAATGACGTAGATCCAAGGGTAAAAAGTAAGAATCAAGGCCTCAGTTTCGTATAAAGTCTCGATGCTAGCCAGCTCCATACACGGGACCATTCATATAATGTAATATATAATTCCACATCAAGGTAATTTGACACACCTGAGAACCATTTCTGTGACGTCATATTCACGGACCAGAGGATGTAGTCATCGTCAGAGTCGTCGGTAGTTAAAATCTCCCAGCTCCAATGTCCATCATCCCGATGTACGTAGTCATCCAGCAAGGTCCGCTCTGACTTAGGGGTTAAAAGTCAAATGGTTAACACTTAAAGAGGCCAAATCACCTATAAACCATGTTGAATTAACACAAAAATAGGGTCTTCTCTTTGAAATAAATTGGTATCTGCCAAAATTTTGCCCTTAAACACTTGGCTAACTCCTGTACACGAGTGTTAAAAACAATGGACCGGGCGCGATGACAGGTGTCAACATTAACACAGCGCATAGGACTGCGTGCACTACCTGCGTCAAAACATCAGGAGATGCCCTGACTAGGCCCCAGAAATGTAATTCATGTTCTTGCTAGTTGAAACATCACATGTTATTTGTCGGGCATGCGCTAAATCTGACCTCCGGCCATGTGGCCTTGTTATTCTAAACAGACAGACGTGGACTGTGTTTACAAACACGCAAAACCATAGCATGGTGTTAAACAGCTCAAAGGGAGATACTGAGACTGGGATAGTTTTGCCTGAAACTTTTCTATAATCCAAGCTTTAACTGTTAGTGTGAAAGAATAAGTATAATATTGCTCCTGATTATGTCCCTTTTATCGATTAGGATTCTGTCCGCGTTGGATCCGCGCAGGAAAACGTATGTGGATGGCTCATTTCTATATACCACGCAGGTCATAATCCATTTCGTGTGGAAACACATGTATACATTTCTCATAATATTCAGTTTCTGATAATAAAAAAAAATACAACTGGGGAGACAAGACGGAAGAGGATTTTAAAATTTCGTATGAAACTGGGGCTTATCATGTTGGAAAATTACATACCACCTGACCAAAAGCCTTCGACCTTCGAAGGCTTGTACAAATAATAACGTTAGTCCACTCGAAAGTCCGTATCATTTCTCATCTATCTACTCAAGCTTAAATCGTCTAAGTTATATCTTATTCTATATTTCGTTATACGGGTTTTTTTGTCAACATTTATTTCAATTCTTACCTATTTTCTTTTGTCCTTCAAACATTCATTAATAAAACGAATAGTAAAAGCGTTTGTTAAATATTCGTTGATACAAATAAGATATTAATTTCTCAGCATGGCTACTGTTGTATACTGTTGAAATTATTGGCAAGTATCCGTATAATCCTTACCCAAGGATGCGCGTTCACCCCGAAAATCACACAAAACAGGAGAATAATAAACTTGACCAGCATAATGACCTCCAGGCCGCTTTGATTTCAACGCTTGTAACGCCAAAAGAATGAAAAGTCAAGACGCCGTCCTCATAGTCGAGGGAAACAAAACACCTGAATAACGGTGATAACACGCGCTGATAACACGAGCTGACATATCTGAAATATCTGATAGCTGAAAAACATAGAAAAATAATGCGAGTCCAGATTTTTAAAGTGATATATGATGAGCATGATAAGATAGCTGAATGTAATAAAATAATGTTACTGTGGGATACGTCAAGGTGTCTGGTTTATTTTTATTTTTTTAATTTTTTTTTTTTTTGCGGAGGTAACCGCCACCATTTTTTTAATGCTTACTCAACTACAAATATGTACATCTGCAGAATTCCATTCTTGTTTCGGACTACGTGACAGGGCAGTACCACACGCTTCCTCTCATTTTATATCTTGACGTAAACCAGGCCCGATGACTACTGAACCTGCGGGCCCTGGGTGTATAATCGTCCCCATTGCTGGAGGAGCCCCCGAAAGGCGCACTCGTTTGTGAGTGAAACACGGCCGTTGGGTACGGCCTTCCCATTAATCCTGCAGAACGCTCACCCTGGGTGGGGGCCCACCGTGAAAAATCTCATCGCCTCGGCTGAGATTCGAACTCACGATCTCCCGGCTTTAAGTCCTGCGCTCTACCCCTGAGCCACATAAACCGGTTTATATATGGTAATAATTAAAGCATTACCATTTCGAGATGAATCCAGATGTAATTCAATGCCAGTTTATTGTTTACAGGAAACATTTAAAGAATTATTTCAAACTTGACCATAAGATGGCGCTAAAAGGTAAAAGGCGGTTTGCCACATAAAGCATTAAGTCTGTTTCAAGTTAAACACGTTAATATGCAGAAATAAGTTGATCGCCGAAAAATCCATTTCAAAAGTTAAGGGAAATTATAATTGCTTAACCAAACAACACGATTCCTAGTGATGGATAGGCCCGATTACTTATACAATGATGTTCCTAGACCCTTTTAGGCAGTTTGCGTTGACGTGTCTACCACTTTGGGCCAATTCCATTGTGACCCAATTTCTTGCCTATGAATCGGACTAATTGTCCAACAGTTCTAAGAAATAAACCCTTTCGTGCTCTTAAAATAACACTTATTATAAAGCGTGTGTATCAAGTGATATAATAAATATTGTGTTGACACCTGACTGTTCCACTCGTTCCGATCACTGGTTCAACCAAACCTGTGACCCGAGAATCTTTAATGCTTCGGTCGAAACAAATCAGCCTTGATTTATGATTAAGAGAGTTTGTTGACCAAATATACCGAAATCAGCTAAACAAATGCCTCAAAATGATTTGACTTTGCGGGTATTTAAGATTTCTTGATTCTGTGGGTATGTAAAATGTCTTGGCTGTGTTGGTATTTAAGATGTCTTTACTGTGTGGGTACCTATGATGTCTTGCTGTGTTGGTATTTAAGATGTCTTGGCTGTGTGGGTATTAGCATTGACTGATTGGGTCTGTTGGATCACTAGACATAAGATGTGTTGGACTAATAATGGGAGCTTGATCTTACGGGTCTTCCTTCGAGTGAAATCAGTAAACTCAGATCCAGACAAGATCGGGAACATGACACCTGGCGATCAGTGATATACATATCTGAACACAGCTACCTGGTACTATTATATTTTAAGAGATATGTGCGGAGTTCCTATAGCCTGGGTCTGTGATAGACTAGCTCAGAGTGTAGGCCTACACATGAAATGGTGACAAAGTGTTACATTCTAATACAGTATTTCACAAGATCATACTAGTATTAAGAGATTGTTTGAAATCGTTATATTAAATGTAGATGGGGACAGTCAAATATGGCCACGGTGGATATGAAATTATTATACATTTATTGTATAGACAACAATAGCGGCTTTATAAATTGGTTTAGCCGACCAAGAAGGTTTAACACGGAACTTTCCTAGGATTTTCTTTCATTATTTAAATTATTTAAGTATAAAATCAAAAGATTTGTTTTTGTCATTATTAAATAATGGCATTGACATTATGAATACTGGGTAGCCAAAGGCTGAATACCAAAGAGTAGGCTATTCATTCAGCTAGATTTATTTTATCGTACAAGCAGCTTTATTTTAACGATAATCTAACAATAACTGAAGTCAAGTCCTCAGCTCACTAATGGCCGAACCGTTACATGTTTTGTATTAGTACCTTATATAGTCAAAGTAGCCAGGATATTTTGCTACCAAGCTGTTTTAGTTTTATTGAATTATTTTTTCTTTTAGCTGAACGTAACTCCCATAAATCGGAATTATACTCCATAAAATCACTATTTATAATTGGCAAATAGAATTGTAAACGGTCAAACAAGCCTCTGATACAATCCAGACTTATTATTTATTTTTTTAATTTTTTGGTGGAGGTAACCGCCTCCATTTTTTAAATGCTAACAAACTACGTATTATGTACATCTGCTGAATTCCATTCCGGTTTAGGAAATCAAGACAGAGCAGTATCACAGGCTTCCTCTCATGTTGTATCCTAGCGTCAACCAGGCCCCTTGACTACTGCACCTGCGGGTCCTGGTTGCGTAATCGTCCCCATTGCTGGGTAATGCCACAGAGAAACCCCGAAAAGGCGCACTCGTTTGTGAGTGACACACGGCCGTTGGGCACAGCCTTCAGAGCGCTCACCCTGGGTGGGGGCTAACCTTGAAATTTCTGACCGCCTTGGCTGAGAATCGAACTCACGATCCCCCTGCCTTGAGTCCTGTGCTCTACCCCAATGGTGTAATATGGTGACTGTCAGGGCGTATCTATTAATTCCCGCTGAGAGAAGTGACCTCTTTTGATTCAGCCTTGTATATCTAACAGACCTACATATGACATCAGCTGATAAAATAACTGATATATGAAGCAGTCCATGACGTAGCGAAATATTACCAATTGGATCTAAAAAAAATCAAATAAGTACATCGATAAATATATATACATGTATATGTATATATATTATACATATATTCTCCGCTTGTCCAGTCGGACTGATATTTTGCTTTCTGTTTAGCGATTTGTCCTCATATACACTATATTAAGAAAAGGGATTGTTATGGCTATTATTGTCTCCATGCATCGAAACTAAAGAAATCGATATGTCTGAAAACAAGATATGATTCTTGCTATGTGGTAGGAATACTTCGCCCTCATTCAACAGAAAGTGTAACAAATATGTCATGCATATAACCATAATACCACGCATTGTCTGTATCATTATCATAGAAGTATATTAATTGAAATAACACCAAAATTAATTATACTTTAATCTACTTTGTGTCATTAATTACTAAACTAGGTTTTATTCGGGCATTCCATGACTTATTTGATTCGTACCACATGCTCAGAGCGTGTGGCACTCCTCAAATGTTGTAGCCTAATAGTGCTCGTTGCTGTGAGTATCAGTTGCGTGGGTCTTTGTTTATATATATATATATATATATATATATATATATATGAATTCCTGAAGTGATCGCACGCATATCCTGCTTGGATACAATAAAGGTCATGCTCCTGTCAGAGATAAGAGGGCTCCTGACTGTTTATATAGATCTGATCGTAAAAAGAAGATACCACAAGTAAAACTCAAATCACCAACATCCAGACTAAAACATGAAGCACATACAAGCTACAGGTGTCACTCTTATTTCAGTCATCATATTTCACTCTGCAAGAGCAAGTGAAGGAGTTAACAGTAGGTTGTTTTTGTTTACGTGTTTTCATTTCATGTGGTGTAAAATTATCCGTATTGCATTCATATGAGTAAACTTTGTATTTCATTTGGCATAATATCGTTTTGTTCTAAATTGTTATTCTCCAAGGATAAATCGTAATTCTATTTTTTTAGCTATCAAACATAGAAAGAGGCTCTCTCCATGCAATCATATTCATACTTTAGAAAAAGTGTATGGATCGTCCTAAAAGTCATGCTGCCGAACATTGATCTCTCTAAGAGTGTATATGGAATGTCATGCGATTTTATGAACTTTTCATCCTGCATAGCTTATTCAGCTATTAAAAATAGGTAGCACCATCTACTTCCGTTAAAAGTAGTTTAAGTAGTCCAAAAATAGTCTTAGTCTAAAAACGTCGACCTCCATTATTGTTATCAACCCTTTTTATAGTTTGCAGACAGCCATTGTCTCTCCTCTCTGCACATGTTACACATTGTTTCCAATAAGAACCTTTTATAAATTCTTTGTTTTATATGCCACGTTCTGGTATATATGTTTGTAATATGATTTGATTGTTGCGATTTGATTGTTAACAGATCAAACATGGCTTCTGGATAAGGCACCACTCACAGTGCCTCACATAGTAAACCGGAATCCCGCCAGCAGGGGGCGCTGGCCGTGGCAGGCTCTTGTTGTGAGGCTGGGGGCTGATGGGTCGAGTATATTTACTTGTGGCGGTGTCTTGATATCCAGAGAGCATGTCCTCTCGGCTGCGCACTGCACCCAAAGGTGAATCGTTCAGCTTTAACTCAACAGATGTCGCTCATTCCTCACAGCATCACCAGGTGCTTTTGTACTCCTGTTCACATCTAAGTTACACTTTATTACAGATAAATGTTATAATATTACACATTTCAGTTACACGTAGTACAGGCAGATGCTATAATGTTACTCATCACGGTTACACTTTGTTTCAGACATATGCTATAATGTAACGTATATCAGATACAAATCATTACAGACAGACGTTATAATTTTACATATCAAATTTACACGTTATTACAGACAGTTGCTAAAATGTTACATATTTCGGTTACACTTTATTACAGACATATGCTATAATATAAAACATCGGAATTAAATGTTATTACAGACAGAATGGTATAATGCTAAATATATCAGTTATACTTTATAACAGACAGATACTATAATGTTACACATATCAGTTAAATGTTATTACAGACATATGCTATAACGTTATACATCTCAGTTACATTTTTTACAGACCGATGCTGTAATGCTACACATCTCAGTTTCACGTAATTACAGACAGATGCTAAAATGTTACACATTTTAGTTACACGTTATTACAGACAGATGCTATAACGTTTTAGTGTATGGATACTTAAATATTACAAGTTCTGAATTTAGTAACTAGTACATGCTTTTACGCATGCAGAAAGATGGTCTGATTATATCACATGTCGTCTCAATTTATTCGGGATAATGAGAACATCCCCCATGGGAGCACTATTACACTGTTAGGCCTTCATTTTTAATGAGACCCTCCATTTATTCATTGTCAAAAAAGAAGATGTTTTAATATTCTACAACGCCCTCCTTTGTAAAAAAACATCAGGTGTATTAATACTCCAGAACGCACTCCATTGTCAAAATAGCAGATTTTTTTTATGCTCGTTGATGCCCATTATTTCTTCCATATGCCGTGATAATATTACGAAAATTTTTACCCGTTACACAGGGTAGCTGTAATATTTTACTGTAATGTTACAAACATGATATTAGCCCTGCCCGGGCTTTATTATTATTTGCGTTCATTAATCAATTGCTTAATTAAAACGTGATTCCATGTACCGATAGACATAACTCACTGCAAGCTATCATCGCTAAAGCCCTGTAAAGTCCGTGTGGTGAATCCCTGATATTTGCATAATAGGGCGTCACGGGGCTCTTTGAGCACCTGGCGATTCCCCCGCATTTGCATATCAGGCCGTCACGCCTCAAATGGATGGCATCGTTGCTATGAGAACGCTACAGCGGTCCCATAGGCAATAGACATCTCGACCCGCTTGGAAACATTCGCACTGAAATCATGTATTCAGGTAGTCCATGCATGGACCTTCGTGTCCTATGATATATCTCTGTTGTACGAACATTACGGTCCATAGGCCAAATGTAAGTGCATTGTAGACACTATCGCAACAACTTTGTAACGATATGTCCAGTAAAATTCCCTCTGCCGAACTGGCAGCATTTGTGTGAACCCCAGTGTACTGGTTCCCTGAGCCACAGCTAAGTTGCCAACACGCGAATCGTCGTGATTGTTTCAGCCAGCGGGTACATGAATAACATTTTGACTGCAGTCGTCGCGTGTACGCCAGTGGAGTTTACCAGTCGATGAAATAGTCGATAAAAGAGCCGTACTTAAGTCATAATTTGCCGCGAAGTGGCAGTACCTGTTCTAAGCTTTGCGACACAGCGAAGAAAGTTTGATGGTTCTGTTAGTAGGAAGAATTGTGTTCTAACCATTGCTTCGACTGGGCCAGTCTAACATGATATTACACACGCGTTATTTTGCAGCTTGTCATCAGATTACATAGTGTATCTGAGCGTAAATGATCTCTCTGAGCGTGGAGAAGGACAAGCCAGACTGGTCTCCAATATCTCCAACGTGAGTATATAGCAAGTTAACAAAATCTGACACTATCTGACATTATTCTATAGCTATAAGATGCATTTTTGTACATTTTCGGGGGTGAATTAACTAATACATTTAACATATTTAACATCAGCATCTTGTTTCGACTTGGTGCATCGATTTTTATGTAATCGGGCTCAATTAAACCCTTAACAAAATGTCTAAATGGTAGGGTGTTAATGAGTAACTGGACACTTTTGTAATTTAATAATATATATATATATATATATATATATATATATATATATGTATGTATTTATATACTAGATGTTAGTAAGGCATTTGATACAAAACGTTTCACAGGGGCTTGCTTCTTCGATCTCAAGAAATGTTTCGACACCATCAGTCATGACATTCTCTTAGAAAAAAATAAAACATTACGGTTTCCATGGTAAATAACATGAACTGATTAAGAACTATCTCTCCGATAGATCTCATGCTGTAAAAAAAAGATAACGCAGTATCTTCACAGCATCCTGTGAAAATTGGAATACCCCAAGGTTCTGTATTAGGACCCGTATTATTTTTAATTTATGTAAATGATCTTACTGGAAACACTTGCAATTGTCAATGTAATTTTTTTGCAGATGACACCATTATTTACTATACAAGTAATGATCCTTACTAAATTAGACGGAACTTCAACACGGCGTCACTACTTTATCTAAATGGTTTTATAATAATAAGCTCTCAATCAATATAGAAAAAACATCAACCATCCTCTTCAGATTCCGTTCTATGGAGACTTTAGACCTTAATATCACAGCATTTGACCAGCCCATCAAACAATCTAACAGTATCACCTACTTGGGGTTAGTGCTTAATGAAAACCTAACATGGTCGGATCACTCTGAACAAGTATGCAAAAAGCTCTCGTCTAAAGTAGGTGCCCTCTTCAGGTGCAGTCGATACATACCTCAAGACACCGCATTGAAAATGTACACTGGCCTGACTCAGCCACATATTGACTACGGCCTCACAATCTGGGGAAATGCGCCTTCTTCATGTCTTACTCTCATTCAAAGTCTTCAAAATCGAGCCGCACGTATTATAAGTCGCAATTTTAATCATGAATGTAGCATGACAGCTATCCGTCAGTCCCTTGGCATTAAATCAGTTGAACAACGACATGAATATCTGACTCGCATCCTTATGTTTAAATGTCTGAATAACCTAAGTCCATCCTATATGACCGACCGGTTCACGTTTGTTCGCCAAGTCCACCAACATGATACACGCAATAGCTATTCCAATAAATTATATGTACCCAAACCTCGGACAGACTACTTAAAGAAATCATTTTTATGCCGAGGTCCTATTTTGTGGAACACATTAAATCAATCTCAAAGAAACTGCTCCTCCTTACAGGTCTTTAAAAAGAGTATCATGTAATAAACCTCTGTGCTTTATATGTCATATATTGCATGCTATTTCAAACTCTGTTATATTTCATAATTATGTCACACTCATGATTGCCTTGTATATAACGTTGCATGTCAGAGTTTTATATTCATGTTAAATATCACATCTTGCTGTATATTACATTTAATGCCATAGTTATATATTTTCATGTTAAATATCCCCCATCTTGCTGCATAATTCTATCTTTAGCCACTTTTATTAATTCTGATTGCATTTTACATGTTTTATACATTGAATAAACTGTATATCCAAACAGGGCCCTGTGGCAGATCAGACAATCTTATCTGAACGGGCTCCCTGTATAAATATGTTTTAATAAATAAATTAGTAAATAAATGTTAACCACGCTGGAGTATTTGTTATTACTCGGAATTTCACGCCGGTACCGGTATCGGCACCAAATGCGATCATCGGATAACTTTCGCTTGTTGGAGACCCAGCTACAACTGTTACTTTAAACTAGCTAACCTTCTAAAAGACAGTAACAGTTATAGCTGGGTCTTTAACAAGCGTCAGGATGCTACAGCGTGCTTAACGTCTAGTTAATCTGCTCTACCTTAGCTGTATCGAGCACTTTATGGCAAGGACTCGGACCCACTTAGGGTGATATATGTATACATGTATGTATGTATATATATATATATATATATATATATATATATATATATATATATACCGTAAAACAGGCGTTCTACTGTATATATATATATATATATATATATATATATATATATATATGCGTATGTGTGGATATAAATATATATTTATTCTCAACGGATGCTGTGTTTGATGTGGAAATAGCATGATTCATGGGGTAACAAGGTTTTTGGGGTAATTTTTATTAGATGATGAATCTATTATAATATTGATAGGTTATGTATATTGGAGTAACATACACACATATAAATATATATATATGTATGTGTTTGTTTTATATGCTTATTTGTGTATGTTTAAAGCCCTAACTCATAGGTTTTCGATAAAAATATAGAAATACCTGTTGGTGAATTTGATAGATTATTGTACCTTATAATACAAAGAAGCTTTTCTTTTGTTCTCTCTGAGTATTGATTCACGTCAGATTCTTTTCGCAGCATTACGGGTACTCATCTGAGCAGTCTCACAGGGATGACATATCAGTCCTCAAGTTGTCACTACCGGCGAACCTGACCAGCAGCGTCCAGGTGGCTTACATACCAGACCGTAGGGATACGTACGTGGGGGCCGAGTGTTACATAACAGGCTGGGGGGTGACAGGTCAGATAACAGTACCACACACTAAAGATGCAAACGCATAACAATAATATCAACAAGAATACGAATAATGCCGCTGTACACGAAATAAAAAAATAATCCTTATATTTTTTATTTGGAATAGAGTGGTATCCGAATCAGAATAATTGGAAATTAAAAAGATATGAAAGACTATAGGGGTTCCTTTCGTCATATTTTTTCTCAGATTTCTTCGCGGCACATATAACCTCTTAGCTAGTAGCAATTATAGGAGATATTAGGTTACACTTTTTACATCTGCCGGCCACCCATTACCCATTCACACATGGGTAAAGACAGTAAACTTTTGTGGTAATGACCTTTGCCGGTGGTCTTAGGACGAAGGGCAGTGCGGCTTATAAGGGCATGGAAACGCAGTCGCACGGTTACAACTCCAGCACCCTGAAAGTTACGTCACCACATGTCATTTAGTATTTTTGTATTACTAAATGAATGAGAGATTCAATATAGTTTATTGCACATTTTGGCTAATACTAGTATATTAACATTGTTTCCAACTGTTCAACTTGGCAAATCGATCCCCTACACAGGGTGTGTAGCCAGTTAAAGATAAATTTCGCAATAACAGACGCTCAAGATAAATTGACGTCAAAAGGAACGAATGAAAAGGAATGTCAACCTTAACCTTTTCTTAATTATAGGATTTTTTACATATGTTCTTCATTTTTAGACTGTATCATTAATCTCTGTGTTATATATGAAAGTAAAGGGGCCCAATTACATATAAAGCATGTTGAGTTAACACGAAAAAAAGCTTCTTCCCTTTAAAATAAATCTGTACCTGCAAAAATATTGCCTTGAAACCGTTTGTTTACTCCTGTAAACGAGAGTTAAAAACGGTGAACCAATCAACATAAACACAGTGCGTCTTGCCGTGGGCTGCGCGGAGCCACATCACGTGCCAATCAGGAGATGCCCTGACTGACTTGGCTAAAAAAATGTAATACAATGATCACGCTTGCTGAAACACCGCGTGTTGCCCCATTTAATCGGACCTCTGGTCACGCGGCCTTGTTATGGTAAACAGACTGTGTTTACCAACACGCAGAGCTATAACAAGGTGTTAAACAGTCGTATGCGAGGAAATGAGACTGAGTGCTGGAATGGTTTTGCTGGTAAACTTTTGTATAAAGCGAAACAGAACTGACAGTATGAAATAATAGGCATTATATTGCTCCTGAATTTGTCCCTTAAAAAAGTATACTTGCTAATCAAGACGTCCAGTTAAATCTACTTTAAAGTAAATGTATACAAATGTATAATCTGAGTTTGACAATCCTTATATATTTTAAAACCTCAGATGGCACCAAGCCTAGTGTTCCTCTAGTTCTCCAAGAAGCACGTATCCCTGTGATCTACAACTCAGTGTGCAGGGAGAGGATGAGGCGGGTTCCCGGAGTCACAATACGGTCAAGTCACATCTGTGTGTACGACTCCAACAGGCGGACTTCCTCCTGTGTCGTGATTTTATCGAATCTGCTGATTATGTCGGTACAACAGTGGCGGTTCACTCTGTTAATTAATAATTAAAATCGAATTATATGATCTAGGGGTAGACGCGGGACTCAAAGCAGGTGAGAACGTGAGTTCGAATCTCTCGGGATTTTTCACGATCGCCCCCGACCCAAGGTGAGCTCCCTGCAGGCTTTCTTGGAAGGCTGTACCCCACAGACCTGTATCGCTCACAAGTGAGTCCTAGATTAGGGTCCTCGGTATTATGACCCAACAATGCCGCAGATGCGGTATAAACACAACTGTTCCCCCTTTAATTTTGTCCTTTAATGATGAATATCATGAATTTCTGGATAAAAAAAGAAAGATTGAACCTAATTTATAATGCCCTACCGAGTGGAAATTTTTTAATATCATGTCTTTCACATTTATATAATTCGTAGTATAGTTTGAAACCGTTGTTTGGGTGCACTGATGAATAATAGAAGTTATCACGTGTTAATATTTAGACTTTCTATAGCCAGTTTTGAGTGCCCCCCTCCCCCAGACACCTATTAATTCATTCCTAATGTGATAGTCAAAACTACGGGACATACAGCATGCCGTCCTCTCTTTACAGGGAGACAGCGGGGGGCCTCTTCAGTGCCGGAGATGTCCTAGGAGCCCTGGAGAGTAGTCGGCGTGACGTCATTTGGTATCAGTAGTGAGACAAGCAACTGTCTGGCGGAGTTCCCCAGCGTCTTTACCCGGATATCCGGTTACGTCACGTGGATACATGGGTTTACCCGAGTGTCATTTCCCCCTCGAGACGTCATGAATACATGCTCCAGGGCACCAACTGTTCATGGAAACTGGAGAGTATTGTTTTATATCCTGACGATGCTCTCAGCTACGGATACCTACTTAATATAATATCTATAAATCTATAATTACTTTGAACAATATGTTATGAAAACAATTATTTCCCAAGTATGTCTTAAAATTGTATGATAATCTACTGTATTGCCACCAAAAAGGTAACCATGTTAGCTTTTTTCATTAGCGTATGCTACATGTTGTTTCTCTTGTTTTAATTATAACGGGACTTGAATGGTATAATTGTGACGTTATTTTTAACTATCATATTAGCCATTCAAGCTGTACGGGCGTTGGATAAATACTATTCCAAATTGTGGAAATTTTATATTAAAACAAATAGAATATTTACTATTTAACTTTATTTTCATTTTAGCCCATGTCTCTGTTCGGAACCGTACACAAATTGATTAATTTTGTCGTTATTACTGTATAAAGTAATGGCCAATTTTGACATAGGACCCTTCTACGTGTGTGTGTGTGGGGGGGGGGGGGGGGGGGGGGCTAAGAGGTCTCTTACAAATCTCCCGCGAAAAACCTTGAGAATGACACATTAATTTTTATATATTTTTTTCTGAAAATTGAAATGAAGTGGAGAGTTTGTATCGCCTGTTTCTTGTTTTTGTGAAGATTTTATACTGATTCTATACATTCTGAATGTTCTGAGAAAGGTAGGACTAAAATAAATCAGCAAAAGTGTTTTTGTTTTATATATATATATATATATATATATATATATATATATATATATATATATATATATATATATATATATTCCTGTTACTTTATCAGATTTATCTAAAGCCACGTAAGGTGATGTCAACCTTGTGCGAAAATCCCATTCTTTTTTATATAAACTTATTCATGAATGGCTTGTTTTCGTAGTTAACAGGCTGGACACTCCATGAGTCCGGCTGATGACTTCGTTTATTCAGGTTTTTTACTGAAGGTTCGTGAGTCCTCAACTGAAGCTTATGTTGATCCAGGACCGTTTCTCCTTCAAGGTAGTCCTGATATTAAAAGTTTTATTTATTGCTTTCCTGTTTTATTCTAAAACAAACCTTATAGTCTAATAATACTGTATTTAGGGTCGCGTACAGACATTATCATTATGCTATTCAACTAAAACTTGATCTTCCTGCAGTTACCTATATGTAATGACGGAATATCAATGAATCATTAAAAGTCAGTTTGACTTCAATCGGCAGTTTTCTTTTTCTGTGGCACTTCTTTTGTACCAATAAGTCATCGAGTAGAATTTGAAAATCTCTTTGATGGACCTTTGCTCATATGATTGATCAAGCCTACCTGAAGATTCCTGAATATTATATTATATGCCTTTATCGGCCCGAGAGGGGTCTATATGCAAGATAGTGGCTTTCAGCCTCTCACTAAACTCAGACCATTTAGATGTCAAAATTTGTAACAGAAACTTTGTTTGTCCTGCAATAAATCCGTTTCAGTCACTTTAAAAAAATATCGATATGACAACCATATCGCGCTACGCACTATATGCATACATACGTATCGCGATATATAAAGGACAAGTTTGTTTTCTTTTGCGCGAATATATATTATTATGCTGCACAGCTGATAATTTGAGTATTTTTACTCCACTGGTGCCCCTTTCTCTTTCGCGCTAGAGCCCGTGAACACAATGCCCACAAATCGTGTCATGCCCGAGCCGAAGGCCCCATTTGGGGTTTTTGTGCAATTTGCTGTCACAGTTCCACTATGATCCCCATTGGTGTATTATTACCTCTAAAGTATTTTTCTCACTCGAAGGAAAGTTAAGCTTTTAAATTCAAACGCTATACAAAATCCACATAACACCGCTTTAAATGAAGGGCTTTTCTGTTGGGTCAACACTTTTTATTTAGTAGCGTTGTCAGTTTTATTACAGACATACTTATTCCATGACAACCAACAAATAACAAACATTTGATTGAGTTTGGATCTTTTTACCTGAGTCTGTCTCTTCACGTGCATTTTCGAAAACAAGAGTCTTCAACGACATACAAGTGTATGGTATCAAGCCAAAGATCATCCTCAACTGACAACTAAAAACATCGTTTTACATGATGTTCTCGGAGGTTTGGTGGCGCCACCTACAATTTCTGATTTTTTTTATGAATTTTTATCGGATTTTTCAACTTAAGCTTTGCGAGCGGGATATCTCTAAAAGGATTCACGTAAGATTTTTATTTCTTTGGTGAAGATGTATATTGACAAAACCTCGGTCAAGTTCGAAGATGGGTGACCTCGACCTATTTTTCTACATTTTAGAGCTGATTATAGAAAAACACTTAGAAGCTTAATTCTCAGAGACCATCAAGTGGATTTTCACAAAACTTACTAAAATCATTGGGACTGATGGTCTCTATCTGCTGCATAAGGTTGGTGGCGCCACCTACATTTTCTGATTTTTAATGAATTTTTATCGGATTTTTCAAATTTGGCCTTGTGAGCGTGATATCTCTAAAAGGATTCATCATGGAAATTTTTTTCATTGGTGAAGATTTATATCGACAATATCTCAGTCAAGTTCGTAAGATGGGTGACCTTGACCTATTTTTCTACGTTTTAGAGATGATTATAGAAAAACCCTTAAGAAGCTTAATTCTCAGAGACCATTGGGTGGATTTTCACAAAACTTACTATGATCATTGGGACCGATGGTCTGTACTTGCGAACATGTTTTGGGGGTACTATCCAAAATTCCTCATTTTTAATGATTTTTTATCTTTTTTTCAACTTGGGCCTTGTGAACAGAATATCTTGTAAAAGCAGATGGTGGATTGTTATGAAACATGGTACATTCCTCTCCAGTTTAAATTTATAACTGAGACATATACAGACATACATCCATGAGAGAACATATATTTTGTAGTTGTTACTGTTACCACCTATAAGCACTGTTCTTTTGGATGTGGGCTTTTGTCAGCTTCTGCTGATATTCTAGTTAAACCCACTTGTGGGATTTTGATTAGGTTGACCTAGAGTCAACCAATCCGGTCCGATGCAATACAATTTTATTACACAAAGGGTTAAAATATCATTGTGCGCCATAATTGTTACCATAGTGACACACATGCCTCAGGTACTTATGACGGATAAAGACCCAATTTCAGACATAGAGATCCACGTCATCCGCACTCAGTCACTCCATAAGTGGTGATGTTAGAATATTCAAAGAAAATGGACAAAGACGGCTTTTCTGCATCAATTGAACCCATTTAAAAGTTTGTTCTATTAATTTTCATGTAATGACAAGAGGTTAGCTCGCTCAAACAAAAATCTAGATAACAACATATTATCTAATAACATCAGTGACGAATTTACAATAACAACTAATATACTCTTTACATCTTTTTCTAGTTCTAGGTATGTATACCAAGGCAATAGATATATTCATGGTATTGCTCTCAAGATATAACAATTTGATCGTGTATAATTTTGTTCTAGTGGCTATTTATGCTTTCAAATATATAGTGCGTCCTTTAATGTCACTACTTATACTTTTGTGTCGGGGTTCGAAAGACACCCCGAAAATAGAGCAAGTTGTCCCTTAAGTTGTATAAAGCAACTCTAGGACAGGTAAGCGAGATAGTAAAATATGTTAATGAATAGCCAATAAAACGCAATAACACGTTTTTATATTCTGGTTGTTGAGACATATTATATCGTGCTGCCTGTTCTTGACGAGTTCTAGGTTCCACAATGATAGCTAATGCTGATACACTGGCAGTTTTCTAAGAGCCTTAAGTGTTTGTACACTATTCTATGGGACGGGTGTAAATGTGTTGCTCCATGTCATGGCCAAGTCGAGGTAAGCCACTAAGTGTGTTTACAAAGGAGTGGATCAAACGTCAACATTGAGTCCATACTTAACAAGATTACAAAACTTAACATGTGATAAAATGTTTGTCGTTGTGCTCGAGTGCGTATTTACTGTTAAAGACATGAACCTTGTGTGTATTAAAATGATTATGAGAACACACACTATATACATATGGGAGGTATCACTGTGCCTGACAAAGCTGTTCAACATGGTTATAAAACAACAGTAAATAACAATCATGTTCAGAATTATCTCCTGAATATCTGCATAACGACAATGTACTCCCAAGGCCAGTACGGGATAAAGACCTGACCACTCCACAGCCGGTTATATCTAGCAGTCCTGTATAAATTAGAAACTTCCTTCAAATTGAAGATTTGGTCATGGCATAATAACAAGTGGCCCATGGGTCATGACGCTCAACGACTGACATGTTAACAATATGTCCTTGCACAGGCAACTAATTAAGATAATGTAGGTGGCCTCATCGTTCATGCATATTAGCATTAGTTCATCAAGACCCATGGGCACACCAAATTTGATGACAATCCAACCAGCCTTTCCTGAGGAGTCTGGCAATTTGTGTTTATTTTGCATTAGTAGTTATGATTTGTGCCCTGTTATAAGATGACTGCATCTTTTAAGGTCTCAAAAATAGAGAAAAAATATAATTGCTTTATATTCTAAAAAATAATCCAGGTATCGCCACCTGTCTGCATGAACTGATGAAACACTACATGATGAATATGTATACAAAGAATCATGGTAATCAATGCATTAGTTGTTCAGATACTGGAGCCTTTGTATTAATTTTTTAATTATTCTGGGGGGTACTACTGATATAGCTCTGAGAATATGGGTAACAGATACCTAATTAAAGGTTTCCATGGGGATTTTTCATTTAGCCCCCAGGATGTCAAGTTAGAAGATTCCAGGTCCAATGGTTACAATTTGTGCCCTGTTAACAGACGACCGCATCTTTGAAGGTCTCAAAAATAGAGAGAAAATGCGTAAAAATTCGAAAAAAAATCCAGGTGGCGCAACCAGTCTGCAAAATCTGATGAAACACTCCATGATGAATATGCATGCAAAGAAGCATGGCGATCAATGCACTAGTTGTTCAGATACTAGAGCTTTTGTATACAATTTTAGTTATTCTAGAAGGGTACTTCTGAGGCCCATAGCTCGGACAATATGAGTGACAGGGATCTAATTTCAGGTTCCCTAGGAGATTTTCATGGGCCTACCTGCCATTTACTACGCTTCGGCCTTTTGAAATCAGTTCGGCAAAGTCAAAACAAAAGGCCTCACTCATACCTCCTGGGGGGTCTTCCGGGGCTGGCCTAATTTACGGAACGAAACGGAACAAAGATAAAAAAAAGATCATAACTTTTAAATGGGCCAGAGTAGTGAATGCTTCCTTGCATGCATGTCGAGATAGAAGATTCTAGGTCCATTTATTAGAATTTGTGCTCTGCTAACAGATGATTGCATCTTTAAAGGTCTCAAAAACAGAGAAAAAATTGTAAAAAAATCGAAAAATACAGCTGGCGCCACCAGTCTGCAGAAACTGATGAAACATTCCATGACCAATATCGGTGCAAAGAATCATGAGGATCAATGCATTAGTTGTTCAGATACTTCAGCTTTTGTATCTAATTTTCCATTATTATGGAGGGTACTTCGAACCCCATGGCTCAGAGGTTATGGGTAACTGAGAAATAATTTTAGGTTTCCAAGATGACTATTCATGGGCCTCTCTTTATGTCGAGATAAAAGATTCTAATTCCAATATTACGATTTGTGCCCTGTAACCAGATGGTTGCATCTTTTAAGGTCTCAAAAATAAAGATATAAATGCGTAAACATTAAAAAAATAGTGGCACCACCAGGAAAATGCATGCAAAGAATCATGGCGATCAATGCACTTGTTATTCAGATACTAGAGTTTTTGGATCAATTTTTTTAGGTATTTTGGGGGTTATTTCTTAGCCCCATAGCTCGAAGGATATGGGTAAGAGAGTAATAATTTCAGGTTTACAAGGAGATTTTTCATGGACCTCCCAGCATGTCAAGTTAGAAGATTCCAGGTCCAGCGGTTACGATTTGTGCCCGGTTAACGGTCGGACGGACATACGGACGGACGCCAGACAAAGAGTGATCGCTATATAGCTCAGATGCCTTTCAGTCAGCTGAGCTAACAATGGCCGATAAGCGACCCTTGACGAACCCTTACAGTTAGAACCATTATACCGTCAGACCGCTCAAGAGGGCTGCCATTTTTGCGTACACACTAAAACCCGCAGGTCTCAGGTCCCATGTTGGACAAATGGGTAATTATCTGGAAATTAGCTAACATGGATGCAGAACTATGGTGGGACCCCCTAAGTCAGGCTTCTAGTCCTTCGTCAGCGATGGATCTGCAGCGCAAGGTTCAATTCAAATCATCATCTACGAACAATCGGGACATGAACCTCCGGATGATTTGTGTAAAACGATACATTGAGCTCGATCTGCACGTTGATGACACGAGCTTATAACTACAGGAGAGAGTAATACAGTGACAGTAATCTTTAATAGGACTTCAGGAATATTTCCCGTAGAACGACGAAAAAAATATGTTTTCTCCATGTTTGGCTTAGTAACAGTCGCAAGGGCTCCATTAATATTCGGTCATCCAATAACCTTACCCAACATCCTTTTTTAATTTAGTATTTTCCATTACTCCCACCATCAAATGATGCTTTCTATTTTTACCTGTAGCTGTTATGGTATATCATTGCTGCGCAAAATGAGAACATGTTAAGTTGATTAGAAAGCTATACCTAAACCTAGCTATTCTTCACAATTTATAAACAACAATACTCTTGCCATGGTGTGAGATATACGACTAACCAGTGTTTGTATAAATCCTCCTCGGCGTTTGTGGTATGGTCGAGATGTCGCCACTTAACAATGTCTTTACAGTAATGTTTAACGGTACTTTACGGATTGCATCATGGGTAGACATTCCTGAAGGTGATTGCCATCTTGTTGAGCGGTGTTCACGCGCCATTGTATGTAATAAACAAGTCTGGAGTTTTGTTGACATTTGTCTTCTTGTCACGAACTCTACATGGTGTCAAAAGCTGGGACATGGCAAGTTTCCAGGTACCGTCGGCGTACATAAATAGCCGATTTTTAGGTGACAGTTTTATTACCTTTAGAATTTGCCATTTGATTGTTCATGGCTACGCATATAAATAAAATTTATCACGCCCTGACAAAATAAACAGTTTGTATGCGGTGCTGAACAGATAACGATATAACACAGCCGGTAAGTAGATGCTATGTGAAGTCTGTATATTGGTATAATGTTATGTTACAGTTGCAGAGTAAGAAATAACCATAGACCACAGACATGTTAAATGTAAAATGGAAAATGTTAAATTAAAATGAATGTATCTAATAAATATAAAACATATCAACCTCCACTCTGAATCTGCTCTGTAATTCCTAACTGCTGTTATCTTTGGTTTGTGAAAATATACCCGATGGATAAAATACGAACAGAGCACCTAACGCGGAAATTTAGTAAATAGTAATATAACAGTGCAGCTATGATCATTGTATTAGTAAAGCTTAGATTTTATTTTAATCAGATTTAACGACAAACGTGTAAAAACTGTTTGGTTATAATCGAATATTTGTTTTGCAGCTGGCACTTGCCATCACTGACATCATTGTTGTGTTTAAGATGGAAAGACAGCAGTTAGACTGGCTGGACTGGCTCCTGTTTAGTCTGACAATTGTTTTCTCCGCCGGGATCGGATTGTACTTCTCCGTGTCTGGCAAAAACCGCACGGCATCGGACTATTTCAAAGGAAACCGGAAGTTATGGGTCATACCGACCGCCATTTCCATAGTGATGTCACGCCTGTCAGCCATCACGCTGGTCGGGATCACGTCAGAAATCTACATGCACGGTGCCTTATACGTGATCAGTGACGTATCAGGAATGATAGGGCTGTTCCTTTCCGCCCTCCTTATTGTCCCGGTGCTCTACAAAATTAAAATTACCAGTGTGTATCAGGTAATCTCTCTCTCTCTCACACACACACACACACAGTTACACACATAAATACAAAAGCACATGCCGTTTGTGACAAGCCTAGACTGGCCCAGTCAATGAAATGGCTCTGACAGAGATATCAAACGGCTCTCACTGTGTCGCACTTAGTGCCGGTACTGCTACCACGCGGCAACTTACATAACTAATTACTACTCTCTGATCCTCTTGTTTCATCGACTGGTAAACTTGGGCCGTTCCGGCCAATCAGCGCCACACATCACTTCCTCGCTATATATATATATTCCCATTTTTCAGTCTTAATATGTTTAGGTCCTCGGCTATTTGAGTACGGTAAGATTTTTAACACTATATATAACCCTCAGCCTCAGTGAGTCAGTGTGTCACCGTTTAGCAGACCATTGCTTATTTTAAAATGTGTCACCAGCTCAGCCAATCAGTGTGAGATATTCTGGTCCACACTTGACTAAACAAGAGGTACAACGCAATACGATGAGAGTCTACCTCATGGAAGGTTGGACAGAGCTGTTCAAACAGGTTTAGGCACATATTTCTTGTGTAGCATAAAGACACCATATAGAACCCTTACATAGAACTATTAATACAGATGCATAGACGCCAGGTGGACCAAAAATAGTGCCAAATGATGAGTATGAACGAAAAAATGGGCACTTGCCAGCTCACTGTACATAAAATGAGACATTGCTTCTTCTCCATATACGGGCTCTTGCTATCATCCGGAATATGGCATGGTTGTAAACACTGCCATGTATGATGGGCAGGATTTTTATGAAAATGAGGGTATATCCTCAAAAATGAGCTGCTTGTGCAGGGAAGAGGTTCATTTGCATAGATTTCCCACCTAATTTGTATGAAATTTTTGGGTCTGTCCAACGATCCGTGAGGTAGACTCTCACCGTCCTGCGTTGTACCGCTTGTTTAGACAAGGCTTGTGACAAGCGGTACTTTTGTACCCATCCCTCGCACACACACACACACCTAGGCACACAAAGCATTAATTGGTGGCGTTTACTGTTGATAACTATACTGGGAATAATCTTATTTGATTTCACAGTATATATATATATATATATATATATATATATATATATATATATATTACGGGTCAGAGCTTCACCTTTCCAAATAAATGTTCAAGTTTTGCCCTTGTCGCCCCCACCCCCCAACACCTCTTTCTCTCTCTCCCGCACACACACACACACATAGCAAGGTACGCAACTGGTACCAAAATCTAAAATGTTCTTTTTTTTTCAGTACCTTCACAGACGATTTGAGTCCATGATATTAAGACGGGCCTGTGTTTTCTTTGAGATACTTAGTAGGGTAAGTAGAATTACGTAACAAATTTTAGACAAACATGCTTTAATATATAATGGACCAAAGAATTATAATAATTCCGGGGATGAATTATTGATTATGCTATATTTGTTATCAAATTCAGGTATTCTTCACCGGTTTGGCTATTTACACCCCAAGCCTCGTTGTGGAAGCTGGTAAGTACGATCATTTTTGGTTCTTGTTACCTTATAAAATAACCCAGTTTTTTGTTGTCCATGAGCTTAAATGTCCACGTATAACGGCGAGAGGTAACATTACAACCTTTATTATAACGCTACACTTCGTCTCGGCACTTGCAAGACCTTCCGAAATAATCAATGTACAAAACACAACTGTGAACACGGCTACCGAACTCGTCTTGACTTCACATCCCTCCTCCACTTTAGATGAACACTTACCCGGAGGATTAAAAATTTTATAGTGCATATATTGCTTTATAAAAGAAGAGTCACCATTGATTCAAAATCAAATGCATGCACAAAGAGGTGTATGTATCTGCTCTTTCTGCAGTTACTCTCTCTTAAACTTATAACTCGTGTCACAATTAACACCCAGGATCACGTCCTCAGTAAGTCGGCATACCTCTTTAGATTACTTAATATTTACATTGATATTCATATTTGTGTACATTTCAGTGACTGGGTTTCCTGTATGGGCTGTCACCATCATCACATCCGTCATCACTACGCTCTACACCATGGCTGTTAGTAACCGAAATTCAACTTCTTCCGTTAGCTAGAAGTCATTCCACCCTAAAAAAAAACAGATCCGTGTATTATAACAGACATAAATGTACAATCAGCATGATGTACATTTAATTCGTGCTTATGTGCATACCATGGTTAATATTATGAGAAATTATTCTTTAACACCGTGAGCGATGATATTGGTTTGCCACCTTAATCTGGAAGTCTGAATTTAACATATAATTCATAAAAATCAAATTCTGTTCTTTAATTGTGAGTATCTTTTCAGCATGATATTTGTGCATTCTAAAAAATGGTATTTTAACAATTCTACATTTCTAGTGTGACAAATTGTTCAGGGGAAAATAGTGGGCCGTACTCAGGATTCGAACCCATGTCGGTGGCGCACATGTCCGGCGTCCCAACCGCTTCGCTAGAAAAGCAAGTTTCGCTAGCGACCAACCAACCAGTCAAATCCGTTACACCGTTCAGGCAATAACTAGGGGTTTCTAAGCCGCAGTTTTGCCTCTTCGGGTTGGTTTACACTGAGGTCACCAGAACTGGCACGCCAGTTTGTTAGGCCTGGTCGGCCCTTGCCTACAGCCTACCAATGGGGGATCTCCCAGGTTTTCATCGGGAGCCTGAGCCTCGCAACCTGCCAGTAGTGTCCGAGCGCAGCCGGACTACCCCAGGACTTCCGTAAGTCCCGTCCTGAGCCTTGTCCCTTTCGGCAAGGTACAGTTTTCATTCGATCGGAGCCTTACTGGAGCCTTCTCTGGTGCTTGTGCCATCATGTCTTGAGCCTTGTCCCTATTGGTCCTAACCGGACCCCCGGTTTTTCACGTCTTTGAGCCTTGTCCTTGATAATTTCGGGAGCCCCATATCTTTTTATCCACGAAACGGTTCCATACTGCCGGCAACAGGCTGGTCTACTCTTCCATCGAAAAACAGTGTGGGGTCTTTTGCGTGCCCAGCCCCTTCTAGACACGGGACCGCCATTTTACGTCCTCATCCGATGGACTTCGCTAGCGACACAGTTCGGTCCGCTTTCTTTTTTTTTTCTTTTCTTTTCTTTTAATCGCCTCAGAAATTTTAATGTAATACAGTTTTGTTTCATCACAGGCGATTTTTTTTTTTTTTTTATTCGGTCCGCTTTCATGTAACCCCGTAAGACACCCCCTTCTTAATAGCGTTCTGCGTTTAGAACAAGACAAATTATCCCAGGAGTCACACTTGAGCTTATTCCCTGGGCTACAAAGTTTACCGTCACGTTGGACGAGCCCCCATTTTTTTCGAAGACAAATTGCTCAGGGGAAAATACGGGTCGATCCGGGATTCGAACCCATGTCGGTGGCGCAACAAGTCCTGCGTTCAAATCGCTTCGCTAGAACAGCAAGCTTCACTAGCGAGACAGTTCGGTCCGCTTTTATGTCACCCCGTAACAAGTGGTATCTCTTTAATAAGACATGCGACTTGTGACATCCGGGTTTAGTATGTACTCTCTGTGAGTTTTTTCCGAAATATTTGAAGGTAATAAAGGCACGGAAATGGGATATGAAAATTCTCTCTCAATCGGTTTGCGGAGAGGGTTTGGTGGCCAATATGCTCGTGTCTTCCAAGCAGAAGCCAGGCTATGACGTCGCCCTCATCCTATAGTAGGAATTATGCATCTTATTTATAGCAGACTGCAATTAAAGAATGTTGAAAGTGTTGGGCCTCTCAAACCTTTATTTTCTGGGCCTGCTTTTTTTTTCAGGGTGGCATGAGAGGTGTTATTTGGACTGATGTATTTCAAGGGGTCATCTTACTTGGCGGGCTTCTGGCAATGATAATTTTGGTATGTACACCGACGCCTCCGCTTATATACAGAAAATAATAGAATTTGTATCAAGTGTAATCGTTTCGGATTCTGATTGTACAGGTCAACGCAGATTGAAAAGATTTCATTAGAAATAGCGCCCTTTTATTGATCCTAGACACATATGAAGAGCAGCTGAAGACATTGATTATTGAATGTATATAAACACATAAATCATAATTATCCTAAATCGTACAAAGGACTCCTGGTATGTATTATCATGCCTAATTACCCCAAACATTTAAAATGTTCGTGTAAGCATACCCCTCTGTTTTTTTTTTCAAATTTGCGTTTGGAATTATTCTCGCAAAGATAAGAAACGGGTATTGCGGCATAAACAGGTCGGTAAAACGGGACTTTAAGGACAATTTGTTTTCTCTTTTGATAATTAAGGGGACTTATGAAGCCGGTGGACTTGCCAGAGTATGGAGAATATCGGGTGAAGCCGGGAGGCTCAACTTCTTCAACAAGTGAATCTTTTTTCCTTGATCATTTCGCAAAATATATTTAAATGTTATTTTAGCAGTACCATCCACTTATCAAATCTTGCGTAATGTTCTATAAAACACATATATATATATATATATGCTAATAAAATCTAGTTGAAGTTAAGGCTACTTTCCTATTCTGTGGTAATTTGAAAATAGAAATATTGCTTGAGTGCAATAATATAGTTAGCATCACTCGTTCAAAACTAGTTTCTTGGATAAAATTTACAAATTTGGATTTGCATGACCCTACATGAGAATGAAGAGATGCGTTTGTAAATACCGTAACGTCGCCATCCAGCAAAAGCTGCAGTATGAATGTATTACTAAATGTTAAAATAAATGTTTGATTATTTTACGTTTATAGTTTTAACCCTGACCCGACAGTGAGGATGACGTTTTGGTCGGCTCTCGTCAGTGCAATATTTGGCAGCTTTGGTCTAAGCCAGTTGTCCATACAGAGATATTGCTCTGTGCCAACGTTAACCAAAGGAAGAATGCAAGTCAATTTATTCATAAGTTAAAATAGTCCTTTAACAATAGTATCCCAGTAACTTATTACTATCTACACTGTTATTATATTATGTTATAAGCAAAAACCTCTTTTAGTCTACATTACAAAAGTATTTCTAGCCGTCTTACCTGGACCTCTAACTGAAGACTCATCCATAGTATAAGGATTACCTTTATTTGAATGGGTTTGTTTTCGCCAACTTCCCTGCAAGACGTTTCTTAAGACATCCCGTCATCTTAAGTCATTCAGTCGGTCCTTTTGTACGATTCTTCAATGATGCTTTGTTTTTCTCATAATTGTTTGCACACACCTGAGTTTCTAGTGAGGCTAAAGCCTGGTTATGCTAACGAGATATCATTAACATTCACAAGTCGCAGCTTTACCTACATTTTATCTAAAGTTTCCTTCATTTTTTCCTATTTTTTTAAATATTTTAAGTTCTAGTTGTTAGATGTGCTCTTTTTATTGTGTGACACGGGCGTAGCTCCTGTTGTGGCACTCGTGTTTCGCCGCGTGTTACATTCTGTGTTTGATCCGTACTGGTTGAACTCTCGTTGTCATGTAAGCCTTGAGTTTTCACGCCTGGTCGTGGGTCACGTGATGACCCTGGTGTGTGGGGATACACACGGCTATGTTCTTCTCGATAATTCTTGAAACGTGTGTTGTGCAAGATCTTATGGACTGTTCGAGAAGTGGAAAATTCTCGGCTTGGGGTGTGAAGGTATATAAAGGGGCTGTGTTTTAAAACGGAAGGACAGAGAGCAGAGAAGATTCCAGCGGACGCAGAAGCGTGTGTCAGATTCTAGGATCTTATCCGACAAATGCGGCAATTATACATTTTCAAACACTTTCTCCTGGATTTTATGCATTTGGACTTCAGTTTACTTTCTAGATGTTGCAAGAGCTTTACACTGGACTGTCATTTTCCGAGAGTTTACATTTAAAGGACTTATCGTTGTGATGGTGTTGGTATCCAGGTACTGTGCGCATTTTCTTTATTTTTCTATGTGATTGTATTAAGTTGTTGCTATACCGCTGTTTTACTGTATAATTGTATTGATTTAGTGTATTGTATTGTTAGGGTTGTTTTAAGAATAAATTATAATTATTTGTTTACAAAAAAACCACTGACTTCTTTATTCATTCCCCTAGACATTTCACGCTGCCTAGTGTTACAGAATCTGATTTGTTTTTATCTCCATTACAAAATTTGTGTTCATCACGCATACGTGATCTGTTTATATTAGGTTCCGTAACATAGTGTCACCACATACATTTTTTTTAACCGTTTAAGAAAATAAGTAACATCAATATTTCTGTAGAAAATAAACAAACTGTAGATGAGCATTTCCTGCAATAAATGAGCGCTTCACCATAAATATTTGCACGGCTTTTGTTGTACTTTTTACATTCAAATGTTGTAATACATATGTGAGGATTGCAGATTTTGCATCAACATCAATATATTTGTTTGTAAAATACATGCTTTATAGTTTTATGAGACCATACCTCGTGACGCCATAAATGTTTATTTAGCTTGCCCCACCCGCTGTATAATGAGACATAAAACAAATATTGATCACAAAATGATATAATAAAAAAATCTTTTCACAGAGCTGTCCTGCTAGGAATACCCATCAGAATACTGATAAATGTTTTGATGTTGATTATGGCGCTAGTCATTTTCGCATATTACCAAACCATGGGTTGCGATCCTGTACGCTCTAGGCAGATCAGAAGTCCGGACCAGGTAATAGTTTATCTACCCATTCTTACTTACGTAATATGATTTTACATTGACGTTGCTTACTCTGTTAATAATAAAAATGGTTTAGCCTTTAATTCTATCAGTCTGGTAAAGTTTCCAGATATGTTCGAGTGTTCTCGAAATATGTTGTACGTGTTATTTAAGTGTTACAGCGTGTCATAAATGAATATAGATTTATCTATAAAAAGTCGATACCTGAGAGGGGCGGAATTTGAAAACGAACGATCCATGTATCATAATTGATATCTTGTGTCATTACAGTTGTTTCCTTACTTTGTTATGGAAGTCTTGACATATCCGGGCATACGGGGCATTTACTTTGCAGTGCTTTTCAGTGCTGTCTTAAGGTAAATGAACAATAATTATTTAAATGTAAACTTCAGACTATTGTTCACACTTGTTCTTATCTGTCTAATCCAAACATAACGAATCATAATAATCAAGAAAATGTCAATAATGACAGTTGTTATTATTATTTTCATATTATTATTATTATTATTATTATTATTATTATTATTATTATTATTATTATTACCACTATTATAATATAAACAATTTTTCAAAATAATATTTTCTTACATCTAAAAAAATTATAAAAACTTCTCAAAACCTGAATTAAATTGAGATTAAGACGTTGAACTTTAAAATTGAGATTTTTCTTTAAGCACTGTATCATCTGGAATCAACTCTACGGCCGCTGTCTCGTGGAAAGATCTGATTGAACCGGTTTATCCGAACATGAAGACCAGCAGGAAGCTTCTCATTACAAAAATACTAGGTACGTTCAACGAAAAAGTAAATGTTTTCATATAAATGACGAAGTGGTCAATTAATACACAGAAATCAAATGAGGTCTGAATTGAGCATACCTTTAACTTTCCGGATAAGATAAATGAGAAACACGGCATGTACTGAGGTTAGTTGCAGAATTTTTGTGTAACTACAGTTGTTATTTTAAATTGATGGATGTATAAAATGTTTCACGGCGACTGTCAAGTATCGTAGCATAAAGACGGGCATGTATTTAATGTAACTACCAATATCGACACCGATGTAATATAACTCATGTATTATACGTCTAAAATCGAAACAGCAAAACAGACAATGGTTACGATCCTGAAACATATAAACTAGAAATGCTGGTGCCAAATAAACGTGATATAATGTACTGATAGACGTGAAGCCTCGGTCACAACCCGCTGCGGTCACCGCACACCGTAGAGTACCGCACTTTTTTTTTTTTTTTTTTGGACCGCAGGAATACTTAAGCGTCGGTCACAACCCACTGCGGCCACCGCACACCGTAGATCACAGTTCGGTTTTTGAAACCGCAGGAATACTTATGCGGCCGACGTGCGGAAACAGCACGGTGTCTTCCTCATTCTCACGGCCTTCGCACGGTAAAGAAAACTAACTCTGCGGACGCCGCAAGCTGACCTTGCGGAAGCCGCAAAGACCCTTTACGACAGCCGCATGTACGCCTTACGTCTTTCGGATAGCCGAGTTCGCGTTAAAAATCGCACGGGTATCCTACGACCTCCCTACGTCTACTGTACGGTGCCCGTACGGAGCCCGTAGGTGGCTGCCTGACGCACGGCCGCCGCATCAACTTAAGCGCTTGCGCTAATGTCAGTTACGGTCGTTGCGGAGTCCTTGCGGCCTTTGAAAAACGCACGGTTGCCGTGCGTGTACCGCACGGAATAGCCCAAAACACTCGCCGTATGGCGACCGTATCCCGGTTGTGACCGAGGCTTTAACTCAGTGCCACCATTTATCAGGTGAAACGAGTCTGTCAGAGAGCCGTAAATTAGTTATATGATTTGCCGCGAGGTGGCAGTACATGGTCTAAGACTTGCGTCACAAGCAAGAGCAAGTTTGGTGGCTCTGTCAGCAGGAGAAATTATAAAGTCTTAAACACTGCATCGACTTTGCCAGTCTACTTAATAGTTCTTGGTCATTAACCAGACAGGAAATGAACCACAAAAGGAAATGAAAAAATACAAAATACCATTTGTTACTAATATGTTGTTGACCTTTTATTTAACAGCTAAATCTAAACAATTGGTATCATACACGTTAATCAACCATTGCATAATATTTTCAGTATCAGTAACTGGCTTGTTATCAATGGCCGGAGCTTTGGTCGTACAGTTTCTTCCTGGAAGCCTTTTCTCAGTAAGTTTCTACAACTTGACTCAGTCCATGCACACGGTAATTAAATGGAAATGTGTGACGGAATATTAAATGCGTACTTATGAAAGGTATAATGGAAGTTATCAGTTATACAGTTATAAAGGGTCAGGTCACCAGCTAGTGTTCACGTGGCTCGCCACCATCCGCGTAATTAGGGCCGGGGGGGAGTTAATTAATATGCGCGTGTGCGCTCAGGCAGATTGTACAGGTGCGCACTGGCCCATCCATGTGTCACTTTGAAGTTGGTGGTGGCGGTGGCCACACATAATTTATTAGAATAAGTTAGTTACGTTTGTAGAACAAGTAGGCCCTAAGTTGTGCCGGGACGACACTGTAAAACATGTGGTGATATTCACGAACCCCCAAAGGGTAAAAACTGTAAATATGTAAGTACGAATATTAAATGCGCACTTATATAGCCATATTTTCATTGTATCGCACAAAATACGTTAAAGGGAACCATCAATCGAGAAGAATTGTACTCTTAAATTATTGTGTTGCCGATTATTATCTCGACTACATGAATATGGTTGGGAACATGTATTTTCTTTTTTGGTGGAGGCAACCACATTTATCTTTTTATTGCTGATTTTTATGCCCCCGCCACAAAGGGGCCGGGGCATATAGTTTTACCCATGTCCGTCCTTCCGAAATTCCGAAATCGAACAGTTGTACGGACTTTTTTTCGCAATACCTGCAGATATTGGCCTGATTTTTGGTGTGTCGACAGATAATGACCAGTTACATATCGATTTCGCGTTTCGTCTCGGTTGACCTACTTTTGACCGTTTTACGGCTCCTAAACTTTGAAAATTTCATGAAAAATAGAAATTTTCATGACAAATACACATGTACGGATTTTTTTTCGCAATGCCTGCAGATGTTGGCCTGATTTTTGGTGTGTGCGCAGATAATGACCAGTTACAGATCGAGTTCGCGTTTCGTCCTTGTGACCTACTTTTGACCGTTTTACGGCTCCTAAACTTAGAAAATTTCATGAAAAATAGAAATTTTCATGACAAATACACATGTAAGGACTTTTTTTCGCAATGCCTTTTTGGTGTGTAGGTAGATAATGACCAGATATAGATTGGGTTCGCGTTTCGTTCCAGTTGATCTACTTTTGACCATTTAACGGCTCCTTAACTTAGAAAATTTCATTAAAAAATAGAAATTTTCATGACAAATACACATGTACGAACTTTTTTTCGTAATACCTGCAGATATTGGCCTGATTTTTGGTGTGTGGACAGATAATGACCAGTTACAGATCGAGTTCGCGTTTCGTCACGGTTGACCTACTTTTGATTGTTTTACGGCTCCTAAACTTAGAAAATTGTATGAAAAATATAAATTTTCATGACAAATGTACATGTACAGCCGTTTTTAGCCCTCAGCTCATAGACTGATGGGCTATTGTTGTCACCCAAGCTGTCCGTCTGTCCGTCCGTCTGTCCGTCCGTCTGTCTGTCCGTCTGACGTCCGTCCGTCCGCTTCTGTTTACTTTTACCTTGTGAGCAGGATTTCTCTAAAAGGATTCACGGTTGGAATTTTATTTCATCAGTGAAGATGTATATCGATAAAATCTCTGTCAAGTTCGAAGATGGGTGACCTTGACCCATTTTTCTACACTTTAGAGCTGATTATAGAAAGATACTCAGAAGCTTATATCTCGGGAACCATTGTGTGGATTTTCACAAAACTTACTATGATCATTTGGAGTGATAGTCTGTGCGTGCTGCACAATTTTGGTGGCGCCACCTGCAATTTCTGATTTTTTAATCAATTTTTATCGGATTTTTCAATTTTGGCCTTGTGAGCGGGATATCTCTAAAAGGATTTACCGTTGGAATTTTATTTCATCAGTGAAGATGTATATCAACAAAATCTTGGCCAAGTGCAAAGATGGGTGACCTTGACCTATTTTTCTTTGTTGTAGAGCTGATTATACAAAAACACTCAGAAGCTTATATCTCAGGAACCATTGTGTGGATTTTCACAAAACTTACTTTCATTTAGAGTGATGGTCTGTGCGTGCTTCACAATTTTGGTGCCACCACCTACAATTTCTGATTTTTTAATGAATTTTTATCAGATTTTTCAATTTTGGCCTTTTGTGCAGGACATCTCCAAAGGTATTCAACACAGGAACTTAATTTCTTCAGTGCTAATGCATGATATTTACAAAATTTTGGTCAAGTTCAAAGATGGGTGATCTTGACCTACTTTTTAAGGTCACAGAGCTTAGTATAGAAAAAAAATTTAGGAGCTTATTTCTCAGGAAGCATTTGGTGGATTGTTATGAAACATGGTACATACCTCTCCAATTTAAATATATAACTGATTATCAGCTTTTGCTAATGCAATGCTTACAGATACCAGCCTAATGTTTGGTCTGTTGGCGCATAATGACCACTTACAGTTCTAGTTCGCGTTTCGTCCCAGTTGACTTATTTTTGACCATATGACAGATCCTGAACATAGAAAATTTCATGAAAGACAGAAATTTTTATGAAAATGAACGTATGGACTTTTTTTCACAATGCCTGCAGATACTGGCCTGATTTTTAGTGTGTTGCTTGATAATGACCCGTTATAGATCGAGTTTGCATTTTGCACTTGTTGACCTACTTTTGACCATATGACACCTCCTGAACTTAAAAAAATTTTTACAAAATTTAACAAATGTTTCTAATTTGCCCCAGGCGGGGGCATTCGTGTCGTTCCGACACATCTAGTTTTTTTATTCTTCGGTTTGGAACTACATGACAGGGCAGTAGTAAGAGCTTTCTGTCATTTAGTTAATATCCTGGTGTCAACCAGCCCCGTTGTCTACCGCACCTGTGGTTCCTGTGTGTCGTCATCCCTATTGCTGGGTCATAACACAAAGGAATATCCCGTAGACGCGATCGTTTGTGAGTGTACAGGGGTCTTGGGATCAGTCTTTTCAGCCTGCAGAGCGTTCACCCCATGACGGGGCCGACCGTCAAAATCTCACCGCTCCTCGACTAAGATTTGAACTCACGACCTCCTAGCTTCGAGTCCTGTGCTCTACCCTCACACCACAGAAGTCATTATAATGATTCTATTTTGCACATATCAATGTAAACGCTTCTTTTCTAACTCCTCCCAAATAGTTCATTGACCCAAAACTTATCTCTTTGCATAATCAATTGACACATGGCGATCATGTTACAACGTTACAACGTTATGATGTTACGACGTTCTAATAAAAGTTAACATCATGACAAGATCAGAAACTTTCAACCTTGTGGATTCTTCACTGTCTTTTAGCTACGTGACCTGACGTCATGCATGAGTGACCTATCTGATCTCCGATAGTTGTAAGAGTATTTAAGTATTTAAAACATTGCCAGTTAACTAAACAGCTAATGTAATTCTGACCTTTTTTCGTTGTGACCAAAAGGTCGACTTGTTTCCATCAACTAGATTATTTATTTAAACAAACAGACTGTACCTCAGATATTTATATACAAAATTTACCACGACAGTCTTCCACAATGGGCATCCATTGATGGAACGGACAGTTGACCTTTAGAATACATAGAAAAACAGATAAACAGACAAAGTCACAAACAGCCTCGGAATGACAGTTATACGAAGGAAAACATCTAAAAGCATCTATCATGATGAATCAATGTCTGCATCGATTCCTTATATCATTACTTATACATTACAGATTGTGTCGAGGTTGATAGGAAGCTTCGGATCGCCATTGATAACCATCATGTTGTTGGGCTTTTTCTTTCCGTGTGCCAATGCAGGGGTTTGATATATAATTTTTTATTGAATAATATTATATGATATATATATATATATATTATGATTAATTTATTTGATATTAATTAATATATGATTTTATACATTTATATATGTCGATTATTTTACGTTTGTTGTTATATTTAAGCTGATACAAGCTTTCATCATCAACATATCATACCAGCTGTGAATACTTTATCAAATACTTTATTGAAAGTTAAGAGCGAAGCGCTATTACCAAAAGCCAAAAATATATATGAACCATAAAATGCATGTTTGTAATTTTGAGTCCAGGATCTGTTAATGATATACTATATCACAGGGTGCTTTGGTTGGAGCTGTTGCATCCTTTGCTTTTGGGTTTTGGATTAATACCGGGGCCTTTACGGAACAACCACACCGAACTCATCTCAATACAACAACAATTAATTGTTCCTTCTCGGAGAATGTTACAGCAAAACCTATACCAACAGACCCGTGAGTTAAATGTTACAGCATGTCGATGGGTTCGATTCCCATACGGGGTGATCCGACTTTTTCTGTGTATTCTTGTTCTATATCTCCATGGGATGGACCAGCATGGCCATTCAACATCTTTCTATATAATATTTGATGCACACCATAAAAGGCCATCAGTTTATCACTGCTACATGCAAAGTCGCCGTGTCGACACATGTAGTATGTATAATACCAGTCACAGTAGTGACGTCACTTCGCTGGTTCCAATGAAAGTGTGCTAATACACAGAGGAAGTTGGGGATCCCTGTTAGCTCAGTGGTAGAGCAGACGACCGGCAATCGGAGGGTCATGGGTTCGATTCCCATACGGGGTGATCCGACTTTTTCTGTGTATTCTTGTTCTATATCTCCATGGGATGGACCAGCATGGCCATTCAACATCTTTCTATATAATATTTGATGCACACCATAAAAGGCCATCAGTTTATCACTGCTACATGCAAAGTCGCCGTGTCGACACATGTAGTATGTATAATACCAGTCACAGTAGTGACGTCACTTCGCTGGTTCCAATGAAAGTGTGCTAATACACAGAGGAAGTTGGGGATCCCTGTTAGCTCAGTAGTAGAGCAGACGACCGGCAATCGGAGGGTCATGGGTTCGATTCCCATACGGGGTGATCCGACTTTTTCTGTGTATTCTTGTTCTATATCTCCATGTCCTATACCAACAGACCCGTGAGTTAAATGTTACAGCGAGACCTGTACCAACAGACCCGTGAGTACGAAATTTAACAGCGAGACCCATACCAACAGACCCGTGAGTAACTAAATTTAACAGCGAGACCTGTACCAACAGACCCGTGAGTTACTAAATTTAACAGCGAGACCCATACCGACAGACTCGGTGAGTTACTAAATTTAACAGCGAGACCCATACCCACAGACCCGTGAGTAACTAAATTTAACAGCGAGACCCATACCAACAGACCCGTGAGTAACTAAATTTAACAGCGTGACCTGTACCAACAGACCCGTTAGTTACTAAATTTAACAGCGAGACCCATACCGACAGACTCGGTGAGTTACTAAATTTAACAGCGAGACCTGTACCAACAGACCCGTGAGTTACTAAATTTAAAAGCGAGACCTGTACCAACAGACCCGTGAGTTACTAAATTTAACAGCGAGACCTGTACCAACAGACCCGTTAGTTACTAAATGTAACAGCGAGACCCATACCGACAGACTCGGTGAGTTACTAAATTTAACAGCGAGACCTGTACCAACAGACCCGTGAGTAACTAAATTTAACAGCGAGACCTGTACCAACAGACCCGTGAGTTACTAAATTTAACAGCGAGACCCATACCGACAGACTCGGTGAGTAACTAAATTTAACAGCGAGACCCCTACCAACAGACCCGTGAGTTACTAAATTTAACAGCGAGACCCATACCGACAGACTCGGTGAGTAACTAAATTTAACAGCAAGACCCATACCAACAGACTCGGTGAGTAACTAAATTTAACAGCGAGACCCATACCGACAGACCCGTGAGTAACTAAATTTAACAGCGAGACCTGTACCAACAGATCCGTGGGTTACTAAATTTAACAGCGAGACCCATACCGACAGACTCGGTGAGTTACTAAATTTAACAGCGAGACCCATACCGACAAACTCGGTGAGTTACTAAATTTAACAGCGAGACCTGTACCAACAGACCCGTGAGTAACTAAATTTAACAGCGAGACCTGTACCAACAGACCCGTGAGTAACTAAATTTAACAGCGAGACCTGTACCGACAGACCCGTGAGTTACTAAATTTAACAGCGAGACCTGTACCAACAGACCCGTGAGTTACTAAATTTAACAGCGAGACCCATACCGACAGACTCGGCGAGTTACTAAATTTAACAGCGAGACCTGTACCAACAGACCCGTGAGTAACTAAATTTAACAGCGAGACCTGTACCAACAGACCCGTTAGTTACTAAATTTAACAGCGAGACCCATACCGACAGACTCGGTGAGTAACTAAATTTAACAGCGAGACCCATACCAACAGACCCTTGAGTAATTAAATTTAACAGCGAGACCCATACCAACAGACCCGTGAGTAACTAAATTTAACAGCGAGACCTGTACCAACAGACCCGTGAGATACTAAATTTAACAGCGAGACCCATACCGACAGACTCGGTGAGTTACCAAATTTAACAGCGAGACCTGTACCAACAGACTCGGTGAATTACTAAATTTAACAGCGAGACCCATACCAACAGACTCGGTGAGTAACTAAATTTGACAGCGAGACCTGTACCAACAGACCCGTGAGTTACTAAATTAACAGCGAGACCCATACTGACCGACTCGGTGAGTAACTAAATTTAACAGCGAGACCTGTACCAACAGACCTGTGAGTAACTAAATTTAACAACGAGACCTGTACCAACAGACCCGTGAGTTACTAAATTTAACAGCGAGACCCATACCGAAAGACTCGGTGAGTAACTAAATCTAACAGCGAGACCCTTACCAACAGACCCGTGAGTAACTAAATTTAACAGCGAGACCTGTACCAACAGACCCGTGAGTTAATTAATTTAACAGCGAGACCTGTACCAACAGACCCGTGAGTTACTAAATTTAACAGCGAGACCCATACCGACAGACTCGGTGAGTTACTAAATTTAACAGCGAGACCTGTACCAACAGACCCGTGAGTAAATAAATTTAACAGCGAGACCCATACCGACAGACTCGATGAGTTACTAAATTTAACAGCGAGATGCCGACAGACTCGGTGAGTAACTAAATTTAACAGCGAGACCTGTACCAACAGACCCGTGAGTTACTAAATTTAACATCGAGACCCATACCGACAGACTCGGTGAGTTACAAAATTTAACAGCGAGACCCATACCAACAGACTCGGTGAGTTACTAAATTTAACAGCGAGAACCATACAAACAGACCCGTGAGTTACTTAATTTAACAGCGAGACCTGTACCAACAGACTCGTGAGTAACTAAATTTAACAGCGAGACCAATACCGACAGACTCGGTGAGTTTTTAAATTTAACAGCGAGAACCATACCAACAGACTCGTGGGTTAAATGTAACAGCTAGACCTGTACCAACAGACCCGAGAGTTACTAAATGTTACAGCAAGACCTGTACCAACAGACCTGTGAGTTACTAAATGTTACAGGGAGACCTATAACAAAATACCCATGAGTTACTTAATGTTACAGCGAGACCTGTTACAACAGACCAGTGAGTTACTAAATGTTACAAAAAGACCTGTACCAACAGATCCGTAAGTAACTAAATGTTACAGCGAGGCCTGTAACAACATACCCGCGAGTTACTAAAAGTTACTGCGAGACCTATAACAAAATACCCATGAGTTACTTAATGTTACAGCGAGACCTGTTACAACAGACCAGTGAGTTACTAAATGTTACAAAAAGACCTGTAACAACATAACCGTGAGTTACTAAAAGTTACAGCGAGACCTGTAACAACAGACCCGTGCGTTACTAAATGTTACAGCGAGACCTGTAACAACATTACCGTGAGTTTCTAAATGTTATAACGAAACGTAACAATAGACCCGTGAGTTACAAAATGTTAAAGCGAGTCCTGTAACAACAGACCCGTGAGTTATTAAATGTTACAGTAAGACCTGTAACAACAGACCCGTGAGTTACTAAATGTTACAGCGAGACCTGAAACAACATATCCGTGAGGTACTTAATGTTATAGCGAGACCTGTAACAACATTTCCGTGAGTTACAGCGAGACCTGTAACAACATACCCGTGAGTTACATAATGTTACAGCGAGACCTGTAACAACAAACCCGTGAGTTACTCAAAGTTACAGCGAGACCTGTAACAACAGATCCGTGCGTTACTAAATGTTACAGCGAGACCTGAAACAACATATCCGTGAGGTACCTAATGTTATAGCGAGACCTGTAACAACATACCCGTGAGTTACAGCGAGACCTGTAACAACATACCCGTGAGTTACTAAATGTTACAACGAGACGTAACAATTTACCCGTGAGTTACAAAATGTTAAAGCGAGCCCTGTAACAACAGACCCGTGAGTTATTAAATGTTCCAGTGAGACCTGCAACAACAGACCCGTGAGTTACTGAATGTTACAGCGAGGCACGTAACAACAGACCCATGAGTTACTTAATTTTACTGCGAGACCTTTACCAACAGACCCGTGAGTTAATGAGTGTTAAAGCGAGACCTATAACAACAGACCCGTGAGTTACTGAGTGTTAAAGCGAGACCTATAACAACAGACCCGTGAGTTACTAAATGTTACAGCGAGACCTGTAACAACAGACCCTTGAGTTACTTAATGTTACAGCGAGACCAGTAACAACACACCCATGAGTTACTAAATGTTACAGCGAGATCCGAAACAACAGACCCGTGAGTTACTAAATGTTACAGCGAGACCTGTACCAACAGACCCGTGAGTTACTGAGTGTTAAAGCGAGACCTGTAACAACAGACCCGTGAGTTATTAAAGGTTACAACGAGACCTATAACAACAGACCAGTGAGTTACTTAATGTTACATCGAGACATTTTGCGCCGCCGCCAGCCGAATTAAGATAAGTCGAGAATCAGGACGCGCCGCCAATATTTCATTAAGCTGAAGTGAACCGATGTTGTGCAGCTCAGTTCGGCTTGAGAAAAAAATTATAGAGACAGATGAATCATTTCAATTAAAAATTCCCGAAACAGACAATCAGGCTTTGATTTTTTTCTTGGCCCTGATAGGAAACGATGTGATTGTTTATGTATGAAAGTATTTTGTAACCACCAGATAACCTAAACTCGATATTTAATCACAAACTAGTTAAATGTAAAATGGAAGCGATATGTTACACTTGATGTAGATTACTTGTATAAATAAAACGGGTACTTTGTAACATCATCAAATGAAAAAAGCTTTCAGGTCAGTTTAAGCCAGCAGATATTTTGCAGGCCGAGTCCAGCCGTGAAACTCTGCTCACAACTATAGTCAGCCGTCTTTTTGTCCAAGACAGCCGCATTTGTGTGGTATAACACGGCTCCGGACTCTAAATTAATGGGTTCATTTTAAGTTGCTCTTTTTCGTGCGACAAGGTTAAATTCGTTTCATAACTCCAGTATTAGCCTGATAAAACTCTTCCGGCCTATTAACAGCACTGTCGAAGCAGATATCCTGTTTTCATTACAACTGCGTTGAGCACCGTATATCTGTCTCCCTTTTAGATAATATTGCACTACGATTTTCAGAGTCTGCATCTGTTTTATTATGGTTTTAATACGACCAAACCTCTTAACATTAGATTTAAACCGCATTAAAATGACTCGCGCTGCAAATTAATCCTATCAAGTCTGATAATAGCTGCCTTTATTTTGGTCTGATAGTAAAAACCATGATTTCTTTTTTTTATATAGAATAATCACCTATTCTTGAAGATTGTTAACCAATAACAATTTGTATTTATGCTATTAATTTAGTTTTTTTATCTTTGCAGGCCGGCAGACTCCATTTTTGTCCTTTACAGGTTATCATTCATGTTAGTCCCGCTGACCACGGTTATGTGCGGTGCTATAGTTGGTCTTATAGCATCCTTGATCATAGGTATTAATTGAACTACTTTGTTATATATTTAGCGTGATATTCCAATGATAGTACTACACATTCAAAGCGTAAAGAATGATATTTTGACATATATTACGCCATTCCAGTTATTAACATGAGTGGACAATCAGTTTTATCTAATTTAGAGATTCAAGCAGAAATAGGTGCACTTAGAGCTCCTAAGCACTTTGCTTAAGTCCATTACAATTTTTTAAAACCTGGACGTTAAGTTTTGTTTCTGATCACTCAGTTTAGTACATGTACGTCATTTATTTGGAACATTATTTATCATAGATCCACCAAGCATAAGTTTGCTCTTGTTAGGAATCTATAAATACTGCAAAACAAGAACTGTTTACAGAATGCAATTTTTGCCAGTCACAAAACACGAATATTTTTCTGCCATAAGTTTCGCGTACATTCTTTGTTTAGGATTCACCATACACAACAATTCACGAGCAGTTAAAATTCGTCGTTACATACATATGGAATTCTCGTGAAACAACTATTATTGTCATTGAAAATAAAAGGAATCTATAAATACTGCAAAACAAGAACTGTTTACAGAATGCAATTTTTGCCAGTCACAAAACACGAATATTTTTCTGCCATAAGTTTCGCGTACATTCTTTGTTTAGGATTCACCATACACAACAATTCACGAGCATTTAAAATTCCTCGTTACATACATATGGTATTCTCGTGAAACAACTATTATTGTCATTGAAAATAAAATCCATTTCCTCTTTTTGGCTATGAAGCAAAATAGATCTTTCCATAAATGTTTTGCAAAGTAGTTTTCAGTGTTTCATATGCAGGAATTTTTTGGTACTTGCAAAATTAATGAATATAAAATATCATACAAAATGCACAGAAGATTAACATTTATTTTAGGTGGCTCCAGGAGACATTCACGTGACCCACGTCTGATCGTGTCATTGGCTAGTTATTTCTGTTGCTGTCTACCAAAGCCAGTGCAGCGAGTCCTGTGGTGTGGAGTTGATCGTGACAATCCTCCCCGAGATGATCTTGACCTTGACAAAGAGTTTGACACGGTAGAAATATAAACATTCAATTATTAAATTTTATAATTTAATTATTAGCATCATGTTTAAGAATTTTGGACGGTTACAGTTCAGCTTAAACATTTAATAGTGACATTTTTCTGATGACGGATGCATAAATACAAAGAGTTCAATTGAATGGCAAAATTAAGTTTATAAAGTGTGTAATTTCAACATCCTGAAATTATCAGTTTTCATGCCGATTTAGTAAGTCAACTTGATGGCTTTTTGAATAGCATATAATTTACCAATTTCATAAATTGCATTAAATTTTTATTCAAAATGGCTATATACAGAGTATTTATTAAACTCTCAGGACGAAGAACAAGGAAATAAGGATGAGGGGCCACATATGAAAGACCTAAGAGGTGGGAGAGGGGGCAACTTATTCTTCCAGAACATGAATGATGCGGATTTGCCATCATCAGCTGGTGACGTTAAGCTAGTGAACTACGAGAATAAAGCATTCACAGTCTCGTAAAAACATGAAAATTTTTGTATGAGACCCTACAAGCAGTTTATTGACAGGATATTTACTCAGCAATTTAATACATAAATTATTTCACCAGAACTTTCTTTAATTGATTCATAATCAATACATTTATGTCATTGGTACTGTAACTGCAGTTTCGAAAGTGGAATTACTCTGCCGGTAAAAATATAGATAAACCACACAGTTTGTCTGATATACCACACTGTTTGTGAGACATTTTATAATGTGACATCCATTGTATGTAGGCAGACACATAAAAACACGTAAGCAAATATGAAATATACCTTTTGCGATAATAAAGCTTTGAAATAATTGCTCTACAACCTTATTGGAAACAAAAATATATTTCAAAGAATTTACGCATCTAAACCTTACGTTATAGGTGTACCGATGCTGTGAATGAAATCAATTTAAATATTTAGTCGCTAATTTAAGGGTGTGTCTGCGGAGAAACAACACTTTTTCCAACGGTTAAGGTAATTAAACGGTAATTTAACTATAAGCTTAGTGATCTGAATTTTAAAAGTGATATGATAATAGAAGGTAGAGCCTTTTGCATAAAGTTAATTGTAAAAATGCGGAATTGTGAAAAAGAAAACTTTTTTTTTATGCAGCTCCTGTAAGACATCTGTTCTTATCAGGAATAATTTCAGTCTTAGGTGATATCTTTTGGAAAACCTTTAATATAAAGTATTAATTATAACATTGCACCCTTGGAGCTAATATAGGACAAGGTATTAGTACATAAACACTTTGTCAACATAACGCTGCTTTCAAAATAAACTATTACACATTTTGATTGAGCATCATACACATTATATTTATGATCTGTGCATAAACTGTGATAATTGTTTAAGAAATAAATAGGAGTTCCCAAAATGGGGTGACTTCTTAACGTTAACGAAGAAATCTTAAAACGATTGTTTTATCGAGTGTTGCTGAGCTGTTAATATTTGAGATTCAGGTCTCAAAACAGTAATTATTCATAGACGCATTTATTTGTACAATATATCAGAGCGGGGATCCGGGGAGGCAGCCCCCTTTCCCATTACAAAGTAAAGTAAATTAAATTCAGTTATACTGAAGTTAATTACCCGTTACTGATAATTTGACTCGTAATAAAAACGTTTCTTTCAACACATTTTTTGTTGACCTTTCCATGGATCGGTTCAAATATAAGCAAATAAGTTAAACCGTGAAAGAATATATCTTTTAGAATATCCACTTGCTGAGCCTTATGCAAGGGAAAATACCGTAACTAACATCTGCTTTATTAAGACATACATTAGAGGCACCAAATATATAGCTATATATGAACCGAACCACTTCGGATCCAGACACTTCATGTCCTAAAACAGTCAAATTGAAGCACAGGTCTCCCTAACAATCGGCTTTACCAGGGCATGGTCGCATCCCTGTTTAGGTTTACAGATAAACGGATATTCGGATGAGCAAGAGGCGGATATTTGAGGTACGGCCATTTAAGGTTCGGATATTTGAATATGTTTGGTATTCTCATTTACCTACATGCCATAACTCAATTTATAACATGACCGCGGCCTGGAACATCCCCCCCTCCTTTTCTGGACCTTGGGAACGTTTAAAGGTTTTGTCGTAAGTCCCCCTGGGATGGACCCCCTTTTTCTTAAATCCTGGATCCGGCCCTGATAGGATATGTTGTATATCCGAAATCCGAAGCTATTTATCTTTTATGCAATAACTATACGTCTCGTACCTGTGGCTGGCGTATTTTGCCATATCTCTCCTGATGGAAAAAGCTGCATATGAGAGGGGGGAAAATATAAATCATAGAAGCCTCCTGAATAATTTATGATGAAGCTGTCATAATACCAAACCTACAATATTCAGCCATGCAGGTAATTCATCGTTTTTGGCGAGCGTGTGAACTCTTCAAAAGTGTCTGTTGACATTTGCCCAACTAGATGGTGGAAACGTGTTTATTGATCGTGATATCAGACTCCCAGACATAGTCCCGACATGGCCAAACAATAAGGTAAGGGAGCTAGGCGGCTAGCTGGACGGTTGACTGTGGTAAGTGAAGTGGACAGGAAGGTGGCTGTATTACATAGCCTCGTTAGGTAGTATATAGCTAGGCAGGCTGATGTACCAGTGTGACTACTCGTTTTACTACTCGTCTGACTATCTTCCGTTTTACTGGAAGATTCGGGTTCGAATCCGACAAATAGAAGTAAGGTAACACCCAAAAATATTTTTTCTACAAACTCAAAGAGGGAAAAAAGTCACAGAAAGACGGCGATTTTCTTCCAAACAAGACAAAATGAATGGAGTTTTGCTCTTCTTACATTTGAGGGTCTCCCAAAGTGTCAAGTTAGTCTCATTCTTAACTCATTGAGTATCTCGTTACAGCGAAATCCTCTGAAACCGCTTTACAGAATTTTCCAAAACCCTGTACCATTGCATGGTCACATTATAGCAAGTGCCACCGGAAATCTTTTCTCAAGCGTCTAAATGTGCCTGTTTTGTTTGAAAATAATTCATATCGCAGGAATGGTTGAGTTATCTGCTTCACTTTTTTGCATGTGAATGGATCTCGGATAACTGTATCTCTTAAATAATACTGGCAATACCATCTACGCGTTTTTTCTACACCATTTTCGCGTGGCGTATATCCGTCCATCTGTTAGGATGAAAATCACCCTTATCTCACTTTACATATCCAAAGATCTTGTAAAGAATTATCTAGTACAGATAGTACACATACACTTATATTTTTAATGATGGCGGCCGTCAGTGTGTCTTGTGACACGTTTACTTCTCTGATGTTGGTGATCCGTGTCTCTCTGTTTCCGCGGATACATGTAATCGCTTGTGATTTCCCATATTCTAACTCTAAATGGTACACTTTGTTAATACACCTGTATACGTTCTTAGTGTGCTAATGTTAAGATTACCGTCCTTTTAAATTTACAGCTTCCAGTCCAATATAGATGGTAACTTTTATAAGTCATGTATATACGGCTACGCGGAGTGTTGCTAATTTGCATGATGAATACAAAAACGGAACAGAACGGTTATTCAGTGCCTCATCGTTTCTCTCGAGTGGTTTACATTTATACCATTCTATAGTCTGTTCCACAGTTATGCGCCTATTCAAATTTGTTAATCTTTCTTAAACTCACAGATCAGTTCCAGAAAATAAGCTGCAATGCAGGAACGAGGCATGACCTAATTAACTAGAAAGAAACCAAAACCATACCTTATCTTTTTTCACAACTTCTAAACAAAACTTATAAAGGCCAAGGTCACTGTCCACACTGCCCAAACAACTACATTTATAACTTGCTGGTTGTTTAGTGTCATAAATATTCTTTTAAAATGTAATTGTCAAAATGAGGCATCTTAAACATGACAGAGGCCATGTCACTGGACCAAATGATCAAAATGAATCAGAAGGTTCCAAAATATAATTATTATATATATTGGTTTTTGTTATGTAGTTTTACATTTAATATTAGATCTTTGCTGCCTCATCAGATTAAGTGTTAACAGTGTGTTAATGTTCAAGTTTAGGAGATTAAACGCCAAATTTCAATAGGTAACCACTGTTGAAACAGGCCATAGCCACTATAAACCCACCATCAGCTGTCACTTCCACATTAATCTCATACTGACCACAGGCGGCGAAACCGGAGGGCCCCGGGGGGTCCGACCCCCCCCCCCCCCCCCCAACAAAATGATGGGTATAAAAACATCCCCTATTTTATTATTGAGTATTTGCACTCTCACATATATACATATATATATATATATATATATATATATATATATATATATATATATATATATATATCCTCTTCCGCTAGGGCGCGAACCTGGAGTATCATATATACAGGGCCGCAGCCTCCAGGATCTGAGGTGAAAAAAAAATTTGCTAAGTTGATATTCTGTGTGAAAATGAATCCATTGCTAGACAAATAACAAATAATCATCCTAGAAGGAGTAACTATTTTACTAGTAAGCATTTACCAATAAATAACAGCAAAAATGCACCAAAATTAACCCCCTCTCACATCTTCCCCCGTCCTGGATTTTTCCCGCGAATCCCTTACTGCCCCCCCCCCTCATTTGGGTTAGACTACGGCCCTTATATATATATATATATATATATATATATAAATATATATATATATATATATATATATATATAATATCCCCCCCCAATTAAAATTTGGTTTCGCTGCCAATGCTGACGTTTCTGGATTATTACCATAGCAACCCCCGAAAGCTCATCCATTTAGACAATTTACCTATAGGGATGGGGGTAATGTTACACGGAGTTATTCTTATTGCTTAATGCTGAAAATCCGGGCCTAGTTGAGTGGGAGCTAGTTGAGCGATTAACTTGCAAGAAGGAATTGATCATGTGAATGTGATGGGATTTTAATGGACCGATATATTTGTATGTATCAAATAATCAGTTTTGTATTTAACTGGAAAGTCGATTTTTGCTCGCTAAAAGCACCTAGCAAACACAAAGAGGACAACGCTGTGTGCGTTTATATATTATTAATAACGAAGAAATCGATTAGATGCATGTGCCAAACTCATGTTCGTTTCCACGAAGTAATATTAAACTACCTTTCTGATTATTCGTTAAATGGATCTTTAGGTGCAGTTATAAAAACACTAGTATCTGCTGCTGCGGACGGCCATAGTTCTAGTCTGGATACAAACGTTACAAAAGTAAATGCAACGTTTATCTGATGTCATCTGTGGCTGGCATTTCAGGACGTATTACCCCCCGGGACGATTTCTGACATTTATGTGTTTACCTGTACTTATATCTGCCGCTCACTATCCGCTCTGCTGTACTGTCATTAGCTAGAGTCACTGCAGAAAAATGAAAAATTCATAAGCTAGCCCGATGATAGTCTGTGAGATGGGGACAGGCCAGTGGTCCATGTTAATGTTAGAGATGGCTATCTGGGTCAGGTGAAGTATTAAGAGCATATGGTACAGTATTACTTAATTTTGTGATTATGTTTTCATGTATACCTATTTAATTGGGATCAGATGACCAGATCTGGCATCAGTTATAACAAATCGAAATATGATATGGAAAGTTTACTAAATAATATATATATATATATATATATATATATATATATATATATATATAATTAATAAAATTTAATATTTTGATATGTATATAAATTAAATTTTATATTAAATTTATGCCTTTTAAATATAACAAATATTCCATATAATACAATATTAGGATATTTCAATTAAATTAATTTAGCATATCTTTAAGGATCAATTAATATTCAGGGTTTGTACTATGTGTACAAAGAGAAATACGTTGTGAAATGAGAAAATTAGATAATAAGAATTGTAGTCATGCAGCAAGATTTGGACTTGGTCATGTTCGAAATTAAATGTTGAAATAAAATTTGATCTTTGTATTATGAACAAAATGTTCTTGGAGTTCACCGACGCTTTTACTGCTTCAACCAATGAATAGGGATAAACACATTGCTTTATATCATAATGGTAGAGAATACTTCCAAACATTATTTTAACTCAGAGTACCTCCAAAATGTAATGGATTGTTCCATAGGAGTTACTCCCCCGAATTTCATCAAAGTCTGCTCATAACTTTTAAGTAACGTTCTTGACTGACAAACCAAACGAGTAAGCAGATAACCGAAAAAGAAAAAAAAACACAAAACCGCATAGTGGAGCTATAATAATATATAAGAAATGGAAGAATAAAAATACTCAGCATTAAAATTCATTAAATTATTGAGTTTTTTTCAATAATGATAATTATTAAGATTAATTACATGATGTAATAAAATGTTACTGATATTTATAAAACAGATAGTGTACCAATCATGAGTTCAATTAATTATTATTATTATTAAATTCATTTAATATAGTTACTATAGTTTTATTTTGTACATTTTTTTCAGTGAACAGTTAGTAAACAATATATAACTGTATTGTCTACTAAACATATATACACGTGGATAACTCTAATCCGCTAAATGGTCCACAAACAAATAGTCCCGAATACTGTCCATAGATTATATTACACAGTGTGACAGAATTTATCCAACCGGCTGTCCTCTTAAATATCCAATAGAGAACTGTGGCAGCGTCCGCCTGAGGTCAAACAAACACTCGGGTTGACGATCGTCCCTTAGAGATCGGGAGCTCGCTTGCATTGCAAACCTGGTGCTTTCTCATTAATATCCGGCGCAGGGATTCCATTATTTTAATGAACTGTTTGCAGAACCTGTGTTCTTTGTGTCCCATGATCGCATACATACACACATATATATGTGTCATAGCACTCTAGATTATATTACCAACAGATGATATCAGAGCCGGAGCCAGTTTGTTCGTGTACTGGAGTTGGAATCACTATTACAAACAACTCGCGTAATGAAGAGCGAACCCGGGATGCAATAACAAGTAAGTAACTTTCACTCAGAGAACATTATACATCATATATAAATTTTCAGATTTCAGTCTTTTGTCCATGCTTGGAAATTTGCTGTTCTCTTCATGTTGATGAATTTATTTTATTTCTTTTAATAATTTAATCGATCTTTTAAAATGAGACAACCATTCCATCTCCTTACCCAGGGCCTCCTCTATCATTATCTGCGCCTATTAACGCGGAGGTTATATTACTTCCCCTGTCTGTCTGTCATTCAGTTCCTCTCTCAGGTGTAGGTATACAAATATGTATGCATGTTTGTCTCTGTCAATCATGCATGTCATTTTGTCACAGATGTGAAAAATAATATTGTGGTATATCTTGAAACAGGGGAAGGTTTATGAATTGTGGGATCAAGCCGAGTCCAGATACAAATAAAGAATTAACTTCTTATTGTACGTGTATACTGGTCTGTTGAATACGATAAGTGAATAACTATATTTATATAACTATATATATAACTATATATATATATATATATATATATATATATATATATATTATTTTCCCTTTCCCATTCACCTGTGTCGGTCTCCATTAACGATATTCAGAACTATTGACAGCGACTGGATAAATAGAATGAGTGAACAATAACCCGGAACAAGTACTAGTTGGAATCTTCTGAAGTAAAAGTAAAATTCTTTCTAGTCAGCAAAACCCCTGATGAACTGACTAAAACATTCACCCATTCCCAATTCACCCTAATTAAAGGTCCATCCATAATATCAGACATGTATGATTACGCTTCAGATAAATGAAATGTAATTACCATTATCTCCTGAATTTCTTATAGAGAATTCTTGTTTACCCTTAGGAAGCTAGTCGTAAAACGGATCCAGTTTTCATGTTCGTGTTTTCTGTTATAAAGTATCATACAGGAGAACCCCGTTTATCCGAACATTATTTTTTACGAATTTATTCGTTAAATTAAGTACATGGAGACCTGTAGGGAAATGTACATAAACACCTGTACATAATCACAAATATAAATGTATTCGTAAAGTAAACCGTTATTTATTTGTTGTAAAACAGTGGCTTACTCATTCTCTTTCACACTCGCTCGCTCTTTGTCTCTGTCTCTTTCTCTCTGTCTGTCTCTCTCTATCTCTCTCTATATATAAATATATATATATATATATGTGTGTGTGTGTGTGTGTGTGTGTTTGTGCACTGCAATTTATATAAAACTCAAACAGTACAAACTGGAATGTGCAATACCTGTATGTGCGATATCTCACTTATCCGAACATGTATGCCCCCCCCCCCCATGATGAGGTAGGTCAGCTTCTGATGCAATGTGAAGTGTTATATAGAGTGTTTTGAGACTCGACTGTATTTTCTTCGTTTATCCGAAATTGTCACACCATCGACATACTACGAAAGACAAAGCTCTGAGGATGCATTTAGCAAAACGTCGGGGTTCTGGCTGGTATTGCAGTATTGGGGGGGGGGGGGTGTAACAGTGTCATCCTCCACAGATGCCGGTCTGAATTGAGTAAATACGCTCGTGTCTGTATATTACTCTGAAGATATTTATCTATCGTGTTCAGGTTATGAATACTGGCGAATTTATTAATATAGAACCGTCGTCCGCCGCCAGCCCGTTATCGGATAAAGCACAGTTCTTATGATTAAGGCGTTCTCCAAGCTTTTATTGGCCCCAACACACGACGCCTCATTGTTTTGAGAACATGAAGCCTGTCTACGGTGAAGTGGCCGGCGCGGAGTGTTCTCTCTACCTGCTAGGTTATTTGCCTCCCAGGGATGTAAACGGTTGACAAAGCATGGCAGCGTTGTATTTTAAGGATCTGGGGCACTTTCATGTCAGTTTTCAGGTAACTGGTACCGTCCAACCCATAACATAAAAATTTTTCACACATCGTAAATTTAACATATCACTTATCAGTAAACTATTTAGTATTGTAGTATTTTAAATCTATAAATCAAGTGGTATGTTAGCCCAGTTTAATCGGACTCAATATTATTACGTCCTGCCATTAATATATGGCATGGCCGATTAATATTGAGTCCGATTAAATCGGGCTAGTCGTATGTCTGCTTAATCTGGTTCAATATATTTACTTTTGATGGCCTGATAACTCCCTTGAGCGCAACTGAAACATATAGGTTAAGCAAATTCAAGCTTTATTTACATATTCATATTAAGCCAGTGCTACCGATCATGCAACGTGAGACAACCGTCATTTGGAAAAATGTTAATATGCAGAAAGATAACTTCAGGAACAGAATCGAATTTTGGCCGAATGCTAGTGAATGGGCCATAAACAGTCATCATATTGAATTGCTATTGGTCTCAATGGTTAAGCAGCCTAATGTGTTATGATGTGAATGATAACGAGGTTGGTGCATATTTGATGACGTTATCGTGTTCCATGGCAGCGGGAGGACTTAGTTACACTCCCCCATCCCCGCTAGTTTCAGGTTATCCCCTTTATCTGTGATCAGTTTCTGAAATTAATTTCAGATAACCCCCGGAGGTAGCCTAAACCTGATTATGTTGGTAGTTTGAGATTACGTAACTTCTTGATGACCAAAGCATTCGTACTGGGTAAACTGAGGCTGTTGATGTATGGCGTATTGTTAAGGAGACGTAAAGAATGTCCGAGTAGCGACTACTGGTGTTTTCGGATTGGTTTCACCTCCGCATTTCGAACTCCCCTCCTTTTGACCCGTTTATGCAAATTAGTCTAAAACAAAGTCACGTGTACTTATTACCCGTGGCGTCGGAATAGAACATAAGACCAGCAAGTCATATGTGACAGCATTTCTTACACATCGTACCTCCTGTCCCACTTAGGGATTATTTTTTTAAGTCTCTATGAAAATGCAGATAGTGTCACATCAGCTGATTACCTGGGCAACCATTACCTGATTGGTGTACCGCGAGGAATGTACTTATGAATATTCATTATAACAATATGACCGAAAGGTCATGAATTTATCGTCAGTTTTAAAATTACCTTTGAATACAATAATTGCCAATATCAAAGATAGGCCAATGATAACTTGGTTTCAAATTTTCCCTTATATTCAATCGAGGTATTTGGTTAACCTTTTTCATATAGGCACTGGGATTCTTTGTGGCCATGTAATTGACCATATGGTAAACTATATCAACAGTTACTCCTACTTTTCTGTCGGATAATTATACTAAATACCTTTGATGCAAATGAATAAGGTATCCTTGTAATATATATATATATATATATATATATATATATATATATATATTTATATATATATATATTAGATAGAGATGAACCAGCTATATACATTAGATAGAGACAAACTAGCTAACTCCCTCTGTTTCCAACACCGCAGGTAATCCATGCGAACACTTTCCTTCACTCTCACCATGTATATCATGGAATGTGTACCTTGGTTATACGAAAGTAATTTTGATAATTTTGCCACATTTTTTTCTTTTTCATAATCTCAGTTAATTTACATATCCTTCAACTACACACATTTTAGGCTAATCGATTTATTTTACCCGGTGACGGAATTTCTGTGTAGCATATCGCATTTTTTAACATGAAAGATGATTTAGGACAATATGAAGCATTTATATTTAGGGAATGGTCTGAAAGTAGTTGTTAAAATTTACAAGTAAGCGTTTTACTCGAAACAGTAAAACTCCCAAAACAGTAAGGGGACATCCCCCAGCCACTTGAAACATTAAGGAACATGATTAAACGGAACCTGCACGAAAAACTAAATCGGTGCTTAACTCGCAGAACAAAACGCGTTTTATGGTGCAGTTCCCTTTTTAAAATGACATTTTTAACAGCATTGGCTCTGTACAAGAGAATAAGTACAGTAATCTTATGTCAGACTGAATTCTCAAAGTGAGCGATACGTCATTATGTTCTATATTTATAGCATTATTCCTGTGTTGTTCATATACATGCATGAGGACAAATTAATTCCTGTATTAAGTCGTGTTTTAAGTTTTAGCTAATACAACAAGAGTTACGTTAGTGTTTCCTATTCCCGGTTCCGCAGTAATATAACTAATCGTTCTAATCTAACCTCGCACTAAGCATGGTATATTATCCTGATAGTGAGTTGTTACTTAAATCAAACTACAATAGGCACCAGGTAAAGTAGAATTTTGGAAAATTAAAGCTGCATATCAAAAATGCAACTAAAGAAGCTTATTATTATCACTAAGAGAATGACCTGCTCGTGTGTGAATGATTATATAAACATATTAGTTAAAAATCTCACATCATTATAGTCAGCTTCAATTTTGTTACGTTGCATTATAAACTGAAATGATTTTTAAATAATTATAGTTATGCTTGTGTCAGAAAAGACGCATATTCGTTGTTATACTATCGTTTAATTGTTTCTTTTTGACCGTCAGGGGTTGAACTAACATATAATATCCCTAAGAAGCTTTGGAGACAAACAAAGTACTGGATAAGGAGTCAAGCACCCGTCCTTACTGCAGCATCTTCAGAACTGCCAGCAAACGGTTTTTACGTAAAATTTTAAAAAGATCATATTAGAATATGGTGAAGAAAAATAGAAATTCTTAAAGATTCCGTGTTGCTTTATTTTCTATTTACTGCAGGTATTTCCTTTTTTTCAATTTTGGACTGTATATAAAATAAATCATTTTCCAGGTATTTCTTCCCCTAATAATGGAGACCTCTCTCTTTCCCTCTGAGAGTCAGATATTTCAAAATTAATTTGTGATAGTTCTAAGATAAAAGCGGAAAGGTCGGTTTTATGTAGACAACTGTATTAAAGGTACATGGTAACTACAGGTGTTTTACTTTTTTTTCAAGAATAATTAATAATAAATATATCATTTTCATGTTATGTCTGTGTCAATAAAAGGAAATATCTCTCACGCAGGGTCAGTTTTTTTAATAATTTGGGATAATTTTCGATACATTAGTTACTGCCACTCCTACGCTTGTCGTTGTGTGTGGTAGAACTAACGCTATGATATTTAGTGCAGGTTGTATGATAAAACTTTGATTGACCTTTACTAGTGGCTGACCTTTGCCAGAGTGCGCGGCATAATGCCATTTTGGCAACTTCTGTATGTTTATCTAGTCTCTTTCCCTCAATTTCAGTTGCATTAATGCAAGTGCGACTATTTTATCAATATTACAGAACAGCATTCAGCTTTTAAAACAAATTTCATTTCCCAGCCTCCTAATGTATTATTGCATAAATCATATCGGTTATCGTTTGTTTTAACGATGGAATAACAACTGAACATAAAACAGCTAAATTATTTCGAAGTTGCGGAAACCTTGTTTTCGGTTTCATGTGTGTTTGGGATTGTGAGGGGTTCAGTTTTTTTACACATTTTTCTCAAAGTTCAAAATAGCTGGGAAAACAAAACCATATTGTGAATGTTCCTGGTGGCTTTAATAATATTATAATTTGGTTGGTATGACAGCATTCCTTTTATCTCTTTGTTTCCAGTTGGATTTATATTATTATTACTTACATGAAACTTATGCCTTATCATTCAGTTTTCGCCTCAGCCAAATGGCTGATACATATATTTATAAATAAACAATAGATATTTGATTGATTTGTAGTTCCGTGTGACAGATCAAGGACATCATATGTCTGGTATGTACCGTGTCAAGGATGGAAAATAGATCTTTTAAAGACTCAGTTTGGGCCTCTAGATGGCACTGGCTAAAATATGAGGATGCAGATGACCATACTATTGGTAAAAGTGTGAATTTTCTAATGTAAGCTTGAAACGTTATTAACAAATTTGAGCAGCTTTTTTTAGTTTAGATGATATATATTGAGCAGCTTTTTTAGTTGAGACGATATATATTGGGCAGCTTTTTTAGTTTAGACGATATATATTGGGCAGCTTTTTTAGTTTAGACGATATATATTGGGCAGCTTTTTTAGTTAAGCCGATATATATTGGGCAGCTTTTTTAGTTTAGACGATATATATTCAGGACTTCTGAGAAACCTGGCTACCATCACTCCCTGTGCCTCTGATGTTTATAAAGAGATTTTCGATATTACACAGTTAAAGGAGTTGTCATATCTAAAATTGCACGGATATTTTAATGAGGAATCAAGCCCCTTTGTCACAATAAAAAAAATTAAAACTCTTATATATATATATATATATATATATATATATATAGATATGTATGTATGTATGTGTGCCGTATGACAGGCTTCGCAAATCAAAGCGTACTGATTCAGATATTCGCGTTTACTGTACTAAATGTATCATCAGGTCCAGAGTTCATGTTATAAAAACTGCAACTAAGACATCGGAACTCCTTTAAGCCAACAAGGGTTACTTACGTGTTAGATTATCAGCTTCATTATAAACTCTTGTATATCTTATTGTGAGACAACCCACTAAACGGACAGGAATCTCACTGTAGACAGAATGAAGTTATGATATAAGCTTACGCCCTAATTAGGACTCGACTGTATAAAGTTGATATCTATAGGACTGCGCGATATTATCGATTCGCATATTGCGTATCTCTTACAGTTTTAAAATATCGATATTTTTATTTATAAATATGTCTAAAAAACTGAAATCTTTAAAAGAAAAAGATTGGGATTAATGAGAGGACCGTCATCCATGACTTCTTTTTAAGTTAAATTTGTATAATAGGACGTGTGCGATCAAATTTTAGAAGAAAAATGCTACCTTCCCTCTCATAAAAAATATCTGCTTTATAAAGCCTAAGTATTTCTTAAATATTATATAGGACTTTGATTTTTTTTTCCCGAAAAATTTTAAGTAATTCAAACAGATGAATGGCTTCTTGGATTGTCCTTAATTGGTCATTTTCAATTTCATGATGTTTACTGCACGTATAAAATGAGTCCTTGGGCCGGCCCTTATTTGTTTTCTGAGCATAATTCAGCCAGTTTGTGATATACATTGTATGCATTCAATATCTTTTGGAACTTGGAACTTACAACTGTGAAGCGCTCACGTTAAGTAAGTATATACAGTCGAACCTCTATAATGTGGGCACCCTTGGGACTGGACCAAAGTGCCCACTTTATAGAGGTGCCAACTATATGGAGGTAATGGCCAGCACATAAGAGTGCTGCCCCCTAGTTTGATATATTGCTATAATTACTCATGTTTGGAGACATTTGTTAGAAAACATGTATTTTATTACATAAAAGTAAGGACAAAAAATAGGCACAATAAAAGGAAGCTGTGAGCAGATGGTCTATATAAATAAGATAGCTGAACTCATGTATAATTATAAATATATATATATATTTTAATTCATTCTTTTTATATTTTATAAGCACAAAATGGCAAAGCAGCATGTGGTATATTAATATATATATATTCTTTGAAATCTAGTCATTTTCTGATAAAAAGAATACACAAGTAAAAAGCAAAAACAGTACGTCACTAATCTAAATACTATCATCTTAAGAAAACATTATATATCAAGGTGACAAGTAAGTAAACAAAAACATTAATCCGGTCACTGGAAGTCCATAAAACATTTGAAGTGTGTGATACACTTCGAATGGATGTGTTAAATTGTCACAATTCTTATTTCTTGGTGAAAGAAAGCACGTTGTAGCTTTGCATTTACTATTAGAGAGTCCAGGTTGAACACGATTTTAACAGTATGAATCGTTATGTAACAACTGTTAAATAAACACTGCCCTGGTCTAGTGGGCATGTATTCTGACTACTAGTGATGGGCCAGAAGGGCACTTAGCTGTATCACCTCATCACAGAGTATTAACTGGGTGAATGAGCAGGGCTTCCTTCCACTCTTGGTAGCCAAATAAACAAATATTAATTATTAGCACAGGGCATCTAGTCTGGGGTGATCTCTGACTTAATCCAATAAGTATGCATGCATCCTAAGCTTAGTCTTGAGTCAAGTAGATATAATCATTATTATGCAATGTTCACTTGTACACCTGTAATTTTGGTTCATTTGTTTTGACTGTTATTATTAAAATTTATGAAATTTATTAACAAATAATTAAGAATTAATATTATCTTAATAACTTTAAAAGCACTATAAAGAGGGCTTACAAAGTTGATATAATGAGATAGTTCAACCTTGAAAATCCATAACTGCCCACATTAGCTCTCGAAACCTGCCCACTTTACAGAATATAGAGGTGCCCACATTAGCTAAACATAATAAAGAGAAGAAAAAACGGACTGCCCAAAAGTGCCCACTTTATACAGGTGCCCACTTTATACAGGTGCCCACTAGGAGAGGTTCCACTGTATAATTTGAATGCCAGGGTAAGACAATTCCATTTAAGTTTCTATTCTTTCCAGAAAATTCTAGAGGGTGAGCCTGAGATGTTTCCTTGACAACCGAGATGTCACGTGCCAGCTCCTTCAGAGAGGGCGCCACCTCGCCGGCGCCATCTTTCCAACATCCGGCAGACGTCTTTCGGCCGCTTACAGAACAGTCGCTGACCCGGATTGGAGAACGAATTAAACAGGAAGAAGCGATAAAGGTAGGTGACCATATCTTTATTATGTATTCAGTCTGTTCTTAAACTAATACCTTCTGCCACCTACGACCTAGATCATCAGAAATTTATTCTTTTGATACAGATGTTGTCGAGAAACCGAAATTATACTTTATAATTTGATATAACTGAAACCTCTACAGCCAAAAGAAAAATTTAAAAGAGTTAAAAAATTCAAAGGATTTAATTTATTAAGCAAGCAAACTATCCTTCTTCAGGAAGAAAAGGTATCTGTTGCACAGAGTAATCAATTAAGTGCATATTTCTATGAAAAATGTTTATGAATAATATGATCACCGTGGGATGTTAAACAGTAAAAATGCAAATTTCCAATTTCAATTAATTATATTGAAATCTTTCATCTGATATTCAATTGTTAACCCCATACAAAGTTTACTGAAAAATGTGTTGACACTTTAGTTCACATAGTTATCCTACGTGAAAAAGACCTCATTAAATATAGAATGGGAATTGTGGTACATACATATATCACTATACAGGAAATGCATTTCTATCTAGGGACCCATGGGTCTCGACGCTCAGCTGAATTTGTCTATAAGGATATTTTTTAAAAGATTTTTCAGAATGACAGTCCTGTGACCTTAACCGATGACTTTGTGAGCAAAAAAATCTTAGAACTTATTATCCTTGAACTTGCAGCATTTAGATTATTATAACAATCTTTTAAAAAGTGACCTTGACCTCTGACAAGGTAACCTCAGATCTACAGATTTCCTCACTTTGGGCAAGTAAGTCACGAGTGAAAGATTGAAAGTTTGGGATGATATGTTTGATTTACAGTGCATCCGCAATCTTTTTAAAGATGTGGCTCCTCTTACCTTCAATTAAAGAAATGGATCCTGTGACCTTGACCTTTGACCGTTGGACCTCAAAATTGACACGGTTCTTACTTAAGTGGTAAGCCATTTATAACTTAAGTTTGAAACCAATATGTCAACCTAAATTGGAGTTATCATCTGGAAACTAATTTGTAAACAGATGGCCCCTGTGACCTTGACCTCTGACCTTGTGACCCCAGATTCATTTATATTCTCCCCATACTGGCAAGTCAGCTAAATGTGCAAGATGGAAAGTTTGGGATGGAAAGCTTGGCTTAAAATGCAGCCATAATCTTTTTAAATAAGTGAGTCCTGTGACCTTAACCTTTGACCTCATGACCCAAAAATCATATAGATTCTTGCTTTTGTGGTGAGCCATATCAAAGTCAGGTTTGAAATCCATTTGTCAATCCAACCTTGAGTTATCATCTGGAAACAAATTTGTGTGGATAGACGGAAACAGACAGACAGACAGGTTGATTAATATAGGGCATCTACCTGTGATCAATTAACACACCAGGTTTTCGGACGCTAGATGCAATTACAGCTGAGAAACTGATAAGGTCATTTTATAGTAAAACAAAAATAGAAAAATATTCGTTAATAGTCGGACGACCGGACGCCCGGAGGGACGACGGACAAAGCACTATTCCTATACCTCAGTTGACTTACAGTCAGCTAAGCTAAAAACAATCCCTAACCACGGAACGGTTGTTTCTTTTTTCGTGGTACACTGCCCATGCACATATTGTATAACTGAGTGACTCATACATGTCAAACTGGTGATTCAGGAAAAAAAAAGATATCTGTTGCCCACTCTAACAGCCCACGGATGGTATGGTCATGTGAAAAAATAAGGAGCGGCCCTTCGACATTTAACGTGACCATTGAGTACCGGGTTGCCATTTGATAATTGCTGCTATGTACAGGATGCGGATTATAAATGACTGGTTAGTTCAAGCTTGTCTGATGTAAAAGTTTATACCTCCGAGCAAAACCCATGACCACAGCCAGATGGTTACCATGGTTTGAGGATTAGGGCGTGGAACAATGAAGTGTTTTTTCCCGCTTTTAACTTTGCTGACACACGTCATATAGATTCTCGCCTGGACGCTGTTCCCGAAATGCTTTCCTGTCGCTTCCCTGATTGAACCCAGTCAGGTTTATTTCTCGTATTTTCTCGAATTCCTGACAGGTTTGTTTCTCGTATTATCTCGAATTCCTGACAGGTTTATTTCTCGTAGTATCTCGAATTCCTGATAGGTTTATTTCTCGTAGTATCTCGAATTCCTGACAGGAGGTATTTTTGTTATCGTAGTATCTCCAATTCCTGACAGGTTTATTTCTCGTAGTATCTCGAATTCCTGACTTGTATATTTCTTGTAGGATTACGAATTCCTGACAGGTTTATTTCTCGTAGTATCTCGAATTCCTGGCAGGTTTATTTCTCGTAGTATCTCGAATTCCTGACAGGTTTTTTTTCGTGGTATCTCGAATTCCTGACAGGTTTATTTCTCCTAGTAATTCGAATTCCTGACAGGTTTATTTCTCGTAGTATCTCGAATACCTGACAGGTTTATTTCCCGTAGTATCTCGAATTCCTGACAGGTTAATTATTCGTAGTATCTCGAATTCCTGTCAGGTTTGTTTCTCGTAGTATCCCGAATTCCTGATAGGTTTATTTCCTGTAGTATCTCGAATTTCTGTCAGGTTTGTTACCCGTTGAATCTCGAATTCCTGACAGGCTTATTTCCCGTAGTATCTCGAATTCCTGACAGTTTTATTTCTCGTAGTATCTCGAATTCTTGTCAGGTTTGTCTTTTATAGTATCTCGAATTCCTGACAGGTTTGTTTCTCATAGTATCTCGAATTCCTGACAGGGTTATTTCTCGTAGTATCTCGAAACCCTGACAGATTTATTTCTCGTAGTATCTCGAATTCCTGACAGGTATTTTTGTTATCATAGTATCTCCAATTCCTGACAGGTTTATTTCTCGTAGTATCTCAAATTCCTGACTTGTATATTTCTTGTAGGAATACGAATCCCTGACAGGTTCATTTCTCGTAGTATCTCGAATTCTTGGCAGGTTTATTTCTCGTAGTATCTCGAATTCCTGACAGGTTTATTTCTCCTAGTAACTTGAATTCCTGACAGGTTTATTTCTCGTAGTATCTCGAATACCTGACAGGTTTATTTCCCGTATTATCTCGAATTCCTGACAGATTTATTATTCGTAGTATCTCGAATTCCTGTCAGGTTTGTTTCTCGTAGTATCTCGAATTCCTGACAGGTTTATTTCCCGTAGTATCTCGAATTCCTGACGGGTTTATTTCTCGTAGTATCTCGAATTCTATCAGGTTTGTTTCTCATAGTATCTCGAATTCCTGACAGGTTTGTTTCTCATAGTATCTCGAATTCCTGACAGGTTTGTTTCTCATAGTATCTCGAATTCCTGACAGGTTTATTTCTCGTAGTATCTCGAAACCCTGACAGATTTATTTCTCGTAGTATCTCGAAATTCTGACAGATTTATTTCTCGTAGTATCTCGAAACCCTGACAGGTTTAGTTCTCGTAGTTTCTCGAAATCGCTCACGGGAGCTGCCGTTTTAGTTTACTCTAAAACCCGAATGGTACAGATTATTCAACTCAGGGAAATATTTCTTCTCACATACATGCAAGCAATCACACCCTTTTATGAAAAATTAATACACGCACCCTAACCGCAAAATTCGTTACAGAGAGAGAGAGAGAGAGAGAGAGAGAGAGAGAGAGAAAGAGAGTAGGCCGATATACACCTAGCACGTAAAATTTGCGGTCTAACGGTTTCATGACTAATGCAAAACATCGATAACACTTGAAAACAACAATAAAATACTATTCAGTATTTTATCATATAAAACTGGACAATATGACAACAAGCTTAATTAGGAAGTACCATTTTAAGGCCGTTACAACGAAATGCATTGTTTTATATGGACGACTTGCAGGGAACTTTGTTGGCTAAAGAATCTGCATATTTACCAGTTTATAAGTTACCATAAGTTTATAAGTTCATTATTTCAATAATCTAGTGGTCTGCAGTCAAGACCTTGAAAATGCGGTCAAGGTCAAATAAATAACAGGTGAAAAAATGAATATCAAGACCTCTTCAACACATATCAGCCTCCCTTCCCTAATGACTATAGGGATTTAAATTTTTAAGATATCGACCCTGAGCCAAGAAGTATAGACTTTTTGTCTTAAACTTAATTAATAGTCTAGACCACGAAGCACATCTGTCTCCCAGTAAACTAGTGCAACTGGTGTCAACAAGTGATGAAAACATCTGGTAACATCGCTAAATATAAATATTGGAGGATCCTGGTATTTTGAAGAAGTTGGCTTTAATATGCTTATCTTGAAATGATTCCAAATACTGAATGTATATAACCAGTTTCCCTGGTATAATAATATTAAGGCGTGGCCTGGACGGAAACTGGCAAGGGGTTGAGGTTTGTGCTCTCAGGAAAATACATAATAGCACACCATAGAAAATAACACGATTGCTGTCACTTGGCAGTCTCAAAAACAAAAGTGAAATGCTTGTGAAACTTGATATTCATAAGCTGTCTCGCCGATTTGAACCAAAGAACGGACTATCATCACGCAAAGTATTGAAATCGTGTATATTTGACGAGTTTAAGGAAATGAAAGAAAAAAACAATTCCGTTTACAGAGGAAAAGTGAGTTTGCTTGCAGCAGATATTTAAATCCATTGAATGCATTTATGAAATGATAAACACCAAAATATGTGTGAACAAACAGTCCTAGTGTTGATATTTAAGTGGGAGACTGACTTGTTTAATGTTAGAGGATACGAAGTCGGCATATAAAAATTGGTGGCGTTCTCTATCATCTTATTAAGGACAGGTCCCTGCATGGTTAATATCGGTTACCGATCAGCAGCTGGTCACCTTTGAACACGTAACGCACCATTTAATAAAACAAAATCTAGTGCGTGCATAGGTCTTGTCTTAGGGAGGGGTCTCAAGAAGACATGTTCCCCTCACATTCTTAACCCCAAAACATTTTAATTAGATAAGAGACTTTTTTTTTTTTAATTTCAAGCTTATTCCCTCTTTTAATTGGAATTAATATCAGCCAAAGTATTTGAATGTTTAATCAAATGTAAAATATGAATTATATGAGGCTGAAAATTGAGCAAAAATTATCTTCGTATTATGAAATTAGTAGGCTTTATAACATTTTATGGAAGCGAAGAAAATTATATTCTGAAAGACTGATTTTTTTTATTGGGGGCGAGGGGTTCTTAGATTATCAGCGGGTGAGGGGATGGGGGCTACTGTCAGTATTCCTTTGGATTGTCCCCGAAATCGGAAAACAAGGCCCTGGAGTGCATGTTTCTATTAATAATACCCACCCGCATATTAAATAGCATGTGCCCGAAGCAACTCAGTCTATGCTCTTTTTCCCACACAGAAAACTCCTCTTCCTTGAAATTAGATTTATTTATTCTGGGCGCCTCTGGTGCTTCTTGTTATTCAGTAGTTTTATACTTGCTAACGCAAGAGACAGAAATCTGAGAGTTTTCGGGCATTTTGCATGAGAAAAAAGAACCTAGGAACATAAAACACTTCGCTATACACATGTAGCCACCATGTTTGGCAGTACGCATGGTACGTTTGTTACGTTCCCTATATATTGTAATAACGTCCCATAACATACGTTCGTGTGTAGGGTAGGCATGACTCGGAGAAACAGCCCAAATGTTCCGCCCTTTTAATTATTATTATAATGAGCCCCCAAAACGCTCTACACAGTAGGTCTTCCATGCCCATGGTAACGAGAGCTGCTTACAACATAATAATGATGCCACAAAGGTCGATGACGAATGACGTCGTATTGGCTGACGTAATCAACTGGTATCGCCTGACCACCCCTACTATATCGCAGTCATTATGAACTGTCTTGCAATATTGGAATTATTTTCTTATGCTAATTACGTGCCAGGTAAGACATTATTAGTCACTAGGTAGTTGGAGGAATGGCTCCTGTAACCTATAGCCTAGAATTTTTTTATTGTCTCCTTTGTAAAAAAAATATCCCGGAAAATATGCCGACATGGGTACTGGTATTATTTACAGACTACACGTGTTTTGTTTGACAGAGCTCCGTCAAATTATGCAAAATTTTGTTTTTGTCAGATGATTGAGGCTTTACAATGTTTAAGGTCACCTGATTGGTTGCACGTTAGTCAAGTGCTTATGATTATTCATTGAATGAATATGCGATTAAGGTCACATACTGCTCATGGATACGTCAATTGAAAAGCCAGCTGGTGATTGTTTTTCATCGAAAGTGAGTCTTACTTGATGAATCTGATCGAGGTTCAAATCTAACACTGTTATTCCTGGGCTAAGCCTTGGGTTATGTCGTCATGAAACAAGTGACCAATTCCTCGTGACCCTCAGCTGAATTTGACATGTGATGCATATGGATGTTAAAATTTGGTGAAAAAATATTTGTTTAGGAATCTTGAACAATGGGTAGAATGACTTCCAGAGTGCTCGAAAGAATGCCTTTTTGTCCATAATCTTTAGAAAATAGGTACAACATTCTTATTACAGGTTTCCAAAATATTTTACTAGGAACTCCCTTGATGCTAAATTAGAATTTTCGCCGTCAAACCGCTATGACTTGTTTTCATCTTACTTATAGTGTACTCAAATCATGTTGCTTCACGTAGCTCACAGAATGTAGGTCATGATAACCTTACTTTGTATGTGAAAAGAGGCAATCAATGCATTAGCTTTCAGATAACGGAGCTTTTGTATATTTTTAAACAATTATTCTAAGGAGCACTTGTAAGCTCCGTAGTTTGGAGAATATAGGTCGCAGTTAACTCATTTCAGGTTTCCAAGAATTTTTTTTATGGACCTCTATTGATTCAGTAAAAGTTTCCAGGTCTAGCGGTTACGATTTGAGCCATGTTAATGGACAACCGGACGGACGACGGACAAAGAGTGATAGCTATAACTCTTTAAGCATTTAAGTTAGATGAGCTAAATAAAATTATCAGGAAGCTTCTTCACTCCCATTGAGGCCATATACGTTGTGGACAGACCCCGTGAAGGAAGTGTTCGTTTGTTCTCGTCTGAAAACGGTTGATGGAAAATCAAGAACCTCTTAAAAGCATCATGCAGTTTTGTCATCTTACAAGTTAAAACCATGAATAGCTTTAATTTTGAAAATCATTTCCTTAAGCTTGTAAAGATTACCTTCCTCACCCGATGTTTCCATTCGTTTCATCAGAGTACAAATGAAAAAAATGTAAAACCTAGTTCACACCCACACTCTTGGCATGCAAGAGAGCGATATTGCAACAATATGCGTATTGTTTTCAATGAATGCTCCACTTTAAAAAAGAATCATATTTAATATCCGATCCCCGCACTGGATGGCGCTTTGCTCGAGAACCAGAGATGTCGAGTGTACAAACTTGTTAAGTTGTTGGTAAGATCCGCTGAGTTCCATTACAGGGATGGGAAAGATACAAACACCTTAGAGTGGAATAACATTTATAATTGTACAAGAGTTGTATCCAATAAAACGAACTTCGAGAAGTAGCTGTAACTAGAAGTCTACTAGAGGCCGTGACCCCTAAAAAAAATCTCGATGGATTTGCACTCCGATTGACCTAGGAGACCCCCCCCCCCCCTCCCAGACACACACACTAACTAAAAGAAATGACACGTGTTAATATAGAAAACTAATTACCACCCCTAGAAGTCTCTTTACCCAGGGAGGCTTAAATGATGTAATTTAATATTAAAAATGAGCTTCTGAGATCCCTTTTTGCTAAAGCTTGTGCTTGTAAAGTTTTGACACCCCCTCCTTCAAAGGCGATTATTATAGCGATTCACAATTAAAAGGGATTAATGAGATGCAAACATAGGGAAACAACTAACTGGATAAAGGATGGTCGACTTTGAGGAAGGTTATCCTTTCTAACTAAAAGAAAAAATAAAAACGGTTAAGATATAGTAATGAAAACAATAGTATATGTTTCTCAAAATAAACTATATGACAGGGCGATTTATGCGATGACATAAACTGGTAGTTCATGAGACTTCGTAGGCGATGGAATGATGGTGTACACATGAGGTGTTCTCAGCACAAGCGGAACTGACAAATTATTGATCACTTCATGAAACTCTAAAAGGTCATAATGAAGAGGTGAAGCATGAAACTAACACACAGTTTATTTGAAAATTAAATCCTTGTTACATGGATAAAAGCAAACATAAATCGCTATATTTGCACTTATATATCCTTAATTAATACATTTTGCCAAATATACGGTACATAACAGGTTAAGTTAGTGGCTAGAATTCCCCAGGGCTTCCCATATACAATGCAACGAAAAAGAAGATGTCCCAGCGCGCTTATAATGTTCTCTCTTTTACTGTATTATTGTGACACGGAAGCATTGGGGGGGGGGGGGGGGCAGACCAAAGTAAATCTGTTTGGTAATGGCATATTGAACAGGCTCTGGATTCGTAAATGGTTGCTCATATATGCTGTTTTGTTCTCCCTGAAACTGGACAAAGGGCTGTCGTCCTTCAGCTATTATATCCGTGGCTGTTCTCTACCATGGGCTGAGAGACGCCGGCTATTTTTAATTGGGGGGGGGGGGACAATTATTTTTCGCAGTGTGTTGTCTTTAGGTGACACGGCGACATTTCCTGGCGGGGAACCTAGAATATTCTTAAATTATTGATACAAATATTCAATAAATGTCACACCATTCCTAAATTGGAGGGGAGAGTATTGTGGGAGCGCATTTTTAATTCATCGAAAAGATGAGTATTTATCAATGCTCTCCTTCACAAGGGTACACATACACAATCATGAAGATACGAAGACCAGAAAGATCTTTTTAATTATATCCATACTTATAATTGTTTCCCCAGACAAAGTCGGGATACTAAGCCACGGTCGTGCCGCCGCCGCCGCCTGAGAGATTTCTCGAGAAAGATTTCATGTATCCTTTTCAAATTTTCATGTACATAGACATTGGGGAGTGAAACAAAACCTATTTAAAATTAAGTCATGACCTTATCCAGGAGAGTGGCCTTGACCTTGAATAGGTCCAATTTAAGCTGAAAATTAAACAATGCATCAGATATTTCAAGAAATGCTCAATTGATTGGTCTGAAGATCAGTTTGCCTTTTCTTATATGGGAGACTGGTGGCGCCACCTACAATTCTATTCTTGTTTTTCTACCGTTTCATACCCCTATCACTGCCACTTGACAGTAGTGTCAGCAATATAATTCAAAACTATTTGACAGATTTCTTACATATTATGCAGATGAATAAATATGGGCCCTAGAATAATGCCTTTAAAAAATCAGGTCATGACCTTTATTATCAGAGCGACCTTGACCTGTAATACGGCCATATTTGGTGACAATGCCATAAAACATTAGATTTCTCAAGAGTGGGTGGACGGATTGTGCTGAAAATCAGGATACTTTAATATCATGGAGAGGGTTTTCATACGATTTTCACACCGATAACCGTAACTTGACCTTTCAAGGTCATATCAGGCAAAATCGCAGGATTATTATAATGTACATATCACATTCAAAAATAACAAGACAGCAGGGCCGCTATGACAAGGAGCCGCAAGACGCAAACTCCTGCCGTGTGTTAAACAATGCAAAATATATATAAGAACAGATAATTATAATAAGTGTGGCAGTCCCAACCAACAAGTGACACGCGGGAGGACCAGGCGCACCTGTACAATCTGCCTGAGTGCAAACGCGCATATTAATTAACTCCCCTCCCCCGCCCTAATTACGTGGAGGGTGGCGAGCAACGTGTACACTAGCTGGTGACCTGACCCATTATAACTGTATAACGGATAACTTCCATTATACCTTTCATAAACCTCATGACTTCTGAAGTACTGCATACTGTTTTCTCAAATTTAATACAGCAATTGTTTCAATTAAATTGTTTCAACTAAAAGGAATATGAAGATTTGTTATCTTGACGTTGATCTCCAAGGTAAAATCTGCGGAAATATAGGATTTTTGTCAACCCTTAACTTTTGAAGTTCTGCATATTTTCCCGTGAAATTTGATACAGCATTTGTTTGAACCATACTCTTTTACGAAATAACGACTGGTGACCTTGACCTTGATCTTTAAGGTCAAATCTGCGGAAATATAGGATTTCTTTATGATCCCTATAACTTACGAAGTACGGCGTATTTTTTCATGAAACTTGATACAGCATTTGATTCAACCAAGTTCTTTGACGAGTTTGAACTTCGAAGACTGTTCACCTTGGCCTTGATATTCAAGGTCAAGTCTGCAGAATTTTTTTTGCGATCCCCATAACTTGTGAAGTATTGCATATTTGCCCCTGAAATTTGATACAGAATTTGTTTGAACCATGATCTTTGATGAGTTTGAAGACTGGTGACCTTGAACCTGATCTTCTTGAACTGCCAAATGTCTGGGGATATTATGACATCTCCGATGCCAGATTTCTGGTTAACAAGATGGTGTTTTGCCAGTGTTCTTCTTCGCAGCTATAAACTAGACTTTTATTTATGTCTATTTATTTTTAAAACAAGTCTTCTGGTTCTGAAGTAGTATATGCACAAGACCTGAATTGCCAAAACGCCATAACCTGTCGTAACGAGACTGGAGCGCTCTAATAAGGGACCTGGTCCCTTTAGCTAAGGGGTTGAACGACTCTTCCATTAAGCTGCGGCTTACAGCAACGCAGCTATATACAATCAGTGGTGAAATTTCATATTTATATTAAAGGAACGTGAAAAAGAAAAGGAACTAAAAGAAGAAGACAAGGAAAAAGAAGAAGTCAAACCGAGGCCTTACAACCAGTTTGCTGCAGGATGTATATTACCAAGGTGGATGCCAGATTTCCCAAAAGATCTGATTGGCAAACCGATCGAGGACATAGATGACTTCTACCGCAACGTATACGTGAGTAACATGAGCACTTAACGTCCTGCCCTGCTTATAGCTGTAGGCTGAACCAAGAATGAGAATATTTAATTTAGATATACGACTAGTTTAATATGCCACTTAGTATTTTAGTAATTTTTATAATACTTTATATTACTTTATTTTACTCTTTATATATTGATTTATTATTCTTTTTTTATATTATTGTAAATATGTTATTAATATTTTCTTTCAATATTAATACCTTAATATGAACTCACAGTCAAAACGTGTATAAATTACGTATAATTTATTAAACCATCACATGTTATCACCAAAAACATTCATTTTGTTTTCATATGAGCTTAAAATTAACTTGCACAACATGATCGTGAGACACTTTCAAGAACAATAATGAAAGGATCAGGATTTCTAAGGTTCTTTTCACAACGCCCATACGCCGGCAGTATTGCATATTCAGACTATTGTATCTTGTCAATTTCATCCCGGTCCGGTGTAGCGATTTCATATTTACCCCGCTTCAGATTATTGGGGTAACTTGAAATTGATTTCAGATAACTCTCACCATTTCAGATTATAACTTCTTAACAGTTGTATCTTTACATTTATTTACTTAAATTTATCTTAAATTTATATAATTTCTTTCTTCTTGATTCCCCAAATTAGTTTACATCTTTGTATATTTCATTTTTGCATGTAATATAAATGTAATTGACAATATAATTAACATTATTTTTGTTCACAGATTGATTCCATCTTTAAACTATCCTATCTTTCACATAGGTCATTGAAATAAAATATGATAAGTCAAAAACAAAAGTATTTATGACGAGTTATATAAGGGCGGGGGGATTCTGAGCACTACGGGGGTAAACTGAAATCAGGTTCAGACAACTCCAGTTTGTAATCTGAAGACAATATAAAATTAACGGGGGGTTACTTGTGATAGGAGTAACCTGCAGTCTTTACACCGGCGCGCCTGTATTGGTCTGCCTCAACTGCGCTGGGCCGAAAAAGCACGTAAAACGAGTTCGGCTGTTCAAGGTACCTTAACAAGCACAAAGTTGGTTAATCAAGTGTAGTAATGTAATGAAATAATCTGATTGTATGTCTGCAGACCTTCATCGTCATCGGTCGGGACAGATGTATCTACAGGTTCAGCGCCACAAAGGCTTTCTTCGCCCTGTCCCCATTTCATCCAGTACGGAGAGGCGCCATATTTGTGCTGAGCCATCCAATATTCAGCAATCTGGTCATGCTGACTATTCTCATCAACTGTGTCTTCATGTGTCTTCCTAATGAGTACCCAACGGTCGAGTAAGTAAAACAATAGTCGTACTGTGTCTTCATGTGTCTACCAAATGAGTACCCAACTTTCGAGTATGTAAAACAAGTCGCACTGCGTCTTCATGTGTCTTCCAAATGAATACCCGCCAGTCAAGTAAGAAAAAAAACAGTCGTACTTCGTATCACCCTGGGCGCCCATTTCTTGGGCCCGATCTAGGATATAGAAATGTAAGGGTCCAACTCAGGGGCACTAATGACAAAACTTAATAAACAGGATGCAAAACATAGTCAGAAGCCCCTAGAAAAAATGTGGCGGCGGCTGAAAAGGAGGGGTGTCCGGACCACTTAGATCCCCCCCCCCCCCCAACCAAATTAAAAATACAAAAAAAACTGATTGAGACCTTGCCAATGCCCACCTCTCTGTTATTACTTAAGCTAGAGAGTGTTATTGATAAGTCTGGTAACAGACACAAAAACCAAACAGACACTAGTGTTAACATTACCTCCTGGGTCGAGTTACAAATATAGTTAATATTTCACTGATTTTGAGGCACGCCGCGTGCCAGACGCTCTGGCAATACTAAGCGTTTTATTATCGTGTAGCATTTACTCCCGTCCTAGAATTAGAAACCTGTGAGTTATCTGTGTCATGCCATTTCATGCCATATCAGGGTAAACACGTTCCAAGTTCTGTTTATTATCGTATATTTCTTTCTATAAGAGAAAACAAGCTTCCAGACCTATAGGCATATATATTCAATTTTCTGGCAGACTTTTTATTTAACTTTCTCGGCTTATGCGATTTGCCAAGGATCTGTGACGGCTAAAACTAGCGGTCTTCAGACGACGGTGTGATCGGCCACAGGAGTTTTGTATGTATCAAAGAACTTCTCAGTCTCGATTAAATAGATATCTGCTTCTGTTACCAGTATATTTTCCTTAATAACAAACACGCGTGTTATAATAATATATTTTTGCAAATTGCAAATACATATGATGACGTCAGACTTGGACCATGTCTCATAAGGGGTATGTCTTCTGACAAACGAGCCATTAGTTCACACGATAAATTGAATTGATTATTAATCAAGTATTTGATTATAACCTCCAAAAGGAAGTTGTGCTTTCATTCCCGTTCCTGTGTGTTTATGTATGTAAAGGTGTGTTCATGCGTGTGTGTGTGTGTGTGTGTATTTATTCACAAAATAATTCACGCAATCATAACGGACTTCCATGAAATTTCAGGGGACCTTGGGAACGGGCCATTAAGAATCGGTTAGATTTTGGCGTTGGTTGGGCTCATGGTCCGGATTCAGGAAGGACTTTCAGGAATATTCACAAATGTGCGGTCACATATGCCTGATTGTACATGGGAATATGAGCCGATTAAGTGAATGCAAACACATGTCGGGGAGCTAATGCATCAACCACCTGGAAAATGGGCCGATTAGAGAATGAAAACAGTTTGCGGAGGACCCGCCATTTAGGACCGCTAACATGGCAAAATATAATTAATGATTATCAGTCTTGTCTGTCTGACAGTCAGCTGTCCGTTCGTCTGTTTATTGCGAGGTTTTCTTGTCTAAACGCAACTTCGAGCCATAAACCAAGGAATAATCAGTCAAGGTTTTGGACAAATCGATTAATGTTATGTGTGAACCTGGGTGCGGATTCAGTCAAAATCCACCCCTCTGTACTTTTTTTTCTGTTTGTAGTCTACATAATGTCTCTGGATGTTTACGATGAGTTCCAATCAGATTTTGTACAATGCATGGGTTGCAGAACATGACAATACATTCTGGGCGGATCCATGAAATTACGGGACGAATCAGCCTTTGATACGAACGTCCTGAGGCCAACACGGGGGTATATCAATCAAAAAGAATAATAATATGTTTATTTAAAGACCACGCATTATCATGAACCGTACAGTGTCATTATAGACATCTCCCACATGAGACATTTCAGGATTAATAATACGCTCTTTACACAGCGCTTTACCTATAGGGCTACTTCCTATATCGTAAGGCGCTGTTTGTTATGACCTCGTATCCTGCTTTGCAACACCAGAGGGGAGCACTGTATTTTTGTCCAATCAGATGAAACTTTGTGCTGGAAGACAAAGCCAAGCGAGGAATACATGGAGCCAATCATATTCATTTCTTTTTGAGTGACAGCTCATCCCCCAGCGTAACCGTCTAAACAGGCCACAGGCTCAGAGAGAATTGCCCCTGACGTGGTTTGCTTAGGGCCTTGGGCACATAGGATGCTCGGCCGGTGAGCTGTAATTCAAACGAAACGTAACACCAAAGGCTGCGTGCACACCTCGCTGGCTGGTTTCAGTTCTGCAGACAACAGATACATGGCTACGCTAACACAGTCATAATGTCATAATCGAATCGGTCGATGATGCGAGAATGCAGAGGGAGCAATTTAAATTCGACCAGAAACTCATCAAACGGCGCTTGAAGCGCGGCAATGGGCGGAGCCAGGATGCCTGCCGAGTGTTTGTTTATTGGCATCTGATTGGCTGCTTGTCACATCGTACGCACGTTTATTTCAGTGGACAACAAACCGCCATCTGGTGTCTAAATATATCATAAACGGTCAAAGCTGGCAGCGTGAAAATCAGTTGCTTCTTTAGAAGCGCAAGATTTCCGCTGCCTCGGGAGCGTAGATTAATAATTAAGAAAATATTTTTTAAAATTTCAGATGACATCTTTTCACATCCAGGGCAGCGTATCTTGTTGATTTTATCCAAATGCTCAATAGCTCCAGGGACTTACCCATGGTTAAGGAAAAAAAAAAAGGGGGGGGGGGAGGTCGAACGAAGAAGGACTAAGGGAAAACCTACAAATAAAAGGTCCCCAGGATCAGAGAAGGGGGGGGGGGGGGAGTTTCAGGCCGCTACATTTTGACTGAAACCCTTAAAAAAGGTTGCGGCGGATGACCCCCTGCCCCCCCCCCCCCCCCCCCCAATCCGCTTCTTAGCTCTCATACAAGGGAATGATAGGAGTGGTAATGTCCGGGCCGTGATACATCTCGGGTATCTTAATACTGACCACGTGATCACATGTCTGGACGACTAATGAAAAAATTAGGGTAACTTTGAATATGTATATATACAATAATTCACAAAATGTGAATTTTCTTTTCTTTTCTAGTTTTCTTACCTTGATGATGTAATCTAACTTACTACAAAAATAATCGTCTACTTCCAGGAAAGTTTTCACGGTGCTGTACACCTGCGAGGCCCTGGTAAAACTGACGGCCAGAGGCCTGTTTTTAAAGCCATTCACATATTTCCGGGATCCATGGAACTGGCTTGACTTCATTGTCATAGCAATTGCGTGAGTTTGTTAGGTCATGATTTTAGAAGATAATGATTTTATTGTTTATATGATTTGACTGAAAACAATTAAAAATATAACATATTTTGATACTAATGGCAATCGTTTTCAAACACTTAATGGGTAATGATTCAGATATGGTCATTAATAAGATTTGTATATAATACTTATAGAGCGAAAATCCGTTTATACTAAAATAGGTATCTGTCAGGTTTGTTCGAGTTTAACAATTAACTTATGTATCCTTCCTGAATAGATACAAGACTAGTGTTACTGTTTAAGATTTGTCCCACATAAACGCTAGACCCTAGCTGCTCCCTAAGTGTCTTACCTACGGCCCATTAGGTTAGGTCTCCACCCGAGGCCCGCTGGCTATAAATTCGTCTCTGATCCCATACTGATTGGATAAATTGATAAAACATATCTCAAAATGTCAGACACTCATTCTTCGTCATTCATCGTTTTTTCCTGCTGACTTTTGAATAATTATTTGATTCAATTACTGAACAAGAAAATCAGCATTCTATCTGTGCCTGATATTACCAGGGGTACATGTGCTTTAACAATAAGTAAAGTAACTGTAATTTTTTATTTTTTCAGGTATATCACATGGAGTGGAAGTTCAGCCAATCTGTCAGCCTTACGAGCATTTCGAGTTCTGCGTGTTCTAAAGACGGTAGCTGTCGTGCCTGGTACGTATTATTTGTGCCAGTGAGAATCATCCCCAGACTGTTGCGCCGGAATTTGAGTGTTAGATGAGGGTCTATTGGCCACCATACTCCAACTTGAAGATATCCTCGAAGTGCTCTTGTTCTTTTGTATTACCGTGCATATATCAAACCCTCACCTCAGCATAAAATACGAAACCGCTCATGGGGGCTGCCATTGTGCGTATTATGACTAAAACCCGGATGTCACATGTTGGAATTCAGTGTATACCGCTGATACATATAAGAAAGGAATACAAATATCCAGCAAAGAAGTCGTGTTGAAAGCGTACTAGCTCGTAGTTAACTCACACCTAGCTCCTATGAAAATCATGCAACTTGTTTTCAACTCGGTGCCAGTGGTTGCGCACTTGGCTGCAATCGTTCCTGCCTCGTAATATATTCGTACTAAACTCGTTAGATGCTCGTACGATACCTGTAATATAGAATGGAATAAAACGGTTTACTCGGGATAACTCGCCACCCAACTCGTTGAGTGTGATCACAATTTTTCCAGTACAAACGATGAGCGGGGGTTTACATCATTATCATTGGTTCCTTTTCAGTATAAATGTCATTTAAGTCCTAATATTACACAATAATTCTATCTGGGGCAATGCCTCGGCAAAGAGATACCAATGTTTTAGGTGCATTTTGGGTGGTTATTTTTATTTATATAATTTGGGCATCAATCCAACATAAATAACCCTTCTAACTCTCTACGGGTATACTGGATGCGAGATAATATAATATTTTATATTAATGTATCAATGTTAATGTATCAAATATAATGTATAATTATTATCCGACGCTCTGTCTGTAGGGAAATGAATCAAATATCTTTCCCATATTCACATAGTATTATGTAAATGAAAAAGTTTAAATTTTACATACATTGAAACCTTTGGTATAAGACCACTAATGGGACCAATCACACGTTGTCTTAATTCACAGGTGGTCCTTTTAGATAGGTCGGTAATAACCAATGCTAATGCATTCGGTTCACTCAAGGGTGGTCTAAATAGACAGGTTTTATCAGATGGATAGTCTTTCAGACAGTTTCTATAGTACTTAATGTATGTCTTGTGCATCAGCTGATTCTCTCTTTCGGCTGGGAGGTTGGACCATATACCGTGAATTTATTTTATTTACTTTATTGTAGGTTTAAAAACCATCGTGGGCGCCTTAATAGAGGCCGTGAGACGTCTACGTGACGTCAGCATTCTCACTCTGTTCATGCTTACCATTTTCTCCTTGATTGGGCTCCAGCTGTACGGCGGAACTCTACAAAGGAAGTGCGTCAAACAACTTCCGGAGTACCTACAAAATGTCACTGATAAGGAAAAAACGGAATTCTGGTTAAATGAGAGTTAGTGTTCTTCAAATATATATATATTTTTTTTTTTTTACAGTCTCGTATCAAAAATTGTTTAAGAAATTCAATGTTTTATTTTTTTCCTGAGAAGTACCCCAGTGTCATAGTAGTATAATAATATATTTTAATAGAACTGATTTTGTGGCAGGTTTATTAGTATTAGTATTAGTATTTTTAATTTTTGTGTAATGGAAAAAAGAACAATTTCGGATATAAATATATACTATTTTCACAATTCCTAGTGGAAAAACTTCTGAACATGTTACACTCTATAAATATTTTAAAACAAAAATTTAAAAAAAAAAATAATTAATAAAATTATATAAATATATGAAAGACAAATAGAAATAAGTGTATGTGGGTTTCATTCATTGTTGTATGTTTTTACCACGCAGGTAACTGGTACGTCCCACACTTAGTGTGCGGCCGAGCGTAAGTATATATTCACACACACAGATGTTTTTATACATTATGCTAATCTAACTCTGACATTTTAATGTAGTATTGAATAGATGATGTATATTAATATACATATATAATATAATGTCATTAAAAGTAATACAATATAATATATAAGATCGTGTTGCATTTATTTGATATTTATTTAATACATTTATCAAAAATTAGAAAAAATATATTATTTTCAGACTTTGTCCAGAGAATTTTACTTGCCAGAAAATTGGTAGGAATCCAAATTTCGGGTACACACATTATGACAATTTCCTCGGCGGGATGCTATGTTCCTTCAGACTGGTGGTACAGGACTACTGGGAGAACCTCTATGTGCTGGTACGTACAATTACATCAAAATAACTCGCCGCATCTCCACTCCAGTAGCTTGACCACCCCGCTACAACGATTAATATAGGTTGTCTTGTTAGCAGAGGTTTACTGCACAACTACAGATATAACATTGTCACAAATAGGGAGATTTATATTCAACACATTTAGATGGAGTTTTTTTTTTGTATTTTTAGCACCTGCATTAAATATAATTTGTCTTAAATAAATGTATATATTTTTAACACTACATTTACCAGACATGGGGTCTATTACAGTTGTTCTATTACTATTACTATTACTATTACTTTCAATTTCTGATATTACTTTTACTATTACTATAACCACATTTTATCTTCTATTACTATTACTATTACTATTACTGGGGAATCTATTACTATTACTATTACATGTACTTAAACTGATGGTAGGATTCTAGACCTTGCGCAGCCATGAGTGCTATGAACTAGCACTACAATCACATGTTTATATAATATGAAAAGCAACTATATCATTCAGTTACCTACCCAATTTTCTTAAACTGTGTCTGTCATTTACAAGAAGTCTAATAATACTGGAGTTCTTAATTATTTCTGCTTCTTTAATTCTGTTTTTTTTTTTAATATTTTGAAACCTCAATGATCGTTATTCGGGTGTTTCAAGTCGAAATTATAAGATAATTGTATGAACTCTTGAACACATGTAAATTAAAGCAACCCATTGTAAAGGCCCCGGCATATGTGAAATATTGATTTATAATTATATGCATACTTGTACATTTTATATTATTTTCATATATATTTCACATAAATTTATTTTGTAGTACATACTTCCATTTAGATTTAATCCTTCGTTCACATAGTCAGTAAATAAAGATTTTCAGTGTGACTAAAGATTGTCTCCAGAGGAATTATTCATGATTATTGCAAATTATTATTTAATAAAGCTGACAATTCAGTCCTTTATGTATGTATCAGGAGAGGAATTTATGTAGGGATGTGTCCTGTTTCCCAATCCTGATAAATATATCCAATAAAAATACTGTTTACGTCAAGATTCTGGACAGAACCAAACTGGAGACAAAAGTACCCCATCTTCTCGGGTGTATATGTTCATTTGGATGTGATGCCATGTTTTATTCCATCACATAATACATATTGAGAGTGAACAGAGAGGTGGTAAACTTTACAATAATGGTAGCATGCATGGCTTTTATTCTTCTGGCATGCCCTTCTTCATTGCAGCAAAACAAGCATAGGATAATTTAGGAATAAGGAGAGTGATTTAAACTTACATCAATTTTACAAAACAAATAAAATATTATTTAAATCACTTTCACAATAAATTTGGTATCAAACAATCTTGTACTTTAAATTTTGTACATAATAGAATCTAATTATTCAATATCAAAATTTCAGATATTAAATAATAATATATTAATAGTCACTTATATTCTCATATAATATAATCAAATAAATTAATATAATGAAAAAAATGGTTCATTTAATTTTAAAAATATAAATTAACATAATTTTAGATACTGAATGAAGGTCTGCAAAATTGGTACTATGAAATAACAGACAAGTATTAAAAGAATATTTTTAAAAGAATATGTATATAAATTAACTAGATAATACATGTGCCTGCAGTATGACTTTATCCAAGTGATTGTAGTACTGGTCTGAGTTTATAGCATTGTAGGCTTAAGTACGTTATGGGTAGTGAAAACACCATAAGCTTATCATGAACATTTTGGGTCTGCAATGTATCTGGTTCCATATTATATTTTCTTGAATGTGTGTTATTGCAGTCTGTATGATTAAAATGCAAACTGGCTTGGGAAAACAAATCTAGGTACATTTCAGAATATGCATAATGATTGATGGATGTGAGATAAGATGTACATGTCACAATAATAATACACTATTTATCTGTCTCTTAACATCAAACATGCCTCTGTTTATCCATGGTTTACTAATCAAAGGTCAGATTGTACCAGGTAACTTATTTGGCTGTGACCTACTCTGTCCAGTACTCTTATGTAATTAGCACCAGTGGTCACCAGCAATGTGGCAGCTGGCCCATGCTTGCCTCAACAATAGGCACATCCTGGGCAGTTACTGGACAAGAACTGAGTCTGTTCAGCATTATTTGCTGATATGCTTCATGATCAAGGGGCTCACAGGAAGTAATAGAAAGTAATATGTATTACTCTATTACTTTGCCTTCTGTTTCTATTACTCTTACTATTACAGCTCAAATTTTTTAGTCTATTACTATTACTATTACTATTACATGGAAAAAGCTGTAATAGTCTATTACTATTACTTATTATTATTACCCCATGTCTGACATTTACGTAATTTGTATATTTGCAACTTTTGGTCTTTCATTTCTGTCAAGAATGTAAGGCGGGGGTGTATTTATTTTCATTAGGGTGTCTGTACTTTTTCCGATAGACAAACAAAAATTAGTAGACACCTTTACATCTCTTCTTATATATCAATCATGTTCATTCCGTCTAATCTACGGTGGTCTTTTTCAAAGTTCCCAATTATTTGTTACAGACTCTGAGGGCTAACGGTCAGGAACACATCATCTTCTACATCATCGTAATCCTGCTGACCTCGTTCTGTCTTGTAAACAATATTTGTGTTTCAGAGTTCCCTATTATTTGTTACAGACTCCGAGGGCTAACGGTCAGGAACACATCATCTTCTACATCATCGTAATCCTGCTGACCTCGTTCTGTCTTGTAAACAATATTTGTGTTTCAGAGTTCCCTATTATTTGTTACAGACTCCGAGGGCTAACGGTCAGGAACACATCATCTTCTACATCATCGTAATCCTGCTGACCTCGTTCTGTCTTGTAAACAATATTTGTGTTTCAAAGTTCCCAATTATTTGTTACAGACTCTGAGGGCTAACGGTGAGGAACACATCATCTTCTTCATCATTGTCATTCTGCTAGGCTCGTTCTGTCTCGTTAACCTGATCCTGGCTATCGTGGCCATGTCATACGAAGAGGTCAGGAAATCAAACATGGACGAGAAGAGACTGAAAATCAGGCAGCAGGAAGAGCTGGTAAGAAAAGTTTTTTTCACATTCATTGCACATTATGGTTCATGGTTAAGATATCTACAGATTGGTTGGGTCCTAGGATTATTTGTGAATGAATAATGATTTCATGGTTTTCTTTTACATTTTAACTCAAATATCATTGTAAAAATGTTATATGATGAACAGTTTTATATATTTTTATGTATGTTTGTGTGTGTTCAAGACGATCTAGGTTATAAATGATATAATATCAGTCATACTGTGGTTGGCTTCATATTCGGGATGTTAACATTTTGGGATTTTCGCATTTCTTTTTAACGGGATCTTATCGAGCATTTCATGGACACAAACAGGAGCAATATAATGCCTATTTTTTCACACTATCAGTTTAGTTTTGCTTTATACAAAAGTATCCCAGCAAAACCAACTCAGCAACGAACCTCAGTACCTCGCATTTGAATGTTTAACACCTAGTTATGGATCTGCGTGTTGGTATACACGTGTGTATGTTTACCATAACAAGGCTGCGTGACCGGTGGTCCGATTGTGAGCCGCAAAAACGGGTCAACGGGAACATGTATTAGATTTTTGTGGCCAAGTCAGTCTGGGCATATCCTGATTGACACATGTTGTGGTTCCGCGATGCACACGGCCACACGCGCTGTGTTTAGGTTGACACTTGTGATCGCGCTCGGTTCACTGTTTTAACACTCGTTTACAGGAGAAAGCAAACGGTTTCAAGGCAATAATTTTGCAGGAACAGGTTTATTTTAAAGGTAAGCAGTTATTGTTCATGTTGATTCAACAGGGCTTTATAGGTGATTGGGCTCTTTAAATAACCTATATTTAATTATATATAAAATATTGATTAATGTTCAATGATTCATGCGCAAAAAACGTTTTACATTTACCTTGATGTGAATCATGGCTGATAATTTGAAAGATAAGATATCATTTATAATAGTTATCTTTGATTTATCGATAACTTACAGGATCTTTTATCCTTTATAATAGATTTTATAAATATTTCTTTATATTTTACCTTTCGACTTTCTTTCAATAATAGAGCCTCTGGTTAGCGAATGTTTTCTTTTTTATTTTTGAGATTTCTCTTTCGCGAATAGCGCTAATTCGAAACACTCGCGGATAAAAGGACATCCACAGTATAGTATGTTTCGATGGTTTGGGATAACAACAAGGAGAAGGAAATGCCAAACAGTGTGGAAGTACGGATTCAGCCTTATTTCACGTAGATTTGACGGGGCCTGTGGATGGGACGTGGTACTGAACGTTGCTCTTCAAAACTTCATTGAAGGATTTATTATCTCGTTCAGCATTAGGGAACATCCGATCCTGTTGAGGTTGGGATTCCGTGTTTTTTCTCGAGACTATATCGCGCGCTAGGTCGTCGATACCTTTGCCAAGTTCCCATGGCGTGGGCAGTGCTTGGAGCCCTTCCATTACTGATGGAGCCTGGCAGTGCAGTGCTTCCTCGGTGACCAGGTTTTCCTGAAAGAAGAGATGTTGATAGTACTCGAGTCATTGTTCCACCTGGTTATGTCAATGATAATTACATCTAGCGATAAGGACGTTGAGTAGTTCATCCTGGGTGATAGGTGTTCCAACTGCCTTTTTCAGGCCTTTATACATGCCATGGATGTTGCCACTGTCTGCTGATTGGTGGTTTGACTTCTATTCTTGCCTTCTTAAGTGCATTGATGGTGTCTACGGTGTTTTTTACACCAGAAGCCTTGCAGCCTCAACTTCAAGCAAAGACCAACAATACTCGAGTGCAGATACTCGAGCCGCTGTTTGCAGAAAACACTTCTCCGTCAACTCACATTGAGGAAGACTCAGTGAATGCTCTTTCATGCCTGCAGTAAATTTGGACTAAATATCGTTCTCATGAAAACTGAAGGAACAGTGCCAAGTCGGACCAAGAATATGTGCTAAAACGGCATGCTGACTATTAACACGAAGACTATACTGTACAAGGCGTGTGAACTCAGCATGCTCCTTTTTACGGCAGTGAGACATGGACACTATAGGGCAGCCAACAGCAGCCACGACTCAACGATTTTCCATTCCGAAGCCTGCGAAGAATCCTAAAATTTACCAGGAAAGATTCCTTGATAAGTCTGTCTTGGAGTAGGCACGCATTTAAAGCGTGTATGTCTTGCTCACTCAGCACCGACTCCAATGTCTCGGTCATATTCACTGCAAGGGTTATGGTCGCATCCGCTACGGCATGTGTTATGGAGAACGGTGACTTGAAGGCCTTAGACATCAACCCAGCAACGTGGGAGGCTTCAGCATCGGGCCAAAACATCAGGCAGTGAAGGCAAGAGTGAGGTAAACCGTGAAACCTTCACCACATCCAAATACAAACAGACCCACTAATCTATGACTCAATTTTCTAATGGTCTTCCGAGAGAGATGGTGCAAACAACAACAAAGAAAATATACTTCAAACATTTGTGTCATCCTATGTAAATAAGTACTTTTTGAATATTGCAGGAGGCTGCGGCGGCTATTGCCGAGGCTGAGTTTGGAGAATGTGTTATAAAGAGGATTCCCTCAGATTACTCCTGTCACAGCATCGCTAACGAAGTGCCAGGAAAAGGAAACCAGGGCAGGGTAAGCAATTGTCTTCATGAACTACTTTCAACGGCTTCGTTCCACGAATGCGCGCCTGAGTACGTTACATTCGTTCTAGTTCATTTCACGAACTTCAAGTTTTATATAGCCGACTTTGCCGCCAAAGGCGCAATATTTTGTACCCTGTCAATATATATAACAAGTGCAATTTTTAAAGGTGTTACAGCGTTTGAGGAGGTTTAGGCAAGAGCTCGTCAGTGTTTCATTGCACAGAGATGTTACTTCAACCATATGCAATGCCATCCCTTCATCGGTCGTGCATCAGTAGATATTGCCTGTTATCTTCATTTTTTAATGTTTATGGGCAAACTATTTTAAATATTTCGATTGATTTCTCAATAATTTCATTTATCGATCAATAGATCGATCAAGTATTTAAGAGTAAATTATCTACTGAATGGCACAACAGGGAAGGGTTCAGTAATACCTCTTTCATCGTCGAAATTGTTGTGAACTTTTGTGAAGAGCATTTTTATGTACACCACAAAAGGAATATCCCGGTAATAGCACACCTGGCAAGCCAAGGAGTAGAAACTGAAAGTGTGAATATGTAAATGCTGCTTGTGCAGACTTCATGTCTTACAAAAAATTGTTTTGTGTCTTTCAGCCAAGCCTGAGTTTACCGAGATCTCCTTATTTCCATCAGAGGTTGAGCCGTGCGAGCCAGATCAGCTGGCGCCGTCATCGGCCCTCACAGAGTCCCCTGGATCCGTATCCCAGGGCTCAATCATACCTTGAACACATGACTTTCCCGTACGCCGACGATGCCACGCCAGATTCCGAGGAACCTCGAGCCCCGCCGACACTGTACCTTCACCGGCGTCGACTGAGTTCGGTTTCCCATCACACTCAAACGTTGCACTTTGATGATGGCCTCCAGATTCCCCAGAGCTCGCGGCGTCCCAGTCTATCATCTCGTCGCAGCAGTCGTCACTCCAGAGGGTCTATCAGCAGCTTCCGTATGATGGAACGCCCAAAAGAACCAACCTACTTCCACTGGGGATCCGGAAGCATGAAGAAACCATCAGGACACGGTAGCAGGAAAGGAGATGAAACAAAGGCCAGTTATATTTATTTTCAAAGCACTTTGTGTAGGTAAAAGGGTCTCTTTCATACGTATGCCATATTATGCAGTGAGTCAGTTTGTTTTCATCCCAATCAATCATACGTTTACATATGGCTAACCTACCAGTGGGGGAATAACTCTTTCGAATTTAAGGGTATTGGTTGAAAGGTCAAGGTCAAAAGGCCAACTTCTTCGAAAAGCTTATGAACACATTTAAGCTGATGCTTTCATCCCAAACCGATCGTTCACACATGGCACACCTTCCAGTAGGTATGCCTCTCGATTTTGAGGTACAGAGGTCAAGGTCACAGAAGTGCAATACTGATGTTGGATTATAAAATGACTGTGCTATGTTGGCATTTAAAAGCCAGAGTTTGCATCCCATGTAAAATTTGGGCTGATATCATAGCTGTGCCATGGAAACCATGCCACCAACATAGGCTGAGGCAAGAGCAATACCAAGAAGACCGTTATTTCCTTCATATATATGTTTAGTCTCTTGGTGAATATTTGGTATGAACACAAACGTCCAATTCGAACTCGTAGCTGCCTGTGTAGCAACGCAGCTGTAGGACACAAGTCAACCACGATGGCTGGCTGAGTTACAAAGTATTTTTGTCGTTTAGTTAAACACAATGAATTTAATTCAAAACACCTTATACTTTTTATAGACAACGCATTAATGAGGTTGCTGATTTCTTTGCAGTCACTGAGATTTTGTTTTTGTTCGTTTTTAATGAAAATTCTCAACGATAACCATTAGGTATTAGAATTTCTAACAACAGTCAGTCCCAATTTTAAATTAATCGACAATTGACAGCTCACCGGGGGAACGATAATGGATATTGTCATAGTTTCCTATGAAATAACAAAGAAATAGACATAATAGACATTAAGACATAAAATTAGTGTATCAGGATTTTTTTTTCTGTCATGGGAACTCTAATACGCACATTAATACCCATACAAAATGTCTGTTTAATTCCAGGGTTTTTTTCTTATTTAAACCCCACTTAAAATGGCGTTGCTTTACGTCAAGGCTCCCCCAAAGCCCTGATAGTTAAAAGCCCCGATAGTAAAGATTTGTAACCATAATCATGGGACTATAGTCGTTCACTTCTAATATTTGCCTTATAATTATATTACAGGAGTTGCCCGAAGAACGGCCACTCAGTCCATACACCTGTCGCACGCCGAGTACCTTCCAAGTGGAATCAAGAGGTAAGTCACCACTTTACACATTGTGTAAATATATGCTGGTTGGAGGTTCGTAGTGTACAACAAATCCGTGTTCCACTATACTTCTATTCGAAAACCATTTTACTGCCTCCAAATCCATGTCCTGTTCACACTACACCCATATTGAACAGGAACTAGAAATTTGCAATTTAAGGAATGCACATTATTCGACACAGGTTCATTTGTGCATAAATGACAATACATTTGTAAATATTTCTTGATGACGTTCCTGTGTCCGGATCATGTACAGGATCCACACCAAACTCTTATCGATTCTTCATTAATTTGTCCACTCTCGAAATGCTCTGAAAAATTCACCAGAATTCTTTCATGATTGTCTGAGTTATGTTGTCACAAAAAATACACACTCACACAAACGGGGATGAACGATTACCCTCTTTGCAGAGGCAACTGGATTAGAAACCGAAATCATTAATACTTTACTCTCAACAATACAGTTTAAAAACGTGTTATTCGTAATTACCGTTTCCGCAATGCACACAACAAGAGGAATATTTACGCGCGTGTGCTATGACGGCAAACACGAGAAGTGAAACGAATACCTTATACCTGTCAAATATGTTACTAAATGCGCTCTTTTTCTCATTGCAGTATTAAATCTGCACAGATGGTTACAAGAATATCCTGGTCAGACCCCGAGAATGTTTATACAAAGATAAAGTATTCTGGGGTGTATCAGATTTCGAAAATATCGATGCAAGTGATCGATAGCCTTATTGGTGATTCTGATCAGAAACAATACGACTGTAAAAGACTATCGAAAGAAAAGATAATTAAATCGATAAAATTAAATACAAATTTATTAAACTGGTTAAGGTAAAACCAACCAATTGGTTGACCAGTTCTAATATAAATCGAAGGGAAAGTTTGTTCCAATGAGAGTACTATCATATCAAGATATGTGGTAAAAAGCGATACGTCACATTACTTCCAGGATAATGTCGGTAATTGCTACTCCGTCATCGAATACTTGCAATAATTAAGCACAATTTTTCATCGATGAAAGTATCGTTGAAAATCGTTTCTGGTATTTTTTTTTAGAAAAAAATATTTATATCCGTATAACACATGTTTCATTGGTTAGCCCATATTAAACTGAATCCTGCATGTGTATGATCGTGTTACAGATAAAACAAATATATTCACACCTGTGTGTGTTCCTGTGTGTTTGTGCATCCATGTAGTCACCATCTGCGATAATAAAGAAGTTGAACAGGAGATTACTTCAAAGAAACAACTCTGGGAGTCGATTACCATATAAGTAACATTTCAAATTACTTTATCATGTTTGTTATTAATCGGATAGGCTACATACATTTTTCATCACTAAAGTCTTTTATATCACTTAAACCACCCACAGTGAAACAAGGAATTCTTTAGGGAATACAATGAACAAATCTGCATCATGAGCGAATTTACATAACGACTGCTCATGGTTAGGTATTATATGTATGGCATACACCCCATGTACCATGTACGCGTATATGTGTAAAAATATTATTTATATTATAACTAACTAAAACCCACATATCAGTCTGCCCCATTAACGTACATGCAAATGTAGATGGTATTTTCACCCACAGAGGAATCGTATTAAACCTTTGATAACATTTGATATATTCACGTGATCGGTATGCAGCCATCCATTCACACTGCGTTGGATCGTACTCACAATGGTTTTAAGTAGAAACGTTCTCTGGCGGAAGGATGACGTTTTCCGGAAACGTCGTTTTTTAAGACCACACACGACAAGGTTAACGTGCAGAAAGTATTTTCAAAGTTTAAAAAAGAAGCTGATACGTGTTATAAAAATAAAAATCTTTGAGGAATCTTGCTAAACTTCGTGACCTTACGTGATTCACGTAATCATTAAACTGACAGCCATTTTGCAGCATCGCTTTTTTATGGATAACATACACTTACAGGTGAATGCATAGTACTTCCCTATTTCTTATTTGAAACAAATAAAATGTTTTATGATAAATCAAAATCCTTGAGGAATCGTCTTAAATCTTTGACAACATTTTATATATTCACGTGATCGGTAAGCTGTCAGCCATTGGCGGTGAGATCGTTTTTTATCAATAATAAAAGCAATCAGGTGAATATACCGTATTTTTCCGGAGAACGTGTAGAAATTATAAATAAATAAAATATAAAAACTAATGCTGAAACATCATTAAATGAAAAATTCCAAAACAGATAATTCAGAACCATCTGAATAACAAGAGAAACACACGCAAGCCATCCGATAGCAATTCATAGAATTATATTGACGGCTACAACCTTGAAGATTAACACCCCGTTTATTTTAAATGAATATAATCGATTGACAAATACAATATTCTAAAAAACGGAACCGACTGTATATACTTTTGCCAATTCACACTTATATGTGCATATGAGTCCTAAGTTTTACCATTCATTTAGAAATTGAACAATCTTTTGAAAATACTTCGCACATCCCTGATATTAATATTCAACATTAACCGTTATAAATTCACCGAATATAAATAAATGTTTCATTATATACCATTACGATTCAGAAAATAAATATATAAAAAAGATTTTACTCCTGCAGACTGTCTGCTGTTATTTGTAATCTCACATTGACAACCTGTTATATACTCTGGGGTCTGTTGCAAAATGGTGACATGAGCCATGTTAAGAACTAAGGACCACAGGCCTGTTCACTGAGGTATCCAAAATGACATCATAATTGTAACAATGGTGTCAAAGTCTAAAATGATGATGCCAAAAGTGACTGAATCATTTTTTGAGTGGAGAGTTAAGCCGAGTATGACTGAGTGGGGAACAGGCCTGTGCTTACTTTATTGATAATGATTATGATGTAACAATTAAACAATGGTATTGTAGTCGGTCCCCTGACTTAAATCTAAAATAATATATGCAACAATCTTAAAGACATAAGAAGACTCTGGTGACGAACTGGGTTAACAGGTATCTTTGGGTTCCCCTAACAAGGACTGCGATGATTTGATGACTAAATTTATCGTGGTCTTTTTTCAGCCAGCTTTATTTCTGGATCCTTTCTTTCAAGGAGAAAATCACTACAAAATAAACTTCATGAATTCTACATAACTTCATTAGTGCATTAAATGTTTCTGGCATGTCGACTTCTGTAGACTCAGATATTTTTTACAGGCGTCACATTATCATTTCTAAATTGCTAAAGCAATGTCGACACTCTGGTGATCTGCGAGATTCTATTAAGATAATGCTTTCAAAACTATAATAAGAAATGTTAATATTATTTATTTTATTTAGTATCACTGGATCTTTTCCATAAATAATAATGAACAAATCAATACTTAGTGTACAGATGTACCATATCACATAATATATTCAATGATATGACATGTTGCTTATATATACTGTATTTTAAATGTAATACTGTGTGGAATTCTTGTGTTCAAGGCAATTAAATACTTAATCAATATATCCCATAATGACAAGTAAAGAGCTGTGGGATGTGACAGTATAGATCATGTTACAGTGAAGTTAGTTCCTTAACTGCTGAAACCTGAGAGGAGTCCAAATATCCTATTAGTCTCTTCCACTTTAATTTAACATGGTTTTAGTAATATATATCATATTAAAGATAGCCAAGGTATGAACTTACATATCCCACCATATCTGTACGATAACTGATAATGATTTCATTAATGATTAATGACATTCATTGTATTTGTTGTTCATATGTTCATGGTGTTCGTTTTTTATATTCACTAATTTAGCAAGGCTCCCCTCATTGTTTTACCTTACTGCAGTTCTCGACTCGAGTGTCGACATTTCAAAGAAAACAATATCGCCCAATTTTTTTTTTCGAGATTTGGTAGGACGATCTTTTTGGGTGTGCGATTATTGAAATGAATTCATTGAGATAGGCAACCCAGAATATCAATTCAAATGTCGTAGGTGATATGTTTATTGACCAACCTTGCAGATATGAGTAAAAAGGAGAAGCTGAGACGGAAGTTGGAAGAGCTGATGTCGTACGAGTGTCATCCGTACGTGAAGAGGTTCTCCCACTATGTGGAGCTGATCGTAACAGACGCCTTCATGGAACTCTTCATCACTCTCTGCATCGTCATCAACACGTTGTTCATGACCATAGACAAGCCACATGAGGAAGAAAATCCTATGAAGGAGTTCTTAGAAACAGGAAACATGGTAAAATCAAGTAGCCTTGATTATATGTACTACATGGATGGTTTTATTGGTTTAAATAATGGTTTTTAACAGAACTTTGTAGGATTATATTGTCCGCGGTGTTCATATGGGGGCAGACCGAAAAGAGGTAAAAATTTCCGTAAATCAGTCCTCGGTTCCGTCAATGGATCTTCTTGAAAAATTAGGGCTTATTTATTTATTCATTACGATAGCTCCAGGGTAGCCTTTATCAGAATAAAATTCTGTTTACAGAAGGGCCCTGTAAAACACAGAGAAATTACGATAAAAAGAAATATATCATATAGGTCCATTTAACTAAAATGACATCATATAATCAGAGAATTTTAAGCGTTAACGCAGTAACGTATGTGAAACTATAAAGTCAGGAAAAAAATGTTACGTACTGAACAGTCATATCCGCTTTTAACGCGTGAATATATTTAATGAAGCACCGATTTGAAAGACAAGTTCCTAAGCTTTATACAAACGTCCACTATGGGTATGCTGCAATTCAGCCATTTAAGTCACATTTTTCTATTAATTCGAGTGTTTGAGTCACTATGGTAACCATATTGATATCATGATTGCAACCAGGGTCTGTTTTCGGACACGAACTTTTTTTATTACGAAATATTCTAGCGTGGAATTCCGCTTATGTATTTGTATCAAATTTAAGTTTTTTTTATACGCAATCATGTATACATCTTGATCTAACTAGATATATATATGCCTTTAGGTGCTGACAATCATATTCGCCTTTGAGGCTTTACTGAAGCTGATAGGACTGGGAGTGTTCAGGTATTTGAGGGACCGCTGGAACTGTTTCGATCTCGCCATTGTACTGGTTAGCCTGGTGGAGATCCTGATCATTAAAGGGAAGAAGTTCTCAATACTCCGCTCCTTCAGACTGGTACGTATTACACTTAACGTTTTAGCTGCTGTAGTTGTGAAATGACAGTAAATAATATGTCAAATCAACTCTGCTCTGCATAGTTTAAACCCGTTTTTATAATAATTGTGTAAACCACATTCGAGATAAGGTATTTTTTGTAAAGTCATATTTTACGGCATTTGATATTGGTTTCAGCTGCATTCTTATACAGAAGTTTTATAGATTTCATCGCAATCTTTATAGTCTGTGTATAGAGCTTAAAATGAAGTGTATATCTAATATTATAAATCTATTCCATGGCTTAAAGGAAATGTCTGCAATATGGAGTGGCCGGTTTAACTAAGCACTGGTTATCAACTACATGCCGCATTACCATTTTCGTTCGAAGCGGCTCCCAATTAAAGTAATACTACTAAATAAACACTAGACGACCAGAGGTCGAACGCTTGCCGGAAGTTGAAATGACAGACAGATGGACAGACAGAACATATTGTGGGGTTTCTATTATTTGAATGACCCTCAGCGTTTGCTGAGAAGTTGTGGCCTGTAAAATGACATATCAGACAAAACAACGAGGAAGCAGACAAAGCTGACCACAAAAGACTAACAGACAAACATACTGACACATCTGTGATAACAGATTACCAGACAAAAGTGCCGAAGGCAAAGAAGAGCAAAATTAGCGATGGTTTATGTAGATAAGGTTTATAATTTTGGAGATATGGCCAAAACATGATATGTTGGGGAGGTGAAGGTGCAGCGCCCCCTAGTGGCTATATCCGGAAAATGAAAAATCTGTTTTGAGATACTAGTGAAACACATAAGATGTACCAGTTTTAAAAGGATTCCTGAAAAAAAACTGTGGCCTGTAGAATGCTATATATGAGACGCAAGAACCAGCAAGTAGGCGGATTTGAGGACAACTGACAAACAGACAGACACACTGACAAAGTCATACAAGAATTAGACCAGATGACATTACTAGGTCATGGAGAAGACTCAGGGAAAGAAAATAAGCCATAGTTTCTGTAATTGAGGCTTTGGGTTTTAGAGATATGGTCAATATAATGATATGTGTGTGAGGGTCAGGTGCAGCGCCACCTAGCAGCCCTATCCGGAAAATGAAAAAAAAATTGTGAGATATTTTTGTAAAATATAATATGCATCAGTTTTCAAATGCTTCTTTAAAAACTGTGGCCTGTAGAATGCTATATGCGAGACGCAAGAATCAGCAAGCAGCCAAATTTGAGGACAACTGACAAACAGACGGACACACTGACAAAGTGACACAAGATTGAGACCAGATGACATTATCAGTTTATGGAGAAGACTCAGAGGGAAAAAAATAAGCTATAGTTTATGTGATTGAGGCTTTGGGTTTTAGAGATATGGCCAATGTAATGATATGTGTGTGAGGGTCGTATGCAGCGCCCCCTAGCAGTAATATTCAAAAAATGAAAAAACGATTTCGAGATACTAGTGTAGGACTTATGATATGTTAGTTTCAAAATGATTCCTGCAATAATGTGGCCTTTGGCGCAAGATGAATGAAATCTCGAAATATCTCTATTCACGAGATATTTTACGAGATACTGCAAGACTTGTAATAAAATCTTGTAGTACTAGTTGAATGCTACCTGATGCAAAAAACTTGATCACTCTAGCTTTAAAACTGACAAAGTTAGGAAAATAAGACCCCTTATTTTCGAATATCATGACTTTTCCCCAAAATTTGTAACCATGGTTACGGCAAATTTGAGTCAGCTACACACCAGATGACAGGCCTTGGAACGACGATTAAAATGAGCTATTGTTGAAGTAGATATGACTATTAGTCACAAAGATATGAAGAAAAAACCGTTTTGAGAAGTTTTGATGACCTTGACCTTGACCTTTGACCTATTTTGACCAAAAACAATAGGGCACCTAGAAATTTAATTCTCCATCATCTCTGAAAGTTTCAAGGTGATTGTGGCAAAATTGTGCTTGCCGGAATCAAAGATTTCCGGCAAGCAACAAACAGACAAACAGACATACGCAACTGAGCAATATGCTGTGCCTCCAACATGTATGATAATAGACAGGGCCCGGAAAGGCCGTCACGCACCGCTGCACACGCCGGCCGCCCACCGTAGGGACCCTGCCGGCACTTGCAGCGACGGCACGTGACTTCGTGGTTGGTGAAACATGGCGCGAGATTTGACGAGACTTACAATGCGACCCCTGAATGTGACTGCGAGTGTCCGACGCTATCCGGCGCTGCAGACCATGTGTCTGTGGCGTAAAAAATGACAGAATTATGGGCATTTCTTTGAATGGTCACGTGTTCTCGTTTCACGAGAAACGATGCAAGATATGACGAGACTTGCGATTGAATGACTAAGAACTAGACGGATGCTGTCTAACGCCGAAAACCAGACCTTTCTATGGCAAATATCTACAGAGATAGAAGCAGGTAAACTTCGTATTTTCAAGTTGTCACGTTTTACCCCAAAATTTGGTAACCATGGTAACGGCAGTACAAAGCTACATGTGCGGAGGAATAAGCCAATGTTCCTAGTTTCAGATACCACAAAAAAAATGGTGTCACGTTTAATATTTTTTGAGATATTGCAGAAAAATGATATGTTACAGTGTTTCAGGTACCACGCCCCCTGGTGGCTATTTCCAAAAATGAAAAACTGATTTCGAGATATTTATTTAATAACACAAAATATATCAATTTCAAAGCCATTGTTAAAAAAATGCAACCTGTAGGTCATATTAAATGAAATCTCGAAGACTCTCGTTTGACGAGAAACGGTGCGAGATTTTGCAAGATTTTTGATTGGATCACCGAGAACTCACCAAGGGCTACAAGATGCAAAAAAATTGACCTCTCCAGCATAAAAACTGACAGAGTTAGAAGCTGAAAACTGCATATTTTCAACATTCAAAAGTTTTACCCCAAAAGTAGAGAAATCTGGCAATAGCGCACTTTGGCACCTATGCGCAAAAATAAGCCCATGGACCCCAGTTGAAGGTGCTGTGATGGAAATGGCCCAATGTTTAATAGTTCTGGAGGTATAGCACCAAAACAAATATTCATGTTTTTTCATCTGCAACGCCCCCTGGCGGCCATTTCCAAAATCTGAAAAAACAATTTCGAGATATTCATGTGTTACATAAAATATCTCAGAATCAGTACGATTGCTGCAAATTTGAAAAATATCACGAAATTCCATGATTTCTCCCCAAAATTGCGTAACCATGGTAACAGCAAATTTAAGTAAGCTACATGTCAAAAGAAAGGCCAGGTGATGACGAAAAAAATGAGCTATTGCAGAAGTGGATAAGCCTATTTATGGCGAAGTTATAGTGCAAAAACCGTTAACCATACCTGTCGTGACCTTGACCTTTGACCTTTGACCTATTTTAACCAAAAACAATAGGGCACCTAGAAATTATGTTTTTCAACATCCCTGTAAGTTTCAAGGTGATTGTGGCAAAATTGTGGCCAGGAGAGTGCAGACAAACAAACAGACAAACAGACAAACAGACATACGCAACTGAGCAATATGCTTGCCGAAATCAAAGATTTCCGGCAAGCAATGAACACTTAATGATAATAAACCAGAATATCACAACTATAATCGTGGTTCTATAAGAAAAGCTGCAGATTGATAAAGCATCTATCATGTTTAAGGCAAGTTAGATTTATAGAAGACAGTTAGCCTTCACGGAATCGAAATGTAAAATATCACCACCCTGGGAAATTATACAATTTAGAAACACGGTCAGTCATTCAACAAACCTTTTATCATACATAAATAGCGATATTTGTATATAGTATCAGAGCTTCTCACAAAAAACGATACCAAAGACGTGTAATGTTACTTGCATTGTTTCATGCCGATTCTCAGCTTCATTCACTATTGGTGTCTTTGTTTTACAGCTTCGGGTATTCAAGCTGGCAAAATCCTGGCCCACGTTGAACATGCTCATTAGCATCATATCTCGCACGTTAGCGGCTCTCGGGAACCTGACATTAGTCCTGGCCATCATCATCTTCATATTCGCTGTGACCGGCATGCAGCTGTTCGGAGAATACTACAGGAAGATGGACCCAGAGGAACAGCCTCGCTGGAACTTTACTGACTTCTGGCATTCTTTCATGATAGTGTTTCGGGTACTTTGTGGAGAGTGGATTGAATCCATGTGGAATTGCATGCATATCGTGTCGCCGCACATGTGTGTTCCCTTTTTCCTCCTGACTATGGTCGCCGGAAATCTTGTGGTAGGTAATTCTTATTTCCTTCTCTTGACAATTACAGTCCTTGCAAAGTGGTCACATTACATCCGTTTTTAACCCATTCAACTTACCTGCTGTTGTCAAAAGCTCCCTTTGCGAGACGAGTAATATGAACCTAACTTTTAAATATGATATTTCAGCGGTCTTCATTACTCCACGTTTATGAGCCACATAACAAGTTTACCTGTAATTAAAATGAAAAAAAAATAGATATATATCATGTACTATCCTCTTGTGTCTTAAAGATATTTAGTCTGTGCATATCATCATTTAGTGGGAGTTTATTGTATAAACAATACCTATGGAAGGAAGGCACTATATATTGTATCCTGATCGTGGTGGCTACTTTGACATATAAACGGTACAACATTAGGACAAGAATACTCCTTCCTGTCTGCTTCCTTCCAGGTACTCAATTTGTTCCTGGCTTTGCTGTTGAGTTCGTTCGGAGCTGAGAACTTACAGATGTCCGAGGACGATTCTGCTCCAAACAAACTTCAAGAGGCCATCGCCCGAATCAGAAGGTTCTGTATGTACGTGAAAGCACACACTCGTTACCAGCTGAGAAAGAGGCTCTGCTGTAGACGCCGGAAACGGAAGTCGTACGACAACGGGTGTGTCGTAAATGAGGTGGTGGTGGACGGTCAGCTGTGTACAGAATACCATGAAGTTTCAACTCCAGGCAGTAATTCTGATAACCTGTCAGACAGCAAAGGTACGAGGAGTTTCCAATATCCTTATTAAACTTTACAATGGATCTTATTGCAATGATCATAAGATGTGAGGAGTGAATATTAAGGATTTAATTATTATTAGAACTTGTTAAGCATTTTTTTTTCATTTTGTTGCATGGAAATATTTCTCCTATACCAATAAGCCATGGAAGCAGACACGCAAATTTCCTGGGACTGACCTTTGATCTGTGGTATACCAGGCCCGTTGAACATTTATTACTTAACGTCTAAAGACATGGTAACGGTTTTCAACTCAAACCAGTAATTAATCCATTAATAAGTTTAACTGTTTTAACAGAAACGTAATTGATCTCTTCAAAAAATCAATTTTAGGTAGGTTTGACAAAAAAGTCGATATTTTAAAGTTGTATCGCGATACAAAATATGCAAATCACCGCATTGCGATATATATATATATATATATATATATATATATATATATATATATATATATATGATACGGTAATATTGAATGGAGTATTTTAAATACAACGTTCCATCTTTTCAGGTTCTTCCGGTTTCGGGCAGTCCAAAAAGGTAAGCAAGACCATTTTCATATTTTTTCAAAAAGTAACTTTTAGAAGTTAAACGGTTTCGATACAGGTTTAGATTAAGAATGCTCAAGATGCAGCTAATTCATAAAGATGCTATTGTTGAATATAAAGTAGATCTTTTCTGAATGTTAACACTGAGATGTTTGGATACATAGTCAATACTTACGCTCTTCACACAGCGTATTTTAAACTGCAGTTGTCCAAACATCCCTTCCTGTAATCGCTTTTTTTATAGCAAAGTTATCTGGGTTCGAACACCAGGGTTGGCAAAAGCAAAGCATTGTAATCAGACCCAATGAGATAGGAATAGCAATGTGCAATCAGCTGCAAATTCCGGGAGGGGGGGGGGGGCTTGCCTGAAGATGTTCTCATTTCAGACACGGGGGGGGGGGGGGGGGTGCCTGTTTTCGTTCATCTTACTTATTATACCAGTCCCGGTACATAATTAGGGTAGCTGGCAATGAGACGGCACACTAGAGCTTTGAAGGCGAGGTTTAGAATCTGCTAGTAGCAGTTACGTATCAGCTCATACTGCACTTTCAATGATAGTCTTGAATTTGTATTAATTTTTGTATTGGGAAATCCAAGGTCGTATGGGAGATTAGGACCATAACGTCAGGCCTGTCCGGTCGAGAGGAATCCACGATGTTTCAGGGTGTCTGAATTAGCTGCTGGCTGAATCAGGGTTGAGACGTAGGATACCGCGGGCTCTGGGGCGCATTGTACTCTTTTATGTATAACGTTATATTTCGCTCATGAGAAAAATTGGCGACTGCAAGGCGTCTGGCCGCACTGCTGACAGGAAAGCGCCAGACTGAAAGACCCTATGGGAGCCTATAAAAAGGTCAGATCAAGAGATAATGATTATGTAAGGTGATACTGCATAACAAAAAGAGGGGTCGGTGCATGCTAAAAACCGGATAGTTCATTGCTAATCCGCGCCCTTTCATGTTTACTTATTAGGAAAGGAGTGCTGAACCGATATTGCACAACACGCTGGCACCGGTGATGGTTACGTCAGGTTACGGTTCATTGACCCCAAGTCAAGGGTCAAGGTCAGACGTCAGAACTAACAGCACACTCGAGCATTCTCGCGACACTGCTCCAATGGGTAACATCATTGTAATTCTCTGCATGACTTTACCGCGTTCATCATTGACTAGAAAACACTGGAATTATCAAAACGTCTATTTTTCTTGGTATCCTGGTTAAATAAATATGTTTAAACCATCAATCCCCCGCTGAATCCGCGTTCTCATATTAAGTCTAGACGTACTTCAAGAAAAAAAAAGTTTTCCCTATGTATTCATGACACCCTCATGTCATTAATAATTTGTAGCTTGCTTTATAAGATAAGATAAGATTAGGCAGCATTTAGTAGCCTTCAGTTCCAGGAATTTGTGGCTCACTTGCAATTTATTACATAATAAAATAAATACAAAAAATACATAAAAATAACATAGAATGTTTCGACTACGCATGTAAAAATGATAAAACAGATAATTCTTCAGGGAAAACACATAATTCAAAATATTAAATATCTAGAGGGCTGCGAGTTAAAAAGTTTATTACTGTATGGCATAAGAGATTTTATAAAGCGAGTGGTTCTGCAGAATTTTAAATCTAAACGTTTACCTGAAGGTAAAAACAGAACTCTTAATGTAGGGGATGTATTGTTTCGTTCATGACCTTTGATATGAAGGCCATTGATTTGGTTTCACAGATTTCCTGGTGTGTGGCAAGAGAACTACTTCTCTTCCTGGTATTATTTAGATGTTTCTTTAACTTATAAGATGTATTTGTTTACCAGCACTTCAGTACATAGTGCACTAATTATTGAATTTCAACACATGGTAATAATGGTTTTGTCAATATTTAGCTTTCTTGGATAATATAGGTAATATGATTTTGTTTGCTTTCTTTGATCGATTAATAACATTTTCTTTCAAATTCAGATTTCTGTCAATAATATATCTAAGTGTTTATAATCTTCTATAATATCTACATCTTCATTTTTTATATCAACTTGGAGAGTTACACAATTTAATCTCCTGAAATCAAAGACTACTTCTTTAGCCTTCTTAACATTGAGTTGAAGGTAGTGTTTCTCACACCAACCATAAAATGAGTGCAGTTTTGCCGTTAGAATAATATGATTGTATTGAATTAATTCATACATCTTAAGTCAAAGAATCATAATTTGAATTTTAAATAACATAAAACCATCACCTTGATTACGATTTTTGGCCATGTTGCAAATGACTGATAGTTGTTAAATTCATGTAATGTAAAATAAAATAATAATTTCTACGAATTGTTTTACGTGTGTAAGGATTACAAGTGCAACAGTAATTTTTCTTTTTTTTTTCCTTTTTTCCTGTTCATTTTCTCTCCGTTGTGATATAAAAAGCTTAAATAACAAGTCTAGGAACTCTTCTGTAATTTATAATGTATCAATTTATATAATAATTAAATTTAATACAAATTTCTGTACTCGTTTCCATGCTTCGTTATCCTACCAGTTACGCAACAGTAGGCACTCCATGGCAGTCAGTAGACCAATGTCAGTTAATTATTTTATTAATATATATATATATATATATATATATATATATATATATATATATACATCTATAAAATAGTTTATCGTGTGTTTATATTTTGTAGAGTTACTGGACAGACCTGGCGTTGACCAAGTACAGGTGGTCTTCTCTAAATACCCCGAGGACTGTTTCCCCTCTTCCTGGATGAGAAGAATGAAAATAGCAGACTCTTTCGTCAAAACTAAATTCGGCCGCAGATTTTGGAGTTTTCGCTGTTACATGTTTCAAATGGTGGAACATAAATACTTCGAGACTTTTATTATTTTCATGGTACTTACTAGCAGCTTTGCCTTGGTGAGTTGTTACCTCTGGTAAAATTAAGAAAAACACATATAAAACATTATACCATATACAGTACAACATTTTTAAAGCGACTATAACGCGATATGATTTTATATTTGATATTTACAATGCATGTCATATTTCATCTGATCATCACATATTGTCACCGGGTGGCCGGCATTGGAATAAAATATTTATTGTAAAGGTTATGAGCTAGAACAGATATGTGATTCCTATGAGTATAACTGCTAATGAATAAAAACAAGAAAAAAAGTAAAACAATTGTGTAAAGGTCAAACGCCAGATGGCACTGTAAGTGTTACCGTAAAAAAAGAATGAAATAGTAATAGTGTAAATCTTGAACTAAAATTGCTCGGGTGAGCAATGGTGGCATTACTAAAAAAAGGAAAACTTTTCCAAAGTGTATGTAATTGTGTTGAGTTCAAAAGTATTTAATTATATTCCAGGTATTCGATGATAAGTTTTTGGATCCAGATTCTCAGAAAGCGCAACTACTCAAAGTTCTTGACAAGTTGTACTGTGTGATATTTGCCATGGAGATGGTGATCAAGTGGGCTGCCTTTGGATGGAAGAAGTACTTCACCGACGCCTGGTGCTGTCTGGACTTTATCATTGTGACAGTAAGTATGGTAGCTCCATCTCTATACCTCGCAATGTGATGAGTTCTGATAAAGGGTGTCTAGGTTAATATGACAGGCCTAAATATTTTTGTTTTATGATTTATTGTGGAAATTAAAAAGTAGAACCTTGATTATAAGTTCTATGTTTGTTATTTTTAATCACAAAAAAAACTATTTTTTTTTTACAAAAATGTTTCTTAAATAAAGCGTTTTTTATTTTTTATTTGAATTGTTTATTTCTCGAAAAGCAAACGCCATATATGGTTAAAATTAAACATTTATGATACTTACAGTATGAATTTCTTAACTGTCCATCAGAATTTTTTGTAAGATAAGTAGGAAAGATTATAAATCGTTATCTAAAACACCCTTAAATGTTTCACTTGGACAATTCAGCATCTTTTTATAAAATTTAAACACGATTTATTATTATTTAACACGATAAATTAATTCATACAACCGATTTGCCAGGGAAAGTTGAATTTATAAAGTATAAATTACATCGATTCTTTTTTAATATTCTATCTACATCTGCCTTAATTTCCCTACCTACAAATAATATATTGCATATATTTGTATGTGTTACCAAACTGTTATGAAATGTAAGCAATAAGAGTACCTGTAAAGCAGATGCAGGAAATAGACGGCGCCATCTATCTTAAACCAGCCCTTTATCTTCCATCTTCTAATAATTAAAGAAGGAATTCGGTCCACCTTCTTTCGCAATGTTCTCTTAAACCACGTTGCGTGTGACACTCTGCTATTCCTCATTTTAAAGGTTATTGTTCCCGCAGTGACCTTGCTGATATGAAAATGATATAATTTTCAATGTACACATCATTTTGAGTTATTTTTGCGTGTATTAGGGTTTGCGTGGAGGTTACTACCGGAAACAGTCGAACTGCTTTCGGCAAAGAGCGGATTGCCTGTGTGGTCGCCTGGTGAACTGGTCATTTAAAACATGTCGTGTAACACAATCAGTGCCGTCAGTGACATATCTATATTATGCATGTTTTGCCTTACATTTGACCCAGGCTCCGACCCATGTGCGTGGTCGGTCAATGTGAACAACGTGCACATGACTCTCACTTTATGAAAGGAGGAATTCAACCCAGGAGGATTAATGATAAAACCTAATTTAAGGTTCCCAGAAAAGGGGTATGGGTAGGGTGGTTTACGGGGGTTCCAGGCCTTACGATTGGTCGGATACGTTTAATAAAAAGGTTTCGGCGGCTAAAAAGGGGGTACGGACCCCTTGGATTCCCTTTGGATCCGCCTCTGCTACTAACGAGGTATGCATATTTCCGTTTCTTTCTTAAGGAACAATTTCTTTGCCTTAAAACGTATATTTAATTTATCTCTCATTTCTTCCTCACATCAGTCTATTCCCTATACTTCCAACAATAGTAACGAGTCAAACATTATCGAAAACCTGAATGCCCCCGCGACCCGTTCCGCTTCGCACTCACCAGGTCTTCAAGGTAAACAAACCGGTGTATGAATTTCTTGCTACGAGCACAGCGCCACAAAATAAATGTAAAAAATATTTGAATATATCTTATTGAGACAGTATCCCACTGAAAGTATAAAGTTTCTTTTAACTCTTAGAATGAAAAAAAATTAGCCAACATTCCTCTTCTCAGTAAATATACCTTCCCATCCCTGGTAAAAAGTAAGTATGTAAGTGAGTAAATTTTATTAAAAGTCGGATACATTTCAGGTCAACAAGATAATCAGGTGATCACCGACTACACAAAAAATTGCATATCAATTATCATGCCAAAACATACGCTCTTTACTCAGCGCTTAACCTATAGACCTACAACCTATATTGTAAGTGGAGCGTAGCCAATACAGAGATACGTTATGTATCATGCATAAGTTATATATACCGGGTTTATTAGCTAGTAGTATTATCAATTATATTTTCAACAACATTTTTCTTTTTCATTGTCAACTACAACCTTATACAATAAGTGAACCTTGCACCCCCTATTCTTTTGTTACTATTCTCTGTAGTTGTATTTTCTTATTATGATTTATAGTTATAATAGCACTTTGTAGAATGTGTATTCATACAAACTAAATTATTACAAACACTGTTACAAAAATATAATATTATTTGAATAATTATAATAAGGTTTATTATTATTATTATTATTATTATTATTATTATATGTTTTTTTTTGTCAGATCTCCATTGTAACATGGGTCTTGGAAGCACGAGGTATGACGAAGCTCATGGCGTTTCGTGCGTTGAGGACTCTCCGGTCGCTCAGGCCATTACGTGCCGTCTCCCGGTGGGAGGGCATGAGGGTAAGACACTAGGATTGTTTCCACTAAAATCTTTTGCAAAAGAACTAACAAATTATAATCCAATGATTATGCCATTTTAAAATCTGCAGTTTTATTTATAGTCTGTGAAAGACCTGACTAATTCAAGCAAACCACAGATTTAAAGGCTCTACAAATAAACTGCGTTTTAAAACATATTTTCAAAAAGAAATATAGATAAATTTCCAGAAGCATGTGCACCTTTAAACAGATTGCCTTATCCACCTCGGTCAATGAACCGGTTTTTAAGTGGTAACAGAGTATGGATGAGTTATCAGTTATTTCCTTTTCATTTTTTATTCTTGAATGTATAATATATATGAAATTATTATAATAATTATTTGGTAATTACATCAATGTTATTTTTCATGATGCCGAAGAAAGAAGGAAGAAAACTAGGAATTCATTTTCTTTTATAAATAAGCATCATTCTATGTTATAAATGAAAAAAAAAATCTTTGGTTTTAGGTGGTGGTGAATGCGTTAATACAGGCCATCCCCTCCATCCTGAACGTCTTGCTGGTCTGTATGGTATTCTGGCTCATATTCAGCATCATGGGGGTACAGCTGTTCGGGGGGAGGTTCGCCAAGTGTCTGGACGAGAACGGAAAACTAGTGAATGCGTCTATTGTCCCCAACAAGTCCGTGTGCGAGTCCGACTGGGCCAAGAACCTCAGCTACAAATGGGTGCATTCAAGTATCAACTTTGACAACACGTTCAATGGATACCTGGCGTTGCTACAAGTGGTAAGTGTTTATACATGGTAAAATTCAACCGAAACCATTGATTATATAATATGTAGTTTTCTAGATTTATTAGTCACCTCCAAAACAGCTATTAAACCAAACCGATGGAAGATTTATCAGGCTCACATTACACAAGTTTTAGATATTCAGTTTCCATATATAGACCAATTAACGACACGGTTGCAAAAAGAAAAAGAAAAAAGTATTAATCTCATGTAATATGTCTTTTTACATTCTTAACGGTACCATCCTATCTCTATGTATGAAAAGAATTAATTGCAGGCAAAGGGTGAACATGTACATTTAATGCATGATGAGAATATAAAATAAATGTTCCTTTTAATAATAGTAAGATGATTTAGATTTTAGGTGTATTGATATTACCAATGTCCACTATACAAAACGTACAGGCACGAGTTAGTCTGCATGTTTATCTGAATTCTTTGCAGTTGAGACTGTTAAAATCCCATGGCTCAAGTTTAGTCATTTATGAGGTTATTTCTTACTTTTGATATTTAGACAAAAGGCATATGCCTGATCCATATATAGACAGTATATCTGGTCACCTGCCACCTTTTATCCAATTTATTATATTTAAATGTGAATCAAATTCTGGGTTTACTATAACAGTATAATAATTCTCATTCCTTCTTTTTTTACCCTCTAAAATATGTAAACTATTTTTTTTTATTTACAGTTAAGATATCTAAAAGGTACGGTGGCTCGTATAGGACATGCACAAAATTATTTTTATCTCGTTCCCACGCGTTAGTATCTCGTGGCCACGCGATAATTATCTCGTTCCCACGCGTTAGTATCTGGTGGCCACGCGATAATTATCTCGTTCCCACGCGTTAGTATCTCGTGGCCACGCGATAATTATCTCGTTCCCACGCGTTAGTATCTCGTGGCCACGCGATAATTATCTCGTTCCCACGCGTTAGTATCTGGTGGCCACGCGATAATTATCTCGTTCCCACGCGTTAGTATCTCGTGGCCACGCGATAATTATCACGTTCCCACGCGTTAGTATCTCGTGGCCACGCGATAATTATCGCGTGGGAACGAGATAAATGTAGATAGACAATACAGTAAGACCTACATCTTAAATCCTTAAGGCATGTTTCTATACACTGAATGAATACTATGGTCAATTATTTGCATGAATTTAGAGCGGGCTTAATATGCTGAGACCTGAAATGATGCAACGGGGACTCGTACCCACTCGTTTGCCATGTTTGTTTAGAGAACGTGTGAGCGGGTAAAGGGGGGGGCTAGTTTGGGTAAAATATTTGTCATAATAAATGTTCATAATATGTATTACCATTGGCGGCGAAGCCAAATTTTCATTTGGGGGGCCAATAGTATACCCAATAGTATATACATATATATACATATATATATATATATTAATTAGTATATATATATTAGTATATATATTATATATATTATATATATTAAATATACATATATATATTATATATATAGTATTATTTATTTATATGTATATATATATATTTATAAATAAGGGCCGATGGGGGTAATCCCCGACGGGGGAGGGTGTGGGAGGGGGTCTCTCATGTTGAAAACTGTATGGATATTACTGCATTCTGATGCATTTTATTGGTCAATGCTTATTTAGTAAAACAGTATCTCCTTTTGGTGGGAGATTATTTGTTATTTGTCTGGCAATGGATTCATTTTCACACATGCAGAATATCAACTTCGCAGTATTTTTTTTCACCTCAAATCCCGGAGTCTGCAGCCCTGTATATATGGTACTCCAAGTACAGGGGGCGCGAAGCGCCCAAGCAGAAGATGATATATATATATATATATATATATATATATATATATATATATATATATATATATATATATATATATATATATATATATATATATATATATACAGTAAAACGCCTGCTAACGGCCACGCCTCAATAACGGTCAATACCTCTATAACGGTCAGATTTTCCGGTTTCGAATTTTCGCCCGTTATATTTCATAATCATTTTGTTGTCAATTAAGGTCACTCTTCTGTTCCGTATTACGTCCAGGTTTCTCGGTCCCGCGGGCCGGGAAACGCCTCAATTACGGTAACGGGCAGTGACTCCGTGACATTGGCTAAACAAATCGAGCGGCCACTTCTGACCTCAATATCATTACACAAGTGTCCACTCTCACATATTCCTGTCTGTTAATGAGCGCCTGGATAAAGGTAACCACTCGACCGTGACTGAGTTGTTTGACACATAGCCAGCATCGTACTACCCCACTCAGCCTCATTAGTATGCAAAATTATAAGGCATGTGTTCCCACCTGCGTATATGTTTGTGAATCAGCCGGATCTTAATCAGGGTGTTTGTCATTTAATTAACGAATGACAACTAGCAGGTCCCGGTGGCAAACTGTGGATCTTTAAATTTTTTTTAATGTCCTTGTGGACACGTACATCACACGAAAACAGTGCGGCAAACATCACACAATTTACTCCTCCATGAACCATCTTTAATCAGATGTAAGGAGTGTATTCTGTGAATGCTCACATATTTCTGCTGATACTTCCGTTCTATTAGTATGCTTTGATGGATACAAAGAGCATCTCAACATTTGTACTAATATTATTGATATACAACCGTTTGTGTTACATTTTAACCCCCCTATCCTGGTCAAGTCCTGCATAACGGCCACTCCTGTATTAAGGCCACTTTCATCCAGTCCCGATGGTGACCGTAATACAGGCGTTCTACTCTCTCTCTCTCTCTCTCTATATATATATATATATATATATATATATATATATATATATTTATATATATGTGAGAGTGCAAATACCCAGTTATAATAGAGTGGATGTTTCTATACCCATCATTATGCTCAGCTCCCCCCCCCCAAAAAAAAAAAACCCGCAGGTTTCGCCGCCTATGATTACATAATTGAATTTGATTTTCTTAGAATGTAAAATACAAACAAGTGTTTCAATATAATTCATATGTTTGGTACAGAAGGGTTTATATCACCCTTACCGTAAAACAAACTCAATACAGTTTTCCTTGAACTAATAAAAATAAGCTATTTGAACCAACGCAATGAAATGTTGAATCAGCGCAATGAAAACTGCTGAAATTTACCTCAAAGCATTCCGCGCAAACGCACATGCAATGAAATACATACAAACAATTTAAGCTACATAGACGCTCGATATAAAACAGACCACAGACATTCTTGTCCAAGTGAGGGCTTAAGCTAGCGCTAGCATGGCATGCTAACGCGTGGCCACGCGATATTAACGCGTGGGAACGAGATAATTATCGCGTGGGAACGAGATAATTATCGCGTGGGAACGAGATACTATCTCGTGGGAACGAGATAATTATCGCGTGGCCACGCGATACTAACGCGTGGGAACGAGATAATTATCGCGTGGGAACGAGATAATTATCGCGTGGGAACGAGATACTATCGCGTGGGAACGAGATAAAAAATAATTTTGTGCATGTCCTATACGAGCCACCGTAAAAAGGGGCTGCTAGCAGCTGAACAGTTTCGTTCAGAAGCCATAGAACCTAAACCGCCCCGTATGTTTTATATACCCGTTACGTGAAAAGCCAGTTAAGTTGAAACAATCCCATTATCAATTTATCAAATAAGGGCCCCTAGCGTTCGACTTAGCCATATATTACTGATCGCGCTTGCGTGATCAAACATTCGTTCCTTTTATTTGATATTTGAATGCACCTTATTCGACAGAAGAATCCAGTATATGTGCAGTACATATGATTTGACAATATTTGTCACGTGAGGGCATTTACTTAATTTTACAGGCTACTTTTAAAGGCTGGACGGTGATCATGGATGACGCAGTAGACTGCATGGAGGTAGGCGTGTCGGCATACGGCCCTGTTCTGGCATCTGACGTCTGCTTTGACGCTCGCTTTGGTGTCTTTCTAAAAAAAACTGGCTAATTCTTAACTGTCTCAGAACATCTTGATTCATCAATGTTCGGCCGGTATGGTATGTTTATTTGGGCATTTATATCGGTGCATGCCCCCTCATAGATTGTTTTGACTGACATTCCGTCTAGTGCGACTCTTGTTTGTCTTATGTCAAGTCTACCAACACGTAACTACCAAACCAGCAAGCAGATTAGCCCGTTACTTTATGATCTTCAAGCTAGAACAATATTATTATCCGAAATACCATTTCTAAAATCCGATTTGTTTTCAAAGTAAAGAAAATTAGGGAAGCTTCCCTGAAAAATCCGTCATTAGGAGATCAGATGTGATTTCGACAGTTTGAGCACGTCATGTCCACTGGGCCGTCTAGCATGTATGATAAGATTTATGACTTGACGTTATTAAAAAAAATAATATCAGTATCCGATAGGGGACTCTAGTATGATTTAAAGATATAGATTTCATAGTTTTCAAGAACCACTTTTTCCTTCTTCCAGAAAAAAGCTGAAAGAAAATGTGTAAAATGAGTACCTTAATTACGTAATTGAATTTTGTGCAACATTACGGATTATGTTATGGGTGCATTTTCAATTACATTATTGGTAAAATATTAGATATTTCATACAATTCTTGGTTATATATTAGATATTGAATTATAAGACAAATGGACAAATGGCGAATCATATTTTATTGGATTTACTGAACCGTATTTGGTTGCTATAAAATGGTTTCACACGTAGCTCTACACGTTTGAGCCTATTGGCATCTAATCGGTATAATATGGAGGAAAAACGAAATATATCAGACTTTTATATTTTTATATTATTTTATATGGAAATTATACTCGTACATTTATTCTATAAAAAAGTACACTTGTCTTTTTCTTATAGAGGTGATCGTATTACCGAACTTGTGTTCTGTATGCGCAGTGTGGATTAAGTTGGATACTTTAGCGATCTGATTTCATGCTACTATCCTTTTCATGTATCATTTTATTTCTTAAATCTTCACCCTTCTTGCTGGCATCGTCATTTATAGTTCCTTTTTGTTTATACCTGTTTTACAGTCGATTCATTTTGGCATGATACCTTGATAATATTATTGATTCCTCATATCAGATTTGTGCATCTATTAAATTTGTATTTCCTTTCAGAAATTAAGTGGTACTTTAAATGTGTATACAGAAAGAGTCGTCATACACAAATTAATTTTTTAAATAAATGGGATTATTGGGATAGTTTTGTCTTCCAAGTATTTTTTTAGATATTAAAGATAATGCATTATAATAATGTTGATTAACTTTTCATATTCAAATAATTAAATTTTAGCTCTTGTTTAACTCAAATTGAGAAAAGTTATAAACTTAAATTTTCATAAGAAGCTTGTCTCACTGGTTTATAGAGTAGGGAGCAAATTATTCTTACTCGCGTTTGATTTCAAAAACATGATTGTAGTTTAGTTTCTTTTTTACAATCATATGTAACATTTTCCATTGACTATTCTTTTTTAATTTTTTTCATCAGAATACATAATACTTTAAAAGTGACAAAATAAAAACGTGCTTGTCGTATATATTATAAGTCATATATGCTATATTTCAAAACCCATATATTTTAATAGTGACAGGAAATTTCCATCTTCAGTTACATTTTTTTAAAATGTAAATCTAATGTAAATGATATGTAAGTTTTGTATGTAGCCAGGGCAACAGCAGGTGAAGGAGAATAAGGTGCTGAGCTACCTGTACTTCGTCATCTTCATCGTCTTCGGCTCCTTCTTCACCTTGAACCTCTTCATCGGAGTAATCATCGAGAATTTCAACAAACAAAAGGCAAAGATAAGTATACTTTTTACACTATTAACATGTCGTTTAGATCCTCGTACATTCGACAAATTATACGATTAATTTTAGGCATTATTACGGTGGCTCGTGCAGGACACACAGAATCTTATTTTTATCTCGTTCCCACGTGATAATATCTCGTTCCAAAGCGATAGAGATCTCGTTCCCACGCGAGAGTATCTCGTTCCGTCATGTATACGAGGAGTGCCTTTTTTCTCAACCTTTACAAGTAAAACTTAACCTCGCAGAAATGCCTGGATTAAGATTGCACTTTATGTCTTGATTCAACTAGGTAAGAATGCACGAGTTACTGATATATTGTGTATGGGTATCCGAGGGTTTGCGTCACATTGCGGAGAATCGTACTCACAAAAAACGACCCTGCTGGTTAGGGATTGTGTGTTTTTCCCTTTTTAGCTGCCGTTACTATTTTTAAGGGTTTCAGGCCATTTTTTGCGGCCTCGAACCCCCCCCCCCCCTCTCTTTCCGAACCTTGGGACTTTTTTCAGGCTTTGTCATTAGTCCTCCCGGTCCCCCCCCCCCTTTTTGTATCCTTGATCCGCCCCTGTGATTGCTTTTACGATAAGAACATAGGGGAGTAAGTTATATTTTGTAAGCATGTGTAATGCAAACAGAAGGCTTTTTCTTGAATTGCGACAAAGTGACTTGATTTTGACTTTAACAGTCGAAACAAGTTGTCCCAACAATCCCTGACTGGAGATGTGTTTCGATTAGAAACGACCCGTGGCAGAAGCATGGGTCTGCTATATTGTTCTTCTTTGATGCGATTTATCTTCCTGCTTCTCATCATAAATATGACACAAGCATTCAGGTTAAATCGGTTCCTCCCTTTCTGTACCATTTCATACGTAAATTTTTAATTGATAAATATGAATTTATGGCAGAAAAATGTATGGTTTAAGCAGCTATTTCATCCATTTTGGTATATTTCCTTGTGGTTATGCCGTTTGAAGGATGTACCACATGAGGAACAATCGCAGAATCTGGCGCCATCTACATTTGATTGCTAACATTACTACCCCAGGGATGACTCGGTTGACTTATCCACTTCATGAAAAATAAAGCAATTGTTTGCACATTCTTTTGTTCCCATTTATCATGACGTTATTTGCAGGGTAAAAGTCAAAATCCAGGCGATAAATGAATGAGTAACGATTCCTAAAAGGTTGAACAATAATAGCCAAAGTTGAAAAGGAACCATCTTGTATGGAATTTTTTTTTGATACTTTTACATATTTCATAAATATTTCAGTAATGCTTATTTATGGTCACTAATTTTTTATTGTTAATTTCTAAAAGATAAAGGGGTTTTCCCTAAATGAGTCACAGAAATTTCATTATGTATTGCAAATATTAAAGTGAAAGGCAAGAGCAAAGGAAGAAAATATTATATCGTTACCATACAAAACGGTCCATTGGTTCAGTTAGAAGCCAGTCCTTACATTATCAAGTATCTTCAAAGCCACACCTTTGATGTCAGATATCAAAGGATTATTCGTGTAGGTTTGTTTCTTCAATTAAGCAGGGGGATCGCTCGAGATGTTCCTGACGGAAGATCAGAAAAGGTACTACAATGCGATGAAGAAACTGGGTACCAAGAAACCACAGAAGGCGATCCCCAAACCTAGAGTAAGTCTGGTGTAACTTAATGCAAGTTATCACCCATATTGCAGGGCCTGCAAGAGAAATACATGGGAATCAGAATAATAAATTTTTGTCTGGTAAAATTTCGGCCGAATGTAATATCGGCACATGGTATATATTACTTATGCAGAAATTTAAACTGATATTACATAACGTTACTTCATTTGAATTATTAATTTGTGAGAATATAGCCTTTCTGTTTTACCAATCAAAAAGAAGTGGCCATATTGACATGGCAGGGACTGACGGGGTCGATATAAACTTATTATATTTTCCTTTTTTTTTTTACTATATATTTAATTATAATGCAGTCAAGTTCGAGACAGAACAATTTGCTCTTACACTGTTTTAGTTTTCCACAAATCTTTCCTCGAAATTAGATTTTTTCTTAATTTCAGGTCACATTATCCTACCAAATGATTTGGACCACACGGGAGCGTATTGCACTGTAACGTGAAGGAGATTATAGCAAATCTTTTTCATAACGCTTTACTGATCACGCTTTTATTAGGCCTCTTGCATAATAATTTTGGCAGTGCTAGAAGTATAACATCGTGTATAGATAAACCAAATAGGTAAAGTGAAATTTTATGTTTCTCTTTTTCTCTATTCCAGTTTAAGGTTCAGCGATTTTTCTTCAAACTGGCCACCTATCAGAAATTCGATATTGGTATTTTGTTGATTATTGTGCTCAACATGCTAACCATGGCAATTGAACATCAAGACATGGACAAGTCTTTAGAACGATCACTGCAAGTCATCAACATGGTCTTCATATCTATATTTACATTAGAATGTGTCTTTAAAATCATAGGGATGCGATGGTACTACTTCAAGGAGGCCTGGAACATCTTTGACTTCGTTGTGGTAACGACTTCGCTAATCAGTAAGTATGTCATGCCGAAGTTTAAAGCTGATATCACGGCCCGTGTTACAAAAAAAAAGAGTTCATGAAAGCGTGATGGTCCTAATTTTTGTATATCTCCAAAATACCTAAACGAAGAAATCTGCAAAAAAATATTTACGCACACAATCTATCCCAAGCTAGCATCAAATATACATTTAGGTTGCCATATACAGTTACCCAGTTCAGACAACTATCTTTGGTACCGATTCTGATGTGTTAACTTCTGATAATTGTTTTAAATTTCGGATATTACTAATTTAAGTATACCAATAAAGATCTACTGTGTTGCAATTTACGAGTATATATTCAGTATAAGAACCAACAAATGTTCGATGCCGGTGTCCATTTAACAATGGTATATATATTTTTTCAGCCACGGCAATGCAACATTTGATGAAACAATTTCATTTCAATACTACACTGCTTCGAGTGATTCGGATTTTCCGGATTGGCCGTGTTCTTCGTCTTGTCAAATCTGCAAAAGGCATCAGAACTCTGCTGTTATCGCTGGCGGTGTCGTTACCGGCGTTATTCAATATCGGACTTTTGCTATTTCTCGTCATATTCATTTACTCCATTTTGGGTATGAACTTTTTTAAGGATGTGCCGCCAACACACGGACTTGATGACATGTTTAATTTCCAGACTTTCATCAGGAGTGTTATTACGTTATTTCAGATTTGTACGTCAGCGGGTTGGGACGGCGTGCTAGCCGGCCTGACGGCATGTGATGATGAAACAAAATGTCCCAACTCCGCGGGCGCCGTCTTCTTCCTCGTCACGTACCTCGTGATTACATTCCTGGTGGTGATTAATATGTACATCGCTGTTATCTTGGAGCATTTCACTCAAGCTACGGAAGATGTACAACAAGGGCTCACGCAAGATGATATAGATATGTATTATGAGATCTGGGAAAAGTTTGACGAGCAGGCTACTCATTATATCGACCTTTCTCACCTGTCGACGTTTGTATCCACTCTGGAGGAACCTTTGGTGATTCACCAGCCAAACTACTATAAACTGGTTCATCTAGATATTCTAATATGTAGAGGGGACAAAGTACACTGTGTGGACATACTGGATGCTTTGACTAAGAATTACCTTGGCACTGAAGATGATAATATCGGCGATATTAAAAAAGGACCTGAAAAGGAGAATTACTTTCCAGTCAGTTCTACCTTAATGCGACAGAGAGAAAAAGTCTGTGCACGCATTGTACAACGGTTTCTTTTACGGTGTATTGAAGCTAAAAGACGTGTTGCAGAAAGAGATAAGTCAGATGAGCGTACGGACATGTGTACTCCAGAGATAACAGTCGAAGACAAGGACTAAGCTCAGAATGAGGCTAAGGTCAAAGGTCGGGATATTATCGTTAATGCTCGAGCCTGCAGTACTGGTTGCTCGGGGATAATTTTTGTCGTATATATCAACGTGAAACCCTTTTCTTGTGCTTTTCTATTTCCTCGTTCAACAGCTATCCTTATTAAAATGCATTTTTTTCCCACTCATTCCCCTCAACGTTACGCATTTCTGATTCATCATGCGTATTGATCCTAGCGTGTGACGTCACATCGCACTTCCTGCTAGTTGATTAGCTAGATTTACATGTTTTGAAATCGGGTGGTTTTAGGACCTAATTAAGCCAGGTCACATATTTATGATAATAATAATTTGAATGAAACATTCCAATCAACATGGATGCATTTTAGATATACGGAAAAGATTGTTAAAAAACCACATAATGAAACCCCCAGGCAGTTTACTAACGGTTGATGAAGTCGCAATAATACACTGTCGAGTAAATATATACCATGACGTCATAAATACCATGATGCCACTGCTGCAGCCGAAGCGTTATCGATCATTCAATTAAGATACTTTACTTTGAATTAGGAGAGCTGGTAGTCATGGTATATATAAATATATATATATATATATATATATTTATTTATTTATATATATATATATATTTATATATATAGAATTTTTTAGTTGGTTACTGGAAAAGATTCTCTTTACAAGAAATATTTTTTCACAAAATAGAGAGATTTCACAAGATATAAGACGTTATGGATATAGACTGACCCTTTGTTATCTTCATATTGTACTTTACTTTACAAAACTTGGAAAAAATGATATAACAGCTGCATCTGTCTTACGTCGACAGAGCTTTATTTATGAATAAGTACCAGTTTGCGTGTTTCCAGAAAATCCTTTTGTAAAATTCACAATTTTACGATGTTTCAACATTATTTAATTTTAACAGGGCGGACTCATGTGCATTTTTAAAAGAATGCCCGAGATCATAATGTGACTATAGAAAAGAAAAGAAAACAGGTGATGACTGTGGTGCTATGTTGTGATTACTTATAAGTGGTGCTCCATTGTGTTTATTCGAGAAATGCCATGAGTTGGCATTATATTCTAAACGCCACTAAACCGAATAAAAGGAAAAGTAGCTTTAGTCATAAGCGTGATAAACTAGAACACGGATGTTGGCACTTTGGTTCCCGGCAGATGTGACACGGGTACCAAGATTGGATGTGGGGACATTTATTTGAAGCCCCTCACATAACTGTTGATAGTGTCAATGAAGTATACCGAATAACTAGGCTCTCCATGTGAACTCTGTGAACGCTTTGCTTTTAATTATAATTATGTTAAATGCTAATGATTATAAGTATATTTATATTAGTATTTCCCAGGGAGGCGTGTTTTTTTTTTACAAGAGAAACTGGGTATGAACATATTCTTGCATATACTGAATTAGGAATACCACCCAGTCTGAGCCTACATGAAAATGTTTTCGCCGTTAACGCTTTTTATATCATGGCGCACTCTCTCTCCCATACATATATTTTTGTTTCTTAATTCGTTCTTTGTTCAATAATACAATACGTCTCAAAGCCTCGACAGCTTAAAAAAACGGAGGCGTTATGTGTTAGATGTGTTATAAACGTTTCATTTGTTCTTTTGCCTGTTTACTATACTTTAATTTTCGTTTTTTTTTTAATTTTTAAGCGCTTATAAATAAATTGAAATTGACACCATTCTTTCCTAGCTTCAAAAGAAGATAAAAAAAAACAAGTTTAACATTTTACATACAAAATTTACTTAGTTCAAAACAGCTTTATATGTCCCTATGCTATGAATTAAAATGGTAGCATTAACCTTTTTTATAATAATACAATAGGGACTATTCACGACAGGTCCTCGCCTGTACCTCTGGCTCAGACTTCTGATAATCGTGAACCAATAAGTGTTGAAGGGTAATTTGTTTTCTATATTTGTATCATTCACGTGTGTATTGTTTCAAATAAAGTATTCTAAATAAATATGTTTTGTTTTCATATTTGTTCAATCCTTTAGATGAACCAGAGAGAGAGAGAGAGAGAGAGAGAGAGAGAGAAAGAGCGACAAAGACAGAGAGTATCGTGCATCCATACATGTTAAAATGTGAATACGTTTATCACAGAGATGTATAACTACCAAAAAAAATTATATTTCGCAAACACCTTCAAACGAATCTTTTGTCCAAGTGACATAGCCTCTGTCATGGGATATAGCTTCACTTTGACAATAACAGTTGTTTTAAAATATTCATGACACTCAACAATCAATTGGTTGCTTTAAAATGCACTATGCGCAGACCCGGGTTCACAAAGAGTACGACTCTGCTGTTAAGGGATTGTTGGAATCAAAATCTGATCCCCACAATGCATCGGGGCTTCTAAATACACACGCGGCGTAGATACAAATGTAGTGAAGAGGACAATGTAGTCCGCTCAAGTGTTGGATAAGAAATGTTTCAAGGCAAATTACATAAACATGGGTGTTTTTGTGGTAAGGACTTTACGGAACAAATAATATTTTGTAAGAGTGCTCATGTGAAATGTAAAAAGGTGTTTCATTCAATTGAAAAGTTTGACAGGTGAAACAAGTAGTCCCGGCCATCCCATAGAGTCCAAACAGAAGGGATTAATTCGAGTAGAACCGACCTCTGGCGGGTGTTTTTAAATGTAATTTTGTAAGCATGTGACCAGCAGTTTCATCGAGATGTTTTGAAAAAAATACTATTTTCTCATATATTGATTTTAATCGATTACTAAATTTAAATATCTTACAAGGTATGGTTTTAGTTTCATTCTAGTTAATTAGGCCTGTGCCTCATTCCTCTATTGCAGCTTATTTTCTGGATCTGTTATGTGAGGTAAGAAAAGATTAACAAATTTATAAGGGCGTACCGCTTTGGAACAGACTAATAGTGATTGAAGTCAACAGAGCACAGGAGTCGAGAACTCTGAACCCCGTGTATGCACCATTCAACAAGATCCAGTCATCTCTATATTTTTCAGACTCAGTTCCATGTCGTCACTATCTTAGATGTTTCACCATAAACTTCACTTCCAACAAACAACTTTACAAGAGTCTGGATACATGTCTGAAGGTTCTTCAGAATACAGTCAACGAGACACGATCGAACTATCCTTCAGAATACAGTCAACGAGACACGATCGAACTATCCTTCAGAATACAGTCAACGAGACACGATCGAACTATCCTTCAGAATACAGTCAACGAGACACAATCGAACTATCCTTCAGATTACAGTTAACGAGACACGATCGAACTATCCTTCAGATTACAGTCAACGAGACACGATCGAACTATCCTTCAGAATACAGTCAACGAGACACGATCAAACTATCCTTCAGAATACAGTGAACGAGTTACGATCAAACTACCACCTTGGCCCTCGTGGAGGATGATTAAAGACGACACAGCTGTACTGGACCGAGGTCCTTCACCCATAATGGCATTAAATAAGATTGACTTTTAAAATTCTCAAGGATGTCACGGAGATCATCTTGCTCTTGCGTTGGGATGGCCTTGTATATGGCGCAATAAATTTAAAGGCATGTTTTTTCGTAAACTGTTGCGTCGTGGATCTCGAATCTAGAATATACAAGGATAATTTACTGTATTTCACAGGATATTTTATAATTTATGGTTTACACTAAAATTATAGCAAACTAAATTGTTCAGCTTTGGGATGGGGAAAATTGAATGGGCGAGATATAAATGTATACATGTATACACTGATATCTATAAAATTCCATGTGTATTAATGAGTTTGCTTTCATGACGCTAACTCATCTCTATTTTTTGTTGATTTAAATGAACCGCCTAAGCCGTCGATCCAGTTGAGTCGTTATATGTGTATGCACACTTGTTTTCGTCAGTCTGTTTTACTTTAGGGTAAAAAAACTTGGAAAAACGTTAGAAAACTTGAGGAAACCTGTCCAGTCGTGGCGAGTTGAGTCGGATCGCAAAGTGTATGCCGGGCTTGTGTGGATGTTTGTGTGCACGGGAAAATATCAAAAGTGTACATTGTAGAATGGAGACATCAAGCCTTCAAGGAGATAACACGAAAAGACGAAAAATCATAGGTCAAAGGGGATGAGAGAAAATACCAAAATAACACAATGTGCTTCTTGGATTACCTCGTGCATTTTAATAACTCTCAGTCTATCGCTCTACTTTCAGCAATAAACAAAATGTCCTGCAAATTATTTCTTGACAGTAATATTTTGTATTTTGTTTCTGTTTTAAATTATAACTATGGGCATCGGTGATTATAAAGATCAGGTATCTAGATATCATCTCGATCATGACAGTCTACACTGCTACATGATTTAGAATAGAACTAGTATCATGTATTCCTTTAAGTATTTAAATCTAGAAGAAGTGATTTTGTTAATGACAAATAAATAAATCCACAACTAAATGAATAAACTAATAAATACATAAATGATAAATCACTCGAAAAAAAATCATAATAGAAAAAACGATAATTATAAACGGGGTAAAATTAAAATTATATTCCTTATCAACCTGCAGATATGCGGAAAATGAAATGCTAAGCAATTTTTTACAAAGCTTGATTAAAGGGTTTTATCAAGCACGGAAAATAATGAAATAAACCCCAATTGGTTGTCGGAAGTAAACTGTGTAGATATATTTTTATCATCATTTGAGTACTTTCTTATTATGCCATGTGATGATGATCATATATGGCGGAATCAGGTAAAACGCAGGAGAGAAACATACTTGTTGAGTTCTTATTCTCTTTAACGGTGCAGTAGTATGCATAAACGCTTTAAGTGCTAGATATCGCAGAAGTTTCTTGTCGTCTGGTCAAAGAAATGCGCAAATGTTTGGCGCTCCTCTCGCTTCTGTTCGCGGAGTTGAAACACAGTTATAGTTAGTGATACAGTATATATATAACATGAGGCTGATTTTTTTTAAATTGCTTAAAATTCCATTGTTAAAGTTAAACTTTCAGAAGCATGCTTTACTTCTTATGCTGATACTCTGCCTTAAGATTCAGTAGTTTACCACGGGGGGCGTAGACCTTGCCTAAAAGAAGTAGAAACTTGCAGGAGTGACTTAATAACTCATCATAAGCCACAATGGACAACATTTATAAAGATAACTCTATAAGTGGTTTTTAATTGTTTCATCAACATGCAACAGTTTCATCCACTTTTTTTAAAGCCAGGACACATTTTTCTCAGCAATTTCAATGAATGTCAATGTCTGCCCTTTACGGCCTTGTCTTATTTATTTAAAAATCCGGTCTGATCTATTTAAGAACTGGAGCCGGGCCACACATTTGATAAAATCAAGTTTCATTCATTCGGTGCTCAACTTTTCCTATATTACAGGGAAAATAATAATTTTGATAGTACTAAGATTTCTTCTTTAGAAAAAGGGTATCAAATTTGTAGGAATGGATTTCATTTTTTTGTCATTCCATGTGAAATCGACAAATACCTCCTGAATGACCATCTCCGATTTGCCTAATACTTCATGTTGATACTTTCAATTTTCCCAATAGTAAATATGCAAAATTTTAAGCCGTGTATCTGCAAAAGTTTTGTAAAGTTGGAGACTTAAACCTAACAAATGGGCATGGCCCGAATTTTCTGCCAAAAAAATTAATACTAAAATGTAACACGTTTCCGTAAATTTTTTAACTATTTATTCTAAATGCATTAAGCCTGGAGGGGTTGTTCTACACTATTATGCGTTTTTGACTTCTGAGACAGATGGAAAATTAATAAATTTATGCGCAAGTATAAAAGTTATACCCTGATAAAAATTATGTAAAATTTAAATTCCAGCCTGTCTGACCCAATATTTCTGACCCAAACTAGATATTTCAAATTGAAAAATACATGTTACTAATGTTTATGCGTTTTCTTAGCAGCATATGTATGCAATCAAATGGTTTGATTTATAAGACATTACAACTGCGATTTATTAAATATTTTAAGAAGACCATTTAACCTGTCTACTCAATTTTATGACAAAATTGCTTGTTTGCAATGATTCTGTTGTGATGATTCTATATTACATATAGTTATAAATGTGAAAAAATAATGTTAACTATTCTCACAAGGGATTTTTCTGGGATTATATGTCCTTTTCAGAAATTTCTTATTACTTCCCTTTATACTTATTGTCTAAAATACATAACTATGCCTGTTAGTTCAAGAATTCTTTGGTATTCTATATAAGCAATACACAATTTATAGACTACGTCTACACTGACCTCATATAATGATGTATGGATTATGAAGATACCGTAAATTTAATTTTTTTATAATAAAATTGCATACTTTTTTGCTAGTTTACCGTGTTTTTGGCCGAATGCATTATAAATTATAAGAAAGCGTTATTTGTAGAATTATTAAACACATTAATTCATATGATTAATAGATAATCATATAGCTAGAGCTATGAAGGTCCTGATCTGCATATTAAATTGTATACTTTACGATAATAGTGATTACGGTCAGACTGTAATCAGATACCAAGATACAGACGACTCGGAAGAAAAAATTTGCAGGGTATCAATGGTGTAATTAGAAATGATTGTATAATCTTACTTGCCGCTTAATTACATTTCTCTTAAATTAAATATGAGCTTTATATGTTCTTCACATTCACGCGAACAGTTGGTACACATAGAAGAACAAAAAACCCTTGAACATAAGCACAAGTTTACTGTACAGATCAGGGCTGCCTGGCGCACGAGTCGGCCCGTCAAGTCAGTGAGTATTAACGTGCTGTAGGTGGTAAGTGTACAGCCATGGGGCCTCGTCCCGTGTCCAGCCAACCAATATTACAACAAACTCACAGCGGACAAACTGTGGGTCTTATACAAAACACTGGCAACACTCATGAGAGTCAAGTGTGAAGATTTGTCTTTCATATACACAGCAGATTTCGTCACCAAAGTTATTTTGTCTATTTTCATACTCCTGATGTTTTCCGCCTTTCTTGCTCTCAGTCATGCAGTTCTCAGACAGACGGGAGCAGGGCTATTTAGCCGAGTCCCTGTCAGCGACTCCGTGGAGCTCTGACATGCAGCGCCTGGACTGTGCTCTGGGACATCTTCTCCGGTTCCTCTAGCGTTACGATTTAACGAAATAAATATTCGTAAACGCTATTTGTTAATTGATATTGTTAATATGAGCATCCCGCGATTGTCTTTCGTCAATAACATTCATAATTATCATTCTAAATTGTATCCCTACTTAACCAACCTTTGTGCTCTTACCAATCTACTGGACATGGCAAGTTTGACATATGTTCAGATGCTATTTCAGCTTGTGCAACAGAGCATTACATGACAATGAGCTTGATACCCATAAACCCTCAAATGTATAAAAAATTATTAAAACACGCCTTCTGTTGACATTACACTCTTCATCATACTGATGCTCACCAGTACAGCTTTCTTTGTGATATTATTTATTGTATACCTCGCATTTCATAAAATCTCTCCTGCCAAAGCCCACTTTATCTCGCAGTGGATACATTCACAAGGCTTCAAACAACTGATGGCCACCGGTTGGTAAAACTAAAATTCTGTTCAGAAACTGCCATTCGATCCATACTTTATGCCTTCATACTATTAACGAAGTGCAAATATTAGATACTACCATGACCTACACGCAATTACCATGTTAAGTCTGGTAGACGATGATTTTGATGAATAATACAAGACATTCAGAATACAGATTCCAACTATTAAATATATTCACAGATATTTAGTTTGAATACAGATTGAATATATTTTTATTTTAGGTGAAATACCTCCATAACCTAATATCACATACAATATGAGGTATAAACAGAGGCACTTCTGTAAAATTTTCTGGCACCTGAAAACCCCTGATTGCTATCTCATAATAGCACTGTTTTTACCATGCAGTCCAAACAGCTCATCACGTGAGCGGCATAAACACCGATGACTAGTCTGATTGGCTGAAATGTGTATCACATGACAAAAACCAAGACCCTCTTCCCGATCATATTTATAATGACCCTCTGTCTATAAGTGTTTGACAATTTAATATTAACATTTAACTATAAATACATGTTCACAAAAATCTAATACAGAATACAAGTGGCATACCTACTTTTCTATCGGTAGTGTAATTTTGAAAGCTGTCCAATTTTTTTTTCAGGTGTAATTAAACACTAAAATGTAATTTGAATTGATCGATTCTACCTGTGTTTCCTGAAGCTACTTGGAACGGATTGATAAAAATCTGAGAATCAATTAAAAATGTTAATTAAATAAACAGTTTGATTGAAGACTTATGATGTTCCACTGCAAATGATATACTCTGAAAAAGTGGCTGCTCTTTAAAAAGGATACAAATCCAATCCAGCTTGAATTTACTTGCATGACAACTACCCATGCCACAGTACTTGCCCTCAGTTTGTATAAATATTTTAGTGACAACCTCAAAAGTTATAAAAATATATATAAATAGATCTTCATTTATTTCTGCAGAGAAGTGAAAGTTCTGAGCTACTGTGTATACAATTGTTGTTGACTCTGCAAGTTAGTGTCACCCAAAAAAGTTTAATCCAAACAATCAGTTTCATGATATCAATATACATGTGCACATCACTTGACCAACACCTATATAAATGCATGCACATTATCACACGTAACATTATACAATTACATAGTATTATGGCGGCTGACTAACCCAGGCAATGTTACATGCTGGTTATTTATCTCATAACATCGCTCACATGATAGGTGCATGCATATTATATTATGTACAATCTGCATCTCATTACATATTTTATCTTAAACGTTTCCATACAAGAGAGCTGAAAATTAGAATCTTCACTCCTGGGTGTTAAAAATTCACCCAATCTTTAATTAATTTAAAAAGATTCAATCCTAGGTCTTTATAAAATCATACTACAGCGTACCATGACCACTGGACACCAATCTCTCAGCCGAGGGGTATTAATACTGAGATATCACAAATCAGACCAATCATTCTGCGACTTCAACATAATGTGGTCTGATCATTAAAGGATATCAAACAAGTACACTCGTGCTGTTTGCTCATAATTTATCATATGTTTATCATATCTCTCCAGGGTATTTTATGATATTTGGCATGTGATATGCATATATCAATAAAATCAGTGTATCATAGGGCCTGAGAACTTGATCTTGCATAACAAACTGTTCTATAAATATCAGCATTCCATCCTTCACTGGTTTACATGAAACCTTTCCTCCACAAATGTAAACCTGTGGCAGTATTGTTCATGTCTCCTTGTTTCTTCAGGATGTCTTCCTCTTGATCTTCATATCAGTACTAAAAGACAATGGTACTGTAATCCCTATGAAACCAGTTGGTACACTCTGACACACACACAAATATACTGGTGTGTCTGACTAAAAATACAGTTTGCTAGTATATACCTGTATGTTATATATAAACATGGTCCCTAGTACAAGCTAATAAAATATACTGCTTTGTGGTATATCTCTCTGGGCACATAAGGATGAGTGCTAATGAATGGGCCCCAAAAATTCAATCTTCTCACATTCTATGTACAAAAGGTCCTCATAATGCTGGACCACCCACTGCCAGGCAATAACTAAACAATTAAAGGGTACAATCTGATCATATAACCTGCTGGACACCTAAAGGCAGCAAAAAGTTCAGATAAATAAGTTGGTTTACATACAAATAATATGAGATCAGTACATTTGACAATGGGGATGTGTGCAGGTGTGAACTATGTCACCACACTTATTACCGCCATTGCTTTAGTTCCGTAAAAGTCGTCTGTGATCTGACACTTCCAAAACACCATATTTTGTGACTAACTTCTGTTAAAATCCCAGAAAACCACACTCTGCATAAGGGGAGGGACTCTCTACAGAAACACAGGCAATGTTACTTGTTATAGTTAACAGTGTTATCGCTCAAACCTTGTTGAACTCTAATCTTGTGCTGCCGTTATTAGTATCTTGCCTATTACAGTATATCTGCTTGTTCCTGTGCATGGCAGTCAGATAGCCATTAATTCTCCCGGGATCAAAATTTGACACTTGTGGGGCACCATTCGCTGCACTAGTAAATTCACTGCCGTGGGTTGGCTGTCAAGTTTGCCACCCGGCGATTAAGCACCACTTGTGCCACCTGGTGAGGGTGAAAGGCCGGGTGTGATGTGACGGTTAAGGGCAGGGCCTTCGCAACCTCCGGGTCAATTTGGACGTGAAAAGTGCGGGGCACTGTGGGAAGGGTGGTGGTTGTCTGCGGTGGTGGTGGCGGTGGAGGTGGTGTAGCTTGGACTGGCAGAGTTGCAGGAACAGGTGCCACATCTTGGCCAGTCAGGATAGCACGGAGCGTGCTGCCTTGTGCCTGAAATCCACCAAAAACAACATCATTATAATAATACATCAAATGAAAACAAGCACTATTATCACCAATCACAATCAGAATATTGTCTCTATGATATTACAAGTTTCTATCTGATCAAGAAATCATTAATCTGTATCTGACCAAACATTTATTATTGACAACATACAGAAGCTTTACCAGAGCAGAACTTTTATCAATAATATTATAAAAACAAGGGACCTATGGGTCACTGTGCTCAGCTGACATTAACCTTGAAGGTAAAAATCTAAAATAATATCAAATGGAGATAAAGTGTAAGAGGAAGAGGTAATAAAGGCCATGGTTGGTTTATATGATTGGTTTGTATTGATGAGCAAGAAATTGTTGCAAAAAATATTTTGTGACCTGACCATGTGTTTCCTAATGTTGAAACTAAAGCATGTGAGCAGTTTGTGAACAAATGATCTGTACTATTACCATGATCATTAGTTGGTTTTTCGATTAACTGTTGACATTTCAGTAGTTTACACATTTGTTCAATTGAATCTATTTTTTGTATAATATATATTATTAAATATATATGTATTTTTTTTATGAAATGTATACAGTTGAAATAGAGCTAATAAACAACATAAAACAGGGCAAACAAAGCCTGATCTCAAATTCTGCTGAGGCAGGAAAATAATGAACAAATGTTTGTACTAAATCCTCATTTTTTTATCACATCAATTATTTTCTAATTTAAGTTTATATTTCTATACATTTCCAATTTAACATATATATCTGAATATATAAGTTGATTCATAATTCTCAATTGAATCATCATAAATCTCAATTTGTCAGATAACACCACATCATGCATACAAATGTTTATTTATTTTTTACCACAAAAATATATCTTTTAAATCTGCAAAACAATAAATATCTAAAAATAATACTTGATTAAGATTTCACAATTTTTAATTGTGTCTTTATTTATCCATAATGTGCTTCATATTTTATAATAATTTAAGCATACTGATGGGTTCAATTATATTTGTTAAAATCATTTAAAAGAAAATTGATTTCTTTAAAAATGCTACATTACACAACATTGCATCTTCTTGATTACACCTTGAATTATTTTTTCAAGGAAAGTTTGGAAACAGCATTACAATTAAGGAGATACAGTGAAAACAGTAACAATTAGTGCATAACACTTGGTGGGTTGGGTTTGCGGGGGGGTGGGGGGGGGGGGGTGGTGATTGGGGTGGTGATATGAGAATAACTGTACACCTGTCACCGCAGGGGATCTCCCCCAGTGACTGTAACAAATCAGAAACCCTGGCATAGCTGACTTCCAGTGACCTGGAGTGGGACCCTGCATCTGTAATCAAAGCAAGTGACTCCAGAAAAAAAAATCAATAACTAGCTTAATTTTCAAGCTTTTATTTTCAAATTTCAGATTTAGACAAACTAAATATTTATGTTTACATGCTGTGAAAATGAAATCAATGGTGCTTACAGGAAAAAAAACGTGCCATGGTCAAAGTTGGGCAAAATTTAAGGTACTGATTTTTTTTTATGCTAATAAAAATGCTAATAACTTAAATTTACTAAATTCAGATTTAATTTTCGGTAAACAATTGAATCTTAATTAAACATAGTTATATACTTGAGAAAATAGACTCTAGTTTCAAAATTTTTCATGTTGAGCGAGTTATTATTTTTCCTGATTTTTTACAAAGTCCATTATGTTTGGGCCCATAACTTAAAGAATTTATACTTTACAGACTTAATTTCTTGCATGTACATAGGAACTATATAGAGGAATATTTATGGTAAATATGAGGAAAAACAGATGAGTGGTTTTGATATTAGGCAGTCCTGAAGTGTGAAAATAGGATTTTAATAAAAAATTGATGTTTTTCCTTAATTTCTCAAAGGAACGAAGTCGCAAAGACCCAGTTTTCAGCTTGGTAGGAGATCTTGGGGACATCTAACATTATGCTGAATTTTTTATTCCTAGGTCTTACGGTTTCAAAATGTGCCACATCTACGGACGGATGGACGGACGGACGGACGAACGACGGACAATGGACCACGACTATAGCTCAGATGACTTATAGTCAGCTGAGCTAAAAATGTCATCTATCAGCCCATCTGTGTTTGTGATCATTTGCAGTGTATGCTGTTATACATGTACTCATGTGACACAGCTAAGGAGGCTCACCTTGGGCTTTTGAGGAGAGGGGCCCACTTTATACCCATAGCTTGAGTCCTCTCCTTTGACCAACAGGTTATAAAGCACACTGGCTCCTGCTGGCTCTCCTGGCAGCTTTTTCACTTCTGCAAGTTAACGAACATGATATCACAAACAGGTATCTTCAACACATATAATATCCTCCCCAAGATTTAATATATGTAGAACATTTAAAATAAAACACACTTCCATGGTACTCATATCAAGGGACACTAAAATCTCAAGCCATTGCACACCCTCCCTGATCATCAGGCTTGCAGGACAGTCTTATTTCAAGAGTTTCTACTGTTATACTTAAGTAAGGTTGTTCTACATGGCACACCTCATGTTTCATCTGTCTAGCTAAGTTGCATCTAGCTTTAAGAATTTCTTCATAATAAACATATTGCTAAAACCTAAACCAAACATAACCTCCTTACCGGGATCGGCAGCTGGAACTTCTTGTCTGCCGTCCAACTGCCGTGGAAGTTTGGGCACAGGAGGGCCGTGTTCCAGGCGATTTGTTTCCATTGGCCGTTTTATCTTCGGAGGCCCTGCATTACGCACCAGCTCGCCAGATGATGATCTCTCCTGACTCAGACTGGCCTGTAGCTTCAGAATCGACATCGGGGTCTGACGATTGGTGTCTGTGCCATCGGATGGCAGCGGCTCAAAAACAGTTTCCGTTGTACCCAGCATGTGGCTACAGCTTGAAATGAAATTGTTGCATGTAAACTTCGAACTTATGAAGCAGATATGCTAAAAGAGCCAGTCATTTTCATATTTTCAGATATTTTCAACATTTACAGTCTTCATTACTGTTTATGATTTGTTCATTTATTTTCACAACAAATTTGAGTTAAAAAATCTTTAGGTTACCTCTGTTACAAATAGAAAGTATACCTGCCCAGTTATTTGCATATTCTGGGAATAATGACAGCATGGAACGTACATCTATAAATCAGTAATCCTCTTTAACATAGAAATACAACCATCTAGTATTCTTTAAAGATACTGGTATAATAAGATCTAGTACAATCTTGACCAAAAGTAATGCAGTCTGTGGTGCAATGGTTTCATATTTAGTGATGTACATGTCCTTGTCACTGATCTGACTCTTGGTAATGAATTTTAGGCCAGCTCTCACAAATGACAGTGGTATCTGCTTGCTGAAATGTATGTATTCAGCAACACGGGTTATGATATGGAGGGATGGATTACTTCTGAATAACAAGGGACCCATAGGTCACATCGCTCAGCTGAATTTTGGAAAATATTAGTAATTGCAAAATATTTTTATTTCTTTTGGTTTTTCATGTATATTATCATTAGAAAAGCTATGAGAAAATGACCCTGCAAAATTGAAACTCTGTAAATTATAGAATAATGGACATGAGCTAAACCATTTAGTGATGCACCAAGGGAACAAATAGGCCTATGGTAAGTGTTATATAAAAGTAACATTTCATAAACAAATAATGTGTGAAGGTAATTAAGTTTTCAAAAGTTAAATATATGGCCATATGAGTTAAAAATTAATCCCACAAAGTTTGACCAATATTCCTAATTTTAATACTAAGTTAACAGTGTTATTCACACCTAGGCCCCACCAACTTCAAGAGATATGAATGAAATGCTACAAAGTATTTATATCTTCTTTAATCTTGACAGTTAGCACTTACATTAGATCCTAATATTTTATCACATTTTAATATTAGGATTAAATTCCTGGAATTTTTTTCTTTAAAAAAATCAAAATTGTCCAAGTCTCATCAAAAAGAATTTATTTAACATTAAAATTATAAGATTCATCTTGTTTATTAGTCCTGTGTATTGAAGGGGTGGTTGGGGGGAGGGGTCTCCGTTGCTACTGCTCGTTGCTGAAAAAAATGTTAATTTTAAGATTCATCTAGTTCATAGTACAGGTCTGTCAACAGAATGGGGTGGGGGGAAGAGAAAAAGGCTCCCTGTGGTATGGTATTAACTGCAGACAGCCTGATCAAGCTCAACTCAGTGGAGAGAGGGCTTGCCCTAGTGATGGGATAGCATAACATTATGCCAACAGCCTGGGAAGCATAGAGAGCTGCACTGAATGACCTTCAGTGACAAAAGTGGACTGCTTGACAATGTAAGGGAATACAACAAGAGCCTCCAAAAAAAATTCAATAACTAACCTAATTTTGCAGCTTTTATTTTCAAAGTTCAGATTTTAACAGTTTAAATCCTTATGTGCACATGCTGTGAAAATTAAATCCACAGTACTTACAGGAAAAAAACGTGCCGTGGCCAAAGTTGGGCTAAATTTAAGGTACCAATTTTTTATTTTTGCTAATATTTTAAAAAATTTAAAAGATTTTGATCTTATTTTGGGTATACAATTTAATTTTAATTAATTAAAGTAATATTACTGGAAAAAAGTCCTTAGCTTTAACATGTTCTGTATTAAGCGACCAAATATCTTTCCAAATTTTTTACAAATGCATTATGTTTGAGCCCATAACTTTTAAAAATTATATAATACAGACCTTATTTCTGGCAAGTACATAGGAACTATATAGAGGAAAATTTATGGTAAATATGAGGAAAAACAGATGAGTGGTTTTGATATTAGGCAGTCCTGAAGTGTGAAAATAGGTTTTTAATATAAAAATTGAGGTTTTTCCTTAATTTCTCAAAGGAACGAAGTCAAAAAAGACCCAGTTTTCAGCTTGGTAGGAGATCTTGGGAACATCTAACATTATGCTAACAGCCTGGGGACCATAGAGAGCTGCACTGAATGACCTACAGTGACAAAAGTGGACTGCTTGACAATGTAAGGGAATACAACAAGAGCCTCCAAAAAAATTCAATAACTAGCCTAATTTTGCAGCTTTGATTTTCAATTTCAGATAATAACAGATTAAATCCTTATGTGTACATGCTGTGAAAATTAAATCCACAGTACTAACAGGAAAAAAACGTGCTGTGGCCAAAGTTGGGCAAAATTTAAGGTACCAATTTTTTATTCATGCTAATATTTAAAAAAAAATTTAAAAGATTTTGATCTAATTTTGGGTATAAAATTTAATTTTGATTAATTATTGTTATATTACTGGAAAAAAAGTCCTTAGTTTTAACATGTTTTGTATTAAGTGATCAAATATCTTTTTTCTGATTTTTTACAAAATATTTGAGCCCATAACTTTTTAAAAATTATATAATACAGACCTTATTTCTTGCAAGTGCATAGGAACTATATAGAGGAATATTTATGGTATATATGAAGAAAATTAGATGAGTGGTTTTGATATTAGGTGGTCTTGAAGTGTGAAAATAGGTTTTTAATATAAAAATTGAGGTTTTTCCTTAATTTCTCAAAGGAACAAAGTCAAAAAAGACCCAGTTTTCGGCTTGGTAGGAGATCTTGGGGACATCTAACATTATGCCGAATTTTGGATTCCTAGGTCTTACGGTTTCAAAACGTGCCACATCTATGGATGGCTGGACGACCAACAATGGACCACGACTATAGCTCAGATGACTTATAGTCTGCTGAGCTAAAAATTGTATTTGTCTCGGATCTGATTAAAATCCATGTGACATTGTTTCAGGTCAGCAAACAGAATTTGCTCAAAGGTATTGAAATTGATTCATGTATTTGTTGGGAGTTTTCAGAAGGGTCTTCCTCAAAGATAATCAGACAACCACCTGTAGGGTAATCTTTGTAGCTCAGCTGAGTAAAACAGGACACTTTTCTCATTTAACATTTATGTCACCTACCCTGCCATGTCATCATCTCCAATCAACGGTACTGGCATCGGGGAGCTGAAGATCAGATCCTCCTCTCCACTCATGGGGATGTAAGGCGCTCGCATCTCCATGGTGATCTCCTGAAATATTAAATATGAGACATGTCAGCATAAACAGAACATTGAGGCTCATATCTCCATGGTGATCTCATGAAATATTACATGACAGACATGTCAGCATAAAAAGAACATAGAGGCTCTCATCTTCATCGTGATCTCCTGAAATATTACATAACTGACATATCAACAGCAACAGAACATTGAGGCTCGCACCTCCATGGTGATCTCCTGAAATATTACATAACAGACATGTAAGAATAAACAGAACATTGAGGCTCACATCTCCATCCTGAAATATTACATAACAGACATGTCAGCATAAACAGAACATTAAGGCTCACATCTCCATCCTGAAATATTACATAACAGACATGTCAGCATAAACAGAACATTAAGGCTCACATCTCCATCCTGAAATATTACATAACAGACATGTCAGCATAAACAGAACATTAAGGCTCACATCTCCATCCTGAAATATTACATAACAGACATGTCAGCATAAACAGATCATTCAGGCTCACATCTCCATCCTGAAATATTACATAACAGACATGTCAGCAAAAAACAGAACATTGAGGCTCACATCTCTATCTTGATCTCCTGACATATGAGATGAAAGACATGTCAGCACATAGAGTAAATCACGACTTAGACCTAAAATGACTTTAGATACTGTACTACCAAAACACAAGAAGGTCCAAATCATGTATGTTACATGTGCCAGTGATAAATGTTTCCTTGTAAGGCTCTGATATGCTATTAATAATCTGGTGTACAGTGATATGAATACAGTGTTATCGATTGTTGCTCGTCATACAGAGGTGTTTATACTGAAGAATAAACAAACATCTTGATTAACAGTCACAACACTGCCTGCTGAGTGTAATATAGAATAGACCATGTTGGGGAGGTTTACCCCCTGTATATCAGTATACTATACCTCGTCATCATCTACATCGTCTTGGCCTGTGGCCTGGCTGACAGCCTGACTGATTGACAGTAGCTGGTTGATCAAATCGGTGGGGACAGTGCTGCGGTTCTGATAGTCTGGTGGCGTGAAAGCTCGGGATCCCTGAAAGCAGGAAGACATACATTGTGATGAACCCTACAGTCAGTTAAATTCCCTGTTAGCAAACAACAGCATGTTGTAATGATTCCCTAAAGCAACTGACAATATACCCTGTAGAAACTTAATATTAAGATATGCAGATTCCCACAGGCATGAACTAATGTAATGTTTTCCCTGCAGAAATAAAAGGCTTATATGTACACAAATGTGTGAATAAGGTTTATATGTACACAAATGTGTGAATTAGGTTTATATGTACACAAACATGTGAATTAGGTTTATATGTACACAAATGTGTGAATTAGGTTTATATGTACACAAATGTGTGAATTAGGTTTATAGTTTGATACAAAAAGTTCCTTATGAAGATATACCATTTTTGTAGGATCCATGATATGCATCTGACCAGTATTTACCATAAAAACTTTATTAAAGCCTTTCAAAAAGAGCTCACAATGGGTGCATCTGTACTTTACATCCTTCCCACCCACCCCCCTTTCTTTCTTGTAAACAGACAATTTAACTAAATTTTGAAATTTCAAATGCACTTTAATACAAATTATGAGTTAAAAAATTTCCCATTTCCTTTTTCTTCCTGCCATTATTTATTATTTTTTTGGTAAAAACTTAAACAAGGAGAGATCCCTGGGTCAGTCCATACAGTGCTGCCACCTGTTGATTGAAACAGTGACTATGTGTACCTAGTAAGTAGGGGTTAAGTGGTGTGGGAAAACATCATAATCACAATAAAAGGACAAAAATATATTTATATAATCTGTAACTAAGATAACAGTGTAGTAAAATATGCACTGTATAGTTTCAGGTCACTGAAACTGTCAGGAGCCCCATTGTACAGGATGTTAAAAAATTTCAATGACATAAATGATTCTTGGAAAAAGAAAATATCTCTGTGGTCTATAAGAGGAAACCTCAATTTTAGTTTTTTTTTACTGAATGTTAAAAAACATGCTTAGTGTATGAATCACCCTGGACACAAAATAAACACCAACATTTACTGATATAGAGGGCGTATGTGAATTAAAACTATGCTTCTTTTTATATTCCAAGACATACCGGTAATATTATAACATATACAAGGCACTTAAGATTAAGAGATGCCCAAGTGGGGAAATCAGTTTAAACTCTGGTAAGCCAGACCTTCTAGTTTAGGTGTACATACCCACTTTACACTATGAAGAAATAGACCTCTCTCATTTAAAATCATACTGAACCTGAATTTTCAAATATAAAAGAGTTATGATTTACAAATAATAGGTGAGGTATTTTCAGGAAATAATTTCAACTATTGATCATTTACCATTACCAGTTGAAATATATCAATAAAACAGAAATATATCAATAAAACAAAAACAACATCTGAACTAGAATACGGGTAGTCGACAAGCGACTACGTGTATCCGCCTAAATCAGAGTGGAACAGGTGAAGTGAGGCATGGATTGAGTGGCAAGGGGAAATAGAGTGTTGCATATTAGCATGGATGTCCGCAGCCAAATTGTGTTTGTAGGTTCCACCCCCCCCCCCCCCACCACAAAATCCAGAAAGCCATCCAAGTTGTATACATATGCAAAATTTAAGGCAGATAAGTCAAACCACTACATGTATATGAGTGATTTTAGCCCGTGGCAGACCAACAGATGGACGCTGAGCAAAAATGGTTGCAGGTGACGCACCAGTTTTGCGTATGATAAAGAGCTATGTGAGAACTATACACATGCAAAACTTTGGCCCAATCGGTCAAACGGTTCACAAGATATGAGCTTGGATGTCTGCTGCATAAACTAGAATGCAGGTGGCACCACCTGTCATAAAATCAAGAGAGCTGTCGGGGATGTATAAACCTGCAAAATTTTAGGCCGATATGTCAAACCACTGCCGAGATATGAGTGATTTTATCCCGTGGCAGACAAACAGACAGGAGCTGTCCAAAAATGCCTGCAGGTGGCGCCACCAGTTTTGCGTATGATAAAGAGCTATGTGAGATCTATACACATGCAAAATTTTGGCCCAATCAAATGATTCCCGAGATATGAGCTTGGATGTCTGCAGCATAAACTTGAATTTAGGTGGCGCCAACTGTCATAAAATCGGAAAAGCTATCCAGGATGTATATGCATGCCGAATTTCAGGTGAATTAGTCAAGTCACTGCAGAGATATGAGTGATTTTAACCCAAGGCAGACGAACAGATGGACACTGTGCAAACATGGTTGCAGGTGGCGCCACCATTTTTGTGTATGTTATAAAGCTCTCCAAGGGCTACATTTGTGTAAAAAAATTTTCCTGATCGGTCAAACGGTTCCCGAGATATGTGGGTTTATGTGTGGAAACAGACGCACAAACGGACGCAGAGCGCAAAGAAAGGTCAGAGGTCAAAACAAAATTGGGGCGCAGCAGTTCACATGTGACCCGAACATAATCCTGGGTTTCGTAAAATTCCGCCCAGCGGTTACGGAGGAGTTCTCCGGACAGCTACGCCGCGGCGGCGGCGTGCAGCTGAAAACATAGTATCCGCAAAACTCTGTTTTGGCGGATACAATGATTTAATAATTGAAATATTAGTGGTGTGCTAATTCATTGATTAAATCAATGATTGTTCGTTTTCTTTCAAAGTTGATTAAATCAGTTCCATTTTTGCATAATCGATGAAAGGTTTGCACATGCAAAGAATCTACAGAAGCTGTCAGAGATATACAAACAGCAAAGTAACGAACAGCATCGAAATGGAACCTTGTGTAGCTAACAATCTTCCGATGGAAAGTTGACCTTAGATGCTGGTGGACTGATGGTTTTCATAATGAATACCAATGTACATGTCAGACTATTTAGGAGGGTCAATATTTTAGGTACTAGAATACAACAAATTTCAAGGTAATACAGAAAGGACAAAATAATGGATTAATAATCGATCATTGGTCGTTTTTTTTTTTCAATCATCAATTATGGTTTTTCTAAAACTAATTCCTACCACTATGAAACATATGTTAAATGCGTAGTTTTCTAGAGGATATAAAATAGTGCACACATTCTTTAGGCACTTTCAATACTTATATATGAAAAAAAATAAAAAAAGGATTTCAAAGACACATAAATACCTACCGGATTTGTGCTGGGTTCATTCTCTGGGGAGCTGATCTGATCAGACAGACGATAAGCGGTCTCCTGTTTCAAGAGACTGTAGGCCTTCTCGTTGTTAGAGGTTGATGGGCATGGCAGAAGCCCGGGATCTGTAGAAGGCCAAAGTTCAGAGTCAGCAACTGAATAGAAAGTGAAAGGGTTCAGAAGACCTGCGTCAAATGATGTAATAAATAACACATTCATAACGCTTTCACTTTCAATAATTCATTTAGCCGTGACAACCCGATTCTGTAGGCGATAATAATTTGGCTGGTAAGCCTACATGAGTTGTGATACAAGCGATATCGAGGGATGCATCGCAGTGGTTTCTGTCATGTTGCATTCATATTGCGGTAAAACCACCCACAATCCTAACATTATGCTACAGATGATTATTTAACACCAGAGAATATATGTGAACTGACAACTCAAACTGAAACCCAGTCTTTTTGGTAATGAGTCATTTCCTATATCGCCTGCAAGTGCCTGTGCCCTGTAACCTGTGCGAGCGATGATAATGTTCATGCGGTTATAAATTCAACAAACATGCCAAGGGTTAACCAATATGCTGAGTTAAAACAAACTTTTCTCGCTCATGTTTGGTGTAATTAGAAAGTACACAAAAAACGCTAAAGATTGGTCTGATTACTGTTAATTGATAGTGTACCTGTAGGCCATGAGGCGTTGTCAAAAATGATGAAAATATTTGCATCCTCACGAGGCCTCATAACATGTTTCCCAAACCTAGATATAAAGACACTCTGGCAGGCCAGTAATCTGGTTGTAATGTCAGAGGGTCAATATGACGCTATAATTTGTACATATAACAAGTGTATTTCTAATGATCAGCGTTCAGATATAATCATATGACATATACTGGTGGCTGTTATCAGCTGCATTCATGATATTAAATCTTGTTTAAGTGACTTAAATTTTGCTCTTAAACTTTACTAATAGCAAGGTTCTTTTAATGATTCAATAACTTTTGATGGTATATATTAATGTATAATGTGCTTGAATTTATATTTTACAAGAGGGCATTTGAAAGCAAATAAAAGTCATTCAAAGCTGCCAGAGAAAAATTTTATAATATCCCTGGCTGAATAACTGTAGAGTTTTGACACTATGTACATCCATTTAAGTTCATCACTGCAAATCATTATTGTATTTAAATTGTTGAAGTACACACAAACCATCTCTGATATTTTATATTTCATATGCCACATTTTAAAGTACACTTTTAATATAATGTATAAGTGCATTGTTTTATTATTTGTCACTGGCTTATCCACAAAACATACCTTCATCAATCTCAGTCCATTGTTTTGTCAACTTATATTTCACCTATAGACCAAATTTTTAAACTTTAGTCCCAAAAATAGGTAACTGTTCTCTACGATGGTGAACAAGGAACTAAAGGCCTAATAACAAGAGATGAAAACTTTAATGATGTTAATCAATATTTATTTTTTATTTACTTTCTTCTTGATTTTTCTTGATATGGTGGCCAGGGGACATTGCACCTGCTATGAGTTTCAAAGCCCAGTCTGATTATTACATTCTTTTTAGAATATTTATGACAGCAAATCAGCAGCTCCTAAATATATGTTTCTCAGCAAGTGACCATTGAAATTAACCTTCATTAGTATGATTTTAAAGTTGTAAACAACACTATTTTCAGATATATCTATTTAATTCTATATTTGTGAAAATTTTGCCAAATCCCTTTTGATTTCATTGAAGTTTATTAGTCCTAAGCCTAGTTCTCTTATTAAAGCTTACCTAGTGGTTCCTATTTGATAATATATTATAATACATATGATATGTAACAGGGAAACCCATGTAGAACAGACTACAAGTTTAACAAATTATCCACCAGCCATCGTCTGTTGTTTTTTTAAACAGTTTATTTCTGACTAATATCTTTATTCATCCACCACCCTCACCAGCCACCGAGGGCCCTGCTGTTCAGGAAAACAGCTAGGTTATACTGTATTAAATGTAGAAACTGATGACTTACTGGAGTCCTCGTTAAAGGTGAGCGGCATGCAGCCTTCTGCTATTGGTGCAAGATGAGTTAGTTCCTCTTGTCCAGTCTCATCCAGCGCTTTGAAAGTAAGAAACCAATTTACTGATATGACTTATTTACCTCTTCTAATTATTATATGATAAATCTGTTATTTCCTGGTCCTCTAGGTCATAATAAAGCAATTATTATTCATTTCAATATATAGAAAAGTTATCATAAATCAACTCATACCCTGCTCAGGCATCTAATGTGTCTTTCTTGTGAATAAAACATAATTATTTCACTGAAATATTGCAAAAATAAAAAAAAAGCAATAAGTTGAAAGGCATGTTAAGATATAGGTGATTAACTAGAGAATGACAAACCCGCATACCTCCCTGAAGCCCTGGTGGTTTGTAGAACTCCTGGTCCATGTCTTCTGTTCTTGGGGCAAAGATTGTCTCTGTTGAGAATGTCAATCCCTCATGGACCATTTCTGTTTCTTCTGCTTTTAGCTGAGCCTCTGACAATACGCAGTCTCTCTCCTCAATACCACTGTAACAAGGTAGTATATATAATATATGTTAACAGCACACATATACATACATTTATGTATGTGAAAGCCCAGGAAAAAATTTTGAAGAAAAATGCTGACAAGTCTAGCAAAAATCCTGGCCCAAGCTCAGATCAGAATATGGATTGGACAAAATCCTAATCTGGGTTTAATCAATCATAAGCCCTACCGGTTTACAGGTTGAAACATACTGATTTTGTGGGACCGGTTTGCAATAAGTCAAAACCCAATTTCAGTCAAAATATTGGCCTGACGGTATCCTAATCATGATTCTGAATGGCTTAAAATAAGGGCCGTGTGATGTCCAGGTCCTCAAATGGCAGCCTTTTGGCCTTACTCGACTTCTGATGAGTCTTAATTTCTATAATGCACATCCTCTCATTTGTGTTAATCTACGGTAAAATTTTCAAAGCAATCTTTGGACGGTTCTTGAGATATGAGCAAAAGGAATTCCAAGATCACTGCCTGGTTGCTGTATTGTATATGCTATGGGTCTTGACATTTTTTAACAAACATTCTCTTATGGGTGTCAATCTTCAGTAATATATTTCAGCAATTACTTGAATGGTTCTTTGGATACTATGCACAAAAGGAATTCCTAGATTTCAACCAAGTGGCCATATTAGACCTGTGTCTGAAATGCAATAACACACATTCTACCACAGATCACAATCTTTGGTAATATTTTCTTGGCAATTTGTAGCACATTTTCTATATAATGCTTGTGGAGAGCTTGCTGGACAGACAGATGGACAGAGGGATAACCTGATCAGTATAGGGTGCCCACCCTAGGCAGGACCATGAAAAAATGAAAATTTTAAACCAGCCACAATCATAAAACTGTTCGTTTTTTTCCTAATAAAAACAATCTTGAGTCTAACAGGACAAATTTTACAGGACAAATGTTACAGGACAAATTTTACAGGACAAATTTATTCTATCCTTTTCCTCCCTTGTTACCAGATATGTTTTATAACAACATCATTTTGCTTACCATTAACACATTGTCAACTATATATTCAAGCTCTTTTAAAGTATTGGGTTTAGGAGTCCATACATTACTAATCCCTGACCATTTAACACATTGAACATCACAAAACATTTTGTAAATCACTAAATAAAATGTTTATAATGAATGACATACCTGATGACAAAGTGGACACACACAATGCACTGTGGTTTCTCTGTTTTGGAGTTGTATATAACGGTAGCCTGTGTCTGCACCCACGCGTAGCCCCCATGCTTGGCCAGAAAACGATACTGACCCGTCACAGTCTGTCCCTTCAGAAGTACTGTAAAGTAAATAGTAACAACACTGTTAAGTAATAGTCATGTTATCAGAATATTCAATCTGATTAATTCTTTTAAATATGAAATCAAGTAAAGCAAAACTGTCTCTCCAAAAGAGTCAAACATTGGCTACTTAATTCGGTGAAAATGCTCTATTTGCGAATAAGTAAGTAATGTCTGACGTTTACAAAATGAGCTAAACAAGGGGAGTTAAATGTGCCAGTGTTATGGGCTGATTAATGATAATGTGGACAGCAAAGGCTTAAACAAACTGATGTCAACAATTTATACAAATCCATGTCTGGACAACACAACACTACAGATAAAGTCGCCCTACCCCAATCCTCCTTAAAGGAAGTTAAGAAAAACTTGACCTGCCCCCTGAACTTAATTAGATTTCATTCTCTCGATATATGCTAGGATATGTATTTTTTTTAAAGCTACTATATATGATTTCCTATATCAACCATTCATCCAAAAAGCAATAAGTGTGTGAAAAATAAATAAGATTCACAATTAATCAGCTTCAGTTAACAGAATGGTGTAATAAAGTACCTATTTCATCTGGTCCTCAATTAAGTGTAATATCACAAGTTTTTAATGAGAGCATTACAATCAAAATTGACCAGTAAATTTTAATACCCTGATTAAGTTTAGGGGAGGCTTACAGGCATGAACAACATAACATCATGAATATAAATAAAAGTTCAAAGGGATGTTTGACTCTTCAACCTCACCATATTCAAGATACCACAGTTAAAAATTCTAGGGCCAAACAATGACATGGAAATATGTGTTAATGTGTGTGTATTAACCTCCTCAGTTTTAACATATTTCTTAAACTACTGAGTAGCACTGTAAAAATCAAGAGACATAATTAACTGAGAAAACCCTAATTCAAATAGGTACAGTCTGACTGTGTTAATCTTACATGACAGCTACCACAGACATTAAAACGAATGCCCAGACTAAAGTCTTTTGTGGCAAATGTTAATAAAGCTACTTCTACGACCAGCAATCCCAGACGTCTCTAACGATCAACCTCACTGAATGAGAAAATATTATAACAAAGAAACAGCATTATACCCAGGCCCTGAAACCAGACACTATGGCTGCTACAAGTATTACAGCTACGTAAATGTCCATTTATATCCCTCAGCTCAAATGTCCTATAAAACCCAATTTCACTGATTGGTCAGGCCAGGTCTTTGCTAGTCTTTAACAAGTTGATTGCATCTCCGAAATGAGCCGTGCCCCGAAAACAATTACCTATTTCTACCTGCCATTACAATCATGCCCTCGTGATTTGAATGACCTTCCATTATCTTGCAATTGTTAACACAGCCGGATGGCCCTCCATGAAACCATTGCTTTGTTAATAGCAGAGACTCGCTAGGATACTTGTGACAATATTTTAACTGCCTGCTTCACAAAGAATAACCATAACTGTACAGACTGCGAAATAAACATCACGCCTTTACCAAGTCCAAGACTGATATTGCATATATACAGAAAACCAAGCTGTATTTTGGGTATTCTGCAAGTAGGAAAAATTATCTTAAATAGTGAATATAGACTCAGTAGGCATTTATACTGAACTGATGGGCCTCCTTTGTGTCCTGACAAAAGTCATAAAGAGAACTGCGCTGGAATGACCATCCATCTGACTGCATTGGTATCCCTGTAAACAGGTGGTAATCTTATCATAAGGTGACAAGTGAAGAATTAAAACTTAAGAATATATGTGCACAAACCAAAGCATTTATCCCATCTTTATGGTAACTGCCTCCATTCCCTGTGCTCAGGACTTTGCTTGCTGTCACATACACTGTGTAAATTCAATACACATGAACAGTGATTTACCAATATGCTGAGTTATAACAGAACCTTTTTCACACATGGTGATGTTGTTAGCAACTAAACAATCACATTTGTTGGTGGTCTGGTTTATTTTAAGTAACAGCATAGTCAAAAGCATTGTTAAATATCTGCATCAAAATTTAAGCTGTGGTTCTTGACATTGGAAGATATGCTACTCTGACAACTTGATATCCTCTGACATCTCAGGAGTGAGATGCCACTAATTACTGTACACAAGCTTCAAATATAAACGTTTTTTTTTTCATGAATATCTTGCAATGGTGTGAAAATCCAGCTATCCTCATCTGAATGCAGCTTTAAATTACCAGACCTTATACTGAGCGCCACTATAGTTCTGTCAAATGAAGGTAGGTTAGGTCACCACTCAAAACAGGTACATACTGGGGCTAGGGAGGTTTTTTGTCAATGATAAGATCGACAAAGATCTTTCATATTCATATTTATGGCTGCATTGACACTTCAGTTTCATCTGGCCTATGAGAGGTTTTATATTATATTGAAAAAAGAGCTACAGATTTCCTTATGTGCAGTGATAAGAAATATGACTGTGCATCTGACAATCCACTGCTGCATGTCTAAAATTCTAAACAAATACCAACATCTTTTATTCTGTTATCATTTTAATCAATTTTCCTGAATATGAAGAATACTGTGGTTCCTATGTGAACATCTAAGTCCTAACCACGGTCATATTCCCAGTCAGGGACTGCTAAGGTCATGTCTTAGTCAGAATGGTTGAAAAACCATATCCACTTCAGAGTCCAGGGGTACATTAATGACTTTAAAAAATATATGGTGGCAGTGTGCATTTATATACTATTGCTGAAATTAAAACAGTCGAATATTAGAGCAAAATCTTCTCTAAATAGGCAATCATCCCACCAATTGAATCTATGTGAGAGGTTAACTAGTCTATCATTACCACATCACAACTCATCAAAAGTTCCTTAGAATCCAGGGGCGTAGGTTTAATTATCACCAGTAATTTCCGAAATCACACAGAGGTGGTGATAAACGTCTCACCTTGTGCTAATCAGTGCGTTCTTTTTACAACCCAAGGCAAGGTGAAGCCCTCAAAGACACTTATCAGTAAATGTGCTGCCCCTTGACCAAACATGAGAGATGGAGACATGAAAAGGTCATTATTAAATGAACAGAACCACCAAAGGGATGTCTCACTATAATAAAAGCAGCAAAACCAACCTCCCACAGGGAAGCGACAAACATGCTTACTCATAACTCAGTTTTACTTTTAGCAGTCAGACTTGATAAAACATTATCAGGCTTGATATGATGATATGGTACTGTTTCTGGTGATGATAACATGATAACATACACGTCTGTTACACCAGCATACACATATAAAAGCATCTTTTTTAAATGAAAACTGGTAGTAGAAAGATTTGAATATTTGACTTGGGGGATGAAAGATGAGGACCAATGATACAACATGATTATGAGCTTTATGAAAATCATAAAACAGCTTTCATGTCACATATAAAAATGAATGAAAAATAATCTGGTCGTTACAAAGTTTTGAATCTGATCTGTAAGTATTTTGATAAGCCTTTCAGCTGGAAAAGTCTTAATGCTATAAAGAAAAAAATAACACCATAATATTTTGGAGTTATAGCTATAATTTGACTTTTATTCAAAAACCCATAATTTCTTGCATACCAACATAACTTGCAAATAATAGTTTCCGGTAATACCAAATTAACAATATAAGCACAGTCAAGTGAACATGGTAAATAAAAGTAAATAAAAACACCTCCACATCAATAAATACAACCTTTACCAAGACATAATCATGTGAGACATGCCTTGAGCATATTAGCAGAGAAACATAAGGTTTGAATTAATCATTTGTATGAATAATATAAAGTTATACAATAAATATATGAATTAGTTAAATTTGATAATAATTAGAGGATTTGGCCTGAGAATTGTTCTACTTTGTATTCAGAGTAGGAAGCTGGGGACACTTGACCAAGTCAAATACTCTGGAGGCTGGTAAAGGGTGTAATTTTGTCCTGCTATTGGTAAATATATACAACAAAACCAGAACGCCTGTTTTTGATTAACACACACTGCTGATGGCATATTTTCATGGCCGCTGGTTGAGCTGTCTGAACCACAGGAACCCCACTAACAGTTATCAAATTAAAGCAACATATGGAAAACATAAGCGTGGCTGTTGAAAAGACTCCTAGTGTTGTCATGAAACTGTTTAATATACCATGAGAAGTCTCCTGTTTTAATGAGGAAAACAGGTCCCTGCAATGACCAAAGAAAGGCAATTTATTGGATAAAAATCTTTAATTTGGTTTGTTAATAATATTTTACTGCTAATTGGATTTAAAAACTTGATTTCAACAAAACTTATGTAAGCTCTTAAAATATATAGAACAAATGTTTGCAACTGAAACTTTATGTTTACTTTTGCAATATTTGTAACACGGTTAACATGGAAAAAAAGTCCACAGGGTTAACATGGGGAAATTTCCAATTGGTTTACATGAGAAATATGCATGACCACAGGGTTAATATAGGGAAAATGTCCACATAAACATGGGAAATATTAGATATATAAATTGTCTATCTAGAGTCATTCAACAGATTATTACAAGTTTCCAATTTATATTTTTCATTTTTCATGAATATGTTATTAACACCTGTGTGTTCAATGAAAATTTCTGCATGGTTCTGGGATAATGTACATCATGTGTTAAATCTGGGGTTGACCACTGGATTTATGGCAATTGCTGTTGATTAACAGACAATTACACAGGATCAAGATTTTATCAATTTACTTTCAAATGTATTTGTTTAAATTCTGTAGGAAAACTGCAAAAAAATACTTTCTGTTGTAACCCAGATACAGTGATAAGTCGATATCAGAGAGATCATCTTAGGTTCAAGAGATAATAAAGGTAGGTCTTTAATGTTAAAACATGACCTAAATTTTCAAGGATTTATGGCTTAATTGTGGCTTTCACACAAGCAAGGTGACTGAATTACCTGACTCTGAGATTTAACTTTAGTATATGTAATAACTGGTGTCACCATACTGAAAGCACCCCATCCAATATTAATCTTATTGTCAGTTCCCCATGTTAAATTTGTGGAAGGTTACAAGGTTTTAGTAGACACATTTTGGATGATTTGACCTTGAAGATTCATCAAAGAACATGGTTGAACAATTGGTGTTTCAAATTTGAAGAAAAAATATGCTACACTTCAAAAGATATTAGTAGATACAATTTAATTTTCAAAAGTTATAGTGTTCATGCTTATTTGAACTTGAAGATCAACGGTCAAGGTCACTAGTTTTCTAACTTGTCCGAGATATTGGTAGAAACAATTTAAATTTAGAGTTTCTTGAAAAGTGTTGATCCATTCAAAAGTTATTGCTTTCACAAGAAATGACACAGACGGTATCAACAACAGTGATGACAGACCAAACACTATAGGTCTCCCATGGGAGGGGAAACATAGTTTTCCCATGGACATTTTTGCCATGTTAACCCTGTGGACTTTTTTCCATTCAACCTTGTGGAAATTTTCCCATGTTAACCCTTGGGACATTTCCCACATCTAAACCTTCTAAACATCTTTTGCATGTTAACTACCGTAAAAGTCGTTGCAGAAGTTGCGACTTGTACTAGGAAATCAAAATCTAAGGACCAGAATTTTCTAGCAAAGTCGGGGTGTGACTTGAAATACGTACGTATCCCATTTCAGTCAGCTTTCCCGGTACATGGAAAGACGTCAGTTGAGCGATAATCGACGATACCTTTAACCAGTGCTTTGTGAAACGTCTTTCCCTAATAATTTATACTTTTAACCATCTCTTATGCCTTATATTTTGTGAACTGACAGAATTTTCATTTTATTAACATTATATGCAAATTTTAAATTTGCCCAGTTCAAGGCCTTGTGACAAGTCGCAATTCAAGTGACACTTCCTAATCAACGTTACTGTTATATCATGAGTCAATTTGATGCATATGCCAGTCTACCGCTCTTTGATGTAAATTTTCTTTCCTTTAACTTTATAAGTATGCTTGTCATAATGAAAAACTTGCGGTTCCTTATCCGTTTATGCATGTAAAGTTGCGTCACATTCAAGCTTGATCCACAACAGACACGTCGTGAACTCTTTTGCCTGCCCGGTTGATCGCTGAATACCAGCTGACCTTTGAAGCCGTGTAGCGGAAGTTCAAGCCTGGGCTCACCCGTGCAATGACCTTAACATCCCATGTCAACTAAGCCTTCTGTGATTGATATACACAGTTATAAACTCTCATATTAAGAACCATTAGGTCACTATCACCATCTTGTGGTTTTCAAGCATTTTGGATAACAATGTTATAACGTTTCACATATTGACATTTTTCCCTATATAAACTGTGGTCAATTTCCCTATGTTTACCCTGTTGACAGTTTCACCTGTGTTAGCTGTTGACAATTTCCCCATATTAAAACTGTTGATATTTCCCCCATGTTAACTGTAAACAATTTTTCCATGTTAACCCTGTTGACATTTTTCTATATGTTGACTGTGGATGATTTAATCATGTTAACCTTGGTGACATTTTTCTATATGTTGACTGTGGATGATTTAATCATGTTAACCCTGGTGACATTTTTCTATATGTTGACTGTGGATGATTTAATCATGTTAACCTTGGTGACATTTTCTACCTTCTTTACCCTGTGGAAAAATTTCCCAAGGTAACATTTTTCTGCATGTTAACCATGTGGAATTTTTCCCCACATTTAAGCCTATGCATATTACACCCATGTTAACCTTGTGGGTATTTCTCCTTATATTACCAAATGGACAATTTTTTCCAGGGGTATTTTGTCTGCTAGCACTTTGTTTTATGTGAAGTGTAATGTGGTTAATTTTCAATGTTCCTCCAGATTCTTCCATCAGACCAGAATAAAACACTTCATTATTTTTCTTTTGACACAGGATAAAATCAAATCAATCATGGGCTTTGTATGAACTGTCAGGAATGATAACTGCTGCTGCAGAAACATCAGGAGATGTTACTGAGGGTACTTGCTGCACAAAAAAAAAAACAGAATGAGCCCCTAAATTAACTTATACAAGCATAATAACTCCAGATTTATCTGTTCTGGCTCAGGTCTTGTCGTCCTGTCTAGTCAGTGCAGCTTCCAGGATACAGTTGTTTGAGGGAGGTTGCATAACCTATGATGTAAGATGTAAGGGCATGTTAATAAAACCAAAAAACTACAATGTACTGGTGTCTGGCAATTTACCTGCACCAAATAAACCTGCAGCAATAGACATACCATCACTGTATTGCAGTAACATATGGCTCCGTGGTCAAATATTATCTGTTTGCACCTCATAACACTCATCTACATCTTCTACATCTAGCTAGTTTTACATATAATTGAGTACACAAGGAAAACAAAAACCAAGAGGTGGTCCTGGTATTCATATTTGAGCATCAGGCCTGCTCTTTTTCCCTTTCTTTGATGTATCTCCAAGATTTTCAAGTGCATTTTAAATGTACTCTACAATCTTTTTCTTGGAAGAGTTTGCCCTCAAGATCTGTGTACAACATATATACATTTCATATTTTCAAGCCATCTTAAACACATGACAACACATAAAACACGGGTTAACGGACAAGTAGGTTTAGTCTCTGTGTTGTTTGTGTAGAGCCTTGGTGACAAAGTTCTCCATCTCTATTATGTTCAAATCTTTTAATATTCACTCTATTCTTCTTTCACTTATTTCTAATACCATGTAAAAATTATCAGTTAATTTCTTAATTAAATCAAGCATCTAATTTTTCATAGAAGAATGAATTTACCTAAAATAGCACATGTTAAACCTAATTTACCAGGAAATAGATACTTCTAACTGGTATAAAAAACAGTGAAATAGCTGATTCTGAATTTCTAATTAAAATGACCATTAATCCTTCACTTTATTAGTAATTCTCTATTACTATCCTAGCTTATTAACGAGCTTTGAGTTCTGCACAGACTACCAGAAGGTTTGCATACAATACACATGTAAAAAATATACAAATGATAGAATGATGGCATTTACTGCGTTTGACCTTGGCACCCTCTGCAGGGCCTGAAAGCAGCTGACTTATAAATCAGTGTCTTGTTAATTCAACCAGACCAGTTGTCAAAACAGAAATCTGATACCACTAACAGTTTTGTACTGGATTTTTCAAACATCGTGCCATGTCACTGGCATAGAAATCACAGAATCAACGTATTTATATCCAGCATGTGGATTTCATGTGTACAAGTAATTCTGCAGACATTTAGCCAGTTTTGATAAGCACGCAAACATTTAATCTGGACAGTGTTATTTCCAAAGGGATAAAAAATCCCCATTACCAAGCCAGGCTTGGCCTACTTCAGAGAAGGTTCAATGCTCGACACAACACAAGACTGATCAACGTGTACACAACAAGTGGCAGCTTACATAACCAACAGCTATCAGCTAACTTGTTTGTGGCATCAAGTTACAAGCTGGTATAAACAAGATATAAGTACGCAACACTTACTGTGCCTGTCTGTACTGTCAGCTTGATACAGGGGCCTTATATTTGCTTTCTGGCTTGAAATGTATGAATTTTGCATTTTTCTTGTAAATTATTCAGGGAACTCGCTGCATATTTAATCAATATATTCCTAAACCGCCTGTAAACATGAAATCCCCTGTTTTTACATTTCAAACCTTAGAATACACATGACAAAGGGAGGAGATCTTGAACACATTTTGATAAATTTTCTTTCCTAACAGAGATTCATTTGTAGGTGTGATTTTTTCTGAGATTAACATCTCTCACTTTTTGCTGCATGTCTGTTTCTATACTTGTCTCCATCTGTCTGTCTCTCCCTCTCACACATACACACACACACACACACACACACACACAAAGTCACACCCATACACATTTATACATACACCACCTACACTTACCTGTGCCTGAGTATCCAATCATATTCTGACCAAAACATTAATTAAATAATATTTCCTGTAATTAATAATGTTAAAATAACATATAAAAACTATAGAGAAAATTTTAAATCACTACTGGCAACAGGAATATAACTGAAGTCCCACTGAATATTAAAGCCTGCTCCAAAAATTATAAATTAAAAACTCACAATTCTTGTAGGCCTTCTCGAGTTCTTCAGAATCGAGCGCATGGTGGTAACTGTATAGAGATTTACGTAGCAGTTCATGTGGTGAGAAGCCCAGAAGTTCCTCAACCCTGTAACAATATGAGATAACATGAAAATACCCCAACTCTGTAACAACAAGAGATAACAGGAAAATACCTCAACCCTGTAACATTATGAGATAACAAAATACCCCAACTCTGTAACAAAAAGAGATAACAGGAAAATACCTCAACCCTGTAACAACAAGAGATAACATAAAATACCCCAACTCTGTAACAACAAGAGATAACAGGAAAATACCTCAACCCTGCAACAATATGAGATAACATCAAATACCCCAACTCTGTAACAACAAGAGATAACAGGAAAATACCTCAACCCTGTAACAATATGAGATAACATAAAATACCCCAACCCTGTAACAACAAGAGATAACATTAAAATAAACACTTGATCTTAGATAAAGTTTGTAACCATTACTCTTCAACTAATTCAGCTTTAAACCAATGTGGGCATACATATGTGAACTTGCAGAAGTTTCCAAGGGTAAAAGACACTGGACTGACAATACCCACCCCCTCCCCTGTCCCACACACAAACATCTTCTCAACAAAGATGCTTAATCTCATTTTACTATAAAACCTTTCAGCTCAGACAGCAGATATGTGTGAAAATAGCCCCTGTGCTGATTCTGTCATGAATAAACACATACATATATACACTTAAAAACATGTGGGTTTACACAATTATAAAGTCACACTTCATTTGTTTATGTGCATAAACTTTTTTAAGCTTAACCTGGATCTTCATACATATTATTGAAAGGGAAAAAAAACATGAAGTTCATCTGTGTAAAAACTTGTATTATATTAATAACATTGGAACATTTTTATCTGTTAAAAAGTAGCATTGTCTATAGTACTTTGCATTTAGTAGGTACATTGTTGAAGTAAGCAAGAATAAAGGACAGGTTCATGTTGCTGAGGATAATAAATGGGCGGGTTTGGACTGGGGAGAATTTTGACACTGAAACATATTATACCCTCCCTCTATTATGATAACAAATATTTAGTGATTTTACTGATTAATTACTCAGTTTACCAAAAATTTTCCATGACTGTTTATAAAACTGATAAAGACTGACACTTATACGCCAGATTCAAAGTACATTTATGAACACTAATGAATGTGACCCAACTAGTTCTTGTATCATGCATGTTATTCAAGTACCTTGATGAATTAAATGATAATTATCATTTCTTTGGTGGTGGTGGTGGTGGTGGTGGAAAAGTTCATATCCTGAAAGAAAAACTTTATTTACTTTATGGTCCCTGCCTTGGAATTTTCCAAATAAATGAGATGAAAAATTGGCTATATGCATGGTCCCCACCTGAGCCTGCACTGATAGTGATAAGCTTGATGAACAAGTACAAATGCCTGTTTTTTATTTAGATGTACGCACCACCAGAAGTTCACAGAAATGCACTGTCATCCTAGAAAAGTGTATATTTACTTATTGTATGGCTGGGGTTAACTGCTGCTCCAGGCATTCAGTACTAATGTAGGGGTTAGAGTGGTTCTGTACCTAGGACTACAAAACCGGGTGTAATCTACAACAACTGCAGGCAAATAAAAGTTGTCAGAACGTGACCATTTAATAGCACTGGTCTGACCCTGATGATAATAATAGCAATATATACAGGTTATAAACTCACTAATGCAGGGAGTAGCTTTATGATTTGTTTGCTGACTGTAATAATTAAGAACTCAGCATCAAATGATTAGTTCCCACGATGACTAGGCAATCCTTCAACCTCCATCATCCCAGTAGTTTATAACATTATGACCAGTATCAGTGCCAAATGAAAAAAAAAATATTATATCTGACCAAAAAGTTACAGATGAATAGCTGCAGATGTGATTTTTATCATTGTTCTTGTGGAAATGTTTCAGTCCTAGTAACGATATCCCTTTCATATTCTGTACAGAGAATATTTATCATGTTTATCAAATGTGTCATCATATGTTAGTTAATTGATGTGGAAAGTAAAGAGCACAGATAGAGTTGGAGTATGACACAGATTTATTTCTATTATTTCACAATGAAACAGTAAATTTTAACTCTCAAATTTATGTGTGGTATGATTATTGTTACTTATGACATGACTCCCCATCTTCATGTGATGAATATTATACACTAAGTAAAATATGTCAAGCACACAGAGTGAATTTGTACCTTTTCAGCATATCTTGCAAACACATTAAAAATAAATTCTTAAAAAAGCATATAACTGACCATCTGAGAGAAAACTATATTTGAAATCAGAATATGCAAAGGCAGACTACAGACTAAAAAAAGAGGGAAAACTGAATGTTCACATACCTGTCATCAACATATGAGAAGCTCATGTCCATGTTGTGCCGACTGAGGAAAGTATTTGTGTCAAGTGGGGTCTCGATGTTAGATGGGTGGGGAATGGACTCTGCCACCAACACCACACAACTCAAGGTTGGGTCAGAGGTCACACCAGACATAAATCCTGGAGCATTTTTGGGAGTCACCAAGTGACCAGAGCATTTGACCACCTGTAGAACAACAAATTTTATACTCTTGTCAAATACAGGATTATTATTTGTGTGCTTGTTTTCTTGTATTAGAAAAGTGCTCATTTTTTTAACTTCTTTCTTTAGTTTTCTGTTTTAGCTAATCTTTATTTAACTTGTCACTTGTGCCACAGATTCTTGACTGCACTGAATCAGGGTTCAGGCTGGACTGAATCCTAATCTGGATTAGGTCTGGACCATTCGTCGATTGGTCCAGACCAATCAGGAATTGGTCCAGACCAAATTCCGATTGGAATTCTGTTCAGTCCAAACCCTGATCGGGGTCTAGTCCAGCCGAACTCCTGATTCAGACTGCGAGTTGACATTATACTAAATAACACCTGCTGCACATACTTCAGATTAAATCAAGGAAAACACACCTCAGTTCAGCTTTCTCATAAACATAAATCTAATTTTATCATGACAAAATTTTATTTATGCAAAGCTTCAAATACATAAGTAGTATAACAAGTGAATATTAGTAGGACTGGTAGCTGACATGAATTAATTAATGGAATAAAAGAATACTACTGACTTTTGTGGCACAAGTTAACCTTTGGAAAAAAAATTCTAAATATGTTTAACTTGATAGATAAAATTTTTTCTGGCTAGTATTTACCTGTATGCATCATGTATGGATGAATCAAAATAATTAAATTTCTGTTTTTAAAATAAAAACATTTTATAAATATAAACAAGGGACCCATGGGTCACGGCGCTCAGCTGTTATATATGATAAAAAAATATGATTTGCAAATGAGGCCGTGCTGGTTTTGTGTGGTAATAAATATTAGCTGTATTATGAGTTGTTGGTGTTTAGCTTATGTATGATTTTGATAGTATCTTTGGAGACAGGGAAGAGGATTGATTTCATTTATTTTATTAACAATGAGAGTGCTATTGTCACACAGATTTTGACTTGGCCATATAACTTATAAGCAGCACATATAATATAAGAGTTTAACTATTTATTAAAATTTAATAACAAATATTGTGCCATATATAATTTTTATTAAAAATAATAAGAGAATCATGATTTTTTCAAATAAGATATAACTGAAATGATTATTAAAATAATATTATAGAATATATTCATGAATGCATTCGTAAATACATTTTTAAAGTATTTGCACTGGTATTCAAATACTTTCATTTTTACCTGAATTCCATGCATTCTTATGCAAGAAATTTTACAATGATTCATATTTGTATTCAAATACATTTGGAAAGTATTCTCACCATTTCTGGTATTTATTCAGTTTTAGCCAAACAATGATATTGAGAATCCAGAATAAACAAAATTCACAAATTTAAATAATGATCATAAGTACCTTGTTTTAGGGCTTTAATTTATATTAAAAAAAAATAAATGTAATATATTTACTTTGGACTACTTTCACATCAATCTACACACTAGACACAGTAGGAATCTAGATTAATATTATCAACTGCATCTTTGTCTATCATTAATTTCCTTCATATGATCCCTAATGATTAGTAATGAATAATATGGTTTATTTTTTTATCATTAAAATTGAACTGAAAAATACCATAGGTGACTGCATGGTGTTATTTGGAATAACATTGAGATTGACATTCTATCCATCCATACAAGATTCTTACATTATCAGTAACAGTTAATTTCCTGTTACTCATCAACTAACAAATTCCTTTTCTATTAATTTTTCTGTTATTTGTTATTAAAAACCAATAAAAATTTATTAATTTATTGTTTATTGTTATGTTGTTGGTAATAACAACTACTAGATGAGTTGGGTTGGATACCTGGATCAACTGTAGCTGGCCATAAGCTGCCAGGCTGCCCTACTTGGTTGGAGAAGTTTCCGCTTTGCCGAGCAGCTACAGGTTGCTGGGGTCATGACCTCAGCCCTGCGGGCTCCTTAAGCATAATTTTGATTGCCGATAGACGTGATGCCAATCCAAGCCAAGTCCGTAGTATCCCAGGGGCCGCCAGCGTTTTATCCACACCGTGAGACATGGAAAGCTACATCATCCACAGCCGCAAAGGAAGAAGCGGCATGCATTCCCTCCGCCGATCTCAGCAGCCAAGTTCCAGCGTAGTCAATCGAGAGCCGAATCCGTCCGAAGAAACGACAGAGCTTTGAGAGTTTTGTGCCCTTTTACTTGCGGTTTCTGCCATTTAGACAGTGTTTGCAAGTTTGCAAGTTTTTTTCGTCATCAGCCTGCCCCACTGTATGCCTCACCTCAAGCGTGCATAATTTGCTCAAAGGTCAACAAAGTCAACATACAGGTGACTGAAGAGGGGCTGGAGAGAGCCTGGGTCTCACATGGTTTCATTAAAACAGTAATAAAAGCTACATTTTTGGCCAATTTCTTTCAACTTTCTAAACTAAAAAGCTGAAATCCTTATGTGTGCATGATATGAAAATTATATCAACAGTGCTCACAGGAAACAAATGTGCCATGGTCAAAGTTGGGCAAAATTTAAGTTACTAATTCAATATTTATACTAATAACTTATAAAATTTGAAAAATTCAGAACAAATTTTGGTTTTGAATCAAATCTTGATTAAATAATGTTACATCCCTGACAAAAAATCTCTAGCTTCAGCAATCCTCTTGTTCAGGGAGTAAATATATTTCTTGATTTTTTACAAAGTGCATAATGTTGGGGCCCATAACTTAAAACAGTTACGCAATACTGACATCATTTCTGGCATGTGCATAGCGAATGTATAGAAAAATATGTATATTATAAATGATCAAAGTCAGATCAGTGGTTTTGATATTAGGCAGTCTTGAAGTGTAACAATGAAGTTTTTCATTAATATCTCGAAGAAATTAAGTCCTAGTGACCAAATTCTTGGCAAGGTAGAGGATTTTGGAGACATCTAACTGTATGCATAATTTTAGGAACTGAGAGCTGAAGCTTGGGAGCTGAGCTGAGCTCTAGCAAACAATATGTGACATGGTGCCTGAAAACTTGAATAAAATCTACAGTTTTTGATCAACTGGTTTCAAATTTTTGGTGTTAACAGATGAAATGCTAACAAAAATATGCTGTGAAAATTAAATCCACAGCAGTTACAGGAAAAAAACGTGCCATGGTCAAATTTGGGCAAAATTTAAGGTACCAATTTTTTATTTTTGCTAATATTTAAAAAAAAAGATTTTGATCTTATTTTTGGTATACAATTTAATTTTGATTATTTAAAGTTATATTACTGGAAAAAAGTCCTTAGGCCATCCTTAAAATATTCTCTGTTGGGGCTAACCCGGCCAGTCGAGTTTTTTGGCTGCGGCTGAAAATTATTTTTGACATATCTGCAATTTAATATTTTTTTGTATGAACTCCTGCAAGCACGTCTGGGCCCGTAAAAACTGCCTTCAAGTAGTAGAAAAATAGCCCTTCTATTACATTCTTAGATGCCCTTAATTTCCCTAATGAAAAGTATTACCCGATGTTGCCGGTCGTTTAATTTGAGCCCTAAAAATTAGTCAGTTTGTGCCTATATATACGTGGAACGATCGTTATACTCGTGCGCGAGAGAAGAAAAACCGCCGGGAAACCGCCATCAAATTTTGTTATTCTGACGAAACAGGCCGATAAAAATATTGTGCAATTAGAAATGGTTCTTATTTGATTACAAATAAAGCTGACGCTTATCGCTGTTGCATTAAATGAAAGTTCTCTCGACATTCATACTGTCAACCGACCAATGTTGACATTTAAACCATGTGACACGTCCATTTGCATAAACACGACCTTCTTTTTTAGGTTGTGTTTCTTTTTAACTGCCTTTGTTAAATTATTTCATTTTATTAATTGCCTTTAAAACAAACAGATATTTTCTGACCGTGCGGCATTTCTTGTTTAGACGTAGACAAGATAGAGATCAACATTGCTCGCTCAGTCATTAATTACAGAAAAATAAAAAATGTCCAGCATTACTTCCATTAGGCACCGTGCCTCTCATTGGTATTTTGTTTGTTTGTTTGTTTGTTTGTTTGTTTCTGATGCATTTTGCTGGTACCTCATTTACAAGAGGTTTTAAAAAGTCAAGAAAGTAACAATAGATTGGCAAAAATATATTGAGAAATAAGACTTAATGTCCATGAGTAATCTTACAAATATTATAGTATGACCTGTCAGATGCAAAAAGTCAATACCAATGAAATTTTGTTTTATAATAATCAAGTGGGGCATCTGATAACTAGCAATGAAGAGCAAACAAATATGACCTAGATTTTAAAACCAAAAACAAATAGAAATGAATACTCCTAAGCCTTTGGGCAGTTAATGTTATATAATAGATCATGAATGGTTAATTATATTTTTAGCTTTCAATTACTTTTTTTTCATTTTTACCAAAAAATATAAGGGCCTTTAATTTTTCTTGCGGGCCTGTGAAACCTGTATGCATGTCAGCAGTAGTGCTAATTGTTATAAAATGAAAGTCCATGCTGGTAGTGAAGTTTAAATAAAACACTGGAGTCTCAGGGCCTGTATTTTGACTTTTTTTTTTGTTTTTTAAACTTTTGCATGAAATGTCATGCACAATAAGGACTGTATATTGGCGATGCCATTCAAAATCACATACTGGCTGTCAAAGGCATCTGCAGAAGGTGAGTGGCATAATCAGGGTACGTCCAATATATGGGTTTATCTTTTAAATATGTACAGTTTTTCATATATTTGTATAAACATTTTATATATTCTACTACCTTATAAGGCATTGACTTTAATTAATAAAGAGTTAATTTATTACCATCCTTCTTAATTATACCTCTTCATTTGCAAAGGAAATCTCAAATCGTACTCATTCATAAAATTCTGGCACTCACATACAACACAAAATAAATGAGATATACATCAGTTATAATGCTTCCATGATAACATGCTTGACCATTATTGGAAAAGTACTTGATCACTTTTCAAATATGTGAATATTTGACATGTACATGTACAAAGCATATTCTAAAACATTTTGAACCCGAGTACAAGATTTTAAGCATGTAATAAAACACAAAATCTATTCAGAGATACCTTGTTGTACATGTTGAATGGAATACGGGTATATGTACTATGACATACACCTCACATATGCAAAAACCGGTAAAAAAAGGTGTAGTAAACTCCAGATCCTCCTTTAAAAAAAATATTTTTCCTCCCTACCTGATGACTTTTTTGGGACCAATGTTAGCCCCAACACAAAAATTTTTAAGGATGGCCTTTGCTTTAACATGTTTTGTGTTAAGTGATCAAACATCTTTCCTGATTTTTTACAAAATGCATTATGTTTGGACCCATAACTTTTTAAAATTATATAATACAGACCTAATTTCTGGCATGTCCATAGGAACTATACAGAGAAATATTTACGGTAAATATGAGGAAAAACAGATGAGTGGTTTTGATATTAGGCAGTCATGAAGTTTGAAAATAGGTTTTAAATTTAAAAAATTGAGGTTTTTCCTTAATTTCTCAAAGGATAGAAGTCGCAAAGACCCAGTTTTCGGCTTGGTAGGAGATCTTGGGGACATCTAACATTATGCTGAATTCTGGATTCCTAGGTCTTACAGTTTCAAAACATGCCACATCTACGGACGGACGGACGGACAGACAGACGGACGGACAATGGACCACGACTATAGCTCAGATGACTTGTAGTCAGCTGAGCTAAAAATTTTACATTTTTTAATAATTAAAAAGAGCCTTGAGGACAAGAAGTTAGCAAGTAGATATAGTTATGAGCTGGATCAGGGGTATGGATTGCCATAACCTTTAACTGATTAAACAGGAAGTCATTCTCTTTGTTATTAATTGAAGATCAGGATTGAGACTGACTGAATCCAGATTGGGCTTTGGTCTGGACCGACCTCAGATTGGTTGAGACCAGGATCTAGGGCTTGCCATATATAAACAAGAATAATGCTGTCAAGTCAGTAACCCCAAGAGTCAAAATCATGTCTGTGATGTGGTGTACCTGTATAGAGAGTTCAGTGAATAAGTTCTGTATATGTAGAAATGACAGACTGTGACTGCTCTAACTTCTTGTGGCTGACAGAGATTGCTCTAACTTCATTTGGCTGATTGAGACAGATCTAACTTCTCATGGCTGACAGAGACTGCTCTAACTTCTCATGGCTGACAGAGACTGCTCTAACTTCTCATGGCTGACAGAGACTGCTCTAACTAAACGTGGCTGACAGAGACTGCTTAAACTTAACGTGGCTGACAGAGACTGCTATAACTTCATGTGGCTGACAGAGACAGATCTAGCTTCATGTGGCTGATAGAGACTGCTTTAACTTTTTTTGGTAGATAGAGATTTCTATAACTTCTTGTGACTGACAGAAACTGCTATAACTTCATGTGGCTGACAGAGACAGATCTAGCTTCATGTGGCTGATAGAGACTGCTTAAACTTCTTGTGGCAGACAGAGATTGCTATAACTTCTTGTGTCTGACAGAGTCTGCTATAACTTCACATGGCTGACTGAGACTGTTCTAACTTCATGTGGCTGATAGAGACTGCTATAACTTCACATGGCTGACAGAGACTGCTCTAACTTCATGTGGCTGATAGAGACTGCTCTACTTTATGTCTGGTTTCACTGATATGACATTTTATCCTTATTGACATTAATGTTACTTTGTGTTTCTGATTTGATACAAACAATGTGGTATAGAAAGCAACTGCTCTTACTTTGTGTGTGGCTGACTTGATATTGACGTTGCGGCCTTTGCTGGTTAAGGTGCACTTCATCCTCATGAAGTAAACACGATCCTCTTTGACTGGCTCATTATGGTGAGGTTTTTCGGACAGCATTTCCCGAATCTCTTCATGATCGCAGGGATGTGTGTACTCGTATACACTGTGACCAATCAAATCAATCTGTAATAAAAGAAAAAGATCTCTCATGAAAGATCTACAAAAATCTCACCAAATGAGTTTCACCATGACCTCTAATACATGACCTTGACCTCTTTCCTTGAAAGAATGTGAGATTTTTGTTAATTTGAACTGTGGGAAATAAAAGCATTATCGAACCAACCACTTCTAAACTGACACATTTTCTAGACATGGAGGGGCCTGATCGAGGGATGCAATGGCCGAAGACTTTAACAATCCCATGATTCTTTTGGTCATTCAGTGGAAACAAAATGATTGGATCCCATTAACATTAATTCTAGGTTTCTCAGTGTGTGCATTAGTGTATGCGTGTGGCCTAGGTACCCGAACCCATGGATCATAACTAGGGAAGGTGTGAAACAAATTTATCCTTCTTCAGGTGAAGAGTCCTTGACTTCAAACCCCTGGACCAGTTTTGCTGGTATTCTTTTATCTATTATGCCTCAGGCGGTAAAAATCACACAATGAGATACTGAAATCTGTGTATTCTATCTCCTGAATGTCAAGAAAAAGTCCACAGAAGAACACTTCATAAAATAATTATATCTAGAACAAGTTTACAAGTGCTGCTTTCATTTTTGAAGAAAAAAGTTGCTGAAAGCAGACAATCTTATCAGCAGGTCCACATCTCCTTGTGGCCATGGTACTGCCTTTTTTATCACAGTCCATGCCCATGTGGTTGGTTATACAGTAACCCTGCTTTGTGACTATCTGAAACTAAACTGTTCTGACACACCCATTTTTTTGTACTGTAAACACTTGAATAAAAGCTCCAGGATTAATTCAGTCTCTCCACAATTTCCAGTTAAACAAACGGTTCTCCTATGAATATTCAGTAAAACAAGACCTTATCAACCTAAATCTTGCACTGACTTGGGAAGCAACACCAACCTAAATAGTTACTAGGTACTGAACTGACAATGAACACATGAATCTAGGGCTAACTGACAATTCATGGCTGCAGCCTTTTTATATTAATATTGCATTGCAATGGTCATCCAGAACAGGAAAGTCATATCAATGTACATCTTCAGTCCTCAGAGAGGACTTAACTCATAAGAAAGTACATGAATAAACAAACAAACGTGTAAATCCCATCTCCCTGGGCACCATCAATGTTTCCTGTGGCTTGTTTTGCCTACCTGATGTAGTCAGTAGATCATCTAACAGCCAGAGGAACAGAACTGCCACCACACTCATTTACTGATCCTGTCAGGACATACTTTCACAAACCCTCTATTTCTAAAAGTATATAACCTATTTAAAACCATCAAATGTCCTTTATCTGAAACATTTAGTCCTGGCACAGAATCTTTCAACTCAGCCTCCTAGTTTTTATAGTCTAGTTTCTATATGGACAGTTTTAATTCCAATTTACTAATTATAATATAAACTTTTTACCTTTATCTTCCTAATCCTGCCAAAACTCACTTAAAACTTATCTGAATAAGCCAAAATTCTAACATAAGTGTTTTTAACAACTGGTTATGACTAAGGTGTGTAAAAGGCAAGGTCTACTGAACAAGGGGGCGGTAACAAAATGATGTACAATGATGGGTTATATTTACAAGTTTGGATTCAGGTTTTCACAGGTGCAGGAAGAGAATACTCCATATGATATAGCACTTTATAGGCATTATAGCTATCTGCTGAGGTTCAGTGGATTCTCGCTGATTTCTTGATTTGTTTTTCTGGTGGGACTCCCTGCCTTCTATTCCCTATGCTTTTACCATTAATACTGTCGCTCTTTTCATTTTTGGAAAAACTTATGTACTTAAAACAGAGCCTTGCACCCATCATCTTCTCTTGCTTCCATTCAGGACCTCATTACTTCAGTTTTCCAAATCTTGTTCCTCTTTGTAATGTTACTCAACATCCATTTGACAAAGTACCATTATCTTAGTCTCTCCATGCCACATTGTTCACAACCTCTGACCTCTAGATAAGTACCACAACATTAGTATAAATAAGTGAAACAGCACAAAAAATAATCATATTTTAAAGTAGATACCTTTTACCGATGCTCTGCTTAAATATTTTTTGTACACTATCTAAAAACATGAAAATTTAAGAAATTTAATTGGGAAAATTAGGTTCATTAGGTTCCATAAATGTATTAACTTGAGCAGCAGACACTCAATCACAGAATTCCTTTATGAAGAGTGGGTTAATAAATAAATGACTATCATGTATCACATGTTTGGAAATGTTTTCTGCAAACTCAGCAAACTTTGCGTCAGAGAAAGAAGTTCATCGCTGTCACTTATGGGGTCACTATTTGACTTAAGCCATCTGCTGACAGCTCCTGCCACAAAGCATGTGAACCATGGACTTCAGAAAATAAAAAAAAAACAATCCAGTCTGAGAACGGTTAACCTCCAGTGTATACTGCACTGTAGACACTTGTGGCTGTCAGTTTTTCACCCTCTCAGTCTTTGTAATTTCTTGAGAATGCAGGAATTCTTTCTGAACGGAATTTACGCAACACACAAAGAACCAATCCGTCATAGTTTAGTGAAAATTTAGTGAATTACAGTCCTTGTCAGAGAGTGCATGTGTTACAATTAACCTTAGTGTGGGTTCTGTGCTGTTGTTTGCTGGCTGGCTGCTGCCCCTGACGCAGTCTGACACCACAGCCTCCTGAGGCGAATGCACTTGTTAACCTCTAGTCCTTGGAACCTTTGTTTATAAGAAATAAAAACATCCCCTCTTTGGGTCACTCCTTTACACTTAGGTGTGGATTCCCTTGGATGGTGTGGGAACCTGGGATATTACGTGAGTACCGGCATGTTCATAACGCAGCTGTCCACCTCTGAATCCTCTGCATGCTGTATTACCACTAAATCATAACAAAGTTGTCAATCAGTTGGACTTTTTCATGACATTATTACCCATTTGATATTTACCTATGTTGTAATAAGAGTTGACATTTGGTACCTTAAAAATAATTATGATATCAAAAGGCCATTTGCTCTATGATTCATTTGTACAATAGCAATTAAAATAGAATTAAAGGGTAGTGTGTTGTTTGACAGACGCCAACAAACTGTTTATGACTAAAATATAGCTATAAATCTGTCCTTTCTAATGCTTATATAGACAAAAAAGGCCCTTTTGCAAATGGTACTTTGGTCAACACAGACAAAAACAATGTTCCATACAAAGTAAGAGGAATATTTACTTAATATTTGTTCAAAACTTTAACAAAACAAAAGGGCATTTGTCTGAGTTTTTTATATTATTTTAGATTACTTTTATGAATGGTTATTGTGTCTACACATAATCATATAATCTCCATCACAGAAATTTCTTGGTGCTTCATTAAGTGATGGATAAAAAAGAGACGATGTCAAGATAGTGTCCACAAATTTCATCCTGTCACTTGCATCAGCAATATACATATATTATATATGATTATTTGTTTACAAAACATCAATCAAGAGGGTATGCAGGATAAAGTCTTGTATATTAATTGGGCTAACACAAGGCTCACAGTATATCACCAGATATTTCCAAATATGACATTGGCTTTACACTGGAGTATCAACAGGACACATCGGGACACATGCGAGCAACATTGATATGTTATAGAGAAGTGGCTTTGATTGGGCAGAAATCAATTAAATTAGGCTTTGATAAATTTATTATTCATCAGTCTTCAAAAACAGAAATGTTTTGTTGACAGGCAACTCACATATGTGCAGAATTCATGACTCAAACATATCTTGAGGTAAACTAAGGCAATTTATATGCAGGTAGATACAACACTGTGATAACAAAAAGTTGAGAGTGCTCTCAAAAGCTTCCATTTATCTTCAACATGAATTTGTGTAGGGGTGTATAAATTATTCCAACTGTAAATAAACCCTATAGTCAAATTACACGATTATATCAATTCAATTATCTAAAATCGATTTGTTACTTTTTCCTATTTCAGCAATGCACTGTAACATGATTGCAAGGAATTGAGTTGACTTGCCATGATCAATGAACCTATATTTTATAATTTTTTTTAATTCAATCTTAATTCAATTTTTTTATTACATGCATGCTGCATACCTTGAATTCATAATCTTGATTAAAAAATGCAAATAAGCATAGATGATGAGGTAAACACACGCAGTGACTTTTATTGTCAGCCAACCACCACTTCATACATATCTACCCTTGTGTAAGACAGACAAGCCAAAGCTGTCCAGGAACATACTCATATCTGTCAACACAAGCTAAACATGCCACTCTCAAGGTCGAGAAATTATCAGCTAAACATCCAGAGCTTTCTTGAAGGGCATTAAGTGTCATGTTTTACGGGTACAGGTTAACACAATCACGTTCACCATAAACTCCGCTTGTGCAGCTTGTGTAATGATGTTAAAATCAATTCTTCCTGGCCTACAACGGAGCCCTGATCTGGTTGTGATCAGATTCCAGGATCTGACATAACAATCAGTTTAGTGTTGAAAGTGTTAGTAATTCTACCATTACAGGACACTGTGGTTTCCCTTACTAAGCAGGATCAATGTTATCAAGTACAAATTCATTTTTTATGGACAACCATAAATATTAGTAAACAAGGAGGGGAAAACAATATTATGTACACATTTGAGCTAATGACCTACAGGTCAGGTTGCTCAGCTGATCACCATAACCTATGACCTGATTAATAGGACTTGATTAGAGTTGCATTTATACACTCTGAGATGAAAGCAAGAAAACAACAAATAACAAACTTGTCAAATTGCAGCAAATTTAACCTAGATACAAGAAGATATTGCAACAACAATGCTTGCAAAAATTTTCAAGCAACAATGTACAAGTTACAATTTAATAATAATTATTAATATGATACAATGATCAAGCTCATGACCTAACAGGAGTGAAATTATTATTTAATAAAAAAAAATCATAAAGAAAATTCTTACACACACATATACACACTTTAAATTCATTGATATAAAAATATTTTCTTAAATATTATGAAAACACTTTAAAATTATGTTTTCTGGAGCTGGATAAGTATTTTCGATTTTTGTACTCTGTGACCTCATGACTAGCACTCCAATGGTGGTCATATCGTCACATATGTGGTCCCATTGTACACAAAAATGCTATAAAAACCCTCGCCCTGGGGTTATTTATGCATTGGTTAATACCAAAATTCAAGCACTCTGAGATATTCACAATACCAACCTATATGATAGATTTAAATAACATCCATGAATGCGTTCTTCAGATATCTTGCGTACACACACACACACACACACACAGAACCGAGTGAATCCATAACCCTTGCATTGTGGAGGGGCATATACCGGTATATTATTTCTTCTTCTGAGATTATTAATTCTGGTAGCTCTTTCAATCACTCAAAATCTGTTTATAGGCTAGCTTCAAACTATAGCTCAGAAGTTCAATGAATACCTAGCCAATAAGGTATTATAGACTATCCCAGTTCCTTAGAACACATAAAGAGAAACACTATAGTCCACATGTACCAGGAGCCATTTATAACCTGGGCAGACATAATAAATATACATTTATACAAAAAGCCAAAATAAACAACTATGAAAAATTATGTCTCATGCTAATAGTCATTAATTCACATGGAAACAGTAACAGAGATTAATAACAGAAACCTATTGTTTTTACTATTAATATAATGCCCACACTATAGCAGCCAGTCATAAACTGGTAAAGTCAGTATGCCTGTCACATGAAAGTGATCCATATCAATCCCAGAATCCTCTACACTCAGGATACTGGACCTACAAGTCAGGACTGCCAATCCAGGCATGACAGTTATCTGTTAAATGTAAAGGGTGAATAAAGCAAGTGCTCGCGTCAAGCTTCTGTGCCTGGCATTTTAAACCATTTATTCACGATGCCTCTAAACATTTCTCCCTTTTTGCCCACAAACCTGGACCTTCTATGCATCAGTCTGTGGTTTTGTCTATAAATACAGCTGTCACTTGGGATCATAAAACAGGTTGATGGGGTAAAATAGTTTGCTCCACCGTAAATGGCTTTTAAATAAATGCCAGGATGTGTTTTCTAATGGAATGCCACCAGAAATGCAACAGGACAATTAATTATGATACACTGGAATAGCTTTAAACAAAATATTTTCACAGGAAAGCGTGCTACATATTTTACTAACACAATTCCTTTTTTCATGACCCCCCTGTTGTCTTAAATTTGGTTTTTTTTCTACAGTAATAAACTAAAAGCATTTAATATTATTCATACATATACATTTCATTTTTTATATGAATCCGTGGATTTACCCTGTTCTCATATTGTTGATAACTATTAAAAATAAAACTATGATGTATTCTATTTTACTCATGATAATTCAAGCTGCAATAAATAAGAGTTGAAAATTTGTACTCATTTTGGTCTACATCAACAATCATCCTAAAAATGGATTAAATGAGTCCTATGAGGCTATTTAACATTCTTTTAAAAGGATCAGGAGGCCGTAATATAAACACAACTGCCACTTCAGTGTTACCCTTGGTCTAAGGGATGCCCTTTGATTTAAGCCCACTGAGCAAAGATGACGTCTATAAATATCATTATACCAAAAATATCTAATATATATGTTAACATGCTAGCTATTTTATCCTCAAGTAATACAAACATGACCAGTGCTTAAGGAAATGCACACAGTTTCTGTAGGTTCATGCATCCGACTTACTATCATGAGTAAATCTCACTCTCACTCTCTCTTTCTTTCTCTTTCTCTCAATGCCCTTTTGACACAAAGGTTTTGTACATGAATCCCTGCTCTCATTAATGAGTTAGGGCCCTGGAAGCCATATACAGGATTGCAGTGCCACAATGCTCAGTGTAAGACTGAGTTAGAAGAATTCTAGTGAGACAACTGTATGAGGCATGTGAACATCTAGAAACTATACTTTTTTCTCCCAAACTTTCTTAAATTTATTCGAACCAGTTACACGCAATGCAAAAGTTAAACATCCAAATGAATGATATCAAAGTCCAGAGGAAAGTTCACATTATTTCTGTAGCTAGGCCACATCAAATGTATAAGAAAATTCCTGGCAATGTCAGTCACCCCATGATTTATACTTAAGCTGAGCCAAAAATATGTGCCAGTACAAAGAGGAGCATGATGCAGCGACAAAAACTGTCCAAATGCCAAACCCTAACATATCATCCTACTTCTGTTACAACATGTAGGGATTTGTCAAAGGCCATGGTGACTGTGGATATATAGTCAGGATACATGGCTGAATGAGCCTTGTTGGTATATATAACTTGGCCCACTTTAACCCTTTAAAACAAAAGAGTCCAACTAGGTGAGAGTGGCAGCTAATGCACTGCTGAAAACTGCCCTGAAAATCATGATGAGGAAACAAATAGTATAGTCATTTCTTTTATGAAACCTCTTCATATATTGTCTGTCCCAAAACCCTTGTCTGCATGTTTTTTTTGTGTTAGTTATTTTAAAAATATCCTTTAAAAATACCCTTTGATCCATTTTTGTGTAATATAGTTATTTTTCATGTAAAAAGTATTAACTGTAAGATTCTTTTGCGATATTTATGCTCATGATGAACTGTGGATGGCTTCTTCCCAGCACAGCTTGAGAGTACATTCCTCAATGCTACACTTTCCATATCTATGGTTGTATGTGGTGTTTGTTAGAAAACAGTGATGTCACAAACACGTCATAATGGTCTGTTGCATACAACCTTCAACTGACTGACATCATCAGCTTGCCTGGCTTGTTTATAACCAATTCTCTGGCGATGAAAAAGTTGTTAACAGTGTAACCTGTTTTGACATATTTTGGATAATTGTCTCATAAGAATTCAACTGATGCAAGAAAAGGCATCATTTTATACACAGGCAGCCAGCAGAACAGCTCCTGCAACCTCTGGAACAGAAATGTTTATACTGCTCCACTTTTATGACAATTATCCCAAAAAAACATACACAAGTACTGGGATGAACTATAAAAGTATCATGGCACACAGGAGAAACCAAACCAAACATGGAATTAGTTTGTTTACTTTATAAAAAACCAATCATGTTTAAAAAAAAATGATTCTGTTAAAACTCTGCATACTGGTAAAGCTCCCTCCACAGATTATGTTTTAGACAGGCAAGACACAAGAAATTACTGGTCACCATAATGATAACACTTCGCTTTGTACATTCATATGTACTCTCTGACGTCGATTCCTCACTTATGGTCTTATATTAAGATAACTGGCTACATAACAATGAAATATTATTTTGGAAGTGGACAGCTTCTAAAATGTAGTTTTTGCCATTACTGTATTAGACATAATAATAACCCCTCCTGTAATAAGCACCCCCTGGAATTCAGGTACGTATGTGGATGTATTATTCAATTAAATATATATACTTAAATTTTAACTTAACTAGGGACCCAGGGGTCTCAACGCTCAGCTGTATTTTTCTATAAGGATATTTTTAAAGGAATTTTTCAGATTGATGGACCTGTGACCTTTACCAATGAACTTGTGACTAAAAGTTCTTGAAGTTATTATCCTTGAACTTGCAGCATTTAGATTACTGTAACAATCTTTAAAAGAGCGGTCCAGTGGCCTTGACCTGTGACAAGAGTTACCTCAAATTCTCAAGATTTCTTCCACTTTTGGCAAGTAAGCCATGTTTGAAAAATTTGATTTAAAGTGCATCCACAATCATTTAAAGATGTGGCTCCTGTGACCTTCACCTTTGACCTCTGGACCCTAAATATTACAAGCATGTCCTGCGACATCATGGGCTGCGATTCATGACTTCCAGTCAAATTGTTGAAAAACCTACATGCCAATTTTGTTGAAACTTTCTATAATGACATAAATATATATCACATATGTCTGGTTAAAACATTGTGAAATGATGGTCTGAGGCAAAATGCATGGTTGTTGAGCTATCAGAAACTTATCCCACAGCTTGCTTAATACCTGTCAGTCTCAAAAGGAATACCACACAGGCCAAATATAAGATCAAAATATATAGCAAAAAATCAAGAAATTCATGCAAGAAATATTGTGAAACAGGTGCTTCTGTATTAATTTTTATTCTATACAAGCCAACTGTACTGAGCTTTCATAAATGGTCATATTTATTAAGAAATCTTTGACCCAATGCAAGATCACGTTAATATACATCCTACTCTATTCACTTTAATAGTTCTTGAGAAACTAATGTTCTAAAGGAATTTAAAGATGGCTTCCTGGTGGCAAAATTGGATTTCTGACAGGTTGGAAACTGAACAACAAACATCCTCTAAAAGGGACTGAAAAAAACTTTTTAAAAAATCATAGGAACTGCACTGGCAAAAGGATTTCTAAGTTGGCTACCTGGCAGACATAATGGATTTCTGACAAGTCTGACATTTGATATCACACATCCTCCAATAAGAGACCAAACTTGTGGCAATTGCTCCAAAGAATCCAAAGATTTATGGACATGAAAATGTAAAAAAGTGTAAGTTTAATATTTTTTTTTATTTTCACCTTGCTTTTCAATGGGGTCAGCAGGGTAGGTAAACTGCAAAACCTGAAAGAAAAGAAATGCAAAAAGCATCACTGAGAGGCTTGTAATCAAATAAAGCCATCCTAAATCCAGGTACAGACCCACATATTATCAGAACTAAAACCTGCTGGTATATCTGATGATTTGTATAATAATATTCAGACATCTAGAAAACTAGGTTTATTGCTATGATTCCATGAAATAAATTGCAAAATGTTCACATCATCTTATAAATCTGTAGATAAAAACCTTAGCACTTTACTCTCATAGTCTTAATGCCTGGCCAAAGCATTTTGGCAACAGTGTTTTTGTTATGCACTAATGACATGTCCTTATCACTCCATGGGCTGATACAAAAGGGAGTCATATATCACAAGTGTCACTGACAATTATAGGCATACAGTGAGATTTACCAGTTGGAGTGCAATGGTTATATATAAAAAAAAATAGAGATGGTCTACAAATTAAATTTTTATTGTGAACATCCCTGACCTATGACCTTGGCCTTTTGCCCACATATCAATTTGATTCTTTTTAAAGATTCTTTTATACATCAGACAGTGCACATAGTTAAATAATTGCAAAGAAAAGGTTTGCCCTTGCCGCATTGACACAAGTATTTTTTGCAATCGCAGATGGAATCGCAGAACTGACAGACCGAAACAGAATTCCAAATCCTGAAAATATATAAGTTTTAATGTATTTTTTGCCAAATATATCTTGGCAATTCACTAGTCGATGCCGCTGACAGCATGCAGGGATTACCCATGTACTCAAGATACCAGAGCCCTTGGTTTATTTGTGTATATACAGCGCTTGTGCAAGGGATACTGGGAACTTGCCTACTTGGCTAAATGCCCTCCAATAGCATGTAATATGCATATTAAAACAAGGATGATTGATGTTTTCATATGGCGCCGTATTTACCACGTAAAATGTTCACAAGTCCAGTGAATACAGACATTGTCAGATGATGCGAAATTCAATGTTTGTCAAGCTTGTATTATTAGACTACGTCAAGAAATGAATGTATTATAACAGGTCAACATAGTTCAAGAATGGGACCGTGTTTCCGTGGGGTATAAATATGACATATTTCTTCACAATTTTAAAACAAAACCCCTGATTTGGTGTGTATACGAACTGAAGTTATTATAATACGCTGGAGTCTGAGGGCCAGTATTACAGCTTTTTTTAAACTTTTGAATGTAATATCATGCATGGTGACTGACATAATCTTGGTACCAACATCCCCTATTATATTTTTACATCTTTCAAATGAATACCGTTTTACATACCTTTATATGAACATTTTATATATTGAACTACCTTATTGGGCGGTGACTTTTATTAAAGAGTTCATTTACCACCATCCTTATTTTTCCTCTACATCTGCAAAGGAAATATCAAACTGCAGTCATTCACACAATTCTCACATTCAACATAAAATAAAATCTTTTGCAAATCGGTATCACTTGGTTATTATTTTTCAAAACTTCACACAACCATCACTAAAAGATCATTGGTTTTTCTGAATTGTCCTGAATGTGCTGTGAAGTCAAACACGTGTACATAAGCCGCAGTGTTAAATTAGATGATTGTAACGCACTTTGGAAGTTGGCAGATGTTGGTTGGATTGGGGGGGGGGGGGGGGGGCACTTATTAGGGTATAAAAAATATTTGGTAAAAATTTAATTTTGAGAGCACCCAGGGCATTTATTACATCAAATACGGTACTTGTGTATGTATACACATCCTGACAATTGAATAAAAATACCTTCTGAGTTGTGTTTCCAAAGCAACACAGAGAACTCAGAAGTTGTTATGCCTTTCTCTTAGTTCTAACATCCAGTGTCACCTACAGCTGCACACTGCCTTGATTCAATCCTGAAAGATGTTATTAATCTAATAAATCATATGAAATAATGTGAAAGAAACGCTCATGCTGGATTTTGATTACTCACACCTCAAGCACTGCCTTGTAGAATGAGGTTACTAAGTCACCTCAGACACTGTCATGCTAGATTGGGATTACTCCGTCACCTATTACTCTGTCACCTCAGACCCTGTCATGCTAGATTTGGATTACTCCGTCATCTATTACTCAGTCACCTGAGACACTGTCATGCTAGATTGGGATTACTCCGTCATCTATTACTCAGTCACCTCAGACACTGTCATGCTAGATTGGGATTACTCCGTCACATATTACTCAGTCATCTCAGACACTGTCATGCTAGATTTGGATTACTCCGTCATCTATTACTCAGTCACCTGAGACACTGTCATGCTAGATTAGGATTACTCCGTCACCTATTACTCTGTCACCTGAGACACTGTCATGCTAGATTGGGATTACTCCGTCACCTATTACTCGGTCACCTCAGACACTGTCATGCTAGATTGGGATTACTCCGTCATCTATTACTCAGTCACCTCAGACCCTGTCATGCTAGATTGGGATTACTCCGTCATCTATTACTCTGTCACCTGAGACACTGTCATGCTAGATTGGGATTACTCCGTCACCTATTTCTCTGTCACCTCAGACACTGTCATACTAGATTGGGATTACTCCGTCACATATTACTCTGTCACCTCAGACACTGTCATGCTAGATTGGGAATACTCCGTCACCTCAGACACTGCCACGTTGGAGTGGGATTACTAAGTCACCATTTACTCTGTCACCTCAAACACCGTCATGCTAGATTGGGATTACTCCGTCACTTTTTACTCTGTCACTTCAGACACTGTCATGCTAGATTAGGATTACTCTGTCACCTATTACTGTCACCTCAGACACTGCCCTGTAGATTGAGGCTACTCTGTCACCTCAGACACTGTCATGCTAGATTGGGATTACTCTGTCATCTTTTTCTCTGTCACCTCAGACACTGACATGCTAGTTTGGGATTACTCCATCACCTATTACCCTGTCACCTCAGACAATGTCATGTTAGATTGGGATTACTCCATCACCTCAGACACTGTCATGCTAGATTGGGATGACTCTGTCACCTTCTACCCTGTCACCTCAGACCCTGTTATGCTAGATTGCGATTACTCTGTCATCTATTACTCTGTCACCTCAGACCCTGTCATGCTAGATTTGGATTACTCTGTCATCTATAACTCTGTCACCTGAGACACTGTCATTCTAAATTGGGATTACTCAGTCACCTATTACTCTGTCACCTCAGACACTGTCATGCTAGATTGGGATTACTCCATCACCTATTACCCTGTCACCTCAGACACTGTAATGCTAGATTGGGAATACTCCGTCACCTCAGACACTGCCACGTTGGAGTGGGATTACTAAGTCACCATTTACTCTGTCACCTCAGACACCGTCATGCTAGATTGGGATTACTCAGTCACTTATTACTCTGTCACTTCAGACACTGTCATGCTAGATTGGGATTACTCCGTCACCTATTACTCTGTCACCTCAGACCCTGTCATGCTAGATTGGGATTATTCCGTCACCTATTACTCTGTCTCCTCAGACACTGTCATGCTAGATTGGGATTACCCGTCACCTACTTCCCTGTCACTTCAGACACTGTCTTTCTAGATTGGGATTACTCCATCATCTATAACTCTGTCACCTTATACACTGTAATGCTAGATTGGGATTACTCTGTCACCTATTACCCTGTCACCTCAGACACTGTCATGCTAGATTGGGATTACTCCGTCACCTATTACCCTGTCACCTCAGACACTGTCATGCTAGATTGGGAATACTCTGTCACCTCAGACACTGCCACGTTGGAGTGGGATTACTAAGTCACCATTTACTCTGTCACCTCAGACACTGTCATGCTAGATTGGGATTACTTTGCACCTATTACTCTGTCACTTCAGACACTGTCATGCTAGATTAGGATTACTCCGTCACCTATTACTGTCACCTCAGACACTGCCTCGTAGATTGAGGCAACTGTGTCACCTCAGACACTGTCATGCTAGATTGGGATTACTCCGTCATCTATTACTCTGTCACCTCAGACACTGTCATGCTAGATTGGGATTACTCCATCACCTATTACCCTGTCACCTCAGACAATGTCATGTTAGATTGGGATTACTCCGTCACCTCAGACACTGCCACGTTGGAGTGGGATTACTAAGTCACCTTAGATGTTGCTCAAACACTAACTGGACAGCCATGGGGCTACCACTGTCTCCTGATACAGAAGAATACCTACCACTGTGACAGGATGCATTATTGACAGCAAGGCAATAATAAGTTCTACCAAATTATTTAATGGTTGAATATAACCACAAGAGTTAAGTCAATATTTAATTTAGTTTGAATAGAGATTATCATGTTATCTCAAATAGTGTGATATGTGAAACCAGGCACTTGTGGGATTGTGTTAACAGTCATACAGATTTAACCTGAAATATTAAATCAGTAGGTGGTATTAGGGACTTAAGTATGAAAGTGTCTGCATAACATCTCACATTTATCTGGGATCTGCAATGCTTCCTGGACACATATTACGTAACTTAATATACATCCTAATGAAATGCAGGATTGAGACATAAAATCTGATTGGTTCCCCCTGAATGGCTGCTATAGCTTTGATCACGACCTCTGTGCACTCGGTAAGACAGGCAGCGACTGTGGTTGTCCATCATTTTTACAATGACAGCTATTGTGGCAGGAACTGTAGGCCATCTGTCTGTGGGTTTATAGTCTTTGTTACAATTATCATTCAATGGAGATAACTTCCAAAGCTATAAGCCATGATAAAACACAAACTAATAAATACATGGAGAGCATTAGTCGAAATAAACTCAAGGCAGAACTGGCTTGGAGTCAAATTTAAAGGAAGAGACAAGCATTTGACAAGTAGGAAAGTATTAATTTGAGGCTCTGTAAAATGCCCTGTTCAAACTGTTAAAAAAATTATCTTTCAAGATAAATCATTAATCATTTTGTTATACACCTAACTGAGATTTAAAAAGGAGATTAAATTAATGTTAAGTTGTACCTGTCACAAACCCAAAGGTTTTCAAAGAACCCACAGAGCTATAACTCATAGATGTATGCATGTTGATGGTTACATATATTTGTCGTTTTGGTGATTCCCTTTTCCCAGCAGAAACAAAAGGACCATTCAAAACTGCTAAAATATGTATATCTACAAAAAAGTGAAAGAATGAAGTGATAGCCTGATGAACCAAGAACCAAGCAAACATAAACAGAAGAGCAGCTTAATACCAACTGTAAGTCAATATTACCAGAAATAAAACAGTCAGTTAAAAAGACAGGTTATCTAACTCTAACCACATTCTTTACAATTGCTACTGTCTTATATTCTTTCAAACTTACTTATTATTTATCATTATTAAGTTAATATCCTATTTTCACAGTTTCAACATATGACATTAATATTAATATTAAGAACAACCTTGGATATAAGTAAAGCCACTGACCTGTGAGAGGCCAAGGTTCTTGTGGACTGTCTCGGACACGTACATCATGTCTCCGTCCAGTGACAGGATAACAACGAAACCGTCAAGGGCTTTGAGGAACTGGTGGTCAATCTTCTTCTGGACCTCATCCAGGTCAGTTTCTTCTGTTCCTGAAACCATCATCACCAACAGTCATCAATGGTGATTAGGATGAAGCCTATGAGTTAAGGTCTTGGACAAGGAATGGGAGGTTGCAGGTTAAAGCCCTGATAATGATTCCATGATTAACAGTGTAATCTCAAAAGTAACTCAGATCCACCCCATTTTGTTAGTGACAGGTAAAAATTTCTGCATTATTTTTAGTCCTGTCCATGTATAACCTGAAATTCAGAAGACTTAATAATAACATACCAGTCTTATATCTTATGATAACCTTCAGCCTTATTCAACAGACAGTGCCACCTATGGGCTATCGACTCATAATTTAAAGCATTATCAGTTGACTTCCTCAGTATGTTTGTTAAGGAATGGATGAGCTCTTGCCATTTGTTTAACTGACCAGATTCCAGATTTTGATGTGGTACATTAAAATGCCTGTTACATCTGTCTTTGAGCAAGGAAATGCCACTGGCTCTGCCATCTCATGGAGATGCACTCTGGAACTTTAAGAAGGGTTTGAGGCAAGTAATGAATTTTGGATAAAATTAGGATGTGAACTGTCTAGGTTGCAAAAATGTTGATTGCTGGAGAAAGTTTAAAAATAATGACTACACTCATCAAATCCATCATCTATCAAAACCACAGGTATTCCCAATTTGCAAGCCTCACCCATGCTAAAAAATGGCCCAAAATTTCTGGTCTTAACATGGCACTGCAAAGGTTTAATTTTAATTTTTCTTTACATGCTGGAGTGCTGTAACAAGCTGTATATAACAATTTTTTTTAAATTTAAGAAAAAACATTTAAAACCCCCATCTTTAATAAAAATTTGCCTTCTTTGTCTTTTCAAAAACATATTTTGATTTAGATGGCTTCATGATTACCAACCAAGTGTATTAGAATTAGTTACTAAAACTAGAAGGAATATGGAATATTCAGCTAATCGTCCAGGAATGTATATCTGAATACCTGCAAAATCAAAATCAGCTGAAAAAGCTTGTTGTGGAGAAATTATATATTTCTTCCTGCTGGAATTCTTTATTTATTATATTCATTTCAATCTTCATCACACATTATAAAACTGATGCAAATTTATGTCTCACGAAATGTTTATAACAAAATGGCCTATGTGTTTAGGTTACAAAATCTGAAGTAAAGATGGATTCAGCTTCATCAAGCATGCAGCTGGTAAGAAGCTCTATGAATTTATGTCAGGTACAGTGGCCTGGTTCCAAGGCCATTCCTCCTAAATGGAACAATCATCTAAATCACAAGTTATTACCCAATAAAGTTCCAAGATGTGCCAACCCAAGTAGGCTGTGAGGAGTGGGTGAATATACACAAAGGCTAAGGGAACTGAGCCAATTTTAGTGGAACTTGAGATTTTTCAGATTCTTTTGTAAAACTCACAGGCTGCTACACCCTCTTGTGTTTGTACTGCAGTACTATATTTCTGCACATGTCATTTCCAAAGTGCATTACAACTGTATAGTTCACTCCATACACTTTTAGATGTAGGACATAAGAGCAAGACAAATATTAACATATGTCAAGGCAAAGCAATGACCCAGGAAATATTAAATGAGGCTGACCTCCTTAAGCGGCCCTATTGCACAGTATGATGCGCACTCATATAATTTGAAAGTAAAGCTAAATTTCAATACATGCAATTATAAGTACCAGGAAGTCTTATATTTAGAAGACCAATTGTCTATAAATGTATAAAGCTTGTAAATAGATTTTGAAATAATATTCATGCAAATTCTTTTGGTGAATTTGTCTGGCAAAGATGATGCCTAAGAGTAATACCTTCTTCCTTACCCCTGACCCCTGACCCTCCCCCCCCCCTAACCACCAAAAAAAATGTCAGTCACAAATCCCTTTATAAAAGGCATTAATGTGCATATATATTTAGTAGATTGTTTTGGTCATTTGCAGTGTTTGAAAAATTAATTTTCTCCAACTGAGCACAGGTTGACAGCACCCCCCCCCAAACAACCAAAAAAAAGTGTCAGTCACAAATCCCTTTATAAAAGGCATTAATGTGCATATATATTTAGCACATTGTTTTGGTCATTTGCAGTGTTGGAAAAATTAATTTTGGTCATTTACCCATTGTAATGTTATATGGTTTACAGGTAGAGACATTTTCTCCAGCTGAGCACAGGTGGACAGCAGATTTTAATATCATCTACTCCAGTAGGAGTGATGGCAATTTATCAATCTCACACTATAGAAATTCAACGTATGTACAGTATACAATACACAAAGAATCTCTTCTGGGCAAGAATGCCATAAATATCCCCAATCCCTGCCCTCTATTTATTTCCTATATTATTATTTATCTATATTTGTTATATTTCATACAATGTTACATGAATACTGGCAGTTTTACAAGAACAACTGCTCTGATGGTGAGTCTGTATTCTGACACACGCACCAGGTGGGACATTATTTCAGGCCCGGTGTGATCTGGAATAAATAGGAGCATCAGCACTGAGCCGGACTAACTGCTGTGTCTGAAGGAGCCAGCCACATCTATAACTAACCCACTGACTGCATCCTGATGCGGTTGGTGCGGTCCTGCATAGGATGAAATACCACAGTCATTGATTGCTTGGTCTACAGGTATTTTGAGTAAAACAGGGGCAACCCCTGAGAATGAAACTAAGTTGATCTTCCTTGTGGGTAGAAGAATTTACTTCTTCAGGAGGGCAGAACATATTTACTTCTTCAAGAGGACAGAACGTATTCACTTCCTAAAGAGGGCTGAACATATTTACTTCTTCAAGAAGACAGAACATAATCACTTCCTCAAGAGGGCAGAACGTATTCACTTCTTCAGGAGGACAGAACATATTTACTTCCTCAAGACAGCAAAACATATTCTCTTCTTCAAGAGGGCATAATTTATTTACTTCCTCAAAAGGGCAGAACATATTTACTTCTTCAGGAGGGCAGAACATATTTACTTCTTCAAGAGGGGGGAAACGTCTTTACTTCTTCAAGAGGGCAGAACATATTTATTTCTTCAAAAGGGCAGAATGTTTTCACTTCTTCAAGAGGGCTGAACATATTACTTCTTCAAGAAAGCAGAAAATATTTAATTCTTCAAAAGGGCAGAACATATTTACTTCCTCAAGAGGACAGGACTTATTTACTTCTTGAAGAGGGCAGAATGTATTTACTTCTTCAAGAGGGCAGAACAAATTCACTTCCTAAAATAGGCAGAACGTATTCACTTCCTCAGGAGTGCAGAACTTATTACTTCTTCAGGAGAGCACAACTTATTTACTTCTTCAGGAGGGCAGAAAGTATTCACTTCCTCAAGAGGACAGAACATTTTTACTTCTTCAAGAGGGCAAAACATATTTATTTCTTCAGGAGAGCACAACATATTTACTTCCTCAAGAGGACAGGACTTATTTACTTCTTGAAGAGGGCAGAACATGTTTACTTCTTCTTCTTCAGGAGAGCACAACATATTTACTCCTTCAAGAGGGCAGAACATGTTTACTTCTTCAAGAGGGCGGAATGTATTTACTTCTTCAAGAGGGCAGAATGTATTTACTTCCTCAAGAGGGCAGATCATATTTACTTCCTCAAAAGGGCAGAACATATTTACTTCTTCAAGAGGGCAGAACATATTTACTTCCTCAAGAGGGCAGAAGGTATTTACTTCTTCAGGGAGGGCAGAACCTATTTACTTCTTCAGAAGGGCAGAACATATTTACTTCTTCAAGAGGGCAGAATGTATTTTCTTCTTCAAGAGGGCAGAATGTATTTACTTCCTCAAGAGGGCAGATCATATTTACTTCCTTAAAAGGGCAGAACATATTTACTTCTTCAAGAGGGCAGAACATATTTACTTCTTCAAGAGGGCAGAATGTATTTACTTCTTCAGGGAGGGCAGAACCTATTTACTTCTTCAGGAGGGCAGAAAGTTTTCACCTCTTCAAGAGGGCAGAATTTAGTCTGGAGGTGTTAAGAAACACACTTGTATTAAATCAACTTCAGTTTGTAACTTGTTCAAACCTGATGGACAAAATTATACAAAGTTCCCTTTTGTACTAAGACTTGATTGACTTCAAGTATACTACATGGAGCAGATATTATAGAATAATAAATACAATTACATATTACTTTTAACTAAAGTTATGTCACAAGTTTAACTTGGTAACAGTATTTACTTCCTCAGTAAGGTAGAACGTATTTACTTCCTCAAGAGGGCAGAACATATTAACTTCTTCAGGAGAGGATTGACATTTCTAGGTAACCCATATACTTCCAAATACAGACCTTCCACATACTTTTATAAGTCACAAGAAATGGCAGGGCTGAATGTCCAAAATATAAATCCCAATATCATGATGGATTCAGATGCTGTGAGATAAATTGTTAAGAGTGTATTTTAACTTGTTTCCACTCAAAACACAAACTTCATTCAGGCATGCATGATGTAATGTGTTACCAGTTCATAACAATATATCATCATACAATTTTCATTCTGCATAATTTTTTTTATAATAATACTAATACATGTCCACTAGGCTTGACTATTTCCTTGAAAAAGAAATAAATCCTTTGATAAGTATTTAATAAAACAATGCTCTCCCTAAGGGATTTAATTTATTATCATTTATTATCTACAGATCGTAATGACCTAAAATGTTTTATATTACTGAATTAACCCCTGACTGTGACCAATAATGAAGGAATTGCCACAAAACACCTAAATACATGTCCAGAAACACTGTCAACCACCAGTAATGTTATGAGGCCATCTCTAATTTACACTACACTAAGTCTGTAATGATGAATAATAATAACAGCTTTAACTGTCTGTGCTAAATCATCTTCAACAATTCCTTTGTAGAATGAGTTCGATGAAATATGTGGCTGACCAGGTGCAAGGCAAAGAAATATCATCCATCTGATTGTTCCATGTGGTAGAAAATCAGTGAAAAATTTCTTTCATGCTTTGGTAACTTAAATGGGAATGGTGGTGGCATTTGATTGTCATTTCTCTTGATTTCTGCAGGTCCTGCAACCTTTAATCTAAGGATTGACCATATTAAGACCCTGATATATACAATCTGTTCCACCACCCACTGCACAATAGTTTCTGGCAATAATTTCTACACATTTTCTCCTGGCCAAAGACTTGTTGTAAACTAAATATCTGCGAAATGACAGGATGAGCATGGGAAAAAAATCACTAAAATATTTCAGCATAGAATATGTATAAATATTCTATGGTGGAACCTATCTGAAAAGCCACCTGTCTCATAAGACCACTATTGAGTGAACAAGAAGCAATCACATTAGTTATAACTGACCTGTCTAATAAGACCACCTGTGAATTAAGCACGCTTCTGGCCAGTAACACAGGTGATCTTAAAGCACTGGTTACACTGTATATTTTTTTTCCATGTATTTTTAAATAGTCATACTTTGATGGAGCTTAAGGGTTTCATTTATGAATATGACAAAATATTAATAGCCATTTAGAGATTCATCTATGAACCAATCTGGAAGGACTGACAGATTTGATACCAGTAACAGATGATTTAAAGCCAAATAGTTTCAGGTATGTTAAAAGACCATGTTCCTACCCAACTATGTGCGAAATTTCAGGTTTGAAACTGTATCCTTTTATTTGTGTCTCTCTAACTGCATGACAGGATGAACAGCAGAACTGCTGGATGGAGGGATAATGGAGATAAGGTCATAGCCATTGGTCTCATGTCTGTCACAGGACAATCTCTTCAGCTATGTCAACCCTCAGCCAGATGAGCTAATAAAATGTATGATGAACATTTTCAGATCTTATTAGACATTCTACAATGAAATAATTAATACCATCTAATTAGCCACACAGCAATGGAGCATTTACCATTGACAGCAAGAAGATGCAACCAATCATTTTGACAAAGCTACATTTGATTAATCCTGGCTACCACAGTTCTTATTCATTCCATGTGGGCCAATAGTAGGCCACCTATAAAATGTGTGTTCTAGAAATAGCCAATGTCAGGGACTGTTCATTAATTGACAGAATCTTAACCCCTAAAGCTCCAGCTCTTTGACAGGAAGTCTCACATGAGCCTGTGGCAGCTTCAGAGACTAACAGCAGTGCATATCCCATATCCGGCTGGCGGAGCACAAAGACCAGCATGATACAGTTCAGCAGCAGCTGACAAGTGCTTAACGTGTATAAATGGTGCATTACCATGAATGACAAGACTGTGGACAGAAAAAATAATGAAAGATCCCTCGGATAATGAGTAAGAAGCCATCAGGTGGAAACGGAGAAGTTGATGATGACGTCCCCTTTCTAGATCTGTGCAAGGTTCAAAGACTTTACCTTACATCTGTGATTAACTAGATGGGCTTCTCGACAGGTAACGAGATGGACTCCCTGACAGCATCATTCTTTTTCTTTCTGCACCCTTTTCCTCCCATGGAAGTATTGATTTATTCTTACAGAGCTCACTTGAAATACTTGCTAGATTGGTGCTCTAACAGCTTTTATTAAATAAAAGGTCTACACATATATCTTTCCCACATTTATATACAGTTATATTCACCATCTCACTGAGTACTGTTCTCCACTTTTATGATGATTTGAGGTAAATTTTGTTTACCAAATTGTACTTTTGCCATTTAATCATGTTCTGACCCAAAAAAAATATTCAGTTAACAACTTATAAGATTAATTATTCTAATATTTTGCACTTTTAATTTTCAGTCCTGAATTTTCCTGAATACAAGAATATGAATACATAAATTTTTTTGCCAAGAAAGGATGTAAGGTTGTCTTTTTTTATTCTTTTCCTTTAAAATTTGATCTTTCTCTTCTTTGAAGAAACATCTTTAATTTTCTGCAGCTTGCCCTTTCCAAATAAACCTCCATGAATACATTAATCCTAGCGAAGTTCAAGTCCAAATGTGCAAGTCCAGGTGTAAATCTAAAACCAATCAGCAAGAATGTACCAAAAGTTACAACTGTGTGTCACCAATATATAGATATATCCCTGACTGAAAGTTACCTGAAATGGTCCTAAAACAGTTGTTTTGCAAAACATCTCCTGTTCTACAAAGACAGAACAATATTTAAGTTTCATAGTTCTAACAGATATTTTCACAGAACTGGCATAATTTTAATAAAGAAGAAAATATTGTAAGTATTTATTCAAAACAGCTCATTATTTCACAATACTGTAGGTCTTCACTCCTTAAGCATCAGTTAAGCTAAATACTGATGCCTATGTAATATGTATAATAATTTTTTTATACATGCAGCATTTTTCTCCGTATCAAATTTTCCCACCATAATTAAGTATCCAAATGACAAGGCACATCAATTTAAAACCTATGGAAGAGACGGCCTGACAGTACAACCAGCATCATTAAGCACGTTTTATGTCAGGAGGTCAAATTTCATATACACCGACCTGACAAAATATTCCTAATGACCCTTGTTATATAATTTCCCGATAACAAAACTAAGCTTTGCTCTGTAAACAATTGCGTTGTATGATGGCCAATTTGCCATTCCCAAGCAGACATATTATGGGAATAACTGTGGATACTGGGTACAATTCTGAGTAAAACAGTTTGTGCACTTGTGTTTCAGATGCCTGTGGTACAAGCGCAATATTTGTACAGCCAGAGTTGTGTACTGACTACACAGTATGGGTTCTGCTATATTCACCTTTGGTGACCTTTGTGAACAATTTGGCTGAATGAGCTGCCAAAGATAAAGCCAATTGATTATGAAGCCACTTGGTATAATCCATGTTGTACAAAGAAAAGCACTTCTACCCTACCTACAGCCTTGTTCTGCTGCATGATTCAAGCAGAAAAACATACAAATACAGGACTGTTAGAGAACAGGTTGACTGTAGTAATCCAGGTATATTCTAGATTGAAACTGTGACCTAGCCAAAGCTTATATAAATTGTTCTTGGATTTCAATCTTGATCGTGACACTCATATGTACATGAGAGAGAAAATAAACTGCTGCATGTAAATCAATCTGTTGTTAACCGTCAAAAATGTTTATCTTCAACCATGTATGTTTTCGTTATATGCATGTTGTGGAATGAGACATGCAGAAAAATGGAGTTCTCATTGGAAAATCTGATTTACATTATTTTTACATTATTATTACAGTGTTTGGAAATGTGTTTACGAGACTTATACCATGGGTATGACCAATGGATGCAATTGTGATATCCAGGTTTTGACATCACCAATCCAATACTGCTGTGTTTTACTGCCCTCCTCATAAATACCCCCAGTGAATTTATACGACATATCATATGTGTTCCATAGCTGCAATCTGCACAGTGCATACTAACAAAACATAGTTTCAGATTTCATTCAAAATCCAGAATGGCCAGACACCAAACTAAAATTTACATAATGGAGAGTCATAACAACACAGACATGGAAGCAGCGTCACCGATAAAATGCTGGACTTCAGATCTGTTATTCTGCTCTTTAGTGCCTGAAACACTGTCAAAGTGCCTTTATTTAAACATTGGTCTTTTCTTTTATTTAACACTTTTTTGTACACCTTATTTTCATCAAATGATCTGAGCAGTTGAAATCTGTACAGAAGTGAGCACTGTATGTGTAACAAGTCCCATAACTCAGAGGATATAGGTTGCAGTGACCTAATTTCTGGTTTGAAGGAGAAATTTTATTGATCTCCATGGATTTCCAGTTAGTAGTTTCTAGATCCAATGGTTGCGATTTGTGCCGTGATAATGAAAGGCTAGACTGTAGGATGAAGAACAAAGGGTGACTGCTGTAGCTCAGCATGACTGAAGGTCATCTTGGCTAGAAATCAAAATAACTGCCTTTTTCTTCTGTATAACATAATTTTAGTCATGTTTTCTCACAGATTTTAAACAGTGTTGCCATGGGTATCTAAAAATAAAAACATATTTTAGAGATCAACAAAATTATAAATCAAATTTATCAAGACCGAGGAGACCTTATATGATACAAAACAAAAGACAGGGCAGGTGATGATGCAAGAGGTTGTTCTTTGAACTTGAAGAAGGTTCAAGGTACATGCATGATTCACAGGACATACTACATATCTGTGTCCCTTAAAGCAGGATTTCATTCTGTATTTCTTTAATATATAAGAGCCATCCCCTCACCTTTTTATTTTGTTATTTAATGTATACACATCATCTGAAACATTTTGCTACAGGTTACAGGTTTTAGGCCCTGAGATCTGATATAAAAGCCATGAAGTGATGTATCATTATCTGATCCTGTCTAGATATAAAACCTTCCTGTTCATGGTGATAAAATCCTCAGACACTGTCTATATATTTCATAAAGTATACAGATAAAGCTGCAGAGAATCACAGGCCTTGGTATTACGGTTGTGTGCTAGCCTGGGGCAAGTGAAAAAAGTTTAAAAAATACTGAGTGGTAGGGAAAACAGAAGTTACCTTTTACTTGCCTGACTAGGCAAGTGGACTCAGTATACTGGTAAACCTTTACCTTTCATTTCAATATAATTCCCAAAATGTTTGTCCCATTCATTCACATCAATAATAGTTTTTTACCTTAAGTTACCTGTTGTTTAATAATATATACAATTAAACTGGCAAAACAAAGGAGCACCTTTTGCAGCCTGGCCACACTTATTGATTTCATGTAGGGCAGGTAAAAGCTAGGTTTTACTTGCCCTATTCCATGTGTCATTGACACCCCTAACACTGACAGTTACATATCTGAACTGTAAATAACAGCAAAGTTTCATACTGTGAAATCTGGTTCTCACATATCATGTAAGAGGCTCTCACAATACTGCAAGATATGAGACAATTTTGTGCATGTAAATTAACAGAACACTCATACCATGTGTCTTGGTTTAGTGAATCAAATAATTTGGGTCAAACATCTGTAATAGATATATTTAAGAACAAAACATTTTTTTTATTCATGCAAATTTCATTCTTAACTTGTTACAATCTGTTTTATCAAAAGCAGCTTGTATCTACTTGAGCACAAAACCTTATTAAAAATTTCCAGTAATTAGCATATTAATTATTCCATTAATGGCTTTAACCCTAACCTACAGGCTTTTTTCCCACATTGATACTTTGTACAAACATTTTATTTATTATTAAGAAAACACCGGTAATATGGGCCATGTACGTATACAGAAATCAAGGTTTGTTTACACAGTTTACACAGTGATCAAAAAAGATAATATTTTATTACATAACAAGCAAACAATTTAACCAATAAATCACATATGTTACAGTTTTCAAACAAGTAATACCCACCGATAGCATATGTACACAACATAAGAAATAGACTTTACTTAGCCTGAATACATGAACAGTGGATGCTACAACTTGGTAATTTAGTTTGTAAAGTCGCAGGGTACAACTTGGTAATTTAGTTTGAAAGTCCCAGGGTACAACTTGGTAATTCATTTTGTAAAGTCGCAGGGTACAACTTGGTAATTCAGTTTGTAAAGTCGCAGGGTACAACTTGGTAATTCAGTTTGTAAAGTCGCAGGGCTATTCTAACCAGGATTGCACTTTGGCAGTTCTTCAGGGTCAGTTTTATCAGGTTTTACCAATAAAAACTTTGTCTGCCACTATCAGTATCTGGCTGTATTTTGTTCAAATTTCAGAAAACAAACTATACTTTAGATTGATTTTTATTTTTTAATTGATTTAAACTTGACGGTTCAAATGGCTAATCACCAGGCCTCTTTTTGCATTGCCAAATTAATATTTTTTATTAACTTAAAAGAAAATCTTTCTATATTTTGCTATTTTAAAATAAAACTACCAAAGCAAAGAAAAGTTTATTAAATGCTGGCTGTTTAGCAAAGTAGAGTGAGAAGGTGATGTTTGCTGGAAATATCAAATATCTGGATAGCATGCTTCTAACAGTCACTGGCATTAATTTTGTCCCAAACAGCTTTAACTACGGCTGATTTAATATCAGCTGGTGATCAAAAAACAATACTAGTAAAAAGTTTATTAGCCTCAAACCATAAGGCCACTTAGCCATAGAAAATTGTTTACACTCCAGTTAAAACTATTAATGATATTTATAAATCGTTAGTTGGTTAGTTGAGTAACAGTATTAAGCATGTGGCCCCTGGACCAAAAAGACGGCCATTTTGTTAACTTATTATATAATTATCAAGGTAAAGCTATTTATCCCTTTTTTCTAGCACAATATTTTTAACATTCCACAGACCATTAAAACTGACACACAAAGTCTGGAAATCACAAAAAATAACTAGAATATCAGCAGAAGCTGACAAAAGCCCTCAGCCAAAAAAACAGTGTTTAGAGGTGGTAACAGTAACAAGTACTAAATATCTGTTCTCACATGGATGTTTATCTGTACATGTCTCAGTTATAAATTTAAAATGGAGAGGTATGTACCATGATTCATAACAATCCACCAAATGCTTCCTGAAAAATAAGCTTCTAAGTTTTATTCTATTATAAGCTCTGTGACCTTGAAAAGTAGGTCAAGGTCACCCATCTTCGAACATGAACGAGATTTTTGTCGATATACATCTTCACCAAAGAAATAAAATTCCTATTGTGAATCCTTTTAGAGATATCCCGCCCACAAGGCCAAAGTTGAAAAATCCAAGAAAAATTCAATAAAAAATCAGAAATTGCAGGTGGCGCCCCCAAACTTGTGCAGCGGTTACAGACCATCAGTCCCTATGATCATAGTAAGTATTGTGAAAATCCATCCAATGGTTCCTGAGAAATAAGCTTCTTAATGTTTTTTCTTTAATTAGCTCTAAAACGTAGAAAAATAGGTCAAGGTCACCCATCTTCGAACCTGACCGAGATTTTGTCAATATACATCTTCACCAAAAAATTAAATTCTCACGGTGAATCCTTTTCGAGATATCCCGCTCACAAGCCCAAAATTGAAAAATCCAATAAAAATTCATTAAAAATCAGAAATTGTAGGTGGCGCCACCAAACTTGTATAGCAGGTACAGACTATCAGTCCCAAAAATCATAGTAAGTTTTGTGAAAATCCACCAAATGGTTCCTGAGTAATAAGCATCTAAGTGTTTTTCTATAATCAGCTCTAAAATGTAGAAAAATAGGTCAAGGTCACCCATCTTGGAACTTGACCAAGATTTTGTCGATATACATCTTTACCGAGGAAATAAAATTCTGATGGTGAATCCTTTCAAGATATCCCGCTCACAAGGTAAAAGTTAACGGACACCGGACAGACGGACGGAAGGACGGACGGACAGACAGCTTGGGTGACGACAATAGCCCATCAGCCTAAGTGCTGAGGGCTAAATAGTAAAATTCACTTTAATAAAAGGCCCATGGTTCACCACTACTGCATGGTTGAAGACCTTGTGTATACATGTATGTCTTGGTTGTGGCTTTAAATATTTGTTTCTTCAGAGCATTCCAAACTGATTTTGGATACAAATTACTTTAAAGATTAAAGGGGCTTACAACTCTACATGAAACTGAATTTAACATGACACTGTGTGGATCACACAAAATATATTTTCTCAGCTTGACCTTTATTATAAACAATAAATCCAAGGGTCTTTTTCTCACTCTATGCAATATTATGAATAATAGTTGGTAACAAGTGACCCATGGGTCATTATGCTCAGCTGACTAGGAAGACATTCACAAAAGGAATTTTATCATCTGAATGCCAAATTGTGTAGGTGGTATCCCCATACATCTGTAGCAATTAAAGTTCTTCAAAATCAACAAGAAGGAAAGGTTTCATGATTATATGTCAGGCCATTTCCATGAAATCTAAACTTTTGTATGCAGTCAACTGAGCTAAAAACACCATGCACATTTTTGAGGGACATCCCTGAATGTCAAGACAGATGATTCTAGGTCCAACAGTAAAGTTTTGTACCCTGTCTGACTGTCTGGGTGATTAAAATGTTTTTGCTAGTACTATAGGTTACCATGACCATGTTTTGGCTGGTAGCATGTAAAATACAGGTCACCATGACTTAATTTCAGGTTTCCATGGAGGCTTCCCAAGACTTCCCTGTATATTACACTGGAACATTCTAGGGCTAGCAGATACAATAAGTGCCCATCTGATTTTCTGGGTGCTAAAAATCATGTTTTTTGGCACATCATTCACAGAATATAGGTCACAGTTACCTAATTTCAGGTTTCCATGCAGTTTTACCCAGCCTGAAGTTTACAAAATATAGGTCACCATGACCTAATTTCAGGTTCCATGGAGATTAGACTAGGACCTCCCTGGATGTACAGTTAGAAGTTTCTAGGTCTAATGGTTAGAATTTGTGCCCTGTTAACTGACTGACTGTTTTATCTGAACATCTCAAAAATAAAGAAAAAATGTATAAATATTAGGAAAAAATACAGGGGGTGCCACCAGTCTTCAGGAAATGATGAACCACTTCATGATCAATATGCATGGGATGAATCCTGGCAATCAATGCATTTGTTATTCAGATACTTGAGCTTCAAATATCAAATTTTTAATTATACTGGGGGGGGGGGGGCACTTCCAAAGCCCATAGCTCAGAGAATCCTAACAGCTCACAGTGACCTAATTTCAGGTTTCAAAAAGATATTCTATGGACCTCCATTGGTTTTCAGTTAGAAGTTTCTTGGTACTGCAGTTTCGATAAGTGCGCTGTTAACAGACAGACAGATGGACAGACGAAAGGACAAAGATTGATTGCTATAGCTCAGGTGACTTTCAATCAGCTTCAGGAGCTAAAATGAAAGTTTAACTAAAAATATTGTTTCAGCTTTCTCCAACATAATGGTGCCAACCACAGCTGAAATCTGCATACCAGTCACCTGATCCATACTCATATGCATTTTCTACTGTTGATAGCTGCAGTTTTCCTGAGATAATTGGTTATAAGCATTACATGATATGTAGCAAAGAGATAAAATCATTAACTTCTGATGGTGACAACAGATGGTGTACAACCACATGGGTAATTAAACAAGAGCTCTGACTTAGTGATACAAGTCCCCCCACTTACTGTGATACAGGACGAGTCATGATATGCTTCTGATAGTAAAAACTACACTGAGATGAATTCTGACTGGACTGTATACTCATACCTCCAAAAATATTATATATTGGCAGATGTGGAATAATACCTGATCAAACTTTGGTATATGGAATGTAAGCACAACTATCAATCTAAACTCAGAAAAATGGTGGACACATGATAGGACGCATCATGATGGCTGCATCACAGGTCAGCTATGCCTGCCAAAACAAAGGCAAATCAAATTAGTTTATACCTGTGCATGCATGGTGGGTGGAGAGAGGGATAGGGTGGATCTGGATTTTCACCTTGTTCAGAAATTTTCACTTAAGGTTCCCTTAACACATATAAATGCAAATTTGAAGGATTGTTACCAAAGTGTGATCTTAACCCTTCCAAAATTCAATAAAAATCTTTCCTAACTATCCTTAGCAAAGTTACAAACGTTCAAACCAACCAAAGGCTGCAAAAAAATAATTGCTTTGGGCTAAAGTGTAAAATTAAATATTGCATAGCATCCTATAACCAGTATTTACAGAAGAGACTGCTGGGCTGAATACAGTCATGTTCTTCTTTTATATTAAAATAAATTTTACTTAAAAGTTATTTTTAAAATAATTATTAATTTTTTTTAAATTAATTTTTTTTCTTGTTAACAAAATGCATCCTTACTGTGTCTGTCATCAGTAACCAGGGCATGTTAGAAAATAAGTCAAGACTGAAATACAGGTAATGGTTTCCATATATACCTGAAGGTATGATATATTTCCAGTGTACAAGTATAGCATATTACACTACATTCTTCCACCTAGATAAGCTTTTTTTTATTATCCCATTTTTTCCCTCCACATTATTCTTTTCCATGGGATTATACAGGGATATGGACTCTGTTATCTCACTTTTTTAACCCAGTGTCAAACAACGCCATGAGCAAACAAATGATCCAGGTAACATATGATAGCTGTACCTGCACACAAACCAGATAAACATGTCCACATTGTGGTCAAAGCAGCAATCCCATCAACTTGTACAGACATGCACAGATAATTTTTTATCCAAATTACTTTTTGTATTCAGTGGAGGGAATCATTTGTAATTTCATGATCAATCATCAGTAAAACTGGTTGACCTCTACTGACAGATAATTGGAATTAATCAGTTGTGTAGGAGTATGGAATTTTTTTTTACAATATACAGACCTAAACATCATCTCAACTGATATATACTGATAATAGGCATACATAACCACTTATAAATTGAAAATTCCATTTCCGATGTAAGTTGTGAGGATCCTTAGTTATTAAATTATAAGTAAACACAAGATATTTTCTAGAGACTTCATCAGTTCTCTAGAGACTTTAATAAGAGCATACATTTCCTAATCACAAAGCATAAGTTATATATAAAATTTTGTAATATATTACTGCACTACAAGATCAATGATCAAATTGGTTTTACATCAACCGAATGATCTTTTATACTAGATCATCAGGCTTTCACTATTTTGTACACCATACTGTTTATTTGCAGACTGACGGGTCCAGCTGTTCTTGTTTCAGATCTATGCCCTTAATACCGGACATTAAATTATTCACTTTTTCATCATTCAGGCAAATCAAACGGTACTTATACTTACTGTTCTGAAGCCTGATTAACATGTTCCTTTAGAAAAAACATTTGGGAACTTTTTATAATTCAACGTGTTAATATTGAAACATATTATGCTGTAATAAATATAACAATTGACCATTCAATCCAACAACACAGCATATGGAAAGAGCAGGAGAGCCTGATGGTGCAAAATAACTGATGGAAAGTAAGACTGACGATATCTGAGATAAACAATGTTAAAGGGGCCATATCAGTTATCTGTCCTTTATAAACTCAAGATAATCCCTTGGGACTTTTATAAAAAACAAGTGACCCATGGGTCATGACGCTCAGCTGACTTGGAAGAGATTTGCAAAAGGAAATTTTATCATCTGAATGGTAGTATATAACCATTCAACTGAAGCATCAAACAGATTAACCAACAGGCTGAGATTGTGTCTGTATTAATATATCTGAAAAATAGAGAAAAAATGCGTAAACTTTAAAAAAAATAAAGGTGGCTCCACCAGTCTGCAGAAACTAATAAAAACACTTAATGGTCAATATCCATGCAAAGAAGCATGGTGGTCTCTGGATTAGTTGTTCAGATACTTCAGCTTTTGTATCAAATTTTCCATTATTCTGAGGGATACTTTTAGTCCTATAGCTTGAAGGATATGGGTAACAGAGACCTAATTTCAGGTTTCCACAGACACTTTTCATGGGCCTCCTTGCATGACAAGAATGAAGATTCTAGGTCCAGTTGTTACAATTTGTACCCTGTTGACAGATAACCACATCTTTAAAGGTCTCAAAAATAGAGAAAATTATTTGTAAAAATTTTTAAAAAAATAGAGGTGGCACACCCAGTCTGCTAAAACTGATGGAACATGTCATGATCAATATGTATGCCAAAAATCATGAGCACCAGTATTGTAGTTATTGAGATACTGGAGTTTTTGTATCAAATTTTTTATTATTCTGGGGGGTATTTTGGAGCCATACAGCTTAATGGATTTGGGTAACAGAGACCTAATTTCAGGTTTCCATGGAGATTTTTCATGGGTCTCGCTGTGTGTAAAGAATGAAGATTCTAGGTCCAGTTGTTACGATTTGTGCCATGTTTACAGATGTTCATATCTTTAAAGGTCTAAAAAATAGAGAAAAAAATTCGAAAAAAAAGCCCGGAAAAATATGTGGTGCCACCAGGCTGCAGAAACTGATGAAACACTCCATGATCAATATCCATACAAACAATTATGGTGATCTCTGCATTAGTTGTTCAGATACTTCAGCTTTTGTATCAAATTTTCCATTATTCTGAGCTGTTCTTTTTTAGTGCCATAGCTCAAAGGATATTGGTAACAGAGACCTAATTTCAGGTTTCCATGGACACTTTTCATAGGTCTCCCTGTGTGTCAGGAATGAAGATTCTTGGTCCAATTTGAACCCTGTTGACAGATAACTACATCCTTAAAGGTCTCAAAAATAGAGAAAAAAAATTGTAAAAATTTGAAAAATACAGGTGGTGCCACCAGTCTGCAGAATCTGATGAAACATCTCATGATCAATATGTATGCCAAAAATCATGACTATCAGTGATGTAGTTAATGAGATATTTAAGTTTTTTTTTTTTAATTTTTTTACTATTCTGGGGGGTACTTTGGGGCCCCATAGCTCAAAGGATATGGGTAACAGAGACCTAATTTCTGGTTTCCATGGAGACTTTTCATAGGTCTCTCCGAATGTCAAGAATGAAGATTCTAGGTCCAGTCTTGACAATTTGTGCCCTGTTAACAGATGTTCACATTTTTAAAGGTCTCAAAAATAGAGAAAACAATTTGTAAAAAATCAAAAAATACAGGTGGCGCTACCAGTCTGCAGGAACTGATGGAACATCTCATGATCAATATGTATGCCAAAAATCATGACCATCAGTGATGTAGTTAATCAGATATTGAAGTTTTTGTATGAAATTTTTCACTATTCTGGGGGGTACTTTGGGGCCCCATAGCTCGAAGGATATGGGTAACAGAGACCTAATTTCTGGTTTCCATGGAGACTTTTCATAAGTCTCTTAGAATATCAAGAATGAAGATTCAAGGTCCAGTCTTTAAGATTTGTGCCCTGTTAACAGATGTCCACATTTTTAAAGGTCTCAAAAATAGAGAAAAAAATTCTTAAAAAATAAAAAAAAATACAGGTGGCGCCACCAGTCTGCAGGAACTGATGGAACATCTCATGATCAATGTGTATGCCAAAAATCATGACCATAAGTGGTGTAGTTAATGAGATATTGAAGTTTTTGTATGAAATTTTTCACTATTCTAGGGGGGTACTTTGGGGCCCCATAGCTCGAAGGATATGGGTAACAGAGACCTAATTCCAGGTTTCCAAGGAGATTTTTTATGGACCTCTCTGGATGTAAAGTAAGAAGATTCCAGGTCCAGTGGTTACAATTTGTGCCTTGTTAACAGACAGACGGCCGGATGGCCGGACGGCCGGACGGACGACGAACAAAGAGTGATCGCTATAGCTCAGATGACTTACAGTCAGCTGAGCTAAAAAATAGGTCAGAAAACGTGGTTATCACCGCACATAGGCTGCTTGTTTTGTTGATATCAACATGTTTATAATATGTGGGGGCCTATCAAAATAAAACAAATTCAACAAGGGCATCTGGCAGCAAGTCAGAGAAGCTAGAGCTTTGTGAAAAGTGACCTTTCTACCTCTGCATATATGCGACCTGCCACCTTAGGTTTCATTTCCTGTTTGTCAACACTGCTGTGTTTACAAACATGTTGTTGATAAATAAGTTCATACATCCTCCATGGAGGCATTATAATAACTTTTCATAACCAGAATTACCCTTAGATCATTTAAATATCGCAGAGGAAGCCAGAAATCACATGTTCTTTTTTAAAAGGCAGGTGAATGGGCACCTTTAATGAAAATATCAGCAGTTCTTCTGCACTGTATCTTTTAATGAATCTGATATTATAACCCCGCCTTTCAGACATCATGGTTCCATTAACTTAAGCTCATCTTCCCTGTTATGTTCAGGAGGGATCTCGTTTTATAACCGTGGAGTTCAGCTCAACTGTCAAATGCCTTGTATAACCACTACTCCATAAAAATCACCACTTACCAGATCTTCCGAAAAGCTTGGTGAGCTTGAGGTGACTGATGGCCAGCCTCATGATGGAGGCTTTGTCGAGCTGTGCGCTGACATTGTGTGGTAACGGGAGCTGGTGAGCCAGCTCATAAAACACCTCTGATTCTTTGCTCCTTCGACTTCTTGCTGCATCCCTTGACTTCTCCTTTCTTTTCTCTGAATTCCTAAAATGATGATCAAGAATAAATCCATCAACTTTGTTCACTTATTTACATTAATAATCCTGCAAGCATCATTATGTATACCGGTGTTGAACGCCTTCATTTCATTGGCATCTCAAAATTCCAAAATAAAAATGAGTAAAACATTATCTTGCATATTCAGCTTGAACTGACAGGGTGTGATGAATTTTTTTATTTTTAAGCCAAAATGGTCAGAATATGAAGACTCTGAATATGAAGCTTATACCTAGTAAAGTACTAGTAAAATATTTTAGACCACATGTATTTTATCAGTTTGGTCTGAAATTATTATGTACAGCATTATCTAATGAGTTATTGAGAACTAATATTAAATATTTGCCTGGAAGCCATCAGGGCTTTCAGAAGGCGAGGGGAAGCGCCGCTAATGCTCAAAATCTCTTAAGGACACTCGGTTCTGAGGGTCCAAGCTTCCTGTGGGACGCGCAAATTTCTGGCTTTATGACCTTGTATCAATCAATGACCATTACCAAACTGCCTCAAACTAACCTTTCAGTGGTGCACACACTGATAACTGCATGAGGCTTATGTTTCACTATAAGCATATACGCATAAAATGACACAACTCCTAATAATATAATATGATAATAACATAAAGAATGAAAAAGATTCAATTTTTACAAACCACTTCAAACTTTGACACATTTCATCTCCCCTTTGGACGCTCTAAAAAGGAATGAACTCAGAAGGAACTCCCAAACTCTTTTGCCTGGGTGTCCCGGACTCTTTAATTTTCATCCTATTGAGAGCCCTGAGATATATATATTGGATTTAACAGAAGTCAGAAATTTCAAGCACTGATCCCCCTCATGGCCTCATAGGCCCAATTATTCCTTGTAAATTTGAGAAAGCACAAGCATGTTCTTGTTGAGATATCACATGCAAAAGAAAATCACTGATTGTGTCACCTGGCCATATTGGAATTCTGACAGGTCTGTAATTCATTAGGCCTGGAGCCCTCTTAGTCCCCATTGAAAATATGATCCCTATGAGTTTGAGAAAGATCAAGTGCTCATGTTCTTGTTGCAATATGGTGCTAAAAAAAAGCGTCACTGACAGTCAGACAGAAGGAAGGACAGATCTGACAGATGGACAAACTAGAGGGTACCGCTTTTTCATATGGGGCCCTAAACATTCTTTATCTAATGCAAATGCAAAGATCAGTTATATTTATCAGTAAATAGCAGAATAATATTTATAACTCAGTATGCAATTTATTCACAACTTATATATAGTAATTTGCAATTTATTTCAGGTCTACTAGAACTGTAATACATGATACACCAGCCCAACTGCATAAAAACAGATTATCAGGCATAAATAACTAGGCCACTGATGAACCAACAGATTGAGAATGTGAGAATATTAAAACTATAAAGGATCAAGCACTTACTAAACCTCTCTTGAAATAATACTGGTATGCAAGAAACAAAACCACCCATATCAGCAAAAAATAAATTTATACTATTATTTAAATATGAAAACTGAAAAAGTAATATTTTGATCATGAGAATTAGAGTTGTACATATTTTCATCCTCTAAGTGCAGCTGATTTTGAGTGACTCAGATTTGACCTTGCCTTCAGACAGACCTAGTGCAATCTGCAGGGGGTGATAAATCTGGCCCCGCCACCATAACCCAGACAGATAGCCCCAGAGATTTCCCTTTCAAGGTTATCTGGTCTATACTGAGACACACAAAAATAAGAAGGGCAGCATATTTCAAATCCACAATTTGTAGTAATTTTTGTTTTCTTTAACGCTTTTATTCCTGATTTAGTAAATGATTTTTTTTTATTTATGGTTTTCCTTAATTTTCTATATTGCACAATTATATTTTTTAACCAGACCATTTCTACTGAACTCAATTTAAGACAACAATTAATGGAACACAACAACAGATGTTATAAAATCAAAATTCATCTCTACTACTCTTTTAACTTCACCACAACAAAATAACAATTTATCTATTCTGTAATGAAAGTCCTTTGAAATAGTTCTCTGGCAGCATACAGCAAGTTCTCCATCTTGTAACTTGATATTTCACAGTTCTAAGCTTTCTCTGTAATTTAAACACATATTCTCTCCATCTATAAAATCTGCTGAGTTAACTGTGCCATATAGTTTAAAACAACTTTGTATATTAGTTCATTTTCCTTAAACTAGTATAGTTGGGTCAGTCATCACATTATGTTTACAAAATTTACTTGTTTAAAGTTATTAATGATAATATAACTGTAAAATCAATTTTTGGCTATAATACCAGTACTTAATAAATGGATCAAAGTTCATGTTAAATGGATACGAAATTATTTCTAAATTACAGTCATTTTTTACTCTGACATTAAGAGCATCTATGACCAGTGTCAGAGTGCCATTACATCTTGTATCGAAGGTCACACTATTAGGCTCCATGACTGATGAGGACACAATTATTTTCATCATTTTTTATGCATAACTGCCTACAAGTATGCTGTCACTTAAAATAAACCAGACTGGTCATTAGAAATGTTTGTGTAATTTCTAACAACACCTAACATGTGCAAGAATAAATGTGCGGTAATTCAGTATACTGGTAAATCCCCCTGCATGCTTGTTGAATTTCAGACTGCATGAATACAAGCATGTCTCGCACCAGTTACTGGACAACAGCCAACTTGTACACAACATGGTATACCTTAACTAAAATAGCTGACAAAATCACACAACTGGCTACAGTTTACAGTTATACAAAAGATTTTATGGCAAATGGAAACTGAATTTTGTCACTTTTTTATTGGGTAGGGTGGGTATTATGGGACTACTATCTTCAATACCTATGACATTATTAATGAACACAATAGCAGTCATTTGACTCAAGAGGTCATTGACTGTGCAGGGTGGCACTGACCTTGCAGGGCAAAGTCCACAGGAGTTTGACAGGTCCTTTACTGTCAGTACTACAATATCACTACAAGATCTCCAAGATAAGTTTGATATGCCTGTTCACGAATATCCTTTGTATATATGCATCTACAGCATGTTAAATTCATACTGTACTTACTAGTGTTGGGCCTGGTGATTGATTATAATCAATGATCAGTCAGCTGATGCAGACAATCTGATGATCAATCTTGTGTTGCCATTATACAATAGAATTACTCACAAAAGTTACACTTTATAATGACGGAAGTACGCTTTCATAAAATTTATGCAAACAAACGTTAGATTCACAACTAAGTTTGCCATATATACATATATAGATGTAGCTTATGGAGTTATATAAGATAAAGACAATATCACTTATCAGGCCTTTATGTCATTTGAGAGGATGTACATGAAAGTACAACTAATTCCCAACACTTCTCAAAAACGACAAATAATTGATCATCGGTTGCAACCAATATGCTGATGATGATCGATTATGATCAATGAAGTGACTCCCAACACAAGCACTTACTATTCCAACATGCAATGAAAATGGATTTATGTGTTGCCATGTCAGAACATGATTTGGTTATTTTTGTGAGTTGCCAAGCAATACATAGCCCTATTTGTATAACATGAATTTATTTTGTGTTTCTCCAGCTGCTCATAGCTTTTACATCAATGTTAGTACAAGTGACACAGGGGCATTCAAAGAGGCGTATTAAGATGTCTCTTAACTATAGATTACCCCTTGAACCTTTTATGAAAACAGGCCAGAAATCACTGATCCCACTCAAAAATAGGCCACAAAATGTTGATATCAGCACACCAACGCTGCTTGTTTTGTTTATATCAATGTGTTTATAATATGTTGGGGCCCACTAAAATAGTCAAAACAAATTCAACAAGGGCATCTGGCATTAAGTCAGATCACCCAGAGCTTTGCATTTTGCACCAAGTGACATTTCTACCTATGCATATATGCAACCTACCACCTTAAATTACATGTTTCTTCCCATTTATCAACATTGCTGTTTTTACAAACATGTTGTTGATAAAGAAGTTCATAGATCCTTCACGAGGCCTTATATTGTTATATAAACAATTTTTCAAACAAAAACAAACCCTCAGATCATTAATATATACACAGAGGAAGCCTGAAATCACATATTCTTTTTTCAAAAGGTAGGAGAATGAGCACTTTTAAACAGCTCCACTGATTTATATACTCCAGGGTCTGTGCTCAATCCTGATGTTAAATCATTTTAGAAGATCTCTTCATTTTGACATAAAATTTATTGTCAGTGGGGAATATTTCTCTTAGTAACTGGATGCCCAAACATTCCACTTTATGTGACTGGTACTCATTCACAAATAAAAACATAAATTCAGGAAATCTTAAAATTTCAGTACAATGTTTTCCAGTGGTAGAAAACTTCATCCAACAAGTTGAATACCTGAATCTAATACATGTGACTACTCAATCAAGAAGTAAATATTTTAAGAAAATCATTAACAGGAAAAATCAAAATCTTAGAGGAACTCTTCATCAGAACTTCCCATCACTGTGGTACCTTTTTCTAACACTGAGGAAGGTGGGAAACTGGTATGTGCCAAAAATAGAGCCTACTCAGTATATTAAACCAGTGCAAATGGTACTAGCCAGTGTAAAGTAATGAAAATGGGAAATAACAGAAAACCTGTAAAAGAGCCAGGAAACTACAAACATGACTGGTACAGCTGTTTTTAATTCTTACATTCCAAAGGTTCTGAAAAGAGGACACATTCATTATAGTAGTCAGAAAGCAATCAGAGAGCTCTACCCCTGCCAAAAGACCACTGATGTAGTCAAGTCCACAATTTCTGAGTCAGAGTGCAAGTCCGAGTCCAGGCCACACGAGTCCAACTCTGAGTCCTTATGGTTTGAGTCCAAGTCATTTCAAACCCAAGTCCAAGTCTGAGTCTGATACAAATATCATTAAAAAAGAACTGAAAATGGAAATTTCAGATTATCATGTAGATTTTAAAGTAGTTCACACATGCTTTTACTATAATAGTAAAATACATTTAAAGCTCCCAGTGCTGAGCAAATCTTGGTGTATATATAGCATTATTATTTTGTAATATTCTGTAAGTAGTTCACACATGAACATTATTGTTTAATATAAGTGACATTTGTTTCTATTGGTCTCACGATGAACTCAACATGGCTTTGAAAGATTAATTTTACCACTTGATTAACAGTCAGACAGGCCGGATTTCCAGAATAATAACTATAATACTTATACATGGTGCAGGTGTGTACATTCGCTTTGCATTTCATGTGTAAATCATGAGAATTTAACCTGTGTAAAATGTGAACACACTGAGATCTGTAGGTTGCTACATGTACCAAACAGTAAGATTAAATTCTGAAGATCTTTCTGCAATGGTAATGCAATGTGGTTTGTGCTATGTTACTTTTTGATAAATGGCAAGCATGTACTGTGTTTTTTTGTTGTTGACATAAATGTTCATATCATATCAGACTATCATTCTTTCAGGTAATCAAGTTCATTTGTGCTCCCTAATCACAATTCTTCCAGTGAACGGTTTACATGTAATATACACAATAAAAAAAATAAAAGTCTGATAAGAAAATATCAGTGAATACTCAGTCTGAACTAATCAGATAAACATTTCAACATGGCAATTATCATCCTAGAAATCAAACCTTTTTTCACATGATCTAAAGTCACACTTACATATACAATTCAATTAATGACAAGATAAGGGATTCAGTGATACAAATGTAGATCTCTATATTCAAATTAAAGATAAATTTATATTTTGACATGTCCCTGCCTAGTGGTTCCTCTCTCATGATGTGACTTGTAGCCAGGAAATTCAGCTACAACCTGGTACATATTTTATGGCTTGATCATGATAATGTTTTGAAACTAGAAATTATTGGACTCTAAAGGTCCCAAATAAGGGCCCCATGAAGACCATTTCCTCAAAAAGGGCAGCCTTGTGGCAATTCACAATTTTGATGGGTCTGAAATTCCCTAGCACACCTCCTTTCAAGGGTGGCAATGTTCAGTAGAATTTTCACAGCAATCACTGGAACTGTTCTTGAGAAATGCATGAGAAAGGAATTCCAAGATCACTGCCCGATATTCAAAATTAGTCTCTTTCAGGATCATACATTGCATTTTAGGTGACTAATATATTGGAAGGAAATGACTGGCCAATTACTGCATAATTAAATCTGAAAGGAGCTATTTCAGATGCATTTTACCTGAAGCTTACATACTACTATAGTGACCTAGGGCTGAGGAGGGTACTCAAATACTGGAGTCCAGGTAATGCTTACCAAGAGTAGAGTACTGGGTAAAAAATGTGTATGTGTAATGTGTATACATGTGTGCAATGTCCCTATTTACTATAAAATACCTGCTTGTTTTGGAATGGATGGCAACTCGTTTTTTTGTCTATTCCTTCACTGGGAAAAGCCGTCACACAGTTGAATTTGTAAATACATATTTTGCATAGATCTGCAAACAGATCTCCATTTTTATCTTTACAGTGTTGCTTGTTTTTTAGTAGAGGTTGATCCTGAATACATTAAAATCACTCATTTTCTCACTAACAGAATACTCCAGTTTTCCAGTTCCCTAATCATAAAGATGTGTTGCTCCAATGGTGTTGATCAGTATCACAAAACTGTGTCAAAATAACAGAAGTAAATAGGAGGTACAGGTACCTGCCATCACTGAATGAATCAAACTCGGTGTCCTTTAACAAAACACAGTATACCTGTACCAGTTTAAATCAAGGAGCATTCACACTAAGAATACCTTACCTTTCCCTGAATCTCAGACAGGTCTGAGGAGCCTCCACTAAGATTTACAATAAAAAGCGGAGATAACGCAATCTCTTGCCAAATAAGGAAATATCCATAACTGACTGTCTAGCAGCCCCATGGTGTGTTAAATGGTTCTTGACCTTTTAAGGCAGTGTCAGGTTCAACCAGTCCTCCTTAAAACATCTTCTTTACCATATCTGATTCATGATTATTTTGTCCGTGCCGTATCTTATCTCACTGGCAAAGGTCCCTGTACCAGGAATAACTTTTCATCAAGAAAATTGAGCGGTAAACTTTCTAGGTACTAGCAGGTCAATGCACGTTTTTTTCATCCTTGTCTTTCTTTCTATTGTTCTAATATGTACATGTCTGAAATTTTCCATCACAGTCACTGAAAAACAGAGATGCATGCTTGCAAGGACTTGTGAGAAAGTAATGCACAGAACATTTGTAATGCCCTTTTCACACCAACTTTTGAATTTATTAAGAACAAATGATAAATCTCATCAATTCCTGGACTTTTTCTGAAGTTCCCACAAGCATACTGCTTGAAACAGTTTTCAGGTAGTACTTTTATAGTAGCATCTGACAGGTGCTGCATCATGCATACTAAAACAGCCTCACTTGTACACCGGTCATAGTTTTGATGCAGTTTGGGGATATGAATATTTTAAACACTTATGAGCTGTTATGTCCACTTAAATTAAATAAACATACATGTGATACACATATAGGTCTGAGAATGGTTTAGGACCGATATAATCAGTGAACCCAGGTTCACTGCAACAAATTAACAACAGGTTTGTATAATATAACGGTACTTGTAATAGTATCAAATTTGTTAGTATCACAAGTTGCTGACTATCAAGACTTTTGTTAGAAAGATATATAATGAGGTAGTGGGAGGATAAAGAATTAAGCTTCCTGGGAAGAGTGAGAATTCCTATCTTCCTGGGAAAAATGAGAATTAAGATATATATTGAAATGATCCTTGTTCTTTCAGGGAAAACGAGAATTCTCATTCTTCCTAGGATAAATGAGAATTCCAATCTCTATTGGGAAAAATTAGAATTCCCATTTAACCCCGGAAGAACAGGAATCTTTTCTTCCCAATTTGTACTCTTATTTTTATTGAACATTAAAATTATATATGTTTATACCAATTCTTTTACCAAATAAAATTAGAAGTTAGCCTGATAAGTATCATATTATCAATTTCCTTTTTTCTTTAATTTCTTTTCTGTGCTACAATATTACTCTCACATGTAGGCTGGGGCATAAAGGTATAATATTCCACCATTACTGGAGTAAAATGTGAACAGAGCATGCAAGATGTTACATTTATATATAGAACTTGGGCAAGGTTCAAGAAGCAATTGTTCTCAATTTAGTTAACCATATATCTGCCAACTCTTTTCAGGCCTAACCTAAGCAATATTAAAACCAAGCTCTAGGGATTCTTCAAACTTTCATACATGAATGCATCAATGAGAATAAATGAACCATTAATTACATTCACAGAAAATTAAGTTAATCTGGCCAAGTTCTGTCTACATGTATAGAATTTCCATATCTGAAACTGCTACATTTAATAAAGTCACTTGTTTTAAACCATTAGACAACTATGGGGTCCCTATATGAAAATTAACCACTGATTAGATGCACTGCAGGAAAAAGTGCTATATATGTCCCTTTGATACAAGTGATAAGGTATGCAGAATTCAGTGGTAAGAAAAAGGCCTCCTCCCTGTAGTTAATGAAAATTTGGGATATTATTAAATAACTGGTGCAATGACCCAATCATTTCCAGATGTATATCATTTGCAGCTTGTGGAACCATGAAACTAGGTCATACTGTTGTGTTTGTGATTTCTTTTGCTAAACTTGGTAAGACTCTGAACTCTACATGAGTTATGTGTAAGTGCCATCAATTCTCCTTCACACAGCTTGAAAGGTAGTTAATGCATTAAATAAAAAACCTGCTAGATAATTGCAGTAAAAGACACCAAAACGCTTCAAGTTCTCTGTATGGTCACTCTAAATGGAACATTTATATATATATATATATATATATATATATATATATATATATATTTATATATATATATTATATATTACTTATATATTACTATATTATATAATACTTTGCAAATGTATTTGAATGCGAATATGAATATATGTACTCCATAATTTCATGCATAAAAATAGGAAAACAGGTATTAATGGAAGTATTTGAATACAGATGCAAATACTTTCAAAATGTAATCATGAATGTATTCATGAATATATTCTATAATATTATTTTAATAATCATTTATTTCAAATATATTATTAAAAGATCTTTTCATATAATGCTGTTATTATTTTTAATTTAAATTATATTTGACACAATATTTGTTATTAATTTATAATAAATAGTTATATTATTTAAGTTTTATTCTTGGGTAGGAATAACCAGTAATTATTAAATAAAAGTTCTCATTTGTAAAAATCAGAATTACCATGACTGATAATGGACAGGTTTTTTTTTTCAAATAATTCTACTGCAATGTAGATAAAGTTATATGGCCAAGTCCAAAGCTATGTGAAAACAGCACACCATTTCCAGCTGTATATAAAATAAATGACATCAATCCTCTTCCCTGTCTCCAAGGATATTATCATAATCTTACATAACTTGAGTTAAACACCATCAGCTCATAATGCAGCTTATATTACCACACAAAACCTGCACTTGCCTACCTCCTCTTCCAAATCATATTTTGTGAGCATATAAAACCCATGGGTTCCTTGTTACCTTTTTTCAACAACCATGCAATACTAAATGAGTTGGTGAAACATCCCATGTTTCACTCCTGTGACATTAAGGAGTGAAAATTGCCTTTCTGTATTATAACTGTATTTATTATGGGAAAATGGTACAATGCAATACCAAATGAGTTGGTAAAACAACCAATGTTTCACTCCTGTGATCGTAAAAGCATGGATCGCAATATGGGCTGGTCAAGTTTAGGTCAAGTTTAGATCTGTCCAGACCAGATTGCAATCCTGAAGCAAGAAAGACAGGATCGCAGTCTGGGCCGGACTAAACTGCGATCGCAATCTAGGCTGGACGGATTTAAGATCTGGCAGGCCTGGATTACGATCGCAGTTTGGGCCGGCCTGAACTGCGATCGCAATTTGGGCTGGACAGATCTAAGATCCGTCCAGATCGCGATCTGGGCCTTGACATATACAAGTAGATAAAGAGTTTGTGCTTATATGTGCTTGTGCTTTTATTTGTATTTTTTAGAATATGAACTTGTATGAATTGTACTTAACCAAGGAATGTGTATTTCTGAGAATCATTTCTGAGAATCAAAGTTCTATTACAAAATACCTACATTCTGAATCAGTGGTTAAACTGATAAACATAAGTACAGGTGGATATATATATTGCATTTTTTTGCTGTGAATTTAAGACAGGATGTGAATGAAATATTTTAGATCAATATTAAGGAATTATACATATATACAAGTAGATAAACAGTTTGTGCTTAAATGTGCTTGTGCTTACATTTGTAATTTTTTTATCAAATAAAATTGTATGAATATGTTTGAATGAAACATTAAGATGTATATCTGTGACTTGTATATATAATCGTAGGATATTGTGTTTTATCATATGTGCTTGTATTTATTTTTCTTTATTTTTTTCAAATACATAAATAAAACATTTGGTTGAAATATAACTGTGTTTTATTCATTTTTAATCTCAGGTTTCAGAAATTAGACCATAATGGTAAGTTTGTCCTAGTAGAGGCTCTGATCCAACTAGTACATTTATATATGATTGGAGTTTGTCCTAGTAGAGACCACGATCGGAGTTTGTCCTAGTATAATCGCTGATTCTACTAGTAGAAAGTCTAATTATGTCGTGGTCTCTGGTTGATCAGAGTTTGTCCTAGTTGAGGCTATGATTGGAGTTTGTCCTAGTAGAATCGCTGATCCTACTAGTAGAAAGTCTGATTGGAGTTTCTCCAAGTAGAAAGTCCGATCGGACTTTGTCCTAGTAGGATCGACGATTCTACTGGATCAGGTTTTGTCCTGTGACATATATATGTTATATACATTACAGATTGTGTATTATTAAAATTAAATAACTATCTTTATATTGCTATGCATTTGCTGATTCATCAAAATAAACTATTTCTTGGCAGAGTATCCCCAGACATAGTACGCCCCCCCCCCCCCCTTTAAGAATAGGCCCCCATTATTAGCAGCATATACTGACACTTGGCAAGCAATTATTGTTTCTTCCATCTATCAATCCACAATCTTTTTGAAGATGTTGGTCCTGTGACATTGACCTTTTGGCACATCACAAGGCTACATCAATAAAAGCAGGAATTATCATCCAGAAACTAATTTTTGGACAGATGGCTCCTGTGACCTTCACCTTTGACCTTGTGACCTCAAAATTGATAGGGGTCTTCCCCAATTGGCAAGTGAGCTATATATTCAAGACCTGGGATGAAAGTTTGGCTTAAAATGCATCCACAGTATCTTTTAAGATGCGAGTCCAGTGACCTAGACCTTTGACCTCATGACCCTAGAACCTATAGGGTTCTTACTTAAGTGGTGGGCCATAAATAATTCACGTTTGAAATCCATATGGCTATCAACACTGGAGATATCATAAGAGGTGTGTGATTTTCACCAAATATGGACACATTAAAGGTCAAGGCCACTCTCATGGTAAAGGTCATGACCCAAATGTAAATAGACCTCATCCCATAACCCATCTCTCTACATGTGCATAATATGAAAGAAATCTGTCCATTAGTTTTTGACTTATAATGCTTACATTACTGTCAAGTGGCAATTATGGGGGTATTAAAAGGCGTAAAAACAAGAAAAGGACAACAGGTGGCACCACCATTTTCCGGTATATCACAAGGCTATCCAAGATCTTCTGTCACCTTGATTTTTGGACCAGTCCATGCTAGTCCATGCAAGCTTACTTGAGATATTTAAGAATTTGTGTTATTTTCAGTAAAAATGGACCTATTCAAGGTCAAGGTCACTCTCCTAGCATATGTCATGTCCCCATTTTAAATAGGCTTTGTCCCCTTACCTATATCTATACAAATGTAAAGTTTGGAAAAGATCAGTGAAATATTTTTTGAGTTATCCCGCTCACAAGGTTTTTCTGCAGCGGCGGCGGCGGAACCATTGTGAAACCATAGTATCCCAACTTTGTCTGGGGATACAATAATCGTCTAGCTGGACCAAAGTTTCACATCCAAAAGCACATTACTTATTAACTTATTAAGTAAAGAACATGTGCTTAAACCATTCACACTGTATATACTGACAATAATATAATTAAACACACCATACACACTTTGAATCTGGTGTTATTTACAGTTAGACTGCTGTGATCATAAGCATACAGCTGACATTCAAATTTGTGATGGTACTTTGGCCAGAAGTGCATGTATTAGAACATAAATAGTAACACACATACTTAGGAGAGTCCTGTTATTAAGGTTTCATACACAGTGTACTGTTATTCATCTCAGGACTAAGTCATTTCCGAGTGGCTGAACAGAAATAACTGAAGCGTGTAAATCCTTTAGAGTTTATTGACTGACATGATTGCAGTAGGAAGTAAACTTTGTGTCTAGACAGATATTAGACTGATAAAGAATCTCCACACCTGGCCAGCTGTAGTTGCATCAAGGTTACTTGCTTGCAACGTGTTGGAGAATCTGCACTTGCAGCTTGTCTAGCAAAATACTTACGCATAATTTTTCAATTTAGAATACACAGTGATCCAGTCTGGAAACAGAAATTACCAAAACTTTTGTCCATTCATAGCAGTTCCAAAAGATATAAACGCAAATGAAAATTTATGGTAAATGCCTCAGGTTTGTAACTATGGATCAAAATGTTTCTCAAAGAGGAATGAAAAACAAATTGAAGGTAGTTTACAACTGAAATAAGTTTAATGTACTCTCAAACAATCATGCCTGAGTGCACAGGTGTTAAAAAACAAGTGACCCACAGGTCATAATGACGCTCTGCCGACTGATATGTTGACAATGTCCTTGCATAGGCAAATTATTAAGATAAAGTAGGTGGCATCAACATTCATCAATATAAGCTTAAGTTCATCAAGACTGATAAGAACACCAATTTTAATAACAATCCAGCTACCTGTTCCTGAGGAATCTGGCAATTTGTACATGCATTTTACATTATTTATGGGGTGCTAAAAAACACTTTGTAATTCAAAGGAATATAGGTCAGAGTGACCTAATTTCAGGTTTCCCACATGATCTTCTGAAGACCTCTCAGGATCCACAAGTTCATGATTAAAGCCTTAACAATAACAATTTGTGCCTTGTTAACAGACCTAAAAATTACAGGTAATAATTCATGCAAATTAAGATACTACAGGTGGTGCCACCATTTATGCCAAGTTGCTAAGGTTCATTAAGCTCCATAAGCACACAAATTCAATGACAATAGGGAATCTATCCAGCTGTTCATGAGGAATCTGGAAATTTGTGTGTTTTGCATTATTTCTGGGGTGCTAAAACAAGCCCAATATGGTTACTCAAAGAATATAGATCACAGTTACATATTTTCAGGTTTCTGAAGAGAACTTCTGGGGAATTTTCAGGGTACAGAGGTTCATGTTTCTAGCCTCTACAATTACAATTTGTGCCTTGTTGACACCCTTTGTGTTCTAAATAAATAAAGGTAAAAATTTGTTAAAATTAAGATAATGCATGTGGCGCCACCATTACATGCCAAGTAGCTAAGGTTTCTTTAAAACCCATAAGCACACCAATTTTAATGAAAATCCATCCAGCAATTCCTAAGGAATCTGGCAATTTGTGTTTATTGTATCCGCCAAAACAGAGTTTTGCGGATACTATGTTTTCAGCTGCACGCCGCCGCCGCGTACATGTCCGGAGAACTCCTCCGTAACCGCTGGGCGGAATTTTACGAAACCCGGGATTATGTTCGGGTCACATGTGAAATGCTGCACCCCGATTTTGTTTTGACCTCTGACCTTTCCTCTGCGCTCTGCGTCCGTTTGTGCGTCTGTTCCCACACATTAAACCACTTATCTCGGGAACCGTTTGACCGATCAGGAAAATTTTTTTGCACAAATGTAGCCCTTGGAGAGCTTTATAACATACACAAACAAGTGACCCATGGGTCATGACGCTCAGCTTCCAAGCATGACCTGTGACATCATGGACTGAGATTCACAACTTCCAGTCAAATTTTGAAGAACCAATTTGCCAATTTGTTGAAAATTTTCTATGACAACAGAAATATATATCACCTATGTCTGGTTAAAACACAGTGAATTGATGGTCTGAGGAAAATGCATGATTGTTTAGCTATCAGGAACTATTCCAACAGCTTGCTTGAAACCTGTCAGTCTCAAAGGAACACCACAAAGGGCAAATATAAGATCAAAATATATAGCAAAAATCAAGGAAATACATGCAAGAATTATTGAGAAACAGGTGCTTCTGTATGAATTTTTATTCAATACAAGCCAACTGTACTGCACTTTTATAAATGATGGTAATATTTATTCAGAAATATTTGACCCAATCCTTTACAAGATTACATAAATATACATCCACCTGCATTCACTTTAACTGTTCTTGAGATAATATGATCAAAAGGAATTAAAAGATGGTTGCCTGGTGGCCATATTGGACTTCTGACAAGTCTGAAATCAGACAACAAACATTCTCTAAATGGGACCAAACATTAAAGAAAAATTACTGAAACTGCACTGAAGAAAGAATTTCTAAGGTGGCTAACTGGCAGACATAATGGATTTCTGACAAGTATGACATTTGATATCCCACATTCTCCAATAAGAGACCAAACTTGGGGCAAATTATCCAGTAATGAATGCCCAAAATAATTCAAAAGGCATGTCCAGGCCCTCATATCAGATTTATAGATATGCAATTGTAAAAAGTGTAAGTCCAATATTTTTTATTATCACTCTGCTTTCAATGGGGTCAGCAGGGTAGGTAAACTACCAAACCTGAAAGAAAAGAAATGCAGAAAGCATGACTAAGAGTCTTGAAATAAAACAAAAAGCCATCCTAAATCAAGGTACACATCCACATATTATGAGAACAAACACTTGCTTTTATATGTGGTGATATATATTAAAATATTCAGATATCTAGGAAACTAAGTTTATTGCTAGGATTCCATAAAATAAACTGCAAAATGTTCCCATCATCTTATAAATCAGTAGCTAAACCTTAATACTATACTCTTATAGTCTTAATGCCTGGCTGAAGCATTCTGACAACAGTGTTTTTGTTATGAAGTAACGAGGTACTTATCACTGAGCCTTATCACTTAATAGGCTGATACAAAAGGAAGTCATATGTCACCAGTGTCACTCACAATTACAGCCACACAGGAAGATGTACCAGCTGGAGTGGGATGGTTATATATACAAGAAAAATAGAGATGGTCTATAAAATAAGTAATTGTGAACATCCCTGACCTATGACCTTGGCCTTTTGCCCATATATCAACTGGATTCTTTCTAAATGATGGGTAACTACTAACCACTTAAATCTGGTGTAATTACTTGGCAACCAATGGCTGAATAACTTTGACCTGCAACCTTTAACCTGCTGACCAGCTGACCCCAAAATCAATAAATTATTTATTCAAGCAAAAAGACCCATAAATATGAAGTTTGAGTCAAACTGAGTGATGCATAGATGTGGCATATGTGAAAGACTGAAGGTTTCGGTTGAACAGTTACACTTGAAATATGCTCACAAGCATTTAGAACAATTAAATATTGTGACCTTGACCTTTGACTTTTTGACCTCAACATCAATAGGTTTCTTCCCTTATTGGTAAGTAAGCCATATATGACAGATGGAAGGTACAGATTGAAAAGTTTGCCTGAAAATGACTCCACGCAAGAAGTGGGTGCTGTAAACTTGACCTTTGACCTCAAAATCAACAGGTCTTTTCCCCTGTTGGCAGAGAAGCGATATCAGTGCTGGAAGGTTTGGAATGAAAAGTCTAGCTTGAAATGTGTCCACAACCTTTTCAAAGAAGTGGATCCTGTGACCCTGACCTTTGACCTTGTGACCTCAAAATCTATAGGATTCTTCTCCAACTTAGTAGGTGAGCTATATGTGAAAAATCAAAGAATTGGGATGAAAGGGTTGGCTTAAAATGCATCCACAGGCTTTTCAAAGAAGAGGCTCCTGTGACCTTGACTTTTGACCTTTTGACCTCAAAAAAATTATGGTTCTTCCCCTGTTGGTAGCTGAGCTGTATGTGAAAGATGGAAGGTTTGGGATGAAAATTTTGTCACAAAGAGTTATTTCTGGGGGGTGCAAACACACCCCATAACTTCGAGAATATAGGTCGCAGTGACCTAATTTCAGGTTTGCAAGGAGATCTTTTTATAACCTCTAAGACTGCATAGGGTTCATGGCCCTAGCCCCTACAGTTACGATTTGTGCCCTGCTAACGGCCGGATGGCCGGCCGGACGGACAGACGGAAGGACGACGGACAAAGACCCATCGCTATAGCCCAGCATGACTGAAAGTCAGCTGAGCTAAAAATGGTGGCGCCACCTGCAACCATGTTTGCACAGTGTCCATCTGTTTGTCTGCCTTGACTTAAAATCACTCATATCTCTGCAGTGACTAGACTAATTCACCTGAAATTCGGCATGCGTAAACATCCTGGATAGCTTTTCTGATTTTATGACAGGTGGCGCCACCTACATTCACTTTACGCTGCAGACATCCAAGCTCATATCTCGGGAACCGTTTGACCGATTAGGCCAAAGTTTTGCATGTATATAGATCTCACATAGCTCTTTATCATACGCAAAACTGGTGGCATCACCATTTTTGCTCAGCGTCCATCTGTAGCTAAGGCTTATTAAGACCCATAGGCACGCCAAATTTGATCACAATCCATCAAGCCCTTCCTGAGGAATCTGGCAATTAGTCTGTAATTTTTAATTATTCTGGAGGAGTTAAACAAGCTCTGTAACTCAAAGAATATAGGTCACAGTGACTTAATTTCAGGTTTTTTCACGAGAACTTTTGAGGACCTCTCAGGAGGTTCATGATTCTAGGCTTTATGGTTATGAATTGTGCACTGTTAATGGACGGCCGGACGGAAGACAGACAAAGGGTGAACGCTATATATAGCTCAGATGACTTTCTGTCAACTGAGCTAAAAAGGTCATTTTAATGATCAAAATTCTGCTCACTTTGTGCAATATGATAGATTTGGAACTTGTGGGCGCAAATACCTTCCTTTAATATTCACCGTAGATAAATTTTGACACCAGTCATACCAGCATTGGTAGTCAATTAGTGTGAAATTTATAACTGTAAAATATAAATACACACAACACAAAGAAAATGTCACTTTATGTGATTAAAGTTGGTGGCAAAGGATGACCCAATGTCTTCACTTGCAGCATTCCAATCTAGCCTCTCCAGAATCACATTTTACATAAAGCCACATTGATAAGGATTGCATCTCTAATATATAAAGTACACCCTGGGCATTAATCAAAATGTCTTTCAAGGATTGCTTTGCAAATCTCATCATAAAATTAAATGATCAATCACTGGCAAAAACAAAATTCTTTCATGGATATATGTATATATATACATTTTTCTTTTTATACTGAAGCCCAATGGTCACAGATGCAAATTTATTTTCAAAAACTCTCTTTTGATTTGTGGTGTCACAGACTAATACAGTCAGCTTCAGATCAGGTTAGCACCAGGTCACTGAAACAAAGGGAAATTCCCCTCACTGATGTGAAATTTACTGAATTGCTTCAGGGAATGTATCTAAAGTCTGTCCCTTGTGATGGATATGTTTACCATTTCACATGAATTTAATCATTTTCTCTCAATTGCAAGAGTCAGACAATAAATGATACTTATTTATAAAAGGAAGAACCATAATTTTTTCCACACTTGAGTATGCAGACCAAAGGCTTCAAGAGCGATGTTATACATACCACTAAAAAAAGCAAATCAAAGCCGCTTCCATTCAATACTTTTTGCATTCCACAAATTTTGCTCACTGCTTGTACATGAGTTACATGACGGTTACTAAGTTACATAGTAAATACAGATGGTTACTAATACATTTATGCATCAATATAGTCTCTAAATGCTCAAGATAACATAATAATACATTTGGTTTTTATTCATCTGTTTTGGCTTATTGTTTCCACTTGTCTGTCTGTATAAATCTGCAGATGACAGTACAAACCAATTACAGTGGTCCCTGCTGTGAGAGACCACCTGTTAAACCAAACAAAAACAATTGGTAACTGCAGGTGGTCATTTGATCAAGGGATATGAAAATAGGTTACCGGTACCATGTACATCTTGTTATGTAAAGTTTCAAGAGCTGGAAATATGAAGGCAGCGTGTGGGCAATAATCGGAGTATTTACCCAATAACTGAGGACATCAGTCTCTATAAAATGAAATTTTCTTTTATTTGATGCTGCATCAAATCTGAAATAAGATTATTATTTATTTAAATATGTGCATAAATTGGTCAGTAATTTTTCACAAAAAGTGAAGATAGACCATCTATGTCTGTCAATTTGGCAGTAAATATCATTGAAAATTTCAAATTTGATCGAACTTAAGATGGTTGCAATACATGGTGGGAGGAGCATTTGTCTGTGACCATGGTCAATCCAAATATGTCAGCCTATTGTGGCTCAAAAGCATTTAAATATTGGTCAGAAAGCTTTGAAAAAGGGGTCTAAAAAAACAGATTAATTTGTAAACTTTGATTGAAATTTGGCAGTAGTTCATGGTATTTTCAGACTAAACACTAACAGATGTAGTCATTTGATGTGTGGGGTCACTGCAACCCCTTCATAGAAACAAAGAACCCAAGTATTTTTTTTTAAATATAGATCTGGGCCCAGTATCTCGAAGCCATTGGTAGCATAACGAGAGCTTAACAAACTAGGAATCTGTTCGTTAATCTTAATTCCGGTATCTCCAAGCTTTCGTTAATCTGCATATAGTTAAAATAATAAAGAGTGAATCATGTGTGAACTCAATGAAAGTAAAAGATCGAGGCAAATCATTGTGGTCTTGATGACAACCATCATCATCTGAACACTTGAGCAGTGATGATATTACCAGCAAATATCCTAAGCCCTGCTAGGTGGATCCACCAGTATCAAACAGATGGCGCTCTTTGGGAAGACTCACAACCTCATACCCTACCCACTCTTGCCCTGACTACATTTAATTGCTGTTACTGCCATCTAGCAGATGATTGAATAACCAACTGTCAGAATCATGAGACTTCAACCTCATATCATATGAATAACCACAAATGTGGTCTGGCCTGAATACTACCACTATTACCCTAATATGTCATATAACATTACTCACAGTCCTATAATGCATTGCCTGGTTTGTGTTGTGTATCATATCAATGTATAATATACTTGCTGTTTCTACAGTTTATCTTTTCACACATTAATATCATTACATTTGTGACTGTCTTGATTATGCCTAGGTGTGATTATCGAGACAATAAGGAATGATCGGGGCCCTAAAGGGCCACAGTCAATTATGGCCATGCAATGCAAAGATGATCAATATGGCTGACCTGCGGCCATATCACATGCCAGCAAGCCTGGTTTGAAATTTATCACCGCATGTAATCTAAAAAAGGATCAATCTTTTAAACTCATTGCAATATCTCAAGTAGCTTTGAGATCAAGCATGCAAAAGGATTTTGAAATACTTGCTTTGTGCGCATATTTGAGTCAACAGAACATCCCCTCATGGGTGCAAATATTCAGTAAAAATTTCAGGGCAATTGCCTAAAGAGTTGTTGAAATTACAGGCATGAAAGTTAAATATCACTGCTAATTCATGTACAAATTTATGAGGATACATATTTTCATGTTAATGATTCCAGGTTGGGTCCACGCATTACTCCACCTGCACTGGCCAGTACAGTGGTAGGCAGACTTGCATTACATTTACAAGCATCTCTTTCTTGTGCTTTCTTTTCTAAGAATCTATCCATTATAATATGCAGTACAATATAATTATCAATACACTGAAAATGCACATGGAACTATACTAGTCTTATTCCTTACTCAATTTGTTTTCAATTTTAGAAATTTAGTTATGCCTTCCACATGAACACATTTAATAATTTTAACCACTCCTTGTTGATCAATGTATAAAAATAAATCTAAACAATGAATGTTTTACCCAAAAATATAAAACATGTGAGCACCTGCATTAACTTCACCTTGAAATATCTTACTGACAGAGAAATTAATTCCTTTAATTCACATAATAGGGATTTTTTTCTTTTTGTAAACCTATACAAACAATAATTTTATATATCAGCTACTGTGTAATACTGAATTGAATTGAACCATATGTTCAAGGTCAAGCTGTCACGTCAAAACAAGAGGAAATGCCTCGATGTGTGTTATCAGTGACCTATATTCTGACTGTTTCTTTATGGTTAAGCCTTGGCCCTTCAGGGTAAAGTTCATTTTCTAGATCTTTCAGTCACATACACTACTTGTAAATCCGAGCCAAGTTGTTCATGATCTAACTGAGGCACATGACTGTCATGTTTGACTTAATCAAGTTCATCTTGTATGAGTACAAATGTGGCAATAAGACTTCTGCACCTACTAACCAAATCTTATGACTGTGGAAAGATATATGATGAAAAGCCAAGTATTATAATTTATATGTCACTTAATTGTCAGGGGTACTTGTCAGTGTCAAGAGGCTCATTTTATTACCTATTTGCATTTCAACCATCTTTTTATCACACTGACCTTGAATTTTGTCATTACAGTGAGTGATCCACGTGATATCATGAACAGACTTTTGATGGCATTTCCTCTACATGATCTGACATTTAAATTAAAGACTACTATATAACATTTGCAGACTGCAGCACACAGAATGTATATAGGTACCATAGAACCATAATTGTCAAAACATCAGGACTTATCGGCATTAAAAACCGCCAGGTAAAATGGGTATAATATTTCAAAGATAACTTGTTTACTACAGACCTTTTAATTTCTCATTAGCCAGAATCATGCAAACACTGGTACTTCATCCTAGTACTTTCTCCAGAACCATTTGAATAATTGCTGTGAAACTTTTTCTAAAGTCTGGTCTAACTGGGGATGTATGTGCTTTCCAGCCCTATCATTAATAAAATTCAGCAGGATAACTTCTTTGAAAATTATCATAGACTTCCTCGAGCAAATTTTCATCTTTTTACAATTGGCATGAATTTTGGAAGAAAATTTGTCTTTTTAATTGGTCTTCTTAAAATGTGTCATTTATTTTAATGGAGTGACAAGCAAAGGAGCCCACTGGCTGTTACACCATTAAATCTATCATTCTAGACCATAAATAAATTCCCTTTCCTAGCAAATTAGCCAACCTGTTGCTGTTCAACTCATTTCTGATAAACAATGTTTCTTCTTGCAAACTTGTCTTAAGGTACATGGCACTGAGAGACTGTTTTCATGTTACTTTCATTCAGCTGATTAGTTGCGGTCATGTCAATACATGTGAGGAGACAGATCTGACAAATGACTACTGGTATGTAAAATATAAGTGTGCAAACTAATGTATCACTACAGGTCTGTCATCAAAGGCTCTTATGTCAGAATCTTTTACTTTCATTAAATACAGGAATAGTTGTGATCCTTGCTAAAGCTAGAACATGGATGTCTGTGATTCCATTAATACTGTTTGCGTATAATCATGTGTATGTAAACAGCAAAATCAGCCCCACACTATACAGCTGCAGGAGTAGAGATGTCATCTGCTAGAGGAATACCCTGTCACTGACGTCACAGTTTAGAATTTCCATATCTGTGCCATGAGTCTGTGTTTTAATTTGACACCGTGGTGATCAAAATGTGCTGCATACACACAGTATGTAAATAATGCACATGTATGAACTGCATCACATGAATGTAATCATTCAAAGAGAATGGTACACAAACATACAGCATACCCTGATACTTACTGCATACACACATATGGAATGTACCTTAATATGTGCACAGTAAGGTTATAAACATAGTAATGTTGTAACACTAGGGGACCAAACAACCACAACTTGTCAATAGGCCACTGCTAAACATACCTGTATCATGCTTTTTACAACTAAATAAATAATTATAAAAAGGTGCCCTCTGTGTAAAGCTTTATGATGTAAACCACCACAGGTTCTAATCATTACTTTAGGGTCAAACACAGCAGGACATTCCTGTGTATCAACACCTTTACCACATAAAAACCCTGTTCCTCCTTTACTGCTTTGAAAACTATTTAGTACTATGCTAAAAGTAAACACTACATAACATATGACATAATATGAATCTGGCCCATAAATCTAATCAGAGTTCAAAAATCTTACAATACAGCTCATAATTAAGGCATAAGTATGGTACACAAGGAAATTTCCTGAACCATATTTTCAATCCAATATGTCATAGAAATGGTAAGGATTGAGTACTTGATTCATTTTGATTTTTAGTTTGATTGTAAATGGACAAACAACTGACATAAATGAATTTTGTAGTCCGGTTTCAAGTTCATTATACTATGAGCAGAACATCCATGACCAACTAAATGGGGCTGTATATATAAACAACCCCTGGCCTATACAAGAATAACATTTTTTTTAATTTGTACTTCAATATATACAGCACTGATAGCCAAAATTTATTGCAGGAGTGAAATTTATGACAAGAGACTGGAAGATTAAAGTTGGCAACAGATCAACATGGGTGCTACATAATATGATGATAAAGTTATAAAACATGGGTGAACAGCACCTCAACTGTACCACAACCTGCAACGGCTTAATTGACATGTTTAAAAACAATGTATGCCACTGTTGAAGCTCTAATGATCTATGAAAGCCCATGGTAAATAATAAAACTCTTGCTCAAGCAAAACCCAAATGATGAATAATGAACAAGTGCCTCTTATTTTTTTTTTATTTTTACCTTGCCTGTAATATTTATTGTACACAGGTTATGTAACTTTTGAAGGGCCTGGTGCCTGGTGGAATCAATTTAAAGAACAAGTCCAAATTTTAAAATGCTGAGGCTGTGCTTTCATTATTCATCTGCGAATCTGTATGTACCCCTGTGTGTATACATATTAATGATAGTATGCTACTTAAGTGTGCAATCCGTCAAATCTTCTTCTACAAGTATGCAAGATTTCTGAAGCACGAACTTCCTCAAGCCTCTTCTGATAGTGATACTGTTCTATATGCAAGAGAGTCACCTGTCAAAAAGAATTTGTTTGCCAATTTTTTTTTTATCTTCAGTGGGGTTCAAAGTTTAAGGGACGCTCGGACAGTTGCTAAGACCTGTGTTTTGTGAAGATATATTTAGGGTGCACCTGTAAAATTCAGTCCACATTGGCAAGTAAAATAGGCCTGCTGTTTCATTCAGAAATTTATCTCCCTCAATCTATGAGAAGCTGCAATTGTAGATTTTTATTAAATTTATCACCTGACATGGCCGATTACTTAATTCCTGCCTTTTGTTTTAGTCTAACTGGGCCTATACATAGAATGTCATTGGTAGACTCTCGTACAAGGGAGGGTAAAAACTGCCTTTGAGCCACTATTCCAGGTTTACTACATGAGCGAAACAGTCTGTATGAGAGACAGCCAGGATCAATGAAATCTGACATATTAATATGAGAACTGTACCAAAAATAAGATGAGTTGTGAAAGAAACCTTGAGCACTCGAAAATGGTTCTCATTTGATTACAAAAATGTGTAAGCTCATCTTCTTCAGCGAACAATATGGAGGGTCTCCACAGCAGGTGTCAGCTGCTGGCCAGCACAGTCAGCTTCCACTTTTGAAGTTAAAACCACATAATGCCCCTAAGACTCAGCCACTCATAAATTCTTGTGATTGGTGGAGTGATGACAACTGACATGTCATAGATAGAGAGCAAATAAGAGGTCTGTAGTAATAATCCACTCCATGTGACTTCATTCATGACACTTTTTTGACAGTCTTGGCAGGAATGTATTTGCTGATTTTGCAAATGGTGTTTGTGATTGAATCTTTTGCTTGCAGATGACGAAAAAAAATTGTTAAAACTTGCATAACTGGGTAACCCAGTTAATACGGTCCAAATGGCCGAAACTGCAAGTACAATGACGATGGGTCTCGAAACAGTGTCTTTCACAAGATCGGGTTCAGCTCTCGAATGGCATGGCTTGGTCTCTGCTGCTGGGATCGTGGAGGGAATGTTGGTTGCTTCTGGCTTTGGGGCTGTGGATGCTGTAGCTTTCCTGAAAGCTCACTGACTCGGAATGGACGGTGGCGGCCTTTGCAGCTCCCTGCTTGGCTTGGTGTGGCATTGCGACTGTTGGCTCAGAGAACATGCTTAAGGAGCACACAGGGCTGAGGTCTTGACTGCAGCAACCTGTAGCTGCTCGAGGAGCATATACTTTCTTTGGCTTGGCTTAATCTTTTGCAAATGTCTACGATCACTGTCAGCCCATCAGTAAATTAAGCACATGATACAAGTGTATGCATAATGAACAATGGAACCTGCCACTGACCATGTCTAGTGCACTATCTCAACAAATCAGATGTTAGGTAAAGCAAAACTGTGATTTACGTCAATTCTGCAGCTATCATGTCAACGCTTTGGGAGCAGGTTGTTTTTTTACTAAATTATTTGTACCAGCCAAAACTGTTCAGACAACTGTGTATAAACTAACCCTTTTTCACAAGGTTTCCTTTCATCATAAATTCATTTCATTTTATTAAAGGCCTTTCAAAAAGCCAAACAAACTTTTTTTATATAAATCAAGATTTCCAGACCCTACATGGACCTTTCTTGAGGAGACAGACTAGACAGAGATCAACACGGCTCACTCAGTCAGTTATTCTGACATACATATGAAAATGCAATATACATGTATATTCAGCATTCAGTACCTTCAGTACCTGTAATGGAAGTCTCATATTTTTTTTCCTGATGCAGCATACTGGTACATTATTTTACAACTATTTTACAAATCAGCTGACGATGAAAGAGGATTTTCACAATGAAGAAAGTGAAAAAAGACCAGAAAAATTTGTTTATGAGAGTAATATTACAAATATGAATATGATCTGAAGATACACACAATTAACTACTAGGAAATCTGAGTATGATCTTTCAGATGATATGGGTCTATGACACAGACATTTATTATTATGACAATCAAGCCAGAGATACTGACAGATGAAAGTGATCTTGATATGGAAACCAAACCACTGATTTGGAATACAGATAGACACCATTCAGACTTTTGGCTAGCTAACTTTGTTCAAATAAAGCATATTTGGTTATTATTTTTTCAGCTTTTCAATTAAATTTTCTCTTTATCTAAACAGAAAAAAAATATGAGCCTGTAATTCTTCTGATGGGCCTGTATTATCCAGGTTTGAATGGCCTGTAAATTGTCAAACAAATTTCACACCCTGCTACCACCAGTGACCAGGTGTCCTGTGGGGAAATGTGGTCACCTGAATTACTCTCTGATAATTCAATGTGGTCCATTTTGGCAGATGCATAAGTATGCATGGGAACAGTTAACACTAAACAGATATATCCTTTTTTGCATACTACAGACCACTTATACAGACCAGATTTGTGGATATGAAAACAGCTTTATGTTTAACCTGGAAGCAAGCCTGAGCATCACAGTAGAGTCATGGATTTATAAATTGTCATTTTAACATTCCTTCAAATACACTCCCTTGGATCTCAGTAGAAAACCAGGTCATATTTTGCTCTGCCTGTACACTGCCAGTTTTCCTTGCTTTTTCCTTGGACTCTATGCATTTTAAGTGTGATGCAACATAGGCTACAAGTGAGTAATTAAATTAAAGTGAAATCCCATCTCTATGATAATCGCTGTCATTTCCTGTTCCTTGCTTGACTTGGCTGTCATTTACATATCCCATGGGAGACATGAAATCTTGTAAATTATATATAGTAAAGAATTCAACAAACATGCAGGATGATTACCAACATACTGAGGTATTACTTGATCTTTAATTTTTTTTTATTCAAGTGAAAATATACATAATATACAAAAATGATGACAAAATGTGCATCGATCCTCATTGATATTTACAGCACAATTCTCAACACATGAAGCATGCCACCCTGACATCTCAACAGACTCTCTTTAATCAGAGGGGCAAAATCCTGCAACACTTTATCAACAAAATGAAACGCTGTGTCAAATTCTCTGGCTTCAGCTGGCTTACAGTACCACTGCCAGGTGTATATCCCGCAGGCACATAAACAGTGAGGGGATTCTGGGTCAAAAGACAGAATCAGCTGATCAGTCAGCCAATCTCAATCTCAACTGACAAAACCCAACAAACCCAAGCCAAAACAAACAGCACCTTATAAATGCTTGGTGTCAGTATTAAACAAACTGTGTAAGGAGTAACGCAAAAGGTGTTGGGTAGAGGTCATATTATCATCTTTGTTGTTCTGTTCTTCTGTTTGTTTATAAGTTAACTAATGGTCTGATTGTTTGTACAACATGTACGAGACATCTCTGCAAAGATTGATGAATTTCAATGAAAGACTAGAAAGATCTGACCAGGTAACCAAATTCTCAACTGAGAAGAAATTTACAGTTTGGCTTATAAACATTGGGAGCTGAAATTTAGTATATATAATGTAGAAATGATAAAAGTCAAGAAATCAGTTAAGACTGATCAAGCCCTAATCAGGTGAGAAGACAAATTAGATATTTACCTGACATCTTTATTACAAGCGGACCTGTGCATTGATTTTTGAAATGTCAAGTAACATAGAAATGCTACAATCAAACTTGAAAATATCTTTAGAAAATCCAAAATAACAATATCTCATCAGGTTAGGTGAACCATATGACACACCTGCCATTAAAAATAGACGGAAGTAACATTTTTTAAATATCATATAGCAGATGAAAAGCTAATAGACTTAGATCACTATATCCCCCACTCTGATGAGGGGTGTATCTACAATGAGAGGAGCAAGTGTATTTTGTTTTGCCTTTTCAAGATCAAGATTTGGACCCAGTGTCTGTTTTTGTTTTTGTGCAAAGCTGTATGTAAACACCAAACCTATATCTGGAACTTGTGGATGGATTGAAATTGAAAAGACATTTTGAAAGAAGTTAGGGAGCAAGGATATATTGATTAAATGTTGACATAATCTGGATACATATAACGGACACTGGCACTCTGACTTGTACACCCTTCACATGCTCTTACTTCTTATATATTTTATATATTTTAATTAATATTCAAGACAGATCAGGTTTTCAACTTAACAATACTCAGATGGCCAGACCTGTATTGAGCATGTGGTTGTACAAATTTTTAATGAACGTAAAAGGCTCAAAAAAAATGGAATCTTGAATAAATGACAAGGCTGAATCCTAAATGTAAAATAACCCCTGATCTGTCATTGAGTCTGTGTGTCATGGATCAAGCAGATTGAGAGGTGGTATTGTGGGCTGAAGTATAAAAAAGCCTTGCACATCATGAAAAAATATACAAAAACTGGAAGCAGTTGTCGTAAATGATGGAGCTTGGTCCATGTCATGAAGCCATTGTAAATCAACCCTGAACATCAGGCGCCGCAGAAACATAAACTTGGCCTCCAATTCTGAGCCACAGTGTTTACACAGACTCAGTCACTTGTCAAACTAGGTTAGAAAATCTGGAACAGGCCTCTAGGTGAATTATCCCTTTTTTAACAGAGTAAATAAGCTTACCCTCATAAAATGTTTTCCCAGACCACAAATAAAATTAATCTGCAATGGATTTGCAAATCATAGACCCTATCATCTCATATCTGTCAAATGACCACATTTTTCATGTCTTACATTAAGCAGAGTGACTATTTCTAAATGTTGGAGGTCACTTTCCATGACATGGCCAGATACTATCAACATATCAATATTGGAACATCTGAGGATATGATACAATCTTTGATGTATCAGTGCACTGGTGTATGGTTACAACCTTAGTGCTGATTGAATGAACTGGACAGCCTGGATGCTGGGGGCACTATATGCATGAAAGCAGGTTTTCAGGCCAGTTGTCATATATTAGGTACCTTTAGTATATTACTATCAGTATCAGTGATATTGTCTATTGGCATGGACCCATGTCATGTACAGTGCATTATGCATGAGTGTCATGTGTGGTTTATGTGTGTGTGTATCTCAATTCTCATCAGTACCACCAGTGACTTTGCCTGAATCATGGACAGGGAAATGCTCTGGCAATAGACTGGCACCCTGCCATATCCCACTATTTATATAACCAGGGTATTTTTTCTAATGTTTATTTATCTACATGCCCTGTGAGTGGGTCACTAGGACTTGGTTTTTTTTCTCACATGTTTACACAATCTGTTTGTAATTAGTTTTCACTTTTGCTTAAAACACATTCCTTGAACATCTTTTGTGCCTTTGTCATGCCAAAACCATGAAAGTTTTAGAGAAACAGTGAAACCATGCACCATGTATGTTTCTTTATTTATCTTAATTAATGTCTTGAATGAGCATTTTTCTTTAATAGGAATCCTGTATCATCTTCATCCTCCTGTTCTCTTACATAACCTTTATAAATAAGTTATCATCTTGCTCTGCAGTGTAGCAGCCTGAGATCTACCGGTATATCTACCAGTGCCACCAATCATTTGTGAAACTGTAGCATTGTTAAACAAAAGCATTTTTCAGCTTTGTGCAGCACAGTATGTGTTTTGTGTGGACAGTCCAGTGTATTTGAATGCAGTCACAAATTTATGCAGGTTGTCCCTGCAGAGCTTTCAGTGTGGCCAGGTCTTTAGAAATGAAACTAGACTAAACAGAATATATTTCTTAGTTAAATATTATAAACTAAAGGTTTAGCCTGCTGCATGAGTACACTATCACCATACTGTCTTATTGTTACATGGTGTACCAATACATCTAAAATCTGGCAAACATGAATGAAACTGATAATAAAATGAAGAAAATAAAATATACACTGGTGCTCCCATTATCACAATATGTTGTCATACAAATATTGTAGACAATGCTGAACAGTTTTTATTAACAGTTCTTAATACCAGATTATTTCCCGCTTCCAGAAGGAGGCATCCTGACAGGTATTAGGTAGATATTTGGTAAATCCTTTGGGAATTAATTTATGGTACTGTATTAAATGATGAAAGACATATAGCAGATGACACCCTGGGGATTAGTGTTGGGGCCACTTCCCTGATCATAATGGATCATCAACAGCACGTCAGGGACTGGTGATCTTTAGAGTATTGTTGGGAATCGGTTGTAATATCATGACTGATCACTTGTAAAAATCAAATGAAGTCAGAAATTTCTGACCAAAAATATCCTGTATATCAACTGATACGCCTATTAACTGATCAGTAGGCACTTATTGGCTATTATATCTCATTATTTTTGCCTATTAATAGGCTATTATATATGTGTGTAGAGTAAATTTAAGTATGAATTTATAATCAGTAAACAGAATTTTCTTAAATTAGCTAACATAAATGATATGAAAGCATGTACCTTCCCCCATCACATAGCCTAAGCTATGTGCAAAAACTGTAAACAATTATGGTGCTGCAAGATCTACCATCGGATGGTTTTCATCACCCAACCGACCATTCATTATAATCGATCATCAGTCCCATCGCAACTGGGGATCTATAATGGTTTTGTGAAAGATGTGTTGACATTAAAATCCCTTTAACATTATCATATGGTACAAAACATTTACAAAACAGCTTAGGAAATGTGGATACATGAACCGAGTTAAAAAAAATAGATTTATAAATGCTTTCAAATGTCATGATATTTAGTTGGTTGGTAGGAGGTGCCAAACAGTCAAGGAATGTACCATCCATCATCAAAACATAATACATACATGTATGTTTCTTAATTTTGAGTAGAAACTGATTTGACACCATCCCCTCCATGGGATTTCAAATATTTCTTCTTGTTGAACTGGTTAATTAGACAGATAAGACTGGACAATTATTAATGTTCATATGAATACAGTTTTACAGCAATTTGCATTTGGTGTGAGAAATAGGTATTGTTAGAGAAGTTATGACATCAACACAGGATTTCCATCATGTCAACAATCTCGATTTGATCAACAATATATGACAGAGAAGGTTACGCCCAAAACAGTTGTGCTGGAGGTCAGAGGTCATGTAAACAAAGAATCCATATCAACACTAAGGTCACTTCCGTAATGGTCTTAATCTGGTTCATTTTTACCTATTAATCATTTCACAACCTGTCACTTATAAGCCCCATTCAAGGACACCTGTACATTTCATCTTGCAAGTATTTAATCTGCATCAGTGGAGAGCAGTTGTGCATGTGTAGGATGTTGTATAGATATAGACATATATATATATATATATATATATATATACACACACACATTTTATGTAGAATAATATACAAATGTGACCAACTTAAATTTAATAAAAATTTCAATAATTGTTTATCACTGCACTTGGTTCCAATGATGAAGGTGAAACATTTCTTGACTATTTGGGTCAGGATTTATCTAGAAGAATCTTATTACTTCCAAGACATTGAAAGTACTTTCTCCCTGAAGAAACTGAAACCTTCTGGATTTTACTGATAAGTAAGAATAAGACTGATGCACAAAAATCTTACTTTATATTTGGAAAATATTATTTTGTTTAATTTAAAGGTAAATCAAAATGAATTTTTTTTTCAAAAATGATCTGATGAATCTTGATATTTATAAATGAAAAATTAAGTACAGTAAAACAGTGATAGTGTTACCAAATACTAAAACATCTTTTAAGCCATGAAACATTTTGGCTAAATAGAAGATACACAGTATACATAACTGACCAACAACAATCTGTTTGCTCAAGGCACTTAGTCTTAAAACTATAAATTATTATAAATTCATTATTGATATTAATTCTCAGATCCATAAGACTGCATATTAGTGGCAAGCCAGTTAATAAATTATATCAATGGATGGTTATTTGTTTTAAACATCAAACATTAATTCACAAAAAAATTCCTACAACAACTGCATATTAGTATATAAACTTTTATGTTTACAAATAAAATGAAAAAGAGTACGCAGAGGTAGAGCTAAAATTATTCATTAGTTACAATCTTTCATGATATTTGGAAGCTTCGTCCATGGGAAATGGAAGAAATTATTTGTTCCAAAACTTAAGTTTCCAGAACCTTCCATGGAAGTCTGAACCTCTCATATGAAATTTCAAACCTGTTGGATTTATAGTATGGTATATGTATTTAAAAAGAATCAAGTCACTGCACACTGAACATTTTTATCAATTAATTCAATTAAATAATTTTTACCTCTTCTTTATTCTTCCATAGATTACCCAGTATATTTAAGAAGATATTTTAATTACACCAAGTTATTTCTCAGCAAACCACTTTGTGATGAACTGACAAATGGTAAAATTTACAAGGCACTCTGTTAGTGGTTACATGGACATCCTTCTACATTTCTCCAACAGAATCAAAGTAAAACAATTCACTCACAGAGAAAACATTCTAAAATCCATTAGCTGTTTGCTCAATCAACATTTTCAAGGGCAATGACCACATATATAAAACATTCACATGTGAGTGAATGATAGTAATCTAAACATTCACAGGTAGGTAATCTGCTACCACACATCATGCCCCGCTACATCAAAGAGAATAACCATGAAAGAAACCATATAAAAATTTATTAAAACTCCTAAAACCAAATATTTGAATTTAATATTTTCAACTTTTTTTATATCCAGGATATTATTAACTTTTAATTGTGAAACCTCTTTTTATATTTGGTCAAATCATTGCTATCAAAAAATTATTAGACTTGGCCATGGTACACTGGATTATTCATGCGATATCTAATTTTTTTTACTCCTCAGTTTTGCTTGAGTATTAGAATTTATTTTTCAAAATGCATTTTAATCAATTATCATAACCACATCTATCACAGTAAACATACCACTTATTTGAGTTTTGTACCTACTGACTAATATTAGTGATACTGATAATATTATCAATTATTGTGATTATTGCAAGGTTACTGATAAAATTTTGTTTATCACAGCAATCTAAATTTACCCACATTACTGTGCACTGACACTGCGTTTAATATTTAAATATGACTGAAATAGTGTGTGGGTTGAAAGCAACACATGGATACTAGAATAACAATATATGCTGTTCCAGGTATCCACCTAATGAACCATAATATTCCTAATGACTCAAAAGGTAGTGTGACGCAATACTGAAATAGCTCCACTACTCAGAAAAGGCTGAACAACAGACCGAGGGGAATACCTCCTCTGTCACGCGATCTGTGTTGTACCGGGTCAAACATGCGGATCACCAATGAATCCGCCTCCGTGGCCAGTCAAGCATGAAAGGTACTCACTGCCCATTGGTCAGTTGGTGGACACTCCCCCCTGTGGATCTGACACACCCCAAACAAACCAAACCTCAATCCACGTGTACCCTAACGTCAAAACACACACCCAAACACACCAAGACCGGATCCGATAATGCACATTGTCAAAATTTCACTTTCATTTCCAAGCGATTTAATGCAAGTAAATTTATCTTAACACACATATATAAGTTGATCAACTGTTACAAACGTATTTATGCAGCTTAAATCCACAGTTTCTCTGTATATTACCCCAGCACTCTGTTGTAAGCTGTTGAAGCTGACAGCATTGAGAGAACAAAGTGTGAAACAAACTTGGCAACACAAGGTCACTGTACATTCAAGTTACATGCTTTCTGAAATTTAAAAAAAAATTACCTTCGTCTGGGTTTGCAAGCTCCCAGCATCTTCTTCTGTCAAAATGTAACAATCCTTATATCCTAATTTTTTAAATATAGTCCAGATTTTGGTATATAATCCAGTGAGTCCTTCTATCTCGCTCAAAATGTCGTACGTACCAGAATCTGATATGACCCAATTGTGTATTTACGTCAGAGGCGGGGGAGCATACATTATCTAAATTCTGCAGGTGCCCGCTGGGAAACTCGCGGCTTCCGTCTCTTGAACAGAGTTATCACTGGTTATCTCCGTCCGTGACGGTCACACTTAAGTGAGATAACAATAATTGTACAGATGGACATCCAGGGCACACCCAAAGGGTTCAGTGGGATAATGGGGGCAAAGTTAGGTCTACAAGTATGTAAAACACACGTTGACATAGGCCTATAGGTGGCGCTATTTTCTGGCTCTCAGAACTGCTTTTTGATATTGACTTATAGTAACACATTACCCGCTGGTGTAGAATATTTGGTGTAGAAAATCAGTCAGATGAAAAGATTGTTAGCTCAGTTATTTGACTCAATCAGTGGCGTCATTTTACTCCGGGTGGGGGGGGGGGGGGGGGGTGACTCTCAGACAAATACACACTAACATATATAGTTTATATATATATATATATATATATATATATATATATATATATTCCTTTTAAGCATAATGGAATAAACATTTGTCTTTGTTGCAACACATGCATATTATTATTATTTTGGAGGGGTGGGGAAGGTGGTGGGGTTCTTTTTAGTCCTCCCGGGTTGGACCATCGTGGTTCCGCCCCTGACGTCTGTTGTTAGCGCTGTCACTGATTCACCCAATTATCGCAAGTGATCGACCTGCTGGTTATAAATACAGCGCAAAACATTAGTAAACATCTCACTTCCAGGGGACTTTATATAAATATATATGAATATATATATATATATATATATATATATATATATATATATATATACACACACACACATATATATATATATATATATATATATATATATATATATATATATATATATATATATATATATAAAACAGGTCTATACGGAACTCAGTGCCAAGATGAACCAAAGATCTCTGCTGTCTAGGAAATAATAATTCGTTACTTGTTTAAATGCTCATTCCCTTTCAGTCTTTTGACCATGGCCAAAATAAAAAGAGTAAAACACTTTGTCGAGCCCTATTGATTGAAGATTATGTGATATACATGTATACATGTCGAGATTAAAGGCTATATGATATATTATACCTGAAAGATTATAACCTTTTTGACCCGTTTGTTCACAGTGTTTGTATACAGTCATATGGGATGTGGTTTGATATAGCAGAGAGTACAACCGGACAGGGAAGATTATCCTTTGTGTTCACAGGTGACGAGCACATCTTGTCTTAATCATACTTGTATGAGGATATATAGCTGTTTTAATCATACTTATTTGAGGATATATAGCTGTTTTCATCATACTTGTGGGAGGATATAAAGCTGCATCTATAGAACACCGCGCAAACCCGACTCCCTCTGCGTGCGGTCATCCAAAAATGCAGAGTAAAAAAAAATACTACCAGGATACTGTGTCTTTGTGACAACTTTATATGTGTGTTTAATCTATGAATGTCTATGAATGTGTTTCTGTCAGTGCTAAAGATGAATGATTTTACCCATTTTCAGGCCATGTGTCATATCTAAACTTTTATTGGAACGAAATCAGTTTTTAGTATTCGAAATGGATTGTCTGATAGAAAGGATTAAATTATATATATATACTCACACTGCAAAAGTCACAAATATAACCAACTGACAAGAAATTACAATATTATAATACCATGAAATATATTAACTATCATATTTCATGCAAGGAAAGAACTCAGTGTCTTAGTTACAGAGATGTGTAACCGGGCACGAACAGCTATAGCGACAACCCCGAAAAGCTGTCACTGCCTAACATCATACCTGTCCTTTAAGGCTGGCGACCTCTTCAATCTGTTGGGTAAAGATAAGCTAAACTTATGTTGCTGCAAAGATAAGAAACTGCATGACCCTGAACAGACGACGCATTGCTAAAGATCCTCATATGAGAGGAAATCAGACTGGCTTCTGCGAGAAATGCACGCCATCTGCCCAGATCCTACAGCGTTATGGATGGACGGTCAAAGAAGAAATGAAAAGGGACAAACTACCAGCTGTACTTTGTTTCATAGACTATGGGAAGACTTTTAATTCTATCCAAGGTATAGAAAGAGTGTCAAAACCGGCCTGACACTTAATGCATAGAAACAGAGGTGATCACCCTCAACCAACCACCAGATCACCCTCCACCTACCACCACTGGGGGCCCAGTCCTTAAAGAGCTAATGGATTTTCAGTACCTTGAGTTATGGGTGAACTCTTCTGAGAAAGATGTAGAAAGCTCTAGCTTGGAGAGCATTGAACAGTATGAAGACTCAGTATGAACAGCTCAAAGATGTCACGAGAAACGAAAATCTCCAACGGTCGAAACGTTTCTCCTCTGCGGCTCCGAGTGCTGGACACTTCTCAACGTCAGAGACTTCTTGACCAGGATGCTAAGACAAGTACTGGACACTAAGCCGGATCAGAATATCAAGAATGAGACCCTGGAGCTAGTGGGCCACTGCTAGTGACCCCACGAGTTGTCCGCAAGTAAGATGGTAGCCCCTTACACATGGTAGACGGAACCGAAGCCGCCCCAGTTTAACTATGGTCAACGTATATACTGATGCAGGACGCTGCGTAGAGAAATGGTGACAGGGCGCATGACGGAGCGTACGGATTGGGGATTCTTGCGGCGGGTCCGTCTGAGGACGACCGGACTCAGGTTAACTAGGCTCCGCTCTATAATTGCCTGTTCTTCGTCTGGTTTCGTCACAAAGACGAACTAGTGATAATTGATACGTGCTGAATATAATTCAAAACAGGGAACGATACATATACAGTGACTGAATTCTAAGCATGCTAAGTTAAGCTGGATTTAATCGTGCATATTTTTTGTGTGAGATATCTCAGATCTCAAAGCCCTATTTGAATTGTTCACGTTTAACATATATTTATCGTAAAATGAAAAAATTAAATATAAGAGATAAAGCTGGATGTTCATCCCTTTTGAGCAACGAGCAACAGTTAACAGGGTGCATTTAAATGAGCCATAAAATGTGAAAAATACAGTATTTGTCTTCCACCTTCATCTTGTGTCCTGTGCCATCGTCTCTTGTTGTCGTCTTTAGTAAGCGTTTCGTCTGTTTGATATCTTGTGAACGAGATAACTTTTGAAGAGCTATATATTTCCCCTGAATTTTGAAGCATAAGTCGGGTCTACCAAAATCAGGGAAGAGTACGAAAATTGGTGACCTTGACCTTGGTCCTCAAGGCCAAAGCGCCGGAATTGAAATTTTGTTTACCGCATAACTTTTGAAGTATTGCATATTTTGTCCTCAAATTTGACACACAAGTTGTTTCCACCAAGAGTTTGAGTACTGTGAGCATGACATTTAAGGTCAAATCTGCAAAAAAATTTCGGATTATTATGACCCGATAACTGGAATTAATGAAGATTTATCCTCAAATTTGACCTTGTGGGGTGATTGTGACCCACATAACTTTGGAAGTACTGAAGAATTGTACGTTTCTCTTCAAATAATTTCCGTCACATTATTTCTAGGAAGAGTTTAAAAACCTGTCACCTTGCCCTTGATCTTCAAGGTGAAAATGCGGAAATCTAGGATTATTGTAACCCCCATAACGTTAAAATTCTGGCGATTTTATTCCTTAACATTCGCATACAGATTGTTTTTAAGTTAAATCTTCAAATTAATATCTATGGGTTCATCTATGTTTTCTGTTGTGTTGACGGCATAACGTTTGAGATAGTGCATATTTAACCTTCATATATATGTTTTTGCTACTAAGAGAAAGACATCTTAGTTGGAATTATGCTTTAGTTGCAGGCTTGCAGCCCCGGTACTTCTTGTGTCACCCACTTGGTTAACTGAACCACGACAATAGGGCGAGCGTGCTGCCCTCTGATAGGCAATTGTTAAACGAATTTGGCAGGCTGAACAGGTTCTCCATTCCTTTAAAATGACTTTTATTATCAGTTTTATTTATGTAAGATATTTACACTTACCGAATATCACATAAATTGTTTTGTTCTCATTGATACTCAGTGATAAAAAACTTACTAATAAAAATAATAGCAGCTATATGAAGTATGTATGAACAGATATTTGTTTGATTGTAAAACTGTGATGAACCAGGCACATGTGGCTTTCTTGGGGGTCATCCGATTCAGAAATGTATGGCACACAAATAAAAATTAGAAACTTACAGATAACATTATATAGTTTTTTTTTAACCGGGTTAAAAAATTCGTTCAACATTCATACATTCAGAATTATTTAAACGGTTAAAAAAATTAACATTCAGACGGAAGCGTTATTTTAGGTTAAAGAAAAATAATAATAAGTTTTATATGCCCAGTGTAACTATAAACTTGATCGTATGAGCAAAGTAATTTAAGTTACAGTTGATTTATTTTGACTAGTTTAAAGGTTTAGATTTTACAGATCGTAAGAAATGGCAGGGTTTATATAATAGAGGTGCCGTGTATTTGGAGGTTTGCCGGGTCTTTGGTCAATTTATTGTGTTTCTCACCAGTGAAGAATTGAAACCAAGTGTTTAATCTGGTGGATTTAGTCATGCATGGTGCTTTTTATGTATTATCTTTAACAGGATGTAAAATTCACGAAAATCTGATATATGATGCATATAGGCCTTTATCAATTGCATAAATTACACACATAAATAAAAAAATTAAAACGTTCACTTACTCTGGTAAAATAATGTAATTGATTTTATGAAAACTAAGTAATAATGCTCTTAATAAATATGGAGGTGAATACAGACAAAGAAAGATTACTCTATTTATATTAATAAATAAAACGTACGGACGGCTGAACAGTAAAATTTTCACTATGCGGTCCCTATAAGGGTCATTCGGTGCTATGCCGAGACCACTTGCTGACAATGAGTTGTTTACTAGCATTTTTGTGCCGTAACCTGACGGTCGATCACCTGTTCGAGGTGAATCCGTGAATGGCGTGACAAGAAAAAGAAGCCAATCTGTTATTTATACATAAGACCCCTTTTTCCCATTCTATGTGTTTACGCCACTTGGACATTTTTTTTTCAGGAAACCTTGCGTCTCGCGGATAACAATAAACGAGTATATGTATAGGCCCTATAATATATTGTTTTGACCACAGTTGCACGAATCATTATTGGTGGGCGTCATTCTGGCCTAGAACAGGTTAAAACCGCCCAATATACTTCGCGGATTGTTTACATCTGATTTGACCTTGTTTTGGGCCAAATATCAGCCAAAAATAACGACTCAAGCGACTGTGTTTAAACCTTAGGTGCCCGCGGACCCATTAATATATAGGGTTTATTATAGTGTGCACTGGGTTACTTTCTAATGCAAAATTTTACATTAAATGGAAATGTTAATTTCTATGAATATTGTAAAAGGTCATTTTTCAATCTACGATATTAAAAAAAAGTGCCGTAGGCTATATGTGGGTAGAGGCCTGTGAAAGTCTACAATTATAAACTGGTATATGCAGAAATATCTCTCTCTCTCTCTCTCTCTCTCTCTCTCTCTATATATATATATATATATATATATATATATATATATATATATATATATATATATAATTTATTTCGTATCTTCAAGGCCCATTGCCCATGTTACATGTATGCAGATCTGTATGTATACAAATGAAATTTTCGGCAAGAAAAATATGGATATTGTTATATACATGTATTGATTTTCTTTAAAAGCGGTGTTAGCTGTTAAAATTGGGAACAGACTCCGGATATTACTAACTGCTTCTTTTTCAAACCTTAGCAATCTTTATACTCGAAAAAACAGGAGCGGTCAGTTAGGCCACTTTCCCGCTTTCTTCATAGTGGGAATTTTCAGATCTGAACTAATCTTAATATCATTTTCTCCGTTTCTAATTTTTATCCGAACATTTACATGCAAATGTATATACACGCATGCATAGTTGAAAGATTGATCATTAGAATCACATGCGATAGAAAAAAAGTTAAGATATTTGTGTGCTCAAGTCACATAATCTCTATTTGCAGTCTAGTTCACATTATGAGTATATATAAGTCAAGTAATTAGAATATATATGCACTTGCATTCACTGAATGTTTTGGATTAAAATAAATTGCTACTTTCAAGTTGAATAATAATCTGGTTTATCATTATCATTTAATTAAACCAAGGGATGTCCAAGTTATTATACAGAAATATGAAAAACGCATAATTTTAACTGAAAATAAAACGATATCTATGTATTGGCAAGAGGCGGAGTGGATGTAGGTATTATTGCATTTTTGCCCGACAACACATTTTAATTGAACGTTATCTACTTTATATCTGTCCAAAATATTTAGAAATATCCAGGATGTTCTCTCAGGATTATATCAATATTAATGTAACCACAGAGAGTGATGTTGTTGATGCTGCTCAGCGGCGTAAACATGTTAAGATCAGATTTGGAATTTTCCAGGCGCAAGTCGTCCCAAATATTGAACCAAAGAGCGCCATCTGTGGAACGTAAGTTGTACTAGAGGTAAAGGAATTCCAATTCGGACTCGAGGTGGCAGCACTTATGTCTTTGAAATGGAGTCTCTGTTGTCAAACAAAACTCTAATAAAAATGAATTAAATTCAAATTGTGTCTACCCTCTTAAATGAGCAAATTCTTATAACTTGCAGAAAAAATCTCCATTCGATTGTTTTGAGCATTTCATCAAATTTGACAGCGGTGCTGCGGGCTGTTTAGTTAAGGTATTACTGAAAGACGTTTCCAAAAAAAAAAAAAAAAAAAAAAACTTTCACACAGCTTAATTTAGAAGGCAAAATGACACTGAAAGAAAATCGAAAATACAATTTAGTGAAAGACCAACCCGTTTCTTGCTATTACGTACACTCCGTAAATTCGATTGACCATGCTAAGCGAATTATATAACTACAGTTAAAAGCCACACTTGTTTTCTTTAATTAAAAAAAGTTATAGCCCTGTGGTGCTAACAAGCTCAAGTTTAGTGAAAAGTTCTCAACGGAATTAAGAAATCATAGTTGTTATAGTAAATTAGAGAGAATAATTAAATGTCGTCAGCTAGTGAAACTAGAAGAGCATGGAAGACTGTATTAAGGATATGAGCTATATGAACACAAAATACACAACATGGTTCTCATTAACTGAATACACGTTCACATAGCGCGGTCTGAAGATCCACGGAAACAGAGAATAATTGTATTAAACATATTTAATTCATAAGAATTGCACATTTAGCAACATCTGCTAACAGAGGCCTGATTCAACATGCATATGATGATGACAATAAATATCATTCATGATAAAATATAATAAGATAACCTTCACAATGATATATTACATGCATGTACAAACACACATTAAAGAAAATGATCTCGAAGTCCAATATAAAAATTTGAAAAGAGATTAGAAGTTCAAATTTATAGTACCTTACAAAAGTTCATTTTCACCATAGTACCGGTGGTGGCATCTGTCGGCGCCAACTAACACTGAACGGTCGCAAGTCTGTAAGTATTTCAACTTCTTTATTACATGTTGCCTAGTTTCGTAATGTAAAAATAACTATAGAAGTACATTATATATGATAGTTTCAGTCTGAACAACATATATCATGTACTCCGGGCTGAGTTCATAGAGGCGGTATTTCATGGCCCCTAAATATTTAGAGCATTGAAGGAAACGGAACTGACTACACCTCTACACAAACTGGAAGCAATTTGGATGTAGCCACCCAGGTATTTAAAGATATTGGAACGTAAGTGCTACAGCTTCGGTAGCAGACATGGGGGGCTATCTGATTTAGTAAAATCTCAGATAAATCACTGTTATCATGCATGTCATGCGTACTTGAGGTTATGGAGTCTACTCTAATATTTACCCAGTGGCTCCACAGACAAGAACGGTTTATCACTACAGGTGTGATTTATGTTTATGATTTCCCCGCCTGAAGTACTGTGGTTGCCATTGTTGTTCTCGAGGGTTTCAAATTCGCGATATAATATTAGATCTGTTATGTTCAAAGATTGCTATCTAACTGATGTTAGATCTTTCAAATGATATGCTATTAATAACAATATCGTTCGATGTTACCTCTTGTCCCCGTCCAATTATTAAGAATTTGCGCACATATTATTCTATATAGTTAATTCACATAATTAGCTACCACATTTTTAGGTTTATAATTTAAGAGATCGCGAAGCCCTGATTAAGTGGAAATCGTGAAAATTAACCTCGAGACTATGAAGCTAACCACACTACGTACCCTTGGATGGTAGACGTCCGTTCACAGAAGATGGAAACCAAGTGAAACTGGTTGCTGAAAAAGTCAAATCATCAGACAAAAAGAAAAGAAAGTAAACCGTTACAGCTATCTCAAATCAAATTCGCCATTCGCCTTGTAACAGGTCTCTGACGGCAGGATATAAAATATACCCTATACATTCAGAAACTTTTAATTATAATATAAGAAGAAAGACTGGATGATTGAATACTATCATAAAGATTTAATTGTATCCGCCAAAACAAAGTTTCGCGGATACTATGTTTTGATCGGGTTCCCCGCCGCCGCCACCGCCGCCGCGTTCGTTTCCGGAGAACTCCCCTGAGACTACTGGACCAATTTCCTGAAACTAGACCCATCTATGGGTTCACATGTGAACTGGTGCCTAAAACCTTACGTCTGTGTTCACACATTAAACCACATATCTTCGGACTCGTTTCACCGATCATGCTTAAATTTTGCACCAATGTAGCTTTTGGGTAGCTTTATATCATACAATAAAGCGTCCATCTGTTCATCTGCTTTGGGTTAAAATCATTCATATCTCTGCAGTGGTTGGACTTATTCATCTGAAATTCTGCATGCGTATACATCCTGGATAGTTTTTTTTAATCTATGACGGTTGGCGCCACCTACATTCACGTTCACGCTGCAGACATCAATGATAATATCTCTGGACTGGTCAGACGTATCTTCATGAAATTTCGCATGTGTATAGATCTCACACAGATCTTTATCATAGGCAATCCTGGTGGCGCCACCTGCAACCATTTTTACACAGGCTTAAATCACTCATATCTCTGCAGTGTTTGGACTTATTTACCTAAAATTTTGCATTCGTATACATCATGGATAGCTTTCTTCATTTTATGACAGGTTGCACCTCCTACATTCACATTCACGCTGTAGACATCCGTGCTAATATATCAGGACTGGTCTGACGTATAGGCCTTAAATTGTGCATGACTATAGATCGTACATAGCTCTACAGCTTATACAAATTTAGATGCCCAACTAACAACTATTTCTGCAAGCTGTCCATCGGTTCATCTGCCTAGGGTTAAAATCACTCATATCTCAGCAGTGGTTTGACTTATCCCCTTGAAATTTTGCATATGTATACATCTTGGATAGGTTCTCTTTCTAATAACAGGTGGCGTAACCTACAATCATGTTTACATGGCAGACATCCATCCTCATACGCAACACATCTCACTCTATTCCCCCTTGCCACTCAATCCATGCCTAACTTCAACCGTCCTACTCTGATTTTGGCAGATACACGTAGTCGCTTCCCGACAACCCGTATTCTAGTTCTATGAGTTATAGAGATTTTTAAACAAAATTAAAGTAAACCTTGGCTTCAAAGAACCGGAGGTTCAGGTTCAAGTTTTGGAGAGGGGAAATCAAGGCGTTCTTTGCTGCCATCTGGCGGTTGATTTCATAATTAACACATTCAGCATTCGCCGCATCATGTGATGCGTACAACTCTGAATTAAAGGAGAAGAAATCACGCATATGGCTCACATTTTAACTACGCTTAGTTTAAAAGACTGACAACCATAATGCCAGGACCATGTTTATAAGCACTGATGGCTACGAAAAACAGGGGCAACGGCAGATACAAGAAAAAAGGATTAAATTAGAAGGAAAATCGGATATTTTCCTGACACAAATAGATAAAAGCTGCCGGCACTACGACGGTTGAATCAAACTTACATTCTAAAGAGAAATATAGATAGCATTATTTTAATTGCCAGACTAAATTCATAATGGTCACCTCAAAAGAATGTTCTGAAACATTTATGTGTTAAGAGATAAATAAAAATCAATAATTTTGTTACATTTTTTCCCACCTTGCTCAAACTACACAAAGTGTAGGCCTTTTAAGATTTGCGGATACACAATATACACAATGAGCCGCTGTCGCTTTGCTGATAAACGTCACGCTAAGAATTATGGCATACAAATCAAGTTGTCATAGATATGACGACAGAGAACTGATAAAAACTATAATTCATTGTGCAAAGCTACAATGGATAGGTGTTATATTGCATAGAGATCTGCACATTTAATTTTAAGGGGGGGGGGGAGATCTATAATCCAATATTCATAGAATCAACAAAATAAAGTCCGTAAAGGAAACAAAAGAAATGAAACAACAAAAACATTAATACTTTTTATTTAAATTGTCAGGAAACTCAATGAAAAAAGAATCAATGAGTACTAAATGTATAGTATGTGAAAATATTAGGTGCAACACAAGCAAAAAAAATCATTACATTGGTTACACATTCGCATTTTAAAAGAATTTCAGATTTAGACAACTGCTTTAAACGCCAAATAGGTCCTGCACCTCAGCTTTATTACCTCGCAATATAATCCAGAAAGCAGTAAGAGACCACATTAATACCTTCGCCAACATACTTGATCCCTAACTCCAGATTATCACAAGCATCCAGATAAAACATTGGTATGTGTTACATAAGCACATGAAATATATTAATCCGAGAGAAGTGCATATAACGGTTCATCAACTCGATGCTTGCATGACAGGTCAGCTCTCTCCACCAGAAGGTGTCCAAAGGTGACACCCTGACGCTTGGGATTGCAGGACACGCCTATGGTAAAGGTATATGGTAAAGGGTTGTATACAGATGTCATATTATGGTGGTAAATCTTGCCTGAAAAACTTAATGATATGATTGTTCATCGGATGATACGCTAACTCTCAGTAATATTTCACGAAATTCCGTTCATAACATTTTTTAAAGATGTTAACAGGCAAAAATGCCTTCCGACGGTGACAAAAAACATATTACGGAAATATGACAGGTAAAAACTAGTTGTTCTCCATAAAAAAGGAAATGTTATAAAATACTTCGAGATCATTACGTGTGTGTATAAGTGGTCTGTACCTGTGGTAAAGTTGAATCAAAGGAAATCATAAAATTATGACAATCATGACATTATAAACTCAAAAATTATCTCAAAACTTGAGTTTAAATCATTACTGATATAGGCCTATTTGACAAGACTGCGTGTCACTCCATGACTTATCTTCGATTTTATATTTGTATAGTGCCGCGTGTGTTAATTAACAATGTTTTTTTTTTGAGAGCACATATGAAGTATTCGTATAAATATTAGTAAGTTGAATATCAAATAAAGTTATAGTCAGACAAAAAATGACGTAAAGCAAAAATCGCCACGCCCACTTTTATATCCCATGATCAATGACTGTTCAAAGGATAAAAGATATTTTACCCTCACGGTCCAGTTCTTTTACTGATAATATATGTCACATGATAAGGTAAATTCGCAAAATATATATATAGGTGTCCAATTTATGTATAGAACTAAGTACACACGAGCTGACCGTGAACCAGTTTCCTGACCCTCAAAAGTTAAGGTTATAAAATATATAATAAATGCTTGGTACATAAAAATTACAGTTTTCTGGTAACAGTAAAACCATATGTTAGATAATTCAATTTACATGCTCACCTGGTCAATCTGATATACTGACTGGGATATTTATATAAACATTTATGAAATCTATATGTCATTAAATTGTATAGACTAGTGTTACCTTGTGATATAAGATCATGTGTAATACAATTTTCTCCTCTACCACATTCGATCCATTATGTGTTTTCATTAGTTAATTCACTGCCTTTGTTCCTTGGGTTAAGGTACTGATCCACAGTACAGAAATTTGCCTGAGTGAAACGGACCCATGTGGCAACAACCACAAATAATAGGCAAGTGCCCAGAGGGCGTTTTGTAACTAAACCAACCAAGTCACCACATCTTCGCAGTCAGGATGTTTAAAGCGAAAATGCAAAAGCTAATGAGACTAAAGGGAACATTACAACGAACCGATCTGCCACAGCGTGTAGACAATACTTGTACATTTCATGGTGGTCCCGTGACCGTAAGGCAGAAAATCCAGTGGGCGGTCCGCCAGCATACATACATTGTTAATTATCTTTTATGGCCATGACATTCCCTGCCAGGTATTGTACCACGCTTGTATTGAAGTGGGTGTGAAACCTGTGACCATTTTATACTTGAATATACTGATGCATTTGTCTGTTTAGGATATATAAAAGCATTCCTTGTCTTCAGTATGGGTGTTAAAGGTAAGGATTTATATTGAATAATAAGTTGCAAGTTAAGCAGGTTACTAAAATATATTTGATATTCTGTGTTTGTATATACATGTATTTAACTGAATCAAAATAAAGACATTCATTCATTGTCATAATGATGGGCGTTAAAGGTCAGATAACATAACAAATTATGATTAATCGATTTGTGAATCATAGAAAATCTCTCTCTCTCTCTCTCTCTCTCTCTCTCTCTCTCTCTCTCTCTCTCTCTCTCTCTCTCTCTCTCTCTCTCTGTCTCTGTCTCTATCTCATGAGCTTCACATGCTCTCTATTGAAACTAATCGAGCAAAATTTTATTCGATCATCATGCAGCAAGTAGAAATTTAGTCGGAAGAAAATGTATTCTTCAAACAAGAGACAGAGATGAAAAGAGAGAGAGACAGAGAGACAGAGACAGAGACACATGCAGACAGACAGACAGACAGAACTAGTCTAGACAGACAGATGAGTGAGGAACAGGAGTTTAACAAACTAATGTTAACCTTTGCCCCCCCCCCCCCAATTGAACCCCCCCCCCCCCTATTCGGGGCAAATCTCTGGGAAAATTCGGGTAACGAAGGAAGATAAAAAATCCGACAAGGAAAGCGTACGTTACTAATTAGATATACACTTATAATACAACCTTGCAGGCAGTCACTCCCTGCAGCCATCTATCCCCCACTGCTGCCTGCTCTGCTGCTCAGTGTAAGCTTATGAATGTAACCTTAACAAATAATGCACTTGCATTAAAAAAATGACAAACAATGTGAAACACAATATCCGAAAGCAAGTTCTTTGCTTGAACTTGTTTATGTTATTTTAGATTTTTATTTATAGAATTTGAATACTATTTAGATTGAATAAAGTACATTTAAAATTAGAAGCACTATGAAGTCATAGTCATACAGACTTATTAATAAGTAAAGGCACGTTTTAAAGATTCTTAAAAATCATGAAAATATATATAAATGTATTACTCAAAAGTAATGAAAGGATTCGAATGTCTAAATTCTTTTAAAAAATATGAAATGTCATGAAATATGAAATTTTTTATCAGAACCCATATGACAAAATATGTGAAATAATAACAAATCTAAAGTATGTTGTTATGCTGTAACAAATAGTGCTGGGTTAATTATCTTCCCTTATACAGTGTATTTTTTGTTCTTTTGATAATGTTATAATATGTAAGGAATTCGCAAACTTGAAAGAAATAACCTCAATTTACAATTGTCTGCCCCCCTTCCAACATTTTCTTTTGCGCTCCATTGACCCCCCCCCCCCCCCACACACACACACACACACATGTATACACACACTTTTTTAAAATCCTGGTGCCGCCACTGGTAATCAATGATTAAATTGGCATTAATTCGGCTTATTCAGAATACGCCTACTTTAACAATATTAAGATCAAGTTGATTTGGAAATCTTTATACTATAATTATATAGGCCTATAACAGGCGAGTATAATGACAGACAAGAAGTTTATATATTTTTTTGGAGCTAGATTAGATTTTACCATATTTAAATATTCGTAGTTGTTTTATTTACCTAATCACCTAAGTTTTTCTGCAAATTATTCAAGATAATACCATATATTTATGGGTGTGTGTATAATATATTATATATATATATATATAATTATATATATATGGAGAGAGAGAGAGAGAGAGAGAGAGAGAGAGAGAGAAGGGATTCATCGTGATAGGCAGAAAAGTCACATCGCTATCACACCAGGTTCATTACGGTAACAGTGCAGTGTACTTACGGTACTTCTTTTGGGTTCCCAAGAAATAATTTCCGTGTCTTGTTATCGTAATGATAGGAGCAAATAGCTACCATGTTCTTGCCAGAAGATAGGGTTAAGATCAAGATATATTTATGACAAGACTGTCTTAGTGATATCAGTCATCGAGGCAACATACTATGGCAAGTAAACAAGGTTTGTATTTTAGTTTCATCTATTATCGTCCACTGATGGCAGTAATGTTTTGATTTGGTGGGGCAATAAATAAAACTCGGAAGTCGGAAGCCTTCGGAAGTCGGAAGCCGTATAATTTTTTAATATAATTTTAAAAATAACGAACAAATCGACAAGTTTTTGTGTTAAAACGGAAGATATAGACACCTTTTTTCATACCAGAAAGTTTCAAGGATATATATTAACATATATGAAAATTAAAGAATAATTAATGCGTCGGAAGCCTCTCGGAAGTCATCCTGAAGTGACAGATGATGCTCAAAATGCATAAAACTCGGAAGTCAAGCCACAGTATACCAACCGACAACGACACAAAAAGGGTCTTGCATCAACCCAAATATTAATTTAGGTAATATTTATATATGTATTTGAATAAAATCAAAATGTATATAAATAACAAAATAATATATAAATTGATATTGAAATGTAAAACATGAATATAAAATACTATAATAACAAATAAAAAAAAAAAACAGTATAATTCAAAACAGATTTGTTTTGGTATTCTCTATTTTTTTCATTGAACAAATACATACATGATGCAAAATATAATTACATAATAACAAGTATATTAAAATGTATACACATGTGTTAAATAACATATATAGATGACGATATAATTATATATTCATTCAACAGCGATATAATTTGATATTAAATTATATTATATGATAAAATATCATATATTATAAAAGTACAATATAATCAATATTCCTAAATTAAGTAAGAAATTATTAAATTGTATATAATATGAGTATTTATATATCCATTCATTTATGTGATAATTTATCCCCTCCACCTAGCGAGTTATTCAAACAAATAAAATGGATAACAGATGGCAGGAAAGATTTTAGGTGGCGATTCCTCCTATTAGTTTGTAACTGATTACAATCTATGTAATATTTCATTACGTTACCTTAAAGGCACACGCGTTTCCTTGTTCTTATTGCCTGATCTTTAGTTAGCATAAACATTTTATGAAGCTGTTCTTAAAATGTTTCCAAAACAGAATGTAGCTTTAAAGTGTAAAATTAAAAAAAATGTTCTATGAAATCATATAATAATGTAATATCCTTCCTACATAAATTATTTTAATTAAGCTAAAATTAAAATATAAAGATACTGTTATAATTTATATCAATGTTTTTGCAGCACCACATGCCTTTTTTTTAATCTTTCACAGTTATATGTAGTTTTACATATTTTTAAATTTTCGAAATATTTTGGAAGTGTTTTTATGCAAATTGTCTGTGCAATGTTCTAAAAATGTTTCCTGATACGTTGGGTGATCAGTATTCAGCAAGCCTTGGAGAGTTATATGCGTTCCATAGCATCCAAATGCATGGATAAAATTTAGTTTCATTTATATTGTATATAGCACCCTAATGGATAAAATAAATTAGTTTTATTATTACAAAACTAAATGGACTTTTCTAACGGTTTTACCAGTTTCTGCAAGGATGCGACAGTTTGATACTTTTTTACATTAATATAAAAATTTATGTATTTTATCAAATATTTGAATAGTATTATATATGTAAAATTATTATAATACAAATAAATGTTGTTTAAGTTATACTTATTTTTTTTATATGATATAATATTCTATTCTAAAAGAATTATTACACCATTTTGATAAAATTAAGAAATTTAAAATGCTTTTATATTTTATATATAAAAAATAACATTCCATATTAAAATATTACGTCACGATATGATATATAATGTATTACATTTGAATGTATATTTCAACATTTATTTTTTTTATATATTTTATATATCATTATGTTTAATTAGTAATATTCATTATGATTTTATTCAAATACATATATATCACTTTAATCAAAATCTGGAATTATGCAAGACTTTTTCTGTGTCATTGTCGGTTGGTGCTATGGTCTTTACTTCCGAGTTTTATGCATTTTGAGCATCATCTGACACCTCAGGATGACTTCCGAGAGGCTTCCGACGCATTAAAAATGCTTTAATTTTCATATATGGGAATATACGTTTGTGCAACTTCCTGGTTTTGTAAAGGGGGTCTATGTCTTACATTTTAACACGAAAAAGTGTTGGTATGATCGTTATTTTTAACATTATACTAAAAATTAAAACGGCTTCCGACTTCCGAAGGCTTCCGACTTCCGACTTCCGAGTTTTATTTATTGCCATTTGCTGGGCGTCTGTGCCTTCAGTTGCAGACGACTCGTCACAGGTTGATTGACACTTTTAAGCGCATCGTCAGTCTTAACATGATTTTACCACTTTTTATCTCACTACGTTGAGATTCCTTAACTTCTTAGTGAAATTCTGATGAATATCACAGGTATTTATGATGATTGACAGTTCTTGAAATTTATTTATTTATTATTTATTTAATATAACTGTCTTTAGTCCAGGCAGGCACCAAGGGGGCCATGGGGGGGGGGGGGGGGGAAAGGCTACATCTAAGAATGTGCAGGGTGGGGCAGGCCAAAATAAAGATGGGGCAGGCTGTTGGTTCATGATCTGGCAGTTCAATAGAACATATATAAAATTATACTTAAAAACTTTCATTTGAAGACATTGATATTTTTGTATAAAATGTTTTCAGGTGTTGTAAAAATAGTAATATGAAAAGATATGTATTAATACACTTTAATTTTTTCCTGTTAACCCCTTACATTGACAGTTTGACAACACTATGCAAATGCTTCTTTTCTAGGTATAATGTCAATTTTTAGCTCAGCTGACTATAAGTCATCTGAGCTATAGTCGTGGTCCATTGTCCGTCCAGATGTCCGTCCGTCCGGATGTCCGTCCGTAAGACTGGCACGTTTCGACACCGTTGGACCTACGAATCTGAAATTCGGCATACAGTTAGATGTCCCCATAATCTCCTACCATGCCGAAAATTGGGTCAATAGGACTTCGTTCCTTCGAGATATTACGGAAAAACCTCAATTTTTTATTAGAAATCTATTTTCACACTTCAGGACTGCCTAATATCAAAACCACTCATCTGGTTTTCTTCATATTTACCATAAATATTCCTCTATATAGTTCCTATGTACATGCCAGATATTAAGTCAGTATTGTTTAATTTAAAAAAGTTATGGGCCCAAACATAATGGACTTAGAAAAAAAATCAGGAAGATATTTGGTCACTTAAGACCAAAAGTGTTAAAGGTAGGGACTTTTTTTTCAGTAATACAACTTAAATTAATCAAAATTTAATTGTATACCAAAAATTAGATCAAAATCTGGTAAATTTTTTTAAATATTGGCAAAAATATAAAATTGGTACCTTAGATTTTGCCCAACTTTGGCCACAGCACGTTTTTTTCGTAAGTACTGTGGATTTAATTTTCACAGCATGTATACATAAGGATTTAATCTGTTAAAATCTGAAATTTGAAAATAAAAGCTGCAAAATTAGGCTAGTTATTGAATTTTTTTGGAGGCTCTTGTTGTATTCCCTTACATTGTCAAGCAGTCCACTTTGATGATTGTAGGTCATTCAGTGCACATCTCTGTGCTCCCCAGGCTGTTGGCATAATTTTAGATGTCCCCAAAATCTCCTACCATACCGAAAATTGGGTCATTAGGACTTTGTTCCTTCGAGATATTAAGGAAAACAAACTCCGTTTTCCATAAAAAAAAGCCATTGTTACACTTCAAGGCTGCCTAATATCAAAACCACTGATCTGTTTTTGATTGTATTTAGTATTCAAATTCTTTCATACATTTTCTATGAACATACCAAAAATTAGGTCAGTATTGGGTATTATTTTGAAGTTATGGGCCAAAACATAATGCAATTTTTTAAAAAATCAGGAAATATATTTACTCACCTAACATGAGAATTGTTGAACCTAGAGACTTTTTTTTCAGGAATATAACTTTATTTAATCAAGATTCAATTGTTTACCCAAAATTAGATCTGAATTTTGCAAATTTTTCAAGTTATTAGCATAAATAAAAAATCAATACCTTAAATTTTATCCAACTTTTGCACTGTTGATTTAATTTTCACAGCATATATACATAAGGATTTAATCTTTTAAAATCTGAAATTTCAAAGAAATTGATTGGAAAGAATAGCTTTTATTCATGTTTTCATACACCATGTCAAGTGTTGTTTACATCTAGCCCACCTAGTAGTACAGCCTTCACTTGCATTATGTAACCCACCCCAGGCAGCTTGCCTTGGGTCAGCCTGGCCACTACCAGCAGGCTTCCCCTCTGCCCTGCACTTCCCCCCCCCCTCCCCTCCAGATGGTGCATAAACTAGATGAATGTTATTATTTTCTGTATTTGATTCATTCTTATTCTAGGCTATGCTACATTTTAGATTTTGTATTGTACCACCAGGGTTACAATGATTAAAGTGTACATTTATTTGTGTCCACAAAGTGGTGTATTGCTATGAAAGTGTGGATGTTCATCAGATAAGTAATTCCTTACTTCAGAAGAGTAAAAACTACCCAAGGGGTGAAATTGACTATTAATTCCAGTAATAAATTAAAACTGGGATAGTAATTAGCACAATGATATTGTTTGTCCCTCATTCAACCAACAGTGTGTATACTTTATTTGAAAAGATGTTTTATTTTATCAAATTTACTTTTATTTTATTTTAGTAAATAAAATTAAGCATGTACTGAAAACTCCAATGTGCAAAACTTTTTAATAGTGATTCAAGGAATATTCTTGTAGATGCCATGTTGTGGCATTATTTTCTTTAAATTCCGTTTAAACATTTATGATTTAAAAATAATAGAATATATGTGTATGCATAATATGACCCAATATGAGCTACACTCTGGATATATGATGATTGCAACTTTTGCAACAATTCTAATATTTTAACTTATAGTTTCAGTTTTTTTACTCTGTATATATAATGATTGCAACTTTTGCAACAATTCTAATATTTTAACTTATATTTTCAGGTTTTTTTTATTAAAAATTTATAAAACCTGTAAATAAAAAATGATTCAGATAAAAACTTCTTAACGGAAAAAGTGGATATGCTTAAAAAAAATAGGAATATATATAAACTTAAATGCATTAATCCCTTGAAAGTGAAATAAAGGTATTAGTCCATTCTGTCCACTTGCCTATCCATCTGTAAATTTTCATATGCATCACAGTATATCAAAATTTTACTGTTTTTCTTCATGACAGTCTTGTCAGAGTATTAGTTTGCAATCATATATTTAGAACTTTACTATAACCAAGTAGGAGGGCCCCTTTCCTCTTAGCTTTTCATATTCTTATGTAAATGAAAAACATTACAATAGAATATTTCTACATCCACCTTCGTGCTGCCCTCACTTTTCCCTTCTCCGAACCCCATCCCAAAGTCAGCCTCAGTAAGCAAGAACAAGATGAATCAGATATATTCATACTTTAATATTTGGTATTACTATTCGTTCATAGGTACCTATGTACCTATTGTGCAATATGTAGACATAGTGGGCATCACAATAATGTACCTTGTCAAGACTAAAGAGATATTGTGTCATACAGTCACAAATTCATAAATCACTTCATCAGCATAGTTAATCATAACATCATATCTGTCAAATTGAAAGCTTGCAGACTACCATACACTTCATTCTACTACTGCTTATTACTGCTGTCATTGCATTCATATTTGCTCAAATATATCACAATTTTCAACCCCTCCTAAATAAATAAAAAATAAACCACTATATTTGACTCTATTAATCCATCAGTCAGGTAATTTCATTTATCATTTACTCACATATTACATTACATTCCTTTATAATAGCCCAACATGTCCATGATATTCATAAGCTTTATCGACTCGATATAGTATTACAGTGGAGAAACATTTATAGTCAAATCACGATCAGCTGAGTGCCGTGACCCATGGGTCCCTTCTTTAAACAAAATAGATGATGCATCATTAATCTGAAATCTAGATTTAAACAATTTCCATGCAACCGGAGCTGGTCATACCTTTGTATAAAGTTACCTGGCCTGATGATGTATATGGACTGTTCTGGTGTCTCACACATTGCATATTATGGCTGGGAGTGAAGCAAGTGCTTGATTACCTTTGATCTTGTAAAAGACTGTGTGGATACAGCAGGCTCTGTAGGTTACTCTTGAAATTGACCTAGAACTGCTCAAAGCCCAAGGTGGACTGTCTAATTGTAACTGACATTGACCACTGGCTGGTCAAATCCCTGTTTGGGCACTGCATAATGTGGTGATGACTACTATAAGAAACACCGCTCTGGTCACCTATATCTCAGTGAACATCCTGATCCTGAAGCCACATTGGTCAGTTTACCCCTTTACTCCCTTGACCATCTGATTAGTCTCAGTTTCAGATTATTAGCTGTTTATGACTGAAAAGATTTTAACCAGCAACCATCAAGTTTGATGGCTTGTGATTAGCCATGATTTTGAGGGCTCGACTGCAGCCCGGAAACTTGAAACATGCGGGGAGGGGCGGGTGCCGGCTGAAAGAAAATTTTGTGGAGAGGGTGCAGGCTGAAAGAATCATAGTCCCTGTTGGGCAAGGCAGGCTGAATATTTTTCTTTGATTGAGGGGTGGGCTGTGGACTGACAGGACATAGTGCGGGGCGGGTGCGGGCTCAATTTTTTGCCTTCATTTATATAGTGGACAGGGACGCATGCACTGTTAGATGACAGTGGGCCAGGTGATTGTTTCAGCCAGTGTGTAACCCTTGTAACAACCTGTGTAGCCAGTGGACTTGTGTAGCCAGTGGTCCAGTATGCTCTTTACACAGCACTTTACCTATAGGCCTTCTACCTATATTGTAAGCACTGTATGTTTTGACCTCATATCCTGAGTCGCTACACCAGAGGGGAGCACTGTATTTTGGTCCAATTAGATGAGACCCCATGCTGAAAGACACAACCTCTATGGTTGGCTGAAATTGTGATGGTCACATGATTTATAAAAAGCCAATATAAAAGCTGTTGGCAAAATCTTTTAGGGTTTCCATTAATAGTTGTGGTCCTCTTGACTGCGTGTAAACAAAGCCTGATATACAACACACAACTGATGTGACAAGGGATCTACATAATTATCAGGCCCTGTTGCCAGCAAGACACGGTTTTCCAACCAAGTGAGGAATACACAGAGCAACTGTTGTTACATTTGTTACATCATCACCCTGGCAACAGTTTGAATAAGCCACAGTCTGTGGCACAGGCTCGGAGAGAACAGCGGATACATTGTTTGCACAGGTCCTTGTACACAGCCAGTGAGCTGTAATTCAAACAAAATGTAACAAAATTGGCTCCATGCACACCTCGCTGGCGTTTTCGTTTTGCTTGCAAAGGGATACATGGCTACACTTACATAGTTATAATGTCATAATCGAAAGAGTCAATGATGCGAGAACGCAGAGGGAGCAATTAAAATTCGACTATTTTAAGAGGAACCACTTGAAGCGCACTTGAAGTGCAGCTATGGGCGGAGCCATGATGCCTGTTGAGTGTTTGTTAACTGGCATTTGGTTGGCTGCCGGAAAAACAACCCATCATGGTGATGACATGGTGTCTAAGTGTGTCATAAACCATCATACCATGCAGCAGGAAAATGGTTCACTTCTTTGGAAACGCAAGATTTCCGCTGCCTCAGGAGCGTAGTGGTCCAGTTACAAGGACACTCACAGCAGTGATGATGTAACACGTGCACTGCACACCGCTGGCTGAAACAATTGCCCTGGTTCACCATACTCAAGATCATATACATGTAATTAAACTGGGTGCATCATCAGAAACTGCATGCGTTCCTGTCTGCTAGATAAATGAAGACAGGGGCCTGTGGCTCTATGTTAACAAACAGAGCCACAACTTGGTCTAATCGTCCTTTTTCTTTGTGAGTTAATCATATGGAATGCATACATGCGAGAGTATTATTTTGCTGTTTCATAATCGCCACATTTTTTTATTTGCCTCTGGTGTAAAGTAAGCTTTCATGCGTTTAATAAAAATTATTGGGAAAAATTAGGTGGACTGGAGTGTTGGAATGGAGTATAGGTCAGATTTTGCTCCCTCTGCATTTTGTGCCCTGTGCCGGCAGGGTGTCAGGCTTCTGTGCATACAGACCTTTTATTTCATAAGATTAGTGTCTCCCTCTTTTTATTCACTGCAATTTTTGGATATATACATATTTTAGTATACTGAAGCATACAAAACTATGGAGTGGAAGAACTATAAATGTAATACAGGGAATCATTTAGGAAGAACTGAAAGTATAACACAGGGAATAATTTACATGGATGGTAGGTCAGTCAAGGAAAATTAATAGATTTCAGGAGGTTATTATAATTTACAAACTGCAGACATCAGGACTGTTTATATTTAAATACAGTTTACAATAAGTTTGCTCTATTAACTTTTTATGATCCAATGAACTTTTTATATGACCAGTGAACTGATTTAAACTCCACACCTGAATAGCTAGATATAACACATAATAAAGCCAATGCTAAAACAGCTAATCAAAGTCATGAACTGCAAATTATTTTGCAATACTGATTATCAGTGATTGCTAATCAATATTCTCTAAGTAGATAATTCCCTGTCACAAAATAGCATAAGGGTAAAACACTCATGGTGTAATCAGTAGTTAATTTTGGTGAATTTGAGAGAAAGAAGAATAACCCAACTTTTGGTTAAATTCTATGATCACCCAACCAGGACTGAAATCCAAATTGTGACACACTGATTTAAATCCATACAAGAAAACAATGATGGCAATGGAAACTCTTGTTAAAACCTTGCAAGGACTGAATCATTCATTGTTTGATGAATATAAGGAAATACAATACAAAGGTACTCCAAACAAGGTATGAAACTGTAGAGGGGTACCATCTTGCAGCAGTTGGGCCTCCTATGGCAGACTACTATGTACAACATGAACACTCTTCATTCGTGATATTTTTACAGCTCAGTTTGTGCAGACCAGTGTTCTGCCAATATGCAAGTCTGCCAACTGCCAAGGAAATATAGACCACTGTCTTATATATTTTCAAACATTGCACTAATTTTGTACTGAAATGTTTATTATCTTTCTTCTGCAGAGGAAGGGAGTGGGACTGAGTTTGCACAGTGTCCACTAAAGGAGTATGAAAGACTGGATTACATTTTTAAGTCAGTGCCACAGAAGTACCAGCGTGGCCTGTTTATGGCTAGTACTGAGCTGACATGTGTGGATGCCACCGATGAGTATATTGCAGTGGGAACAAGTGTTGGCTTGGTGTACTTGTTTGATCGCTCAATGAAGACCTACCAGAAACTCACATTTCCTGTAAGTAGGACCTGTTGGGGCTACACAGTGCTGCACTGTTAAAATGTATCCTACCAGTTAACCAGTGCTGAGTGTCATTAAATCGGTTAAAAGCACAGATAAAAGGTTATTTCCCTTTTAATTGACATGGCTTGATTAAAAAAATTTCCTTCATCTATAAAAGATCTTAAGTTTGGGTCTCGTTTGGATAACTCTTATAAAATTAATTTCTGATAACTTTTTTCCCTTAGGAGTGTTACCTTGTACAAGACAGTGCTCAACATTAACTTTTAAAGTACTTGCCCAGTCATTCTAATATCTAGATATTACTTGCCTTTCATGAATTTTTACTTGCCTTACAAATATTATTGATTGTATTCAAGAACAAATATTTTTTTTTTCAAGCCTTTACTTGGGTAAAGGTGTATGCCGGACATACTTGCCCCAGTTGGGCAAGTTAGAGGAGACATCTAGTTGCCCTTCCACTATTTTCTGGAACTTTCACTTGCCCCAGACATATACTGTTAATGTAGAGCCCTGCAAGATGAACAGAACAATGGGGATAAAACATCTCCTTTTATCTTATGTCTGGCCCATATCAAGGGATACCAAAGTCACCCATTCCAATTAATCTCAAGAATTTGGACCCCATATGTAGAGATTTGAAAATACAAAGACCAACTTTGCCCTTATTTTCAAAGATTGTGTTTAACATATATAAAAACTAATAATGAAAGCTATTCAAAATGCTACTGAAAATATAGCTCACACTCAACGAGAAAAAACATTTACTGCTCGTATCTGCCTTCACAGATTTGAGATTTACAGTCTTTTCTCATTTATTTTATTTGTTAAAAGATCATGATCTCTCTGTTTTATAAAAAGATAAATAAATGAAGTGAGTGCTGACTTACCATAATGATCTTTATTTTTACCCAGGCAAAGAGCGTGAGTATATCTGCAATGAAGATGTGCAACAGTTTGGACTACACTGTGGGAGTAGGAAGTGTAACAGGGGATCTGTATGTTTTTGTTTTGCCATCAAATCTCCCTGGTAGAAACAGACAGGTAGGTATACATAGAAATGCATGCCACTGATGTGTTTACTCAAGATAAAGCTGTATTCCTGCACATTTGATCATTGCTTATATATTTACAAGGTCTGATATTTTTGAAACTTTATTAAAGGTCACTGATTGTCAAGGAATTCATGAAACAATTGTGAAATATTTCCTCATTAAAAAAAGATGCCAAAGACATGTAAATCTCTCCTAGAAGATTGTAAATTGTAGTAGACATTAATCATTGTCTTCTTTCCTCAATTGTTGGGAGTCGAATTTGTGTATTGAAATGGCATTCAAGCTGAAGACAATATTCCTAAGAGAAGACTATTATGATAACATCATGTAACTAGTAGAATTTGTCTGAATGTTACACGTGTCAAACCTATTTGTGGTCAACAGTTTCTGATATTCCTGTCTTATCTCTAAGAATACTTATTAAATAATGTATTGTTTATTTTTATCCATAAGGCGATTTTTTTAGTTCTTTTATTTATTATGAAAAAAACATGTTAAATGTTTGTGACTTTGTATTCATTTTCAGCTAAGAGTAATAAGTGTTCTGGACATGCATATATCACCAATATCATGCCTTGAATGGAGTCCAAACGGCAGCAAATTGTTCAGTGGTGACACGGGTGGCACTGTGGTGTGCACAGAACTGGATGAGCTCATGGTATGTCCTAAAGTGCCATGGGTCCAAGATAAACTACCATGGTTTAGTCTTCTGAAGCAGTCCTTGGGTTATTAATTTTGTACTTTTCAAATTTTGTCAGAATATATAAGCGGAAAAGCAAAATATTTCCTGTGCATCAGGTCTCAAATAAAAATGTGAGCCCTTTATGAAGCTGGATGCTCTAGCATGTATACTCCAGTAGATAGTTGTTGCTGATTTCTGAACAAAGTGTCAGTGAACAAAATATGCACACATGATTTAAATGCTGAGTTTTAGTCCTCCAATTTGTTTTCCTGCAAAGTTTGAGTTCTTTAATTTATGTATATTTTATTAACAACTTATCCACCAATACTTAACAACCCCAAAAATTATTCCTAATGCTTATGACTGGTATTTTAATCTCAAACTTTCTTATCTAAAAAAATATCTTAATATATCAGCATATTATTATAAGGTGGATGCTCCAGCATGTATACTCCAGTAGATAGTTGTTGCTGATTTCTGAACAAAGTGTCAGTGTACAAAATATGCACACATGATTTAAATGCTGAGTTTTAGTCCTTTAATTTGTTTTCCTGCATAGTTTGAGTTCTTTAATTCATGTATATTTTATTAACAACTTATCCATCAATACTTAACAACCCCAAAAATTATTCCTAATGCTTATGACTCTGGTATTTTAATCTCAAACTTTCTTATTTAAAAAAAATATCTTAATATATCAGCATATTATTATACAACAAATTATCATGACTTTCATGTGCATTTATTGAAATGCAGTATTATAAGAATGCTTTTGAACATGTAGTATTATTTATTTTTTATGAAATCTAACTTTACAGAGAGATTGGATTGTACAGTTTTATAGTTGATTATATTTAAACAAAAGTGATTATTTGAACTCCTACTTATTCAGGACCAGGGACGCTCCCACAAAGTTGCTGTAGAAAATGCTGCAGTGGTTCAGCTGAGTTACAACTACCGAATACTTCTCATCTCAACGACAGCCAGGACCATATTATACACAGCAAGTAATAATAAAACCATTCAGGTTGGGAAGAAGGATCGCAAAAGGTAAGCCAATAGAAAACTCTCAAAATTTGGTGCATCCACATAGAACAATAGCAAATAATAATCACTCTGAAGCTTAAATATTATGATATACGCTTATACTTAATTTCATTAAAGAGAATCCTTTGTGCTGAGCCTTTGCATATAAAAATGGTACGGATGTATAAAGATAATGATAACTATCAGATGCATATCCAGAAATTTTCCTGTCTTCATGAAGAAAGTTTTTATATTTCAGTGATATATAATATGTGTATGATAATTGATTAATATTTCTCTATTATAATTCTGCTATATTATATACATGTAATTTGTTTGTAACAAGAATTGTGATACGTTCATTAAAAGAACCTGAGAGGTTCTGTGATAAAAATGTAACTTCAAATTTCATAAAATTAAAAATACTTCGAAACTTTTGACTAACATTTATACTGATTGAAATTGGTCCAGATATTTTCGGATGGATGGTACTACCCATTGTGTCAAAATCAAGAGTCAGCTGAAAAATGTTGTCACATGCAAGAGCTTTATATTTATTAATATTTGAGATTAATTTGCAACTTGCGAATGTTAAACAAGTAAAGGATTTGGCTCAAGCAATTTAGACAAAACAAGGTTTCACTTTGTTCGTATCCATGAAACTGGATTTTGTTAACTGTTTAAGTTTTCCCTTACATGTGCTGGGATGTTTTTATCTTTACAGTCCTGGACCTTACGGAGCTTGCTTCATCCCAGATGTGTGCCAGCCTGCTGACGCGGTGCTGTTCGCAGCCAGACCAGGACTGCGTTTATGGAAAGCCAGCACCGATGGAGCTGTACAAGCGACATACATATACAGAGATCTTATAGCTGCTGAGCCCCCTGGGATAGGGTTATATGCTGACACCCAGGTGAACCTCCCCAGACAACAGATAGACCACCAGTTTGGTCCCCTGGTGGTGTTCAGCAAGAGTCAAAGGCAGCTGGTGACCTGGAATGATGGGTCACTTTTTGTCCTTGACCCATATTCTGGGACTGTTATTGGCTGCTGCCATAATCTTGGCCTCATCCAAAGTGTTGCTGTGAACCAATCAGAAGTGTTTATTTTGAGAAAAGGACACTATAGGTCAGTCATCCGCCTTGCCTCAGAAGCAGACCCCTACACATTAACAAGTAAGTAAGAATAAGTTGAATATTTTAAAGTATTTTTAGAAATTGTAAAACTTATATTAAAAATTCAGGCAATCTAGTTATAAGGGTGATGCAGGAACAGACAGATCTAATAAATAATATGTGATTGTTAAAAATAAAATTATATTATCCATTGGCCATTTTATTTGGGTGCCCAATGATATTTGACAATAATTTTTTTTATGATTTAGCAGTTCCCCTCCAAAAATTAAAGCTTTGATAAGAAAAAGATATAGGTCTTATTAACTGGAATTTAACTAAAACCTTGCTAAACAGAATATTTGAAAAAATACATGTAAATCAAGAGCCTGAAAGAACAGTCTTTTTCACAACATTTCAGTAGATCTCACAGGTGCTGGTCAAGGTCGGAACTCCAAAGCAGCTAGAAATCTGCATTTTATTGACTGCAAGCCTCCGCCCTTCACTTATTAGGCCAATATTCCTTAGTTAATTTTTGCATAAGTGACTGTACATTTATGAATATTCCTTGATGAGGTTCCTGGATCCGATTCATGTGTCAGATCCACACCAAAAATCTAATTGATTCTTCATTGGCCCATTCCCAAACTTCCATGAAATTTTCATGAGATTGCATTGATGATTGCATGAGTTATGCTACAAACAAACAAACACATGAACATAAATGAGAGCATATACTCTCCTGGTAGAGGCAAAATAGATCTATACATTTAACAGATGCTGGTTGATTGCTTGTAACCATAACAACCCATGTCCATGTCTCATACCCACAAGACAGATGAGTCCAATAGGTTGTGATGTTGTGTATTATCTGGAAGGTGTCAACTAAAATTAGGCATTAAGACTTAGGCATTATAGTACATGCATAAGTGATAATTCAAATGTTTGAGGGACTAGTAAATAGATTTCATTTGGATATCTGTTGATGGAGCCAATTACAATATAATATATAATATAATTGACACGGCAAAAACTAATATATATATATATATAGAAAGAGAGAGAGAGAAAGAGAGAGAGAATGAGAGAGAGAGTGCCAGGATTCAAATTTTTGTAAGAGATGTGTAAATGGAAATATTGTCATAGAAATCTATGTATGTAGTTATGTAATTTGAAACAATAATTTACCAAACATAAAGGTTAATATGACCCATTACAATGAATGTTGGTATTATAACAGTGGAAACAAATACTGCTGAAGAGAACAAACCAAGTGAGTGTTCTGTGAAAGTTTTCTTTACCCTGTATTCTGCATCCATAGATTACTAGTATTTTCTACTTCTGCATAGGTAGATAACTCTGAAAATAACTTACATATCTTGATTAATATAAACTGCCATTTTCATGTGTGGTGGGTTGTCTTGTCATGGCTTTAATTGATACTGGTGCTGTAAATAACAAGCTAGTGGCATATTGTGCTGTTTATCTGGCCGTTTGTGCTATATTTGACTTGTGCCTTTTGATATTTTCCTAGGCCTGTTGCTGTTGGATGATTAGCCCTGCTAGTTGATGAATTTTTTTTGCATTTTTGGTCTGAAAGACAGAAAAACAGTACTTTATATGTGAATACATCAAACAACTTTAAAAAAAGTGTAATTGGTTAGTGGAAGTAAAATGCACTAGATATTAATGGATAATAATAGTTTCTAAATGTGGAACAATAAGAGTTTGAAAATATTACAGCTGAGAATCAATGACCACTACATGGTGTTCTAAATTATTGTGAAGTTGGATGAGACAGTGATGTGTCAGTTTCTGAAAAATATTAATAGGCTTAAAACAACAAATTTTAATGTGTAAAATTAAATTTTTACATCATTGTAAAATTATTTATTCTGTTGGCTAGTTTTATACACAAAATTCATAGCCCAAAGGTATAATTGGCTTATTTAAATCACAACATTTATAATTTACTACCAAAACTTTTTCTACAAACTAGAAATGACTGGTAGTCCTGTAAGGTTTACGACCTTGTGTGATCATGTGCCACATCTTCAAATAAGATTTACTTTAATAAAAAAAAAAACACCATCCTTACAATTAATTCAGATTTAAAGGTTTAATTTCAAGCCTTGATTTTTGGTTATAAAGGCTGGAGTCTTTGTATGATATAAGTAAGAAGAGTGTCAGGGTAAAATAGCTTTAAAATTTCTTTTTGAATTTGAAAGTCATAATGATGATATGAAAGGTAGGTACAACATGATAAACATTGTTAACAAATGGTGAACAATTTATTATGCTTTTCCATTGATTAAATCCCATTGAGCATTAATTAATAAATGACAATGAGGATTTTTCTCTCATAATTATGATTATATTTTTATTGTAGATTACAGTCCAGATGTTTATTCCAAGCAGTCAGAGACACTCATGGATAATATGTCTTTGCCACCCTTGCCATTAGACGTGGGCACTAACACAGAGTCACCTCAACATGTGAAGAACAGCCAAAGACTCAGCAAAGAGGCTTCCCCAATCCATCGCATGACCGAAACAGCCAGTAAAGTCTCAGCAGATCTGTTTAACAAACTGGGAGATATGTTATATAAAGTCCAAGATGGTGAAAAGCTGGCAGGGAAAGTCACGCCCCCTTGGGGTGCTTCTGTGAAACGTGTTGAATCTCCGGTTAAAATAGAAACTCTTGAAGGAGTCATAGATTTGAAAGTTGATCCAAATATCCCAGGAGAGCTTGGTCATATGAGCCAGCCAGATGTAGTGCCTAATACATCTGATAATAAACTCAATACACAGCTGTCCTGTACCAATAGTGATATCAGTGAAAGTGATATAAGAGTTAGTCATTCATCAACTGACCACAGGACTGACCATGAAAGAAATGACCAACCAACAGTCAAGTTAGAAACCCCAGATCTCTTAACAGTAACGATGGCAACAGCTAGTGATAGTAATAACAGTGATAGTGATCAGCAAGGTGCAGGACAGGGAGTTATAAGGACAGCATCCACAAAGGGAGATGTTGAACAGACGAGGGAGGGCCGGGGCGGGGTGTACCCTCGAATGGAGGGCACAGTGCTGGATCACGTCACCAAAGAGGACTACGGGGACATTGTATTCTCACAAAAAGTTAAGAAAGCAAAGAAGAAAAAAGGAAAACAAGGTAACAGACATGGAAATTACTCAAGTTACATATTAATATCAGAAATATTTATTATCAGTAATTACTTAACACGATTCTATCATAACTTATGTGCTCATTAAATTTCACAGCTGTAAATGTGGGTGGTACATTATTCTTTATTTAGTGAAAAATTTCATGACTTAACAATACAGTATATATAATATTAGTATTTGTTAAGGGTTGTTTTGTCATGAATCAGTGTTTACATGTTTTGTACTTGTAGTTACATTAAGTCTATTTAAATTGTGCTGATTAAATAAATGTTCACAAACTCACAACCTTGAAATACTTGTAAGCTATAAAGTGCAAATTATGACACAAAAATTGTATTTTAATTAGAAGTGCTGTCAACTTATTTTTAAACCTACTTCATTTGATACAGAAAAGCTGGTATAATGTTTGAAGAATAAGAATAATGGTCATGAAATCCCAGATTTAGTCTAGAATATCAGAATTTTATCCAAGCTTTTACACATTTACTTACTGATATATCTAATTTCGTGGCATACCCTGTATGTATTTATAATATAATATGTGTGTATGGTATCTGGGTACAAGGAAAGTCAACAAATGAACCCCAAAAAGTTGCTATTGCATCATAATATGGATATATTCTGTGTCTTCCTCAGCACTGAAAAACAAAGGCACTGACTCTGACACAGCCAGCATTGCATCCAAAGATTCTGTGGAGCTGCCAGCCAGAGGGACCAGCAATGGTGCTGGACCAGCCAACAGCACCCTCGGACGACCTGGTAGGAATCTGCAGCACTTCTTCTCAGTTTGCATTGTTCTCAGTGATGTACATTAGTGCATTATGGTTGTTACTGATGTAACATTGCTGTGTAACTTTTTATTGTCCATAAGCTGTACTCCTTGTACTGAAACGCCAAGGTGGGTAAATGTTTTATTTTTTTCTACTGATAATGAAAAATGTAGTCATTTCATTGTTCTCTGTCTGCACACTTTATTTTCAGTGACATCTTGTTACAACATTGATAGTACCATATGTAATTTAACACAGAACTGTTCAGTCACACTGCTTTCTTAATTCTAAGTATGAATGCTGAATCTGAATGTAATCCAATTCAAATGAGTTCTCAAATATGCTGTGTGAAGGACTTATAATGTTAGTTACCAATACTATAACACTTATAACTTGTTTATTTTCTTTTCAGTGTCTCAAGACAGGAACACTGAATCAGATTCAGCTAGCATAGCCTCAGCTGACGGTGTCCTCAGGACATCAGAAGACCATCCGACAGACACAGAGAACATTGAAGTACAGGTGCTGCCCTCTGCTGAGTCAATGGTGCCTCAACCTGCAGATAACAATAACAGCGATGTTGATGAGAACAGGGATTGCAGAGAAAAGGATGCAGCTGACAGCAATGATGCTAATCCAGTTAGTCAGGCAGAGAATCCACCCAGCATCAGTTTATCAGGACAAGGTATGGATGCTGATGTGCCAGTATCAGAACCAGAGGACACAGTCACTGATGTTAATGTTAATCCAGATGTGCCTCTGGTGGGAGAAACAGACAATCAGCAGTTAGTTACCAGTATACATCAGGACACGGAAAGCACTCTTGGATGCAGCACAGAGGATATTGTAAATAAGGAGGAGGATGTGGAAGAGGATGCTGAGACAGAACATAAGGAAGAAGATCAGGTTCCTTCAGATGATGGTGTACTACCCATCATGCCTGGGATCGATGATCTAGTGGTGCAGAAACAGAACCCTGGTGACGAAAATGTAACAAAACGGGGAGAAACATCTTCAGGGTCGAAATATGCAGGAGAAGATGAGTCACCGTGGAGTAAGGCAGTGCAAAAAGAAGACCAGTCAGAAAGCACAGACAAAGAACCTGTAGTAACAAAAAGCATATATGAGACACAAGATGTTTCTATGGAAGATATTTATGGGCGTTATGGCAGTGGTTTTACCAGCCCTGCAGCAGAGAAGCCAGACATGTCACTGGAAGAGGCGATGGATTTCTCTGCTGCCAAAAAGCAACCCAAGCCAGAAAAAAGCACAGCTGTTGTGGATGAGAGTAAGATGGTAGCACCAGTTGATCTCAAGTTTCTTATGGCTGATAATTGGTCAGACTTCCAGGCACCAGGGAGTGTGCAATGTATATGTATATCAGATAATCATATATGGTGTGTAGATAAGGCTGATCGTTTACATTACAGTGGACTGAGTGGACCTGGCCTCAGATGGAGAAAAGTGGAAGCTCATGCTCAGCAAGTGGCGGTGGCACCCTCTGGTTTTATTGTCTGGCGTTTACATAATAATTCCATATATGTCGGTACAAGGGTGACATTACGGCAGCCTGCCGGTATGAAGTGGGTTGAAGTTGCTCGTGAAGTGGCATACGTAGCAGTCGATAATAATACTGGGTGGTAAGTAAAAAAAATTTAACGGATGAAATAGGAACTGATTCCTACCATTTGGTGTCAATATGGTGCCATAATTAAACAGGAAGATTTATGAATTTTTAACAAAGTAGGATAGATTAATAATAATGAACTTGGTTCTTTTGCAACAGTCAGTATTTTCAACTTAGAACCTGGAGTAGGTCTAAATTCCATTGTTACAATTGTAACATCATAATAATGACTTTTTTTATAGCCAAAATATGACTTAAGTTACAGACACCAGGTGATAAAATCTGACTAGCCAGTCAAATCCACACTTGGACTTTGCGGCTGATTTTTGTGGCAATCACATAGATGGTAATATTGAGGGCTCCGCTAAAATGTTGAAACTCCATTGAGACCAAGTGAAATGTCAGTGTATGTTTCTTTCCTTTAAAAACGAAGAAGAAAAAAATATGTATAGGTCCTTTATGACATCAAACAGTTTTTTAGCGAACCTGTGACTTATGCGATGGTGTGCCGTCGTCCATCGTCCGTCGTCTGTACGTAAACCCATACTATCTTGAAAACGGCAAGAGGTAGCATCACGTAATTTTATGCAAAAAATTAGTCATCTAAAAAACTATATTGGATTTTGCTTATTTTTTGGCTAACTGCATTTTCTTAGATTTTATAGGGAAAAAGCTAAAAAAGCTTTAAAAATCTTCTTCTCCGAAACTTTTCAGCCAAATTGTCCAATATTTCACAGAAATGATTCCTGGAATAATCTTTCTCAATTTTGTTCGAATGGTTTAAGTTCGGTGATTTTTGGCCGAGTTACAGGAAGTTAAACTTAGTCATCTGTCCATAAAAGCATACTAAAATTACAATCTCATAAACGGCTGGAGCTATCATCACCAAATTTTATGCCAATGTTGTTCACATGAGACATATCTGAAATTGAGGTATTGGCGGCGCCACCTGCATCGACCTTTTTTGTACAGGGTCATCAGTGCCCGTATCATACTGACGGCTACAAAAAACTTCTTCTCTAAAACCATTTGGCCAAATAATTTAATAACGCACAGAAATGATCCTGGGGTAGTGCTTTCTGAAATTTGTTCAAATGGTCTAAGTTCAGTGACTTTTGGCTGAGTTATGGGAGACTGAATTTAGTCATATGCTGTAACAGCCCATTTTAGCTCAGTGGCTACAAAGATCTTCTCCTCAAAAACCACTGGGCCAAATTCTTAAATCTCACACATTTATTATCCTTAGATGTTGATAATTCAAGTTTGTTCAAATGGTTTTGATTCAGTGATTTTTGGCTGAGTTATGGGAAGCTTAACTTAGCCATTTTGCTGTATTTTCCCATATGAGTTATAAACCTGTAAAATTTTTTTTGACTGACCCTACTGAGGCCAATTTGTTTAATATTTTACAAGAATAATCCCCTGAATAATTCTTATAATAATTGTCTTTTATGGTTCCAAAGAATGAATTTTGGCTGAATTATAAAGGTTCAATTGAGTCATTTTACCATATATGTTAGCTGTGTGAAGCAGATACACAGTTACATCTAGATACATCTAGACTGGCACCAGTTTATCAGCATTTATTACATCATGCCTCTAGACATTTAGATTTCAGGTTATCTATGGTTAATATTGACAAGAATGTTTTTTAATAGCTTTTAAAAAATGTAGATTTATGATTTTTGGATATTCCTCATGCCAGGCAATGTTTACAATCGCAGCTATACAGCTCCCTGTGGGTATATAAAGACGGCTGTACATGGATTATAAATAATTGGTATCCATAGTCAAATTAATTCAAGATTTTGCCTTCAGTGAGATGTATCTGTATTACAATTTTGCATCCAATATGCATCTGTATTAATTTTTAGTGAACCTGTGAACTAATGCGATGGTGTGGCGGCGTTTGTATTCTGTACGTTTACCCATACTATTTTGAAAATGATTGGAGCTAGCATCATGAAATTTAATGCAAAAAATTAGCTATCTGAAAATTTTCTGTAAAAAATAGAGAAAAAGCTAAAAAAAAAACCTTTAAAAATCTTCTCTTCCAAAACACTCAAGCCAAATTGTTCAATATTTCACAGAAATAATCTTTTTTACCATCTCCCTCAATTTTGTTCAGGAAGTTGAACTTAGTCATCTGTCCAAAAAAGCATACTAAAATGACAGTCTCAGAAACAGCCAGAGCTATCATCACCAAATTTTTTGCCAGTGTTGGTCACATGAGTCATATATGAAATTCAGGTATTGGTGGCGCCACCTGAATTGACCTATTTTTGTACGGGGGTCATTGGTCATCTGTACATTAATCCATAATTTCTCAGGAATAGCAGGAGCTACCATTCCCAGATTTTATGCAATAATCTGTCACATATCAAATTTTGTGGGATTCAGCTTATTTTTTTGCTATCTGCATTTACTTAGATTTTATAAGGAAAAAGCTGACAATATTTTAAAAGTCGTCTTCTTGTAGACGGTCCAGCCAAATTGTTAAATATTTTACATAAATGATCCCAGAGGCAAGCCCTCTCAAGTTTGTTCAAATGGTTTGCATTTGATGAATTTTAGTGGAGTTACAAAAATTTGAACAGTCATTCGGCCAAGTAAGCATACTGACATAGTACTCTCAGAAATGACAGAAGCTAGCATTACCAGGTATTGTGCAAATGTTGGTCACATGACTCATATTTGAAGTTGTAGATTTAGTGGTGCCACCTACATTGACCTGTTTTTTATGGGCAAAAAAACTCATAATTTTAGCCTCTTTCAGCTTAATGATGAAACTGTCAAGTTGAATTGTTCAATTTTTCAAAAGAATTATCCTAGGACATGGTTCTTTCAGTCATATCAGAATATACTGAGTTTGTTGATTTTTGGTTGAGTTGTGAAAAGCTTAAGTTGGTCTTATGGCCATTATTATGTCTTTTTCAAACTGAGGACTGCAATAGTGTTCTTCTACAAAATTATTATTTCAATTATATCTTCTGTAACATTGAACAAAAATTATTCTTAGGTGGCCTTTGTTCAAGTTTACTAGAATGATTTTTGGCAGAACTATTGGACCTCTAACAATGAAAGTACTGCATCTTTTATTATTCTAGATATTATGATAAAAAGTTTATGAATATGTCGGCTTGAAAAAAGAAATTTTAACCAAAGTCTTCAGTATGTGTAAACAGATATACCAACAGGCCAAGATTGAATCTGTATCTTTAAATAGGTTGAGAAACTGCCAACTGTTTCAGATTTGGGAACAGATCAAGAGTTTATTCAGTGCAGCCAGATATAGGTCAAGAGTTCAATCAGTGCAGCCAAGCACATGGCATGTGATCACCTCATGGGTGACATGTGAACACCTCATGGGCACCATGTGATCACTTCATGGGTGTCAAGCCCCTCAGGGCAGGGCCCCTGCATGAGCTTATGCAGTGGTGTGGCTACTATTTCAGATTTGGCAACAGGCTAGAGGTCAGTCTTGATCTATTTATAGCTTTGGCAGACTGCCAACTGTATCAGATTAGTCAACAGGTCAAGAGTTCACTCAGTGCAGCCAGGTATGGGTCAGGAAATTACTCAGTGCAGTAGCTGCATTCTATTTATAGCTTTGGCAGACTGCCAGCTGTGTAAGATTATGCAACAGGTCAAGAGTTCACTCAGTGCAGCCAGGTACAGGTCAAAAGTTCACTCAGTCTAGCCAGGTGCAGGTCATGAGTTCACTCAGTGCAATAGTCTGAACAAGCAATTTGTTACAGTTCACTCAGGGCAACAGCCTTTCTCACCTAAGCCTGGTCAGCCCCATGCATCAGACTAAAGGTAAGTTTGATGTATTAGCCTAATATTTTGACCTATCTATGTGTCTTTGATGGCTTTCTCGCTCACAAGACAGGTGTCGCCACCTACCATGACTTTTGCACACGTTTTTCTAAGGAGGGGTTTGATATATCAGTCTGAAATTGGACGTATGTATATATCTCTGATAGCTTTGTTGTATACAAGACTGGTGGTGCCAGCTACAATCTTTTTAGTGTTGTGTGCACCTATGCCAGAATTTCAGCAGTGATGTTTGTGTAATTGTTTCTTATTCAAAATGTTTAGTACTTGCATAGTTCATATACATGAAAAGTAATGGTCCAGCATTGAAGCATTATACCTGGTGTATTTCCCAATGCACAGGTTCGCATTAGGCCTGTAGGCCTTGTTTTAGCTTAGCTGACTGTAAGTCAGCTGAGGTATAGGAATGGCGCTTTGTCCGTCGTCTGGCCGTCCGTTAGCAGGGCACAAATCGTAACTGCTGGTCCTAGAAACTTTTAAGTTAACATCAGAGGAGGTCAATAAAAAATCTCCTTGGAAACCTGAAATTAGGTCACTGTGACCTATATCCTCAGAGCTATGGGGCTTGAAAGTACCCCCCAGAATGATCAAAAATATAATACAAAACCTCCAATATCTTGATAATTAATGCATGGATTGTCATGAATCTTGCCTTAAATATTGACCATGACTAGTTTGGTCAGTTCCCGAAAAGTGGTGGCGCCACCTGTATTTTTTGTCATTTTAACGAATATTTTTCTATTTTTTTACTATAAAATGACAACAATCATGTCAGTTTCTCAGCTGTAATTACATCTAGTGTCCCAAAACCTGGTGTGTTTATTGATCACAAGTGGATGCCATATAGTAATAACCTTGTCTGTCTGTCTGTTGGTCTGTCTGTCTGTCAATCTGTCCATCCACACAAATTTGTATCCAGATGATAACTCCAGGTTGTATTGACACATGGATTTCAAACTTGACTTACGTATGGCCTACCACTAAAGCAGGAACCTATATGATTTTGGGGTCACAAGGTCAAAGGTCAAGGTCACAGGACTCACTTATTTAAAAAGATTATGGCTGCATTTTAAGCCAAGCTTTTCATCCGAAACTTTCCATTTTGCACATTTAGCTGACTTGCAAGTATCGGAGGAGCATAAATGAATTTGGGGTCCATGGTCAAAGGTCAAGGTCACAGGGGCTATCTGTTCACAAATTAGTTTCCAGATGATAACTCCAGTTTAAGTTGACATATTGGTTTCAAATGTAAATTATATATGACTTGCCACTAAAGTATGAACCGTGTCAATTTTGGGGTTAAACGGTCAAAGGTCAAGGTCACAAGGCTAATTTCTTTAAAGAGAATGCATATGCATTTGAAGCCAACCTTTTCATTGCAGACCTTCCACCTTCAAGATGTTGCTAATCTGCCAATAGGGAAAGATTCTGTTCAATTTTTGGGTCATGAGGTCAAAGGTCAAGGTCACAGTACCCACTTATTTAGAAAGATTGTGGATGCATTTTAAGCCAAACTTTTCAACCCAAACCTTCCATCTTGCACATATAGCTGAGCTGCCAATAGGGGAAGAACCTGATTGATTTTGAAGGTCAAAGGTCATGGACACAGGGGCCCATCTATCCACATATTAGTTGCCAGATGATAACACCAGTTTGGTTTGAAATATTGGTTTCAAACTTGACTTATATATGGCCCACCACTAAAGTAAGAACTGTTGATTCTGGGGTCATGAGATCAAAGGTCAAGGTCACAGGACCCACCACTTAAGAAAGATTGTGGATGCATTTTAAGCCAAACTTTTCATCTCAATCCTTCCATCATCAACATGTGATGCACCTGCTGATTGGGGAAGTTTCCTTTTAATATTTAGGTCACAAGGTTAAAGGTTAAGGTCACAGGGCCCATCCATTCACAAATTAGTTTATGGATGATAACTCCATTTTGGGTAGACAGGTTGGCTTCAAACTGATCACAGGACCAATATTTTGGAAAACCTCATAAACATTTATCCTTATAGACAAATGCAGCTGAGCGTCGAGACCCATGGGTCCCTAGTTCATTTTAAGGGCTTGCCCAGCATTAAATGAAAAAAAAATTGGGATCTTGTATTGTATTACTTGTTTATTATATTATACCTTTATTGCAGGTATGTAAAAATGAATGGAGATCTTATGATGCAGCCTGACCTTGGTAAGGAGCGACCATGTTCTCGTTCCGTGAAGGTCAGCTGCCCTGAGAAGCTTGTTCAGGTCAAGTGCCTTGATGGGGTCATCTGGGGCCTGACAGAGAAACGAAGGGTCTTAGTGAAGAAAGGAAACTTTAAAGAAGACACACACTGGGTGGAACCTAATGGGCAAGTAAACTTAGATCCACATTAAGTATATAACTGAAACATTGTTGAATTAGTTATACCATTTTGTTATCTGCAGAAATGAGGTAATCAAAAGTATAAAAAGATGGGATTATGCCTGATAATTCTGAAAAAAAAAGAAATTAGCAGATGTGGCATATTAAATTGAACCTATTTATTACTGACATTTGAAAATCCCAGGTCTTAGCCTGCTATAAAGAGGGCCCATATTAGAGAGGTAATGGACTATCTATAGACTATATGGGAACACCTCATATGTCTGTAATACAAAAGTGTCTGTGAAAAGTACATGTAATAGGGAGGTGTGTGTAACATAGAGAGGCATTCATAATAGAGCTGTCTGTATAGAGGTGTCTGTATTTGTGATTCATCCATAATAGAGGTGTCTGTATTTGTGATTCATCCATAATAGAGGTGTCTGTATTTGTGATTCATCCATAATAGAGGTGTCTGTATTTGTGATTCATCCATAATAGAGGTGTCTGTATTTGTGATTCATCCATAATAGATGTGTCTGTATTTGTGATTCATCCATAATAGAGGTGTCTGAATTTGTGATTCATCCATAATGGAGGTGTCTGTTTTAGAGATGCATCCATAATAGAGGTGTCTGTATTTGGGATTCATCCATAATAGAGGTGTCCTGTATTAGAGATGCATCCATAATAGAGTTGTCTGTATTAGAGATGCATCCATAATAGAGGTGTCTGTATTAGAGATGCATCCATAATAGAGGTGTCTGTATTTTGTGATTCATCCATAATAGAGGTGTCTGTATTTGTGATTCATCCATAATAGAGGTGTCTGTATTAGAGATGCATCCATAATAGATATCTTTAATATAGAGATGCATCCATAATAGAAATGTCTTTAATATAGAGATGCATCCATAAAAGAGGTGTCTGTTTTAGAGATGCATCCGGATATGCATGTGTGTCTGTACAGGTATGATTAATGTTTCAATTAACATGTAAATTGGTATAGTGAATTATAGATAGATATTTATATGAATTATACTGAGTAATGTAAATGATCTTAATATACTTTAAAGTTAAATGTATACCTAAAGAAGAGTCTTGTAAATCTGTACAGTTGAAGTTTTCCTGCATAATTTCCTCTGCCAAGAGGGTATGTGGTCATTCCTGTTTGTGTGTGTGTGTTTATTCACAACATAGCTCATGCAATCATGAACAGAATCTCATGAAATATTCATGGCAATTCAGGAATGGGCCAGTGAGGAATTAGTTAGATTTTGGTGTGGATTTGGCACATGACGTGGATTCAGGAACATTATCAAGGAATATTCACATATGTACAGTCACATATTCACGAATGAACTTTTTAATATATGTTGAGTGTATGCAAACATGGTTTTGAAAGCATGCAGGAATGTAAATAAATGAGTCAGTGGTACCACAGTAGTATTATTTTATCTTTCAATTCATGAATGTTCACATTATTATTGTGTGTTTGTAGCCTGCCAGAGGATATATTTATTGCTAGCATGAGCCTTGGGAACCAGTCTACAGCCTGGCTGGTGGACGTGTTGGGTCGAGTATGGTTCACTCGAGGAGTTACGAAAGACACACCCAGGGGGGATGGCCACTGGTGGCAGGTATATGCCAGTTGAATTCAACCAACTGTGTCCACCTGTTTTTTTCGCAATTATTTTTTTTTTTCAAGTAAAAGAACGCAAAAACTCTTTGCCCCTATGACAGATGGATGAAAATATGTAATTATTTACTTTGGAAATAATAGCCTACCTTATATTATTTTCCTGTAATCAGTTTTAAACTGTTTTATGAGAAACTAGTCTATTCTATAGTAACATCTAACCACCAATCTATGAAACAAACTTGGCAGAGAACAGTGATGATGTCATAAAAGATGGTATGCAGAAAAGTGGCATCCATTTTCTTGGGACCAAAAACAAAGAGCTGCCAACCCTGGATTACAATGGTTTACAATGGGGCTTGAATTATCCTTGTGCACATGCTTCATTGTTATGTCATGACCATATCCCTTAAAAATAAACAATGGCCCTTGTCAGGGATGCCCTGAACCATGGATATATATGAGACATGTCAACCAGGCAATAAAAGGAATAATATTTATACCATAGGCAGGTGAGGTACAAACAATTATGCGTTTTCCTCCTCCTGCAGTTTGTGCAAATTTTGTTTGGCAAGTTTGTCTTATCTGGAGAAAATGGCGAAAAATCAGGTGGACAGGGAAAGTGAAATGGACTGTGGAAGTATAATAGAAATTTAAGGACTAAGTATATGTGAAATTATATAGATGGAAACTTTCTTTAGTTGAATTTTTGACACCAAAACATGAAACAGCAAAAAATAAATAAATAAATAAATCTCTAGCAGTGTGCAGAAATGTGTGATCATAAAACCTTAGCTTTACTTTAAAACATTAATATAATACAGGTTTTATTAACCTAAGTGTAACAACAGTCTACAAGGGTGAAAGTAAACTTCAGTAGCTGAAGAATATTAATAAAAGTTGTTGGGAAAATTTGTGATCCTCAGTCCTTACTGATTCACACACTACCTTTATGTGATGCTAGACACACAGTAATAATGCGACAAAGAACACCTGTATGTAGGTGACTCCCCTAGATTAAATCATGGATAAATGTCATCCCTAGCCTATGCCTAACTCATTACGCTTGAATAAAACACAGATCAACCTTTCAATCTTGACATAAATGTTTTGATAATTTTTAGCTCAGCTGACTATAAGTCATCTGAGCTATAGTCGTGGTCCAATGTCCGTCGTCTGTCTGTCTGTCTGTCAGTAGATGTGGCACGTTTTGAAACCGTAAGACCTAGGAATCCAAAATTCGGCATAATGTTAGATGTCCCCAAGATCTCCTACCAAGCCAAAAACTGGGTCTTTGCGACTTCGTTCCTTTGAGAAATTAAGGAAAAACCTCAATTTTTTATTAAAAACCTATTTTCACACTTCAGGACAGCCTAATATCAAAACCACTCATCTGTTTTTCCTCATATTTACCATAAATATTCCTCTATATAGTTCCTATGTACATGCCAGAAATTAGGTCTGTATTATATGATTTAAAAAAAGTTATGGGCCCAAACATAATGCATTTTGTAAAAAATCAGGAAAGATATTTGATCACTTAACACAAAACATTTTAAAGCTATGGACTTTTTTCCAGTAATATATCTTTTATTAATTAAAATTAAATTGTATACCCAAAATTAGATCAAAATCTGTTAAATCTTTAAAAATATTAGCAAAAATAAAAAATTGGTACCTTAAATTTTGCCTAAATTTGACCATGGCACGTTTTTTTTTTCTTATAAGTACATTTGATTTAATTTTCACAGCCAGTTTACATATGAATTTAATCTGATGAATTTTGAATTTGAAAGTATGAGCTTAAAAAATAGTCTTGCTATTGAAGTTTTTTAGAAGACTTAATGTATTTGTATTTTCTAGCATCATGACCCTACTTTTGTTTACCTTGTAATCCAAAAAATTGGCATAATGTTAGATGTAATTGTAAATATTCATATTCTTCCATACATTTCCTAATGTACATACCAAAATTTAGGTCAGTATTGCATAATTTGTTGAAGTTATAGGCCCAAACATAATGCACTTTGTAAAAAATCAGGATATATATTTACTCACTTAAAATAAGAATGGCTGAGACTTTTTATCAGGAATATAACATCATTTAATCAAGATTCAATTGTATACGGAATATTAGATCTGAAATTTGCAATTTTTTAAAGTTATTAGCATAAATATAAAATCAGTACCTTAAATTTTGCTCAACTTTGACCACGGCACAATTTTTTCCTGTAAGTACTGTGGATGTTATTTTCACAGCATGTACACATAAGGATTAAATCTGTTAAAATCTTAAATATGAAAAATAAAAGCTGCAAAATTAGGCTAGTTATTGAATTTGTTTGGAGGCTCTTGTTGTATTCCCTTACATTGTCAAGCAGTCCACGGAGGTCACTGAAGGTCATTCAATGCAAGTCTCTATGCTCCCCAGGCTGTTATGTAATCCCATCACTCCGGCAAGCCCTCTCTCTTGTTGAGCTTGATCAGGCTGCCAGCATTAATACCACAGGGAGCCTTTCTCTCTCCCCCCCCACCCCATTCTGTTGACAGACCTGTACTCTAAACAAGATGAATCTTATAATTTCACATTTTTTCAGCAATGAACAGTAACAAGAGAGACCCCTCACTGAACCCACCGCTTCGATACACAGGACTAATATACAAGACAAAGCTGATCATTTTAATGTTAAAAAATACTTTTTGTTGAGACTTGGACAATTTTGATTTTTTTTAAAGAAAAAAATGTTCAGGAATTTAATCCTAATATTCATATATGGTAAAATATTAGGACCTAATGAAAGTGCTAACTGACAAGATTTAAGAAGATATAAATACTTTGTAGCATTTCGTTCATATCTCTTAAAGTTGGTGGGGCCTAGTTATCTAGTTTTTAAAATTAGAAATATTGGTCAAACTTTGTGGGATTAATTTTTAACTCATATGGCCATATATTTAATTTTTGAAAAATTAATTACCTTCACACATTATTTGTTTATGAAATGGAACTTTTATATGACACTTATCGTAAGCCAATTTTTTCCCTTGGTGCATCACTAAATGGTTTCAGGCCAAAGGTTTCATTTGTTACACAGTCCATATGCTTTAGCTCATGTCCATTATTCTATAATTTACAGAATTTCATTTAAGCTGAGCCATTTTCTCTTAGGTTTTCAAATGGTAATATACATGGAAAAACCATAAGAAACAAAAATATTTTGCAGTTACTAATATTTTCCAAAATTCAGCTGAGCGACGTGACCCATAGGTCCCTTGTTTCCATCTGAAGTTAAGATTATACCTTTTATGTCCACCAGGTGTCTCTGAGTGAGTACCTCATGAACGACCAGAGCGGGATGGATCTTCTGCAGAATGTACGAGATGTGTCATCCATGTTAACCTCCCTTGTCAGCAGGGGGCAGCACCTTGGTTTAATCACGGCAGGAGTCAATGGTGTCTGGCTGTGCTTAAGTAACAGATATAATATCCATGTCTGCCGAGGCAGTATTATAGGTAAGATATAATATAATATTTATTGTGTAGTTTGTCCACAAGATGATTTATATATTTTTATGATTTGATCAAATTTGCTTCTGTCAGCATCAGTTAATTCAGAAAGTTTGATACTGGTGACAAGTTTGACACTTGTGACGTGATTGTACATTGCTGAGTATGATCTTTTTTGGTGTTTAAAAGATTATTCCAGACTTTTAGTGAGAATTAAACATACTTATTTAAAGGTGTCTTATTCTAGTTAACTCAGCTAGAAAACCATGTATCTGACATAGTTGTCATGACTTTGAAACTTGTATGCTAAAAACGGAACCTGGTCTAAGACAGGATTATCAGCATTTACCATAAACATTGCCATTTTGAATGGCTATTTTGTCATTTTCAAACTGGGTAAGTTTGTGCTTGGCTAAAGAACAACAAGCTAAGTAGGACAAAGCAGACATTTCAGACCTGGCATAACGCAGCCCCTTTACGGCTTTCATACAATTAGGTCAGGGAGATATGATGTCCACATGGACCTTTCACGTGTCCTGAGTGCATAACACTTGGTTATATTTGTGTCACGAGTGCAGTACACTCGTTGGGGGCTCTTTAATTATGAGGAATAAAAATTGCTTCTCTATGTAATAGGATGCTATGTTATAATGCTTGTAGACAACCTCAACAAATCACCTAATCCCATGGGCCCTTTCTAATTATGGTTCAGTCCATTATCTAAACATATTCTTGAAATTAATTTTTATTGTTAAACAAATTTGCACCTATCTGAACATTGTTCATGTTGTGCATGCAAAAAATCATACTTCCTGTCACATGACCTTGTTATGGTATACAGACACATGGACTTTGTTAACTCACAGAACCAAAACAAGGGTTGAAGCAGCTGAAGGGGAGGTGCTGGGATGGTTTTGCTGGGAAACTTCTGTTAAAAGCAAAACTTAACTGATAGTGTGAAAGAATAGGCATATAATTGGTCCTGATTATGTCCCTTTAACAAACAGTTTATGACATCTTGATTAATCCTTGCTCCCTAAATATAAAATCTGAAAATCTGGGGATTGATAATAACATGATATAGGTTTTGCATGGTTATCTTCATCAGCATTCACTAGACAATGCCACCAGCAAGCCATTCACTTCTCCTGAAATAACTTGTATAGCATGCACTGTATAGCAGTAATGTTTTAGATATCATTTTGAGTTGTGATGTTTTGGAGATACCTATAACTGTATGTTTTTGAGATACTTGTAAATGTTTGCTTTGGAGATACCTGTAGCTCTTTGTTTTGGAGATACTTGTAACTGTTTGTTCTTCACTACAGGTCATCGTTGGGAGTCTTCAAGCCCTGGTGGTATGTCATCCTCCATCAGATGGCTCCACGTGGATGCCTCATCAGCTGGTCAGGGATCAGGTATGGTGTACAGTCTATACTACTCTTCTATCAGACCTGTTGTGGTACAGTTGATTTTTCATTGGCTTACTTTCTGACACCCATATTTTAATCATGAGGCCCACCTGATTTAGTGTCACTAATGTTATATATTGTTTAAAGTCATCAAAGATTTGCATAATAAGGCCAAGGTATTTTCTTTTAATGTTTATCCATGGATTTAATTCTTTGCAAATAAATACACATTTATTTATGTACAGTGCATTGTAGTTGTGGTATTTTAGGTGGAGTCACAAGGATATATTAGCCTTATGAAACAGAATACCTGTATCAAACACTACTCCAAAGAATTCAGATAAAACCAAAAAATTGTTTTATATTTTCTGTGTCCTTGCATTATTATATTATTTACAAATACATCAAAAATACTTCAGGTCTCCTGTGGTTACAACAACCAAATGGGGCCCTGTTTAGCCTGAACCAATCAACCCAGAGGTTAGTAGAGATAAACGGACCAATCAGTGGACAGCCGTTCAGCTGTGTCAGCGCTGCTCCTGAGGCCTGCTGGGGCCTCCTCCCTAACGGAGACCTCTGTATACGTGCTGGAATGGCACCTCATTGTCTACATGGAGTCAGCTGGGCTAAACTTGATCTTACACAGCTAGGTAAGTTTATACATATGTTAGGTAGATTTGAGATTTTACAGCAGTATATGAGGCTGTTAGCATGATTTGTGCTCTTAAACCTAAACTACATAAGAGGCTTAATAAATATCATCCTTTTCATGTCATTATCTTCATGATAATTTGGTACATAATGCCACCTACAGGCAATGGATCTATCTCTTTTAATAACAGAAATGAAAAATGGCTTACAGATACATTACATGTCAGACAATCCATAATGTTATGGTCTGCTCTTCTGATTGGGTGTTTATTGTAATTATGCAATATTTTTTGCAGTTGATTTGTCAGTCATCATATTATAAAGACTTCCCTTAAAATAAAAGGAAAACCAATAATATTTCTTGCATGTTGTTTTCTTACTATATTTAGTTCTAATGATACCCAGTGGTGATTTTTATTTAAGAAAATTTAAAACAGATTTATAAACACAGCTGATGGTTCTTGAAATAAAAATGATAATGTGCTATGTTTCTTAAATAGAAATTAAACTGTGATTGGACAGAAACATAATTATTGCCATCTTGGATTCTTTTAAAGTTCTACATCTATTGAGTGTCCCCATTTTCAGAATGTTTGATCCGAGAACAATGTCAACCAGGTAATAGCGTAATGATACAACAAATTTGACATTATTGTATGTACTTCTTACCTGTACAGGTTTGTGTCTGCATGTGTTATGGTGTGACTCTTAACTGATTTAAGCATGACATTGTCTGAAGGAAGGTTTATTTTATAAAGAGAATAACTTGGGTATCTCTGTAAACTGAATAGAGTTGATCATTTCATTTCTGTCATCTGGTTTTGTACATTCTTATTCAGAATATCAACTGACTGATACTTTATTTTTCATTTACTTCTTTTTATCTGTACATTTTTGTCATTTATTCAGTATTTCATACATAAGTAATTTAAATCACTTTTGTAACACAACAGTGAAATAGATAAAAGATTTTTTTTTAAATATCTGTCAGTATATTACTTGTATAATTTATTTTTACCATTAAAACATAAAAGATTTAAAAAAAACTACATAACTGTAATTCATAATGCCAAATTTTGGTAACACAGAAACATATTGTGCATGTTCATACTTTTCTCAGTCTGATAAGAAAATTACTTGAAGTTTTGAAACTTGAAGAATTCATCTTTTGTATATCTCTATTCTTCCTTTTGCATATCTGAGATATCTGAGCTATTTTCATCCCTGTTTTTAGAAATGTAACTAAACTCCTTCTTGAAAATAAATTAAAAAAAATAAAGATATATTTTCAGAAATAAACCTAAGTGTTGTTTAACACTTATCTTACCTGGTGACATTTCAACTTTTAGTATATGTCTGATACAACACTTAGAGACTATCATTAAATGTCAGACATCTCTTTTTATCTGATGACCAAATAGTGATACAACGTATCAATAAGGGACTATACATCATAATGGATCATTGCACAGATGTACAGTTACATTAAAATAACCAGTGTGATATGAGGATGGTCGCTTCTGTGGCTAAGGGGTAGAGCGCAGGACACAAAGCCAGGAGAGAGTGGGTTTGAATCTCAGCCAAGACAGTGAAGTTTTTTCATGGTCAGCCCTCACCCAGTGTGAACGCTCTGCAGGCTTAATCGGAAGGCTGTGTCCCACAGCCTTGTATCACTCACATAGTCTTTGGGGGGTTCCTAAGTGTTATGACCAAGAAATGGGGATGATTACACACTCATGATTACACCCGGTGGTAGACACCGGGCCTGGTTGACACCAGGATATAAAATAAAAATGATAGGAAGCGAGTGCTACCGCCCTGTCAAGTAGTGCCAAACGAAAATGGAAACTCTGCAGATGTTCATACTTAGGTTAAGAATTAAAATAAGAAGTAAATAAGTCAGCATTAAAAATGGAGGCGGTTACCTCCACCAGAAAAATTATAAAAAAAATTACTTGAGCATGCCCAGTGCCAGTGATGTTGGATTTGAGTCCACTTTTTCAGGGACTCAGACTCAGAGTCTAGGGGCCTTGCCTCGGACTTGTACCTGCCAGTCCATCTCAAGTCCAGTAGAAAAAGAAAATCTCTCTCAAATACTATAAGGACTTATATCAATGTGGGAACTATTAACAGAATATTACAAATCAAGCTATATATTACCAAATTGCACTTCATTGTGAAATCAGTATAATGGCATATTTCAGTAAAAAGCACGTGTATAAATTAACATAAAACACACCTGATAATCTTAAATTCCCTGTTTCAATATCCTATGATAAGGAAATATGCATTGGGCTCAGACTTGGACTCAGGTTCCATATGACTCTGACTCAGAGGGTGGACTTAGACTCAATCATGAAGAACTCAGACTCGGACGTGGATTTGTGTAGACTCTACTCAGACTGGCACTTGGACTCGGATAGTGTGGGCTTGACACACTGCTGTGAACGAACAAGGCTGACTTGCTTTTCAGAGTGTATCTTTTCAGAGTGTATCTTTTCAAAGTGTATCTTTTCAGAGTGTATCATATGTGTTTTCATGACTTCATCTCTAATTTCGGTATATCTGTACTATTTTTAATTGATGCAGTGGTTGAAGACTCTCTGTTAGACTGGTGGACCCATTGTGAATCTGTAAAACTTCCTCTACTATAAATATTATTTCTTGCATGTGTGATAACTCAGTATATGTATGTTCTGTACATACAGGAAACAAAAGTAAGCTTAAGTTAAACAAAGAAATCCAAATATAGAATCATTTACAAAGATATAAGTTTACCTTACTTGTTGGTTAGGAATTTCCCACACCTGACTGTGCATACAAATATTTTTGTATTCTTCAAACATCTAAAATAATACAGGTAAGGTCTCCCAAACGGGTATTTATTTAGGTCAATACCTCTTAAAAATTATTATTGTTCCATGTTTTGATTTTGATGTGTGAGGATCTATTATCAATAATTAGACATGATAATTTGTTATACTGATATCCTCTTTCATGAACTCAAATTATGATTTTTTTGTTAATTTGCACTGTCCATTTGTGTCCCAAAATCGAGTTAAGACTGGTCAGTCACCTACCATTTCATTTACTGATGTCACTGCTGTCCTGTAGTAGACTGTATTAACACAGTCTAGTCACTAGTCTGTAGCTTAAAGGTGGTTTAAGGCTCACAACTAAAAAACTAAAAGTAACATTCAAGTATATATGTTACTTTTGATGGAAAATTTATCAGAATATCTGGTCACCAGGGGCTGATTATTTAATTATTTAACTATATTTTTTTTACATTTATGACATAGGTGGTGGATTTCTCATACACGTGTCCTGTGGAACTCAGAATGTATGGGCCGTTGACAATAAAGGTAACATCTACCTGAGGATCGGAACAAAGGCCCCATCATCGCATCTCCTGCCGCCTGCTTGGGTGCCGGTAGAGGGCAGCACTGATGCTGTCGGGGCTCTCTTCACCAAAGTCTTCACTGGTCCATCAGATTACATCGTGAGTTTACAGTGAAACAGTCCAGATTCGTATAACATATATTTGTTTCACAGTGTCATGGTTGTGTCTTAGATCTGTACTGGCACCATAAGCTTATAGTTTACTTATTTATTAGGTATACTCTGTCTTACAAACTATCTGCCTTTCTTTGTATAGAGGCAGGGGTGAAGTTTTGCATTCTTGCATTTCTGACTTTTTAGACTACATTTAATGTTTTGTTATTTTTTTTACCTCTGATGTTTACATTAAAACATTTGAAAGGTATATGTTATGATTTTATTTTACCTTTCAGGTGTGGGCTATTGACAGCAGGAAATGTACATATGTTCGTAAAGGTGTGACAGATACAATGCCTATAGGAACTCACTGGGTGTATGTACCAGGTAAATATGTCTGTAAAGTACTGATAAGTGCTGTAATTTTACTAGACACAGTATAACATTCAATGAGCAGGTAACACTGCAACTTAACCCTTTACTGTTTACATTTATTTTAGATTTCTGACAAATTCATACACTATTTATATTTACACTAACAGCCAAATCTTTTCAAGCTTTTTTTGTCTCTTTATCAAATTTTCAACAGTTCTCACTAAGAGGGTTTGCTGAAGATTATTGAAAATCATTGAAACTTAGAAATAATATGCAATATTTTTGTCCTGAAAGAATCTATACATATCATGGCATTCTAGTTGCCAATTTAGAGTGCTCTTTAGTGGCTTGTAAACAGTAAAGGGTTAAAGAACCCCCTGCGAGTGCGTTGCATTCTCGACACAAATATAACTTAGTGTTTTGCACTCACAACACGGGAAAGGTCCATGGGGACACATATCTACCTGACCTAATTGTATGAAAGTTGTAAACCGGCCACGTAATGCCGGGTCTGAAATGTCTGCTTTGTCCTACACGGCTTGTTGTTTTCCCAAGCACATACTAACCCAGTTTGAATGTGACGAAATAGCCGTTTAAAATGACAAAGTTTATGGTAAATGTCGATAATCCTGTCTTACACTCTGTTCCGTTTTTAGCATACAAGTTTCAAAGTCACAACAAATATGTCAGATACATGGTTTTCTAGCGGAGTTAAATAAAATAAGACACCTTTAATAGGTATGTTTAATTCTCACTACAAGTTGAGAATTTTATTTTAATGTACTTTTACAAACTAATAAGGAGAGTTTAAATTACTTGCACCAAAATACCGTAGTCTAAGTAATACTCATGGTTACTCAAGTCCAAAATGAGATTTCATGTAATCCAACATATAAATACAAAATGATGTACTAAGTTGGATTTAATTTGACCTGTGAATCTGTTTAAATAACCAGATTAAATAAGATGGCATTGTACAATCTGAAAAGCCTAAAAAAATTAATGATATACTCCCATGCCACATACACCCAGCAGGGGACAGTACACATAAAAGTGGATTTTACACTAGTGTAGTGGCATTGGTCATCCTTCATCATCAGTCCTCTCCCACTAGGTCTTCTCACCTTGGGAAGCCTTATGCTTTTCTTAAAGTTCTTTTCTCCCTTCCCCCAGCAAGAGCAACTCCTGTTTTCACTCTTTTTAAATTAAGGGTTCTTTACCTTAAGGTGACTGATTAATTATGAAACTTATCACATTTCAATCATAGCATAACGTGTCTTAAATACACCTGGTCAGCAGGAGTGTTAAGTTGTTCCACCTTCATACAACATAGTGGCCTGGTTAGAATAAACCTATCTAGGTATTTTTATGTTTCAAAGCCTTCCATTGTGGTGGCTTTGTTATTGTAATAAGTCCTCAAGTCTGGGTCTGGTAAAATAATCAAATGCTCAAGTCCAAAAATTTTTCAATAAGGATTTGCGCGTGGTCTGAAAGAGCGTTATCCCACTCTAAACTTTGCTGATACACAGCTACTTGCCACCAAAGTTTCTGCAGGTAGATTCTCACCTGGACACTGTACTAGGAGTACTCTTTGTGTCACATCAGTGCACCATTATCAAACCCTTGCAGGTTTATTGCTTCCAGTTTCTCGAAGCTGCTCATGGGGCTGCCATTTTGCATGCACACTAAAACCAAGATGTCACGGGTCACATGGCAAATCTATGGGTATACCTCTAGTTAACATTAATCAGCCAACCAATGAGCGCTCCATTTTATTGTCTGCTTGGGGTCAATCGTACATCTGATTCATGAAATAAAGATATGGGTATACCACTAACACATAACACATTATTTTCATTTACAGAACCAGCTAATTAACTCAGTAATGCTATATCTTATTTACTTTCAGGAACACCTGCAGAGAGTCTGTGTATCAGTAACCACATGGTCTATGCCTTAAACCCTCGCGGGGAGATTCTGGTTCGTTATGGCATTTCACCTGAGAATGTTGCCGGGGACTACTGGAAGAAAGTACCCGGGATGTTCTCTCAGCTCTCAGGTGAGTTGTATCACTGCGTTAATAAGGTTTATCAGTTTGATTAATTTATTGTATGATCTCCTTAGAACTGATCATATAGGCAAGATTTTCCAAATATTTAATATATTTACAGTATATTTTAAATCATTCTACCTTGGAGAATTCACTGTTCAGAAAATCAGTACTGTAGCATTGTTTGGAGGTTGAATTTGAGATAATGCCTGGAGGTTACATTATACAGACATTGTCTGAAGTTTATACTGTACTTGCCAGCAAAAGAGTAAATCCTGATCCTACTCTTGGCATCATTGATTTCCTGTGTAGTCTTAGTATTCCGTCTGATTGGAATAGACTGGACATATTATATCCAACTTATTATCACTGTTTCCTGTATTAAACTATTATTGTCCTTGCATCCCTTAGTTTTAACAAGTCTCGTATATTTAGGTTCAGGTGAATCTTACCTTGAGAATTCAAGTAACAGTCTCAGTTTGTCTGCAGTGCTGTTTTCACTGAGTCATGGGTCCCTTGTTTATTTTCAGTAACATGTGATGATGAGCTCTGGGGCATCACCACTGACGGACAGCTTCAGAGGCGCCATCTGTTCTTCCTTCACAGACAGGAAGTGCTGCATGACTTGGTTGGCACGGCAACAGAAGGCAAGAAAATGGAAGAAGACTGGGAGCTGATCTGATTAACGACTGTATTAATAAACATTAGAAAACATAGACTAAGTTTAAAAATTACTATTTAGACATCTATTTTGAATAGTACCACAGAGACTAGAACTAATGCAGGTCAAATTCTTTTCTACCTTATATGCACATGTCAAAAGTTGTAGTACAGTGGAATCTGTATGAAATCTTAATACCTTTACTTTTCTATAGTCATTCAAGTAAACACCTTTTGCATCCCATTGTTGTTTCATTAGTGAATGAAATATGTAGGTTACCTGATCACACAAATGTTTCCATGGTACACTTCACCCCACAAAAATGTGTACTCAAGGAACCATATAATATAAGGAGCTGCCGATGTCTTTTTCTAAAATAGGTTACCTGGGTACCCTCAAGTCTCCTCCTGAAGATGCTAGCTAGACTTACCAAATGAAACATAACTGCTAGAAAGATCAAATTCTGCAGCACTGAACACTCCAAATACTATCAATTATGGCACCGTGCTAAAACACTTCTGTTGTCATTATGTTTTTATCTATGCTGGCTGATGAACTGGGACACTTCACTCTCAATTTGTTCAAATATTTGTAATAGTTCCCAAATGACCCAGAATAACAAAATGGATGGGCAAAACTCTGTGGTCTTTTTAAGATATTGAATAATATTTATTTAAAAAAGAACTAAAATAAAAGTGTTATCATTAACATGCATTCAAGTTTCATGCCATTTTAATAAGTTAAATTCTAGTCACATAATATTGCAGTTGTAATTATTATATACGCTTTCTTCTATATTTTATATATGAGTATCTCATAAACATCCTTTCACTGAGAGAGAATTTCATTGCTGGTAATTTCATTTATCTTTATGATTGATTTTTATTGCACAATAAGGCTGAGTGGAGGTTGTGATATGAAGGCAAGGTTTTTGTTATTTCTATGAAGAACTTTTGCTGCTTGATCTCACAGAAAAGGAACTTTAATTACCTAATATTTAGGAGGCCAAACAAAGCTGCAGTCATACCATTTCAACAGGAATCTTAGTATTAGTTGTATGGGACCTTTAGTCAAACTTCAGTATGTAGCAGAAACAGTATTTCTTACTTAGTCTGCAAATTAACTAAAGATCTTTCTCAGATTCATACAAGCATATGCCTATATTTTATTTATATGTTAACAGATTTGTGTTTACCTTCTGTTCAAATCCCCAAACATCACTAAATTTGGCTGACGTATTTATGTGGCCATTGATAAGCCTTTTTGATCAGCATATTACTGTTTTTGGACACATAACAATTTTGTACAAATGAAATTGCATGTGTATGAATCTGTTTATTCATCAATCTTTTGCACCGAAAGTTATAAAATGTCAATTAATCGGAGTAATGACATGAGGTGAAACTACCAAAAACAGTTCAGATGTTGTTGTAGTGTAGTTTTTAATGACCTTTCAATCACATTTTGCAGTATCCCATGTCAGGACTACAGGTACACAGGAAATGAAGTTGTCACAAGAAAGCCAGATGTTTAAATGTCACACATACTTGTGACATGCACCTCTGCTATACATAAAACATGTCAACATAATGCCCACTGATAGCTCCATAGGTGAAAGGATGTTGTTTAATGGAAAAGGCAGGAGATATGTTAAGCAGAACAGCATAAGAGAATAAAACTACGGAATAGAGATCATACTCTGTAGGATTATGAGAAAGAAGCTTAAAAGTAAAAAAATATCAGAAGATTGTCAGCATCTTAGTCAGTTAATATCAGTCCATGTGCAAAGTTTAAAATGCAGATAGAGTCATGTTTGCTTAGTCAGCATATTAGCTTATGATATTTTGCATTATTCAAGCTTATGATTACGCTATAAAATTGCTTAATCTTATTTGTTGAGTGTTATGCTTCGGTTCTCTTAAAGCATGCAAAAAAACTATAAGAAGGACTTATATTTCATGTAATTTTTGCTTATTTTTAGTCCTGCAGGTGAATTGGCATTTTTTTCTAGTCATTCACATTTATATAAGATTTTTTAAAAATTTTCACCAAAATGTAATCTGTTTAAAATGTTCACATTCCCAACCTGTATTTCATTTAAATTCATGAAACCATTCATGAGATATCTTTTAGACATACATACATACACACACACCTTGACATGCAGAATCAACTTAAAACAATAACTTTTGCTTGGTGAAGGGTTAATTATTTGATTTTTATGACAGTACAGTGATCATTGATATAAGTGTGCAGCTGTTACATTACATGTGCTGGAGCTTCCAAGTATGCTGTTTAGACAAGCTGGTGCTGTTTTGTTTGAATCTAATGATATTCATTATATCATGCCTATATATTTTTCAATTTCTTGTGTTATTTGTGCCACAGAAAATTTCATGATTGTATGTTTATCTGGTTAAAGATTCAGAGGAGCAGTGTAATATTAACTCGCTACATTGTAAATTTATTTATGAAAAAGGTTTCTGGAGACACAAATCCTGATTGCATTGCTGTATATTACCTTACTGAATATTGTATTAAAAGCCATGTACCTTCTGCTGTGTCCACACTACACCCATATTTGTTTGTGTTTTGATACACCTTGGTAAAAGCCACTTCAAGGGGTGGTATGAATACTACGTGACAAATCATCAATGCAGTATTTGACAGAACTCATGAATACAATATGTGCACCAATGCATTATGTATGTTTAATACCTCTCCCAGAATACCTACACAATGTACATTCATCCTCACTATCTCAGGCTGGATAATATTCCCAAAGATGCTAATTCTAATTTAAGAAAAGTTTGAATATTATAAAGTACTCAATATGAGTAATTGTAGGAGTGCTTGTGTCATTTTGAAGAAAATTTCTTAGAGTATAAGTACTCTTAGTAAATACTCATGAGTACTAGTACATGTGCTTATATAGTACAGCTTTAGATAGTACAACCCTAGTCATGCATTATACTGTTTGATGTCATGAGTCACGTGATGTTGTACTACTTCTCTGATTGCAATTGGTGCATTGTTATCAGAATACCTTACTGCCATCTGGTGAGCAAGTAGTAAACAAAGTACCAACCACCTGTCTCCCCTGGGTGGTTTGTGTGCGGACTCCCTGGAATGTTATAAAATCTAGAAATTTATTTTTATAGACCAGTAGGACATGTTGTTACTAGTATAATTTGATGCGAAGCTGTTCTTTAGTAATCTTTTTTTTGTAATGTAAATGTATGTAAATGATCATACAAGTCACTCTTGTTTATGTTAAACATGGCTTCTTCACGTGCATTGGGAAATTTTACTCGTGAAATGCAGCCCAATGAGGGACAGTCGTTATTCTTTCATGAAGCAGACCCTCTCTGTATGTATGTTGGACATTCACTTTGATTCATTTTCTTTAGTAATTTTTGTCAGGTCCAGTACTTCTCAGTCAATATTGTTTCCTGCTGTTCTGATTAGTGATTTCATACCATCAGTGTTTACTTGTGCCACATTGTCACACGCGCACTGTACCACATTTGTACCACTTAATATATATATATATATATATATATATATATATATATATATATATATATATATATACATATATATACATATATATATTATGGTTTATGTAATGATATGTAATGGTTTATTGCAAATTATGTAAGATGGCTATGTTTATTTGTTGTCTCTTAATTATAATAAAAAAATAAGGTAATGAAACTCCATAATCTTCACAATGTTGTATTCCCGGTTCATTGAGAAAAAATGATATTTTAATGTTGGCATTTAAATACACAGATAACATAACGATTATATTTTGACTTTGAATAACAGAGCGGATTCGCGCTTGAAAAGCGCAGAGAATGATACTGTGTAATCAGCATTATATTCACATGATTACTCTGATTATATTTGTATGATGAGATGTGGTACACCTGAGTGAGATAAAGGTGTTCACGATTCTGAATAATACACACAGGCACATGCACATTCCACTTATGATAAATCTATGCATTTTATTCTCACGGCACTCTTTAATGGATCACGAACTCAGGTGGCGAATGAAGGGAGAATCCATGAATTTATCTATTCTTGATGTGTGTAAATAAATCTTATATATATTGCACGCAGTGTTTTGTCATTGTGTTTAGGTCACCAGCCTCGGTTATGCCGTGGTGTACGGATCGATTTTTGTACATGATTCTGCTGTCTGACCAGCCTGTTTTCTGTTAGCAGGACACAAATAGTAACCGTTAGAATTAGGAAGTCTGTCGCCATCCAAAATTTCCATCCATTATACTGTATTCCCCGTTGTTGTGTCAGTGATAAATTAATAATAATATAAGTGGTAAATGGAATTTATTTCCCTGTGATCTCGCCAAAGTTTTCATAGAGATTGTAATGTAAAATTTTGAGGTCTCGTGTCGCCAAATCAGCCACATCAAAATATTGTGCTATGGACTCTGAGATAAAACAAGAGCGTGCAGACGATTTTTGTTTTGGAAAAAAAACTGTCTATCAAGAAAAATCCGTGCAATATGAACTTTTGACAGTGTTTCCTGTCATATAAACACGTACGTCCATGTTACCTTTTAAAGATGTTTTAATAGCGATTTCGAGTTCCAGTGATGTTATACATTGTCTGGTGCGATATTAGTCCTGTAAGTGTAATCAAACGTGGACAGCCTTGAGGAAGTTCAATCAATCATTAGGATGTGCAAGTGTACGCAGTATTTAATATATTAAATGTTTTCAGAGCAAATATTATAAGATATATTTCAAATGCCACATATGTTACGGTACTAAAACATTTCATAACTCACAGAAACATAAGTGTGTTACCATGTTTACGCAGCAGATACTGTAAAGCGGGAGTTGTCAGTGCTTTCATGTCCGCAATCTTCAGAACAACATTTAGAATTTCTGGTCTTGTATAACGGCTGAGACAGACTCCATTTATACCGGTAAGGGACGTCGATTTGACACCACGACAACTTCCGGAGGTCTTTTGTCATCTGTGATGGTTAAACTTTTAAAGAACTATATTAGCGGCACCCACGCCTTATGTCTTCACATTTAAGGAAGCTGACTGAGTGGGCCTGAATCATCATGCTTAACTATTGTGGGCCTGAATCATCATGCTTAACTATTGTGGGCGTGAATCATCATGCTTAACTATTGTGGGCCTGAATCATCATGCCTAACTATTGTGGGCGTGAATCATCATGTTTAACTATTGTGGGTCTGAATCATCATGCATAACTATTGTGGGCCTGAATCATCATGCTTAACAATTGTGGGACTGAATCATCATGCTTAATTATTGTGGGCCTGAATCATCATGCTTAACTATTGTTGGCCTGAATCATCATGCTTAACTATTGTGGGCCTGAATCATCATGTTTAACTGTTGTGGGCCTGAATCATCATGCTTAACTATTGTGGGCCTGAATCATCATGCTTAACTGTTGTGGGCCTGAATCATCATGCTTAACTATTGTGGGCCTTAATCATCATGCTTAACAATTGTGGGACTGAATCATCATACTTAATTATTGTGGGCCTGAATCATCATGCTTAACTATTGTGGGCCTGAATCATCATGCTTAATGTTGTGGGCCTGAATCATCATGTTTAACTGTTGTGGGCCTGAATCATCATGCTTAACTATTGTGGGCCTGAATCATCATGCCTAACTATTGTGGGCGTGAATCATCATGCTTAACTATTGTGGGCCTGAATCATCATGTTTAACTATTGTGGGCCTGAATCATCATGCCTTACTATTGTGGGCCTGAATCATCATGCTTAACAATTGTGGGACTGAATCATCATGCTTAACTATTGTGGGCCTGAATCATCATGCTTAACAATGGTTGGCCTGAATCATCATGCTTAACTATTGTTGGCCTGAATCATCATGCCTAACTATTGTGGGCGTGAATCATCATGCTTAACTACTGTGGGCCTGAATCATCATGCTTAACTATTGTGGGCCTGATTTATCATGCTTAACTGTTGTGGGCCTGAATCATCATGTTTAACTGTTGTGGGCCTGAATCATCATGCTTAACTACTGTGGGCCTGAATCATCATGCCTAACTATTGTGGGCGTGAATCATCATGCCTAACTATTGTGGGCGTGAATCATCATGCTTAACTATTGTGGGCCTGAATCATCATGCTTAGCTACTGTGGGCCTGAATCATCATGTTTAACTATTGTGGGCGTGAATCATCATGCCTAACTATTGTGGGCGTGAATCATCATGCCTAACTATTGTGGGCGTGAATCATCATGCTTAACTATTGTGGGCCTGAATCATCATGCTTAACTATTGTGGGCCTGAATCATCAGGCTTAACTATTGTGGGCCTGAATCAACATGCTTAACTATTGTGGGCCTGAATCATCATGCTTAACTATTGTGGGCCTGAATCATCATGCCTAACTATTGTGGGCGTGAATCATCATGCTTAACAATTGTGGGCCTGAATCATCATGCTTAACTATTTTGGGCCTGAATCATCAGGCTTAACTATTGTGGGCCTGAATCATCATGCTTAACTATTGTGGGCGTGAATCATCATGCTTAACTATTGTGGGCCTGAATCATCATGCTTAACTGTTGTGGGCCTGAATCATCATGCTTAACTATTGTGGGCCTGAATCATCATGCCTAACTTTTGTTGACCTGAATCATCATGCCTAACTATTGTGGGCGTGAATCATCATGCTTAACTATTGTGGGTCTGAATCATCATGCATAACTATTGTGGGCCTGAATCATCATGCCTAACTATTGTGGGCCTTAATCATCATGCTTAACTATTGTGAGCCTGAATCATCATGCTTAACTATTGTGGGTCTGAATCATCATGCATAACTATTGTGGGCCTGAATCGAGTTTAACCGTTGCACATGGTTGCTTCAAAGTTGTTATTAGTTGTTGATTTATTTTATTAGAGAAGAAGAACAACAATCCGAGCAATTGTGATGTATCCCCAATGTCTGCCACGCGGGTGAAGTCACTTGTAGCATGACGTGGTTTCACATGTGTCGTCGTATTTTGCCATGGCAGTATGTCCTAACTCTTCCCGTCACCTTGCGATTCTAATAAGGGGGGAGGGGGGGGGGGGGGGGGGTTAATAATTTCATTTTGCTAAGTATGTTTATGACAAAACGTTACACACATTTCCCGACAAGTAGAGAACATCCCCACTTGATGAATGTGTAAAGTTGAAACATTACGCGCAGGGCTTTTTTTAATGCATTCTTCGGCCTGTACATTCCCGGAGCAACATTTCAAAGACAATGTTTTACCAAAGTGACGAAAGACATGGATTTTATATAAAATCTAGTGGTACCTTGTATACATTTAACTGCATGTTCAGACTAATTTTAGATTTCCCCCACACTCTGACACTCTTGATATTTATGTTACAGGTAATATCTCCCTGTGTTTTATTTGTAGTTTTACAATGTTTTCAATGGTCACTAGCGATATGTTTAACATTTCGGGTGATAAAGGAAAATGTTATACCTTAAAATAATTACGCAGTAAGCCTATATTTGACATAAAATAATCTAGCCATATGTGGAGATGTCAAGTGTCAGCTTTATTTTCAACTGGTGCTGAGTGGCACTCTGAACAATAGGCCTATAGGGTTAACAAAGGCTTTCGGATGATGTATTTGTGGGAATTTACAAACTTTGCAATGTCCGAAAATGCAATACAATAGTTAATACTTATGTAACTCCGACATTTCTTTGTGAACATTATTGAATATTCTCGGATTCAGTTCTTATAATTAGAAGAATAGCCTGACAATAAGTAAAGAAAATCAGTAGAACACAAATAGGCCAACATATAAGATAAGATAAGATAAGATAACATTTATTAGCCTTCAGTTCCAGGAATTTGTCGTTGACTTGCAATTCATTACATAAAAATAAATAAGTAAATAGATAAATACATAAAAATAATACATAAAAATACATAAAAATCACACATTACATATTGACTATGCATGTAATATCAAGCATGTAAAAATGATAAAATATATTATTCTGCAGGTAAAACACATAATTCAAAACATTAAATATCTAAGAGGGTTGTGAGTTAAAAAGTTTAATACTGTATGGTACAAGAGATTTTTTAAAACGAGTTGTTCTGCAGAATATTGTATCTAGGCGTTTACCTGAAGGTAAAAAACGGAACTCTGACTAAGGTTATAGCCTCACTAATATTGTGTTTCTTTGGTTTTTTTTTTTATTATTTATTTATTTATTTAGGTGGAAATAAAGACAATATGCCGTATTCTAATAAAAACATAGAAAAAAAGGGTGATCATGATGCATGTCTAACCATGACATGTACATAATTGGAAACTGATGGATGTAACATTTTGCACGGCGAAACTCCCCTTCCCTCGGGCCGCGGTGCCATAGAAACGTCTCGAACGTCACTCAGGGGCCTCTGTGACGTCATCATGCTTTGTTCTTGTGTACCTAACTCCCGACCATATTAAAACCTGAACTCCACGCCAATCAGCATATGTCCTCAGCGGGCTTGCAATAATCGCAGGTATTTACAAAGTTGTCATCCATTTCCATACATGCAAGCTTGGGGTTTGCTCTCAAGAACTTCACATAGCTTATGAATCCCACTTTGTGTTTGCTGTTACATTGGCAGACCTACCGTTGATCGTATCCGCCCAGCCCCCTTCCCTCCCCCCTTCCATTGTTTTTATTTCACGTCAAATTTTAATTCAAACTTCAGTATCAATTTGAAAACAAAAATGTTAATTTTCTGATCAAACATGTGTGACATATACGTAAGTTATATCTTTATATTATTTTGAGGGTAAAAACATAACAGAAGTATACAAAAAAAAATATATATATATATATATACAGCTAGACAGACGGGTATTTTTCAAATTGCGTATGGCAAAGTCAGACTTAAGGATTACGTTTGTAAACTCAGTTACCAAGAAATAGCCGAGATGGTGACTAAGATCATCCAGCGACTGATGGTGCAGAGGAAAATATTGTCAGTGATCTTTAGTTTGATAATTCAAGGTTTGCACAAGATTTAAAAAAGAAAAACTGCGCGTATAAGCATTATATGAACTTTGTATTGTGTAATTGAAAGAAAAAAGAGAGAAAAAAGCGTTTTATTTGTGTTAGTGTGACTTCGCAGGTTGGAAGGCCGTTAATATTATCATACCTCTTATAGATCCCCTCAGATTTGTGTGTCGTCGCTGGAAAGAAAAACTTGATATTGATTACGCCTTCTCTTCCAGATGGATAAACATCCCAAGGAGTGTTCACGAAAATTTACACCGACCCGTCTACCTCTTCTGATTGGCAGCCGAAAGAACGGGTATGGACATTTGTATCTGCTTTAAATGTTACGTTATATATATTAAAGATTTTTTGATGTGATACTTTGTGCTTCTATACCTCAACGTTTCTTGTAATATTTAAGTCCTAGGTTTCAATTTTTAAACTACACGTGTGTACACCCATGGACACATGGGCCTTAATTATTACCCCAATTACCATATAAGCTTCCACAATTCACAAGAAATTAAACTTTTAAGCTCCTTTTTATAGTGAAATAACTCTTCGAATGACTTTAAAACTATTATATTAGCTGTAATTTTAGTAGTGCGACCGCACGGTTCCTCGAATGTTGCATCGCATTGTAAACATTCATTAGGTTTATCCAAAAAATGTACATGATTTTAAATTAATGACTCTCTGAATAAAATGATATTATATTATAACCTTTACAGCCACCCCAATGCCATGAGCATACAGGGGATCGGGATTATAAAGCCAGGGCTGCCGTGGTCTCCCGAAAATATACGAGAAAAAACGACCTCCATGACCGGATGTAACACAGGACTGAATCAGGTCAACAAGGGCTGTCACCATCCAGGCCCCACAGCCGCTTCTGTGAATCCGTGCCAGCGTCCAGACGCTTATTCGGAAACTTCAGTTGCTGCAGGGGGACAGACGATCACCATATTAGCTCGTCCGAATGTTGATTCCGTCGGTACAATAGGGAGACTAAAGCCGGGAGGTGGGGATTTATCTGTTCCAGTGTGTCCACAGCCAGTGCACGAACAGTCTTGTGATCTAGAGGCACCCATTCCTGAGGAAAATATAGTGCCTGAACCTAGCCAGGGAGAATATGAAATTGGTCAGGGTGGCAAACAAATATCTTCGCATGGTGTTCCCAGCGTTCAAGAGGGCAATGGCACATGGCCACACCTCCCAGTACAAACAACTCTTCCTCTGTCACCATACGAACCTCTTCCACCAATATCTGGAGACTCTCATTCTCCGAGCACGGATGTAGTTGAACAGCGTGACGTTATAGCGGATCCAGTTGTCAGCTTAAAATACAAACCTCTACCACCGCTATCCTCGAGACAGTCGCCGGCAATTGGCAAAAGACAAGAAGCAACGTCATATTCAGAAGACAGCCTCGGTGACGACACAGCAGCGGGTGTTTGTCAGTACATAAGTACTGATTCAGCCAGTTCACTAAGTCGTCATCATGTCTCACAGTTAGCCCCGCAGAATGCGTCACTAGAGCAACCCGGAATTAATGACACTATTATTGCTGGGGCTGGGTATGCACTAGAAGAAGGTTCTTCGCGCAACTCGGTAGCAGGGGCATCGCACACCGCTGAGGACAGGGATGAAATGCCAAGCACCGTTGATAAAAAACTTTCAAAAACGTACGTTAAGGTAACACACAGTACGAGCTGTACTATACAGAAACAAAGATGTACTTCTCAGAAGTCACTAACAAAGACTTCTGATGAAGATCTAGGAATTATAGAAGATACGTCGTCCAGGACTCTGTCGGACTGTTCTTCTCAGTGTGCTTCGTCTCCAACACTTTGTGAATCTCCACAATATGTAAAATCAGATTCGGATGCTATAATCATAAAATCCAGGCATTCTCCGTCATCATCACTGTCAGACAGTTACCAGGTTATTGGTAAATATAGGGACGCGCTGCCAAATAAAACCGCAGACTTTTTACGTCGAAGTTTAACACCCTGTGCAAGGTCCAGTGCGAAAGATGAAACTGATGAATCCGACAGCCCTACTATTCGCGAGTTGTCCGTGTCACCTGATTTGGCGGAGCGTGACACGAATTCTCCCGATAATGGAAAAGATTCACAGGTGACAGACATATCAAGTGATTCAGGGGAACTGTCCTATTCTCAGATGTTACAGCTGGGGCGTCGATCTGATGAAATGCGCAGGCGCACTGGCCGCCAATCAGCTCTGAGCGCGGGAGAACCAGTTTCCTATGTCACTCTCGAGTCAAGTGTAATTATGGCTCCTACAAATCAGGGAGAGACGCCTTCCAGTGTCACCATGGCATCCAATATCGAAACAGAAGCTCCAAGTATGTAATCACATTCGTGTCGGTTTATATTTATTCCGGGAATCAGTGACCTATCAAAATGTGAATTTAGTCTAAAGGCAAAATAAAAAGCGACCGGCTTTAAGAAAAAAGCCGTTAAGCTGTAATTGCTAAAGAAATGACTCCCGAAATATCAGTTACATACTGTTAACACTTTATCTCTATCTTTCAGTAATCTAACCATAATCATGTCTATTTAAAGCCATGGTAGTGACTAGCCATGCACAATCTCCTAAACAAAAAGCTTGAGCCATATCATCAGAATCTGGGTTATCATAGGTTTTCATACACAGGTGACGGTTCCTTCTTTTCTAAAAATAAGTATAGTGACTCGAGTGCAGCAATGCACAAAATATGCCATATATTGCAGTTTATATAATTACCGTTAACTCCAGAATTTATTTTTGGGCTGAAATATATCGAGATACCCTTGATCAAAATCTACTATCTCACTAAAATTTATTGAAGTAGCATGTTAATTAATCTTTGGTTGGGAGTTATGATCAACAAACTGAATTGCACCCTTCATACCAACATCATACAAAAAAAAAGAGTCCAAACAAATGCTGGACTATTAACGAGTATGAACTGCTAAATATACTACTTCGTTTTCTCTTACTGAAATTATCCTCAGGTTATACACACACGCTCATATAATTTGCGGATTTTTAGGAGATGACAAGAACAACATAAACTTTTTCCTAATCTAGGTATATACATCTGCAGAGTTCCATTTGGGTTTGGGACTACGTGCCAAGGCGGTAGCACTCGCCTCCTATTATGTTATTTTGTAACCTGGTGTCCCACTGTGTACCGCACCTGCGGGTCTTAGGTGTGTAATTCTTACCTATAATATCGAGAGTGCCCAAAAGACGCACTCGTTTGTAAGTGATACGCGACTGTGGGACACAGCCCTTCCAGTAAGCCCTTCAGAACAATCCCCCTGGGTCAATGACGACCGTTAAAATGTCAGCACTCCTCGACTGAGATTTGAACTCACGACCTGCCGTCTTTGAGTCCTGTTCTCTCCCCCTGGACCACAGAAGCAGCTATAGGTTCCCTGCAGTGATCGAGGTTGTGAGTTGTTTATGAGACTCATTTTGCTTTTTGTAGAAAGGGACACATCTTGACGTGATTACTGTCAATTGTGAATTTGTGCTATCCATTAGGTGGTTCAATTTAATTTCAGATGAACTTCCACCGTTACCTAGTTCCATGGCTGCCCTAGAGCCGGAGCTTCTCCTTGATTTACCAGTCTCAGAAGATACCTTGCAAGTCAGTGCAGGTTTTATTTTAATAGTTACTCATGAGCATTTCGCCGGTTCTGTAACTCAATCATTCTCTCTTTTTCTTTCTTTTTAATTTGCTGCGTGAAAAGACAAAAGCTGCAGTTGCCAAATTAATTGCTGTTTAAAGAATCTTGTTTCTTCAATTTCAAATGATTGTTTTTGCTTAAATGTGTGTCTCGGTAAGCGGTATCTAGGGGAAACCGAGGAGGCGAACCTATGTATGTACTAGTAAGAGAAACCCGCTTTTGAGAACAGCTGTTTGGTCTGGAATCGAGCGCATGTTTTTCAGAAAATCTTCGCTTTCATTAATTGTTGTTTCATTGTTTTGATGGTAAGCAGTATCATAAGAATACATTAATAGCAGAAATATCTGACACAGGAAGAAATATGCTTTGTGGTCGCAAAGATCTTAAGCGCGGCTGAATGAAAGTACTGCTGAATTATAGCGATTTGTCTCCGTCCATCTTCCTGCTGCACACTCCCGGCCTCAGCCAGGTACATCTTTGCCCATGACAGCTAAAATGTCCTTTTTGACTGACATACTTTGTCATTATGAAACATCCTACCAAAGCTGAACTCTAACCTCACCTCTGCAACATATTGATCAAAAACAATTTTCTCACTTTAAACCTGTATATAAAAGAAAAGGCCATGAGGGAGTCTGCGCCTGTCAGTCTTGTTGTACCTGACACATACGAATCGTAAACCACCTCTTTCATCAACATATTTTCTCATGACAACTGCTTTCCTAATGATTAAGCCACATAATATATTCTGTGGTTGGCTTCATTCACGTATTACACATTTTCAGTTTTTTTCGCGAGGGTTTAATTTTCGTGATTTCCCGATTCAGTAAACGACATAGCGTATAACGTTTCTTGTCTAAATTATAAAATATGCTTACAAAATATTTGTTCATTTTAAACAGGTAACGTCAGAAGTCTAATATTTTTTATAATCTCAGTATTTAACTGATGGACAACTTTAAAGGTATGTCTGTATAAATAATATCAAATTTCGCTTTGCCCCACCACAGACATACTTAATGTATATGAGATCTGTATACTGGGCGTCCTATCCACGAAGACGTATTTTGGGGATAATTATCCTTTCGCGAATATTGCTAATTAATACAGTATATATGTTTATTCTAGGGATAAACAGTCAGGGGTATGCTCGAATGGCTTCGATTGGTTTGTTATAGGCGGTGTGATCCAATCCTCTGATCATTAGTTTGCGCATGTGTATTAATGAAAAAAAAGGCCAGAAATTTTTCTTTTTTTTTTAATTCGTTTCGCTGAAGATGGAAGAACATTACATTTTCGCCTTATCATATCCATATGTTTTGTGAGGATATATTCCTTGGGCGATGGAAGAAATCATTAAGCCTTACTCTTTAGTAAGGGGAGGCATATCGGGATTTGGGAGTTATTTCATAATCAGTATTTGGGTCAAACTTTTTGTTGGTGGATTTTATTAGCCCCTTTTATTTTCCTTCTGTTTTTCTTGTTCTTTTTTTCCTCCTTTTTCCCAGGTCGATCGCTACAAGTCCGACTCCCCATTATTGCTCGGAGGCTTCTAATGATCGCTCGGTGACTGCTAACATTTTTTCTAGTTACAAGATTGGTTTAATCCTTTGTTGACCTGGACTCGGGATCGCGATTTTAACTCTGTGGGTTTTTACTTTTAGGTTGATTTTTATCTGATCTTACAGGAGTACACTGCTTGCTTTGCTGAGATACGGAGATGTCTGGGTGTTCTGCTGCTGGAGACGCCGCGCTTGAACAAGGACAGCTATAAATACCTCTGACAATGAGAAGTGTACCTGAGCGACTCATTCTGTGAGCGGGTGCAGTTTCAGCATGGTACAATTATCTTTATTATTATTCGCTTGTGTAGCATACAAATAGATTATATGTATATGTAATTCTGTATTTATAAAAAAAACAGTCAACAAATACAGTGTTTGTGTAATTACACATTTATATTTCGACTGGTTCTTATATGCTATAATTTCTAAAATTTCTGCTTAATCTTTCCGCAAAAGGCCTAAATGTTATAACTTGGATTATGAATTTGACAAGACATATATTTCTTCATCAACGTACCGGTCCGGACCTGAAAAGTAAGTGTATTGCTAGATCGACAAGGCCTTTTCCATAGGAATTATGTATTTCTAGTTTAATGGAAGACTCTGGTATAAATTGGGTTTAGAAATGCATTTTAGAATGTCTGTATCTTTTTTAATAAATATGTCAGGGTTTAGTAATTAAATAAGTTAATATGAATATTTAACAGCTAATCTAGTGTACCTTGTTCTCGCGAAAATATGGTTACCTCAATTATTTTCTTACTTTTTTCACATATGCAAAGAAATGACGATTTACATACGCTCAATATTATTGTCACTGTTAAACAATATGGCTGGCGAATGCTGTTTATTTTTCCCACACACGTTCACTCCGCTCTGTCTCTTTCTCTCTCTCTCTCTCTCTCTCTCTCTGATCCACCCACCAACTCACACAACACACACACCTGTCAATTGTTCCCATGTTCTCGTCATGCACAGCGCCCCCACAGGAATGAGTATTTCCGATGCAGCCACTAACAACTTGAGGTCTGACAGGCGGTCGCTCCTGGTGACCCCCGCTGGGGTCTACTGCCGGCATTGGCTCTCGTTAAATTGTAAATTTACCACTTTGTGTCGTCTCGAGTGAGTCTTCAGGGCAAAGATCTGGAACAGACGAAGAAAAAATACTTTAACAAAAGGCATCGGTGTCGGCATACAAGAAGATGCTGTCAGGAAAAATCACCACCACCACCACCATCATCGTCATCAACAACCAGTGCTGCTTGTAGAAACGTTAAAATCTGTTGAGTTGCTGAAACTCCTGTATTTATTAATTTTCTCAAAAATCATGTTCAAGGTTTTAACTGTTCAGACTCGTTTTAGCTGGACTGGGAGCAACACGCTATGTTGAGAGAGATGTTTCACTCTCACAAATCACGGAGAATGAAAATCACTGAAATGTTTTTACTGAGTGATAAGTAGCCTCCTGACACCCTGACAGACGTCACACTCGAACTATGTTTTCACGTATAACGTAAACTAAAATACTTTAGATTTTCCGCTGTTGGCACCTGTTAATTTCGTGATTTATAATTCTCAAACGATTTTGTTGCTTTTTTCTCACAAGATTTTACGCAAGAATGTTGTATCACATTCTGCATTAGGTTATATATATTAAAATAAAACACATCTTTCTTTAAACATACAAATGATGAATCCAATGAGAATTTTCTCGTGTGCTCTGAATTTCATGGATTTATGTTCATCGCTCTATTCGCCACAGTCCAAATTTTGTCCCCTGTGACTTCTTTTACAGTATTGAACAATATTGATGGATTTATAAATATATTAACCGTTTTTACCACTCAAGGACTACCTGAAATTAGACCTAGTAGAATATTGTCACCCAGTCATAATTGCGCAATGATTTATAGCTCAGCTGACTAAAAGTCATGTGGGCTTTAGCGATCACTCTTGTTCCTACGTTAGTCTGGCCGTGCGTCTGTTATAGGGAACACATCGTAACTGTTAGACCCAGAAACTGCTACTTGTACATCCAGGGAGGTCCATGAAAAATCTCCTTGGAAACCTGAAAATAAGTCTATGTCAGACATATCCTCCGAGCTATTAGACTGGTAAGTACCCCTCCCCCCCCCCCCCCCCCCCCCCCACCGAAAAAAATAATAAAATTTGATACAAAAACTCCAGTATCTGAATAACTAATGCACTGATGGCCATGGCTTTTTGCATGCATATTGATCATGGAGTGTTACATCTGTTCCTGCAAGACTGGTGGCACCACCTGATTTTTTTTTCGAATATTTACGCATTTTTCCTCTGTTTGTTTAGACCTTCAAATAAAGCCTCATGTGTTAACAGGGCACAAATCATCACTGTTTGACGTAGAATCTTCTAACTTTACATCTAAGGAGGGGAAATAACACTTTGGAAACCTGAAATTAGGTCTCTGTTACACATATCCTCCGAGCTTTTGGGCTCGTATATACTCCCCAGAATAATTAAAATTATAAATAAAAAAAGGCTCCAGTATTTGAATAAATGATGCATTGAATATCATGATTTTTTTTGCAGCCATATTGATCATGGCGCAACCTGTGTCTTTTTTAATTTTACGCATTTTTTTCTCCACATTTTAAGACCTTAAAATGAAACGTCATCTATTAACAGGGCACAAATCATAACTTTTGGACCTAGAATCTTCTAACTTGACCTCCAGGGAAGTCAATGAAATATATTCATGGAAATCTGAACTTATGTATCAGTTACCCATATTCTCCGAGGTATGGGGCTCGTTTCTACTTTCCAGAATAATTAAAATTTTGATACAAAGGCTCCAGTATTATTTGAATAACTGATGCATTGAATGCCATGATTTTTTGGACCAATATTGATCATTGAGTGTTTCAACAATTCCTGCATACTGATGGCGCAACCTCTATTTTTTTCGAACTTTTACGCAGTTTTTCTCTATTTTTGAGACCTCCTAATGAAACGTTCATCTGTAAACAGGACACAAAGCGTCACTGATGGACCTAGAACCTTCAAACTTGACATCCAGGGAGGTCCATGAAAAGATCTAATGAAAAGCTGAAAATAAGTCTCTGTAACTCATATCCTCCGAGGTATGGGCCTCGTAAGTACTCCCCAAAATAATTCAAAATTTGATACAAAAATCCCAGTACCTGAATAACTAATGCACTGATGGCTATAATTTTTTGCATGCATATTGATCATAGAGTGTTACATCAGCTTCTGCAGACTGGTGGCGCAACCTGTATATCTTCGAATTTTTATTTTGTAGTTTTTTCCTCTGTTTGAGACCTTCAAATTAAATGGACACATATTGTTGCCGTTGCACCTAAAATCTTCTTACTTCACATCCTAAGAGGTCAATAAAAAATCTCCTTGGAAACAGGAAATAAGGTGTCTGTTACCCATATCCTCACAGCTTTGGGGCTTGTAAGTACCCCAAGAATAATGAAACGTTTGATACAAAAGCTCCAGTTACCTGAATAACTATCTGAATAAATAATCCTTTGCATGCATATTATATTGCATCATGGGGGTTTCATTAGTTCCTGCAGACTGGTGATGCCACCTGCAGGGGCGTAGCCAGGATTGAGGGAGGGGAGGGGGCCATGATCAGTGGCGGATCCAGAATTTCGAAAACGGGGGGGGGGCACTAATATGCATGTATAGGTACTATGAAAACTGTTATATATATACGTGTATATGCAGGGGCGTAGCCAGAGGGGGGCCGAAGGGGGCCATGGCTCCCCCCCCCCCCCGGTTGCATCCAGTCTCGCCGTCCTTTCGGAATTTCAGTTACTCTTGTACTGATATATAAATATATATATATATATATATATATTTATATATATATATATACACACACACACATATATATATGCATTAAATGGCATTTGCTATCAGAAGGGGATCAAGAGAGCTGCAATATCTCTCATTTTATCCATTTCCCAATTTTCGTGGTTAATTTTCGTGTTTTCATATTTCTTTTTATTAATTAGCAATAAGATTTTATTTAAGTTATCTGCCGTTTATTACTCTGCAAATTCATTAGTTGAGGATGAGGATATTTATGAACAGCTGCACAACGACTGCAGAGCACCAGGCCCTATAGTTGGCGTTGACCGTGGACAATCTCATGGCTCGATCCTCTGTTAATACCTTACTCGCGATCTGTGCTCTTAGGAGTCCTGTGTGCTGTCGAGACCAGGGATCCCGGTAAAATTTCGTTTAACAAAATTAAACATAACACACAACATATCAGTTATTTCACTCCGAGATTACATTTAAAAGATAATATCTTGCAAGTTATAAACGTGAATGCGCATTTGCGCCATTGACTTTAACATGTTGAAAACGATTGAAAATTTATATCCTAATTTTGAAGAAATATATATATATATATATATATATATTAAATATTGATCCTGTCTACAGTTTGACTACTTACGCAAAGACATGAGGGAACAGATTTTACGGGAACAGGAAATCCTCATTTTTTTTTAACATTGCCTCAAAATGTGCTCTTTACATTGCATATTCCCAATACAGGGTGGGGGGGGGGGGGACACCCCCTCCCACCCCCTTCCCATGTACCTAAAACTAACCTTAATAAACTATGGTTCATACTTGAAAAAAAGAAAATGTATATTTTCGTACACTAAAATATATAACGTATAGTAATCATAATAATAATAATAAATATATATACATATATATACATATACACGTATATATAACAGTTTTCATAGTACCTATACATGGATATTAGTGCCCCCCGTTTTCGAAATTCTGGATCCGCCACTGATCATGGCCCCCTCCCCTCCCTCAATCCTGGCTATGCCCCTGATATGTATATATATGTATATATATTTATTATTATTATTATTATGATTACTATACGTTATATATTTTAGTGTACGAAAATATACATTTTCTTTTTTTCAAGTATGTGTATATATATATATATATATATATCAGTATAAGAGTAAGTGAAATTCCGAAAGGACGGCGAGACTGGATGCAACCGGGGGGGGGGGGCATGGCCCCCTGCGGCCCCCCTCTGGCTACGCCCCTGACCTGGGAGGCATGTCTGTCATCTATCATCGTCGTCGTCATCTGTAGGATATCTTTTGAACGCGATTACTTTTGAAGGGCTGCATATTTTAGGCCAAAATTTTAGACACTCAATTGTTCATACCAAAATCTCGGAGGAGTTCGAAAACCGGTGACCTTGACCTTCATCTTCATGGTCAAATCTGCCAAAATGTGAAATTTTTGTGAACCACGTAACTTTTGAAGTATTCCACATTTTGTCCTCAAGTTTGGTACACCAATTGTTCCTACCAAGTTCTCCGACGAGATTGAAACCCGGTGACCTTGACCAAGATCTTCAGGGTGAAATCAGCAAAATTATAATTATTGTCTTGTTAACATAAAAACTTTTGTAGTATTTCATATTTTGTCTTCAAATTTGTTCCTACCAAAATCTTGGACATGTTAAAAAACCTTTGACCTTAACCTTTATTTTGTGACCCCCATAACTTTTGTAGTATTTCCAATTTTGTCCTCAAATTTGGTACACCACTCGTTCCTACCAAGTTCTCAGACGAGTTTGAAACCCGAAGACCTTGATAAGGATCTTCAAGGTCAAATCAGCCGAATTATAGTTATTGTCTTGAGAACGCAATAACTTTTAAAGGGCTGCATATTTTCCTCCAGAATTTGAAACACTCATCGTTTCTACTAAAATCTTGGACGTGTTCGAAATCCTGTGACCTTGATCATGATCTTCAAGGTCAAATTTGTGCAATTCTAGGATTATTGTGACTCGCATAACTCTGGAAGTACTGAAGTTTTTTTTTCAAATTTGACACACCAGTTCTTACTGCCAAATTGTCATCACAGTTCGAAAAGCGGTGACCTTGACCTTCACGGTCTTATCTGCCGAAATCTAGATTCATTGTTTTGAGATATTGCATATTTTACCCCTAATGTATTGGGATGGCGCATAGGGGGGTACATATTTCTGTTTTTGCACTACAAAAACATAGCCATTCTAGTTTCAAATTGTTCACGTATTTTTAAATTTTAAGTCTATTTTTGAAAACTTCAAATGAAGCGGTTGTGCATTAACAGGGCTCAAATCATGAGTGTTGGCCCTAGAATCTTCTAACTTGACATCCTTAGAATTTCATGAAAAAATATCCTTGGAAACTTGAAAAAAGGTCATGGTTAGAAAACATGATTTTCAGCACCAAGTGAGTCAGATGGGGCATACATTATATCAGTTTGGCCTAAACTACATGACTTTCAGGGAGGTCCCTAAAAATCTCTTTGGAAACTTGAAATATCACCATTTTCTGCAAGCTGTGTAAAAGAATTTGATTTTAACATTTTATAAGTCAGGTAGGCACAAATGGTATCAACCGCATGTAGAATAAGGTCACTGTAGCCTATATCTAAGGGCAATTGGCAGAATATATGATTTTGAACACTCTGGGAGTCTTTTTGCCAATGCTTCTTCAGTTCAGCTGAGCTTCATGGCCCATGGGCCACTTGTTTTCTAGCCCCATCTGAAACGAAATCGAAAATAGTGCCGGACTATCCACGTCAACCACGTCACCCAGATTTGGAAGTATAATATTTTGGTCAATTAAATATGAAGACAATGTAGCGGACGAGAAATTAAATTTCATATATTAAATTGATAAAAGAAACTATATATGGTTTTACTTAATCTAAATTCGTCTAACTGCCAGGACTGTAATGTAAGAACTGTATAATATATTTACCCGATCCAAAAAAAATTAATACAAACTACTACATATAAAGAAATAAAATTTAAAAAAAAATTAAATCAGAATCATTGGTCCACATTAAATTTTTTTAAAGATTATATATAGAATTTTCTTTTCAGTCTAACTTAAGTTAACAGAAATAATATGTTTATGCAATCAGGAAAAAAATTCAGTATGAAATGTTGTCTAACGTAGACAGGCTTACAGACTTTCGATCTGTTTTCCAGGTTTCCATTACTTTAGCAGCACCTGTTAGCCAGAAAACACTCTATAGATTACGTCCAGTCAAAAATCTAATAAGTCTGGTTGTTCTTTGTGTTTTCAGTAGATACAGCGTGATATAAAATGATGAAACCCGTTCAGTGGCATCTGATAAAGACTAATCGATGTATGTGGAAGTACTTATCTCCGAGAAGTATTGGTATTGTTTGTCTTTATGACAAGGGCCGGCTGGCTGCGCCAAAATGATAACGAACTATAGATTTAGGTGGGGACGGCAAAAGGTGCTTAATGCCACCCTGATCCACCATAAATCTGCGACCCATATCCGGGGGCCCTCCCCAGTGGCCTTATGGGATACATCATGCCCTACATTAAAATGATCACATCAAAGACTGCCAAGCACCACTTTCAATCAAAAACGACAACAACAAATTATATTCTATCATTCTTTTAACAGCGGTGAACAAATGTTCCCCCCTTGCTCCTTGACCGGTTTGGCTCCTCCACGGATAGAGTCGCAAATAACATGTGTCAGAGATTCCTTTGTAGCTGTGTATAAGAAGTCAGCTATGTAGAGGACTCGTGGGTGTGGGTGTGTATCTGTGTGTGTAGAAGGCAAGGGTTATTGGCGGGACAGGGGCTTGTGTTTGTTCAATATTTCACACAGACAAAGACAAGAACCAATTTCTAATCAAACATCTTTCAATCCACGATACACAATTAAGAATAATTGCTTTTGATTGTTGTGTCCTCATTAGCGTCATAGTCGTCATTTGGGTCGGCGGAAAAGGGGTTTGGTGGTAGAGGGTTTAGTTTGCTAGAAATTTTACATAGTGATGTAGCAGAGACATGCCTATGCAGGACCCAGCCCACTGGGAAACAGGCCACTCGAAACAGCGCTAGACCTGAAACTCCGAGACGGACGCCTCTTGCAGCAGCACTGTAGGACACGTGGCTGTATTTATTTTCCCTATATAACATCTATAAAACACCTGAGGTTTGGGCCTCTTTTAAATAATTTTCAAAATAAATTCTGATATTAAACTTTTTTTTACCTGAGAATTTGTTGTTTCTTCAGTCAAACTAGACCAAGAAAAAGGGGGCTTGTGTATCTCCTTTTTTAACCATCCTGGCCCGAATGCAGTGAAGCCCAAAATACCCCACCAAGCAGTCCCAAACAAGCATTTGGACAACATCTCTTTAATTGGCCATAGATTTAAAAAAAATTGACCAATACTGTCAATTTTATTGGAAATTATGCTTAACATACTTAAAAATCAAACAATGGGGTGTTTTTGATGCTCCAGCACATGATGGCTAGAGCCAACCAGAGAAAGCCAGACCATTTACTACTCTCCTTCAGGTTCAGGGCTTGGTGACCCCAGGTCATGTAAACAAATAGGACCACGTGACCTGTATGTTTATTAAACTGCCATCCCTCACTGCTGAGTCCCACTGAATACAGCTGAACCCAACATATGCAGATAGTGTTACAGGGGCGGATCTAGGATTTTTTTTATAGGGGAGAGTCCAACCCAGAAAGACTCAACGACAAAGTAAAAAGGGTCCTCTGGTCCGGAAAGGAGGGGATCCAGGTAGCAAAATGTGGTTTGAACCCTTACAGAAAGGTTGTTGTGGCTCAAAAAAGGGTGGGGGTTCGAACCCCCCCCCCCCCCCCCCCTCTTGATCCACCACTGTGTTACCATTTTGCCACCAGACAATTACAGGTGGACAAGTAGCAGCGTGGCATGCACATATTATCTCTTTGTGCCGAGAAGAAGAGAACGCAAATCACATGTGCATGTAAAACCTTTTATATGTGTGTTGTGTGCATGTTTGTGTAATAATGTGTAGCTTAATATTATAATAAAGTAACCTTTAAAGCTTAACATTTAGATATTGGTCGTATAAAGCTTTTAATACAAAATGAATGAACTCCATGGACCTAATCCCGGCTTATTACAATGTCACTCGCCTCTCCTGCAAATTAAATGCTGGTAGGACTTCAGACATGTGTATGTAATGGTTTTGTGGTCATCATACAAGTGATTTCCCAGCAGCATTTGGGATTACCTGTTGAAGACGGAGTTGTGAGAGATCTGCGAGAAAAAAAAGGTCAAATTAAAGTGTGGTATTAAAGTTTGTATTTTTTTAATCTGTTTATATAATAATCAGAAAACCTTAAGGTCTAAGTACCTTGGTTCATTTAAGATTTAAAATACATATTCCAATAAACTTTAACCCCAATGGTATATATACCTATTCGAAATCCCAAGAATATCATCTATCTGATCACAATTAAAATCTTTGTTTTTCGTCTAAAGATTTAAAAATTAATAGCAAAATTTCCATTTTTACAAAAAGGATATTCATTCAACAAAAATTTATCTAAAAATGCATACAATGCATTTTCATCTTCTTTCCTTCTTCTTAAATTTTAATTTAAAATTTTTTGACAAAATGACCAATGATACTTTGTTAAAACTGAGCTGATATCAAAGAAAGAAAAATACGCATTTTAGATAACATGTTTGCACACACGTGTAAATAAGAAAGTTGTATTTCAGACGGTTTGTGAAAAATAACCAACTAAAGATGGTATAGCTGACTGTAATACTTTATTGAGAAAATTGCAAAAATGAAAGGAGAAATATTGTCCTAATTAGCAAAGGGAAATGTGAATAAAAGTGACACTTCAATAACATGAATACATATTATTATTGATTGAATTCCCTCCCATTTGAATTACTCTTAACCATTTACCATGCATAAAACGTGATTTTAATGCCAACTGTCAATTTTGTTAGGGTCTTCTCTGAAGGGATTCAAGCAATAATTAAGGGCAAATAAACAGATCCATTTGTACTTGGGTCACTTTCGGGCCTGGTCATTCTTGTTGCTTTTCTCGACTACTTTGGTAGCATCAACCAAGCAGTCATAACAGGCGATAGAAGGTCATTTGTTCTACATTTACCTGCCGCCCTTTACCAGTTTATTCATTTACTCCTGGGTCTCGAGAGCCCACCTTTGTGGTAAGTACCTTGGCTAGGTGTCTGAGCGCGGAAAATGGTCAGATAGGGACGCAAACCAACAACCTTGCGTTCATAAGTCCAAAGCACTAACCGTTACGCTACCAGGCTACACGCTATTTGTTCTTAATGATGAACTTCATTGTCAAAGACACATTTTTTGTGACAAGGTGGGCATAACAATGACCTAGAGTTCACAAATTTTGTGAAAAAAAATTGACTGTTCATAATTGTTAAACAATACTTAGACCTAAAACAGGTAGACCAAATAAACAAATCTTTATGTAGAAGTCAACAATGATATTGAGGTATAGCTCAAACGGGTAACAAAAGTAACTACATTAAGTCAAAGTCATATGAAACGATTAACACTTTATGAATATTTTCACAATAAAAAATGATTTATTACCCATAACCAACGACCAGGTTCCCTTACAATGTCCAAGGTGTCTTGCTCCATTCAAAGGTCAGTAACACGGGACATTTCAATGAAGAGGACGACGGCTTTTCTGTGGAAAAAGAGTCATCATCGCTGAGATCAAAGTGACAACCAGAGTTGAGACAGAGGCCATTTTGCTTCAAGAACGGAAAAAAGAAAACAGGACCTTGAAGACCCGCATCGAGACTTTCAAGAACTGGCCCCGACACCGGTTTTTGTTGTCGGTCTCGAGATTACACATCAGGGGATTTTACATCAAGGGAAAAACAAAAGTACACATTTTCTCATAAAATTTTAATATTTTTTCTTGCTTTGACCGAATTATCCCCACTGCTTTGACCGAATAGGGGGGGGGGGTTACATTCAAATGAATTTATACATGTAAATGATACATGAGCCTATTGTGTTGATACAGGTCAGTGGCGACACATTCGGAAATCATCAAGAGTGTAGATGTGTCTGACTGCTTTTGAACTTTTGAATAGACGGAAGGTTGAACCGACATCCCATCCCCAAACCGGGTCAAACTTGACACTTCATTTCCAACGACGGGGTTGAACTTTCGTTTAAAAAAAATGTATTTTTTTTTCTCCTATTTAGAATAAATATGCTGGTAGCTAGATAGGCCTATGTTGTCCCCTAGTTGTTGATCAGATTCATATCCAAGGTTGTCTTGAGAGCTTACGGATTTTTTTTAACTTTCGACTGAAAACATTATTTCCCAAATCTGGTGGATACTGGGTGGCGTGACAGATAACATTTACATGTTTTTACTCCACGATCTCACGGGAAAAACATACATAAAATAAGTCCAAAACTAACACATAATAATGTGCCAATCTTGTCAAGTGACCCATCCGGCACGCACGTGTTTCTATGACATTTCCATAACGACGACATAGCCTGTGATATTTTGTATGGTGATATTTAGTCTGGGTGCACTTTCCTCGGCCAGGCCCCGAGCTTCCCAAGCGGATATGAATAAAATAATAGGTCCTGTGTGGGCTTCATCCTCAATCTATATTCCCAAGTCAGACCTGTGGCTCAGCTTTTATCTGTACACAGTTGCAGTGTGGGGTACTGGGGCTGTGAGCACCTGATAATAGCACATTGAATACGGAGTCGTCAGACTGAAAGTGAAAAAAAAAATCAAAGGTCATGTGTTAATAACCCCTTCATATACTGGCTGTAAATGTTAAGATACTTCCCGTTTTTTATTATAATATATATATATATATATATATATATATATATATATATATATATAATTGTAAATTTTTTTATACGTAGCATCATTATATCTTTACACAATAAATTTAATTATCTTATTTAAAATTTCGGTAAAAATAGATTGCTATCCTCTTGTTTATTTGTTTAGATATTAGAAAAATTACGGATTTTCCAGATTCTTGCTCGGATGACACCTTGCCTTTTGTTGTGATCCGGATATATTTAGCAGAGGATTATGTTGGCAATGTTTTTGTCAATGAATGTTAAGGGTTCCTATAGGTCCCTAACCCATAAAAACCACAAATTGAAAGTTTAGATTTTACGAGAACAAATATGCATATTATTGATAATACTCATCGTACACTAATGATAGGATTTAATGTCCAGTTTTGATAAGGCGAAAGGTTCATGTTACAAGTTGACCAAAGTAAGAGCTAAAATAAGATAAATGTGTGAAGTGCACACTTCAGCTCTCACACGTTATCAGGCATTGTATATGTATCTGAACTGGATTAGCACCAGAAAGAGGACTACGAACTTCTTGGTACTTAAAGCAGGAAATAACTGATTGGTCGATCAGGGATTAGGTTATTTCATCTATTAATTAAATGTGCGCATAAACCTTGACTTTTTATCACGTAAAATAGCAACCAAATTTATATATACAGAAATAATGACAAATAACATAAATACTGAATTTACTTAATGACACAAAGAACCCTTATCTAAGTTACAGCATCGGAAGTAGACAGATATTTTATTACTTCTAAAATATTATCATAGGAGCACCAATCTAATTCCATCTAACCATCTCGACAGTTCATCAGTTCTGTCAGAAACTGAACGTTGTTATTCACACTTATAACTTTAGATTTCAAGTTATGCCTCTCCACATGTCTAATATTAACTCCAATAAAGCCAGTACAGTCATATTGCGCTCTCTGCACAATAACATTTACGACGAAATTCTTCAAACAGGACATATTTGCATACATGTTTAAAACCGTTCAACAACTTGACATTGGAACCATTGGTGAAGTCCATAATTTGTTTTCCTTTGTAGGCTGCGTTTCTTTCAACAATCATAAAAAAATCACCACTAAGGGTGCGACATGAGAAATTACATATTTATACCAAATGTTTCAAAGTTTGGTTTACTTTTAAATGGAAAACGCAAGGTACCATGGTAGAAGTAGCTGGTTTTGGAGCTATAATTAATATATGAAATGTCAAACATGTGGCCGTCTCTGCATGAATAAAACCAGTCAATGTGAGTTTTCAGATGGTCTTGCAAACGAGAGTTTTAGTGATGCCACACAAAGCAGCTGTTACAGAACCTACTGTTGTTATTATAAAGCTGTATCCAGCAGAACAGAAGTTGTTTCGAGGCATCGTTAACAGAACTGCCTAAGTGCAGTAATAAAAATATTAAAAAAACCGGATGCATTAATACTTGGAGGTACATGCCGAGCTTATAAAATAGAGTTACATAACGCTGACATAGCAGGATATCAATAATTTAAACCATGGCTCGGACCTTCCATCTGAAGCTATCTTCCTTATCACCGCATCCTAAGTTTACACGCTGGGCTTGTGGCAACCCGATCGCTTCCCCCACTTCGGAAATATCGACTCTCATCACGCTCAGCATTTATTAATGGATTCGGTGTCCATTTTCTCTCGTGTTCCAAGGTTGTCACAGATACAAACAACAAAACCCTATCCTATGGTGAGAAGGCAGCTACAGACAAGGATCACAGGACCTCGGTTGTCTCAGCATTCAGATCACGCCGCTTTCAAGATCTGAGCAAAACACGCGGAGAAAAATGTTTTTTATAACTTTCACGGAGCTGCCGCGTGAAATGGTCCGCATGGCTCGATTTTGATTGCTGAGGCCGTAAAGGTCTTGTTTCATATTGTGAAAATCTATAATTGCAAAACATGTGATTTGTTTATGGTTTAGTTTCATTTCCATATTTACTTTTTACGCACCTAGTAGAAGTGTTTCAATCGATTTTCATGTATTACATTTCATATTTCTTATTTATTCACTATATATATTTTTTGTAAAGTCAGAGCTACTTTCGAGAAAAAAATTGCTTCCGACAATTGTTTTTGCTGTAAGTGAGCGGGATATGTTGTACCGTGGTCGTCAATTTTATATGCTGTATGTTTTTTAATATCTTGTCGGAATCCTTTACTTGAAGGTGATATTCCATTTTTATTGTCTGTTGGAATTGGCATGAATTGCTTATTTATGAACTAATAAAGTTATAAGAAGAAGATGCTGTAAAAAGATAAACTGTGATCCAGGGTCTTAATTTTTTTAAGATCGGCAATTTCATAAAAAGCCATTAAAGCCTCTGTTCTTTTCTATTGTTACCCGTAGAATCCCCTCGGCAATTGGTTTGGATGTGTTGCCCGGGAATGAGGATAAGGGCACATTTGATTAGCCTGGGTCCACTGACGTGAATAATTTCGGCCTGTTGACACATAAATATACACTCGGCCTGCAAACATACATATACAGCTTAACAACGACGATTGTCATATTCAGATAAACGACTGTAAACATGTAAAGATAAAATAGTCCTATTGACACCGATAAAACTCCGACTAAGCACAGCTCATGAGTTCTTGCTATATTCTTAGGTTATGGTATGAAAGCGACATACTGTTTACACTACGAAGGGAGACGTCCAGTGACTATTTGTGTGTGGGTGTGCGCGTGTGTAGTTACTGTGATGTCGGACCCGAGTTTGGACTTGGACTCGAGTCAACTTTTCTATTGACTCGGACTTGGACTCTAAGATTCTGAACTCGAACTGGTACTCGGACTCTGAGGTAAGGGTTCGAGAAATCAGCCGAGTCCATCTCGAGTCCGGTAGAAAAAGCTCTGTCACGTACTACAAAGACATAAATATTAAACTATATTTACCAAACTTTAGTTCGGCATCAAGAGTTACAGGTAAATTAGCTTTCATGTAAAAATATATATAAACTAATTTAAAAATACACATGATAAACCAAAACATCTTTTTTTAAAAGGAGACGTGCATTAGGCCCGAACTCGTACTCGGCTTCCAAGTGATTCGGACTCGCAGATGGTGGACTTGGCCTCGAACCTCAAGGAATCAAACTTGGACTCGAGTGACCTGGACTCGGCCTTGCATCCTGACTACGTCACCATGTAGTAGTGGATGTAACTATAATAGACTTGTCAAAAAGTCAAACGTAGTTTTAATCATATTACTGCGGGGTTTACAGTCATGTGACTAAAATACAGATGTGACATTGGCTGATCTGATATATGTGACCACACTATATACTCATCATATTACACCAAGATTAAGAAGTCAAAATAGTTGACATGGCATGTTTTTCTGAAGTCTAGATATCTTGTCGCAACAGAAGATTGACGCTCGTCAAGTGCTGTTTAATGCTGCTCACATAGCTAGACAATCTTATATAACTCGCGACAGGTGTACCAGACGGAGAATTACCGTGGAGCGTGAGCCAGGCTTACGTAGCTGTCGGCCCGGAAACGAAGTCGCTGGCATCGTCTAATGCTCTGGTGTGTCTTGAGGCGAGATGATGAACTTGTAAAATGTCATACAAGGATCCCAGCTTTGTATCACAGGATTTTTATATCAGTTTTGTTTTGGGAGGTTATGTTCCCCTCATGGCTGTACTTCTGTTTATTTGTTTGTTTTTCTATACGTTTACTGATATCCAAAAGAATTTAATATAAATTTTTAACAATGGGATTTAAAAGGGTAGTTCCAACCAATAGAAAGTTAATTAAACTTTTTTTATTTTGCGTATTGCAATTTCTTGTTGAGATCAGCTGGAATAGCGGAGGTCTGGGCTTTCTCACTGCTCTCCTTACTGTTGCGTATGCAAACCTGTTTATTTTGTATAATGTAATATTTCATGCGATGTTTTGAAGATGGCAAGGTACACGTGTACGACACGTTGAGGACAAAGGTGTGTGTGTATGAGGGAGAGAGAGAGGGGGGGGGGGAGGGGGGCCTTCTAATTAGTCAGTCTCGCACCACACCCGTTAATAAGATAATACGTATGCAAAGTCATCAGGCACGGGTAAATTATAGATAACCTATATTATTTTATTATATAATTAATTCCTTCCCTAATATTCAAATGAATTGGAACCCTGAATATCAGAAACACATATCACGACATGCAGTGTATACTTTTATTACTTTATATCAACAGACTTTCCTGTGGGGTTCGCCTTCATTGAAAAGTAAGCTTTCGTAAAACTATCAAATTGCAATTAAGGAAAGGGAAATGAAACATATATCTCCTTCCATAAAGACAAATGCCGATGAGCAAATTGTACAAAAACTGAGAAGATTATTGATATATAAAATATATATTCTTGTCATATTTTACCTTTCATTTAACAGCAATATGTCATTTGTATTTGGCATACTTTATATTCTCTGTCATAACACTACAGTAACTATATAACACAATCAGGTAGCACTCGTTTCTCCCAGGAAGCCAGGAAATATAAACATATATACATATATCTAACCTCAATAAATACAATGAAAATCTCTCTTTGTTCGTCTGCCAGTCCTTTTCTATATTACATAATCCTAATGGTTATTTATTCGACAAAGCCCCTTATATAAAGGACATTTTCATTTCCCATTTGGTAGGACCACGCTGGGTCTTCGATGCACTCTGCAAGAACATCCTCTGATGCAAGTTCAAAGGCTTTCATTTTCTTGGACATCCGGCTGCAGGCATTTGCCCTTTGTATCCCAATTTTAATCCATCTTTCATCAATTGGTACTCAGCGTTTTGCCCAGCCGAAGACATCCTGTGTATATCCAGGCAAACAGAAGCCGCAGCCACAATCACATAAACATCTTGGATTTATTTGTCCATACTTCACAAAGGGAAGTACAATTCTTCCATTCAAGAGAACATATCTCACTATTTACTGGCCGCAGATTATTCAATAATATAAATCACAAAACCCACAGGAACCATCAGTAGTTGTTGGTCGTTACTTCACATGTGGAGCTAAAATATATTATATAGTCTGGATTTATATAGCCGAAGGGCAGGGGTGTCAAGGCCATTAAAACGGGATCAAACCAGCAAGGGGTTAAATGTGGCGGCATTGTTTTAAACTTGTTGTTTATAGTTCCCAGCGATCAAAAGAATGCCGGGCCATAAGTAATATGTAGCAGGTCCATAGTAAGGTCCAATGCTTAAGTGTTAACTAGAAAGAGTTCCATTTGGTATTTTCCTGAGCATTGTTGATAAAACTGGCGTTTTTCCTTCCAACCTTAGTAAGTTAGTTACAATTTACCTTTAATTAAAATTAGGTTTTCTTTACTTTGTATTTCTCCTAAATCGGGACTTCACACAGACACACACACACATATTCCTTACACCTAGACCCATCCATGAATTGTTTATTAATATGAGCGAGGGAATCTGCAGACCCCGGTGAATATAAGTCTGCTCTGTGACACCTCTAGTGGGGAATGAAGGAATTAACACCATGCTGCAGAAATACATATGCAAAATTTAGTCTGAAACCCTTTAAAAAAGTTTGTTGCGGCTGAAAAATAGGGGTCCGCCGCCCCCCCCCCCCCCCCCCCACCCTTGATCTGCTTTTGGTCTCCATCCTTCGAGCTCCTGGGTGTGGCCCTGGGTCATCTTTGGTGAGAACAAATATAATCCGGGAATACACCCCAAATACTTTTTAATTGTTTAAGCTGACATCGCTGACTCACCTTGTCGTTTCCTGTGCCATTCTTTGATTTACCGGCATTTGAACACGCTTTACCAAGATTTGATGGCAGACGCATCTGGCTACGTTCTGTGATGTTTGACCCAAAAGACCCGGTCTTCCATGGAGAGACAAAAGATAACCGTTGTTTGCCGTTATTAGGTAAGGAATGTATTACGGACAGACCCAGTATGTAGAAATATAACTACGACAAGGAACACGATTGGCCAGGTCGCATGAAATTATATCCAAGAGAATCCAAGGACACATGACCAACATTGGCGCTTATATCCAGGGCGGTTTATATGACATGTTTTGGGCCCGGCACAAGACATTGGCTGACCTTAGGACACCGGAAACATCCCGGGAAACGACCGAGAAGCACTGTTGCATCCGGCATCTGACCTTGGCAAGGCTGGCTCTGTCCGGCAAACCTGTCCATTTTCATGTGTATTCTGACATTTTACCCATGTGTACTCTGACATTTTACCGGCGACATACCGGGAATATGTTCAACCTGAATCATGCTACGCTTCCGAGGCAGCGGAAATCTTGCGCTTCTAAAGAAGCTACTGATTTTCGCGCTGCCTGCTTTGCCCGTTTATGATGCACTTAAACACCAGGTGGTTCACATTGGCCTGTCTGCTAAAAAAATAACTGCTGATGTGACTATCTGCGAACCAAATGCAAATCAACAAACACTCGACAGGCACCAGACTCCGCCCAGAAACCACGTGCGGGGCAATTCTCTCAGCCTGTGGCCTGTTCAAACGGTCGCTAGGGCGATGAGCTGTCACTCAAAACGAAATGAACAACATTGGCTTCGTGTATTCTTGCTTCCAGCACAGGGTCTCATCTGATGACCAAAATACAGTGCTCCACTCGTGTGTAGCGATTCAGGATACAAGGTCATAACAAACAGCGCTTACGATATAGGTAGTTGGCCTATGGATAAAGCGCTTCGTAAAGAGCGTAGAATCATGCGAAGTAACCAACAAATAACCGGCTTTTGACTAGTATTTGGACAATCCACTGGATGGTGTTGATATATCGATCCAAATCCCATCCGGGATTTAACTTAACCGCTTTTGTTATCCAAAAGGTATATAATATTATTATATATAATACATGTGAAGTTTGCTGAATAGCAACCAAACGGGCGGGCAATGGATTGACCACTGGTGGCTTTTTATCTTGCTACACGTCCATTCGCCATATGGAAAAGCCCAATTTTACGTCACCATACGTACGTTTGCATATAGAAAACTAATTAAGGCGTTTATTTCTCTTTGAAATGCAATAATTTCACATAAAGATTGAATTGTTTGTGAAAAAAAAACAAAGAGTACTTATATGGGAATAACGACTATCTGTTTGCTTTATAAATATAGAATGCTGCGCAAGAAAGGTTAATACAACCAGCTGTGTTGAAAAAGGAAAATGCCTCAAATTACTTAAAAAGAAAACAGGGTTCTGTTTTTGGCTACTTGTTACAGCCTCTGAGTTGTTGCAAGTCATTTCAAAAGCGCACGAAACGCAAACCAGTAAAACGGACCAGTGGAAGGGAACCTACTTTATACATTTGCCGAAGTAAAAGTATGGTTCGTATGGTGCGGCGGTTTCGCTTGGCGTACGTAATACTATTACATCTGATAACATTATATTACATTTAAAAATAGTTAAAAAAAGAATTAAATAAGGTTCAATCGCAATAGCATTGTGGGTTTACTCTTAAATATAACAAGAAATATGCGAATGAAACGTTTGAAGAAAATATAAATATATCACCAGCAATAAGTTCAGCTTATATTATGTAATTTGTAAACTCCCTCTGTTTATGTAATAACATAGAGCAGGTGACTGCAAAAACCAAGATATCTCGCCCTAAAACGCCTAAGAAGAAATTCCTTATTATTTTTGGCAAATTCTTTTATTTAAAGCCAATTCATTCTCTGCACGCGTGTGTACTGAGCAGCAAAAGTTATAAAAACTGCATGGAACGACGGCTACAAATTGGTTTCGACATAAGATTGGACACAGACTTATTTTGCTTTAATCTTAGTTTTCTTTAACTCAGTTCGTACAAGGAGCCTGTCTCACAAAGTCAAGTTTGTAAAAGCTTTGTACCATTTGAAAGGTTTTTAGCGCGCACATCCAGATCCAAAATTTTATTAAAGAAATATTGTCAAAGCACAGTTTTTCCATTTGAAACTTTACATGAAACACTGTAGACGATCCAATTTACATAATAACACCAGGAAAATCTCTACACATTACTGTATAGTCAACATGCTAATGGATCGACATAATGTTTTAAATTCCATCTGAGACTCGCAGATTTTGAAGACAGTCGTTTCCACGGTAACGTATGCCTAAGAAGGGCTTTATGGCAATGCTTGAAACACAGCAGAGAAATTCTAAAACAGAAGCAATAGGCTCAGGACTGATTTCATGTTCACTATATATTTTCCAGACCGTCATTATTCAGAGATATAAATCACGTGTGTATGATTGAAAATTGCGAAAGCAATTTGGTTTTGGAATATTTCTCTGTTTGCTTTACAAATTGAACACGACTCTCTGTGATTTCGTGGTGTTTGTTTCTGTCAGGAGTCAATATTTCCTTATCGAAGGACACTCTCTGTTCACATTACAATTCAGAAGATGCCTTGAATCGTCACCAAACGAATCTCTCATATTGCCATTTTGAAGTAACACAAGATGTATTAATAGAAGATGAACTAGTAAGTAAATGAAAAAAGTTATGATTGCTATCAAATTCGACTTTCTGACGTGATTTGCCACAACTTCCGTTTTCCCCGGGTGATACATTTCTGATTGATTAAGACTGGTTTAATCGTTTAGTTAATTTTTATTTTTATTTGCATTTGCTACATTTCAATTAACTACGAAGTAAGAGAACCTTCCAGAGCATTTCCGAAAAACTCCATGAATTAAGGAAACCGGAGACTCAAATGACGTCAATGTTCTCCTATTTAAGTTATCAAGACTGAATCCGTGATAGGGTTTGTATTTCCTGGCATATAAATTTTCAGCTCCGCGCTGTCTGGCATATTAGGCTATTCCCTTGCTTGTATTATCTGTTAGCTGTAAGCGGTGAAACATTTTACATTACCCCTTGAATTTTATCTCGGTAATGACAAACCTTGGATTATTTGAAGCTTTAAAATTTACAAAGTGGCCAAGAAGTGTCGTGGGCTTTACTCACGCAATCTCCAAATTGCACTATTTTGAACTGTGTATAAGAATTAAAGTCAGAACAAGTTGCTCTCCTTAGTTGACGGAGTTTTGAATGTTAAAGCCTGGATGTTGTTACATTTAGATTAAATCTGATGGGTTGTCTGGCGAAAGCCCGGTGCCCCGTGGCTTCGGCTCGAAAATATTGATCAATTAATGGAGGTTGTCTGAAGCGTGTAGGTGGGCTACAAGGCTCACAGAGCACAATAGATCCGGTTTAAAGAATCTTTTACAGTCTGACAAAGGTGTTATTACTGCTTGTGGATTAGGGCACATTAGAGTCAACTCCCTTGCTCTTCGCGATGAAAGAGGAGCATCGAGGCTCCTGTTATTCAATTAGTTACAGAGTCAAAGTAGCATTGTGAGCCACTGGTAATTTTATAAAAGGCTCCTGCTTGAAATAAGGAATTTGTTTGAGTGCGCTTTCTGGCACCACGCCAGTTATACTATAATTTGAAAGAATTACGAAAAAAGAAAAACGAATCCCTCTTTTGCTTATAAGTTCCTATACTACTGACAGACTTCGTTTTAACATCCTTAACTATACGCATTATACTTGCAGGATTTTCTATTTTTTAATTATTGATTTACCTTCTAGGTAGTTGACAAGTGTGCACAAAGCTTTGCTGACACCACATTTTCCCAAGATGTTCTTAATATTAGTGTACAGATTTTAGTAACTTCTAAGGCACGAGCCACTCAATGTTCTAGCCGTGTATCCTGTAATTGCACCCTTCCACCCAAACGTCGATTGTTAACTAACTGAGGACGTTGAGGTGGCAGTGAAGCTATAGGGTTCGGATCAACTCTAGGATAAGCAGATGTATAGGCCATTTCTAACAGTACTTTTTCATTTTCATCTGCATGTTGTTATGTCATTTTCCAGGGGGAAGCAAAATAGTGACGTTATTCTGTTGGGAAATATAATAAATATTACATTTACGTGTGACTTACGTGTATTCCTCAGCAGTTTATAATTACGAGGCTGGTTTTACTCCGAAAGTTTGTCTCTCCGTCCGTCCAAAACTGCTTGAAACTTCAGTTCTCGCCACCAGGGTAACCACCACCACAAATTTGTTGTAGCAATATTTTTCTTCATTATTTAGTAAAAGTAAAACACGACCATATAAGCCTCTGATGCCAAATACTTCCACACAGCAAATATTTTGCTCCGAGCCTTGGAATAGTTGTTCTATAATGACATGGATCATGACTGGCAGGTCTCGATCAGTTCATTTTAAAAAGGCCTGAATGTCATGTTGTCATGGTTTGTATCCTGTGGATTACCCATCTGGATTGACAAACCTGCTAATTAATGATGTTAAGATTTATGCGTTCTGTAACTATTTTGGATAATTTAATGATTATTGATATCAGCTTTGTTACGCAATTCAATATTATAAATTTGATAATATGTGTTAATCATGAATTTTTGACAATGAAAACGTTCTATCGGGCGAGAATAAAGCACATTTAGCACGATAGTGTCTGAGAAGAATGCCTACCATACTTTACGTTTACATTTATACTTAACACAACAGACACAACAATTTGGTTATTGTTTTTCGATTTTTATCAACAGGTAAAAATGTTGCAGTGAAGGCATTAAGTATCCATCATTATACTGACTCACGATGATCCATCTAGCCCTTATGGACCCTATAACCCTTAAACTTAATTTGTGGCGGAGAATGTGCCAGCTCCTCTATTATAACTCGCTCAACCGCATTGCTGCGATGTCGCCAGACCTTTATTATAATAATTTTACGAATTCTCTCTCATGTCGTACAGATATTGCAGATCTTTTTGGGCATTTCTTCAAACTCTTTTTATGGTATAAACGTAAAACATCATGTACTCCAGTGGCGGATCCAGGATTTTAAAAAGAGGAGGGTCCAACCCAGGAAGACTCAAAGAAAACCTTAAATAGATACTCTGGTGTGTAAAGGAGGGGGTCCAGGTCGCAAAATTTGGTTTAAAACCCTAAAAGAAGTTGTTTTGGCTAAAAAGGGGGGGGGGATCCTGACCCTTTGAACCAACCCCTCTCCCCCCCCCCCCCCCCCGGATCCGCCACCGTACTACCGTCATTACACAGTAATATGTTTGTGTGTCTGCATCTTTATTTTGTTTTTTTTCTCAGTTTCACATGTGGCTGGACAATACACTCATGTATAAAAATTCCAAGATTATACATTTGCTCCTGTTAATTACGAACACAGGGTGCTTGCAAAACACTCGTCCCTGGTGGACAATATACATATAATACCGTTTGTTGTGAAGCTGTAAGCTTTTTAATAATAATCATCATGAAATTTTGTATGACCCTTTTCATTTAACGATACAAAAAAGTTTCTTAAAATTGCGCTTATCAGGCAAATCTATTTTCTGTCTGAAGCTGCGTTCCATAGTTCCATAGCTGTTAAGGTTTGTCTAGGCACTGCATAAGCAGGTCTTTGGTTGACGAAGGTTTCTGCTTGGTGTAATTATATAAGTGCCAGACATTTTAGTTTGTTGAAGACCATCTAGAAAATCTTGCAGATGATCCTCTGTCTGACTGGCAGCCAGGTAAATTGACGAAGTTCAGGTGATTTATGTTCACGTCTAGGAAGGCGAAGCAAATGTCCAGATGCCTTTTCCCGAATAATCTGGGGCTTTACCAATACACTGTTTACATGTAATCACGTTCAATTACAGGACACAATTGTATATAACCTATATATAATATGTTGCATATCCCGATCTATTCTGCTTCAAATGCAAACAAACAACCTGGAGCCGACAACCAAGTTCTACTTGACGAGAGATGTGTTGTCTCTGCCGCGGTGAGAGTCTATAAGGCTGTTGGAAACGAGAAACGCATGTGTATACAGCTCATTAGGTATTTTCGTTAATCTCCCACCCGAACCAAAGCATTGAAAGATGGCCTTTATCTAAACTGATAAAATCTTTAAGCCGATATAAATGTTTTTCATTTGGGAACTCCTTTTATGACACAAGTTTATGATTTACAGCTTATATGTGCAACAGCTGAAAGCATAGACACTCCTTCAAGGGCACCATGAGAGGGGAAGAATGATATAAAGACTCTGGCAGGGACACCGCGGGATACAATATCTACCTACTGCAGGAGAATCTTGGCCGCGGCAGCCGAGCGTTAATGAACTGAATTATGGGATCGTATCACGTGATCAACGAACGGAATTCACCAGGTTTTCCCATATGTTTGAACAGATTGGCCATAAATCGCTTTGCCGTCAACTATTAGATAGTAAATCAACTCTAAAGTCCTCACCCAAAAGCGATAACAGCGTCATATCGGTGTTTAAGTGCTGAAAACAAGACAGACTTGGTAAACCAAGTGATGACACATCGTCAACATACGAATTCTATCAGCTCCTCTAAGTTTCACATATATATTTTTTATTCTTTTTAACCTCCTGTAGCAGTTATCCGTGATAATTTACTTCCCATTATACTGGAGAGGAGAACATTTTCCCATGCAACGTTCCACGTAAAGTTCTCTGTATTTCACAACCAATTGTTCGGAGAGATATTAGTTTTAGTCCAAGATACTAATACGGTGACCTTTGATGCCATAAAAAACAAAACTGGTATGATGGTTTATATCCAGTTCAATTCAAACAACTTCATATCTGCCGTTCAATGACCGTTTTGAAGGTAATCTAGGTAACACTGTATTTCGTTGATAGTTTTATTGTTTTCCGGGTGTGCTTGTGGCTCGATTCTCGACATGAAAATATTACAAATATCGTTTTTTACATTGTAAATATTACAAAGAATTGTTCCTCTTTCAAATTATGCCCCTTTACATGTGCTCCTGCGGTTGAAACATACCATGAATTTTCGAAAGTAAACATTCATTTTCATGACATTCATTTGTGCTATCCGTTGATACTAAAAAACGATGTCACCTGACGTCCACATCTTGCACACAACCTGTCAATTTGTAGATAATTAATCGTGCCCTAATTACTGTTATTCTGCCGGTTTCTTTAAAAATGAGAACCGTTGCCACAATTTTGTTAATTTTGTTAAGATGGACATGTGACGCCTCTTTAAATACCAGTAAGAGTGACTTGATTTATACCAGACTCAACCCCAGGGGAAATCAGCCTCCTAAGACAAGTATATCATCTCCTTATTACCGAGGGACATCTTGGAAGTCACGTGACTGGCATGAAGAAGTAGACATCACGATAGAAGAACATGTGTTTTATGGCGTTAAGCATGACATCGGAGCTCGCTCTCCGGATCTTTGACCGACAGCTCTACGTGTTCTGAGTGTGTGAACATTCTCTATATTGAAAATGAACCGATAAAAGTACTTAAACATGGATAAAGACGTGGCGATGGGCACATCTGATAGTCGTCCAGGGAGAGCTTTTATTAAATAAAAGAAAGATGAAAGTATTAGGTGAACATAACTGGATAAATATCAAGCTATTTGTATGCGATTAGTATTATGTGATTAGCTGCAAATCGACCCATGGGAAGTAATAGAACCAAGGGCAGAGCATTAAGCAGGTTCACCATTCAATACAAAATTGTTAACCCATGACCTGAACATAAGAAAAATGTTAAAATTTATTAAATCAAATTCGCTGTAACATTTATCGGTGCATCCTTTAGAGGATAAAAAGGCATATACTACTGGAATATTTGTTTTACTCACGTATCATAAGCGAAAGAGAAAATGGTCGAAAACATGCATGAACGTCATAATCTCTAGTACATTACAATAGTTTTATACCAATTGACCGTATATATAATCGTTAGATAAACGTTACTATCAAATATTAGACATTTACAAAGCCCACTATCCGCAATGTGCTTTCAAAAGACCACTGTAGATACCATCAGGAAATATTGCAGACATACTGACCATCCGATCAAAATGCAAAACTAATATTTTAGTGATGCCATCTGTGTTAAATTTTATTTCGGGGGCGGGGGGGGGGGGGGGGGGTGGCAAGTTATTTTACCGTTTAAACTATGTTCAACTATTCTTTTGTGCATTGAAAATGAGTATGAATTGGGCATGAATTGGGCTGAATATCAAAATGTTGCCATATATTCTCAGATAAAATGGGGTAATATTTAAAGAGAGTTTGATTGACTTTACCTATTCTTTACATTAAAAAGAATTAAATGAGAGTGAAACAAGCTGAATTCCTTTCAAACCTGGTGTCTTTATAAATGAGTTGCTTATCAACAAGCTGAGTTGTGTATCTCTTCTGTAACTCAAGGCCTCATGAATGGCTGCAGTTGTCAGCACCATATTCAATAAGGATATTAATATGTGCGCACCATATTTCATAGGAATACTAATATATCAGCACCATATTTCATAGGATTACTAACGCTGGTCATGTGACCGGAATGCAGATAAAGATGTTTGTAGCACTACATAGCATGAATCGTGACGGCGTAATGGTTAGGGCTCAGGACTTGTGACTCTGAGCTTGTTGGGTTGTGTTCCGTTCTGACTGCCGCCTGCGCTAAGACTCCTAGCCAAAGACTTTACCACAAGGGTGCGCTCTCTCGACCAAGGAGTGTATGGGCACTGAAAATGCGAGGTTGGCAAATGTAGAACAAAAAACCTTCAAGCGACAGTTATGGCTGCTTGTGATGTATGCTCTCCAGTGAGCCGAGAATAGATACAAGAATGAATGCAAAATGTAAAGTCGGATGAGACCGACATCGTCGCTGATATCAAACTATAAACCCTTACTTTTAAATTTTTTAACATATTTCGGGCGACTGCTGAATTGGTGTTTAAGTTTCACTGTTTTATTTCATTGTTATTTATTATCATGCACGATACTGAAGAGAGTCCATGTTTTCTTATCTTAAACAGACAGTACAACAACAACGGGAGACGTTAATTTAGGATACCCACAAAAAAAAAAATTCTCCCTGCAGAATTTATCTCTATCTATGTTTGATAAAACATGCTGCAACTCCCAATGGTGTTGACCTCGGTGATAAATTCTGTTTGTTTTTGTTTTTGTTTTTTTTCCCTGCTATTAGGTTTCTATTGACGTAACGAGGAACCGGAATTAGCTTGTCTATCTGCAGTTTATATATAATATAATATTACCGGACTCTTGTTGAACTTAAAACAAGAAGCTGTTTCGATGTCGTCACAGACCGATTCATATTTGCTCGACATTTCGGTTCGTATGGGCAAAAAGGGTAAATCACCTGTCTTTATGAAGTTAAAAAGTTATGGTTCAGCGCCATGTTAGTGAGCATATGACACCTGGACCTAACATCTACAGAGAAATCAAGAAATAAAATGATTATTACACGTGCATCACCTCATTTTATAAAGTCTCCGGATACAGTTCCATCATTTATCCTTGCTGAAGAAATCTCTGAAAAAGACAACAAAGTATTTTATTTCCTTCAATTGCGGAAACTTTGATTGATCTTTACTTATATTGGCAAACAACGAAGCGGCAATTGAAGATGTTCTCCAAACAGAAATAAAAAATTATCAGTAATCTGAATCATGAGTATCTGTTTATTGTCAAAGTGTTTTTATCTCGTAGAAGTAAAGGTAGCCTACACGCTCACATATTTCGTGCGTAAATAATTAAATTAATTTACAAATTTATTATATATATACATATATTATGAGATATATTTTCTTGAGCTATATTTATGTGTGTGTAACTGATGCTAAATGAACATCGACTAGGACCTGCTTATCCTCTGGTTGATGTATTTTATGACAATGAGTCCTCCATAAACTGATATTGTTCTTTAAAAAATAAACTGAATAAAAAACGGAAGTGTCTTAGTTTAAACATGCGAAATGACAAAGAACAAAGCTGAATATGAAAACAAAGACATTTTCATTGAGCGAAAAGATCAGAATTGAAAACAGTTTTTCTTCTTTTTTTCCCATTGAGTATCGCGTGTCTTTATTCGAAATAAGAACGCTGAAAAGGCATATTATTCTGCAACATTTCCCAAGTGTTTTCTTTTTTTTGAGCGCGTTTACTCTTGCTGAAATTCCTTTTGTCTTGTGAGGATGTTTCCTGCTGTGCGGGGTTTATGTTTTGTTCGCGGTGAGCCCAAACTGTCCCTATGTCACTTGGACCAGACAGCCTTGGTTTATACACGCTGACAGACCGCTAGCCTCAGGGGGAATGTCTGTACTTTTCACACAGACTGGTCCCAGCCCCCTGGCTGTCAAATAAACAAACATGCCGAGTCAAGTGACTGCACAGTGTTAGACAGGCATGACCTGACTACAGCTACACCTGCCTTTTATTAAAGTCTATTCAGAAAGCTGAATTATCTAAATTGTCATTGTTCAGCGTACACTATCGTTACCCATCAAGCTGTCATCGGAGCGGATGCTCTCATTCCCTTTAACTCTTCTTCTAAACTTTTCTCTTCTAACGGATGTCTATTACTGACAATGGACTCTCTCCAAGTCTAAACTTCCGGCTGTTACTCTATTTACTGATGATTACCATGATGTATGTGACCAATCAAAGGAAGTACATTGAAAAAAATGATCAGACCCAGCCATATATGTCGAATGCCTATCTGATACTCATAATTTCGCCCGGAAACAGGGTTAGACTCTCACAAAAGCAAGATAAAAACGTGTAACAGGGATATAGACTATTCTATATAAAGACGAAGAAACTTCTTCGATCATTTTTCGATTCTCATCCAATCAGGTATTTTCTCATTTGAAAGTGAGTGTAATGCAAATGCGCCCAAGTCATTAGGCCAGTTATTTGACTGAACCGATATTTATTTTGAAAGAACAAGTTCTATTCCTTTTTGAAAATAACAGATCGACAAATTTCAGGGACACATGCCCTCGGGCCCTCATGCCGGTTGCAGCTTTTTTCGGTTGGAGAGATACAGAAAAACTAAAAAGTGAATCCTAAACCTCAGGATAATGTACGACTATAAATATAAATACCAAAGAAAATGTTAGGTACACATTTGCAATGCAAAGTAAACAAAATTGTTGCCCAGGGATGTTTCCTTTGCACTCCACTGTGGTTGTCCTCCCCAGAATCCCAAATGACTTGTACCTTGGGTAGTTGGGGATTGCTTTGGCGTTATTTCAGGACAGAACAAGAAAAACAAATTCCACTCGTTTGCAATTAGGGCTCTGTTTGGAATTTGTGTGGGGCACGCACTTGAACAATGGTTGTTAATTTCTGAGTAGCATGTTCAGTTACCTTTGTTTTAAATTATTGTCATTCTATTTGTATACGGAGCGGTGTCTACACGCAAGGATTCGGGGAAATATTTCCTGTCACGCTCATATTCCATCATGTTTTATCTAGCTGACGTAATGCGATATATCCCGGGGTAAAGCTAATTGTCTGCTTGTACGGACCCGATGCGAGTGAGGTTCAGTATGCATGCTCGTACACGTTTTGGTGTAATTCATATATATGTTTCTGTGAATTTTTCATGGCACCAGTCATGGTCATGATTCCTTATACGTGTCCGTTACATCGTGTGGTAAGCTACATTAAGCGGTAATGACCATATATATATATATATATATATATATATATATATATATATATATATATATATAATGCCTCAAATGGCTTCCTTCTTCCTTAGTTGGCCAGGTCTTTAGCCGCATCCGGTAGTTCAAATGCACATGTGGCATAAAAACCAAAAATTGGAATGAAACCTGCTAAAGCGACCCTTTTGGCAATTTCACAGCAATAGAAAAACAATGCAGCATTTGTTACCATGCATATCCTGAATATTCACGTAATATTGATCAGGCGACAATAATATTTAAGTTATGTTGGCCAACATATATAGTCACATATGTTTATCGTATTAGCGTACAGCATGCACTGAAACGAGTTTTACATAAAATGTGATAAGTTGTTTGATATATTTGGTATATATTCGGTTAATTATCTGTACAGATAAGAGGCCCGCTTAAGATCTAAAAGGCTATAGACATTCCCACAGTTATATTTTACTAGAATGATCATTCCTTTCTCCCGGTAAGTCTCCTTCTCTCTGATGATATGCGGCTGTCTGAGATAAATGTTTTCAATGTTTACGAGACAGGACAATGTACCTAGATTACAGGGACAAGGATGCAAAGATATTAAGTTTGAGCGTATTGACAAGAAAATACCAGTCAGTATTAAGTTCAAATTAATTCCTTTATATTTTTCTCTCATATCGTACATTTATTTCACAGGGAAGGATTAAGCTTGAGAGTAACACACACACACACACACGAGATTTGATACCTCCCATCAGGTATTCACTGTATCCTATCACCATGGCGCTTATTTCAAGCTCACACATTAAATAGAAAGCTTGTGCCATCACAAAACTGAATTCAAGGGATGTCCCTGCGGTATGTCCATTTTGGTAGCATTTTCGTTTGTTATTTTTAACTTAGCCGTCATAAAAGAGAAATGACTAGTGGCTATCAATGAAACACTAATGCCCTTTACATTCAGGCGGCACTGCCATGGGTTGCTAACACCTTTTCCCAGAGCATTCAACCTGCGGGTCTTATTCATAGCAAATAAAAAAAATGCCGTTTTACAGCATGGAACCATTCAATGATTTAGCAATGAATCCATTAATGCCATCATACGTGGCAAGAGTCCGCTCTAAAAGGAAATTTTTGACGGACAACAACGTAAATGAGTCCTTTCTACGTTTTCCACCGCGGAAAAGATAAAATATTTGAAGGAAAATTTCTTGAGTTATTGTATGACGCCATGTCGTAAATTTTATTTACTACAGCAGTGGTCAAATCATATCTTTGCAGACGGTGGTGGAAATGTACAATAATTTTCTGCGGGCCTGACATCTCTAGTCCCTTAAGATATTTATAAGCGTCCCGTTGACGGGACGAGGACATACAAGTACGGTTTATGACGAATTACGAACGGTATATTTGGACATTTATTAGTAGTCTCACTCCAAAGGGACATTAAAAGAATGGTAGATAATAATAAGTAGGTCTTAACTGCCTCTCTGATGGCTAGCACATAATGCTGTCGACTGGTCGGACATTTTGTATCAAACCTAATAATTATCGATCGCGTAAAGTCCAAAGGTTTCTATGAAGATGACGATGTTCTTTAGCAGTTATCACATCCAATTTAAAAGTCGCTTTTTAAAAAAATTAATCACCGAAAAAATAAGTTTCATGTAAGATTTAACAAAATGATAGATATCACTGGAACGTTTTGACGACAACCTTAATCCATTCTCCGGACTTGGATATTGTACTGTTGACAGTCCAAGTTCTTCACGTTTTGCCCAAATCTAATAATTATCGACTTTTTTTCAAAGGATTCTGAAAATCGTATAGAAAACATGAAATTTGCTCTTCACTTTTTTACAAACATCACAGCTAATTTAAGACGCTTTGAGTAAAACTAGTGTTTAAAGAATTGTACAAGACGTGCATTAATCAATAATCTGGCAGATAAAGCTGGCAGATGCAGTTTTGGTGGACAACGTAAACCGTTTCTCCGCAGGTAGCAGACACTCGTCTTCTGTTGAATTAGTCTAGGTTCCAGTAAATCAGAAAGTCAGCGCGTGAAACCCTGTGACAACTTTGTTCCTCCGCTGATAAGAAATCTTAAATTAAAAGCGTTAGAGTGAAAGTGGATGCTGTATCAAGAACCTCTATTAAAATATTACTTGGAAATAAATCGTTGCCTAATTATTTGGCGATACGCTTTAGATTAACATACAGTTGTTTCAAATAATAAAAGAGTCAACAGTAAATTATTTTTGAAGGGATTCACCTTCTGCGGTAAACCTTCCATATGAACCAGCCTGTAGAGTAATTCCCCAGCATGTTTGTAAGTTTTTTTTATTTCTTACATCAATTCAATTATGAAACGTTAACGTTCGACATGCGGATGTGACTGGCACAGTGGTCTGTGCATTAACATGCTGTGCGCTTGACTGTGTCATGGGGTGTGGCGGGATACATGGCTTATAGCGTATTTCAGGTTGTGTGCAGCGATAGAAGGAAGAAGTATGGGCTACTGCTATAAGTAGGCCAAATCAGCCTTATATTGTTCCTTAGTAATGCGTGAAATCATAGTCATTTCAAACGAATTCTCCAATGAGTAGAATTTTATAATTAAGTAGTAAATTCTATATCCGATAGTACTAAATATCTTTTTGCCTTCACCATGTGACGCCATAAACCAGGTAATCCTGTTGGCCTTGAATTTATAAAGAACTGATCTAGAAAGAACAGTGCATTGGGTTTCGAATGTAGAACTGGAAGATATTATTTTACTAAACTATCGGCAGATGTTACCACAGAACAAGTACTTCATCAGTTTGAAATGGAGAAAGACTGCAGTAAATAAAAGCCTTTTCCAACGGCGTATATTTTGATGCACAAGTATGATCAACACTTTGAGAAATAACATTTATATTAACAAAACATTGGTGACATTCAGTAATTTTATTTCAGCAACGCTTAATCTGGTCCCTCTTTTTCTTTATAATACTATTTAAAGAGTAAGAACTAGTAATACTTCTTTTCTTTATAATATACTAGCACAGTCGTATTTTGATCATCGTAGTCGTATTTTGACATTTAGGTTTTAGAATTTGACATTCATGTGTATGCAAAATGGCAGCACCCATGAGCGGTTTCGAGAAACTGTGAGAAAGAAACATCTCAGGTTTCGTTAAGGATAGGATAATCGGTATACTCCGAGGAGGGCGCCCAGGCAAGTATCAATCTGTAGAGGGAGTTTGGAGGAAAGGGGACGTGTGAGGGCAAAGTATAAGGCGGTATAACACATTTCTGCGACCACGCCCAAAACGACTAATTATAGTAGGATACAAGTTATACCGATTTCTTCTCGAAGGAATGATTACACTCTTCGCACTTATATTTAGGACCCCGACGGGACCCAAGTCTTATGGTATTTTAATACTTTTTCGGATTCTCATTTTTTATTTCCCATATCCACAGCTTCTATCTGTGAGTCGCCTTCCTTCCTTCTCCTGGTTTAAGAATGTTTAAATGACACCATACAATATACATGTGTCCCATGTGACTAATGAATATGACTGCCACCAATCATGTAATAAATGTTGTAATATATTTGATATTTATGTAAATTATATAAATGCCTCAGGGTCGCTTGCACCTTTCTTTTGTATAATGAACTACTTCAAATTAATTAATTAATTATTATAATTATTCTTCTTTCAGATCAGAAGTTTTACAACCATATTGTTACTATGGTTTCTTCCTATTTTCGCCAAAATCCGTGACCCTCAGGTGAATACTGAGACTGAGATTACTGGTTTCAGGGCAGAGAAATATGAGAGAAAACTAATCAGGTTTTAGTCTGTGCCTTTTGTTCCCTTTTGAATTGTTAATGCACCAATGCTGAAGCGGTTATTAGTTTTGCCCCGGGGTAGCTGACGATATTCGCAAAGTTCCGCCCACCTCCCGACAACAAGCAATGTAGACTTCGCAGTAAATGATATTATTGAGCAAGGCCACAGGTAAACTTGTTCAAGAGGTTTATGACTTACTTACGTGGGGTGCATAAAATCACGAAATCTTGTATATAAGACAATCTGTAAATAACACATTTTGTGTTTTCCAAGAACCAGCATGAAAATCAACGTTATATGGCATAGGTACTTTGGTTCCTAATTTTAACTGTAAACACTTTACCTCAGTTGTAGCAACCCCCATTCATACTTTATTATATATCTTGATTATAATTTCCCCAATACTGCTCTAACAAAGTGCCATGACAATTAAACAAATTATTGACATTGTACGGATCTTTTACCGTTACTACACCAGTCCATCAGATCCCTTTTTTTTCGAGGGTTCATGCAATTTATTTTTTTTTAAATATTGCAATTAGACGCAATGAGGTGCCATTAACCAATGAACATTTACAAGTCTGATAAACAAGTCAGAGATTCGGTGTAATGGTACAAAATAAATTACTTACAGTGTACTTTCAAATGTTACGTCTGGTCATCTAGTGGAAACCTATTCGTTCACCTTCAATCTTGGAATTGAAATTAAGAGTACACCCACCAGAGTTTGAAAGAATACACATTCCGGGAGTCACGTAGCGACGCTTGACGGCAGGTCAAATAACAGGTATTCTTAGCCTTGGGCTTAAACCCAATCTATGTGTTTCATTACATTACAAACAATCAGAGAAAATAACCTATACAAGTATAATAATTAAATAATCTATGATTTTAACTTTTCGCAACTTGGATCATCGCCCCGTTATTTCTTGATAATTTCCTTAAGATATGCAAAAACAATAAGTATATCAAAATTTACAATTGAAGAATGAAATATACAGTTAATAAAGATATCGTAAAGCCACACTGATAGATAAAACACAGGGCTAGGCTTCTCTCTTCTATTGACCCATTAAAGCACAAAAACGCTCTTTGATATGACGGAGATTTAAAAATTACCAGGTCACAGATTGCAATATCAGAGGTTTTTCGTATAAGACAAAGTATTTGCCCAGGGAAGTGACCGAAAAAGTGAATATAAGAGCAAGTTAAACTGTGTTTGATTAGGCGGCGGGAGCAGGGACATAGGTCTTATATTTCACTGACATCGTGCCTTGGCAGTGCAATGATGTAATACGGCATAGACGGAAACTTGTTAAATATTTCTTATGACATATTACTAAACGTCCAGCAGACCATACAGAATCCCACTTGACCTGCCACTCGTGGATTATTTACGGCTGTGACCTCTGACCTGTGTTTCTTTTTTGTGTTACAAATGTGAGAGAATGTCTGTTTGTACTATTTTACACAAACCAAGAGAGACTAAACAGGCATCTGCGCCAAACCCCAAATAGGTCCTAAACAATTCTTTTGAAAATATTGGATCATTGATTGATACTTGCGCTTTTTTTTAGCAGGTACCTAGCGAGACCATTTAAAGCGGATTCATTCCAACAATTGTCTATAAAAAGTCAAAACAAGCGCTGGTGTCTGGACAGAGGCAGACTCAAGCGGTCAGTGATTGATTTTATGTCCCTAAGATTTCTGACCTCGGGCGGAGGTCACCCTGAGATGACGAACCTCGGTCAAGGAGTGCGACAGCTACAAAGACAGTGCCACTGATGCAGAGAATGAGACGTCAGCGCTCAGTGCCCCGTACATCAATCAAGCAGACCCGTAAAGGCTATGGACTGTGTCTCTGGGCTTTACAGAAAGTCTACACCAAGACCTCCAAAAGCTGAGAGTTCTTCTGTTCTGTTGCTAGATTAATTTTCCATTACTTTGCAGGATTATCTCACGTTAATCTTCAGCCCTATCCAAGGATTCGACAGGATCAAAACTCCAATTTTCTAGGAATTTTAACAGAACGCCATAGAAGATACTCAAATAACAATCGTCTTTTATCATTCATGTGTAGAAATCGATGACATCGATTTCTGGTTACTCTGTCGTTTGTCTGCGATGCGACAATCGAACAAACAAAATTTCATGATACTTTAAACGTATCAGATAATTACCCAGTAATGAAATTATACCATGTTTAAATGAAATGGTCTGAATTTCATTTTGTTTTCCTTATCGGAAAGCTGCAAATTATGTAATTTTATTTTCCGATGCATTATGTATTTTTTATTTTTATTTTCTAAATTTCTAGGAATGCTAGGAACCTTAGGATACCTGAACTATCATGAGAAGACAGACTCGTGAGATAAACAGGTCAAGTCGAAGGTTGCCACAATTAGGTATAAAAAAGAATATCCCTCTTATTAAATAAAATGGTCTGAAGTGAGTTTATATGAGTGTTACGTGAACGTACTGCGATAACTTCTTCGGAGGTTTATGGGTTACAGGCTGCTCGGTTTGGTCACAGTGCATGGGACATAATTAAGAAAAGAACACGAGAGTGATCCTGCTGCTTTCACTGAATCGCTCGTTACTTTCTCCAGCTGAGAAAAACGGAAAATGTCATGAAGTCTGGCTAAATCATCCGGTGATGAATGGTGGAATTCTTTATATGTTACTGCAAATCTACATCAGAAGTGATGTGAGCCAAGATATCTCTGCTGCACAGGATCGCTCCGCCAACAAAGCCGTTCTACTTTTTACTGACTGTCTAATTTCAATGATTCTAACCGAACAAGGGCAGCATGCTGTTGATAAATATATATGGTGGCTACACATGGAATCAGGCGCACAAATGGCCAATTGAATTCGGTCAACATACAGGAGGTCTATATATGTATACAGACTCAAAATCTGTAGCAGCTGAGACATAAAGATTAATTCAAATCTCAAAGCTTATTTGAAAGTTTTTTTGTTTTGTTTTTTTTTTCCTTTTAACATTTTATGGTTTGTTCTTTGGACTGTCGGTGGTACAGTCGATTGATTGTTGATGATGGTTACCATGACGACGAGCATATGTTATTTTTTAGTCCTCTGGATTTTATGTGATCGTGACTTGGCCTTTAAGACATTAAAGTGGATATCTGAGGTTCTAAGAAAATTGTCTATTGAAGTCTGGCGGAGTTATCGCTCAACACATATCCAATATCTTAACCACCCGGCTGCGTCCTATTATTACAAGAATATAACATGTATGCCTTACTTGGAAAGGGATATGAGAGCCTTTACTCTACCGAAGCACATATTTCTGCTATTTCAGGGCCATGTCATCCATCCTTACCAGACTAAATAGCTGTGAAAAGCCTCCCTCGCCCCTCATCTCACATCATTTATTTTTAAAAGCCTTTCATTTGTTTACCCTTGGACCAGGACGTAGTGTCGATGGTCTTTTCGTTTACCAAGCCCGCCCCCCCCCCCCTCCGGCCGAGGTTATAGGTTCCCTTACCATTTCGACAGTGCACAGCTCTGACCCCTAATCCACCCTCATCCACCCCCCCCCCCCCCGCCAAAAAAAATAATGAAATTAATAAATTCTCAAATCTGCTGATGTGTCGGATCCAGCTGATGTCAATAATGTACAGATATTTACAGCTGCAATCAGATATAAGCCAGATAGAAATAGCCGAGTGAGAAGCAATCAAACTGAATTCAGATGATAAATACAACTATGGATTACATTGGTAACACGAGATATATATTTGGTATTTATATGCGGAAACTGCAACTACACCTGCTTTTCCAGTCGCACCAGGCGATGTTTCAGGGTGATGGACAACAAACCGTGGTGCAGACCGATACGTCTTTCAAAACTTGAGGTGCCTTCACAGCCATTCAAATACCTTTCTGATATAATCGGTTGAACGATAATCTGGGAAATAATATAAGGACATATTACAATTTAGAAAGCTGATATCCATGTATAACAATACGATGCATACCATGAGGTATAATACATGTGCTGTGTATAATCCGGTAAACCCGAAGGGTCGGTGTGTTTAGCAGAGACACAATTGTAAACACAACATGTTCAAATGGATTAAAATTTCATTATTAGCGCAATGGTTGGACATGCAGTGTAACCTCATTTGCCTCCACTCACCAAAACATCAAAGGAATCGATCCAATATAATGCCTCGGTCATTTACAAAGCCCGCTATCTGGTGTCCACCATTTGTTGTGATGTAAAAATGTGCCAGTTGACTGAAATGGATAGACTGATACAAAGTTTATTGTCTCCGCCGAGCTCAAACACAAAGGAGAAAATAACATTATAGATCCTCCATACTAACGTCCCCGCACCTCCCAACATTTATGAATGTGCCATCTCAATATCTGTAGGATTGATTCAATTCATTTTGGTAACAATGTCTTTACTGAGACACACAGACACAAGTTGATTTCATTGGCCTGTCCTAAAGTTCAAGGTCATCATAGGCAATTCTGTCGCAATTTTTTTCTTAAACAAAATATCCCACGTAACGTTTCACTGATTTCATTCATTTTTGGCACTTAGCCGTATATTGTGGAAGTGAAGACTCAGTGGAATTCGATGACATTTCGCAAATTTTCAAGGTGAGCATATGCGATTCAGTCCAAACCTCTCTTTTTTCGATTTCTCAATAAAAGTTTGACTGATTTTATTCATATTTTGAATAAACGTCTTTACTAGAGAATTGAAGGCTCAAGTCGATTTTGGTGACCTTCTTCTGATGTTTAAGGCCACAGCAGACAATTTGTGTCCTTTAAAGATTTCATTCAAACTAGCTGCACCCGTTGAAAATCAACGATTTTTAATGTACACTTTTTAAAATGAGCCGGTAATAACTAAATGTCGCATACGTTATCCTGAGATGTTCATAGGGACATTATTTACCTACCTGAATACGTGAGCTAGAATTCTCCAGGAATTCACTCACCTAAAAAAGTCAGCAAAGGATATGGTATTCAAGGAACCATACAGAGAAATATATTTAAAAAAAAAATATGTAAGAATTTTTATCGATACACATGAACAACACACGTCCGACAATATTATAGATATATAAATATTGTTCATACAGACCATCCACTGTGAAAATAATTTAAAGGAATCATGTGCCTCATGATAGCAAAGGTAAAGTTTATGAAGTTACTGTGTATAAATTGAAGCTCAGAGAACATCATAGAGGACGATGGAGGACGATGCCCGCGTTAAAAGACAGGATCAGGTATATACATTCCAACGGTATCAAATGTTTTTCCTAGGTTATGTTGATGGTTATGGGGTAAGCATGTCTGATCAAAACTGAGAGTCTCCAAGATAAAATGCAAGTTAACAAAGAAGTTTGTGACGAAGAAATAACATCGCATTGTTTGCGCCAGGAGGCTATGTGTTCATTCCTCTGCGTGTGTTTGTCTGTGTGTGTGTTTGTTCTCAACATAACTCACCAATTATAAACGGAATCTCATGACGTTTCTAGGGATATTTTTGGGAATGGGCTTAGAAAGAATCGATTAGATTAACACAGTCCATGCCAATTCCGTGTATACACGTCATTTATTTTGATTTTCCCAGTGTAAGTAACAGATTTACACGTCATTTATTTATCAGCAATTTTGAGTTAGAAATCTCTTTAATTTATCAATAAACTCTCCACAGATAAGTAGTAGGTCATTTATAAATTGGTCTCCAATAAATCCAATAAATCTCCCCCAGATTTCATGGCCCTTGGACCAGGTGGACTTCACATTCTCGTTATCAGCAAATTCACACCTAGAACAGACTCGACCGAAGATCCCTCGGACTGTTGCAGGCCCTGGCAGTGGGGGAATATTTTGCACGACAGAGAACGTGTTAGATTTTGGTGTTATGATCCGGATCCAGGAACGTCATAAGGGAATAATAACAAATGTACAGTCATTTATGAAAGAATAACCTGAGAATATCTGCCGAATAAGTGAATGCAAACACGGATCGGAGAGCATCAATCAATAGGGACCCCCGCATATGGCGGAGCCTTGCATTCCTTAGAATGCAGATTTCTAGTTTGTTGTTAAGTCTCTCATCAAACTAACGCAAAACAGTATGAACGAATTTGCTGAACTTTTTAAAGGGTCATGATAACACCAAAAGAACAATCATTTCTTTTTTGTTAACAGAATCCCTACCTAAACGTAATCACTATCTACTTTGTTAACGGAATCCCTGTCTAGTTTGTAAACGGAATCCCTACCTGGTTTGTAAACGGAATCCCTACCTGGTTTGTTTATGGAATCCCTACCTGGTTTGTAAACGGAATCCCTACCTGGTTTGTAAACGGAATCCCTACCTGGTTTGTAAACGGAATCCCTACCTGGTTTGTAAACGGAATCCCTACCTGGTTTGTAAACGAAATCCCTACCTGGTTTGTAAACGGAATCCCTACCTGGTTTGTAAACGGAATCCCTACCTGGTTTGTAAACGGAATCCCTACCTGGTTTGTAAACGTAATCACTATCTACTTTGTTAACGGAATCCCTACCTGGTTTGTAAACGGAATCCCTACCTGGTTTGTAAACGGAATCCCTACCTGGTTTGTAAACGGAATCCCTACCTGGTTTGTAAACGGAATCCCTACCTGGTTTGTTTATGGAATCCCTATCTAGTTTGTTAACGGATTCCCTATCTAGTTTGTGAACGGATTCCCTATCTAGTTTGTTAACGGAATCAATATCAGTTTTAAGATGTACTGGTTACATGTTTTCATCCTTTCAGCTTCCCTGGATATTGCAAATCCTAAAAAAAATAAATGTCAAATGTTTGCATCCCACACGTCGATTTAAGATTTTGGGTTTCCCTTTGAACAATCGCATTTTTTAACAAATCTCTAAATTTGTCTAAATTAAAACCACAGTTATCTTCAAGAGATAATTATGAATGGAACAGAACCAAAATACCTGTAAACGTGTAAAATGTACCCTGAATCAAACGGTGGCTGTGTCACTGGTTTCAGTTTTGACTCTACTGAAAAACCCTCGCATTGAAAGCGGAGTATGTGGTCTTTGTATAGAACCTGGATTTGAAACCTTTATTTTCAAATGCTTTCGAGTTAGAAAAAAATCATTAAGAGTCGGTATAATTGATATTGGGATTAATTAGAATTATAGTGGAACTCTGACCTCTAATTCACGGACTCATACATGCCCCCCCCCCCCCAAACACACACACACACAAACAGACACACGTTCTCTCGCTATTATGATATCGAGCTCAAGCGCAAAAGAGAAAGGAATGTACGTGGGAGTGAACGTTAAATTATACTCAGTTATGCAGCTTAATAGAAAATAATCGCGCAAAAAAAAATCTCTCATTAAAGAGCACACCGACGACACGTGAGCCAAATTCGGAGATGCAAATGCAGAGCGGAAGCAGAATAACCGTGGTGGAAAAGATATATATATATATATATATATATATATATATATATATATATATATATATATATTTATATATCGACAACAATGTGACTGATTTTTACTGTCTAATACCACAGTATATATATATATTTCCGATGTGGAGAATACTGCTGACTAGTGAATCTTCACTTAATGGCCAATTACACTGCAGACAATGCGCTAACACTGTATCTCAAGAACAATTTGACTGATTGCCTTCAAAATTAGTACCAAGGTCTGTAATATATATGGGCAGAAACACATGTAAGAGACACTTGAGTCACCAATAAAGTTAATTATTGCTCGCACTGTCATATAAATAATTTGCGAACCACCTGTACAGTATTTACATATAGTTTGCCTGGGCTAAAGTAATCAAGAGACACCGATCTCCTGTTTTTACTGTATACAAGCCAAGTCTTGTGCTGTATATAAGCCCAAAACTTTACACTATATAAGGCTAGTCTTTTACTTTATATAAGCCCAATCATTTACTGTATATAAGCCTGTCTTTTTTAAAGAACAGTAATCAAATTTCAGCGATATTTTGCAGACTTATTAAATGTTATATATTTATTAACAATCTCCCTTAATTGATAAATGTAGCAATGTTTTGCTTTCGTTGTATTGACAAAAAGGGAACGGGATTTTGTTTCATATGAAAAGTTTCTATTAAATTGGAGTTTTCTTTTAATAAGGACATAAAATGCTTTAATCTAGGAATGTTGACCACCATTTGTTGTCTATTCCTCCAGTTAAAAATGCTGTGCTTGGCGGCATATGTGTTCAGGGACTTGGAAGTCCCAAGAAATCCGTCTGCTTGAAAGTACCTTTGAAACTGAATGATCACAGAGAGACAGTTCTTTCTATTTTGCCACCCATCGTGAAGCTAAAATGCTATCCCTTGCGACATATGTTCTTTGGGTCCTAGATGTCTTCATAATTCGTTTTCTTGGAAATTACCCATGGAATGTGAGTGAGCTTTGACAGACTGCTATTCCTGCGGCCAACAGCCAACTGACCGGTTGCATTAGTCGTACCATCCATAGAAAGCGTTGTCTGAATGGACGTAAGGAACAACTTCTAAAGGTTGAGCAGACCGCTGGATGATGCATCGTGTAGCTACCGGAGAGAGGGGGTACATGATTCATCATTTTAATGAATCTTATGTCAGTTTAATCATATCAGGCAACCGCTTCACTGCTGAAACTGAGACAAAACAACATTTAAAATTCAATACCCTGTCTAGAACCTCCAAGGGCCGCTTCCAAAATTCAGAAAGGGGTCTTGTGGTGAAGGTGAGGACAGGGTTCACGCATATATACACTCTTACGAATCGTTAGGGCTGAGTCCTACTTATAGAAGTACAAGTATATGTAACGCAGATTTCAATCGATCTATTCCGATATCTGACTTCTGTTAACTAAAGATACATGAAACATTTATAAAATTAGGCCAGAAAGAACAGATCCCACCCCACACTGGTGTACATTGTGTTTATATCCACGTGTGTATGATATGGGGGGCCTGCTAAAACAATCATAATACATTTAACAAGGACATCTTGCGGCAAGACAGACAAACCAGTGTTTGCAAATACCGTTTTGCAGTGTCCTTTGAAGCTCCGCCACCTGCTACCTTAAGTTACAAGGTTTTTCTGTTTGTCAACATCACATGTAAATAAACAAGCTCATATATTCAACATAGAGCATTCTAAGAAAATTCCGAAAATTATGTCGAATTAAAATGAAAGTATGCGGAAGAGTCGAGCACGGGAAACTGGGACGTACGGTTCAATAAAACTTAAATACGAATCAAGACAAGTCGTTCCTTATTGTCTGACACAAATACCTTCATGAATTAATTGACCAGCCCTAAAACATTACTGTTTCTACATAAATAATTTTGAGATAAACTAGAAACGGTGGGTATTTAAGCCCTCAGGCCACAGACAACATAACGGGAGTGTAAACCAACAATCATGTTTATGCTAGGACACCATACTGAAAAATAGGTATAAGCTATACGAAACATGCTGTAAGGCCTTGATTGGTGAGTGGTCAGTTATATGGCAAACTTCGGCTCCAGATTCCACAATATATTTTATTCAATATCTGTAAAAGTTCACAACGATGCACATTTATGGAAGGGTGGATTATGATTGTGATTGAACAATCGACGGGTCTGTCAAATATTTGGGCAAATAGCGGTTTTGAGCCAGACGTTTGCGGAGATATTCGCTTCTTGTTTAATAATTGACATAAATGGGCAATTTCCTGAAAGCATGCCTGCCCCTTGGAGAATGTAAAAATATTTTATAAGATCACAGGGTTCAAACGGATGACGACCAGGCAGCCATATCCCTCATTATCGATTAATTTCAGCAGTTCTGGTATAGCACTGATCTCTTCATTAAGCGCCTTCAAAGGGTACAATATTTTACAATAGTTCTCTTAAATGAAGTATACAGTATAACATTATGCCCTGGAACCAAACAAGTTCCTTGTTTGCAGAAATTATGCTAATTATTGACTAGGTACACATGGGTCTTGACGCTCAGCTGAATTTGTCTATAAGGATATGGTTATGAGATTTTTCAGATTGTGGGTCCTGTGATCAGTTTGAAGAAAACCTGTCTGCCCAAACTGGAGTTCTCATCCATAAACTGTTTTGCGAATTAACGAGCCCTGTGACCTTGACCTTTGACCTAGTGACCCCAAAATGAAAATTTTGGCAGGGGCACCACGTGGAAGATGGAAGGTTTGGGATGAAAAGTTTGGCTTAAAATGCATCCGTAATCCTTTTATTGATACCAAAATCAAAAGGTTTCTTTCATTATTAGTGGGTCACATATAAATCATGTTTAAAAAATCGAATATGTCATTCCAAACTCCAGTTATCATCCGGAAAAATATGCTGTCAGATGGCCCCTGGGACCTTCACCTTTGACCTTGTGACCCCGAAATCAATCAGGTTCTTCCCCTATTGGCAGGTCAGCTACCTTGTACAATATGGAAGGTTTGGGATGAAAAGTTTGGGTAAAAATGCATACACTATCTTTTTAAAGTTTGTCCTGTGACCTTGACCTTTGACCTCATCAATAGAGTGCTTGCGTTAGAGTTGGGCCATATTTAATTCAAGTTTGAAATTCATATGTCAATTCAAATTGGAGTTATCATCAGGAAAAAAATAACGGACATACAGAAAACGAATAGAGGAACAGACGAACGGACAGAGTGATTAATTAAGGGCATCCGTTTATTCAAGCGGGGCCCTAATAAACAACACAAGGTTTCAGGTCACAGATGAAACCACAGTTGCGAATCTGTTAGTATCAATATAATTTGACAGTCTCAAAAAAGGAAAAAATGCATAACAAATAGATTAAATACGGGTGGTGCCACCAGTCTTCAGGAACTGAAGAAACCAATCATAATCAATCAACACACCGGGGTTCAGGACATTAGATTAAACCCTAGCTTAGAAACTAACAAAACTGCTGTCATTTGACGATCTCAATAACAGAAAATAAATCGTAAAAATAAGAAAATATACAGATCGCACCACCAGTTTCGGGAACTGACAAAACTAGCTATATAGTCTATAATCAAGGCAAGATTTATGCCAATCCATGCATTCATTATCAAGATACTTGAGGTTTTGTATCAGATTTTAGTTATTCTGGAGGGGGTACGTACTTGTAAGCCCCATAGCTCGGAGGATATAGGTTGCACTGACCTTATTTCCGGTTTCCAATGAGATTTTTTATTGACCTCCCTGGACGTTCACTTAGAAATTGCTAGGTTCAGCAGTTACGATATGTGCCCTGCTAACGGACGGCCGGAGGCCCGGAAGGCTGGACAGAGGGACGGACAAAGCGCATTCTTATTCCTCATTTACTATACTTTCAGTCAGATGAGCTAAAAACGATAATCGGGTGATGGATTGGGTATTTTCTATTAATCATTTTGAATATTTCAGACAGCAAAAAGAAAATACGCAAGTAATACTGGATTCATACTTTTGTAGATAATGAAACAAATAAAATAAGATAAATATATAGCTGTTAATGTTTGTGTCAGTAATGTCGGAGAATGCAATTGATTTTTTTTTAAATCATGTAAGTGAATAATATGCACTAGTATTCCATTCGTTTTTACATATTTTCCCTCCAGCCATTACCGTTTCATCCAGTAGACCCGAAATGATCAGAACAGTGCAGGTGAACTTTATACAAATCATTTCAGTTGATGAATTAATGAAGAAAACTGAGGTTCGGATTATAAAAATTCAGATAACCAAAGTGTCGACACATATAACGCGAACAAATATTGTGTTACGGACTTGAATTCTAGGGAATAAAAAAACATATGGTGGGAGGGCGCGATTTTTTTACCAGTCGAGTCACATTACGTGGTATTTTGAGAGATTAACTAACAAAATTGCTCCAACTCTTAAAGTGGTGTATATGTTTACTATTTTTTTATATTATATGTATAATCCCTGTTACCCTATTTGTGAATATTGTGCGATAATTGGATTTGCACCTCACCCTAGGTATATCTCAATGAGTTGGAGTCAGTTTCAACCAAGACGTCCTTAACTTTTACATTCACCTGTTCATGAACCAGTTTCTGTCCAAGTTGATTACACACGCAGCTTCCGTTGCTAAGTATACACATTAGGTATCCGTGTATGAACGGAAGAGGTAAATTGAGTACATAATGAAGTTGGAGAAGTTGACAGGTCACGTGCTATCACAATTGTGATACCGTGGCTTGTCACCATAAATTATCGTGTTGAAATGTTGACCTTTTTGCAGGAGTTTAAAATTTTACTTAACATATTCTTGCGCCACCGGCTGACTTGATAAAGGTAGATAATTGAGAAAGACGGAAAACTTACTGCTGCAGGCTCAGCGTTTTATTTCAATCAAAGATTTATGAGGACACCTTTCCTTATTAAATTATTTAACCATTGATCAATACCATAATCGATAATTTGATTTCAGATTAAGGTAGAATACCATTTCTGATAGCTCTGAAAAGTGCAATAGGATTAGCGATTACTATGAATATAATTAATATAAAAAATATTTTCTTCGTGTCTGCCACAGCGAACGTAATTTGTTTTTAATTATTTTATTAACATATATAGCTCAAAATGCTACAACAACAACTTCAGGTTTATATCAAGACATTTCAAAGGCAAATCACATGCAGCTGACACAAGTAAAAGTTATGTTGACGTCATCAAGACAATGCAGGGCGTCTTCCATTATTGCTTAAACGAGGTTGCGTTTCGTCCAGGTGTGTTTATAGTGCTTGAATAGACCTTGCCTATCTACGTTTATCCAGGTAGTAGCTTTTCCCTTTCAAATCAAGTGGCTGAACCAGTTCAAGAGGTTACTTTTAATACAACATCACTTCTTCCGTGTTGTCAATGCCACCGGATGCGTGACGTCAAACGTTTTTTCTGCTCTAGTGTTCAAGGAAGAAAAGCGTATTGCATAATTCGAGGACAATATCGAATAAAGTATATTTATGCCGATGAAGATCGGAGCACAGTGCTGGTGTAGTTTGCAATGTGTAACATTCTTGAGATGTGCACAAAGAGATTGGAATTCTTCCAGCTCACTAAACTTCTCCTTTATCAAATAATATTTTACTGGATGTGACCTCATTTGCTCATAACAGCGGACTAAAAATAATTATTCCGGCATCAGTTAACCGTGACGCAATTTCTGTTAATAATTAAATCATCTTATAAAGCTAACTGCAAGGTAAATTAAGCGTAATCATAAAATTATACTATCAAGTAACGCAGATATTTTGTTCAATGTTAAATGGCCCTTTCTTCTGATGGTTTACGATGCAGCGGACCCAAATAAAATACGTGGTGCTAGCTTGTATACTGTCCGTGAACGTATGAGCGGTACTAGTTAAGATCCAGGCTGAATAGTCACTTGACCCAGATGGCTGAATCCAAACCTCATACTGGACTGAAACGTTAGAAAAGAATTGTAAATTCCACGGCTGTTCCCATGAAATATGCAAATTAGGTAAACCTTTGTATTGTTGATTGGTGCAAAATATATTTTGAACTTCTGACGGAAACATATGACCTAAATGTGCAGGATAAGAGTTTTCTAACAGGACTGCTCTTTCTTGCAAGCCGATTTTTACCAGACTTGCAATGGTTGGGCTGTCCACGATAGTGTCTTGGTAAATACGATACAACCATTCTGGGTTTTCACAACATAAATGCTTCGGCACTTCTGGACTGGAGTTAATGCGCACCTGCTCATTAAACGGAAGGTGAGAAATACCCCCCAGTTCCGGAGGGTGTTCCGGATGTGGTACCGTTCTTGATGCGTCCAGATTCCTCCAGGCCTTATATATTATACCCATTCCCGGTATATTACTTAATGTTTTATACGGTGTATAATTTTCCGGATTCACAGCATACGGGAAGAGTTCTATAAGCACCGATCCAGGTTTTAAGAACATTGCAAACGACAAAAGTGACCCATGCATGCCCACGACTACACGTGCTTCGCTTATAATCTGAATTATTTCCGCGACACTATGTGTTTCTGAGCTACATGTATGGACTTTCATTTTCAGCTCCTGAGCCAAAATCACAGACAATTCAATTTCATTGATAATTTTTCGGTTTTGTTTTCTGCTCAAAAGGACCAGCCATTGTTCTTTTGAATTGTTTATTCCCTGCCGGACCCCGAGTCGCATTTTCAGGTAATCTGTAAAATGTTTGATATCTGCCGACGTCACACCGGGGTCGCTTATTGGCCCTTGAGGCCTTTGGAAGCCATACTGGTACCACGTGGATGCTTTTGTGATGCCGACGTGCAAATCACGAAAGCAGATAATGTCATTTTCCGTTCTCAGATCCGATTCAAACAGAGGCTGCCGGGATGTGAATAAATCAAACAGACCTGTGTATTCACTTTGTGGCGACTGATCTAGAAATACCAACTGAATATTAAAAGAAGTCTGCCTGGTGTTATTGCGTCCTCCATGTCGGTCGATCATCAATAAAGTATGATACAATGGAAGAAGATCGTCATGAAAGACATGCATTATGTTGTTAACATTGAATCTTTTCATCATCAGACTTTTAGTTCTTATTAACTTCACCGGTTTGTTGGCGAGATCACTGACTGTAGCGTCAATGTAATTGAAATACATCATGTTGTGGTCCCATACTCCAGACATGTCCAGCAATGCAGGGTTGAAACGGTTTCTGGGCACCCCGTGAATAATGGACCTATCGGAGTGCAGAAACACAAAAGAAGAAACAGACGGAAAATAGCACAAGTTCTTAAAACTGCACATGCGTACTGTATGGTCCTTTCCATTGCACCACACGGAACTTCCTTCCGGTAGCATTGCAGCTCCGAGACCCATAATTCCATCGCGTAAATCTTCATTTTCTTCATTGTTAACTAAATCCGTGTAGAGTCTCTCATACCCATTTTTATTATGCGCATGCGCAGTGCCATCATCGCGTGCAGATTGTAATTCATTATAACATGGCTTGGCACAGTTTCCGGCCGGCGCGGGCTCGCTTATTGTGTCGCAGGCACCGACTTGATGTTCTTGGCTATTGGACGTTAAATATTCGTGGTACATTATCACGATGGCAACGGCTGTGACGCAGTGGCTGATGATGTTGAGGAACATCATCGCAGCTTCCGTCTCCACCTGAAAGTAGGTAAATGATGTAGACATGACGCAGAAATGAACAAGAATATTTTATGCAGTCACTGCTTCAAATCTTCAATCGACAACCACTACATGTATAATTTTTGTAGGATCCTGTGAAATAAAATTGTGTGTAAGGAGTAAAGTGTTGTGGTTAGGGGCTTGGACTTCAGATTTTAAGGTCGATATTTTCTAATTTCTCAAAGGCAAAACGAGTAAAGCTCTGTAGGGCCTAAATGATTTACTCAAATGTATGACCTTCGCATTATTTCTAGTCTGAGTATATCTTCATCAGGCTTAATATCATCTGGATTTATCATTTTTCGTCATACCGTTACCTCCACACACATTCGACAGGCAGAGCCACTGACAGGCGATAGACCTGTCCTTTAAAGCAAAAGAGGGCGACCGGTGTGTGCGAGCCATGTGTGTAAACGTGCATGAATAGACCAAACATGCTATCACATAATACCTTTCATCATTTCATCAGAGCCTAAAGGTTAATTGGTTCAAATTTGAAAAATAGACAGATCCACTAAAATGCACTTTATGTACCCAATTAAAGTGATTGTATTCCTTCTAGCGTAATAAAGACAAGACTAATGCACCTTTAGATTACTATGCATTATGAAGTATTGAAGCGTAAGACATTAATACTAGTTAAAACCTTTTAACATTTTTATGTAAACATTGACCGCCGATACTTTGTTTTCAGGAAATGAGGTATTTCATTTTTGGACAACGACAGAGTCCATCAGCAAGACAACAAGGGACGTCACTCCCGGAAGCTGACTTTTTCAGATTGGCATATCGGTTACAAAGGAGGCCGAAGTGATTACTAAGCATGGGATAATTGTACGCCGAGCGAAACTGGCTGACTGGGAGGTATTAATAAGCAAAAACTAAAGATTAAAAAAAAAGAGAAAAAAGTGAATGACGTTCACCTACCAGAGCTTTCAGGTCATCAGTTGTATATTGATACTATATGTTTACATTGTATTACTGTGTGAGAAACGTGTTTGGGGTTCAAAGATTGCATTATTCTACCCCAGTTGCACAACAAAAGAATCGGCGACTATTTGCAGATTGCATAAAGTATATAGTTAATGTAAGATTAATTTCTCATATTAATATTTCTAAAGAGCAAGATTTCTAAACGCATTTGGATCACACAATCAGTGACATAAGGCGCTTGTATTTCTTCTAGCAAAAAAGGAATATATATTATTGAATCATACGCTCATTCGCCGCACTATTGACCAAAACACTTGACTACCTTGTTCACAATATTGAGAGAGTCTGTGGTTAAATCTCAGAGATCCTTCATTATTATTCCTAATGTCCACGCACTCGAGTGATTTCTAATTTCCTTGACTTCTGAAGAGCAAACCAAACTAATAAGGCTAATCTGATAAGCGTAGATCACTCAGCTTGGATCACATCACAAACACTAATGATGAGGCTGATTATAAAAATTAATTATGAGTTTCATGTCCAACATTTTCTTTTTTTTGTATATCTCACTTGAAAGTTAAGATATAACATTTAGGCAATATCTCACATTCAGCGATTGTCTGCACTGATTGATTTATACCCGTAGTTTGGGCAAGGAGTTTTGAAAACCTGCTTGAGGTCCAAACAATGAAAATTAGTATGGGTTATTACAACAATCATGTACTATTCATTCAAATTATGGAATCGGACAGTTCCGGGTATAATTAAAAAGACGAATACATCACTCACACGTCACACTTATTCGCTCAAATTAAGATAAGTATAAGCTACTAATTAGCACCTGTCATTTGCGATAAAGTAATCAGTTTAGCTGAAGTTACAATTGCTAACATACAATTCTCAACAACCTTGAACAGAAACGTGCTCAATGTTGTTTTACTGAGGTGAGTCATTACAGTTGCTATAAATCAAGGACTCTTATTAACAAGAAAATTATCCTCTTTAGTTTTAATTATAACGATACCGCGTTCATTTATAAATATCTTTACTGAAGGGCCTTGGTTAAGCACGCTCTGACTGCTTTACGCTGGGGGAGGAGGGGGGCAGTAACAAATACGACAACGAAACCAGCAAAATTAGTATCTTATAAAAGAAAGTATGACCATAAAGAAGCACTCATTTTAAGTATGAAGGAGGAGGAATGTCTAGCACAGACTGATTTATATAAAACAGTCATAACATTTTTACTAAATGAAATTCAAATATTAAATGTGTGAAAATTGTTTTTAGTACAAAGTTAATTGAAATGATACTGGTAATTGAAATAAAAACATTATTTGATTACAGAGCACTCCTTTCTTACTTCGCTCTATAAGGATACAGATACTAACATGTTGGGCCAAGGAAGCAATAACGGCAGTGTGCATAAATGACTGTCCATTGGTGAGGTATGATACGAGTCTGACAGAGAAAGCAAGGAAATTATGAGGCAATAATGAACATTACACAGCCGTCATGACTTGCAACCATGGTGACACAGGTTTGAAACAGTGACAAAACAGGTTCGGCGAGACGCCAAGGGAAAGCAATTACCGAAGTGTTCGCAAATTAAATCCCAAGCGTTAAGGGTAGTCTTTAAGTGGAAGCAAGGAAAGCACAATAACATGTGAGGCATGAACAATATACATCAGTCATGACTTAGTCTGACGGCGAAACAGCGTCTGGCTAAAACACTTTCGGCGATCGGTCAAGGGGATGTAATTGGATGTAAAATGTTCACAAAATTAAATTCCATGTGTTTAAATTAGTATTCAAACATAAGTAACATTGCAAATCTAATCATATGTAAGGTACGAACATCACATTTGCCAACTCTGACGAACAAACAGCTAATAAACATTTTCGGTGATAAGTAAAAAGAAAGCAATAACTGAAATCTTCACAAATTAAATATTGAGTAATAATACCAGTCTTCTAGGATAAACACCGGAACGATAATAAAAAGAAAGGTATGACCATTACACAGCTGATTTGACCTACCAGCTCTGCTCTGAAGACAGTGACCACAGACGCTCGGTGCGGAGTCAGAAGTTTTAACAGTCGTATCTGAACTATGTGTACCTGCGCCCAGTCATCACAGCGGCGAAATGATAGACCCGTGCTACTGTGCCGGTCTTATATAGGCTCAATCGGACCTCGGTAGCTGTGTTAAAGCGACAATATTGATTTTTCCTCTGTCCGGTTGATTAACAGTCATTCCCGGTAGTGTCATTTATGTAGGTGGTCAATCAATACACTCAGACCCTTCTCTTCACAATCGCAAATACGTAATATGGATTTTGCTCATTGTCTGGATCTTATCCGAGTCCTCCAGGCCCTCCAGGAGTTGTAAAACACGCTGCAACAGAGATGTCATATAGAACGTCAAACAGAGGCGGTACTAGATAATGCGGAAGGAAATCTACTGTCACATTTGGAATATTACAATATACTGTGTGGGTATTTTTGGTATATCATATATACATTGAGAGAGACACCACAGTTTTCTTTTCAATGGCAAGCTATCAAATGTCTCAATTGTAAACTTGAAACATGTCATACTGCCTTTGTTAGGTTTTTCCACACACGAGTGCTTCATTTCTTTTGTCCAGCTACAAAATGTGAAAGTTTTAACTGAACACAACTTACTTCATATCCAGTTCTATCTTACCGGTTAAATATGTTGTTAATCACTGTTTTACCCTTTTTGCCGATCTGTCGAATCTGTTTGAAAACAGGAAACGCATTTTACAATTTTCTTTTCTTACGTAAAACATTTTAAAGGCTATTCCCGGTTGCACATGTAAATTCAGACACTTCCTTTTTCTATGTCAACCATTCTTCAAGAAGACGTCCTCGGCTTGTTGGTGACACTCGGCTTGTTGGTGACACTCGGCTTGTTGGTGACACTTCTCTTTAAAGAGTGTCAAGGTGATCACCCGATATAAACGTACTGTTATTATTAAGCCTTTGAATTCCAAGTTTTGCATGATTGGGAATAAAAGCAATACAAAAACTTTTACCTGTAGTTAACACAGGGCATGCCTCAATGATTATATGGAGTGTACCTCAGAGGAGCGGGCGGGGTTCGAAACGGAAACCTTCAGCACGGTGGCATGCTAGGTCATGCCTTAACTGCTTACAACCAGCCCTCTTGTGCCTCAATTAACACCCAAAATGCCTTTTTCATCAGGTTAAGTACTAGTACCTTATGCCTTAGCCATTAGACTACGTATAATCCTTTCTACATGTCTGAACAATCATGCATCTTTCTACTCGTGCTGTGACATTATACACAAGGTTAATGGCTGAAGATCAAGTTAGACACGGTGCTGCCTGTCTTGTGCTAGGCTAACAAGCACTGCCGGTTTAAGATTACACGAGGAGCTGGGCTGTAATTCATCCAACGGTCCTTCCATTTCAATGATTACTGATGTAAGTACACTAGAAATCTTATTCATCTTGTGATATAATCATGTTTAATTTTCACCCATATGAATATCATTATTACATTGTCTATAATATTACTGCGACTTTATCAGTTCATTTTCAATATCCACAGTATAAAAGAAATCGCTTAACTGTGTTACATACCTACACTGCTGGGGAAGTTTACCCCCCGGTGGTACAGGCATTCAGACCAAAGTGTTTCCATTCCTATAATTATTTTACAAACAAGTAAACTGTGAACACGGAATAGATACCTTAGTTTGATACCTTACCGATAGATACCTTACCGATAGATACCTTACCGATGGTATTAACCGACAGCACTCTCTCCCTCCTTTATCATGTCTATACGCCATTCCCCCTCCATTCAATATTTTTTATATGTTGCACTGGAGCTTACCTTTCTTTAGCCCAGAGAAAAAGTAGCGATTATTAGAGAGCAAAAAGTAGCGTGGCCAGGATTAAGGGAGGAGAGGGGGTCGAAAAAAAAAAAAATATATATATATATATATATATATATATATATATATAATTTATTTATCATGAATCGCCATCATTTTGTGAAGCAAACGAAATAAATTTGAAAGAAATATCGCGAACAATTAGTTGAAAAGTGGTGTTGGAAAAGAGTATAATTGTCAAATTTAGAAATATAAGCAGGGTAAAAACTAACATCTAGGCAGGGTACGGAATATAATGCCTTGTATTTAAAGGTTGAATATTAAAACAAGAAACTATATCTCTCAGGTTCTTTTCCGAAGTTACAATAATGTGGATACAAAGATAAGCTGTCATGTTTGTAACCAGCTATCAAATTTGCAATTAGTAAATGGATTTTATTTTTATTTCTTTTATGAATTTTTCATTGGTACAAGCAGCCAATTGTCCTCGTCGTTTCCCAGCCCTTGCTTCAAAATGACGAAATTGTAAACAGGAAACTTACTGTATTCCATTGGTATTTCACCAATGGTGCCTGCAGACCTAAGTATCATTGTCTTTTTTATTGCAATTTACTGTAATTGCTGCTCAAAGTATGATATCATTATCGCCATGTACGTTCAATAAAATATAAACAAGCAAATTATGTCATAATTCCGAATACATCTCGAGTTACGCTGGTATATTTGAGAGGCGATATCAGTGTCTGGCCTAGGAACCGGACAGTGAATATAAATATTTAATAATTATCAAGGTGTATGAGTCCACAACGCAAATAGGAACCCGTCCCGAGAGGGAGGTCCCAGGTGCAGGCGAGACCGCTACGGAAGATGTGTGGCCAAATTCCACTCCAAGTACGCACCAAGTAACCCCAGAGTAAGATTCCAAGACCACTATCCCGCAGAAAACGTTCTGTAAATATCAGATATTCTGCTATGTACTTATGAATGAATGATTTAAACGTGCATTTGTGCATATCAAATTATGATTTATACACACGCGTGAATGCAACTTTAGAATAACATGAAAATGTGTATGATTTTGGCTAAATTTTATATTTCAGATTTTATATTTTTTTTTATTTATTAGGAAGATATACCCCTATAATTCCTAATTACATAAACGATCCTGAGAGTTAAGACAAGAATATATTAAATAAGGTTATCATATGTATTACATAAGGTTATAGCTGGCTAATTAAAAATAGTAATTTTTAAAGATAATTTTACTTATTCAAAGATCATTTTTACTTATTTATAATCCAATAAGTAATACAGTCATAATTTGTTTAATAAGTTTCAATTAAATATGCGACTTGCACTTAGGCTTTAAAAGGAACAGATTTAATTAGATGTTATGTTCTGTTTAGTTCCTGCAAAGAAGGGTAGATGGCTGAGTAGGGGTATGGTTGATCAATGGTTGTGCTCGTGGAATACACGGTTTTCATATCAATGGTCAGTGTCATTAATATACTCTCTAAAGACTCCCCCCCCCCCCCCCCGGCAGAAAATCATTTACCCAGCTCTATTTGTCGTGTGGCCATTACCTAAGGTGGATAACAAAGCTCTATTATTTGAATTTTATGAATTTTGCATATTCTAAAATGAAACTTACACTGTGTTTAACCTGGGACCTGTTATAAACAATGTTCACTTGGCGCTTTGATTAAAGGTGGTATTTTACTTCATGCTCCTAAAGCAATAACTTTTAGAAATAGAGACACATAAGGACCCCTTCCAAAGAACTTTCTTGTCCGTATTTTTTGGGATTAGGACACGTTCGTGGTATACATAAATTTCATAACATATAAAACATAAAATCTTGAATGCTTGACATAAAAAAAATTCTTTATCTCTCTTTATCTTTATTCAGCGTATATAGCCATCATTGGCATACGTTTATTTTGCACCAGCATTTAATTGTAAAATATACCAAAACATGGCAAAACACTTGACTTTTATTGAAAGTATATAGGAAATGTCAATGGAACCATACGCCCTGTGACAGGCACAGTTACCTGGATAAAGACAAAGGTCGGTGGCTGCATGACGTCAGACAGATTGTTTCTTGACTCACTGTATAACAGGTGACCATGAACCTGTGTATTGCTTCTCTGACAGGTTAAACGATTACCAAGCACATCAGGAATAACCGTGATTGAATCTCTGAACCTGAGCCCTTCAGTTCGTTTCTCACTCCACCGACCCATGTCACACGGACGAAATAGTCTTCGTAATCTTCTTGCAAGTTACAATCTTATGTGGTTTATTTTCCATTGATGCTAGAGAAATGCCATATACCAATTATAATGACTTCGAAAGAATTTCAAAGTTTAAAACAAACTATTGATTCCGTATTACAGCCAGTTACTTGTTGTTGTGACAGTTTCGGCTGTTGTTTCTGTCAGACTGCTGGAGCGCTAGGAAATCGATAGCATGTTTTATACTAAACCAGCCTTATGAAATACTTTAGAATTATCAAAGTTAGATGAAAAAAAAAAAACTTTCATATTTATCTGCTAATATTTGAAATAATCTAATATGACACAGATATAAACCAGATTGTAGGATATTCATATACTCTTAATAGATACCCCCCCCCCCCACCTTACACTAAGAGTGGACTTACCCATTGCCCGTATGATAAATCACAGCCAGTGGGGTAGAAAGGGGGCATCATCACTTAATCACATAGGCGAGCCTAGGGTGAGGTTCTCACCCTATGACTTGTAGGTTAGTCACTTATTGAGTCGCTAGGGTCTCCGTGTATAAAAATGGAGGTAGATATACATCGGCGAAGTTGAGTAGCCCGCAATTCTCCATATATTTAGTAAAGCGTACACCCCATGCATTGACTGGCAGTATACTTTTTTTTAGCATATATTTGATAATCATTCTAAATTCGGACAGAATTTCGGCCATTTGATGATTTTAAACTTAAATTCCTATGTAGTTTTCAATTTTATGTGAGGAAACTCCTACAAGGTGACTTTAATATATCCCAGGTTGCAAAATATATACTTGGAACTGTACAGATTTATAAGTGAGTATATATATACATATTCGTGCGTAATTTGAGTAAATGTACATTTAGAGTTATCATTCATTCATTATTTTGGGCCCCAGGCGTTTACCCAAAGTAAATATCTTCCTTTTGCGGCAATGATCTGCAAGCCCACAGGCTGCAACTACATGGTAAATATAATTGATATATATGTATGTTTTAATTATTGTCCAGGCATTTATTCTTTGTCTTTGGAACTATTGGTTTAAAACATAAGTTTCGTTCAGGCTTTTTTATACTTTTTGATGGTACAGAAGGTATTACACTTACTGTGTTTTTATTTAAAATGTTGAAAGACAAAATCCCATCTCGAGTGGGACAATGTATTATTAAAGTAATTACCACTTCAGCATCAGATAACCAGCAAAATTCATATATACACTCAAGTCAAACATATAAGTATGTTGAAAGAAAGATGCTGTGAATGTCAGCCGAAAGAATCTGACACAGATCAAACGACAGCCAAAGGTTAAACAGTGTAAAGAAGGAAACAAAAATAGAACTTACCTGGGGCAGACCGGGGGAAGGAAATGTGAGCGTCGCCCGAGAAATTCACGAGAGAGAGCATAACGAAGTCTAATCTGGAGGACGCCAAGGGCTTACAGGAAAACTTAAGATGGGTTACCCCTGGTTAAATGGCAGTCCGGACGTACGCCAAGACATTAAATCGGCTATAAAGAAAGGTCCCCTACCTGAAGGTCTGGGGTATTGACAATGCATCGGTCCCCCCGGACTGAAGGTTTACGCCTCCGCCCTTGAATACTCTCAGCAAATGTGTCATTTTCCTTTTGCGCCGCCATAGTGATAGGCACTGATTGCCTGAACGTCATGCATTATTTATACGTCCAACAGCCTCCATACTTTTGCGTGAAGTGTAGAAAAACCCCCAAAGATAAAACGTGTTCACGTCAGCAAAAATTTTATATTTGGATATCAAAAAGATATTAAATACTTGTAACAGTTCTTTGGATTTTTCAAACTATTCAGTTTCAGATTAAATTTAAGGTACTTGTTAATTGCTTTAAATTGTTTTCTAACGGTTTATTTGAATTTTATACTTTAACCAAAACATCGCTTAAGTAATTGTTACATTTCACGAGTGGATGTTGCGTTTTATTCTTCAGTAAAATACGACGTACTTCTGGTGTAACGCATTTTACGAGTACTCTTAAATTTGACTTCCTTTAATATTAATAGCTGTGGTACCAAAGGGGTTTCGGGGGAAGTCTGTTCCATATAACGCTCGTTCAGTCCATCCTTGAAATAGATCCTACCAAAATCCATAGAGGTGGTCATTATCGATATAAATTGAGTAAAAAACAATATATGATCGTGCTTTGGGGACTCGTTTTTCATGAATTTCATAATGAACGTGACTATGAGGATATCTCGTTGGCAGTTATTCCTACATTTCTAGGTATCTTCCTGTTTTATTGTCACTGCTGGATGATAACCTAAGCACACAGTGTCACTGGAGTTCGAGTACAGATTGAACATTAATCCGCCGTGACCAAGTTTTGCGCCTCTAAATCTATTTAATCCTTTGAAGTGGGATCAATTGATTGTCAATTGGCGCCAGCCATGAAAGCAGACGAACGGGCGCCTAATCATGAACCCCAAGTGCCCCGTGACGTCACTGAAATGAGCAAGCTTTCAGGACCACGTTTTTTTTTTTCTTTGCCCGGCGTTGATTACTTATGTAATATGTATATGTGTAATCGGACCGATAGGGCCTACTATAAAGGTGTGACAATGGTCATGTCGAAAATGGCTCTGCAACGGTCTTTGATACTACCACATATCGTTGTATCACGGAAGGTAACCTTAAAGGTTAGCATTAGGCCATGACAGTGAAGACGTGGCCTTTATCGTTGTCCCTCTCAAGCCCCGTGCTGTAACATATTTCCCGTCCAGGACATGCTTCTATGTGGTCAGAACCGGAAAAAATATGACTGGAATTTTACCAGGTTGTAACAGAATTTCATACGCATATGACATGTACAGTTAGGTAGTAAACAAACATTTTACGGTTCGTACGGGTTATCAAAAATTGAAGAAAATCCCTTCCCGGGATTTCCAAGGCAATTTTCAAAATGCAATATTATGCCACTTTGCCATTTTGGGCAGACTCTCTTATCATGTTTTATGTCCGAGGGGCAATATTGTCTTTAGTTGAATGAGCTAAACATGGGGGAGTTTATTTTAACCTTTTTTTCCCATATGCAAATTTTAATGCAGTAAAACGGAAATTTCAGCAGATTTCGGCTCTATGCCAGCGAAGTGGCATTTTTGCTCCGTTGTAACTGCACTGATCTATTAGCTTAACAATACCATTCATTTGTTCAATTATGATAAAAATATTACTCTCCGCTGTCTCCGGCGTCATACGTATTGCCTTATCATCGTCATAAGCTCTTTCACAACGCTTATGGACCTGAGGGACGTAAAAGGAAATGCGGAATCGCGCCAAAGCCAAGAGCTAATTAATATATAAATTGTACTATTATCGCGTTCAGTTTCAGGAGATAATGCTTATTTATTACCGGCAGTAAATAACCGCGCTACCTTGCAGGCAGACGATATCGTCATGTTCTCGGTGCAGCGATTCAGATCACCGCCGCTATTACCCCCTGATAACCTAGATATATCAATCGATTTTAGATTATAGGATAGGATAAAATCGTTTTCCGAGTAAGTATGGGGGTAACTTGAAATCATTTTTTTTTCTCCTGCACACAGTATCAGATCGTCAATATAATTGCCACCGCCAGGAGGGTATGCTTTCATCCCCGTGCGTGTGTTTGTGTGTGTTTGTTCATAATGTAACTCAGGCAATCATGAATGGAATCTCATAAAGGTTTAAAGGCATTTCAGGAATGGGCAATTGAAGAACCGATTAGATTAGTTGTGGATTCGGAACATGATCCGTGAACACATCAAGAAATATTCACAAATGTACAGTCACTTATGCACGAATAAACCTTGAATATGGGCCGAATAAATGAATTCAAACTCAGCTTTGGGAGCATTCCCACATGGTGGAAGATTGCTGTCCTTAGGATGCAAATTTTAAGTTATAATAAATATTAACATCATGCAACAATTATTGTTCCGATCTTGATTCTGGCCCATAAAAGTTGTATCTGGCACGTATCTTTCTTTATCTATTTCACATATGGTTGGTTAAAAGCATAATTATTTATCATTTAGCTAAACAGAGAGGTAGATAAACTAAGTAACAGTGCTTGGGTAAACTTAAATCAGGTTTGAGCTACCTCCAGCAAATCAAAGTCAAATATACCCGGGAGTAGGAGCATGGTGATAATCAGAGATAGGTAAACTGGCTTTTGTTGGTAAAGGTTTCTTGGCATGAATTTCTTTTCCGATCTGATGTTCTCTAGTTAACCTTTCTTTGGAAATAGTACACTTCTAGAAATGCCTTTTTGCAAGTCTAACACAGAGTGGGAATTAAACTAATTAATATATGATAAAATTTAATCTGATAAAACTATTTAATATATATATATATATATATATATATATATATATATATATATATAATACTTATAAAAGGAGTTCGGTTCACCTTTGTTCGCAATGTTCTCCTACACCGCTTTGCGTTCGATACTGTGCTATGCCTCATTTATAGGTAATTGTTCCCGCAGTGTCTAGCTCGCCGATATGAGATTAAGTAATTTTTAATGTACACATCAGTTTGAGTGATTTTTGCATTTTTTAAATATATTCTGGATGAAGATTTCAACCGAAAACTCTGGGGTTTTTTTGGTTTTTTTTTTACTTTTAGAATATAAACACTGAACAAACATTCTTCGTATTAGTTAATTGATCTACCCAACCCTGGTAAAAGGCCAGGTATACCGGGTTTATCAGCTGTTATATATATACACTAGCTGATAAACCGGGCTTTTTACCGGGTTGGGGTGATGTATTAATTGACAGGATTGTTGGATCCCTTTTTTATTAAAAAATTAAAAGAAAATACAGATTTTCAGTGGTTTACAGTCTCAATAAGATATGTACAAATATATTGTTAACATTTATTTTGTGGCGTTTGCTCGTAGCAAGGAATTCATACACCTGGTCAGTGGTGATTTTTCCATTAATTTGCGAACCAGAATGTGATGCGGAGGCCCTCCAGTTTTCGATGACCTTTGACTGGTTACTATTTTTGGATGTTTAGAGTACAGGTTAATGGGAGGATGACATTAATTCAACATAGCTTAACTTAACCTCTGATTTTATTTAATCGGAGTAGGAAGACATGAAATATGAATTAAATGTACGTTTTAAGACAAGGAAACTGTTCCTCAAGAGAGAAACGGAAATATGCATACCTCGTTAGTAGCAAAAGCGGACCCAAAGGGAGTCCAGGGGGGGTCGGTCCCCCTTTCAGCTGCAACCTTTTTTAATCATATCAGACCAATTTTGAGGCCTGGAACATTCGCCCCCACCCCACCGCAACCCTTTTCCGGAAATGGGGACCTTGTATTGGTTTTGTCATTAATCCTCCTGGGTTTAACCCCTCTGTTACGACCCATAATGTAATAACTGGCCCATAATGTAATAACGGCCCATATTGTAATAAAAACGACCCATAATGTAATAATAGCCCATAATGTAATAAAAAACGGCCCAAATTGTAATAACTATACCCTGCCCATATTGTAATAAAATCGCAACTGGGTAAAACGGCCCATATTGTAATAAAATCGAAGGTGGGTAAAACGGCCAATAATTTTATAAATCAAAGTTCATGCAAATTAACTTACACAATTCATATATTGACTTCTCGTGACACGAATGTGTAAGTGAACATACAAGTATGAAAAACCACTGGATTACATAATGACTATTTGTTTAAAACGGTGACCAAGCTAATATGAGCGAAATATGGCCATGATTCATGATTATCCTTTTGTTGAATCGGTGTTTAAATAGGGTGATAAAGTATTTAAACAAGATAATATATATATGTATATTTATATATATATATATATATATATATATATATATATATATGTATATCGCCAAAATGTAAATATTTTGTCAATTTTAACAGAAAAATTATACAAAACTCTCATTATCGATACATTTTAATATATTTTAATTCTTTTTAAAATATAAATGAAAGTTTAAATTTCAGTGAGTTTTGCTCAATGTATCATAGAGAATATTTTATATGCTCTCTCGAAACCTCCCGATATTTGGAAATTATAAATGGAGGTACTGCTGCAATTATTTGGTGCCTATATATGTATTGGTTAAGATGTCTTAGGTTAACATGTATAACACGTCGCATAGATTAAGAGCTTTCAACGCACGTATTTGAAGTTAAAACCTGGATGCGTCATTCGTGCGATTCAAGAGTTTACAATTTAATTTCTAAAAATAATTAGCCCAAACAACAAAACAACTATTTGAAAATGCCGGTTTCTGTGTTCTAGAGGTAGAGCGTAGGGCGCAGAGCGGGGAGATTCAGGGGCGTAACCAGGTTTGAGGGAGGGCAGGGGGCCATGATTAGTGGCGGATCTAGAAATTCGAAAGTTGTAGGGGGGGGGGAGCGCTAATATGCATACATGGGTACTATGAAAACTGTTATATATACGTGTATATATATATGTATATATGTATATTATTATTAAAATAATAATAATTATTATTATTATATTATTTTTATTATTATTATTATTATTATTATTATTATTATTATTATTATACGTTATATTTTAGTGTATGAAAATATGATTTTTTTATTCAATTGTGAACCATGGTTTCATTAAGGTTAATAACAGGTTCATGGAGAGGGTATGGGAGGGGGCAGGATATTATGTAAATGACACTAAGCGTGTGCCCTGTCATTCTTGAGCTTAAACATGTTATTACAATATAAATATGTTATTACAATATGGGTCGTTTTTCCCACTTCCCGTTTTATTACAATATGGGTAGGGTATGATTATTACAATATGGGTCGTTTTTATTACAATATGGGCCGTTATCACAATATGGGCCTTTTTTTATTACATTATGGGCCGTTATTACAGTATGGGCCAGTTTTATTACAATATGGGCAGAGTCTGATTATTACATTATGGGTCGTTTTTATTACAATATGGGCCGTTATTACATTATGGGCCGATTATTACATTATGGGTTGTAACACCCTCCTTTTCGTAAAGCGAGCCAGAGTCACGTGTTTTCAGATAACTGACCGACCACACACGTGGGTCATAGCCTTTGTCAAATGTTGCCCAAACATCCATAAATCCCTCACTGAAAGCAAGGTTTCATATGCACGGTAGTCCTTTAACCGGCTTAATTCTGGGCTTGAGGTAACCTCAAAGCATCTCCGATCTTTGTCGGAGACAGTTCGGCTGTTTTCGGTGATAGCCTCCAGTCATATCAGAAAACACGCAATAATCACTCAAAATGATGGGTACATTAAAAATTATTTATTCTAATATCGGCCATGTCACTGAGGGAACAATAACCTTTAAAATGAGGTATGGCACAGTATTATACGCAACGCGGTTTCAGAGAACATTGCGAAATCAAGCTGGAGGAAGCGAAATTTACCTATATTTACCGAAAAGTAGAAATACAACAGTCGGAATATATATATATTTTTCAAATTACCGAATGTTATTCCGAGGATGGCAATGAATGTAAATGATTTGCTGTTTTTTTTTTAAATATAACGATGAATTAAGACAAAATTTTCTGACGAGATAATATTTCTTGCCCTAGTGCATATTGAACCCCAAGTGAACCTGCAGTAAACAATTGATTACCTCGCATATCCGTACCCTCAAATATCCGAACATATTTTATGTCCCCAAAACTATTCCGATATTCGAGGTTCTAATATATATATATATATATATATATATATATATATATATATATATATATTTATTTATGTCATAGGTTGGAATGACAGGCCCTAATGTGACTTGTATGTTACGGTATCTCATGTTGTTCAACCGCTTAAGTTTGGTTTTGCGCGCAACTGACCGTGTCGAGTTCTTGTTATTAGAAAGACACATGTAAAGCGGAAAGGGCCCACCCCAGTCTTGTTATTTTACTTAGTGTCAAAGGTCACGTAATATAACCGAGAGCGGACGCGGGAGACTGGGCATTTGGCCGTTTCCTGTTGTCAGGCACGTCGATATGATACTTATATTGCACATCTTAATACGTTACAGGTATGTGTTATTTAGTTATGCCTAATTTGCTTATGCCTGAGTAAAACTTCATATATCTCTGATACATGTTATTGGTGGAAATATAGACTACCCTCTGTCTGAACTACTTATATTCATTTAATGTCTGTACGTCGTTATGGTCATTCCTTACAGTATGTAAACGGTAAGGACAATGTAGTAAATTGATACTGAAAAACCATGTTGTGTCATATTCAGAACCAGAGAGATCATTGTTTCCTATATATTCCTATGTATTTAATGTAAGTGTATGACTAGTCAGCATATTATGGGGAAGATTTATAAATGACATTATATTGCATGAAATTGTATTATAGACCCAACCGTTATATGTACCATATATTGTAATTTATCATGTCTATGCATTTGGCCGTTTCCTGTTGTCACGCACGTCGATGTGATACTTATATTGCACATCTTTATACGTTACAGAATAAATCACATTGGTCAACCACTCTGGTGTTCCATATTCTGCCGCCCAAACCCTTCAGTCCAGCTGGTGCCACCATTGTTCTGGCGATCGTGCGCACCCCGTGACAAATGACGCCCGATAAGGGACGAGTGGCTACCTTCACTGTATGAATGGAACTACAGAGGCGAACACCAGTGCCAGTGACTTTCCTTTGTGATGTCTGTACAGGAGTAACAATATGCCATTGTGATTCCACGACTGCTCTCCAAGGCCGAGATTCCAAGGGTGAAGGGCACGGTCCGTTGGCACGGTCCGTTCGTTCGTTGACCAGGAGCTTGGATTACTCTTGTTTTTCCACGAGGATTTGCCTTTTCGGGACTTATTCAGGAACTTTATAAATTGTGTTTGGACTTGTCCGCCATTTTGTGTGTTGAGCGGAAGTACTTCCCAGGGACCACTACAACAGGAAGTTGAGTATGATGCATGTTTACATTTTGAATTCTTTAGAATGGACTCTGTATTGACATAACATATTTGTGGACTTACCCACATTACGATGATGATTGCCATTATCCCAAATGGTTGATTTATGTGTTTTATTCCTGTGAACCTGGAGCAGTAGTAACTGTTCATATTTATATGAAGTGAATTTTTTAAAGCAGATTAGAAACTTTAAGATCGCACTTTAGGATTTATGGCACCCAAGTGTGTTGTTGTTCAATTATTATTCCGACACTGAAGCCCTGTAGGACTTTAGGCATTTTGGTGCTTGGGCTTGCACACTGGATTTTGTTTTAGGACCAGTGTTGATTAGCAGAAGGATGATTTGTTTACCTTTGAAATTGCCCATTGTTATATAAATGATCGGTGAATTGCAGTAAGTTTTTTTTTGTTAAGAGTCCCAGTTTGCTACACTTGTCTTCGGCTTGTGTTGTCTCGCTTCTCATTCTGTCGGCCTAGCTGGTGAGTGAGGCGAGGGCCTACGAACTGATTACAGGTAAACGCGACTCTTACTCTTTCATGTGTTCTGGACTGTTTAAGTTTGTTGATCAACATGCCCTGGTGTACACTTGAATTCACTCATAGGTTAGTGCCATTGTTTACATCTGAGTTTACATTTTCTGAGTAAAGGCCCGATTCCTTAACATTTTGCGTCACCGGTATACATCAGTTTAGCCTAGTTAGGCTGATGCATAGGTTTATATTCGTAAACAAATGTTAATGCCCGAGTTGAATATACTACATACCGTTGGTCTTTTGGATAACTTGGAAGTATAGAACATATTGATTAATACGGTGTAGTGATTGGATTGTGTATTTTGCATGTTACCAGAGATATTGGTGATGTCGCCCTCTCTTGTATGTTCATGAGGCTCTTTTACATGTTTATTACTGAGCTTCATAGTCGAGTAGTTATTATCAAGGTTTATATTTCTGACAATACCGTAGTGAATGTCAACAAACATGTCAGGAATCTAGAGCACTGGTTTCTATCACACACTATATGTTCAGTGATCAGTTAGTTTAGTTAACATTGTCGCCGGAATACAATAAACTAGACGTGTAACGTCTAGCAGGTATTCATGCGATAAAATCCTAGGCGCACTAGGATTAGTTATAGTAAGGCCAGTTACACAATCACAACTTTAATTTCGCAATACATATCCATCAAAATGCCGATGGATCCACCAAAGCCTGACTCTGAAAATGTACAGGAATCTCAGGATCCGCAGGAGCGTGAGCTGTCAGATACAGAGCTGGATAAGATGGCATCGTACCTTCAGAAATCTGGGAGATATGTAGTCAGTAGACCGTCTGTAGTGAAGATCGAAGGTAGGACTGAAGGAGCAGTAGGGTATGAACAATTCGATCCGTGTGCCACTTCACCTCGCATGGGAGAACAGTCCTTTACGTATACGCCGTACACCCACTCAAAAGCTCCAAGGATATCCTTTTTATCTGGGGAAATTCCGGTGCCGAAAGGCGAGGTATCCATAGATGTCTGGAGGTATGAAATACAGTGTTTACAAAGATGCCATTCATTCCCGAACCAGTGATACGCCAAGCCGTAAGGGTGTGCTTGAGAGGCGAAACCTCGAAAGTTTTACTCCAACTGGGCCAGGAAGCCACAATAGAACAGATCATTCAGAAGATGGATGGAATTTATGGAACTGTAATTACTGGCGAAGCCTTGTTACAGCTGTTCTTCACTCAGTACCAGGAGGAAGGTGAGTCCGTTGCAGTCCGATGTTTGTCAGGTATACACGAAAAAACGGGATGTCGTATGTACCATGCCGGATTGTTATAATGCAAGAAGTCATGGACATGGGACCCGGCATGCTACACAACAAATAAACATCAACAAATATCCACGTGCATACCCATTGAGCCCGGAACTTTTATTATCAGTGCACCTGAACCGGAAGTTTGCATTGCATGGATTATTCATTTGGACAGAATCTGACGGATTTCGTTAACAAACCAGACAAGGAATTAATAACAGCGAGCTTGTATGAACCTATTGCTGGTTTCAGTAGGTGCAACAATCCTTCTGCTTTGTAACGATCAGTGTTTCTTGTGCATTTTCCTAAGGTAAACATAAAAATTCAGCTGGTGAAGTGGGCGGGTCACAGCGGTCGCCTTGAAAAGTGGTGTGCCTTTCTCTATTATTAGTATAGTAGGGCCGGGGGTCCCATGCCTTATATACCCGTTAACACTCTATATACCCGTAAAGACACTATTTATACGCCAGGTGCCTGTGGTTGCAGCATGGGGGTGTAGATTAGAAGATATATTACACTAAGCCAGAGAAAAGGGCCTTCCGGGATTAGGATTAACTGACGATATGATCAAAACCAGATTCTGGACTGGGTTAAGAGACGACAGATTAAAGAACGCCACCAGGCACAAGTATGATACGTGCAAGAGCTTTGATGAATTGAGACGGATAGTGAGAGGTGCGGAACAGGAATTAAGAGGTCAGCATACAGCCAGAATAAAGAAGGCCCAGCTCCATCAACAACATGATGGACCACAATCACAAAGTTATGAGTCTGATATGCAACGAATTATCAGACGTCTCGACGCAATGGAAACACGTTTAACTGATGAGAGGTCCCAAACATCATCATCCAGTGCAATGAGAAATATATTGCATCGACTGGAACTAATTGAAGAGCGGATCAATCAACCAACAATTGGTGATGTGAGACACAGCGATGAGCGATTTGAAGAACAAATCAACCAACCAATACCAGAGGTGATGAGATACAGTAGTATACAGAATCGTGGAATGTATCGGGGAAGACGTTTTGCTGGTGGATTCAATAGACCGAACCAGGGAAACCGACGTTGGCCTCTTCGGCGGGGCAGGGAGCAGGCTTCATAACTGATAGCCCCAGTGATATTGGGAAAGTAAGGAACAGGATGGTTGGTTCAGCAAATGAAGTGGTGGTACACCTAGGAGGCATCGAGTGTGCTGGATTAGTGGATACAGGCTCAATGGTAACAACTTTATCAGAACAGTTTTATGACACACATTTACCGCATGTGGAACTACATCCCATTGACGATCTTGGTGTAGAAGTATATACAGCCGGTGGACATAACCTGCCATTTTTGGGTTATGTGGAACTGAACATTAAGGTGCCGTTTTTACATCAGAGCGTGGCAAAACCGACGGAATATACCAAAGCTGTACCAATAATTCTTGGAACCAACGTTATAAAGTTGTTTAAAGAACACACAGAAGCAGAAACTGCTAAAGATGCCCCACAACAATGGAATTGTGCTTTTAAGGTCATCCCTAATAAAGATGGTAAAGTAGGATGCGTCAAACTGGCGAGTCGACGTCCCCTCAAAGTGCCATCCCATACCACTGTGACTGTCTGGGGAAGAACACGCAACGCTCCAATTACACAGGCGGCCATCACAGGTGAATCCTCAGACGCTTTATCTGGCGGTATTACTGTATGCCCTAGAATTGTCAAAATTGAACGGAAACGGACTACATACAAGATTCCTGTTCAGCTTTGTAATATGACTGCCAAAACACAACATATTAGACCGAACTCTAACCTATGTGAGCTGCATGAAGTTTCTGAGCTAAATCATCTGCAGAATCACAGAGATACATATTCCACCGGAAACAACATCTCAGAGAACACGTATGGTTTTAACTTCGATCACGAAAATCTTACCGTCCAGCAACGTCTACAAGTGGAAGAAATGCTCGGAAAGTGGGTCTCCGTGTTTGCACACACCAAAACTGAATTTGGTTCTCGTAAGGAAAAAGAATGGTAGTCTGCGTGTTTGCATAGATTTGTGAAAGCTCAACTCACGTATGATTAAAGACGCCTATTATTTGCCCAGGATAGACGAAAGCCTAGATGTTTTATCTGGTGCCAAATGGTTTTCAACATTAGATTTGCAGTCAGGGTACTGGCAAGTTGAAATCAAAGAAGCCGATAACATAAAACAGCCTTCACTGCTGGACCCCTTGGATTGTATGAATTAAACCGGATGTGTTTCGGACTCACAAACGCACCAAGTTGCTTCCAAAGATTAATGGAAAAGTGCATGGGTGATATGGCCCTAAAACAATGTCTTGTTTATCTTGTTGACATTATAGTGTTTTCAGAAACGTTTTAGGACCATTTGAAATGACTCGAAGCGGTATTTGCACGTCTAAGTGAACATGGACTGAAGCTAAAACCAGCAAAGTGTCACCTGGTCACTCAAAAGGTGAAATATCTAGGACATATAATATCAGCTAATGGTATAGAAACAGACCCAGACAAAGTGCAGACTGTAAAGACCTGGCCTGTTCCACGAAATGTGGTAGAATTAAGAAAATTCCTTGGATTTGCTGGATATTATCGTCGGTTTGTAGAGAACTACTCCAGAATTGTCCATCCCTTGAATCAGCTTCTAACCAGTGGAGATAAGCGTGGGAAAAGCAAGTCAAGGAAACCAGTTAAACCATGGCAATGGACAGCAACGGAACAGAATGCATTTGATACCATAGTGCATAAACTGACAACCCCACCTGTGTTAGGATTCGCAGACTACAGCAAACCCTTCATCTTACATACGGATGCAAGCTTAGAAGGTTTAGGTGCTGGGTTATACCAGGAACAAAATGGAAAGCAAAGGGTCATCGCTTATGTAAGTAGATCGTTGAAACCAATGAAAGGAATTATCCAGCACATAAACTAGAATTCCTGGCATTGAAGTGGGCAGTAACCAATAAGTTCCACGATTATCTTTATGGTAACAGGTTCAATGTTAAGACTGATAACAACCCATTCACTTATGTACAGACAACTGCCAAACTAGATGCGTTAGTACAACGTTGGGTGGCAGCACTAGCCCTATATAACTTTACCATTGAGTACATATCTGGAATCAAGTCCCGTGATGTTGACGCCCTATCAAGACGGCCAAGGGAATCAAATCAGACTCATCAGTTCTCAGATAACATCGAACAACATGAAAAGATATCGTCGGATCAGGTTTTTATCTTAACGACAAGTCAACAACTAATGGTTCAGCCACCACATGACAAGACAGATATTCCTAGATTCATTTGCAGTAATAAGGAATTGAGAGAAGCACAGTTTTGCGATGACGTGATTAAACAGGTAAAAGTTTTGGTAGAAACAGGGGTTCGTCCAACATATTCAAGGCTTCGAGGGGAGAGCTTAAAGGTAAGAGGTCTTATCAGGCAATGGGATAAATTGGAAATATCTGATGGTATTTATGTCGGAAAGTTAACATCCACGGTGAACAGATTAAGCAGTTTGTACTTCCAGAGAGCTTAAGAGAACAAGTAATGGAAGGTTTACATGATGATGCCGGACATCAAGGCAGAGATCGGACCCTAGAAATAGTCAGACGTCGTTTCTACTGGCCAGGTATGACAAAGGATGTCGAGGATAAAGTTAAATTTTGGGAACGGTGTATCTGTAGTAAAACACCAGAACAGCCACCAAAAACAGAACTGGTAAATATCATAAACCTCCCGACCGATGGAGCTGATCTGTCTAGATTACTGCAGGATTGAGGATTGCAAAGGAGGTCAATAATATACTTGTCATTGTAGATCATTTCACAAGATATGCACAAGCCATTCCATCTAAAGATCAGACCGCTAGAACCACTACTAGACTACTATATGATAATTTCCTCGTGCATTACGGTTTTCCAACTCATATCCACAGCGATCAAGGTCCAGACTTTGTCTGGGGTGATGAAAGAACTATGCAAGATAACAGGAATCCGCAAGTCCTTTACCACACCTTACCATCCACAGGGCAATGGAATGTGTGAAAGATTTAACCAAACTTTGATGGGCATGATTAGGACATTAGAAGAACAACAAAAAGCTGATTGGAAAAAGTATATACCTTCTTTAGTTCATGCATATAATGCAACTAAACATGAAAGTACGAGATATGCACCATATTATTTAATGTTCGGTAGACAACCAAGGCTTGCAATTGATCTGTTGTTGAGCATGGAGGAGGACCAGCCACATTCAAACAGCCATTCTGAGTTTATCAATAAATTAAAGGAGAAACTACTGTTTGCATATCGCACAGCATCGGAACATGCCATAAGAGCTGGTGAGAAACACAAAGACAATTATGACAGGGAAGTCCGATCCAGTGATGTACAGCCTGGAGACCGGGTTATAGTACAGAACGTAGGACTTAAGGGTCGACAAAAGTTAGCCGATAAATGGTCTTCTGATGTGTATGTCGTGCTGGAAAAGCCAAATCCTGATATACCAGTGTTCATCGTGCAACTAGAGGATGGTTCCGGGCCGAAACGTACATTACACCGGAACATGCTATTGCACTACGCGTTGCCATCTCACCCGAAGGAGGACAATCGGCATAGATCGAATCAAGGCATATTGAAACGAACTCATGAATCCACCCGGTCTTCGGTCAGTATGGATAGTAACGATGCCGACTGGTGGACGATGAAGGTGAACAGGACAGAACGGCGCCGCGCAGCCGTAGACCCAGGAACTCAAACAGGCGACGATGACATTGTAGTAAAAGATTCCATACAGGAGTCCTCTCGCGTTGATTCGGTTCATGAAGTCTCATCACCTGAAGTGACCGATCTGGTTGATGAGGCTCCATCAACAGACGTAACAACAGAATCGGCAGATGTATCAACGCGATCAGCATCCGAATCAGTTGTGGCTGCGCCTAGGCGATCGAACAGAACGAGGAGACCAGTCCAGAGGCTACAATATAATTATGTACATACGCCTTCTGCACCTTCGCTAACACACATTACACAGACAAAACGGTTGACTAACCAACCGGTGATCTCGAGTGTTTATCGACTGGTGTATGTCTAATTTGAATTCTCTGAATGATCTCGAATAACTTCCGTACATTGTATTTTTCTATTGGATCTAGTCTAATAGATGTTATCTATGTGTATTCTTTAGGCCTTATTAGGTATAGTATGTAGGTGTAATGTTAGATACCTGGATTTGGTCGGCTCAGCTGGAGAATCAAGGTCTCTGCACCTGACACTTTCTGTAGATAGGTATAACATCTCGATTCAATCGGCATAGCTGGGGAATCGAGGCTGGTTCAATTGATATTTCGTAAGAGCTATCCCTTGTCAATTCGGCTTAGCTGATGGACTATTCGTTTGTCTGCCTAATCTCATAAATATTTACCTGAAACACACATCAGTATTTCTCTATTGCTTTCATCCGAATACTATATAATTCTGGCAATGTGTACTATGAATACTTTCGTGCGACTTTCGTTCAATGTATGTGTAAGTGTTATGTAAATGATTGTGTTTTGACGATTACTCTTGCATAAGCATCTTATTATGTCGAGGCCGCCATTTCGCGATGGGGGGAAGCATGTCATAGGTTGGTATGACAGGCCCTAATGTGATTTGTATGTTACGGTATCTCATGTTATTCAACCGCTTATGTTTGGTTTTGCGCGCAACTGACTGTGTCGAGTTCTTGTTATCAGAAACACATGTAAAGCGGAAAGGGCCCACCCCAGTGTTGTTATTATAATTAGTGTCAAAAGGTCACGTAATATAACCGAGAGCGGACGTGGGAAACTGTGCATTTGGCCGTTTCCTGTTGTCAGGCACGTCGATGTGATACTTATATTGCACATCTTTAGACGTTACAGGTATGTGTTATTTAGTTATGCCTAATTTGCTTATGCCTGAGTAAAACTTCATATATCTCTGATACATGTTATTGGTGGAAATATAGACTACCCTCTGTCTGAACTACTTATATTCATTTAATGTCTCTGTACGTCGTTATGGTCATTCCTTACAGTATGTAAACGGTAAGGACAATGTAGTAAATTGATACTGAATAACGATGTTGTGTCATATTCAGAACCAGAGAGATCATTGTTTCCTATATATTCCTATGTATTTAATGTAAGGGTATGACTAGTCAGCATGTTATGGGGAAGATTTATAAATGACATTATATTGCATGAAATTGTATTATAGACCCAACCGTTATATGTACCATATATTGTAATTTATCATGTCTATGCATTTGGCCGTTTCCTGTTGTCACGCACGTCGATGTGATACTTATATTGCACATCTTTATACGTTACAGAATAAATCACATTGGTCAACCACTCTGGTGTTCCATATTCTGCCGCCCAAACCCTTCAGTCCAGCTGGTGCCACCATTGTTCTGGCGATCGTGCGCACCCCGTGACACATACACACACACACACACACATATATATTAGATATCTATGCAATAATAAATATGTGAAATATACTTGAAATCCTGCTTGTTAACACGCTAGAACAGACACTATTTAATTATGTCAAAAATTAATCAAGGAAAAAAGTTACTAATTATTCATAACAGATAATATCCGTCCAGCACGAAACTGAATATTGTCAATTTCAAGATTGTCATAAATGGATTCAAAAGCAATTAATTCAAGTTATAAATAAATATTACAGGCTTTTATACGCTTTCTTGAGTTAACGAACACAAAAGGTGCCTTATCATTAATTTGACAGTAGGGAAAACCCCGGCGGACAGGGTCGATTGAAGCCATTAGGAGGTAATAGAGCAAGCAGGAGCAAACACAAGGATTTCATTAATTATTAGAGAAGTCAGGCGCATCTTGTAACCTGGTGAAAAGCTTGTTCACAACCACTGTAGCGGTTACTTGGAGCAAAGTGACACTAGAATTTTACCCTGACCAATCAAACCATTGGGATTTAATCGGGCAAGCAAGGACAAATAAAAGGAGATTGTCAATTAGAAGAGACAGAACTGGTTTTCTATGATCCTACTGGGAGCAGTTCGCATGTAGAGAGACAGTTCATACACTCGATATAGGCAGTGTTCAATAAAGTTTACCAGGGCGACAGTGGAACACTTAATTGACGTGGTTTCTGTTTAGACTATTTTATGCTCAGTGATGGTTCTGCGGTGTTCACACATTGAAAGACACAATGCGAAAAATTATTCCCGTTTCTGACAAGCTTTGCAAAAGAACAGCTCCCGATGGGTCCATGTCACTAATGAACGTGTATCAATGATGCTCTGCTAAAGACAGGCAAATAGTCACCCTTACCTAACGGGTTCAAATTACAGCATGAGGTGAACTGAGGGCTTGCTCAGCACCATGAGGACATATTAAACTTCTCCATGGCCACTGGAGCTGACCTTGGGCAGCTACCAGTGCATGATCGCTGGCTGGTTTATGGCCACTCCAAGTGACCTAGACCTAACTACCAGTCCGGGGTCCTTGGCTGGATGCGTGAATGATTGGGGTTTCCACGCTAGACCCAGTTGTGTCTCTGCAGGATGTACAGAGCCCCATACTCTGCCTTTATCCTAGCGGAGGAGCGCATGCAACGGGCAGCGCTGTCATTGTTGCGACCCGTGTGTTGGGTGTCTGTCCCAGTAAGCCGGTTGTTTCAGCCAGCGGTGTGCATGTGTTAAATCATCACTGTTTATCTCCTGGCCCACCCAGCTAAAAATGTAACACATCCCCCCCCCCCGGCAGGCTGAAACAATCGCGTGTGTCACCATTCCCGGTGGTCGGCTCAGCAGGACAGGTACCCAACGCACAGGGTAACAACAAGAGCTGTGCAGGATTTTGTGTGCACTCTGTCCGCTAGACCAATTCTTCAGAATCACAACTGGGTCTATAACCACGTTTGCTATGAAAAAAAATAAACATGTAGTCCACAGAAAAATTTTTTTAACGTCCATTTTCATGGCAATTTAAACTAATGAATATTGTCTCACAATGAATGTGAAGAAATGTTAGTTGTTATAATTATCTTTTTCACGAATATGACATTATTTACGATTTTTAAATGTATTTAATCTATTCACAATCGCTTTCATAAGCTACATATAAGCAGTCAGGATGCAGAGGGCACGTGTTTTTTTTTTTATTATCAATTTTTTTTTATTTTTTTATACTCCTCGGAATATACTGGACATTTCATCAAATGAAAGTACTAATTTCCTATGCATATGACGTATCAAAGCTAACGTTTGAAACTTAATTTTTAAAATTCAGAGTTAAAACAACGTCAGTACAGGATGCATGTCTAAATATTTTATAAGGAGATATATTTCATATTAGAAGATATTGAATTACCTACCAAGGCCTGTGATATTGGTTTTACAATTACATCTGCCAAGTATTTAATATTGAATATTGAAATGGACCTTCATTAGCACATTCAATGGAAATACATGTGTTTAAACCAATGGTCATTCAGTGAGTATGGATATAAAGCTTTAAAATGGAATATACACATGTTGTTATCCAGTATTTAAAAGCTACGGAAATGAGGGATAACAGCTTTCGCAACTTCGATTCCCAATCAGATCTGATACAAATAATTAGTTTGAAGTAATTATTAAGATAATGAACGTGATTGCAAACATTTCTTTTTTAACAACGAATATGCAGTACGTACTGCAAGAATAGTGCACGTTCATGAGACCCACGCAGTTGCAGCTGCTGTTTAATAATTATAACACTAAAGACCATTACAATGGAGAATGCAGCAGTTAATTAAGGCTCTAGATAATCCTACTGGAATGCAGCAGGATGGCTCCTGGTCGAATCTGTATAGACCATCCTTGTGAATCCTGGCTTATCCAGGGGCGGATCCAGGATTTAGGAAAAGGGGGGGTCCAACCCAGGAGGACTAATGAAAATCCTAAAAAATAATGTCTAAAACCCCTTAAAAAAGGTTGCTTCGGGTGAAAAAGGGGGGGTCCGGACCCCTTGGACCCCCCCCCCCCCCTCTTCTGTTATCCCAGTGACCACGCGTATATACTAGTGTAATAATCAAAGAACGGGGTTGCTCCTATTTTATATATGAGTTGAAGAAACCGTATTGAAAGTAATTGTATTAGTTTTGAAAAAAGACACATTTACTTGTACTGACTGAAATAAATCCCTATACTTGAACTTACTCGGCGACGGTGATAAGTACACGTACTCAAGTACCCATTGACCTACCCTTACTATGCTTTGAAAAAGCTTTGATACTGGAGTCCAAGAAATAAGACATTGATCCCCCAGATTTCTTCCTCACAGACTGAGCTAAATCAGCCTTGTACGGCGCGGAGACAGTACTCAACAAAACAATAAGGACTGAACCAATTCAGACTAAGAAAGCATGTGATAATGAGCTGAAGTATAATTGTGAAGAGGGAGACCCCGCGAGGCGTGAAGAGAACATTATACTTTCAATAGTTAACTGTGTTTGTTGACGTCATAGTCAGATATTATTAAATTAACCTTCCCTTGTAGGGAGGGAAGGGTTATTGACGTTAATGGGACGGCTTGTATCGATATTCGGGTCTAGATTTGTATTTTCTTTCATAGGGGGGGGGGGGGGGCTTACTTAGGTCCCCGAAGTGCAAAACCATCTGTAAGATTTCTGTTCGCATCCCTTTTTTCTGATCCCCGCTAAATCTCTTTGTACAATCCCCAATCCAACTTTTTGAAGGTCGTGATCTAGCTATTTAGCCTATTCTCTTCATATGTTCATTGTCTCCGACATATTTCCATGCAGATTGCTTCTGTGAACAGATTGTTTATCTTCCATATTTTGTGAATTTGAAGGGCACGGTCGATCAGCTCCAAGGAATCTGTAATCCTGCATTAATGAAGTTTAACTGTTGCAGTCAGTTCCAGGGCGATTACGCACCTCTCGCACTAATCAATGGTCGGTTGAATACAGGTCTTTGTTTTCATCGTAGAGAGTGTTTTATTAAAAGAAACCCCTTTCCCGCAATACATCCATTGCTATACCACTCCATTGGTACATGGAACTTGAATGCTACAGATAAAGAAAAATATCCATCGCAACATGTCAGTACATTACATAATTACGAAGGACTATAAATATTTATTGGGTTTAGTGTGATGATGTTATTAACCAGCTCACTACTGTGTTTGTCTATACACAACATATGCGAACTCTGTGATGAGAGATTGGTCTTGAGGAAGGTTCGCCTACACTTTAGCCCAGGTCCTTTCTTCAGATGAGTTTGCAGAATAATCGTAACAGCTGAAGATGGTCTCTGTCTGTCATATTTTTCGCTGATAATGTTGTTACTCGGTGGAAGCGCAAGTAAAATAAAGCGATACATTCTTATCCCAGCAGTAACTTGCGTGATCCATCTTGCAGCGTATTTTCTGTGTGTACAATACAACCTATGGTATATTCGCACTGACCAAATTGGTATTAGCACTCTTAACTTGTTCTCACGCGTTATGGGGGTACCCTATTTACATATAGCCTGGGGCACAACTAACTAACTCGGGAGACAAAAATCAGGAAATTAAGGAATGGGCAAACGTTTAATCACTCTGACGTCACTCTGACGTCACAAGCAAAGTTTCGCGGAGGGAGTACAGGGTAACCTGCATAATGACATCCATGGGACTGGCCAAAAGTGGTCTTAATTCACAGGTGGTCTTAATAGGCAGGGGGTGTTCAGACATGTTCCACTGTACTTGCATTTACGACAAGGTTCCAGCAAATTGCAATGAAAAAATAATAAAAATTACTTATTTTTCACAGAATAATGAATAAAGTACGATCACTTAAACATCTGAAGGCTAAAATATATTATACAGATATAATCTTGCAAGTTACACAGATCACTACGAAATATATTCATATAAAAGAAAAAAAGATCATTTAAAATATTTTTATCATGTAATTATTCTTTATCAGACAAATGAACACATGGATCCTAAATTCCTGACTATCCATAAAAATCAAAAGTTATGCCAATAATGTCTATGGTATGTACCGTTTCTTCAGTATTGGAATAATATCTTGTTTCATTTCACATACATGTTGTTTACAAGAAGGTCTCTAGGATATGATATGACAAACAAAAATATGGAATCAGAACGCTTCAGTTCGTGATCTATCTCCTGATAATTGAAGATTCACAACTGTTTTAGTACTGTGCATTCACTTTTCTCAGCAGAATAAGCCGTTATTTTTTTTTACAATTTTTATTCTCGTTTTAAATGATTTTGAAGCAATTTTGGATTAAATTAACGGAATGTTATCGCTTCAGAAACCAACTACTGAAAATCTTTGCCTTAGAAAATCTAAGGTGGAGGGTATGAAACCTCCCTGTGCCCCCTTGGACCGGCAGATTGTTAGATCACAATAAACTTAAGTTCTGGTTTTAATCCACAAAACCAGATATAATTAATTATTTCATGCGTTTTATGTTTCAAAATGTCATGAAAATGTGAAAATCATATCATATTATCGTTAATTTTTATCTTTTAAATAAATTCAATTTTGAAATCCTGCATATCTATCTAATACTTATAAAAGGAATTCGGTTCATGTTTGTTCGCAGTGTTCTCTAAAACCGCGTTGTGTACAATATTGTGCCATACATCATTTTAAAGGTTATTATCCCCGCAGTGACATAGGCGATATGAAAATAAATAACTTTTAATATACATATAATTTTGAAGGATTTTTCCGCATTTTTACCGAGCACAGCCGAACTGCCTTCGGCAATCACCGGAATGCGTGCATCGTGGTCACTTAACCTCTAACACTAAGGACTATTGTTCATATGAATAACGCTTGCTTTCAGTGAGGGATTTGACCCACGTGCGTGGTCAGTAAAAGAGAAAAACACAGGTTTCTGGAAAGGAGAGTTCAACCCAGGAGGATTAATGACAAAACCCAATTTCAGGAACAGGGCTGGGGTGGTGTCGGGGGTTTCAGGCCTCAAAATTTGTCTGATACGATGAAAAAAGGTTGTGGTGGCTGAAAATGGGATACGGACCTACTGCATGGAGTCCCGCTGGGTCCGCTTCTGCTACTTACGATGTATGCATATTTCTGTTTCCTTCTTCAGGAACAGTTTCCTTGCAACGTACATTTAATTAATTTTTAATGTGTTCCTCACATCAACCTATCCTTTATACGTCCAACGGGAGAAACCAGTCAAATATCAACGAAACACAGTATGCCTCCGCGTCTCATTCCCGGTCGCAAAGTAAACAATGACTGACCAGGTCTTTAAAGTAAACATACCGGGATAATTTTTTCCGCGAGCACAGCGCCACAAAATAACATTAAAAATTATTTGTACATATCGTATCAAGAGAGTATCTAACTAAAAATCTATATTTTCCTTTAACTTTTATAATAAAAAATGAACCAACATTCAATATCTCAGTAAATATATCTCCGAAACCGCGGTAAAAAGCCCGGTATACCGGGTTTATAAGCTAGTCATTGATATTTGAGGAATCTTGTAACACTGACACATGTTTGTTAATAGCTCATATTTTTATAAATACCGATTGAAATGCAGTGTATTTTATGGCAAATAATAACTTACTTTACCTCCCTGGTTTAAAACCCCCCGGGGGGGGGGGGGGATTTTCCCCTTGTCGCTCACCAGGTTTCGCCAATTGTTAGCCTTGATCTTCGGTCGTGTTTTGGTGGTTTAGAGGAGGCTTAATGTCCTTTATATACAGTTTACTTATAATCAAACTGATTCTATGTATAACAATCATGCTGATTTTATGCTGCTTTAACTTCTCAATACCTCTTTTTACCTCATTTACAGAGCACTTCAAAATCACAATGCACGCACTGTTGGCAAAATAACACGGCCACAGACTAAACACAGTAAGGCAAAAACTGTAGTGTTGAAAGCCGGGATGATCCCTTTTATATAATCGCATCTCATCTCTTACAAAAACAGTAAGCGCTGTGTATAATGTAAAAGTGATGACGGCGAGTCACTTGGTCATCTGTTACGTCTGGAAACCAAGCCGTTCAAAGCCATTATCGTAATTAAGCTGGAATGAAAAATTCCCTGAACCGACAGAAAAAGGTGTCTTAAAGATAGATGCTGATAAATGACTTCATGTTTGTTAACTTAACTGGAATTTTGACGATTTATGTGACAGCGCTTTTCAGGAGGGAGGTGGTACATAGGGTTTACGGTATAAAAATATGTTGCCTCGATGGTATTCACTTACAAGATAATGGTTTTAATTTTGAATAATGTGATAGGTAATAATATTAATAAGCAGAAAGTTAGAGTATCCTTTTTATAAAAAAGCAATGTACATTTCCTGAATACATACTCTAATTCAAGATTTCTAATTTTATTTACGCTACCACTGATAACATACATAAATGTAGAAATAAATAGGCTATATTTAATCAAGGAAAACTAATAATTTACATTGTTATTATTAAAATAATTATATAATTATCCGAAAAATATTGAAATTCACTGGTTTCCTGTCCCGTTTCACTTTTTCCCCTGAAGGTCATTTTGAAGCCATTGATTGATGTATTGTAATAGGCCATTTATCAGGTGGTTTACAATATACAGGTGATCTTCTATGTACAGGTGGTCTACAATATACAAGTGATCTTCTATGTACAGGAGGTCTACAATATACAGGTGACCATCTATGTACAGGTGGTCTACAATATACAGGTGATCTTTTATGTACAGGTGGTCTACAATATACAGGTGATCTTTTATGTACAGGTGGTCTACAATATACAGGTGATCTTCTATGTACAGGTGGTCTACAATATACAGGTGGTCTGCGATATACAGGTGGTATTCTATGTACAGGTAGTCTACAATATACAGGGACGTGGTCTTTTATGTACAGGAGGTCTACAATATACAGGTGATCTTCTATATACAGGTGGTCTACAATATACAGGTGATCTTCTATGTACATGTGGTCTACAATATACAGGTGATCTTCTATGTACAGGTGGTCTATAATATACAGGTGATCTTCTATGTACAGGTGGTCTACAATATACAGGTGATCTTCTATGTACAGGTGGTCTATAATATACAGGTGATCTTCTATGTACAGGTGGTCTACAATATACAGGTGATCTTCTATGTACAGGTGGTCTACAATATACAGGTGATCTTCTATATACAGGTGGTCTACAATATACAGGTGATCTTCTATGTACATGTGGTCTACAATATACAGGTGATCTTCTATGTACAGGTGGTCTATAATATACAGGTGATCTTCTATGTACATGTGGTCTACAATATACAGGTGATCTTCTATGTACATGTGGTCTACAATATACAGGTGGTCTTTTATGTACAGGTGGTCTACAATATACAGGTGATCTTCTTTGTACATGTGGTCTACAATATACAGGTGATCTACTATATACAGGTGGTCTACGATATACAGGTGATCTTCTATGTACAGGTGGTCTACAATATACAGGTGGTCTTTTATGTACAGGTGGTCTACAATATACAGGTGATCTACTATATACAGGTGGTCTACGATATACAGGTGATCTTCTATGTACAGATGGTCTACAATATACAGGTGATCTTCTATGTATAGGTGGTCTACAATATACAGGTGATCTTCTATGTACAGGTGGTCTACAATATACAGGTGACCATCTATGTACAGGTGGTCTACAATATACAGGTGGTCTTTTATGTACAGGTGGTCTACAATATACAGGTGGTCTACAATATACAGGTGGTTTTTTATGTACAGGTGGTCTACAATATACAGGTGATCTTCTATGTACAGTTGGTCTACAATATACAGGTGGTCTACAATATACAGGTGGTCTTTTATGTACAGGTGGTCTACAATATACAGGTGGTCTACAATATACAGGTGGTTTTTTATGTACAGGTGGTCTACAATATACAGGTGATCTTCTATATACAGGTGGTCTACGATATACAGGTGATCCTCTATGTACAGGTGGTCTATAATATACAGGTGATCTTCTATGTACAGGTGGTCTACAATATACAGGTGATCTTCTATGTACATGTGGTCTACAATATACAGGTGATCTTCTATGTACAGGTGGTCTATAATATACAGGTGATCTTCTATGTACAGGTAGTCTACAATATACAGGTGGTCTACAATATATTCAGTGGTACATTTATTACTGTGTACATCTTATATCTTGCCACTATCATGCATATTTTGCATGTATTTTATACATTAGGCATAGTACCTTACCGAATTACTAGTATACACTATGCCATAAAAATAAACGAAATAAAACCGTATATTATAACTGTGGGGAGCGAAAATACATTAGAAAGACTTGTTTTATTTACCTTGGTTGTTCTTTTTACATTTTTTATTCATATTTCATCAACAACGCACCATGGACTCCTGATCGGTTGAGGTCTATATCTGGACCAACATTTTTCAAAAGATTAAGTTATTGATTTAAAATATCACAAACAAATTCTGTGTATATTGTGTTATCTTAAATATGTGGTTGAAGTGCATTACAGGAGCATTAGGAGCATTTCGACGCATATATTAACGAATTTTGCAGTTATGAATATTTTATAATTTTTAAATTAAAAAAAATGACCGTAAAATTCATAATAATTATTGACCAAGATATTATTCCCTTGGAACGATATTCTCAACCGCAGAATTATGATCTTAATTTACGTCAGAATTAAAACATGAAGTACCAAATAATTTGCTTCCAGGAAAATGTAATCATCAATTAGCCATATTTTAATCACCATTTACATTAATTGCATCATTATCACTTCCATTTGGAGGGGTTCAGTGGCCAGAAATTGAAAAGGAAAATCCACATTGGAAGATGGAATTTTCTTTGCGGTATGAAAAGTGTGAATTTGCATCTCATTACCCACAGTTTAATTATTACGTCACGCTTAGCTGAAAGAAAAGCTACAAAGGGCGGGCGAAGAGAGCAGTCCAACCCTAGACTCCGGATTATCTCCGGAAAACTTTCAGTCGTCAGAAAACAACAGTACACAGAACACGCACCTAATTTTGTAAAGGTCAAAGTGTACCAAGTGTTGAGAATTCGAGCTTCCGCCATCCATCCACGATGAGTTTTTTCCTTCAGATCTCATTAATAGTATCCCGTACTAAAATTACCAGCTCATAAAACGTTAAGCCGTGCAATTACTGCCGTAAGCTGGTAGGAAATTACCCCTAGCGATTGTTGCACTCTTCTCTCATCCGCTTCCCGCTAATTTCACAAAACAATCTCAATACATCTCGGCATGAGGCAATTTATTCCCCGCGCGTGTATCGAAATATAGCCTCACTGACAGAAGTTAATGGCGCATGGGGTTTATTTTGCAACTTGCATTATTAATTACCGCTCCAATGGCAATGTTTACACAAATAAAAGAAACAGCTGGCATTGATTGATAGGCGGGGAGGATGAGTGAACAGTCAAGTTGTTTGTTGCTTATGTTCAGATGTGTCGAAAAGGACCATGACACCAGTTTGGTCATAGCTGGAAAAAATCATGGCAGCTAAAATAGCTTAAATTGAATTGGACAAGTGATGGCAGAAATGTAAGTGTGAAAGTATGTTATTGCCAAATGTAAAATTAATATTGATTTTATTTTTTATATAAAGTTTATTAGTTTATTAAGTAAGACCTGCTGATGGTACGGTACAAAGGTATGCAATTTCATTCTTTGTTTTTATAAAGAGCTCAGAAATTCTTGCAGTCAAAATTAAACATTTGCCCAAGTATTAAAGGAGAGTAAGGTTGGAATTTACTACGTGATAGACAGGTGACAGAAGATGTTGCATCATGATGAACTTCAGTGAATTGTTTTTAGGGGATAAATTTATTGTTTTTAAATTAAAGATATTTATAATGGACACGTTTAGTCAATTTTTATTACTGTTATTTTTTTGTGAAGCAAAAAAGAGAGCAGCCTTTTCATACTGTATAATATTCGGAACCTTATCAAAACAGATACCTGTAATTTTTTATTTTGATTTGTCCAGCAAAAAATTCGACCAATGGGCAAAATTATATTAACCAAAAATAACCATTTTTAAAATTATGAAATAATATTAGAAAAGTGAATGTGTATAAATAGACAGTTAACAAATATCATATGTTCTTATTTTTGATAAATCATAAACCAAACCCATAGGAATAGTTTATAAATAATACGAAACCAAAATGAAATAGTGCAGTGCCTGCTCCAGCACTCGCTGGTCATATTATGCAGCATTTGCCCTGCTTTTAAAACTTAACTACATTCTGTGAAATGGCTCCTTTTTAACGATTTTTCCAAAGAGATCAGTGAAGGATTTCCTGGATTATCTAAAAGCTAATGGATTGTCACTTTAGTTGAAAAATGCTGCTAGAGCTAGATGCTTTCTGAGAATGCCTACGGTGCCTTAAGCTAATTACAACAGCTTGTCTAAAGCATCTTAAATCCTCTTAAATGTAACAATATTAACTATTTTTTGTTACACGTGCCAATGAAGTTAATTTATACCAGATAATTCTCCTGTAACCCGCACTAGATACCACCATACCAGAGACTTAGTTACATTAAAATATTTGCTGTTTTTTTTAACAGATAATCTGCAAGTGGTCTGCACCGAACCACTGTTGATTAACCTTGATAATTTTTTGATAATTGTCAATCGGTAGGAAAAGCATGTTAGTCTTTAATAAATGTCTAATGAGCAATAAATGGTAATATTATATTTCTATTTCACAGTGACTAGGTACAACAATTTAATATAACTTATTCATGTGGCCTATTTTTTTATTTTAATTCTTAATTATGCTTTATCCTATTATTTAAATCTTTTGATTGTATGCAGCATTCTGTACTGTATGACCCATTAAGCTATAGAGTAAACAGCTGTGGACTCGATTATCTAGATCATTATATCTGAAGACATACGTATATTCTAATATGATATCATGTTGCCAAATAATTCCCTTATTGATAATAATAGAAAATTTAAAAATATTTGGATATTATCCACCTTATAAACATTTCCGTCACCTTATTCATATTCAGTAGCACGTGGACAGTACCACAGTATGATCCATGCCTCCTGAGATTTAAGTTTGGAATTTAAATAAAGCTTATGCACTGTTCATATGGGAGGCATCCGTAACTGTCATCGTATCCCACTGGTAGCATTTAATCCTAATTATTCCTGGAAAATTATGTAAAACTGCAACTCTATGTGAACACACTGCTGTTGTTCACAGTTTTTGGTCTCAAGGCACTGTCTGTACTACTAGCAGACCGAAGTTTAGTTTACAGGGAGTTCTGGATATCATCTAGTGCTCTGCATGGTTTATATAAATTTCACGTATTTATATATGAATACGTGTATGACACATTCTTTTTTATATATCTCAACCTTAAGTATTGTCCTTAATGTCAGTTATTCCATGAAAATATCTTTCAGATTAACATGGAACCGTGACACCAGGGGCGTCGATTTATATTCAAGAGACGACTTTTTATATAAACCTTCGAATAATGAAATATCACATTTTTCAGTTTATATATGAGGTCATTCATATTAAATTTCCATTTACTGCCGATTTGTCAAGCCGAAAGGCAGAAATGGAAGCAAAGACTAACATTTTAAATATTATTATATATTTTATTTTTAATATAAAAATCTTATTTTCTGAATAGCTGGAGGATGATTGAATGGATCATCCCCAGATGATCGAAAGTGAGGTATATATACCGACCCCCACTTCTTATCGATGCCGCTGCGTGACACAATAGCCTTTAAACACCATATTAATTAATCACAGTGGCCTTGTAGAAATATTGGTGATAATATGACATAATTATCCCAGGATTCAATGAGAATTTCAGGAAAGTTGCGTCTCTAGGCACTGGAATTTCGCATGTTGATCCTTCGTAATGGGCCCTTCTTCTAACACACTATTACAAGAACATTATAATATTCAATTTAATTTATGGTTACCTATTCTGTTCCTTTAACTTTTCTATAAAACTTCCCATAAACTGCTTCACTGACGATGTTCCGATGTCCGAGATGAAAGGTTCGCATAAAATGTTATTTGTTTAATCAACGCGGTTCCCGTTATAGTCTTACAGAAATTATTTATGACACATGCTCCGTACAAGGTTGAGCTTTAAAACTGGTCAGGTTTTTACGTGTCATTCAATGTTTGCTTTTGATTAAAAGCGGTTCGTTTTTTACTTGCCTATTGATTTGTCACGCCGTTGAGTTATTTATGATGTCATCGCGAATCAGTTGTTTGCTTTCCGCGGCCTTTTGTGAAATCCGCCGAGCACATTGAAGAGCTATGAGGATTGGTCGCCCGTGTGTACATAGTGACGTCAGTCTACCTTTCCAAGCATGGTGAAGACTTGACAAGACTTTCTTTTGTCCACGCTATACCTAGGGATATAAGTATATATCTTTCAAATGTGCATTGATGATCTGTTGGAGAAGTCCATTTATCTTCAGGGGTGGGGGATGACTCACAGGGGTAAGTTGGACAAACGTTTTGGTGACCTATACGAATATTGTTCCATATTATCCATATTATCTCATTATTCCATTATCTCAATTTCCAGTATATAAATCTTCCTCTCTGAAAAGCATGGGGATTTTTACATTTATAAAGAACCCCACCCCTGCATGATACAAACTTGCCCCCCAGCCCTCTTTGTCGCGTCTGCGATGGAGATCAAATATATATATATATATATATATATATATATATATATATATATATATATATATATATATATATATATATATTTATATATATTTATATATATTCCTTGTATGGCATATATACCATGCATATAAAAAATTATCCTCTTCTTTTTCCGGCTATCTGCGGTCGAGATTCGGCATTTTTGTGCTCGTCCCCAAATTAATATCCACATTCGCAGCCAATCAACGAACCACAGGTCCACTGATTCTATGTGTTGGGGCACAAAATGTTAGAAAATGTTGATCTCAATATTCAGTAACAAGAAAATACTGAAAACACCTGCGCTTGTAAACAAATAAATCTTATCTGTTTTATGCATGTCCTACATCATGGACTAAAAGCGGTTTCCCTAAGACTGTTGTATGATTTATACATCACTCTTTTTAGTGAAGTGTATGTTGAATATGTAGCTACGAAAGCTATAAAGGAATAGAGATGAATAAGAGGATTATGAGCATTCTCCTGATTAGAAAACAAAAACATTATAGAAAAATACAAAAATTGCAATCACAATGTAGGGGCTTATCCGGGAGATTTCAGTAAAATAATGGTTATTTCTTATTAAAAAAATACATGTATTACAATAAAGTGAAATTTGTATACTCGGAATTGTTACAATTTTTACGCTGAAATTTGTAAAAATAAAGGACTAAAAACAATAAATGCAATTATGATTACCATGAAAAGTGTAGTAATTTGCTGCACTATAAACCAAACTTTGTCCAGAAATTGTATAGGTCAGTGTCTGCTATTATTGATTTGACGACACAGACCTGTTTTAGACCTTGCAGGGCCAGCAGGAGATCAGTTACACCTTGAATCTGACAACATTTAATGAACAATTACCCACAGGGATTTAATATTCAGACAGCTACCAATAGATGGGGGAATTTACGACAGTTCCATGTAATATTTATCTGTGCTGCGCGTACGATTATGAAATAATTTAGATTGATTCCCTTGAGCTATTGAAATTATACTTCCTTCTGAAAAATGTGTCGTTAGGGTATCTATGAACACAACCCATAAACTAAACAATATCTTACTGTTACTGTTAGAATCAGCTATTTTCAATACAAAGAAACTTGGGACACGAATATTAAAAAGGAGCGTAATCTTGAAAAAAAATATATAACGAAATCCAATTTCAAGTGTTAATATAAATGTCTCTCTTTTCGGAGGTATTCAAGTCACCACGGAAGATTAATTTATTCTTAACAACTTTCTTAACGCATGTTAGCGCTATGAATTCGAATAAATTATTTGTGGAGCTTTTTATTTTTACTGCGTGGGATTTGATTTCGGTTGTAACCAGTTTCTATGAAAACAAGAACCAGGGTACATTCCATAAATTACTGATGATTAAAACTACCACCAATAACATTAAAAATATTTAAAAAAAACACAGTCATGTCAAATCAGCGGCTTATATGGAGAGGTAGAGTTCTGCAGATGTACATATTATTTAATTAAGCGATCATAAAAAATGGAAGCGGTGACCTCGAAAAAAAAATCATAAAACTAATGCTTGTTATGCAATTGTGTCATTATTGAAAACACGATTCTGTTTCTAGCGTCCAGCATTTAAGAATACGCTCATGAAACTAAAAACCGCAAGAAAAGCCTTTTTATGAAAAAAAGATTAAGCCCATGAAATTTTCATTTTACAGTAAATCTGCCAAATACAATGGCAAAAAAAGGTACTTCCCGGCATGGCAGGGACTTAAATGTATCAAATCTGATAACTTTGTATAAACCAACTTGCAGCAGTTTTAATATGACTCACTATTGTTCAGTCATACACAAGCAAATATTCACCGACAATAAAGTTTTTAAAGCCAGCACGGAGTATATAATATATCCAGTGCAACAGAAAGCGTTTAAAGCAATCTTAAAATAAATCAAAGGAAAGAAAAACATGTAATACAAATATGTTGGGTGAATCACTTGAATTACAGATTGCTAGTATATTAATTAATGTATCTCGTGTTTTATTTCAAATTGAAATATTAAATTATGTGCAAGTAGAAATATTCCAGGCATTCGTTTGTCGTAATGTAGAAACATTATCTTTTAACTTCATAACATCTAGGTGTGACCTATATATCGGGTTGAGGCCACAGGTTCCCGATATGGTTCTATTATCACGACTTTATATTGTTTTTCTATGTGTATTTGAAAAAGAATGACAAAAGGAACGTACATGATAATATAATATATACATATATATGTATATATGTATGTATTTATGTACGCACTCTCCAACTGTGTTCAGTTAAAAGTGATTAAACAATTATAACCTCCGCCTATTAAGGCGGGTGTGTTTTCACCCGTGTTGAGATTTTTCATTATCAGTTTGCTACTTGTCCTTGTCCCTTGACCGGATTGAGCGAGAATTCCGAACCGATTTCCAAAAGCGCGAATGGTTTGGATATGTTCCAGGGGAAGAGTCCAATGTTGTGGATCAGATTATAAGGTATGATCCATTTTGGGTGAGGCTACGCTATACTTAGATGCATACTTATTAGTAAGGGGAGGCAAGGGTGATGAGTTCTATATCCATATTTTGTATTATTTTTGGTTGGACCTACTGAGGTCAACCCAGTCGAAAACCAGCGATTTTTAATTTTTTTCTTTCTCCTTTCATTTTTTATTAGCACAAGATATAGAATATGACTGATTTTCTAAAGCCGGACTTTGTGCACAATATTACCTACCACCTGATGTTTAATTTAACACTCCCTAGGCGATAACCATTATCGCTCGAATATCCGAATGGTTTGGGGGACAAATTTGTTCGGACGAGTGAGGTAAGGTAAATGAGAGGTCAGAAATGTTTCCATAATGTATACTGGTAGTATGTTGATATACGTTGGGCATTTCATTTTCAAAGTTCCATTAATATGCTGATCCTGGCACACAGTAACGTTATCTCATCAGATTAGTTTTAATTATCGTTAATCCTTTTTTTCTTTCAAAAGCAACGAAGCAATTAATAGAGATTTATTTCGGTTTCTTACTTAATATTTCGGAAAAATGAATTTTCGGTAAAAAGAGATATGGAAATTCGAAGTCCTACTGTATAATGTATTTAGTATTATTATAATAATAAGGTTTATATATTTAAGAATAAAGTCTTTATAAACATTAGAGAGTTGTCCTTGCATTCCTTTCCTTATTATAAGAAACTAAAAGCGAAGTATCAGTAACTTTATTTTAATTTTCGTATATAAATACACATCTTTGCGATTTATGTCTGACTAAATTAATGTTTGTAACGTTTAAATTCCATAGGAAGTAATTCTATTAGTAGTAAATTTCACAGCACGGTTTGGACGCCCTTATCACCTGAATACCCAATGTTTCAATTATTCAAATAATTGAAGTGAATTTACAAGTCTGGGACCGATGTGTTATAAGGTTTTGATAGCATTCATGTCAAAGGAAGCCTTACTTCGGTTTCATCCTTGATATCTGATACACTTCCCATCAAGAGCCTTGCTTTTAAAACGATGCTTTCATTTCAGATCGTTTGTTATATTCTACAATTCCCCGGTAATCTCGAATTACTTTAGGAAAGGTTCATGTTAACAATTTGTTAATGCTGCTTTTGAGAGCTGTTATTGAACGCTGAAATAAATCTCCTTCACTTAGCCATACTTTCGCAAAAAAAAGGTTCCGTTATATGATTCCTAACTTATCTTGAAAGTCGATATCTCCACAGTCCATTGTGCCTTGCTTATCCAGAGTTACAGTTTACAGTTATCTGGCTCATTGATGATACAAGTGGGGGAATGTTATGTTTTCAGTGGTGTCTGTTGATCTGCTGTACGCTTTTGGTCTAAATCATTGTAGTTTCATAAAGTGGGCGGCAAGAAACGGTGCAGTATATTGGTATATTTAAACATCTGTCTGCATAATAAAGTGGAATTACACTTCTTAATTATATCATATGCAATTGAAGTTCGTACCATTAAGATATCATCGTTGCATTTTGCTTCCTCCTTTAGACACAGTAGGAGACAAAGATAACCATGTTCTATATGTCCCTGATAAAATGAAATACATATGTTAGTTTCTATTTGAAAAACCTCACTCATAAGATATTTTCAATAAAATCTCTGTGGTGTTGAATTCTTAGTTGAGATATCCCGCTCACAAAGAAAAAGGGGAAGTAGGTGATAAAAACTGATAAACAATAGATATTGTAGATGGCACCAGCTGGTGTAAAAGTTATAGATCATCAAGAACACTATGTTTCATACCAATGCTTTCAGTCGTTCCTCTGAAATGTACACAGAAATAGCTTTCTATGAATAGCTGTGTGAAATTGAAAGGAAGGCCAAGGTGACCCATTTTTTACATTGCCCGTGATTTTGTTTGTAGACATATCTTTCCTGAAGAAACGAAGTACATATCTTTTTTAAATATATCCCGCTCATAAGGAAAAAAGGCCTACAGGTCTAATGCGAACCTGTGCAATGGAATTTCATCCGGTATAATGCTTCCATGCTGGACCATTACTCTCAAGTACATGTGTGACATGTACGATTGGCAAACTGAACATTTTGGACCAGAGTGCATGCACCGATTACACAAACGTCACTGCTGAAATACTGGCATAGGTGCACACAACACAAAAATTAATGTAAGTGACACCACCAGTCTTGTGTACGAGAAAGCCATTAAAGATGTATGGGCATAAACAATTTTAGACTTCAAACCACTCTTCGGCTATGTGCACAGATGCATGAAACAACTAGTCGAAACCGACTACGTGTATCCTCCGAAATCAGAGTAGTACAGGTGAAGTGAAAATGATTGTAGGTTGCAACACCTGAATCCAATACTACAAATCACTCCTGAGAAAAAAAAGGCATTTATTCATTCAACACAAACCGGAAAGACGAGTGGCGCCACCTGTCTGGTTTACGAGAAAACTTTCCAATATGGATAAACATGCCAAATATCAGACCAATACCTTTTCCCAACCCAAAGCACATGTACAGATGGATACAACAGGAAAACAATTGCAGATGGCGCCACCAGTCTTAAAGACAACATGGAGAAGTCCAAGATCTATTGATATACATAATTTCATGCCGATACTGAAAATCACTCTTGAGAAAAGACATTAATTGATTCTATGAAAACGGAAAGGTAAGTAGTGCCACCTGTCTGCTTTACGAGAAAGCATTCCAAAATGAATGAACATACCAAATTTCAGACCAATACCATTGCCCACTCCTGAGATATGAGCAATTTCACCCAAAGCAAATATGCGGATGGATGCCACAGGAAAACGATTGCAGATGGCACCATCAGTCTTGAGTTCAAGATGTTGGAGTCAAAGATCTATGGATATGCACAATTTCAGGCAAATAGCGCAAATCACTCCTGAGAAAAGAGGACATTAATTTATTCTAAAAAAAACGAAAAGTGAGTGGCCTCACCTGTCTGGTTTACGAGAAAACTTTTTAAGATGGATTAACATGCCAAATTTCAGACCAATACCTTGACCTACTCTTGAGATATGAGCAATTTCACCCAAAGCACATGTACGGATGGACGCCACAGGAAAACGATTGCAGATGGCACCATCATTCAGATGTACAAGATGAAGGATTCAAAGAGCTATGGATATGCACAATTTCAGGCCAACACTGCAAATCACTCATGAGAAACAGGCATTAATTTATTCTTCAAAAACCGGTAACTTGAGTGGCGCCGCCAGTCTGGTTTACGAGAAAACATTCCAAGATGGACGAACATGCCAAATTTCAGAAATTTCACATTTCTAGGTCTCTATATGAAATAACTTATAATTATACAGATTTTCATTGACTTTTTTAAAATAATAATATGAAATTACCATGAAAACACCACACCAAGCTGTTATAGTAGTCAAACTGCAGGACCTAAGCCTCTACAAATCTTGGCACTGTGCCAAAGACATAATCTTGGCCTATGGCCAACTTCCAGGCACTGGCAAATCTTGGCCATATGCCAATGGTAAACCAAGTGCTGCCATCTGTACAAAAATGTGGTCCCTCCTTGAAATTACTTTACTTAAAATATACTTGAAATAAATTTACCCAAAACAAAATGCTTTTCAGCTGACTTTTTATAAAAAAGAAATAAGGAATATATGAAAAAAAAATATTACAGATGCATACTGAATGCAATATTAAAATACTGATGGCAAATTCTTGAATTAATTTGAGAATGGATACCAATCATTTATAATCCATGGACAGCCGTCTTTATATAGCCACAAAGAGAGGGATACTCATGTTTGTTAGCTTTGCCTATTAGGACTCATTTAAATAAAAAATCTAATATTTTTGAAAGCTTTTTAAAAAACATTCTTATCAATATTAACCATAGATAACCTGAAATATAAATGTATATTGGCATGATATAATAGATGCTGATCAACTGGTGCCAGGCTAGGTTTAACTACTTCACATAGCTAACATATATGGTTAAAGGGGCCCAATCACCTATAAAGCATGTTGAGTTAACACGAAAAATAGCTTCTTCCCTTTAAAATAAATATGTACCTGCCAAAATATTGCCCTGAAACCGTTTGCTTTCTCCTGTTAACAAATGTTAAAACAATGGACCGGGCGCGATGAAAAGTGTCAACATAAACAAAGCGCGTGGGGCTGTGTACATCGCTGAGCCAAAACACGTGTCAGTCAGAAGATGCCCTGTCCGACTTTGCCCAAGAAAATGTTATACATGTTTCTGCTGGCTGAAACACAGCGTGTTGCCCCTCTTATTCGGATCTCCGGTCACGCGACCTTGTTATGGTTAACAGACTGTATTTACCAACACGCAGAGCCATAACATGGTGTTAAACAGCCGTATGCGAGGAAATGAGACCGTGTGCTGGGATGGTTTTAGCGGGAAACATTTGTATAAAGCAAAACTGAACTGATAGTCTGAAAGAATAACAAAAATTTAGCTCCTGATTATGTCCCTTTAAATGACTCTCCATAAAATCTCCATAATTCAGCCAAAATTCATTCATGTGGAACCATTAAAGACAATTATAATAAGAATTATTGTGGGGGATTATCCTTGTAAGATATATAACAAACTGGCGTCAGCGGCGTCAGTCTTAAAACGTTTTGCAGGTTTACAGCTTATATAGGAAGATACAGCAAACTAGCTAAGTTCAGCTTCCCGTAACTCAGGCAAAAAGCACTGCACCATAACATTTGAACAATAATCAACATCTTAGGATAATTAATATGTGAGATTTAAGAATTTGACCCAGTGGTTTTTGAGAAGATCTTTGAACCCACTGAGCTAAAATAGGATTTTATGGCATATGACTAGATTTAGCTTCCCATTACCCATCAAAATTCACTGCACAGAGACCATTTGAACAAACTTCAGAAAGCACTACCCTTGGGTCATTACTGTGTGATATTAAAAATTTCGGCCTTATGGTTTTCGAGATAATTTTTTGTAGCCCTCAGTATGATACAAGCACTGGTGACCCCCGTACAAAAAAAGCCCATGCAGGTGGCGCCAACAAAACCTCAATTTCAATTATGACTCAAATGACCGACATTGACATAAAATTTGGTGATGTTAACTCAAGCCGTTTCTAAGATTGAAATTTTAATATGGTTTTTTGAACAGATAACTAAGTTCAACTTCCTGCAACTCGGCCAAATATCACCGAGCTTTAACCATTCGAACAAAATTGAGGGAGATTGTTCCAGAATTCCATCTGTGAAATATCGGACAATTTGGCTGAACAATTTCGGAGAAAAAGATACCGAAAGTTTTTTTATAGCCTTTTCCCATATAAAATCTAAGAAAGTACAATTAGCCAAAATATAAGCAAAATCCAATTTTTAGATAATAAATTAATAATTTTGCATAAATTTGGGTGATGCTAGCTTCTGTCGTCTTCGAGATAGTATGGGTTAACGTACAGACGACGCCATACCATCGCAAAAGCACATAGGTTCGCTAAAAATAAATGTCGGAGGGACAGACGGACGACATGGCTTACTACAAAGGTCTATCAGTCAATATAGGTTGAGGGCTAAAATACAACATATCAAGGCACGGTAGGCGGAAGTATAATACATGAACAAAGTTCTCATTGAATTTACGGAACGGGGCGGGCAACATGCTTTCTTGGTGAAGGCTCCCGCGGGGAAAAAATAATTGGTAAAAGTGAGAAAAGTTATATTCGAATAACTATAATGCTCTTGTTCATGTTCTTTCTGTAATTCCCTTTTCTGAAGAAAGATTATAGAATACAAATTTCTCTTTGCAGTAGCTATTTGTATGGTCCGCGGTACAAAGATATATTTGCCCGTGGTGTTGTATAGACCACTATTAATAGGCCCTCTACAAGTGGTCTCATGATTATCTGGTATTTTGCAATAAAAATTGCTTTGACTGATCTGGCTCTATATGGCTCAGGTACTATTAAGCAAAGTAACACCATTGTAATTAATATATAGGGCATAAATATCAACATTTTCAGCGGCTATGATTGTTTTGTGATTTGTTTACCTACCCCTTTTTTGGCAACCAGGTGTGTGGCTAATGACGTCAGTTTCTTAGATATTGGAAGTCTACTTACAGGTTACTCTCACTTTTTTATATGTCCCATGGTGTATTTCATTAATATAAAGAGTGATCTTATGCAGACGGGATCCGCCTCAGCCAACGGATTAATAAACGGCTAGATAGTATTCTCAAAGCCATGGGTGTTCTCCTCGCAAATGGGTCATTGACTACTCATCGGTGAAAGGATCAGACTGAGCAAAGCAAATTGTTATAAGAAAACTGCTTTAATAAAACCATGTTAGCTTGAATTCTTTCTCCGTCGATATCCCCTGCGCCTAGAGTCAGACTCCCTCTCTTTTCCCTTGAGATTGTCCTTTTCAGTAAATTAGTAGACTGAACAACCTGACAAACCTGGCGAACATTTCTTTGTCAAATATAGGTGATTTATCAATTCATTACTAAATTAATGGCATCACTATTTTGGATTATAATTCCATAGACAATTTCTCCGAACACCTATATATATATATATATATATATATATATATATATATATATATATATATATATATATATATATATATATATATATATACCTATAATAAACCGCCGCAAACAGGCACGCACTCAAACGGACTTGTCTACACCAGTGCTAAAACATTAAAAAATATATGGTAAAGATTGTTCAGGACTAATTGTGGAATGGTCGGAAACATAGAGGACGGGACCGGATTCAACTCCGTTCCGATCTCGTCTCGTCTCATCTCGTGATGACTCTCGTCCTGCTTAAGCTGCTCCACATCTCTTGTTAATCTCGTGGCCAGTTTTGAAATATGTTTTCATCACTGACATTAAAATCATCTGGTTACCTTTTTTACCTCAACTGGAACGATAGTTGATATGTAAAGTGTATTGCTTTCATTTCCCGTTGATTATTTAAATCAATTTATATTCATCTTTATGTCTGTTCACAAGCAGTCATTAAGTAAAGTAAAATTATTTGCTGTCTTTTTGTTAAAAAAAAGTCTGAATAAGTGAAATTTATCCTTATTTTAAATTAATTAGATTACGCACCGGTATCACACATGATATAAACATTCTTTTCACTGGTAGATGTATAAAAAGATGTATCATTATGATCCCAATTTATTTGATATTTAAGGATATGACTTGCAGGTTCCACATATTGATATGGCCACTTTTTTCCTTGTAGAGTTATTTACCATGTGCCAGGAAATATTTGTATTTTTTGTAAGTGGTAACTCAACAGAGTTCAGCGCTTCCCCGTAAAAATGTTGGAAATATAATACACATCAATTGCCAGGTAATACATGACAGTCACGAACTGATTAATGGTCAGTAATTATTGATTTCTGAAAAAAAACTCATCATTTTTCAGGGATACATTAATTTATTTTCACTCTTTGTTATTGGCAGGTTGAACGCAGACTCAATTTGTGAATTTAATTTGGGCTGGGGCCAGCTGCTCGCTGGAAATAAATGTGCTGGGAAGGTACGGGCTTTTTTTAACCCCCCCCCCCCCCCTTCCGGAAAAAGCTCCACTGTCCGCAGAAATAGCTTTCCCTTGGAAGACTCGTGTGACCGTGTGAACAGTTCTTCTAACAGAAGATATCTGTGAAAACTGATCTGGCTCTATACAAAATGCTTTTTGAACTACCAAGCAAGGTTTTCCTTCCTAGGTTAGATTAAACTTAGTGCAGGTATCGATTTAATTAAACATAGGCGGACACGGAATATAGATCGTAGCAAGCCATTTGGAAAATTTAATATAAACTTATTTATTTTACATGGATTGTACAAATAGTTATCATATAACTAATCGCGGCACTCTCCATGTTTCAGGTGGTGGCGTTCCGTAATCTGTAATGGTGGAAAAAACCGGTGAACCCGGAGAAAACCACCGGCCATGGACGGGCAACTACAACCACGCCCGGGATCGAAGCCGGGTCGCCAACGAAGGGCGCCGAACATTTTACCCTCTACTGTCCAGTTTAAGTAAAACTTTTTATTTTCAGGCGTATAAATATAAATATGTAGCATGAAATTTTAAGGCATATAAATATAAATATAAAAAATGAAATTAATATTCAATTTTTATCCCCGAGTACATTAATGTATATATTTTACTGATTCCCCGATCTCCGAATAAACACCTTCATATTTAAGATCGACTGAAGTATTCATAAAAGAAAGTAAATTGTAAATTGAAATATAAACGATAATGAAATAAGATCTGATTATTGTCAGGTAGGGAGGAGAAAGGCGATAGATTATCTTTATTTTTCAGTCATGTGTTGTCTGGAACTCTAGCACGACTGCATGTACACGTAAATATGCAGTTTTGGTTATTCATATGATACAGGCGCCGATATAGAGGGGGTTTGGGGGGGGGATCAAGGCCCCCCCCCCGCTCTCAACTAACGTTCTTTTTTTTAGACAAATCTTATGCATGACGGGGGTTGGGGGGCATGCGGGTCGAGACCCCCCTCTGCTCTTAACCAACGACCTTTTTTTACACAATTTTTATGCATGACACCCGTTGACCCTTCCCTGCGAAAAATCCTGGATCCGCGCCTGTGATATCATATGATATCATAACGTTCTTGATTAATTGTTGCTATACCGTCATAAATCCACCAGTTAGGATAACGTGTCACAATGCTAAGTTTTTTTTGTGTTTTTTTGTTTTTTTTTCGATTCGGCTTATCGCCCGGGCTTGTTCACTATTCCGTTTCCAGTTCTGGTACATCTTAAGTTTGGGTTCATGTACACATATACAGTCTGTGTGAATAAATTTCTTATCAGGCATGCAGAGTGGCCTTGTTTCTACCTTAAATCATTGTTTCAATCAAGTCTTAAATCCACTTGTAAGTTACCTGTCACAATGTTGACCTAGACCAAAGTGTAAATTTATTTCGTCCGGTGTTGAACATCATGTTCATATGGTTAGATGTTTTATTTATATGCAGAAAGTAAAGCTGATGAAAAGCTAAAGATCTTTAAAGGTTCCGCACCATGTACATTTTTTATTATATTTTTTAAAATAAATTTAAATGAATTAATATTTGTCTGTTTTTTTAATTTTTGAAATAACAAATGTATGTAAAATATTATCAATATCAGTAATTGAACATCGGGTATGGGCCTGTGCCAATGTGATATTGTTGGTCGATTATTGGGCCTTACCCATCTTAAGATTGGTCACAAACAATAACCCATATCGGTTATTGGGTCCAGCTCATCTCGGTATTTCCAAACCTGATTCGTACAACATTGCCGATCGGTTATTTGACCTTACCCTTCATAAGATGGGTCTGAACTAATAAACGACAAAAAATACTATCAATATCAGTAAATAAACATCAGGAAATGGCCCTGTTCCAAACTGACATTGTTATTTGGTTAACACAAGAAATCACAAGGATTTTACTTGACGTAGTCATGGAGGGATTATTTTCATTTGGGATACAAGATGATATTGTCTCTCTCAAGTAGTCCCGCTCCAATAATTAGCACACAGACGCCATCTGTTGGGATGAGTGTGAACTACACTATCGGTCTGTCTTAAATTTATACAACCAAAGTGCAGAATGGAGGAGTACATTTGACCTTACTTCATAGCATTGTACATTGCCTTCTCATTTATACAAAATATGGAGAGAAAACTGGGATCGGTTGCTTTTCTTGCAATATGAAGAAGATGCCATAAAGCTTGCAGACAAGAATATAAAAACACAGGCTATTCTGATGAAATCTACAAAAGTGTTCTCTGAAAATATTTAGCACTGTACTGTTGGGCGGACGAATCTGACATCTTATGACGTGTTGAATCAGTTAAGGTGATACGGATGATTTTTCACGGTCACTCTCGGTTGTATTTGTCCTATATGCTTAGGTAAAACCTAAAAACCCATGCGTTGCACAGTTAGTCCATAAACCCAGTATGATACTCTAAATGATGATCTAAATATTAGTGTACGCGTAATGAACCAACACAAAATACATGAGAACTCACAAACCAAAGTCATTTCATGAGTCGTTTCCAGTGTTGCGTAAAAGTTGGATAACGTCCTGTAGTCCGTGCGAGACAAACTTTCATGCTGTCAGATTTCAAATATTTTCAGGTAACACAGGGATTTTTTTGTGCGTTGAAAGTATTCTTATAAAGTATACTAAAATGGCTAACGATTGGTCTGATTAATTTACAGTTAACGTCAAAGTTCGTCCTCGATGCGGTCCTTTACAGTAGGTCCTCGGTGCGGTCCTTTTCAGTGCGGTCCTCGATGTGGTCCTTTACAGTGCTGTTCTCAATGCGGTCCTTAACAGTAGGTTCTCGGTGCGGTCCTTTTCAGTGCGGTCCTCGATGTGGTCCTTTACAGTGCGGTCCTCGGTGCAAGATGCTGAGAGATAATAAATGAAGCAACATATCTAAATATATACCTCTTCTTCTCTGTGCCAGTATTTAAACATATATATAAATTGGCTAAATAATAGCTTTCGTGTGTGTTCAAAAGGTCTTCTATCCAATAAAATAAATTCTTTACTTAATATAATCAGCTGAGCCGCAATATTTCCGTCGCCATCTGTAGAGACATGTTTATGTAAAATTCAGGAATTATAACACTTTCTTAACTTCTACATTTCCAACTGCATTACGGATATGTTTGTTCACTGGCAAGCTAACATTCACCAGAAAGTTATAGAAACAAGAAAATGCACAATCCCTGCTGAAAATAAAATTAATAAGTTCAGCTACTTGAGCAAACATAAATTTATGTATTGATTTTATATTAATGTATTTCTGATTCATAAAATAGAGTTTGATTAAACGTTGAAGGTGTACAGTTTAATGAATAAATACCCAGATAATAAAAAATTAATTGGCGACATGATGATGGAACAGCATATCATATTCAAGAAATTAATTGAACTTTTATAATTAAATGTCAGTTAATTTACAATTTCAAGGGCCTTTCCGAAACTCCTATTAGCTGTCTGTCTTCTGAAGCACATACGTTAAAGGAAGGCAATAATTATATGTAGTGTACTCAAATATGTTTTAACAATAAACAAATATATTTTGGAATATATATCAGCATCTTAAATTCATGCTTTTACATCTTAAACAATCAAATTTAAACTGCTGGATTTTTTTTATTTTTACTTTTTATGAAATAAATGCATATCTCGCATGATATAAAGATGCTTTGGTTTGGTCTAAACAGTTGTGTGGTCATGAATTTTAGTTCTAAATGTAAATACTTAGCCGGTGGATTTAAAATTACAATATTTATGATTCATGCTTTTACCTCAAAGAGAGGTATAGTTTAATATAATAGTCATGCTCAAACACTTCTTTAACTATTATTACGCACAGAGATATATAAAGGTATATATATATATATATATATATATATATATATATATATATATGCGTGTGGGTCTACTTTCTGTCTGTAAGTCGCTCTCTCTTTCTCTCCCTTTCTCTCCCTTTCTCTCTCTCTCTCTCTCTCTCTCTCTCTCTCTCTCTCTCTCTCTCTCTCTCTCTCTCTCTCTTTCATAGATAGATCGATTAGATAGCATAGTGAATAGATAAATAGAGAGATAGAGAGCTAGAGAGCGGGAGAGGCAGAAAGACGGAGAGTGCAGGGGGAAGATGAATGAATATCTAATTTAACTAAGATAAGGATTAATAATTATCACCTTCTATATAAGTCTCCTGGGAATGGGGCATTTAGTGTTATAGCTGTTTCATCCCCTCATGTCCTCCTGTTTTCTACTATATAAATTATTTTGATTTTTTTTTTTTTTTACATTTCAAGGGAAAAATAATAGTATTGTTAGTGGATTAAAGGACCTATTTTCAACAAGGTAAATAAATTCCTAACTTACACCTTTTTGAAGAAACAGAATTGTTTTGAAATATGAGAAATCAGTTTATACTTTACAGCGTATCAGGCCCACTTATGGCGGTAAAGTTCATTTGTCTCATGCAAAAACAGCCGAACATGAAATCTGCTGATTGAATGATGTTCTATAAAGACTAAAAAAATATTACTAGCTAAAACAAAGACGGCTTCTCATGCGGAGACACATCTAATCTGAAAGATCATTCTGAACAGACCAAAAAATTGTGAACTGGAGATTTATTGTAAAATTCTTAACTGCTATATTAGGTTGTTATTTTTATGTAATTTTATAGTAAATTATTGAAATATCTAAACTTTTCAGAAAATTATATCCAAAATACAGGTTGACACAGGTTTAGGTTTCTTGCAGCAAAGCCATATATTTTATCACCAACACCAATGTTTCTTTGCTTTGCGTGCATTTCTTTTGTTCTAACTGTATGTTCAAATCTACCTGCATTACAGCTAGCTAAATACACATATATGTTCTGATAGGCAAAGTAACTCCTTCCGAATGGTCAACGCTTACTGGGAGGCTTTTGGTAGGCCTTAATCATATATACGCTGTGCCGGTGCCTTGGAAAACCCTCTGAGAAAACTAGAAACATTCCACTTATCGATAACTTTATGATATCTCAGCTTAACAAGTGACACATGAGTCATGACGCTCAGCTGATTGACATGTTGACATTATATCCTTGCACAGGCAACTAATTAAGACCATGTAGGTGGTATCATCATTCATGCATTTTAGCTGAAGTTCATCATAAGCCATAAGCACACCAAATTAAATTACAAGCCATCAAGCTGGTTGAGGATTCTGGCAATTTGTGTGTATTCTGCATTATTTCTGGAGTGCTCAAACATGCCCCGTAACCCGGGGAATGTAAGTCACAGTGACCTAATTTCAGGTTTCTGAGGAGAACTGTTTGGAAACTCTCAGGATACAGAGGTTTACGTTTCTAGCCTTTACGATTACAGTAAGTGCCTTGTTAACAGACCTAGTGTTCTCAAAAATACAGATAAAATTTCGTAAAATTAAGAAAAGCAGATGGCGTCACCATTCATGCCTAGTGGCTAATTGTCATTAAGACCCATTAGTACACCAAATGTGATGAAAATTCTTCGAGCCGGTCCTAAGGAATCTGACATTTAGTATGTATTTTTTATTTATTCTAGGGGGGAGCGGTTAACAGGCTCCAATACTCAAAGAATATTGGTCACAGTGACCTAATTACAGGTATCTGAGGAGAACTTTTGAGGATCTCTCAGGATGCAGAGGTTCATGAATCTAGGCTTTATGGTTACGATTTATCTCTTGTAAACGGACGGCCGGACGGACGGACGATCAATGCATAAGTTATTTAGATACCCGAGCTTTGATTTCAATTTTTTTAATCATTCTAAGGGGTACTTAGAAGCCCTATTGCTCAGAGGATTTGGGCAACAGAGACCTAATTTCAGATTTCCAAGAAGATTTCTCGTGGACCTCCCTGGTTTTACAGTTAGAAGATTCTAGGTCCAACGGTTATGATTTGTGCTCTGTAAACAGAAAACCGCTTCCTTGAAGGTCTCAGAAATAGAGAGAAAAATGCGTAAAAATTCGAGAAAAAAAATCCAGGTGTCAGACTGGCACCACCAGTCTGCATGAACTGATGAAACACTCAATGATCAATATGCATGAAAAGAATCATGGCGATAAATGCATTAGTTATTCAGAAACATAAGCCTTTGTATCAAAGTTTAATTATTCTGAGGGGTACTAACGAGCACTACAGCTCAGACGATATGGGCAACAGAGACCTAAATTCAGGTTTCCCAGGATATTTCTTATGGACCCCCAGGATGTAAAGTAAGAAGATTCCAGGTCCAGCGGTTTTCTGTATTTTCATCATAGATCCATGATTTTTATCTCAAATATAATAAGTATTTTTTACTCAATTTATCGTTTGATAAGAACTGTTCAGTGGCGAAAAGCGGCAAAAATATCTACCCTGTGTTCTCCCCTAAGCCACTTCAAGCCAGCAGCCTCCGGGGTGAATTTGTTTCAAAGCGTCGCTAAAAATTATTTAAATCACATTTTACGTAAATAATAATACAAAAACCCTTGCCTTACAAATAGCAATAAATTTACCAATAAACAATTTTTCGCGATAGCAAACCTCAGAAAGTCTCTCCTTTCAACTTGTATTAAGTTAATACTGATTTATTTACTCGACCTGTACAATTAAGTACCTGCACAATGACATCTTGACTTCTGCAGCCCCTGGGTCCGGAAATTTCTTCAGGCCAGATATACCCTACGAGTTTCCCGTCCGAGCAAGCAGCTGGAGACACAGCTATGACGTACGCATTTCAAAGGGAGGGCACTTGGTGAACATCGAAAGTGAAGACAAACTGCACCACATCAGAGACAACGTGGCATCGGGTAAACCTCTCATTCCGTACTTGTCCTACTTTTTCCTAAATATTCTCTACATTTTGTATATTTACATGTTGATTTTTATTAACCTTTTTCATACAGGTGACCGGACAGCCTGAAATTACTAGCGGCCGCATATTGTGGCATTTTACTGGTATTATATACACACATACGAGGAATTAACCAGCATATAAATAAATATATCTGATTTATTTCTGTTTTACATCATTGTTTCAGGGATTTCGACGCCCGGCTTGTAAACAGGCGGGGTCTTTAGGTCTGGAAGTTGGATCTTCCCCCCGTCAAGTCGCAGGATTGGATATTGCAACTGGGTCTCTGGTCAGCCAGGCGACCCACAGATGCAGAGAGCTATTGTCGTCCTCAGAAACAGTTTTTACTTTCCAGTACTAGTAAATATTATCCTAAATCAAGGAATCTGTGAGAAATATGTCTATTAAATAACACCAAGAAGCAACTTAAAAGGTGTAGCAGAGAACGTCAATAAGGCCTACACGCAGGTGTTAATAAATAAATCATATTTTGGCACCAGTCTGGTGCTTTTCGGGTTTTTTTTTGTACACATGCACGTTATCTTGCTTAAATCAATCCGTTTTATATAATGGCCAGAAAAAGTTAAACTTTTAGTTGTTGAATTAGAATTGCAACACCCCCCCCCCCCCCCCACCCCCCCAAATCCGACCAAACCCTCTTAAATAATATGATACTTAAAAAAATATTCTTTGATAGAGCCATACAACTAGGAGGGTGAAGATACTGACATCTGGTGACAATTTGTTGAATTAATTTGGTTAATGGTTAATTCATTGTCCTTGTTTGTTGAGGAAATGGGAGGGCAAGCCACTGGTATATATGGACAGAAGACACCCCGATCCACACCCTCCCTAATAAGTAGCTTGCCCAGGGTCTCCTAAAAAAAACCCTCCCCTTTATGAGAAAGAGAACAAAAGCCACAACCATTATATCATAATTTTATTCTTGCTACACATTTTATTCTGTTTAATAAAAGTTATTTTTGCTGAGTTGTTGCAATTATTCTTATATACTTCAAATTTGATTTAACAAACCGCCAAAATTTGCAAACATTAAATAACATAACGAAAGGTTAAATTTATGATCATTCAATGAGCCAATGTACAAATATCCTAAATTTTCTTAATATCAATAATTATCAAACGTGACAGATTATTTATTGAAAATATTGAGAATTTATAAACTATCTGGATAACGGCGTAATCTCGTTACTAGTGTGATGAAAATTATTATTCTACAAAACAACTCGAACAAAAGGTATTTTGGCCTCATTTCCTAAAACAGACATGAAATGCATGATATAGATGTCGGTAGAGCACTGGGGGTGATGGGTGTTGTATAGTCTTTATCAAGTTCTTTATACAAAGCTGGAAAGGTTTTAACAAAATTGAACAATGTAATATGAACCATTGATTATGGATAAACTGGGGATGGGGGGGGGGGGGGGGGGTAGCCTTCCTGGCATTGCAACCTATCCACTGTCCGACCGCAAAAAAATATAACCTGTGACTACAACTAAACATGAGTTAGTTTAGATCGAATAAAACATATTGGACAGATGCATAATGAAATATCGAGCAATAATATTTTATACCTTTCATCCGTTGTATCCTCTAAATGTTGGATTGCACAAGCTCCTTCACAAGTCTGAAAAAAAAAACACGCCCAACGCTACGACATGATCTGCCAATATAAATAAACTGTTACTTAACGAGTACAAGGGATTCATACATTTGGGCTATCACAAGGCAATTTGGAACCACTTAATATTTTACTGTGCCATATCTTATAATATATAGAAAAATAATTATCTCGTTCATATTCTTCAATCGGTCCGGGCTATCATAATTTGTAAAATAAATTAAAAAAAAATAGGGGTTTTTTTTAACCAAATATTTTCGGTTTGCATGAAACTGCCTAATCGCACTAAGTGGATCTGCGAAACCAAATGATCAAAATTATGTTATGACATTGTTATTTCTTGTCATTTAAGTTTTCATTTGTCCTTGTTTATCTTTATTGCCTTTCGTTTTATCCTGCAAACTGTATTAATTTACTTTTTTCATGTTGTTCGTGATATCTATTTTATTTTCGAGTAATGCCCTTCTGGAATGGGCTACGCTGTAAAATGTTATAGAAAAATAAACCAATAAATTATGGCATTATTATTGGGAAAGTCCTAGTTGTTTATAGAAAAATAAAAAAATTGACCTATATCCACCACTGTCCATATGCTCTGCCCTTTAAACCTAATTATTATAATGAGAACCTAAAACGCTCCTACTCAGAATGTCTTTCATGCCCATGGTTGCGAGAACGGATTACAAGACAATAATGACGTCACAAAGGTCGATGCGTATGACGTGATCTGTTTGGCTGAGCTCTGCAAAATTATGCAAATTTTGTGCTTGTCAGATGATTAACTGTTACAATGCCAACGGTCACCTGATTAGTTGCTCGTTAGTCCAGTGCTTATGATTATACATTAAATTAATATGCGATTAAGGTCACATAGAGTTCATGGATAGGTCAGTGCAGTTAAGAGAAACGCAGAAGGTATTAATAATACACGCTTTGCCATGAAAAAACTCTTAATAATGTTGAACAAACGGTTAGTCTTATATAATACATAACGAAATTAGACATATATTATGTATAACATCTTGTTCTGGTTCTTTCTCGCTTTGGGGGAATATTTTCCTAAATCAATAACATCGCCTTTTATAAAATAAAATCCCACAACTTATCACAACAATCATAGAGAAGATCAAAGGATTGAACAAACATTCGCAAAATGTATTTGTTATGATCCCGATTTCAGAATAATGAAGATATGTTATTGATATAATGTCAAGGATTTCTGGCATAAACTGGTATTATGTTTTTAAGGATTATATTCCTAAACTAAGGACCTTTTCAAGGTATTTGTGCATCCGCTGAAAGCTGACAGGTGTCTATATACATGACTCTCTATACATGGAACTTAAAAACCGTTAATATCATTAGCATTTCATTGCCACACTAAATCCGATACAGCATGTCACCATCCTCTTTGTATAACGTCATTTGCTAATGCCCCAGTCCTGTAAGCTGTATTAATAAAACGATAAAGATAAGTGAGCTGCCAATCAGCCTAACATATAACTTTACTAAGACAAAGGTTGTTACAGTTCTACAGACTTCAGGTTTACTAAGCAAGTTCAAAGTCGGGCAACGAAATGCGTCTTATAAGGTAATAATTTCCTTGTTAAAGGCAAAATTCTAAAAATCTGAATATCTTTGTAGAATTAATCGCATATATTTCTCAGTGTTCCTTGCGTATGCGGTGGATAATGTAGTCTTGACCCTAGCTATCCGATTTGGAGATATCTGCGGTCCCAGGAGGGATCACACCGACTCCCCACTGTCTCTGCCCGGTGAGACCAGCCGTGTCAATCACAAAACCTGTCATCTTTCTTCAAATAATGTCAACCGTGTCCTTGAGTGGGGTGTCTTGTCAGCAGATGGTATAAGAGTTTTTAAAAACAAATTACGACTGACTGCAAAATTATGATTTCGCAAGCACTGTAATGCATATTACGAATATTAAAGGGTGCAAATTAAAAAAAAACAAAAAAATTAATCAAGAAAATGAAAATTGTTTGTCCATTTTTATACATAATGATTACTTTGTAAGAAATCATAGGAAAGCAGTCTGCAACCTCAAAACCTCTGTTATCATTTTGGAAGAGTTTTGCAAGACTGGTAAAATATGAATCAGATTTGTCATATTTGATGCTATAATTTAAAGCACTGTATTCCAGTTTCGGTGCTCTCTTTTGTGAGATGGTGACTGTCTTGACTCTGAAAACAACTGGAAGCGAAATCGATCAACAAACACGAATTAACACATTCGAAAATAAATTTCAAAGTTTCGGACCCTTGAAGCGTATATGCATCTACTCAAATATGCAAGAAACGATTGACACATTGATGGATATGATACTTTATCTGGACGATATTGACAATGATGAACCTCAGAATGAAAATGATAAACCTCAGAAAGAAAATGATGAACATCAGATCGACAATGGTGAACTTCAAGATGATAATGATGAACCTCACGACAACAATGAAGAACCTCGGAACGACAATGATGAAAATCAAGACGGCAATGATGAACCTCAGAACGACAGTGATAAACCTCAAGACGACAATGATGAACCTCAAGACGACAGTGATGAAGCTCAGGACGACAATGATGAACCTCAAGACGACAATGATGAATCTCAAAACAACAATGGTGAACCTCGAGACGACATTGGTGAACTTCAAGACGACAATGATGAGCCTCAGAACGACAGTGATGAAACTCAAGATGAACCTCAGGACGACAGTGATGAACCACAGCACGATAATACTACAGAACCTCCAGACAATCCATGTGGTGGGTTTTGTAGTTTATCTGGTGTTTGCAACTGTTCTCTTATGCCGTAGATTCAGAATTATTTACTTTATTTTAATTTCAAGAAATTTGTGTGTTATCGGTTTTAATGAATGAACACCCAGTGCATTTTTAGAGAAATGCAAACATAAATGGACAAGATAGGTCTCTGTCCGGGTATTTGTAGGGCTAACCCTGTCATACTACGGCCCTCGCCTTAACTTGAGATTACATTATTCTAGGGTTCAACCGATTTTGAATATTACAAAATTAATAAAAACACAACACACCCTCGAAGACAAAACACAGGGGAACAGGACAGAACAAGTTTTTGTTCAAAAGAAGGCCTCGGGGCCAAACGTTCCTACAAGAATTATACATCAATATTACTTAATGGTATGAAGGAAGGTTAAATAAAAGTAAATAAATAAAAACTAAAGGACTTGCAAACATTTCAATAACAAACCTCTTAAATATACATAAAAATAAAATTTAATAGTGTTCATACAGATGTATTTCTATTTCACATTTCATGATTATCATGAGTAGCATCATTCTCATAAACATTGATCTCTTCTTGAAAGCATAAAAAATGTAAGCTGCTAACTTGAATATCAGAGGAGTTCTCTGGAAACGAACGCGGCGGCATAGGCGGAACGCCGGTCATAAACATAGCATCCGGCGGATACAATTAGAATGTAATGTTTAAAAAAACTTGTTTAGAACTAACTTATACTAGAAACGTAATACCTTATTTTCCAAATCTTTACACTTATTGTAATATATTTAAATGTGATAGCGTGATTGTGAATTGAGTGTGCGTGTGATCCCCCCCCCCCCCACCTTGAAGATAAATTGACGCCACTGGCTACCAATCTTGAACCCCAGTACCAGATTTATTCTTAGGTATCTTGCAGCAAAGCCATGTATTTTATCACCAACACATGTTTCTTTGCTTTTTCTACATTCGGCGTGTATTTCCTTTGTTCTAACTGTACGTTCAAATCTACTTGCATTACAACTAGAAATATACACATATTTGTTCTGATTAGCATAAAACTCCATCCGAATGGTCAACGCTTACCGGGAGGCCTGTGGTAGGCCTAAATCATATATACTCTGAGCGAGTGCCCCGGAAGACCCTTTGAGAAAAGTAGAAACATTCAACTTAACGATAGCCCCAAAATCGTTTGGTGGCATAAGAAATATTGGTAGTAATACTGACCCTGTAGTATTCAGAGGAGGACTACCGGATTTTTATAGGCGCAGTTTTCACATATGGCAGGTTTACCTCAGGAGAACCTGTTCTGGTTAAAACTGTTTTATCACAACAACTCTAGAATAATAAATATATTAAGATTGGAGGCAAGTCGGTTTACTTTCGATATTTTGATGAACTTGGTATAAAATATATATATGATTTGTATAATTCAAGTGGTGAAAAAAGGAAATTAAGTGAAATCATGTCGAAGGACCGTAGAAATTATTGTAACTTTTACACACACTGGATGGCATTGCGAAAAGCTATCCCCAAAAAATGGGTGAATATGATTGATGACCAAGGTATAACATCTAGGGATATGTTAGTACAAGAGCGTAATGTAATTGCTTTCAAAGATGTTATTTTAGGTTTGAAGAACGTTTCATTCAGGAGTAGGCCTATATACGACAGAATTTTAACGAAGATAGTTTCAGTACCTACAAATGGAGAAAAACTGCTAAACAAATACGATTTTTTTAATTTGCAACAGGCTGTTGCTCTTGTTTACAGGACAACCTTAGACATGTAGTTTCACTTCAGATTTCTACATAATATACTTGCAGTAAATGTGAATCTATATAAATGGAACATCGTTAATACAAAGAGGTGTTCTTATTGTTTTATTTCCAATGAATCTGTTCATCACTTATTCTGTGAGTGTCATATATCAGTCACGTTTTATTTAAGAATAAAGTGTTGGGCTGAAAAGGGAAAAATAACAATGCCAGTTCTAAGCCCAAAAATAATGTATATGGATGTAGGTGAAGCTGAACACCAAACATTATAAATTTAATTTTGTTGTTGTACAAATTCATTGTCTTTATTAATAGATTAAACTTGGTGCCTCCGTCATTGAACTTATTCATAAAAAAAACTCATTAATATTGAGTGCCTGGAAAGTAAAGTCGCACAAAAAGCTAATAAATATGTTTTACATGAGGAAAAATGGAAACCGATACTCCCGCTTATTGGGAAAAAGGGCTTTAACTAAATATTTTTAATCCATGTACCCTAATTTGTGTCAAACTTCACTAGAACACGTGATTATATAGCCTCTTCTATTATAATTTATAACTTCTGACAGACATGTTACCTACATAAGTCATGGTTAAATTTGAGGTTTCTGGAATCATATACATAAGTAGTTAAGATGTGAATGTTTTTGTAACTTACATATTTTGTATATTTTGTATTTGTAAATATTGTGATCTGCAATGTAACCTTGTGATTTCTTTTTAATGATGTCGATGATGACAGAAAGGTCTTTAAAAAATAAAATTAATATTCTGAGACATCATAAAGAACAAAAAAAAAACTTAACGATAGCACTGTTCATTTGTGATAAGCGGCAAAAATATCTACCCTGTGTTTTCCCCTAAGCCACCCGGGCAAGCAGACTCTGGGTTAAACATGTAACAATGTATAATTTAATAATTATTCAAAGCACATGTTACGTAAATAATTTTACAAATACCTTTGCCTTACAAATAGCAATATTTTACCATCAGGCCTAAACCAATTCTCGGGATAGCATACCCCAGAAGTCTTTCCTTTCAACTTTTATTATGTTAAAACTGATTTATTTACATAAGTACCAGTACAATGTCATCTTGACTTCTGCAGCCCCTGGGTTCGGGAATTTCTTCAGGCCAGATGTACACTACGAGCTTCTCACCGGAGGCAGAGGAAAATGTTACGCTACACTACCTGCAAGCAGCTGGAGACAAAGCTATGACGTATGCATTTCAAAGGGAGGGCACCTGGTGAACATCGAAAGTGAAAAGGAACTGCACCACATCAGAGACAACGTGGCATCGGGTAAACCTCTGACTCCGTACACACTACCTTTGTCATACGTTTTCCTAAATTTTCCTTACATTTTGTATATTTATATATTTACTTTTATTCTTCTTTTTCATACAGGTGTACTGGACAGCCTGGAATTACTAGCGGCCGTATATTGTGGCCATTTATTGGTTTTATATATACACATATACGGGAAATTATCCGTATATATATATATATATATATATATATATATATATATACATAAATTGTCACGCAACCTAATATCAACAGATCACGTATGCGTGGTGAACATATATTTTGCAATGGAAAAAAAAATCATATTCTGTAAAACTAGGCTGCGTGAAATGTCTAGGGGAATGAATACAGAAGTCCGTGTTATTATGTTAACAAATAACTATAATTTATTCTTAAAAAAACCCTAACATTACAATACACTTAATCAATACAATTACACAGTACAACAACAGTATAACAGCAAGTCAATACAATCACACAGCAAAATAAACAAAGTGCACAGTACCTGGTTACCACCACTGTCACAGCGATAAGTTCTTTAAAATGTATAAGCCGGACGAACAGTTCACACAAATTCTCTCAGAGAATAACAGTCAAATGTAAAGCTCTTGTAACAATCCAGAAAGTAAACTGAAGACCAAATAAGATCCGTCTCAAATCCAGAGGAAAATCAATAATTTCCGCACTTATCGGAATGGGTCCCACAAACTGACATATACGCTTCTGTGTCCGCTGGCATATTCTTTCACCTCTCTCTCGGCTCTAAACACAGCCCCCTATTCACAACTTCTCTCCTCCAGCCGAGAACCTTCCATTGCGCGAACAATCTAAAGAATCAAACACAGTACAAACGTTCAAAGAACATACTAGAACAAAGAACGCTGTGTATCTAGGGTTCAGCCAATGCGGATTAAACCGAGCCTGCACCATCTGGCCAGGCGAGGCCTCTACAACACGAGCTACGCGTGGCACACAAACCAAATGCCAACAACACATGGAACATCCGTGTGCACAATAAAACAATCATCTGTAAGACCGCTGCACACAATAAAAGGGGCACCTGTAACAATATATATATATATATATATATATATATATATATATATATATATATATATATATATATATATATATATATATATATATACGATGTTTTTCTGTTTCACATGCTTGTTCCAGGGATATCGACGCCCGGCTTCTCAACGGGCGGGGTTTTTAGGTCTGGAAGTTGGATCTTCCTCCCGTCAAAGCGCAGGATTGAATATTTCAACTGGGTCTCTGGTCAGCCGGGCATCTCACAGATGCAGAGAGCTATTGTCGTCCTCAGAAACAGTTTTTACTTTCCTGTACCAGCTGATATGATTCTAAATCAAGGAATCTGTGAGAAAAATGTGTACTGAAAAACGCAAAGAAGCAACTTACAGGTGTAACAGAAAATGTCATTAAGGCCTACAGACAGGTGTTAAAAAAATAAATCATATTTTGACTGTTAAATTCCATATTTTATGTATACATGCACGAGTCTTGCTAAAATGTGTCCGTTTGATATTATTGTCAGAAAGTTTAATATTTAGACATTGAATAAATAGTACACCCCCTCTAAAATAATATGAGACTTAAAAAGAGTATTCTTTGAAAGGGTTGGACAGAGCCATGCAACTATAAAGTGATAGTACCGACATCTGGTGACAATTTGTTGAATTAGTTTCGCTTGCACGGTTTAATAATGGTCCTTGTTCGTGGTGGAAATGGGTGGGGGCAAGCAACAGGTATATGTAACAGCAAGTTCTGTAGTCAGGAACATTGGTGTGATTATGGACTCAAATGCTACTATGGAGGCTCATATCAATAGTGTATGTCGTACCGCGTATTTTTATATTTATAACATCGGCAAGATCAGAAGGTATCTCAGTCAAGATGCTGCAGAGAAGTTGGTTCATGCCTTCATCACTTCCAAACTGGACTACTGTAATGCACTCCTTTGTGGGCTAGTTTTTGTTCTGTTACAGAAATTGCGATTTCGAATACGGCCGCGCGCATTTTAACTTTAAGGAGTAAATCTGATCACATCACACCTGTGCTCCAGGATTTTCATTGGCTGCCAGTGTGTCAGAGGATACACTTTACGATTCTGGTTCTTGTATTTAAGGCAAAAAAAAACCAATTGGCTCCATACTATCTGCAGGAGCTCATTCAGCCGTATCACCAGAGTCGTGAGCTTCGCTCCTCCTGTCGTGATCTCTTAGCTGTTCCTTTCAAAAGGTCATCGACTGTAGGCATGAGAGCTTTCGGTGTAGCTGGTCCTAAACTTTGGAGTGAATTACCGCAGTACCTGCGATAACAATCCAGTCTGTCAGCTTTTAAGTCTCATCTTAAAACCCGTTTGTTCAAACAGTTTTTATGGATATTGAAGTCAAGGACTCTGTGATATGAATTCTTGGATCCTCTTTTATTGTTTTAAGCTTTATTTTGTAATGTTTTTATTTATTCATTTTATTCCTTGCTTATTTAAAAATATCTTTAAATTTGTCACTTTTGAGTCATATACAGCGTTTATGGCACCATGTCTGGTGGATTTAACGCTTTATAAAATAAATTATTATTATTAATTATTATTATTATTATGTATATATGGACAGAAGACACCATGATCCCCATCCTTCCCAATAAGTTCCTTGCCCAGGGTCTCCACGAGAAAACACCCTTTATGACAAAGAGAACATAAGCCCCTACCTAGTATCTTAGCTTTATTCCAGCTACTAATTTTATACTGTTAAATAAAAGTAATTTTTTTCAGTTATAGCAATTATTTTTATATACTCCAAATTTGAATTTGATAACCACCCAAATTTACAAACATACCGAAAGGCTGAATTTCTGACGATTCAATGAGCAAATCGACAAATAACTCATATTTTTTCTCAATTTCAATAATTATCGAACGTGACAGATGGTTTATTTAGAAAAATTAAGTATTTATAAAATATCTGGATAACGGTGTAATCTCTGACCAGTGTAATGAAAATTATTATTCTAAAAAAATTGGAACAAAAGGTATTTTGGCCTTCCATGTTATAGATTTTGGTAGTATACGGGTGGTGAGGGGTGATGTACATGGTCCTAGCATTGTCCATAAATTAATGTTTGTGTTTTCAATTACACATGTGTCAGCAGTTTCTTAACATTTCTTGATTTTTCCGAATATTACTGCAGATTCTATGTGAAAAGCAGTTTGAATTTGTGACACGTTTATGATACAAGTTTCGTGATTCATATAGGATTGTTTTTCTTTGTGAAGGAACAGTATTTGTGAGTATTCTGAATCATAAACATTACAAATACCAGAGTTTTGAGAATGGCTTTGACAAGGGAGGCAACCAGGCGTGACACACTGGGTAACGCGAGGCTATGGGTACGTTTAAATGCACGGGAATGTAAAGGACCAGTGAATGGGACTGTAGCTCCCTGCAACATCCACAAAAAATAACTTGAGAGTTCCGCATACGGTTTATGGTCTTTATTTCACACACATCTTGATGTGACCTTGTGTCACGTTGTAATTAATGGTACCACTCTTTTAGACTTGTGTTTGTGATCACGTCAACTAAACAACTTGTAATACAAAACTTGAGTTGTGACCACACAAAACCTTCAAATCCTTAAATCTGTAAATCCAAAAATCCCAAATCCCGTAACACTGGAACGATACATATTTAATTTAAGTTACACGGTAAAAATACCTAAAGATTACAAAACCTTACAATAATAATAAAATTTGCTTTTAAATAATAATATTCTTGTTTAAACTATATGCAATTAAATCCTCTGTAATATACAACTTTCAGTTGACAAATAAAGGGCTATACTTGTTTCCTTGCCACTTCTTGCGACATTGTTGAGCAAGGGGATATTCCTTTCTCAACCTCTGCCAAAATTCGTTGGCGAGAAATTGAACCTTTCGCCATCTCTAACGTGCATTAACATCTGCTTACAAAAAAATCTCCCGGCAGAGGAGGGACTCTGAGGACTTCATGGTTAGAAGGTGGTTCGGTGTTAGAGGAGTTGGTGCAATAGGATCACTAATGGAGTCCACTGTCAAAGGTCTCACATTGACTATCGCTATAGCCTCATACATCAGCGAAGTGAAGAGGTGTCCAGGCGGGCACCCGCATTCTCTAACAGACCATCAAGGATAGTCAGAACACTCCTTATCTGGCTTTCCCAAACGCCACCAATGTGGCTTGCCGATGGTGGATTAATCTGGAATTCACATTGATGTTCTTGAAGCCAGTTACGTAACTTGTCATCGTTGACTTCACGGAGAGCTTGCGTGAGCTCTTGATTTGCTCCTATAAAGTTGGTTCCTTGATCACAGGGCAGAATTCGTACCTTTCCGTGTATAGCCAAAAGACATCTCAAACCGTTGATCAAGGCATCAGTCGTCATATCATCGAGCACTTCGATATGTACTGCTCTAAGGGGCTAGGCAGGTAAAGATGACACCATACCTTTTTAGTTCTCTTCGTCCATCCTTGACCAAGAATGGTCCGAAGCAATCCATTCCACATGATGTGAATGGTGGAGATGGTTCCGCCCTTTCTTTGGGCAGATCAGCCATTTTTTGCTGTAACAAGGATCCTCCTTTCTTTCAGAAGCGAAAGCAGAGCTACAGCCTAGAATCCAGTATCCAGCAGAAGGAATGTGATTCATTGTCATCCCTCTTCCTTGATGAGCTATTTCCCTGTGGAAATGTTGGATGACAAGTGATGTGACATGACCTTTCCTCGGTAGGATAATTGGGTGTTTAACACCATACAATAGAGAGGACTGGCGAAGACGGCCACCGACATGTAAGATATCACCATCCAATATTGGCCCAGATTTCTTAGTCTGCTGTACCTTGGCAACTTTCCTTGTTTCAAACTGTGTATCTCGTCTGAGAAAGCAGAACTTGCACCCACTTGATAATCTGAAGCTCAGTAGCCTGTCTTTCTGTGAGTAAACCCAAAGTGATGCCAGACCTTTTCTTAGCAAGCAATCTCAGAGAAGTTAAGGCTTTCATTGCTTTAGACCAATCTGAAAATCGGTATATCTTCAAGTCCGGATGGTACAGACGTCGATGTAGCTAGTACTGTTGTTCTCATCACTTCTGGGTCATCCATAAGGACGTCGTGTTCTACTGTCTCTAGTGTGAGGTCCTTGTCCCAGAGAAAAGCTGGTCCTTTCAGCCAACCTGATGACACTAATTCCTCTGCTGGAAGTCCGCGGGATGCATGGTCCGCTGGATTGTTCTTGGTGGACACATACCTCCACTGATCGGGATCTGAAAACTCTCTGATCCTTTGCACTCGATTGGCAACAAACGTATGAAAGCACCTGGCTTCGTTCTGTATGTAGTCCAGGACAATCTTGGAGTCACACCAGAAATAGTTGTCAATCGATGTATAATCTAATTCTGTGTTCAGAACGCTGCTAATTCTGACCGATGTAACAGCTGCTTGCAGCTCAAGTCTTGGAATGGTCAATGGTTTGCGAGGAGTGATCCTGGCCTTTCCCAACACAAAGCAACAGCATACTTCTCCGGCTTCATTCTAGAGTCTTATGTAAGAACAATGGCCATAGCCCTCTGTGCTTGCATCTGAAAAGTGATGGAGTTCAACCACGGATGATTCTCCAAAGTCTGTTGGTTTGAAACACCGTTGTATTCGTACATCCTTCTAGGCAAGTAGCTCTTGTCTCCATCTTTCCCATTTCACACTTATTAAATCTGTAACTAGATCATCCCAGTTTGATCCTGATTTGCAGATCTGCTGAAGAATCTGCTTTCCACGAAGGACAAAACGTGCGAGAAATTCATTGGATCATACACGAAGGCCACCGTGGCGAGGATTCCTCGACGTGTGATAGGGAGATCTTGTAAAGTGATTCTAAAGCAGAACTCATCCAACTCAAGGCACCACTGAATTCCAAGGGCTCTTTCTGGCGCAGCGTCTTGAAACGATAGACTTAGATCTTGCGAAGTATTTGCGCGTTCAGTTTCTGGGATTGAGTCGATAACTTTCCCAGAGTTTGAGACAATTTTGTGGAGCCTTAGGTTACCCTTTGCGCAGATCTTTATTGCATCTTGCAGCAATTTGACGCCTTCTTCTGATGTAAGGGTGCTTTTTAGACCGTCGTCTACATAGAAGTCTCTTGCAATGAATCTTGCAGCGTCTTGGTTGATGTGTCCATATCGTTGTGCAATTTCCTTCAAGCCAAAATTTGCACAGGCTGGTGAGGAAACCGCTCCGAATAGGTGGACCTTCATCCGATAATCGTCAGGGTCCTTATCCAGGTTTCCATCCTTCCATCAAAAGAAGCGTAAATAGTCTCTATCAGCTTTGTCGACTTGGAATTGATGGAACATTTTTTCCACATCGCACATAATAGCGATTGGTTCTTGTCGAAACCTACACAATACACCGATCAAAGGAATATTCATATCTGGTCCGGGTAAGAGATGATCGTTTAGAGAAGTTCCCTGAAACTTGGCACTACAGTCAAAGACAACACGCATTTTGTCCTTCTTCTTAGGGTGGTACACACCATGGTGAGGTATATACCAAGCAACGTCAGGTTGATCTTCATCTTTGGGAACCATTTCCGCATCTCCTCTGTTCAAGATCTGTTCCATGTAATTCTTATAGTGAGTACAGTATTTCTAATCCTGAATCATACGTCACCGTAGACTGTTTGCACGTAACATTGCAGCAGACTTGTTGTTTGGCAAGCCTGGTCGATTGTCTCTGAATGGTAGGGGCACGGAAAATACCCATAATCTTTCTGGTGTATTCCTTCCTGCTTGACTTTCATGAACTTCCTATCGTCCTGAGAGGTTACCTTATCATCTGACTGACGTTCAGAGAAATCAGATTCGAGGATCTTGGCGATAGACTTCATTGTCCAAAATTGAGGTTCCGCCTTGACCGATGCCTTGAAAACACTCTTAACTTCTTTGAAATGATTTTCGATCAAAAGATCATCGTGAACCTTTTGCCTAACTGTGAGATTTGTTAGCCCAATCGCATCTCCGGAGTCGTCTGACAAACTTGCGAACCCTACAACACTCCATCCAAGATCCATGCACACAGCAAAGGGCTCGTTTCCAACGCCTGTAATGCAATGACGTGGTGCTAATGCCTGAGGGCAGTTGTACCCAATGAGTAATCCGATCTCACAATTTAACAGAGGCTGTATCTCTCAGGTGGGGCCACCTTTCCGCAACGTCAGGCGTGGGGATGTCGCTTTCGTCCAATGGAATTTGATCTCTGGAATAGGTTGCTGGCAAAGTAATCCGAATATCCGAATAATATTCTCTTACTACTAGATCCTTGTATTTCTGACAGCTAATAAGCTTATCCGTAGACGTCAAAGTTGTGAGCCGCTACTTGGCTTAGGACAAAAGTGGTGTCTGATTGTGTATCTAAAAGAGCATACACTAATTGTTCCGAATCCGGTTTATTTCGAGTGGAGATCCATACTGGAACGACCATGAAGGAAATTGGCTCCGAATTTGATCCTGCATTACATGTGCCACTTCTTGGTTCAGTCCGAGAAGAATTATCAGTCTGAGACTCCTTAGTCGTTAAAGCACTTCCTTTGCTTTCGGACTTGCTCTCACTTACAGTACAGTGATTTGTTCTATCCTCGTGCATACATGTGGGGTGTTTGCCATTGCAGCTCTTACATGTCATTCTATTTTGGCAGTTCTTACATAAACAACCGAAACACAGATTGCGCTTTCTTATGAAATCTCTTTTCTCTTTACCCTTCTTGCCCGCAAACGATCTGCATGAAAGGAGTGAGTGGTTTGACTTACAAAAAGTACAGAATAACCTTTGTACTTCCTCAGGTTGCGTAAATGTGACAAGTGCGTTGGCACCGGGTCCCCGTCTTCTTTGCCTTTCAATTCTACTTTGGTTTCCTTCCTAGCTCTAATGGACCTGAAGGAGGTTAAAGGAGCGCACGCAACATCAGCTTCGTCGTTGGTAAAACTACTAAATGCTGCCACCCCTTCCCTCCTGTGATGAGCAACCTTTCTATTCCATGCTTTAATAATGTTTTCTGGAAGGTGTTGCAGTATCTTTACAGTTTTTTTATGGTCATTTAAGATACTGAGCTCTTGAATTTCGTACAGCCTCGCACTGTGTGAGAAAATCGCCAAGTTTCTTTAGTCCTTGTCTATCAGTATTCATGACCTTTGGCCAGTTGGCCAATCTCGTTCTGAAATATCAGAAATAGTCAGGGGGTCTCCAAAACGCTCTTCGAGGACCTTCCTTGCCTTCTGGTAGGCTGTCTCGGTTCTCAGCAGGAAATAGCCGCTGACGGCTTTCTTGGCTTCTCCTCCAAGGTATCTCTTCAGGTAGTAAATCCTTTCTCGAGGTTGTAGGTGAACATTCGATTCCACTAGTGCAGTGAATGATGCATTCCAATCTGGATATTCCAAAGGATCTCCTGTGAAGATGGTTGGCTCCGGTACTGGAAGTCTGTTGACAGCAACAGAAGTCATGACTGCCTGCGATAACTGCCTAATGTCGTCGTTGCCAGACGGGGATGGATAAAAAGGCGCGGCATTGGCACGAAGTTTGGAGCCTAGGGGCCTTTCCTCTGCAGTAGGCCTTTCTGGTATGGTCCTTTCTCCGGCAGAGTGTACTTGAAGCGAGGGTCCTCGGATGTCATGCATCTGAGGTGTTTTCTTCATAACGGAACATGGTGCCTGGCGACTTGGCGATACAGGACGTTCAGTGGACGGTTTTTTACTTCCGTTTTGAGAGAATTGTGAGGAAGATGGATGAACTGGTGAATTCTTTGTCAAGTGAGGTGAGCCACTGGAAGGTGAACGAGGTCGAGCTGTTAATCCGTCAGCAGCAACTGGTTCACACAAAGGTCTGGTTGGCAAACGTACGTAAGGCTCTTTCTCCCCAGTGGTGACAGGCATTTTAAACCTTGAACCTATGGGACGTGACGATGTAGTATTGACTTCCAGGGCCTCCTGCTCATAAACTTCTAATTGGGAAGTTTCTATTTCTCTATACGTAGTTGCTGCTCAATTTTCTTCCTTTCCAAGTTTCGACGGCACCGACGAATTCTTGCCTCGGCTTCTGCTTCTTCCTCATTTCGTCTTCTCTCCTTCCATTTGTCTTCCTTCTTCTTCCATTTGTCTGGCCTTAGCTTCATCACGCCTTCTTTCCTTTTCAATTTCAAGCTGCTTCCAATCTTCCTCCAGTTCCTCTTTTTCATTGGCCCGGCAAGTTCGGCCTCCAGCGCTGCTGCTTTGACAGCCACTTCTTGTCTCCTGGACGATCTCGATGAACACTTAGACTGTCTCGATATCTTAGAGGCTCGAGTGAGGCATGATCCTATTGATAAGGTGCTCTGTGCATTCTCCTTGTGGAGCAGTCTTTCAATTTGTTTGACATTTTGGTCAAATAGTGAACAGGCACGATCAACGGCCGTCAATTGTCCTTTGATGGCTCGTCATGAGAAAGGTCACGGATTTTCTCATTCAGTCCTACAAGCTCATACCTTTTGTCTGTGAGCTTTTCCAAAATGTCTCCTAGCGGCTCCGCTTGTAAATCAGCGGTTTGCCTTTTGCATATAATCTCATTAAGTTCGTTATTTAATTTCTAATTTTCGCAACTTACCTTCTCTTGCCTTCTCCGTTGACTTTGTCTTTCTGTTTGATCGTCTTACCTCATGCACTGACTTACCTTCAGCGTCCGGTACATCCCTACTATTGGCTGGTTCAGTTTCCTCAGGGGTACTCATATTTAAATTCAAAGATACAAGAACCTGGGACTGACCCAAAATAGCGAAACATTGCGTCTATGCAAACTACACAAATATTTGTAATGAATTTTAGATAAAGAGACGGTTAAGACTCCTAACGAGATGGATCTCCAACGAGAGGCACACGAGAGCAAGGTTATAGATGAGCAGAAAACAATTTAGGAATGATCTGCTCCTGGTTAATTATTGCTAGATAGGCAGTACCAGTTCGGGGTAGCCAAGACTAAATTTCTGAACAGTTAATCTCTCATCAACAAATTAGTCAAAGAGAAAAATCTGTTCTCTTGCTTTTACCTAGAAACTAGCAATATACCTATCTACCTTTGGTATGAATTACAAATGCAAACACGACTAGCGCCACCTATGTCTGTTTTTAAAAGTGTCAGTTAAATATGTTGCAAATGTTATTTTAAGTACCCTGGATCCCTGGGATCCCATGCATTTATGTTTATGTACTTTCACCGATAACAGACCTAACTGTAGACATACTGCTTCAACTTTACAATATTTAACTTGCTGATAGAAGTATTTACTGAGTATCTTATATGAAAAGCACCTGTAGAGTTAAAGTTACCTACCTATCCCTAATATGTTCTAAACAGTTATCATGTGACAGCATTAAAAACACTAAGTTCACAAGCATAGAATCAGGTAAAACCATGTACAATATATAACTTGTGAAGAATATGTAGTTGCTAATACTGTGAGTTAAGTGTCTTTGCTTTAACCACAGTGGTATAAATAAAGAAGTCTAAATGATGCAGTTAAAATAATACACAGTTCCTTTCCCTTGGCAGCTACAGTGTAATTCTATTAACAGTTATGAAGTTCAATCAAAATATCATCAATATTCATAACGGGCAATGGTGCAATGAGATATTCTCTGTTTTATTAAGAGACAATGCACAAATATATAGTCTTGGTAGTTAAAATCTTGTATGTCAAATTCACCAGACTCATAAACTTCAATATTGAGCTGTTGGGCAAGGGTTAAACATGAAATGTAATCATAAATATTTCTCATCCTTATCACATATGCCGGTATGATTATTCAGTATGTAAAATGTCATCAGTTGAAAGTAGCACACGCACAATAATATATAAATATATGCAATGATATCATATGCAGTGGTATCAGCAAACTCGTTGCACAAGTCCAATTCAGGTAGTGACAGGTAATTTCAGATAAACAGAAGGTTCCAAGAAGAAATAGCTTTACTGTTGAAGCAAATCACTGTTATATATGTCTTTGATGTCCCCAGTTGATGCAGAAAAGAGTCTTTGCTGAGCTGTTTCCACAGGCAGAAATCATATGTCATAAAATAGTTCAGCTTGCAGGAGATGTTGGCGTGTCATGTTAACAGGTACACATGTTACTACAAGAAAAACAGCCCAACACGTACAGCAACTTCGCTGATACAAATTACTTATCTGATGCAACAGTTATTGTTTTTATTATAATTAATTTGATCGGTATGAGTTGACAGGCAAGTGTTTATGCAGATGGCATCACTGGTCTTGCATATTAAAGTTCTTTCTTATCAATAGATGCACTGAGCTGACAACTCGGGTTCCCACAACTGTTCTGTACTGGCAGATTGTCTGTTGGACTCTCACTTGAATGCATATGAAGTTTGGCTGACCTCTAGATGGGTATAGAGTTTAACTCTCACCAGGATTGGGTACCAGTTTTACTCTCACGAGGATTGGGTTTAGAGTTTAACTGTAGCTCCCGGCAACATCCACAAAAAATAACTTGTGAGTTCCGCATGCGGTTAATGGTCTTTATTCCACAAACATCTTGATGTGACCTTGTGTCACGTTGAAATTAGTGGAACCACTCTTTTAGACTTGTGTTTGTGATCACATGAACTAAGCAACTTGTAATACAAAACTTGAGTTGTAACCACACAAAACCTTCAAATCCTTAAATCCGTAAATCCAAAATCCCAAATCCCGTAACACTGGAAAGATACATATTTACTTTAAGTTACACGGTAAAAATACCTAAAGATTACAAAACCTTACAATAATAATAAACTTTGCTTTTAAATAATAATATTCCTGCTGAAACTATATGCAATTAAATCTTCTGTAATATACAACTTTCAGTTGACAAATAAAGGGCTATTCTTACAAATAATATTAAGATATGCATGAATAAAACTAAATGCAGTAGCATTTCAGAGCTGTGTTTGTCTATATAAATGTTCTGGCAACGTTCTTACAACGTCGGGAAGACAAGCCGTATGGTAGCGCCATCTATGGAGCGAATCATAAACCACAAGTAATTAAGTATCATGCATTTAACGTAGAAAAGAACCGACTCGTATTTATGACTTAAAAATAACTATTGATGATGGATAAATCAAGTTTACAACTAACAAGATATAATAATCGCTTCGATCAGTGCTGATAATACTGAATTACGTCTCTAGGAGTCCGTCAACTTGAATTCAGAAAGACCGGGGCGGGGGGGGGGGGGGTTGGTATTGAATACTAACCTATCACGAGTACCGCTCGTGGAGAAAAATGTCACTTTCTTTAAAAATGTTTCCGCTAGGCTCAGCGGCAGCTACAGGGACTTAACTTCCACTGTTCATGGCGCTCTGACTGAGGAATATGGGGTGGACTCACCACAACCAAGTGATGGTGATACTGGGTGTGATGTACCTCGGTAATAGTGCTGGATCATATATATGGCAATTGATCAGGCTAAAGCAAAACTGGTGGCCCTTGCAAGTTTGTAACTTGGTCAGGAAAGTTATTTTATCAGGTTGGCAGGAAAACTGTTAGTAATCGCCTCTCCACTCAAGGTATACCCCTAAATGTACCAGACGAAAAAGTAAAGGGAGACCCAGTGAGGTTAGCCATGGTGAAAACCAGAGGTGAGAAATTTGGCACATCGGTCAGCGGTAACAGATACTGTTATGCCCGTTGAATCACCACACCAATACCAAGATATAGGCCTATGACTTTTATAATGGAAAACCCATTTGAAAGGGAAAAAGAAAACCCAACAATTATGGAGACAAGAATTGTGGTATATCATGCTGACCAACCTGTCAACTGTAAACATTATCTTGTTATCTCACATAATTTTTAGAACTCTCCAACAAGACGAAAATCTGTAAAAGGAAAACGCACATGTTATAAATGTTGACAAGTGGGCCACCTGATATCATGGGAAGCCTTTCGATTTTGCCACTGGTAAACAGCCCAATAGAGAATGTGACAACCACAGAGGATGGGACACAACAGGCAAAGGTATAATAAGCACTGTAAGGCCAGCGGGTGTTAGCGGAGAGGAAGATGTCTTTCCAGGTGTTTTTCGTGACTTGAGCATTACAGGTGAGCATATCAGACATAGAGATGCAGCTGTATCTGAGGGCTTAGCAGCCTAAAAGACACAAGAGCAAAGGGTGGGGCGACATGAGACATATATTATATGTAACATTTTGTTCCGTTTCTATCACGCTTTAGGTGAATATATTCACATCGCCTATTTAAAATAAAAGTCCCACAACTAATCGCAACATTCATGGAGATGATCAAAGGATTGAACAAACTTTCGCGAAATGTATTCCTTATGATCCCGATTCCAGAATTATGAAGACATGTTATTGAAAGTAATGTCAAGGATTTCTGACATGAAGTGGTATTATCTGTTTTAGAATTATATTTCTGAACTATTGACCTTTTCAAGGTAAGTGTGCAATAACTGCAAGCTGACAGGTGTCATTACGTGATTGCACTCACCACTGGAACTTAAAAAACACTTCATATCATTAGCATATCTTTGCCACACTAAATCCGTTCCAGCATGTCACCACCCTCTTAGTACAGCGCCATTTTCTAATGCCCCAGTCCTGTAAGCTGTAATCATGAAACGATCAAGGTAAGTAAGCTGCCATTCAGCCTAACGTATAACTTTGATAAGACAAAGGTTGTTACAGTTCTACAGACTTCAGGTTCATTGACCAAGTTCATGTCGGGCAACGAAATGCGTTTATAAAGTAATAATGTCTTTGTTATTTTTGAATATCACATATATATTATCACATATATTTATCAGTGTTTATAGCGTATGCGGTTGATAATGTTTTCTTGACCCTCTCTATCGGATTTGGAGATATCTGTGTCTCTGCCCGCTGAGACCAGCCTTACCAATCACAAAACCTGCCATCTCTCCAAATAATGTCACCCGTGTTCTTGAGTGGGGTGTCTTGTCAATACATGGTATAAGAGTTTATAAAAACAAATTACAACCAAGTGCAAAATATTGATAATTCCTCAAGCACTGTAACTGCACATTAATCATATTAAAGTTTGGAAATTAACCGATAACATAATAAGATAATAATTATCTGTCCACATTTATCTAAAATATAATGTAAATACGTCAGAAATCATGGAAAAGCAATCTGCACTTTATTCCAGGTTCGTTGCACTCTTTTGTGATATGTCAATGGTTTTGACTCTGAAGACGACTGGACGCGATATACAAACACAAATGAATACATGGGAAATTAATTTTCAAAGTTTTAGACCCTTGAAGCCTATATGCATGTGCTCAAATGTGCAAGGAACGATAGATACACTGGTGGAAATGATACTTTATCTGAACGAAATTGACAATGATAGAAATCAGATCAAGAATGATGAACCTCAGAATAAAAGTGATACAACCTCAGATTTACATGAATGAACATCATGCTTACAATGATGAACTTCAGGGCAGCGATGAACCTCAGACTGAAATTGATGAACCTCAGGACGACAATGATGAACCTCAGGGCGACAATAATGAACCTCAGGGCGACAATGATGAACCTCAGGGCGACAATGATGAACCTCAGGGCGACAACGATGAACCTCAGGGCGACAATGATGAACCTCAGGGCGACAACGATGAACCTCAGGGCGACAATGATGAACCTCAGGGCGACAATGAAGAACCTCAGGGCGACAATGATGAAACTCATAACTACAACGATGAATCTCAGGACGACAAAGATGAACCTCAGACGATATTGATGAATCTCAGAACCACAATGATGAACTTGATGATGACAAGGATGAACCACCTCATGATAATAGTAAAGAACCTCAAGACAATCCGTGTGGACGGTGTTGTATTTTATTTGGTGTACGGAAGTGTTATCTTACACAAAAATATTTTATATACCGTAAATTTAGAATTACTTTTCAGTTTTTATATTTAAGAATTTAGCGTGTGATCGTTTTTCATTTATGAACACCAGGTGGATTTTAAGAGTAATGTTAACATTAAAGAACAATAAAATTCTCTGCCCGGGCATTTGTCGTCTAATTATACTGTAACTCTCGCCTTTATTTGAGATAAAATTATTCTTTGGTTCCACAGAGTTTGAAGTTTACAAAATTGATAAACCCTTTACGACAAAACAATTTATAATATTTAAAGCTATCTCTAGAAAATCTGCGTTCCTCTTTTATCTTTCTTTTTTTTTATTCTGCCCATGTTTGGGCTAGATCTCGAACACAGCGGATTTTCCATAAGTAATTGTCACAAGGGAAAGATTTTAAGCTTTTACCTTCACCTAATGTAATTGCCATAGTCTAACACCTCAGTTGCGATCTCTATTTTTAATCCAAACATTTGTTACAGTTACTGCATAACTGCAAATGAGTATCCCTATAGATAGATACATTTATTTATATCCTGAAACTGACAAGCGTGTACAATTAGTATACAATGTGACAGGTCGTCAGCCGACCAATATTCGACAATTGTAAACATGTTTTACCATTAAGTTTTATAAAAATCTTAATCAGGTTTTTCAATTCTAAAGTTTATCGACATTCATAAATACAGCTATAAAACCTGTAAAGCATAATATACCGATTATCCACTGTCCATATGTCAATTGAATACCTGCAACATATGAATGCAACAAATCTCGTTATTGGTATGGTCTAAAAGTTAAATCTTAGTAAAGAACTTAAGGAGACACTAATCTTACAAACTAGTTAAACTGCTGTTGAGTCTTTCAGACTACCCCGGTAATTGTTTTCATATGAAAATTTAATATGAAACTGGTTTCAAGTTACACTTGCCTGTTTAATCTACCACCTTGGCTGGTTCAACACATGTTTAATTCTCAGCCTTACAACCCACGATATGTATATGGACTAAAATGGATGGAAGATGCGAGATTTAAAGCTAGTCTCGTTATATGAAAATAAAAGTACAACATATCATATATATTGTTACGGAACCTAATATCAACAGATCACGTAGTGGTGACGAGCATAAATTTTGTTATCGAGAAAAAAAATCAGATTCTGTAACACTAGGCAGCGTGAAATGTCTAGGGGAATGAATAAAGAAATCAGTTTTTTTTTGTTAACAAATAATTATAATTTATTCTTAAAACAATCCTGACATTGCAATACACTTAATCAATACAATTACACAGTATAACAAGAGTACAACAGTAAATTAATAATAATAATAAACTTACTAGCCTTGCTACTAAGAAGTGTGAGCTGGATCCGTTTCCTACTCATCTCTTTAAATAAAAAATTGAGGATATAATCCCTATTATTTGTTTAACCGTCAATAAATCACTGAGTGAAGGAGTGTTCCCTGAAGATCTCAAAGTAGCTATGGTGCATCCTCTTCTGAAGAAGGCTGGAATAAACACTAATGAACACAAAATCTAGACCTGTCTCGAATTTACCATTTCTTGGTAAAATAATTGAAAAAGCGGCCTGTAAACAGATTATATCGCATGCGAAGAAAACTGGAAACATGGAGAAATATCAATCAGCATATACCAGGAATAGGAGTACTGAGACGGTTCTCTTGGATGTGATGAACAATGTTACCAGGAAGTAGATACAGGAAGGATGGTCTGTCTTATTTTGTTGGACTTATCAGCCGCTTTTGACACGGTGAATCATGACTTGTTGCTAAATCGTCTGAAATATCGGTCCGGAGTTTCAGGTACTGTTCTCTCATGGCTGAGGTCATACCTTACTAAAAGAAAACAACAAATGGTTATAAACGGATTGTTTTCATCGGAGGAGTTTATTAAGTACAGGGTACCGCAGGGTTCGGTTCTGGGCCCTTTTTTTTACATTTTTCATCACTCCCCCAGGGGGATATCTGTAGGAAATATGATGTAAACTTTCATGGATACGTGGACGATCAGCAGTTATACTGCTCATTTGATCCGAAGGACAAAATAAACATTCATGAGACTGTTTCTATCTCAAAAGAGTGTTTTTCATCCATTAGATCATGGATGAGGGTTAACAGACTTACATTGAACGAAGACAAGACTGAAATTATTATGATTGGTACCAAATCTAATCTTAAGAGAGTGTTGGTTCTTAGAGTAAAGATTGCTGATGATATTATCCAGGCAACTAAATGTGTAAGAAACCTTGGTTTTTATATGGGTAGTACACTCAGTGGTAGAGAGCATATGAATAAAGTATGATCCTCCTTATATCTCATGTTAAAACGACTGTGTAGAATGAAACACTTTACAGATACAGAGACAAGGAAAATTTTAGCTCAAGCATTAGTCATGAGTAGGGTCGATTATTGCAACTGTCTACTCGTTCGTGCGTCCAAGAAGGAATTGAACAGCTTGAAGGGTATTCAGAACATGTGTGCTAGTTTTGTAACAGGTCTAAGAAAGTATGACCACATCACGCCCTCGCTGAAAGCCCTTCACTGGCTGAAAATTCCATACAGGATTAAATATAAGATTCTAGTATTAACTTTTAAGTGTATTAAGAGAGCAGAACCAGAATATCTGATTGAAGCTCTTAAATTAAATTATAATAAACGGTTAAGGTCAGCCACAGCGGGCAAGATACCGATCCCAGCCAGGTGTAATTTGTCTTTAATTCCACAAGGTTGTTTTGTACAGGTAGCTCCTAGGCTTTGGAATGGTTTACCTCAGAATCTTAGAAACACAGAGGACATGTCTGTTGAATTATTTAAGTCAGGACTTAAGACTCATTTATTTAAACTCCTTAAGCGCCTTTGACTATTAGAGTATAAAATTGCGCTATATTAAGTGATAATGGTAATTGTAGTTGTAATTGTAAATCAATACAAGTATATAAATAAAGTGTACAGTACCTTGATACCACTACTGTCACAGCGACAACATGTCCTTCATAACGTTCAGCCCAGATGAACAGTTCACATAAATCTTCTCAGAGAATAACAGTCCATTTCATTCACAAAATCAATCCGTTGTAATCCAAAAGTGAAATTCCGATTGTGATCCGAAAGGAAAACTGAAGACTAATTAAAATTCGTCACAAATTCGAAGAAAAGCTTTAACTGCCGCAAATACAGGAAAAGGTCCACATACTTACTCTCTTCTGTGTCCGCTGGAATATATCTCTTCTCTCTCTCGGCTCTAAAACAGAGCCCCTTATTTATAACTTTTCACCTAAGTCGAGAACTTTCCATTTCCCGAACAATCTAAAGAACCTAACATGATACACAGTACACACGTTACAGGAAACTTCTAGAACAAAGAACGCTGTGTTTCTACATGTCAGGGTTCACACGTGGACCGGCCCGGCTCGGCCAGGCGAGAAAGCCCCAGACTAGCATGACCGCTGTGTTAACATGTGGGCCGCGCCCGGCCAGCTAGAACAAGAAACGCTGTAGCATAGCAACGCCCAGGGCTTGAGCCAAACACGAATCAGAATGTCAACAGCGTACAATAAAAGAGACATGTCAACAGGTCACAATAAAACAGACATCTGTAACAATATGTATACACTAGTGCATAATACATGCAAACGTATGTGATACAGGGATTGAATTTAATTATAAAAAAATCCCAAGACATTTAAATTAGAATTTATTATTCGCCGGAAAAAGAAGATAACGATCACGAATAAAATAAACATCTTAAAGATATAAATCAGGACGTGTTTAAATTAGGTAATCTTGGACTGTTTTCGTCACAACCCCCGGTATTCTGAACACTATTGTCACCAGTGATATTCCAACGCTGGAGTAAACTGAGTGATACCGTCACTGAGCAGCAGGAGGTTCGACCAATCCAGGCAAGAATTAAGCATCTAACAGAAGGAATGTAATTAAGAGAATATCTATGATATTTGTTTTTTAGTTTCGTAAAATTAAATCAAATGTGCCAAGGCGTAACATTCTTGTTTTCCTGTTTTATTTGTGCGTTTATCGTGACATAAAAATCTTAACCCTATAGCTATTTACCTTTGAATATAATCTTGGTTGAATATAAATTTGACATGCGGGAAAGACAAAGTATACAAGCACTCTGATATTCTAGGATTTAAAGAAATTCGAGAATTTGAAACCCTAGCAAATAATAAGTCAACTCACAATTGTCAGACGTTGATGCTGCAAGGCACCCATCTAGACGCGCCTTCAATGGTTAAAGGGACATAATCAGGGGGAAAATATGACAATTCTTTCACACTATCAGTTCAGTTTTGCTTTATACAAAGGTTTTCCAGCAAACCCATCCCAGTGCACAGTTTGATTGCCTCACATACGGTTGTTTTACACCTTGTTATGGCTCTGCGTGTTGATAAATTATACACGTGTGTTAATTTACCATAACAAGGCCGCGTGACCGGAGGTCCGAATATGAGCAATAATACGCGGTGTTTCAGCCAGCGGGGACATGTATTACATTTTTGGGTCTAGTCACTCCGGCATCTCCTGATATGTTTATGCACACGCAATGTTTATGTGATCGTGCCCGGTCCACTGTTTTTAAGGCTCGTTCCCAGGAGTAAGCAAATGGTTTCAGCGCAATTCCTGGCGGGTACAAATTTATTTTAAAGATAAGAAGCAATTTTTCGTGTTAATTCAACATGCTTAAGAGGTGATAAGGCCCCTTTGTAGAACAAAAACATAATTAATTTCTACTAATGCAAATAAATTTGCAAATACTGTTGTATAAAATTTCCCTTAATTTCCGCATGACTTAAGCTATGTAAATTGTTTATGTTTTAGCATGCAGAGTTCCATTTAGAACTGGTGAATGGACAAAACTCTTAATAGAATATTATCTAATTCAAAGTCAGCAGCATTATTCATAATAAAATAATGTTGCACATACTGTTCATTCAAGGAAAACTGGATCTTCATTGGGATATATTGACTATATATTGCCTGTTCAACTCAGTTAAATTTAAATGTAGTGTCCATTTCTGAAGAACTGATCGGTCACTTATCTGCTGGTACTTAACAACTCAAATCCGCTGCCCCTCCGCATCACCTACTGCTAGTCCGCACGGCAGTTCAAGAAAAAGAGTAAGCCCATCCCGCGGTTTCTTATTCTTACAGCCAATTCCCGCCCCGCCTGTTAACAAATTCAGGGATGCTAAGCCCGCAATCAGCATATTCAATTAAAAAGAAAATCTCTTAAAATACTATAATATGCATAGGTTTTCATGTTTAAATTGTCTTATCACCCAAAAATGTGTATCATTCATGTTCATAAAGAAACTAAATCAAGCGTATGATGATTAGAATGAAAATTTAGTTTAAAAGATATATACAATAGCTTACACGAGACTTGATATTTCAAACTTTACAGGGAAAATAAACATGCCTTGCGTCCATTTAGATATATAAAGAAAAAAAGGAGAAAGAGTAAATTACTACAAAGCATGTGTACCCATGTTGGCTGTAACGAACTGTTTTGGATGACAACCTGTCAAAAAACTGCTGACATATGTGTGCTGGTTCTATCGAAGGTAAATTGCTAAATAGCTGAAACTGAGAGGATCAGGAGAATAAAAAGCTGATAAATGTGGCTCCAGGTAAAGAATGTACACTGAGATAGACTTGAAGAGAGCGAGGTCATAATTACACTATAATTTACACAAGCAGAGCTTGTCACCTCAACAGCAAGCTGTAGCCACGCAGTGTCTATTACAAGATCAACTATTAAAGTTAACGATAAATAACCTCCCCGCCTAGGTCTGTTTTTTTTAATGTAATCCCCAGGCCCCCCCCCCCCCCCCCGCACAGAATCTTAGGCCGCTCTGGGCAGGGCCCTGGTGTGTGTGTGTTTTCTTTTGTTATATTTAACATGTTACTGTTTCACTGATCTATGCCAAGACCTCTGTGGTTTGACTGCTAAAATTATCTTATGTTAAAGAAACTGTAAATATTTTTTTCTTGTCTACCTTGTGCATCTGTTAAATATATCCTGACCTTAGGACACATTAAATTTAAGAATAATATTTGCAGCCAATCAGTAGGAGTTTTTTTCCCACGAATTTTGTACACAAAATTAGTAAACTTTGACAGCTAAAAAGTTTTGCTTCTCTTGGGGGCCGCAATAGTCATGACTTTTTCTGGAAATACAATGATAAAAAATAAGATAAAATGTCTCTCCCGGTCTCTCTGTATGTGTTAATTTATCATATATAGTAAATAACGTCGCCAAGAATAATAATCTGACATAGCCAATAAGGCGACACAAACATATATATATATATATATATATATATATATATATATATATATATATATATATTAACGGTATATCAATAGTTACCATGACAGCACACGGTTAGGCTTTTCTAGCTATTTGGCCACGTCATTGGTTATGTTTGGAATTCCGCCTGAACATATAGAATTTGTAACTATGAATACCGTTTAGACTTTGATATCAATTCGTATTGTTAAGAGTGGGCCTCCCTAATGAGCTTGCATATACAGGAGACCAGTGTGACTGACAAGACAAAAGTATGCCGTTTATACCTCTGCTGATGCAGCCGTAAAGCCCTTTCAAGTACAGTTTGAATGCTACCCCTGAATCTGTATAATGATCAATTCAAAAATTTAACAGACAACCTGTCTACCTGTACAAAACTACCAACATTGACGACCAATTGACATTTCATTAATATGGTAATGGGCCTCTGTTACCGAGGTACAATGTCCCATACGCCTCTAATGTCGAGAGTATGATGTTTATCAATATTAAACCTTCAAACTACTGTTTCCTGGATAGAGTCTTTAATGTGTAATGCATGGAGCTTGAGTCAGCTTTGTATGACAGGAAATCAAACTGAACATGTGGACTTGAACCGAACACTCCTCACCAAACGGAAATGACATCCAACCCAAAAGGTGATCTACATCTTAAAATAAACAATCGACATATTATGTATATAATATCTTCTACTTTATTATTGAGTCATATACGCTTAACTGATCGTTAATATAAACAAAAAAAATATGTTTAAATAGATGCTACGCTGAACTGCTTATCAATTATCATGTAACACGCCTCTCATGTTCTATATGTTCTCTTTAAAAACTGTTTCTATAGGCCAAACGTCATAAGTTGTTTATATTATGTTATATATACAACAACAGTGTAGCCAGGAGGGGCTGCAGGGAGACTGTATGTAATACTGATAAATTGAGAGATATTATATACCTACTAGGAAAGTGTACACATGAACATATTGATTATGTTTACATCTAGATTCATTCAATTATATTTACATATTCAAGTTAAAGATAGGAAGGAATCATTCCAGAGGCCAACATTCCTGCATTTTATTAGATAATATATGATAATGAATCATGCATTCGAAAAACAATTATTACTAAGTTAAACTGGTTGTAATAATTGACGCTATTTTACTCATTCTAAATTACCAATTATAGTGCTCGATACAGCTAAGACGGAGCAGATTACCAACGCCCGGGTGCCGATTCCGGCAAATGCGTGAAACCCGGAACAATGAATTGATCCTCAAACGTGCTTAACATTTAGGTATGTGTGTGTGTGTGTGACCAGTGGCCTTGACCTTCATCGCTTGGGTTGAAATGTTGAGAAAATATGTTTTTCTCTTATTTAATTTGATTGAATCAGTAAAATATTTGCAGGATTTGGGTTCCATGGTTTCATAGGCCTGTGCACAATGTCTACATTGCAGCTTACGTTGTAGAACAAGGCAACACAGTTATATGCAAACTACATCACACAAATATTCAAGTACTGGCCAAATGAACAAATGGTGTGGTCAGGTTCAGATTTGTAGTAGACTTACTAAATTGTTTATCTATTACAATGATAATAGATATTGGGTATGATATGAGCATTGAACAGTGTACATTGTACAGGGGCTAACGGAAGGGTGGGGGTAGGGGGGAGTTGGGTACGACGGGTGGGGGTCATGCACAGCTGATGGGTGTTATTTCCACGAGTAGGTGCCTATTTACAGTAATCGATTAGACTTAAATTTATATATAAGTATAAGATGGGCACATTGTTACGGAACCTAATATCAACAGATCACGTATCCGTGATGAACATATATTTTGTCATGGAGATTTTAAAAATTTAGATTCTGTAACACCAGGCAGCGTGAAATGTCTTGGGGAATGAATAAAGAAGTCAGTGTTTTTTGTTAACAATTAACTATAATTTATTCTTAAAACAACCCTAACATTAAAATACACTAAATCAATACAATTACACAGTATAACAGCAGTATAACAGCAAATCAATACAAACACACAGTAAAATTAACAAAGTGTACCTGGATACCACCACTGTCACAGCGATAAGTCCGTTAAAATGTATAAGCCGGAAGAAAAGTTCACACAAATTCTCCCGGAGAATAACAGTCCAATGTTAATCTCTTGTAACAATCCCGAAATTAAACTAAAGACACGCAACACTAAATTGTAAAGTGTTAGTAATAGTAGAATCCCTGAAATTACTGGATAATCGGATAGGTCCCACAAACTGACATACACGCTTCTGTGTCTGCTGGAATATTCTCTCACCTCTCACCCGTCTCTGAAACACAACTCCTATTCATAACCTCTCGCCCCAAGCCGAGAATTTTCCACTTCTCGAACAATCTAAAGAATCTAACCCAGTACAAACGTTCAAAGAACACACTAGAACTGTGAACGCTGTGTATATAAGGTTCAACAAATGCGGATTAAACCGAGCCTGCAACATCTGGCCAGGCGAGGCCGCCACAACATGAGCAACAAAATGCCAACAACACATGGAACATCCGTGTGCACAATAAAAACAATCATCTTTAAGAACGCCGCACACAGTAAAAGGGGCACCTGCAACAACATACTGATGGAATAGACTTTAGTTATTTGGGAATAATATCTTATAATTAAATGCTAATGTTTGGACAGTACAGTTTAAACAAAATTCAAGCAACATATTCTCTTTGTAGACCTTGGCTATGGCGGTGTAGTAATGTTGCTCCTGTTGCATATGACCTGCCAGAAAACCGGAGCATTTGGTAACAGTGATCACCGTGAACGCTCAACATGGGGCTGTGTCAAGGCGGATCCCGGACAATACATGTACACATTGGTACATATGATAATACAGATGGCGCCACAAGAGTATGATATACCATCCACGCCACAAGACCATCAAAGACCACCAGAGAACCAATGCAGTGAGTATTAAGGCTAAAGGAATGCTTCCATGTGTGCGAATATCAATGAAAATTCGCTCATAAGTTTTGTAACTAGTGTATTTCTGTCTGCCCATCGGCGTATGTGTGTATATGCGTAGAAGTCGCCATAGGAGCGATGTTCACGCATAAGGTCTGCGTGAACGGGATTCGGGGTAAGATGACGTCACTTTACCAATTCTTGTGGAAGGCCTTCTCGATCCACTGTGTGATATATTAGTCTGCCAGTTCACGCATATACGTAGAAACACCTATTTTCACGCATATACGCGCACATGAAAACACACCTTAACACGAATTTGTTCATATTTGATGCTCTCGGCCCGGCTTACTTTATAAACCATCAATCATCTTATAGTCCTCCAAGGAAGTCCATTTAAAATGCGTTTCATGTCAATGTAAAATCAAAAATAAGTTACAATAATAATAGAAAATGTTGCTTATCAATTAGCAGTAAACCAATAGGAGATGGCAATATTTGAGTAATACAGAATGTAGTTTTTCAGTTTTTTTTACTATGTGTAGATAGCAGTGATTGGCTTCTCTGGATAATGAATGCATAAGCAGTTGCGTGACAGACATTCAACAGACAGCTGTTGCACCGTTATATCCTAACGGCTAGAGCAAGCAGGGGTAGAAATACTGTGACTAGACACGAGCACCTGTCATGGCTGGTTTTGTTTCTTACATGGTGTTCAAGTTATTAGCTTTTTAAAAAAAAAACAGCAATCGTCAAAAAGGTATAACGGAAATTTAGTTACACTATGTTTCGTATCTCGTCGTCTTCAACGTGCCCAATGGCTCAATAGTGCTAAAACTTCATAAAACCTGAAGGGTAGAACATTATAATTGATGAATCTTTCTGAACATGAATATGAACAATGATGCACAACGTCCTAAATAAATAGATTTTATTTTTCCTTACACTGTCAGTTCTTAATGTCATACTAACAAAAAGTCCATGCTTTTCGGTGATCGTACGTATTTGCTTTTACGAAAACATACAATACATGACACATTGAGCTTGTTTATTCCTTCAGCAGATCAAGAATGACCTCAATATAGGCAGGATTGAATAGATGATTTATTGTTAATAATAACTGACACTCATAAATTAGGCACAATCATATCTATAACATAATACCGTTATATGATTTTTGTGGATTAAATATAGCCTTGCTTAATTGGGTTAGCCCAGATTAATTTTTCTTATCTTGACTCCTCCAGATCCCAAACGTAATCTGCGAAAGCCAAGTTTTAAAGTGGACCGGCCCCGATTAAAATATTCAGTTTAGCGGATTGATTTCATCTTGTGATAAAGTATTCAGGGGTCAGATATGTCTACGATGTTTTAAAACCCTCGGAATCTTTTTCTGCTCCTTGGCTGGCTTGATTTTGCGTGAATCATAGAGGAACTGATATTAAACCCATAGTTTTAACTTGTATGATGTTACCATGGTTGATTATGTACACTTTGTACATTGCAAACACATTAATCTATCATTAATAATATTTTTTATAATTATATAGATGTCAAATGAATTTTGAAAATGCAATTTTCAAATGTAATTATTTGATCAATGTTATACCCTTTCAAATGGCAAATGCAAATCGTGTTTAACCTTTTTAAATGCCAAATGAGCATTCATACAGCAATCCAAAGCGTTTTCAAACTATTTTGACTAAAACGTTTTGAATCTAGCTCAGGAGGTGATTTCAAACCGTTTTGGATGCGAATCGTTTTATCAACTTTGTTAAATTGTCTAGTGACCACTCTGGAACGGTTTGGACCTAGGTTTCAAGCAGCTACTGCGTGTCAGCCTGTTGTTACAATGTTACACGTGATTAATGTTCACCTCATGTATAGGTGCTGGATGTGAAGGCACAACACGGAATCAATGAGTTTGGCCAAATTGCTTTGCCCAAGTTATTTTGAAAACGTTTTGTGTGTAAAAGGCTTATACTACACAAGTATTTTTAACAGTTAATCAAAATTTTATTTTGGACTGGCCTTGTTTGTACGCAAATGCACGAATACGTGAGACCTACACAATGTTGAATTTTATTTTCTAAATGACATGATCATTCTTCTGTCTTCATAGATTAAGATACAGTTGTCATGGAGTTCTTTTTGAAAGTGGCATGAATTATAGAAAAAATGGTGATATTTATTGTATAAGGGCTGCTGCTGATTAAAATTTTATCATAATTTCCATATACCTCCGAATCTATATTACAATATGTGATCTGAGGCACGAAAAATGCCTCTGTAACTCGTTTTATTTACTTAAAAGGCAAGCCTGGATTCGGTCACGCTTTTCGTCCAGATGTGACGACTGATGAACCTGGCATGAAGGTCAAGTGCTACCATGTTTTGCCTGATAGGATGCCCTATTATGACGCGAAAGAAACATGTGAGTCAAAGGGAGGGCACCTTGTGAGCATAGAAAGTAAAAGGGAACTGGATCACATCAAGAAAACGATGGATGAGATTCTAAGTAAGTTTAAGTTAACCTAGGGCTTCATGATATATCCATGGCGATGTGTCGATACGAGTTAGAGATAAGGCACCTCCTGGGTCTGATAGCAAAAGTTACATAAAGTAAGTAGACATTTATGCAAGTGTACCACTGTAGAAAATTTAAGTTTAGTTTTAGTATAGCTTTGCAAAATTCCATGAAATAAGCGAAATGCCAGCCGCAACTTCCACCATTTAATCTGGCCGGGTCGAACTGTTACTTGCATGGTTAGCGTGAAAATGTCTTAATGGTGAAAACATTTATGCTGTTTTGAACAATGTTGATACAAATGATATAAAATTTTGGTAAAACACTATGTGATACACACAGTGTTTTAAATCGATATTTTAAGTTAGGCAGATAATTGATATAAATGACATAATCAATTCTGTGGACAGAATTTACTTCGTCAAAAGAATACAATGACAAGTGACCCATGGTTCATTGTGCTCAGCTGAATTTAACATGTGATGCATCTATTAATTATTGATTTTATGAATTGGTGAAAAATATTTGTTAAGAAACAGTGAACAATGGATAGATAGACTTCCAGAGTGCTCAAAATTATGTTTTTTATCCATAACATAGTAAAAGCAACCTTATATAAGGTTTCCAAGAAGATTTTACTAGGAACTCCCTGGACGCTAAGTTAGAGGTTTCTACGTTTTGGGTCTTGTGTCCATCTGACTTGTAGGGTACTAAATCATACTGTTTCACATAGCTCACAGAATATACTTTGGATGAGAAAGAAGACATTACAATGCCCCCCCCCCACCTTTACATTAAGAAAGGGATTTCTCGATCCAACAGTAAAGAATTGTAAAAATTTGGTTTTCAGCTCATAACTCACAAAATATAGGTCACAGTGACCTAATTTTAGGATTAAAAGGAATCTTGCCACGTTTTCTGCCCTGTCTTACTGTCTGCCACATCTTAATCATAATTTTGGCCGGGCGCTTGCAGAATAAAGGTCACCTTGACCTAGTTTAAGGTATTCAAAGGACAATTTGCTTGGCTGTTGTGTTGTAAGATGCTAGGCCTAACGGTTATAAAAAACATGTTTAATCAAAAAAATACTTGTGGCCAGACGCTCTAAGAAAATAGGCCATCATGACCTTATTTTAGATTTCTATGATAATTTGTGCAAGACGTCCTAGGATATTACATAAGATGATTCTATTGCTTACAGATACAATTTGTGCGCATTTGACATTCTGGGTTCTCCAATCATGTTTTTTCCCTATAGCTCACAGAATATAGGTAATGGTGACCAAGGACACTTAGGACATTTATCCAGGACCTCCCTGAAGGTAACATTAAAAGATTCTCGGCTTAATGGTTACATCTGTGCTCCGTCTTCCTCTCTGAGTGCTCAAAATTAAGCTTTCGGATAGTAGCTCACAAAATATAGGTCAACTTGACTTTATTTCAGGTTTCTGGGGAGATTTGTCTAGGATCCATTACCCCCCCCCCCCCCCGCCCCGATGTACAGTTAGAATTTTCTAGGTCTAATGGTTAGAATGTGTGCCCTCTCTTGCTGTCTCGGTGTTCAAAATCAGGGTTTTTTTGGCCAGGCTTTCGCAGAATATTGGTCATCATGACCTAGTTTCAAGTTTTCAAGATGATTTACCAAGAAACTCCCTGGAGTTGCGTTAGAGGATTCTAGGCCTAAAAGATTCAATTTGAGCCCATATAACTTTCAGGGTGCTCAAATATGTTTTCCCCTATAGCTCAGAAAATGTAGGTAAGGGTGACCTGTTTCATGTTCCTAAGAACATTTATATCTAGGACCTCCCTGAATATCACATTAGAAGATTCTAGGCCAATATGAAAATAAATTGGCCAAATTTGACCCCCTGGATGCTCAAAATCATAATTTTCGGCCAGTAGCTCGCGGAATATAGGTCACCATGATCCTATTCCAGGTATTTAAGGAGATTCTCCTAACGCCACCCTGGATGTAGAGTTAGAAGTTTCTAGGTTACAGCTTGTACCCTATAAACGTCCGGATTTCTTCATTTGAAGAAATGCGTGAAAATGAAAAAAAGGTGGCGCCACCAGTCTTCAAGAACTGATTAAAAAACCCATGATCAATATGCATAAGAAGAATCATGGCAATCCATGCATAAGTTTTTTCAGATAACTGAGCTTTGGTATCAAATTTTTAAATATTTTTGGGAGTAAGTGTGAGCCCCATTGCTCGGAAAATGAAGGTTGCAGTGACCTAATTGAAGTTTTCCATTGAGAATTTTTAAGGACTTTATTGGATCTTCCTGTTGGAAGTGACTAGGTCCAGAGGTTACGATTTGTGCTCTGTTAACGGACGGAAATACAGAAGGACAAATGGCCAAAGAGTGATTACTATAGCTCAGATGACTTTCAGTCGGCTCAGCTAAAAACTACCAGAGAAGAAAGCAGAACAGTTTATGCTGAATAACATATATTATATCGTTTATATTTCCTTAAATAAACAATATTTGACACAAAGATCAGATGTAGCCTGTTGCGGTGTTTATAATCAGTGAGATGCAAAGGCAGACATCAATGATCTTGGTCATCTCCTAAATTCAGTCGACTGTAATTGGTGAAACGGCGCATCCCCTCCCCTGCACCCCTCATGCATACAGCAGCTACACATTGCAGTCGTTCCATATCGCCTTCGCTTAACCGCTATAGTGGGGAATCGTTCGACCCAGTTTGATTATATTTGGACAAACTTACTTTTGTAAAATAGACCGGGGGCTAGTGGTCAGTCAACGGCCACTAGGTGGCGCTGGTGCCTTAAGTGGAGCCGAAAATGAGAAAAAGGGCGTAATCGGTTAGAAAAACATTAAGCTTTGTATGTAATTTATCTAAAAATTCCCAAAGTCTGGCCATTTTCTCAAGATGTGCACGTGATTAATTATTAGTTTAATTATTAATAATTATTTTATAAAAATATTCAGAGAAAAATTCATTATCATAAGATGATGTTGATGACCCTTTTGTGTTACACGTTTCAAGTTTACTTAAGCGCATTTATGCACCCTTGCAGGTATTTTCCAATTTGTTCAGGAAATAAATAAACTAGTCCAGTTTATCAAAAAAATTAAACATCGCAAAGAAATTAGCATTTCCGTTGACGTAAGCCCAATTTTAATATACATGATGTAAGATGGTTTCAAATAAAGAGCTGTACTCAGAAAATTCGGGCATATTTTATGTATGTCGACACAGGGTTGTGTAATGAAAGCATATATCATTAAAATGAGATCAATATGATTGAATATATGAATGTCTAGATGCTTTAGTCATATGAAACTGATTACTTTATCTATATTGATGTCAAATATGAAATCCTTTATAAACGGTTGTTAAATTCAGGGTTCACAGTCATATGTAGTAAAAGCTACTGATTTCACAATCGAAGATATATCTAAACTGGCTTTGCAAAACAACGTCATCTATCATAACAAACAGAACAAAAGGTGACCTAAATTATTAAATCAGCAAAAGTCTAATGAACTGTTATCCTTTTTTAACCCATTATTCTAGACATTTTCGATGGAATAATCAAAGATGGGGAGAAAAGCTTGTCAAAATGCTTTTGTTCATCCAACTTCATCAAAAGTTTGACTTTTAACCAAGGTATTTCGGCAATTCGAAGATAGCCCAATGTAGTATTATAGAGTAAAACTGTGATATAGGTTTTGCATATAGGAATCTATCCCCATACTGACACGGTGCAAGACACAAAGGAAGCCGAGAATATAGGGTACGAGACATAGTGTTAACTATTATAGAGTTATTTAATCATTTAAAAAAGGAGAAAGTAAGTAAAAAGGAATGGAAGAAAAAATACATTCAAACAGAAAAGTAAGTAATGACAACAAGTATACAGGCTTTCTGTGGTGGTTATCTTTTCATCCATTATTTCCCAAACACCATCAATCTCCGCATCACATTCACTTTGCTTCATTTCTGTTGATACACTAAATGGCCAAGAACAGCCTTTGCATGATGAGTTTTCTTTTTCTTTGCGCTTTATGCTTCCATGAGGCTCTCTGCTTATGACAATGACGCGCCGGATTTGAACGAAGAAAGGAAACTTTTAAATACTAACCCTTCATGCCCAAGGATATTTATTTTTATTAAAGGAATAAGAACTTCAATAACATTATTTTTCATTCAGATGTACATGTAAAGTGAAATACCCGAAAGCCCTTCAAACACACTTGAGGTCAATTGAAAAAAAAATGTATCTGGTAGATTAACTAGAGCACCATACATTTCCCGATGATTTTTCTTTTTTGCTCACCGATTAACTCAGTGAGTAATTTTACCATTATTTATTATTACTACCAATTTATAATATACAAAAAACAAAATTCACAGTATCCAAAAAGCATTACATTAAGAAACTGCATTCCAATTGGAACAGTATATCAAAATGCTTCCAGCCAAAACACGTTAAGGGTATTATTGTCTGTCCAGGCCTTTAATCTTATCTGACAATCCTCTCTATAACAGCAGTAACATGCGCTTTGTTAAAAGGGGGCACTTTTAGAAGGGGCAAAATGCTTACGCCCTCATTTTTAAAATAAAACACATTTCAAAAACAAAGTTTACTTATATTTTCCATCACATATTCTTTCTTCGGATTTCTTTAAATTATTTGAACGTATGTGAGAAATTTAAATCATGCAGTTGTATAAAAAGGAGTTATGCACAACTGAAAGCATCTAAAACGGAACATGTTGCCAACATCATCGCTGAGATAATAATCATTCTACTTATAATAACGAATAACTAAAAACGAGGGTATCGAATGAAACATCTTGGAACACAAACGGTCGCAATCTGATGGGTTATGTTTTTTCCTTCTTTCATTGAGACTTTGAGATGAAATACATACAACGTTTAATACTCGTATACCATCATTTAAACGATTAGCCCGTTTGTTTCATCTTACTCCACTATTTAAGGCCCGAGCGAACCCTAGTGGCTGTTGGCTGACTATCGTCCACCCGGACTATTATTTGTATGCAATAATAACCAAATATATCCAAACTGAGCCATCAATTCAAACGATATGCACCGTTTAATCATATCATTTCAGTCATCAGAAAGGGTTCAAGTTTATCAAGAACCCAGACGCCCCCTAATGGACTTATCGTTGTCTGCCCGGAATAAAGTTGTCGATTAGAACCTAAGCTTTAATTTGATACTAAAAAGGAAATTTTGCTTCAATTTGAAATGACTGGCTGCCGGGGCAACCCACTGTTTGGCAGATTTTCTGAGAACACTTGCATCAGGGAAATACCCGCTCTCCGTTAACTGTCAGATTATTTATATTTTAGATCAACACTGGAATTTCCTGACTGGAGGGGCTATTAGCAGCGGCAAAAAAATAATCTGGATCGGGTCTGGCAAAGAGATCAAGTACACCAACTGGGCTACAGGTCAACCGGGTGTCCTCATGGGAAACAAAGCTGTTGTGGTGAACAAAAGCAATTATAAATGGTGGATGTCACCCATAAGTTTACTAAACACCCAAGGATTATGCCAGACAGAAATGAAATATTAGAACAACTAATTAATTACAGAAAATTATTTAACATCCGTTGAAAGGAACATTTTTCGCTGACATACCTTGAACGCAATATAAATTTGTTTAGATGTTCTTTAGAAACATTCGGTTCCGGACTGACACCTCTCGACTGAAAAGAAGAAAGGAACTGTGCTTTATTTGTCAGCGAGGCATCTTATTCAAAATTTTTAAATTTTAACTAATACACAGATACAAGTTTTTTATTCGCATATTTGGGAATATAGTGTATATACCTTTGGTAGTATATAGTAATAGTACATGAAAAAAAAAATATGCATATATATATATATATATATATATATATATATATATATATTATATATACCCACCATAAAATAATAACATAATATTCCGATATACAACCAAAGGGTTGTAATCTACATGATTTATTTATTCAATATGCCGTACTTGCAATACTGTTTTTCAATTATGCATAGAAACTTCACATTTGTACATTGAAACAGGTAATTGTTACATATATTGTTTTAGCATTATATATCTGAACTATTAATGTACTGGTCAACGTTGTATTTAATAATAAAAATCTAATGTCTTACATAAGACATGTAAATATATAGACACGACGTCTGTGGATTTCATTGAGGTCCTTTTAATTGTATATGGTGTCTCCATGGAATGATGTTCCTGTTTCTGATGACTTAATGCACGTTATTTGTGGAAGCCATGTGCTGCATGAAATTTCCGAAGTTTTTTTCTCACCAGTCTAAAGTGGCGAACATACTTCATTGTTACAAGGCTGTTCGGTCCATAGGGGTGCCTATTAGCGTTTCACTATACATCTTTCAACTGGCTTTTATTGCTGGCAACGCATTTGACAGAAAGGATATTTAGAACTGTGATCATACTGATGTACATGTACGAAACGTCATTTATAACTGATGTTTGTAACAATGTAATAAAGGTGGACCGGTAAACAATTTTAAAAAATCAAACCTTGTAAAATATACCAGCCACATAACTGATGTAATATTATCTTTTCCCCAAACCGTTTATGGACATATCATATAGATTTCAAGATTTTGCCAGGTTATGATTTCATTATTCACGCTTTTGTTTAACGTGTCCATAAATATATAGGAATTTTTTAAATATAAAAATGTTTTCTTTGTATCATTCATTATTTCCGGGACCAAGTAGACAGTATGTACAAGTAATAGAGGTTAGTGCGCTATTCTTGTGACTGAAGTTTGTGGTTTCCAGTCCTACTGGTAAAAGTGTCATATCTAAGACGTTGGACATGAATTTTTTTCACGAAAATGACTATTCATACCCCGTTCACACAAAATCGTACGGCTGTTTTCCCGAGGTCGGGTATGGCACAGTCAGCCTTCATAATTTTATTCTTGATTCAGAAGTGGTCGTGAGTACTTGGTGCTTGTGGTAGGTAGCCGTTGTGGCTGGTCGGGGTGACCTGCCACATGGTTATATATTCCTGGATCTCTGACTGTGGTGACTCGTTCACCTTCTCTCGTACAGAACCCTTCTGATATGTCACCAATGAAAGGAAAAAGTCGTGACAAGGGCCAGAAACGGCTGGTTTCAGAAACCGCAGCTGAGAGTGACAACAATAAATCGATGGCAACATATTAACACGTTACCCACAGCAGACGACCCAGAGTCTGAGCCGGTGAAGGAATACAATTAAGGCCTAGTCCTACAGCAGATGTATAATTTAAGATGTGCCTGTGCTAGAACTGTCCTTATGTGTTAACTTCATTTTTTAGTGGAGAGCAATTGCGCAAGATCGGTGCCAATCGAAATACCATTTTAATTTCTGTGGCTACTCAGCATCAAGAAATTCCTCAAAGTACTGTTGGCCGTATCTGCCTATAGATACCGGCATAACGATAAACGGTGGCGCATGCAGATTCCTTTAAACAAACGTTTTGATAATAATTACATGTTAAGATATAATCGTTACATTTACTGACTAGACTACACGTTTAGGGATTGCATCCTTGAAGGTGTCAACTATACCTTTGTAAATTCTGTGTTAATAAAATATAAATTAATAATAATGCACAATTGTTATATGACAGGAAATTGCTTAACTTTGTTTATCTTACACAACCAAGTAACATGCTGATTATATATAAAAAATAATACAGTTTATTGCAGCATTATATTTCGCGATTTTCTTTTTGACACGGTACCATGTGATTCATTAAAGTTAAAGTGTCGTATAATCTTGGAACTTCATATTCTGATGTATACTTCAATATTTATACTGCGTGGATTGCTTAGAAACGAAAGTTTGTACGTGTGACTTACCACAGGCCCTTGTTTACAATAGCCGAGCCGACCAATCAGCGGCGCTTTTATTGGTCGACTATGGTAAACAGTCCCACGATGGTGCTCGGAAGCCGCACGTACCTGTCCGAGTGTCATTGAAGGGAAGACCGCTGAAGAGTGTCCGCTGTACCTGATTAAACAACTAATTATACGTGGCTAGGAACCGTAACGCGAGTTAGTTATGTGTCAGACGGAACCATGTGGTTCAATGGTATGTTCATGCCATAGATAAGTTAGTGACATGCCGTCGGTAGGTTGGAAATTGATAATTGATACAGCAGGTTGCTCTGGTTTCACCGTCAGTCTTTTCATACCTTGTGTGTATATATTACTAATGGTAGTATGAGGCTTTACAGGGGCTATTTAGACATGTTTTAATAGTGATTTCAAGGGCCTGTGGACGCACAGTGTAATATCAAGCAATGGTCTCAACCCATAATTATTTGTTCATAATCAACGATAAAAAAAGGTGAGTATTCTCCCACATCGTTTTGATCATTGACATATTTGACGCAGCGAATGCAACTCATCTGGTTAATTGTTGTTCTTCTTATATAATTGATGTGAATTGAATAGAAAACGTCACATAGATGATTATCCAAATGAATATATAGTTAAAGTTATATATATTTTGGTGGGCAAAGGATTTATTCATGGGACACTTAATTAAAGTCGAAGCTTAATCAGCGTCTTTTTACAGATGATCTTTGTATTTACGCTACCGCATAACAGCCTTTAAAGAGCAGTCCTTAATAAACAATGGGCAGCTATAAGTAAATGTAGTCATATCCAAACCAGGTTATTTTGAGTTTATGTTATAATGCGTAATGAATATAGCCGCAAGTTACTGCTTTAATTAATGAAGGAAACACACGACAGAGATTTCTCATGCTTACACGTACGGTGACTGATAACGCTGAAAACAAGGTTCGTAGAATCACAAGCAATATCCTTAGTGGAAACTGACACTGAAAAGAAACGGGTCTTTTTAAGGTGTGCATTTATGTAGAAAATTGTTAATGCAAAGTATCTCGTAAAGCTATCTGTGTGCAATAAAATGAAATAAACCGTGGGAAGAGAAAGGAAAGAATTCTAAATAGATACGCTCATATGGAATTAACCATGCGGTTTTAATATTTGTCAGTTTATTTTCTGACATATATTAACATGTGCAGCTATATTTTAAAATATGAAAACATATTAAGATCTAGGCAAATGCGAAACGTGGCCAGAACTGCCATGGGTATGTTAAATAAAATCTTTAATTAAAATGTCCTATCAATGGAGAAATTAAATACTTGAGGCTTATAAAATACTAAATCAAGGTGGTTGGTGACATTGAGAATATTAAAACATGCATAAACTACCATCGTGCAAGCAATGAACCAATGCAGAATGAAAAATATCCTTGTAATTTGTGATAACTTGCTGCATGGGCAGGTCTCTGATCTTAGACAATGAGCCGAGGTCTTGATTGGTTCATGAGAATTTACCCTTCATCAAAGGCTGACTGAACATTTTTCTGTAATGAACACCCGGCCGTCCAACCGTCAAACAGATGTATAAATAACAACTGTGCTCGCGCTAAAACTGTGCTTATATGATAATATCCACCCCTCCAGCATATGTATAAATAGAAATGCGCTTGTGCAAAAAATGTGCTTAAATTCTTTTTGCAACCGAACATCAAAAGACCATGAACTACATCTGCATATAGATACCAGCGGGGATAACATGTCTCAGGACATGAATAAAAATTATGATTTACCTTCCGATGACGTAAAAGGACAAAGATGACCTGCACAACATTCTATATTTTTGGCATCTGGACATAACGTAGCGGTTTATAGTAATGCATTCGGTTAATTTGCACAGACATTTTGTGCACAAATTTCAAAGTATATATAAAATCCCATCTTTTCGTCACCGATGTAACATGTATCATAATATAATGAAACTAAATGACTATATATTTACCCTTCATTAATGTTAAAAAAATAAGTTAAACAATAAGATTACAGGTTATGCCAATATGTGGAATGCCACGTCAGATTTTATACTTCTTCTTTTATACTAAGTCTGAATTCGGTCATGCATTCCGTCCAAACCTGATATCACACGGACCATACGTGACGATGAAGTGCTGTTATGCTTTGTCTGGGAAGATGTCCTATTATAATGCAGAAATCAAAATGCGATTCAAAATGAGGACACTTTGCGAGACGTCAGCTTGGTGTTCATAAGATATTGAAGCCCAGAATTTTTTGGCCATTTTTTGGCCATTTTTTGACATTTTTGTGTACACAAGAGGGTTATGAACATTGAAATGGGCTTTAGTGTAACAAAAGTCCAGGTTCGGTATACGTAAGTGGGTAACCAGTGTGTTGAACAACATTTGATACTGTGGATATATGCGTAGACAAACAGTGTGTGTATATATATATATATATATATATATATATATATATATATATATATATATATGAAAATGGTATACACAAAAAAGTCGGTTCACTGACCATGGGAATCGAACCGGTCGGGTGTCTTAACCACTTGGTTACGGCAGATTCCTTTCCCCTCGGTTTATTTGCAAACTTTTATAGGAAGCAGCGAAATGACGTCTGGCACGTGTCGGCCCGGCGTCTTTGCATGCAGCAGGGAGAGCTGTCGGGATGGGTGACATAGGCATTAGTATATTTGCTGGAACGCAAGGGTTATATGGTGGCTTCTGGCAGTTTGTCGGTCCAGAGGAAGGTCCGTGATTGTCAGTGAAGTAATCAGCAGGGGGACGATTTCCAAGTGTATTGTATGTCAAAATGTGCGGGCAGCCAACGTAATCTCACTAATGGACTCATGTTAACAGAAGGACTTGTACACAGCCGATGTTTATCTGCCATGTTAGAGCCCAGCGAACAGACAGAGGACAATTAGTACGCTGATCGTTATGAATAGTACCAAATATTGTAGTGTGCTGTGGCATATTCGGGTACAGATATCTGGAATATCCAGGGTGATACTACAGTGACAGACATTGTGCGAGTGATGCTGCAGTGAAGGCTGTGGGCCTATTTGTTACTGATTCAGAGAAGCGAGTACCAAAAGAAGAGAGACTGTGTCAAGCCAAGGATTTGTTTGACGGCGAGAAGCGCTAGTGTATCGTGTGTACTGTGTGTAAAACCACCTGGACTCGAGTAATACGTGCCCGACGATCATGTGATCGCGGCCTTGGTGCCAGGTGAACATTCTGTGTACTGTGCTTTCAGGATTGCGCCACAGTTAATGGCGAGCTCGATTTTCAAGATTAATCAGGACTCTGAGCATTTGTGTGTTGATATTAACTCAATGAATTTTTGTACCGTGTATCGCCTCTCCACAGAATTGTAAGTTCAATTTTATTATATTTTTTTTGTTAATGCTACACGATTTTCTCATCTTTTGAGTGTATGTGTGAGCTTCAGTCAGCTTAATCCAGAGTATAAAAGCAACCTGAAAGTCCATTCCTTCGGAGGTGTCACAGCTAGTGAGCGCAGTAGCTAAACTTCATCCGTCTTCAAGCCGTATCATTATCCCCCCCCCCCCCTTTCAGAGAAATGTATTTTACCTCTGTTCGGATTGGCTGCAACATTTTTAATAGTGATATTAGTGGATTTGTCAACTGGTAGATGGGATATTTTGCAACAACATTCTGAAAAATAGTTGTGTTATAACCGGGGTTCTGTGTAAGGAACAAAATAAAAATTAAAAATACGAGCAACAGACCATCAGATAAATAAAATAAACGTAACATGGTATGGTTAAAAAACACCCTTAGATGTGTAAGCTAAAATGATGAGAAGTTAATGCTTGTTTCTTAGGGGCGTTCAGATCACCCGGTTATGTAGGTGAACCTAAAACGCAGATAAAAATGGATAAAAACAATATTTGATGGACTAGTAACGCTGATTTAAAAAGAAAAAAAAATAAGATATCACAAAAGGTCTGAGGAAATATGAACGCGACATTTTTTGTAAATCACAAGTTGGTAGGACACTTAATATAGGGGGACAGAACGTTCCACGTGGTTTTAGTAAATATTGTGTTGTTCTTCTAAATTGGTCGAGTGGTGTAGTGATGAGTGTGTTTTGACATCACGTAAGTACGGCGGGACTGGTCTGTTTGTAACGTCCATGTAACAACCAGCGCTTATGTTTAAACTGTATGGTCAAGCTATATGACAAGGACATCTAAGACATCCCGAAGACACGTTTCAACGTCAGATAATTTGGATTCGGCGTCAAGTGTGGGAATATAGGAAAATTACTTCATATACTAGTCATCATCAAGTGCCTTACCACCTACACGATCATTACTGAAAACATAAATTAACATATATCAGGTTATATATCAAATGTTGATAAAAATCAGATCATGTAAATATATTGCTTGCCAGAAAAAAATTGAAACCTCCATAAGTTACTATACGACTGTAGACTTTACCGCCTCCACACCCCACCTAACTTTTATCGCAACACATATAAGTCTGCTGCTTGTTCACAATTTGAAGGTTAACAGTTAAATATGAACCACTGATTACGTTTAATATTAATAGAACAGCCCATGCTACAATATAAGATAAGTGACAGAAAGATATACAAAAGACAAAGCCTTTCAGAGAGAGAGAGGCAGACCTAGACAGAACAGGCATAGAGACAGGGATAAAGTGAAGGAGATACAGACTGTGTCTGTGAGACTTTGAGAGCGACACTGAGATAAAAAAAAAGAAGGCTCTTGTTTCAATGTTATCATGCGGAGCCAGAGAGAAGGGTTACTTAGTGATCAAAGATATACATAGGTCCAGTTTAATTGAGTCCTTGTTGTTCGGAGACAATAAGGGTCCTTAAACTTCAAGTGTATAGTGTACGTGAATTTGAATATTTACGTAGCTCCACTCTGAAAGTAATCAAATTTCAGTTGCGCACAAAGGTAACAGGTTTCACCTCTCAACCTTAGTTACAGCGTGGTCTGTGTAAATTGCACTATGCAAATCCCTGATAGGTAAAGCTTCATGGGCCTAGGGTCATAAACAGACCTTCAAGTACGTCACGAATAGTTCAGTGATATAGCCGAGAGCTATAAAGATCATTAATGGCATACACGCAGATGATCTGTAGTCAGTGACCCAGTGAGTCCGTGATAGAGTTTCTCCCGAGAGATTTTCCGAAGGGAAGTTGACTGCGGCGAACATGGGCGTGCTTTTACTTACTTTCGTTGTCGGTAAGACCAAGCTATTTTTATTTAATTTACAACTTAGTTATCCTAGCTTTACATGTAGCAAGCAGTTTAATAAAAAATAATAATAAATGTAAAAATATAACAAAAAAATTATGATATATGTTTAATGGTAAAAATTTAAAGTTTATATACAAACATTCGTTAACTAATTATTCTCTGAATACTGTGTAACGGACGGACAGACCCGTTTTCTTCGGCTGGTCACCACATAATCATCAACAATAGTTTTGATGAAAATTGTTGAATATGCGGAATTTGTTCGACACTATTTCACTTGTCCAACTAACATACTGTCAGTTATAAGGTTGTGGATAGCTGAAGTTACCTTTAAGACAGACTGAGAATCATACTGTAAATTGTCACTGATTGTACTTACAGCGGGACTGTCCGTGTGTTTTGGAAACAGAGCCCTGCCGGAGAATTTACGGAACCAAATCCAAAGAAATGAAGGTGAGAAGGAAAGAGAATTCAAAGATCATATGAATATTCATATTTGATGCTAACCATGCACACCTCTTGCAGGGTAAAGTTTACTCGGGTTAATAAAAGACATTCAGTTTTTTTAAAACAGATTGTAACCTGTGAAATATTACCTTTTCCCTTTCCGCCGGTCGTTTGCTTTTCGCCACTTAACTGTTTATAGTTTATTCGTAGTTGGATGGATTTTCAATGTTTTTCTACACATGCATTGTAGTTTTAAACCAAATTCCCGGCAAAAATTATTTGACGTTTTACTCTTTTTTAACAGTCTTAATTTTTCTGGTAAAATGCACCGACCATGTTTTAGTGCCCCCCCCCCCCTACATATACACTTTTTTATTATAACCGTCACACAAGTGTGTTCGAGTCTTATATCAATGTATTTATAACGTAAATGATAAATTGGCTGCAGAATAGACATATTTCAGGTTTTTGACCCTAAGAAGATTTTCAACGTTAGTTAGGGGAGGGGGTGGAGGAAGGTTATACGAGACCAAGAAAAAAAATTGGATTGTAACTGCTCTTGGGAGAATTATAATATATGATTAAAGGGTGCTCCAACACATATACTCTAGGTAATCGGAATTCCTATCAAAGTACGAAACTGAATAGGCCTAATTAAAGGGTGCTCCAACACATATACTCTAGGTAATCGGAATTCCTATCAAAGTACGAACCTGAATAGGCCATGTAAAACATTAAATGTCTTAACATGTACCCAGGAATCCAGAGAATCGTGAAAATATTAAAATAACCGGCCAGCGGTCTCTGAGACTATCTTTGAATTTATACCCGCATATTAGCATTAATGGCCGCTCGTGTATGCGAAGTTGCTTCACTTAATAGGTAAATGACTGTGTCATGAGTGGTACGTGTTTTACGACTTGGTACAGATATCAGACACACACTGGAAATGTAGTGGAACTTTTATACCTGTCGTATTAGTATTAGAATACAATTACCAATGAAAGTGCTACTCTTAATTGCTGCTGCTGCGAATAATAATAATAATAATAATAATAATTATTATTATTATTATTATTATTATTATTACAAATAAAAATTATTAAAATAATAAAGTTGGGTTAGGACGCAGTCTAGTGGTTAAGGCGTCGGACTTCGGAGCTGACCCGGCTCAAGACCGGCCGGTGCTTCAGGGGTAGGCCCTATAATGCCTTAATGGCATAATCTCGTTAGAAGCTTAGAAATTCGCTCTAGTGTCATAACGACAGGTCATGAAACGTGAAATCGCGAAGGCTTAATAATAACATACCTTTCTTATCCTATAGGATCATCCATCCTCATTCTTTAAACACTGCCATCAACAGACCAGGGACCTATCCTTCATAAAAGAAAAGAAAAGAAAACCGTTTTTTCACAACCCTTTTTATTGATAGGTAAAAAAGAACCAGGTGAAACATGTTATTCAGAAGAGAAGACCAAATCCTGCTACAAGTTGGAAACTATAAAAAAGTATAAAATTTGGCATTCTTATATATATAGTAATGCATGTATGGAAATACACCAATAAATAAAGTAATTTGAGTATAACTACAACCGAATCAGAAAAGCAGAATTATCAGATAAACATGTCATATGTATCTTCATTATAAGTGGATCTGAACAACCGTTTTAATATATGCGTAACAAATCAAAGTTGATTCAGCTGCTATATATTTCTTGTGTTTTATGAAAGTTCTTTTTATATGGACAAATATCCAAAACAAATTAACTATCACCCAAACTTGACCAAACACCATTAGAAGCATCTATGTTTATATGTTACGGTTTTGAAACATTATATTGGTGGTGCGAAACTGTTGAAAAATCCATCAATCTTGATAAGGCACCTTTTTTCCTGAATATTTATTAAACTGTTTTCCAAGATAAAGCTACTTGACACGCTTCTGCGTTCCGTGATCAAACATACACTCAATATCCCCGGATCTGACCGCGCTAAATCAAGGAGGCAATATTAATGTGAGCTAAATATCAGGGAAAAACGGGAGTAAACATATAACCTAAAGTGGTAGGTTGCATAAATTCGAAGGTAGAAAGGTCACTTGTTGCAAAACGCCATTTGCAAAGCTCTGACTTATCCGACTTGCTGCCAGATGTTGATCGAACTTGTTCTGATTATTTTGGTAGGCTCCCAACCATGATAAACAGGTTAATATTAAAAACACAAGCAGCCTGTGTGCGGTGATGTCCAATTTTTCAAGCCTATCTTTATTAAAGCTCCAAGAGGTTAAATTAAGTTTATAAAGGTCAGAAAGGTGATGGGCCCCTTTCCAATTCCTTGAATAGGCGCCGACTCCGAGGTGTGTCTCAGCTGCCAATTTTTCTACCATTTTTTATATAGATCGTACATCAAAAGACGATAATCGTCCATTTTTTTTACCGAAAATGTCCTCACTGTTGAAGTTGTTCTGTCTGATTATAAAAAAAACCGAAGGACGCACATATATATAAATATATGTAATAATATATAAGTATATAAGGGGGTAATTAGGGCCCCGCTTGACAAGCGGTACCCTTTAGTGATCACCGTGTCAGTCCATCCTTCCATCCGTCTGTCCTTCCGTCCATCCGTCCTTCCGTCAGTGACACTTTCTTTCGCGCGCGATTACTCAACGCAGCTTTCACAAATCCACAGGGATTATTGGTACCTATGAGGGCTCCAGACCTATCGAATTACAGACATGTCCGAATTCCAATATGGCCGCCACAGCCCGTTCGCTGATTTTCTTTCGCGCGCGATAACTCAACAACAACATACTGCAGCTTTACCAAATTCACAGGGCTGGTAAGTACCTATGAAAGCTCCATAACTATTGATTTACAGACCTGTCGGAATTCCAATATGGCTTCCACAGCCCGTTCGCTGATTTTCTTTCGCGCGCGATAACCCAACAACAACATACTGCAACCTTCCCAGATTAACAGGGATGGGTGGTACTTATGAGGGCTCCAGTCCTATTGAATTACAGACCTGTTGGAATTCTTATATGGCCGCAATAGCCCGATCGTTGATTTTCTTTCCCGGCGATAACTCAACAACATCATGCTACAACTTTCCCAAATATACAGGGATGGTTGGTACATATGAGGACTCCTGACCTATTGAATTAAAGACCTGTTGGGATTCCAATATGGCCTCCACAGCCCGATTGCTGATTTTCTTTCGCATGCGATAACTCAACAACAACCTACTGCAACCTTCCCAGATTCACAGGGATGGGTGGTACCTATGAGGGCTCCAGACCTATAGAATTACAGACTTGCTCAAAATAAAATATGGCTAACAGACTACATTCGGTGATTTTTTATTGCACATATTATTTCAAACATATCTTCTTTAATATCCAGTAGGATTTTTTCCTTCATGCATATGGATAAAAACCGGTTTCTGTTTGTCATATTTTTCAAATCTAACTTATTTTTTCAACCATATGTAAACTAGTCCAAGCACTAGCACAAACGCGGGGCCCTCCGAGATCCATTGTCCGACCACATCTAGTTATCTAAGGATTTATTGGAGAATATGGGAAATCACCCCAAATAGGACATACCTGGCATCGTTTCCGATTGTTCAGGACATTACAGAGGCACAGAGGAGTAGTGTGACGAAAGTCATTTGTACTTTTGATGTATATGTGTGAATGTGTGAAATCAGGAAATAGTTTCAGTACATATATGTAATTCCTGCTCCATTCAGTAACACTTAATAAAGAGTGTGTAATTACTGAATATTCTAAAAATAATACAAGTATTTCCTAAAAGTTCAAGGCAAGAAATACCATTCTTTTATTAAAATGAAAAGCTTAAACAATTATCCGATATTGTCACATATTTATTTGATTATATCATCAGAATTCACGCCACTATGACTTGCCTCTTCTGAATACAACAATCGTCTTTCTGAAAAAACAGTGTTACTATTGAAAACATTCAGTTCTATTGGACTTAAAGGTGTGGGTTTACAGGTTTACACTGAGGTAACTGTGATTGACAGTTCGATATGATGGCAGGATGCACCTTTAGGCAAAGGCTTTTTTCTGTACTTTGTGCTCTAACGCCAGGTAATCTTCTGATAAAACAATTTTATTGCTGCTTTTGTTTGAACTGGATGATTCATGATGTAAACATACGGCGTTTATTTTTGGTGTTAGCCCGAATTCCAAAGATTTATGTTGTGTGTACCTCGTGTAAAAGGTCATCGATGAGGATGTGACCTTCATATAAGCTTTCTTATACTTCAGTAAGGCGTGCTGGCAAGTATACAGGACAATGTTTATCAACTTGTAACATCCCAGTGACGCTTGGTCCTACTGCAAATCACGTGTGGACTCCGTGAAGGATTAAGGGAATCGCTGACTGGGCTGCAGCCAGGGGCACCATATTTTAGTCCCCCAAAATTGGTTAATAGAAAAGTGTCAAAGAAATCCATTGATAGATCGATTTGATGAGCAGTGCGGTGTGTGTTGGTGCGATTAGTGATCAAAATTATGATTTTAGCTTCGTATTCACTATAATTTAAATACTGAGAAAGGGCAAAAGTGTTCAAACTGAACTATAAATGAGTGCCATCTTATCATGTAGTTTTTGGTGGGCCCCCGATTTCATCAGTTGTTCCGTCGGGCGTAATATCTTGGTAAATAACCTTCAACCGTTAATGAAAAAATAAGTATCTTAATCAGTTTAGCAGTAAAGAATTTCGAATTAAATCAGTCATCCTCCCTCTCACTTGGTCTGAAAGTGCCCAGGGACCCGAAACCAGTTTCGAATTTTCGAATTTACCCTTGTTGTATTTGTAGGACAACCGCTATCGACATCGCAGTTGATTTTCATGGGTAATTTTCCGAAAATAACATAGTAACGATGTATATCAGTACAGTCATTCCAAAGGATAATCAGTGTAGCCCTAGTCGGTGAAGGCCAATCAGTGTAGCTCTAGTCGGTGAAGGCCAATCAGTGTCGCCCTAGTCGGTGAAGGCAAATCAGTGTAGCCCTAGTCGGTGAAGGCAAATCAGTGTAGCCCTAGTTGGTGAAGGCCAATCAGTGTAGCCCTAGTCGGTGAAGGCCAATCAGTGTCGCCCTAGTCGGTGAAGGCAAATCAGTGTAGCCCTAGTCGGTGAAGGCCAATCAGTGTAGCTCCAGTCGGTGAAGGCCAATCAGTGTAGCCCCAGTCGGTGAAGGCCAATCAGTGTAGCCACAGTCGGTGAAGGCCAATCAGTGTAGCCCCAGTCGGTGAAGGCCAATCAGTGTAGCCCCAGTCGGTGAAGGCCAATCAGTGTAGCCCCAGTCGGTGAAGGCCAATCAGTGTAGCCCCAGTCGGTGAAGGCCAATCAGTGTAGCCCCAGTCGGTGAAGGCCAATCAGTGTAGCCCCAGTCGGTGAAGGCCAATCAGTGTAGCCCTAGTCGGTGAAGGCCAATCAGTGTCGCCCTAGTCGGTGAAGGCAAATCAGTGTAGCCCTAGTCGGTGAAGGCCAATCAGTGTAGCCCCAGTCGGCGAAGGCCAATCAGTGGAGCCCCAGTCGGTGAAGGCCAATTAGTGTAGCCCCAGTCGGTGACCATGTTCTGACCCTTTGACCAGGTAAAAACTTTGAGCTGAAATGCAACATCAGTTGAACTCTTGCTTTATACAAGAAGACTATTTTATAACTGCAAAGTTTTCATAAATACATCATCATAACTGTGAAAAAAATTAAGATGATTCATTTTTGATACATTTAAAGGAAACATGAAGCTAATCATGGACAGTGTACTTAACGGGGATATGAGGGGCGTGGCTTACGACCGCCTAGCCAACCTGACTGACGTCATCGGACCTAGACCCACCGGTTCACAGGCACTGGGAGAATCTATCGGTAGGAAAAATTCATTAGAATACATAAATGTTAACATATGTATTATAAACTGTTTCTTGATAACTGAAACATGACAATTACTTAAAAAGGTCTTTATTCATTCACCGGCTATAATAAACAAGGTGATCCATGCTTTAATATCACTGGTGTATAATGGTAACATCTATAGGTGCATGGTTACCAGATGTTTTATTTGGATGATGTAGATACCTTGGGTCAGCTGATGGCAGCGGAGGGACTGAGCGTTAACTATGAGGAAATAACAGTAAGTCATTTATACAGTATTTGAGCAGTAAATGATAGAGAGAGGAAAATTGTACATAAGCGGCCCGGAGTACCTCGTTTGCCTTTGAAGTTTCACACTGCTCAGAATTAAGAGAATTGATTGGGGATTGTGGGAAGGAATCCCACTGTAGACTAGGGCATTTAAATACACCATGTGATGTACGCCATATATTTATGGCGTACTTATAAATGTGCTGAAGGGCTTAAATACTATCCAATAAAACATGTTTGGTTACAGTTGTTTGAGGACGAATAACGTGCAAATAAATATATTTTTTTATGTTGACTTAATGAAGTAAGAAAAATCTGGTAACCATACGTATGTTCACTGTGGACAGAATTTCTTTTCTTGCATTATGACAATTTTATATTGAAAAGTTTGACCGTTGGACATTCCCCGTAGTCCTGAAATGACATTCTCTAATCGGAGGAGGTCCTTTCAAGTGCTGCCCCCTGCTATAGTAGCGCAACCAAACACTGCTTCCCTTGTTACAGCACTGTGGACTCTCCCAGCACTGACACATGTCAAACGTTTTAACCTTACATTTTGACTTTATCATTCTTATGCCAAACCAGGTATATAACAACATGGGGTATCGCTATACGCCGAGAACTTCGTTGTTTTTATTTATATATGCATAGGTGGAAGAAGATGGTCAAATATAGGGGACACGAATAAACTTAACCCGCGGGCCTTAGCTGTTGGGGGGGGGGGGGGGTAATCCCCTAACATGCAGTGTATGGAACATTTTAAATACTTGAAGACAATGCTGCAAAATGGTATAATAAATATAAAAATGACACAATGTGATGTTAGAAAATACTAATACGAAATTCCTCATAATATCTAGGTAAAACAGAATGTTGTTAAAAATCATTATCAGCGCCTAAACTTCAATCATTTACCCCTCCCCCCCCCCCCCCATGTTCAACTGTTAGGTTAATAAATATTTTTGTAGTCATCCTAGTAATTCTCTAAGATGCGCGAGTTTAATTGTTTATTATTTTGTGACGCCTCTTCATTGAGCAGTATGGATTGCACATTTTCTCATTTACCGACAATTCCCGTAATCAGGCACCGCACTGGAAACGTAACAGTGAAAGTGCCCGGATGATCCTACCACGTGAGAAGAACATCTACATCATGTCGCTTGGAAGCAGTGTTAATAGTAATGGTACCATAGAAGCCGACGTGTTTGTGGTGAACAGCTTCGAGGAATTGGAAGCAAATAAAGATCTGGCAAGTTGATACATTTACATATATCAACATAACACTATATAAAACAGCAAAATCTGACGCATTTCACAAATATTGGATATATAACACATACAAGGAATGTGGCACCTTGTCGATATGGAAATAATTAGAGAGTTGAAAGAATAAGTGTCGGGAGAACCATACGCTCCCGAAGCAGCGGAAATCTTGCGCTTCTGAAGAAGCTACTGATTTTCAATATAGTAGGAGACCTATAGGTAAAGCGCTGTGTAAAGAGCGTAGGAGAACCATGATAACTAGAAATCTGCATGCCTCCGCCACGTTTATTTATTCGGTCCATATTCCCAGGTTCATTCATGCATTAGTGACTGTACGTTTGTGAATACTCTTTCTTGACGTTCCAGAATTCTTATCATGTGCCGGATCCACAAACAATGGCACAATCTAATCGATCCTAAATTCCCACAATACCCTGTAAACTTAATTGCATTCTGTTCAAATCGCCTGAGTAATGTTGAAAACACATACACACACACAACAACGGAAATGAACGCCTACCCTCCTGAGAGACGAGAAAAAGGAAATCAGTCCCACTGTATCTCGACTATAAAATACGCAATAACAAGTCACCTATGTAGATAGTTCTGAAGGTGGTTGTGAGGGTCGTTTTATTATTATTTTCATTTTTATTATTATTATTATTATCATTATTTTATGTTTGTTTATCTCTTTATTTTTTTCTCTCGTCAGGCTGTCGGAAAGATCGTGGTTTACAACCAGGTCTGGGTGGACTACTCCACATCGGTCCGATATAGAAGGGATGGAGCCACAAAGGCTGCGGAGGCAGGAGCCGTAGCATCTCTGATCCGGAGCATCACTCAAAACTCGGTCTACAGTCCCCACACAGGGCAACAGGTTATTTACCATAATTATGACAGTCCTTACAAAATGCAACAGGTATAACTACCTTGATGTCTAAAGTCGTGACATAGGGCAACAGGTAAAACTACCTTAATAACTATAATCCTCACACAGGGTAACATGTAAACCTACCTTAATATCTACAGTCCTCACGCAGAAATACAAGTGAATTCGCCTTTAAATTTACAATCCTCGCTGAGGACAACAGGAAGATTTACCCTAATGTTTTTAGTCCTCACGGAGGGCAAGGGTGGCTAAATCTTAATGTGTGCATTCCTCACATAGGACATCAGGTAGATTCATCTTAATGCGTACAATCAACCTTATTGTCTACAGTCCTCACACAGGACAACAGGTATATCTACCTTAATGTGTACAGTCCTCACACAGGAGAACAGGTATTTTTACCTTGATGTCTAAAATCCTCACACAGGACAACCGGTAAACCTACCTTCATGTCTTCGGTCCACACAAGGCAACAGGTTAACCTTCCTTAATGTCTACAGTCCTCACACAGGACAACAGGTATATCTATCCTGATGTCTACAATCCTCACACAGGGCAACATATAAACCTACCTTAATGTCTACAGTCCTCACACAGGACAACAGGTAAACCTTCCTTAATGTCCACAGTCCACACAAGGCAACAGGTTAACCTACCTCAGTGTCTACAGTCCTAACACATGACAACAGGTAAACCAAACTTGATTTCTACAATCCTCTCACTAGACAACAGTTAGATTTAGGGGCTGATGATTTTATCTCTATTATTGAGTCATCTTTTGTGACTAGACTTTCTTAGGTCCTCCAGGGTGGAAAAACTACCCAATGCACTTTTTTGCTTTATCATTATTTTCTTTATTCTTATGTATTTACTCTAGTTTTCCAATATGGCTAATTAAAAATGACCTTTGGGTATATTTTGAATCAAGGGTGACACATATGCACCTGATATTTATTTTTCCAATGGCGTTTTCTTCTTTACCGATTCACCATAATCACAATATGCTTACCCTCACGAAACAGATATGAAGAACAAGAAGCAGAACTTTATACATTATTAATGCTCGCCTGCATGGTAGAGCATTTTCACTGTAATGTTTTGAACTTCTATGTATATTACATTGATTTTATATATATTTATATATATATATATATACCTATATATACCTATATATACCTAAATATTCAATATTCTTTTCTTTAGAATATGACTGGAGTAAAGAAAATATAACCTTCTGGGATTTGGGCTACCCTTTTCATAAAGAGGGTTTTTGCAAGGGGAGGGGGGACGCTTATGTCTTCCTCAAATTTTGTAAGCAAACAAGCACAATGGTACTTTATATTATTGATTTTGTATTGTATTTTTCTATATCCGTTTATAAGTGTATTATGTTTTATTTCATCATGTCAGAACTACGGAGACAACGTCAACAAAATTCCCACTGCGTGTATCGCCGTAGAGGACGCCACCATGATGCGCAGACTGCAGGATAGAGGTTTGATGAAACACATTACTATAAGTGAATGTGTATACATGTATATAGTGTAACGTGCAAACAGGCCATTTGAACATGACACAAAATACAAAATAAACAGCCCCTAAAGAAGGTGTGTAGCTGCTGCTCTTATTAATGGCCCGTTGTTTCCTAGTTAAATGTTCCACATAAGCAAAATAAAACTAGAGAAACGCGAGAAAATTCTCTTTTACATATTGTAGAAAACTAGTTATACTTCTATTATTTGAGGAAAATACTCTTTTACATATTGTAGAAAACTAGTTATACTTCTATTATTTGAGGATTCAGGCGGGCTCTGTTATAAATTGCTTTTCCGATCTACACTTTTGCCATTTCATGCACGTCCCCTTATCCCAAACCCTATCCGCAAATAGAACCTGGACGCTTTCCTGTGTCGCACCCGCCGGCCAGTAATCAACCCTGACCGGCTCATGGGGCTGCCCTTTTTCGTACACACTAAAACCAGGATGTCACAGGTAGAATGTAGATATTAAGGGTATACCGCTAGTTCTTTGAAATAGTTTTTTTTTTTTTTCAAACGAGGCTATGATGTCATTACTTTCTCAATAGTGCACATATAGTAAATGAATAATTTCTGTGTTTTAGGTTTCCGAGTGTGTAAATGTATAAAGTAAAAGAAACTATTTGTAACGCACCATTTGGTCGCGCTTAATATAGAAAAGTAACCCTGAATCTTAGAAGTATACTCAACTGACCCCGGAGTCGAGCGTTCATGTTACCGAGTGCTTCGAAATCTTTACGTACTGTTTAAACAAGAAAACTCATCATTAATGAAAATACTTTGAATTACTGCCCATTAACTTGGTTGATGTTAATATTTCGTTATCTGACACTCACAGGGATTAAAATCCGAGTTCGTCTTGAGATTAACGCGCAGAATCTAGGGAATGTGACGTCACGGAATCTGGTGGCTGAGATCCAGGGCTCTGAGAAGCCGGATGAGGTAGTATATATATATTGTTACGGGGCGCCTAACAAAGCGGACCGAACTGTCTCGCTACCGTAGCTAGCGAAGCGGTTTGGAAGCCGAACATGAGCGCCACCTACATTGGTTCGAATCCAGGATCTGCCCAATATTTTCCCCCCGAGCAAAATGTGTGCGTGACAAGTGGGGGCTCATTCAAAATAGTACCAACTATGGGGTTAGGGGAATCTTGTTTCGAAATGGGTTAATTTTAATATCTCGTTCTGAAAGCAGAACGCTCTTAAGACATTGTGTGTTTTGGGTGCATTTAAAAGCGGCACGAACTGCCTCCCCACATGGGCACATGGGTTCGAATCCCGGATCGGCCAAATATTTCCCCATAGCAAAATGTCTTTGTATTATATCAAATGTCATAAGTTTTCGTATATTTCATATATTATTTATCTATGGATAAAATAACTCGACCTATTCTTTCGTAGAAAACAGGATTCCCTATAATATACATCACCTCTTACAAAAGTTGTGCAAAATCACAGTTTATGAATATCACATTACATACCTAAGTTATTGTAGAAAGATGGATTCTGTAACAAAACGATTTCATAATTTAATCTAGTGCACAGGTAGCTGTCATGATAAACAGGCCGCATGTTATATGAATATTTAACAGAGGGGTCATTTGTATTGCCTATGTCAGGTGGTGATTATCGGCGGCCATATTGATAGCTGGGATGTCGGCCAGGGAGCGATGGATGACGGGGGTGGCTGTATCATCTCGTGGACGGTAGGCCATTTACGTTATTCTCATGCTGAAATTTTCTCCAGTCAACTAAAATACTGATATAAAGATATTTAAATTAACTGAATTTCCAAGTAGGTTAAACTGTTCGTGATACAGCGACAACAAAAGGGTTTATTAAATTTTGGACCAGGGATAGCAGATATTTGGACAGCAAAGCCCTATTCTATTTGAAGGATTATTATTCGTATTTTAAGGGGTTTTCCACATATCTGTATTTACATCTGCATGCACTGACCTGTTTAAACATGAAAAGTACACGCCTTACAGCTCCACTAGCCGAATAAAAATGGCGTATATTTTAAGTGAACTAGGTGACTTTGAGTTTTATTTAGAGTACCATAGTTGTGTATATAGCTGTAAAATCATTGACTTTTAACATGAAAGAGAATGATTGACCATTCAGAAATTACCCATCATTGTGTATGCAGTGTAAAGTAATCACATGAGCGAATATTTTGCAATCCCTTATTCTGCTGCAAACATGATTTTACTTATGTAGAGGGATGTTACCTCATTTTTTTGTTTAATTGTCCAGGTTTGTTATGTATAATCTCACCAGTTTCCATTGTTATATATTCGCATAATTTCACCCTGTCGCTTCAGGCATTATCAGTGATCCAGAAGCTTGGACTGAAACCCAGGAGGACAGTAAGAGCCGTCTTGTGGACGGCTGAGGTACTAAATCCACTGGTCCATCATCGGCATGATTAATTACAATCATGGAGTAAACAGGAATAATAATTAATACAAATGAGACGTGGCCGGATGTTCTATTTCAAGAATAGATAAATGTATTTTAATTATCTCAACAGCGGTTACTGGAAAAGTTTTTATTTATTTTTGATGGAACGGTGAAAGTAAACCATGTAACATCTCAATCTTCAATTAAACTTTAATCTATTAAAATCGAAACGTGTAAACTTGACAGAATTACTAGTTCAATCATGGGAGATATATTTTGTTTTACCGTTCAAAATTTCTTCGCTTTGATGGTCACATTATTATATTAGTTTTCCGTATATTTTGTAGGAGATCGGCCTTGTGGGGTCAGACCAGTACTTTGACAGACACAAGGTAAATAATTAGATGATTTTTCGAGTTGTGGCTTTTACCTGAAACTTCGTATGGGTATAGATCTACTTCTGAAAAAATATTGTTAATGAGGTGACAAGCGTATTCACGCTCCCCATGAATTTAGCAGGTGCTGGTATTTATTTATTTCTTGTCTTTGTTTTCGTCATACAGTCAGACGCTAAGAAAATATGTTCGTAATATACAATGGACCAAGACTATCTTGCACGAATTATTGGAGACTTATAAATGCTGCCCCACAGACAATGCAATGAAACAAAGCATTTTCAAGACATAGGGTGTCATTCAGGTAACGTCAAGACTACACCCACATATCTTGACTCTGCGTTGATTGTGGGCATAACGGTCTACGTCGGAATTTTCCTGAATGCTAAATTAATATTTCATTCACAGCCTGCTTTTCTTATGCCAATGAAAAAGACACTCCAGTCTATGTAAGTTTCAACTCAGTATGAGTCCCTCCGTGTCCGGCAGATGGCGCTCGACATTCCCATTCCTGGGGAACCTGCACCTCTTTTTTTTTTTATACATCTGGACCTCGGGCTTTCCTTTTCTGTGAGATAGTTTCGTAGTTCACCCTCGAAACAGCTACAAGCAATTAGCACATTTTTTTAAATAGCACATTTAGGTAAAATTAATCTCTAATGTTACACACATAGCTGTTTCCTTGGATATATTATGACGTTTAAGATACTAACATTAAAATACTACATGTTACGCATCTTCAATAAACACATCCTATTCCAGGGAGATGAAGCCAAGGTATCACTGGTGATGGAGTCAGACTCCGGAACATTCAGACCTCTGGGAATCGGCTTTACAGGTAAGTAAACTAGTCTTATCCTTGTTCGCAAGAGTCGCTGATCACACCCTCAAGAGTCGCGTGTGAGTGTGTGGGGGGGGGTCACTGTCAAGCGACGCTTTCTGTGCAGGAGGTCTAGGAAAAGCGTGTATTTAAAGAAATGTAATCCACGTATTCGGTCAGGACACGGGTACGGGTACGGACATATCTACAGGTGGCGGTACCGACGTAGTTAATTTTCTTGTTATAGATTTCAAAATGCGATAAAACTTAAATATGATATGAGTTATACTTTATATGTAAATTGACAAACTTATTCTGTCATATAAATAAAAAATAACATCACTTATGTATACCAGATAGCTGGACTTCTTTGGAAAATGACGTCAAATTGAGTAAACCCGTGCATAACGTAATCCTGTTGTATACAGGCCTATGTACCGCACTGTATATAGATGTATACAGATCCCGGCGATAATGGTTTAACTCTTGTTAGGTTCCGGTCTGGCGCGCGCCATCATGGAGGAGATACTGTCTTATCTCTACGCCATCAACACCACCACCGTGGGACCGGACGGCAGCGCCCCGGATACTGGAGGCTGGAAGGACATTAATGTTCCCGTGGGTAACTTCATGAACGCCAACCAGGATTACTTTATATTCCATCACACTGAAGGTGGGTGGCTAAAAATTAATTAAAAAAACAGTTGAGTCATTCAACCATGCCCTTCATTGTTAATGAATCTATAAAATTCATAAAAATTCTTTCTCTTCCTCAAACAATATTGATAGTAAGCTTAAAGATGGAAAATATTGTTATTGAATTCTTTCATCATTTTCATGTACTTTCCTTACACTATGTTTATATTTACAGGTTGCGTTTCTAATAAAAGTGAACCAACTATGAACTTTATTTGGATTTCTAAACTAGTTACAAAACTGAAACTACATTACAATGTAAAAAAAAGTCCTACAAATACACCTCCGTGATGACAAAAACGTTTTAAAATGATGCAATGGAAACAAAATGCCAATGGGGAATTAGTTAAAACCATATCAAGATAATTTTCTGTCTTGAAGATACATACGATTTTTTTTCCAGAAAAAAACTCAACCGTTTGTTTTAGAGTGGGATTCCGTTGCACATGAAATAATGGTAATTCTCGAAAAGCGGCACGTATCATGTAGAAAACTTCAGCTTTTATTAATTAACCCACAGAAGTTAACATGACATGAAATTATACCCTTTCACTGACATCTTAACAATTAAGTTCATTGTTTTATCTACTGTAGACAAAGCACAAAGGAGGTCTCAAATCATTTTCCCAAACAATTGCCTTAACGGGATATTCTATGATTTGTTAATGCTCTTTTACTGCATCAGGTGATACCATGGATGTCGAAGACCCGCACATCCTTGACCTTGGCACTGTTTTGTGGGCGGTCACGACATTTGCGGTGGCCGACCTTGATGAAATCCTTCCGAGGCAAGGTGAATATCCCACAACGTCATCGGCAGCACGATTAGTCACGTGCGGTGTCTATAGCAACGGACTGTACATCACGCTCGCAATGTGTATTATAGTAGCGATATTTCAACGGAAGTTTTAACGTGCAAAGTATTGTTCAAGTTTTGAGGGATATTTCTGTAAGAGAACTATATTAAACTCGACTATGTCACTTGACTGTGATAAGATCAACTGAACTGTGCGGATACTAGACAGTGATATAATTTTCTGGAGCAACTAGTTACATTATCATTAAACATAAACTGCTATCTGACAAAAATGAAGACAAACATTTGTGTATTGAATTTAGAAGTACAGTTTTGTTGAATATCTTTACGTTGTTAAGTCATTGTTATCTATTCACTGGTTTGCTTTTCTGGCTTGATTTCTCGACTTTTCTTAATTCATAAATACTTACTCCAGTCAGTAGACTGTTGTTAAATTGCACAAGGCACATTTTACGTAATGATATGAGAAAAATATCTAGTTTGAATCATAAAAATATTTTACAATAACATTTTTATTAAAGGAATTTTTCCATTTATTTTGCACGTGTGTGTCTATATCGGAGACCTTTTGCCTGTGTGTGTGTATGTTTCTACGTGATGTATTTATTTTATTAAGGACATTTTTATTGTATACATTTGAATCCAAGACTACTGCAAGGAAAGGAATTCAGATTCTTTACCGGTTTCTATCAACGCCGTCTACATCCTATCCTGAGATTGCAGCGTTAATAATACATAATATTGAGTAAATATCGTATACTTCTAGGAGGTCACGAATGAGGACGCGAGAATTTAGGGAAGGGGGATCCCAACATCTACAAATGGTCACTTTTTCTACCTGTAAAAATACTTCGAAAAATCTCCTTCAAAGAATAAAAATACACAATTTAATACTTCTGTGAAAAATGGAGCCTCTGTAGATTAGACCCGACTGTAAGGCACATAAAGAACACGTTCGTGTTCCCACGTTTTTTACACTTGTAGACACTAGTATTATCTTAGCGGTGGTTGTGTGTGCGGATCATAAATATGTATATATTGATAACAGAACAGAGTCCACTTGCCTGACGGCCAAACTTCTGTGGATCATAGTTCATTCAAGAATTAACAAACATGCTAACAGACTGGTAGGTAGGTCGCGTATTTTACTTCTCCTTAACACTATTGTGTCTTTCTATTCGTGAATTCGACAAACAGATGAAAGATGATTTGTCTACATACTGCCTGATTATTTTGTATATTATACTCAGACGAAATAAAACGTTATAATTTACTTAATCCAGGCAAACAGGAAGTTTTCCAATGGCCCTGTTGATTAATTCCTTTGAACAAAAACAGCAGCGAACTTGGTCATTAGGACAGGGAAGTTTCACGTTGGGCCGGTTTTATGAACATGAACCCCGATTTGTACCTGTCTTTTTTTTTTTAAAGCAGTGGCCCAAACCGAATCGTTGTATTCCCACTGATGCTCATGTTTTATCCAACTGCAGTTATACTCTGTAGAATAAAAGGGTTCCAAGCGTTCTGAGGACCTTAAGTGGTGGACCGTTTATGGTTCTTACTGGAATCATAGATGTCGATGGTTCTTCGTGAGCCCTTACAATATCGGAAAAATATTCAAAAACATCTCGTTTTGTAGTTTTCTTTACTATAACCTACAGAAAATAAGATAAGCAATATTAGGTTGTATTGTTCAAAATATGCTCTGGAAAATCAGAGTTAAAATGGTGTGTTAAATTCTTGTTTGAAAGTTATTGCCATTGGCCACTTTCACTCAACATTAACCCCAGTCCGTTCATGAAAGTAACGCATATATATATATATATATATATATATATATATATATATATGTGTGTGTGTGTGTGTGTGTGTGTGTGTGGTTATTGTATGTGTATGTGCAGCGCTAGCATTGGCCGTTGCCGTGACGGCATAGCCCGGCCCACGCATGGGGTCTGACGTGTAAACGACGTAAACGCCGTCATGCTAGTCTGGGGTTTCTCGCCTGGCCGAGACGGGCCGGCCCACGTGTGAACCCTGATATGTTGAAACACAACGATGTTGTTCTAGATGTTTCCTGTAACGCGTGTGTACTGTGTATCATGTTAGGTTCTTTGGATTGTTCAAGAAATGGAAAGTTCTCGGCTTGAGGTGAAAATTATAAATAAGGGGCTGTGTTTTAGAACCAAGGGGAGAGGAGAGAAATGTTCCAGCGGACACAGAAGCGTGACAGTCAGTTGTGGACCATTTCCGATGCGGCAATTATAGATTTTCTTCTAAATTTGTGACGGATTTTATATAGTCTCCAGTTTGCCTTTCGGATCACTGCCAGGATTTCACTTTGGATTACAGTAGATTAATTTTATGGTGACACTGGACTGCTATTCTCTGAGAAGATTTGTGTGAACTGTTCATTTGGTTTATACATTTTAAAGGACTTGTCGCTGTGACAGTGGTGGTATCCAGGTACTGTGCACTTTGTTTATTATGCTGTGTGATTATATTGATTTGCTGTTATACTGTTGTTGTACTGTATAATTGTATTGATTTAGTATATTGTAATGTTAGGGTTGTTTAAAGAATAAATTATAGTTATTTGTTAACAAATAACTATTGACTTCTTTATTCATTCCCCTAGCTTTTCACGCTGCCTAGTGTTACAGAATCGGATTTTTTCAACCGTGTTGCCATTTCTGCTGACACGTCCTAGAAAAGATCATAGTTTCCACAAAGAATAATTTGATTTGCCATGATAATATGTTCTATACGGGCTTAATGCTGCAAAACATCAACAATGACCAGGTTCCGACAGTAATTAAAATGGAAACTAATGCCTAATACATCGGGGTGGACTTGGTGCACTGTATCCTCGAGCAATCCAAATAAGTATACCTGGGATTTTCCCCTCTATTTCTGGGATCTGTGTTTGTCGTAAAGCTTTAAAGGTAGAATATGTGAAGATTTGCAGTACCTGCACACAAAATACATGGTTTTGCTCTTACAAGGAGCACAACAGGTGTGTTACAGCTCCATCGGCCGAATAAAAATAGTGTTCATCATTCGACTATAAGTGATTTTTTAGTTTTATTCAGAAAACTTAAGTTGTATATATAGTTGTAAAATCATTTAACTTGTAACATGAAGGAGAAAGGTCGACCATTCAAAAATTACCCAGCATTGTGTATGCAGAGAAATCACAGGAGCGACTCTTTTGCATTCCCTTATTCCGCTGCAAACATGATTTTTCTTGTGTAAAGCAATGTTACCTCATCTTCTTTGTTTAATTGTTCAGGTTTGTTATGTATAATTTCACCAGTTTCCATGGTTTCCATGGTTATATATTCGTATATTCCTTCTTGCTTTAGGTTTTTTCAGTGACCCTTAAGCTTGGACTGAAACCCAGGAGGACAGTAAGAGCCGTCTTGCGGACGGCTCAGGTACTAAAACCATTGGTCCATCATCGGCACTGATTAATTCCCGTCAAGGAGTAAACAGGAATAATAATCAATATAATCAATATAAATGAACACATCCTACTCCAGGAAGATAAAGCCAAGGTATCACTGGTGATGGAGTCAAACTCCGGAACATTCAGACCCCTGGGAATCGGCTTTACAGGTAAGTAAACTAGACTAATCCTTGTTCGCAAGAGGCGCTGATTTACACCCTCAAGAGTGTGTGTGTGTGTGTGTGTGTGTGTGTGTGTGTGGTGGGGCGGGGGTTAGGGGATGGAGATACTTTCACTGTCAGAGCGACGCGTTCAGTGCGAGAGGTCTAGGAAATACATGTATTTCAATCAAATTTAATTCCACGTCTTCGGTCAGGATACGGGAACGAAAACGGATATCCCAACAGGTGGCCAGACCGACGCAGTTAATTGTCTTTTGATACAGGTCCTTTCGGAATGCGATAAAACCTACATATGATATGAGTTATACTCTTACTTAAATCTACAAAATTATTATTTCATATAATTAAAATATAACATCAGTTATGTATCCCTTAGTGCTGGACTTCTTTGGCAAGTGAAGTAAACTAGAGTTAACCCGTGCAGTGCGGTACATAAGCCTGTATATAGAAACATACAGATGCTATGTTCAATGCTATGCGATAATGATTTTCGCTCTTGTTAGGTTCCGGTCTGGCGCGCGCCATCATGGAGGAGATACTGTCTCCACGCCATCAACACCACCACCGTGGGACCGGACGGCAGCGCCCCGGATACTTGAGGCTGGAAGGACATTAATGTACCCGTGGATAACTTCATTAACGCCAACCAGGATTACTTTATATTCCATCACACTGAAGGTGGGTATAGCTTGATATTAAAAATAAGTCCAGTCTCTTCAGCAATGCCCGTGAATGTTAAGTATTCATAAACATTATTTCTCTTCCTTAAAAAAGTGAGACAAGCTGTTCGTTAGGTTGCAGTTGGCAAATATTATTTTATGATTCACACCTCATTTTAGTATATTTTTCCGAACACTATGTTTATGTGTAAAGGTTGTGTCTTTTTTTTAATATGTGATTTAATTGTAAACTTTAATTTGGATTTCTTAAATAATAACATATGAAATATAATTAATGTCGCACATTGACAGAGCTTTAAGGCAAAAGACATCTAAAAAACACACATCCTGAATGACAAAAATAAATAGATTTGGAGTCGAAGTTGGTTTAACAAAAGCTAATGGCAATTCTTGGGAAGCGGCACACCGCATGTAGAAAACTTTAGCTGCCTTTAATGTACATGCAGAAGTCAACCTTATATGAATGAAACACGGGGAAATAAACCCCGATGTTTTGTTTTTTTTTTTTATATCGTTTTGTCTGTCAATCCGGAGTGACACTCAAGTAAAGTCCCTCCAGGTCAAGGGTCATTCAACGGTTTCCCTTGCGTAATATGGCCTGCATATAGGTGGCCGGCAAAAACCCTGGGATAAAGAATACGATGTTTTGTCGGACCGGTTTTGGGGTGGTTTTGGCAATGAGGCGTGACAGCTCCGGAACGACCACGAGGTCTCGGAACTGTCACGTCAGTCCAGCATTGCTCCTCTTGTTGGCAACGAGCTGACGACGGTCTTTCTTCTTCCAGGTAGGAACCGTATATTATTGCCCCGATACCCTGAAGTGAAGGAATAATTATTATTTATGAATGTTTCAAGGCCTAGAATGTCAGTTTCATCCCAATATATTGGTTTCGCATTTCTTGTATGTTTAAGAATACATAGAATATGTCAGTTTTTCCCATGCGTGTCCTATATTTTTAAGAACTAGAACAGTCAGTTTTCTTGTTCAGGCATCTCGTATATTGCGTCCATTTATATGTTGGGTCAACTGCAAGGGTTTAGTATAAATTTCCCAGTCTATTTTCCTTGAAAATCGGCCATTCGCCCCAGTAGGCTGGTAAGCACGTGTCTCGTCTCTATCTCTCTCTCTGCCCCCCCCCCCCCCCCCGCAGGAATATTTTTAGCGTCCGTTTCGGTCGGTATGCCGTCAACCGTTCATACCAGGGGTTATTCCAGCCACAACTAGTAACTAGTCGTACAGTGACAGAACCGCCTGCCACGTATTATTATGGATAATTATATTTTTTTTGTCTCATAAAAATATATATAAATTTAGTCCAAATTCAACGATTAAGCCAGTAGTCAACAGTACCGCCCTCTGGCAGTCAAGAGTGAAACTAATGTACAAAACACTTTTTCATCCCCGCGTTTCGCATTCGGGATGTATGTATTATTATTACGAAAGGTTTATGTAAAATCCTTCCATTGGAATTTCATCCAAAACATTCTTATTATGTCCATTCTTTCCAAAATAGTCCTCATTTAAAATGTTAAATATTAACACGAAAGGTGCAAACAAATTCTTTTATTATAATTAACGATTATTAATTACGGTTCAAGTGAATCCCTCAGTATAACATTTTACCAAGCGAATGAGTCAATTTAAAGTATTATACAGTCCTGTTAAACGATGCTGCCGGTGCTGCCATCTGACCGCCGAGGTTTGTACTAATCCGCCTTCCAGCTCCCCTCATAGTGAAATATCACTAAAACTTTCAAATCAGTTATACGGGATATAGTTAACTCAAACCAGAATAATCAGTGGTATAATTGAGTAATATCTTATATTAAGAATTATCAGTTAAGTAGTAACAGCAGCGTTACATTGCTATTCTTCTACGTTAATGTGAGAACAATAACATTACGGATACGAAAATTTTCTCATTGAAGTGTTTCACAAGTGTTATGATAGATTTACTATGACAGCTCATGGAAACCCCAAATCCATGCTAGATAAGGTATTAGGCATTTTAAAGATAGTTTTCCTACATGATAACGAACTGTCAATAATTTTAAAACAATTTAGACTGAAATTACTAGGATATAACTTACCTCTCGCTCATCGCCATCCAGCTGAGAATTTTTTTTCTATATTGTTGATGCATTTTTGTTTACATACCGCAAACCAAAGTAGTGCGCTTAAAAGAGCACTGTACAAAGTGATGCCGGTTTAGCTGTATGGATTCAGGCCTCTAGCTCGCTTCCACGCCTCCATTTCACCTCGATTAATAATGTTTATCCATATTCCATACATATCGCTCAGATCCTGATGTGATTACTTTTGGGGCAGCTTAACTCCTAGCACGATTTTCTCCGCGTTCAGCCCCCTCATTGCACGAAGTACGCGCCAAAGATAGGTGCCTCATTGCCTCAAAACCTGCTACCCAGATTAATATATTTAATATGTGTAATCATGATGTTTACATAATGCTAAGCCGGGTGTTTTTCCATTAGACTAATTTCACAGGGAATTATGAGACCCTACGTTTCTTTAGGGTCATGATCTAAGTGGTAGAGAGAAGATAGTATATGCCGTAGTCGATTGCATTAAACAGACATTCTCCCTGACGGGCCCGCCATCTAACCTCCACGCAATCATTCATATTCGCTATAAATATTATGAAGGCACCAAAACCCCATCTCCTTAAATTTAGAACGTTTATTACGTCATAAATATCCATAGTATACCTGATAAGGGAAACAGATCATTTAGATAGGCCCGTGTTAAGATTATGTTAGGTCTGTATTAATGCAATGTAGAAGGATTAATTGTGAATTCATGTCATACTGAGATGGTTGCATTAATGGATAAGAGTAAAGCTATAATATGCCATATGAATATATTCAAATACAAGTGTATCTATGTAAAATAAGTGTATCTATGTATAATGTATAAGCTATGTATAATGAGTATATGAGCTATCTATGCGATTTAAGGTTAATATGTGAGATATATGGAGCTTACACTTCACATTTATTAACAAAACTTAAAACTAAAGTATTTGTAGATTAATATACGGATTATTTGTAAAGTGTAAAGAGCAAAATATCATATTGTAACCTATAATATCTGTTATATACAAAACATACGCAGTTTATATAATTCATTTAAATGTAGAGTCCAGCCTTGCTCTTCTTGTTGGCAACAAGCTGACGGTCTTTCTTCTTCCAGAAATAAAGCTTCATCCATCCACTTTCTTGTCTTGGGTTCTTCCTATGACGTGGGGGCGGACCTGCCTTACCCCCTGTCCGCGACATGAATATACCCTGACGCTAAACAACTTAATAAAAAAAACATAATTGTATAATCCACTGTAAATAAAGTTGGTCTAAAAACTAAAACATAAATTAGTCCTAATGGAATTATTTGTACTTTGTTGATATCATGCTCTTTACCGCAGCAGGTGATACCATGGACGTCGGGGACCGCACATCCTTGACCTTGGCACTGTTTTGTGGGCGGTCACGGCCTTTGCGGTTGCCGACCTTGACGATATCCTTCAAAGAGTAGGTGAATATCCCACAACGTCATCGGCAGCACGATTAGTCACGTGCGGTGGCCAGGGCAACGGACTGTACATCACGCTCGCAATGTGTATCATGGTAGCGATCTTTCAACGCAAGTTTTAAACTGCAGAAGTTTGTTCAAATTTTGAGGGATTTATCTTAAAGAGTCCTGATGGTAACTCGACTTTTTCAGCATATGATAACTTGATGTAAATCAGAAGAACAAGTTGATAGATTCTTTGGAGGTTGCATGTCTGCATCTGGTTTGTCTTTTTGTCGAGTTTTTTTTTCTTATTAAAGTGCAATTAAGCATAACTTTCATCAGTACTCTTAGAGTAAATTTGAAAAATGTCTAGTTCATATCATAGATAATTATTTTACAATAACATTATAAAAGGGAATGTTTTTATTAATATTTCTTGCCTAAGTGTATATGTTTTTTCTATTAATGATTTGAATTCGACACCATACCATTGGGAAGGAAAAAATTCTTTACTGGTTTCTATCATAGTTGTCTGCATCTTATTCCTCATTCAAACTACAGGATTACATCAGCAAAAGAAAAAGAAAAAAAAGCACAGAACACCTTTTCAAGGTGTTTTTTTTACTTGTAGCCGCACGTATTATCATTAACGATGGTTATACCTGTGGTTTACATATATATACTGATAACAGAGCCCACTTGACTGACAGCCTAACTTTGGTGCATAGTTTGTCCAAGAGTTAACAGACATGCTGACAGACTGGTAAGTGTGACGCGTATTTTACTTCGACTTAACACCATTGTTTTTCTATTCGTGAATTCTACATAACGGTTACAAATTATAACTTTGTATTATATGCTCAAACGAAGTGAAACATTATTATTTACTTAATTCGGGTCAAGGCTTTGTTTACTTCCGTAGAACAAACACGGAGACGAACTGAGTCATTTGGATAGGGAAGTTTCAGACTGGGCCATTGTTATAAACATTATTCCTTCTTTGCCTCTGTGTATTTTACATTTTTACACGGAGGCCCGAACCCGAACTGATGTACTTGTATTCTCACTGTTGCTCAAGGTCAATGTCACAACCAATAACAATGACATTCACTGTAAAAAAAAATCTAATTTGAACCTAAAAGGGCTTTTGCTGTAAACTGTGTGGTGGACCGTAGTTGTTCTTAATGGAATCTTGAATGTCGATTTTTTTTTCAAGTACCCTTAAAATGTCGAAAATATTTTAAGAAATCTAAATTTGTATTGTTCATCACTTGACGCTACTATACAGAAAATAAGCTCTGTTAGGTTATATTATGTAAATAATGTCCCAAATGTCAGAATTTAAATGTGTTTAAATTCTTGTTTGAAAGTTATATGCTAATGGCCACCTTCACTACATTTTCCGAAACCTATTTCCATACCAGTCCCTTTCCTGAAAAGAAGGTATCCAGACATAAATAATTTCCCTGTGTAAAGATATTTTATTTGGTGTTATTAATCTTGAAATTAAATTAGTTTAACAGTTATAATTTTCATTAATGATAGTTAGTTTGAACGCATTATTCAGGGGACCGTTTACAATTATTAATTTCATCAGCAGGAAACGTGGTTTTATATGCAGTTCAAACATTGTTTGTACTAGCATATATCCTGTTTTAGCACTTGGAGCCAAGTTTCTTTCAAAATAATCAGTATTTTTTAGACATGTATGTATATTATATATATATTGTATATATACACACATAGCCGTCTAATAACAACCTTAAACACCTAAAACAGATGTCGATGACGTCCTTACATATAGTAATATTAGCAACAAGATGATAAATGTCACGTACACATAACAACAAGAAGATAAATATTAAACGTTAAATATTAAACGTACATATATAACAAGAAGATGATAGCTTACACGTACACAGATAAGTGCTTGTTGCGTAATTATCTGGCACTGTAAGCGCCATATGAAGATTTATTAGGCAAGGGTCAACAATCTGTCGCAACCTGTACCTCATACTGATGGCCCTTGGAACCAGTCTTTCTAAGGCTTAAAAAATCACCAGTTTTTACAAATAGTGCAGCCCCCCACATCTGGACCTTGGTTCGCATTTCATATTAATTTATAGTGCTTGTTGAGGGGGTCGCTCATAATACTATAGTCGACTTTGGTCTGGATCGATAAACTGTTCTGAAGTGAGGGGAAGAGCATGATTCCAAGTGAGCATATAAGCGCATGTGCTCATTGGTCTCAACAGTGTGTCAGCAATTACCTCGGTAAAAGTTTAAGTATAACATTATATTCAACGTTTTCAGACGGATGTCTGGGCTTATATCTCATATTTTCAGCATGTGTCTTGAACCTTGATCAACCATGTACGACAGGTGTCTTTAACCAAATCCCACCTGATACGACAGGTGCCTGTGCCTTTAACCATATCCCATATTATCCGGCAGGTGCCTTGAACCACATCATTCATCATACGACATGTGCCTTGAGCTATATCCCTTATTAAACGAAAGATGTCTTGAACCATATCCAACCATATATAAACAGATGCCTTAAACCATATCCATCATATTACGACAGGTGCTTTGAACCATATCCCTCTTTATACGACAGGTGCTTTGAACCATATCCCTAATTATACGACAGGTGCCTTATATGACGCGTTTTTGCAATCACATTACATTGAAGGGCATATCTTGTGTATCTTGAAATGTTTTCAGTAAAACTGTTTACATGTTAAATCTTACATTATTTATTATAAAATATGTCTTAGATTATGTCCATTATGATAATACTGGTCTCAAGTATTTGCAGTAGACTTTCAGTCCCAGGTGCAAATATTTAAACAATAACCGTTATCAGATGGAACGGAGGTTGCCTTGAATCATATCCTCCTTTGTACGGAAGATGTCATGAATCCTTACCTACTTTGTACTGAAGATGTCTTTAACCATATCTCCCCTTATACAGAATGATCTTTTCTTAAAATGTTCAATGTTAAACATAGTGTAACTATTTAAAAGGTCTATGCATGAAGGTGTAGGGCAATCCATTACGAAAGAGGTCGTGCCAATCCGGAAATAAGACTACGGTGAAAAGGTTACTCTTGACGTCATGAATATCAGTATACAAAGAGACAGACCACCGGCTAAATATTTCCTCATTCACAACTCATGGTCAAACAAGGTGTTGGACGTCGAGGAAAACAACAGACGGCCGGGAGCAAACCTAATCATCTACCAGAAAAAGGACCCTCCGGCAGACAACCAGCTGTGGTACATGGACGATAACGGCTTCATCAGATCCATGCTCAATGATTTCTTTATAGATACCACAGGTACGTGTGGGGAAGGGGGGAGGGATTGAGTGTTTGCATATCTGAAAAAAAGTGTTCATCTTTGTATTAGTTTTAATATTTTCTAAATGTCGCTGGGGTTTGATAGAAAGATCTTTCACAAAGCAATTAAAATAACGCATCAGCAACAAGCTTGACGCATGTCCTTGAATTATGGCATTTTCGTGGTTAAAAATACTTTTTTGGCTACCTCAGCACTTTTAAACAATTAAAACGGTAATGAGCATTTTAAATATGCAAACACTTTCAGTCACACATGGAGCAGAAATTGTATACGCATTTTTGTTTGTGTGGTATTTTTTGGGTTTTTTTTTTTTTTTTCGCTTTTCCCTGCGCTCTAATGAATCGGATGGAAACTGCATGTTCCACGAAAAGCGTTTTAACCTTCAGTATTCATATACGGAGGATTTCGTCTGACGAGGAACGAAAAAATCATATATCAATTGAGAGTGTCGTATGACAGCTTTTAGATGAATGAAACATTTTCCTGTTCCTCTTCAGGTGGTTATTGGTACAATTACGCCCGCCTTCAGGAACCTGGCGGTGACAATCCTAACCAACACTGGAAATACAACCGTGAAGATCAAACCATCAGAAACGAGGACTACCCAAGTATGGTGCTCGACATAAAGGGGGCGTGGAAGTTTAACTGTACCAAGGTCATCGAGTACGAGTACCATGGAGGAGAAAACCAGCGCTGGGAACTCAGATACGTCCAGATTTAGCTCTTGCGATTTGACTGATATTTGAAGGAACATCATGTATCCAAGCTTAAAAATTATTAAATATTAGACAGACTTGTGGGTTTTAACATTGATTACTCATTTGCAAATGAATTACCTTCCTGTGAAAACAAAGAAATAAAATGCCATAAAGTCGTGGCCGCATAAGTCCGCCTTTCTTATAGTCTACTTCCAAGGTTATTGCGTGATAAATCGCAAAGAAGTCATGGGGAAAACATAGTCTTTGCTCTGTCGTGGAAGGTGGCGTCGTCGTCTGTGTCAAATCTAGTGAACGCGATAACTTTTGAACGACTCAATTTTTTTTTCATGAAATCTAAAATTTAAATTGTTTCTATCAATATCTCACACGAATTTGAAAGCTGATGACCTTGACCTTCATTATCAAGGTAAAATAGGCCGATATAGATTTGTTTTTATGAACCCCATAATTTCTGAAGTATCGCATATTTTTTTTCAAATCGGAAACACTATTTGTTTAAACCAAATTCTTTGAAGAAACTGGTGACCTTGACCTAGATCTTCAAGGTCAAACCAGCCCTAAGAGAAATTATGTTAACGCTACAACTTTTGAACCACTCAATAAGTTTTGATTAAATTCGACTCGTGAAATCTTTCTTCCAAATCTCGGAATTACTCAAAAACCGGTGACCTTAACCTTCATGTTCAAGGTGAAATTAGCCGGAATACAAATATTTGTGAGTGATGTTACTTTTGAAGTAGTCCGTATTTTTTAATCAAATTTGTGGATGGGAGGCCCATAGGGAGGGGAGATATATGTCTGTTTTTGTCTTGCAAACACAACCTCATTCTAGTAAGCCTCTTGTTTGCACATGAAGCAATATTTGTGTAAATAAATTTAAATCTGTTTTCTTTTACCAGCACTACAATTTTTTTTTTTGCTGGAAGTTTAAGATAAGTTTGGACTTTGCATGAACTTAATCAGCAACAAGGGCAAAAAAATTACCAACCATCCACAATTTAAAAATTACGTTAATATCTGATATATACTTTCCCAACATTTCAGTCCCATTGAATAACGGCAGTCTATAAATTGATCACAAGCATGAAGGACAGTTTTTGACTGGATATTATCGTGCAACCTCCAGAGACAAATAAGCTAAAAGACAGATGGTCACTTTGTTAAATAACAGAAACATGTTCAGATATAAACACAAATATAATACTATATAGATGAATAAACGACTTATAAATCAGTTTTATTAATATTTGGAGGTGACACATGCATGGTTTTAGAAAGAAAATATTGTTTCTTAACAGTATTGTCAGAATTAGATGAGTTGTCAAAATTGGCAGGTAATTTAATGCAGCTTCGTGAACTTTTATGGTTGAGAATTTGTTTTATTTCTATAATAATTGTTGAACATCACAAATGTAAATACTTCTTTGATTGTATATATTTTAATTTATCATGATTAAATTCCAATTATTTGTTAAAGAGTATATATAATGATAAGATGGATTTGCGAACAAGAATAGTCACAAACAGGTGCTATGGGCATTTGACCTATTTGCTGACCACATGGAATCACAGACAAAACATATACGTTTACGTTTTACCTGTATTAAATCTACGTCATCACAATCGGTCTTTTTATTTTCTGTTACACATGCAGAAAGGGCATCCTAAATTAATATACAGAAAATGAATTTCAAGATTGAAGGTGAGAGTAGTTTGACCATATGTAATATCCTTAACAAGGTAGATAAATTAGAACAAATACTTGTCGATAAACGATAGATCTGCTCCTACTTGATTCGTACTCGGGCGTATACATACATTCCAAGCGTAAATGAAGGTTTAATTTCAAGATTTACTATCAGTTTGTATCAAGTGAAATGCATACATGTATGTTGGTCATACATTTACTCAGGAGTCCCGCTCTCTCTATCATATTATGATCAGCATAAAGTTTGTGCATCACATTTTCTTGTATTTTGATACATTTACGCTTTCCCCATCCATTGATAAGTGTATTCACATTTAGTAGTGTTTTATCGGTAATTTAAAAACCTACCACAGTTTATTTGCCAATCACACTGTAACATCAGACTCCAGTTCCCTCACTGACCGTGTACTTCAGCCGGATTTCATCCATCGTCAAAACGCTCTCCGGACAACAGCCTCGTTCTCGTAGGGAGTAAACAATAGCATCATATTTCTCGGTTTCCTCTTGAAATCTGCGCATTTTAAGTTCAAATCTATTTAATGAGTGCATTAGGTCCGTCAGAGTGTTTTCTTCCGACTCTGTATCAGTACTATTACCATTACCTTTGAGGTTTTCTTCAGGTTTCAGACCGGTGAAGGATACCCTCTTCTTCCGCCTTTTCTTGATGGCCTCCGTGTATTTCCGTATCTCCTCTGCTGATTTGTGTAGATACTCCTGCACTCCTCCCACGGCCGTGTTGAGCTGCTTCAGGATATTAGTAGCAGGTGAACTAGGTGAGCTGGGCTCATTATTGATGCTCTCATCCTCTCCCTCCATGATTTTAAATTTTATTATAACCAAAAGTTATCACGCAGCATTATTCATGGCTCTTAATCGTTCCATTATAACGCTTTTAGTTAATACGCACGGAAGACATGACGTCATAAGCATGTAATGATGACGCGGTTTAGAACGTCATCCAGATTCCTGATGAATGCTACTGCTGAATGTTTGCCATACACTCTCGCTAATGTCATGGTACCTACACAGATTTGCCAACTTAAAATATGGCAGTAATTTTACAAACAAATATTTCATTGCCATAAAGTATTAGATCAAATAAATTGAGAGGAGATAATAATAAACCTACTTTATCACTTATTATATATATACAAATAAATTAATTCAAAATCAGACGGGTAAAAATATGGTTTATATGTTTATATGGTGTAGTCTATCAATGCAGCATAACATGATATAGGTTACCTGTCCCATATATTTACTCTCAATACCGGAGTAATAGTCTTGCAGGAACTTCCCGAAGAGCGAGGGTTAAAATTCAAATGATCAATCTTAGCTCTCCTGACAAAAAAAACTGCTCTAAAGTTATGATTGAAAAAAGTATTCGAAATTACAATTCAGCCTGCAAGTTTTTATAGCATTTAACGTATATACGTGAACTTTATAATATTTTAAGTTATAAACGCTCAAGCAAACGAGCAAAAGAGTTAAGAACTTTCATTGCCAGTAGGTCACAACCAAGTACATCACTATCATCCATAATACTCCAGATGGAGCTGCTGAGTGGTCACACTGACATCCAAGGGAGTTGGACCAAATCACTTCAGCACACGGAAGAGCTGCACTCTGACCGCTAGAATCAATATAGCTGAGTAGATTCAGTGTATTATTAATACTGAGTATCAGAGCTGGTTAAGAGGAAGAAGACAGGGTGGTTAATATTTTGATGGTGTTTTATTACATTTAAAATAATTCTAATTGCCTTCAAATTAAGGGAGTCTTCACCATCACTCAAATTTACCATGTGTGAGCAGGTGTGATGTGTAAACGTTTAATATTATGTTAACGCTGATAACAGACCAGCAGGACAATAAAAACCTCACATAAACGTACCTCCAAAGTTAATCTCGCTTGGCAACACTTAATCACTAGCAGACGCTTTCCGGTGATCAATGAATACTACACAAAACACATCACTCAAATTACTACAAACCGGCTTCATCTGACAATTTCGTCTGTAGAATGCCACACGCAGGGTGTTACGAAATTAATAATCTAAACAAGAATGAGTATGATAAGTATTATCGTACAGGGGCGGATCCATTGGACGGGGTTTGAGTGTTTATAAACTATCACAAGCTAATATGAACCCAGATCCCCTTAAAGTATCCTAATATGTAAGGCTTTGTTTCGGTGTATCATGTTACTGCCGTTACTTGTCTCAAGTTATTTGTCTCACAAAGTTTATTCTGTCAGGGAGTTACGTGCTCTGTTCGATTATATTTTCTGAAACCATAAATTTAAGTGAATTTAACATTCTATTCATTTTAATTAAAAGTAAAAATGCACGAATAGCATTTTCCACGGGGTAGGGGAGGGTGACTTCAGTAGTCCTTCTAACCCCCTGAACACCGTGGCTGGCCGCTGCTCTAGGCTGTAAATGTACGTTAACAAAGATAAAATAGGGTCGGGTTAACGTGACTGTTTATTCATGTGCATGGCTAAATCACATTTATATTTATCATATTTCAACAGACAATACGGTCAATTAACAAAGGCATCCCACCGGTAAGGGGATAGGTTCTACATGGCGATATAATAAGCTACTGGTTTACTCATGTATAATGTACAGGGGGTGTAGCGGGAGTATCGCCATTCCCGTCACCATGTCCAAATGAGATACCATAACAGGACCATCTGAACCCCGAACTTGACTAACATATATATACTCGGTAAACTGGATTTTATCGGCCGAGGTTATATATGTATGCTTACCCATGTTTTTTATTTCATACAAAATCCCTTATAGGCTGGAAATCACGATTCCTTTCGCGATATAGCAAACAATATCACGCAAATGAAAACTACACTAAGTATACACGGAGGTTCACTCAGCAAGGAAGGACAAGTTGCGAACTTCCACGGTCATGGACTCTGACTGACATTGATTTCCAGGTCGTGTATCAGAATTATGATTCACTGTCAGTGGGGCCTATTCCGATATCAGAATATTATATATTAAATAAAGAAATATATTGAACCTTTCATTAAATGAATAGGCAAAACGAAGCCGATCCAACGTTGCAAACTGTCCGTTTTATTTACACCTACGTGTTTATAACACGACAGAAACACGTCCGACATCTTGGTGCAAATAAGAGTTTTGTAAATGACAAGATTTTATTCCCTTACATGTGCAGTCAACTACCTCGGGTTACATATCTTTTCTGCTTGTCAACATGTGCCCTTGTCTGCATGGGTATATATTGTTAATTAACAGTTTGTAGATAAAAAAAACTCATTCCCTGGTCACAGCAGGAATAACATATAGTTCATTAATATTTATGAAGGATACGCGAAAAATCACATGAACACACAAAGCAGACGAAAAGCTGGTTTTAAGAATAAAACACTTCCTCGGCGGCATTTAATATTTATTTCTAATTAATATTATATTATACGTGAATATCTGACGCATCTTAGTGATTTTTCGATTTTTATGAATTGTTCAATTTAACTTTATTACTTTATATTTGATACAATATCTCAGAGAGGATTATTGGGACCCAACTCTAATAAACAAAACATACGTATCATTTTACTCATCTGATACGGTTAACATTCTTGGTTATTTTAATGAATATTTTAATATAATAATGATTTTTCTACATTTGGTACTTTTGTCGAATTGTTCATGATAGTATTTTTTCTAGATTTGGTACTTTTGTCAAATTGTTCGTGCTTTTATGTTAGTTAAAGTATAAATTTCTCACATTTGCATTTGGCGAGGGATTTGGTCATCTAGATATTTTCTAGTTCATATAGTTTTGATTCTATCTTAAATAAACCCTATAATGTCAACTCCCAATTCTTAGAAAGAACTGTGCTCTAAAATAGTTGTGCAAATCGTTAGTAGTTCGAGCAGTTGAACAACACTATATTAAGAGGTGCCCCTCGTGCATTTGTTATCTGACTGAGGTCAAGATTAATTGTACGCTCTCTGTATGCACATACATTAATCAAAACCCTTTGTGTGAGCAGACCGGGAGGTTCTGGCGGGTCGAAGCTGGCACAATGGGTTACTTCAAGTTTGTCGTAATTATTTGTCTTGGTAAGTAACAGTTATCATTATTATTATGATAATGGTATTAACTTTGGTTAGTTGATAAGATGTATCAGTTAAAAAAGATTAACATGTAAACTCTTTTAAGATAAATAGTATAGTAATAATTTTACTTCTCCAATTTTTTTACCTCTACCGGTTTTCTTAATTCCTATAGTTGTATTATTCACTCTTATTTTGTCGATTTTCTTGAATCCCTTAGTATTTTTATTGTTTAATCAGTTTATATTGCATTCTATTTAGACATTGTGCCATTGTATTTTTATAATAAGCTATGTATGTTTTTTATTTATTAATATATAAAAATGTATATATAAACCACTTTTAAACACTCTTTAGGTTAATATATAAATATGGTATAATAACAATAATAACGAAACTCGCAAACACAAGCTGTAAAATTATGTATAAAGGAATAAAGCATTATTTGCACAATTTAGGGTATTATTGTTTATATTAAAATATTTAACTTTCTCCGAAAAAAAATATATTTATTAGATGTTAAATGCCGTGATATGAGCCGATAAGCACTTGTTGTTAACTCAGACTAATAAATATATCTTTATGTATATATCACTGGTTTATATTCTCTCTTCGATTAATCTTTAAAAGATGTTAAGTATCACTTTTTGACTCTTTTTTTATTTTTTTACGGTCGGAGGTACATTAAACCACGCGTTAACTTCATTAAGAGATTCATTTGGCATGCTTAACTCTCTGTATGTGATTTTGGCGGATAGGTAATTACAAAATACGGGGTCCGTATATAGCTTAGCCGCCATGCGCCGAGCGGAAGGGTATGGAAGGGGGTTATCCATCCGCCAAGGTGCTGAATTTTTTTTTATAATTCAGGCTGTATCAGTCGCAACTGTTTTATCAATGTTCATATTAACCGTGAATTGTACTATTTCACAGATTTAAATTTCAAACCATATAACAATTAAGACTCACGAAGTAAAAAGATCATTTATTTGCAAAACCTAGCCCCCACTTAATGAAAGAATGGCCTATATTTCAGAATATGTCACTCCTCTTCAATATTTGCCAGGTTTATCCCCTGCTGTGTTGACTGAGGACCTCCCGCCGGGTGTAAAGAACGAGATCCAAGGAAAACAAGGTATTTGTTATAAATAAGACCGTTTACAAGTATGTTCCAAGAGCTCTTAAGAGCTTCTTTAAAGGGAACGCATGGTGCGATCATTATACACACCACGCTCTTGGAATTATTGTTCCACTTTTAAATGAATCTGTCAAATGGTTAAGAGTGGCAACAAGTGGAAGAAGAGATTTATTTAAGCACCCTTGATGAAGACCCCCTATGCAGGTCTGACGAAAACTAAATAATTCATTGTGATTTAAGGTGGTTAATCGTTAAACGTTGTAGGAACTCCAGGCGCCACGCCTCTGATTTTAATAATGGACGTTCAGGTAAAACACAGTTAATATTGATAACAATAGATAAGTGCCGCTCTTGTCTCGGTACGACAGCGGAGCATGCTATTCAAACAAGCAACATTGAATAAAGAGGCAGCCATCATATACACATAAATCAGTGTGGAACTGTACATACATATGCTCTAGATATACTGACCCAATTTATAACATAGAAAATACATATACGGAATACAAACATTACTATAAAACCAACTTATGTTGAGGATTTAGGCCTGTTATATATACACTCGTTTGATTATTAATATTTTGACATACTCGATATATATATATATATATATATATATATATATATATATATATATATATATATATATATCTGGGGAAAAACAACACTGTAAATTCACTACAGTCTGTTTCACGGGATGCGACCCGATTATCAGGTGAATGTTGTTAGAATGAAGCTAACGGCGTGGTTTGAAAAGCGGAGACTTTACGTAATGTCTCAGCTTCTCAAACCACGCCGTTAGCAAATTGAGGAATGTTGATGGCAATTTGTTTGCCACAGTAAATATGAGGCTGTGGACCTTTGTGGATGAGACCAGGGGATTTAATATTCAACCCAGATCTAGATACATCAGATTAGGATGACGGGAAATTGAATGCTAGTAAAGCCGTGTGTATGGGATAACTAAATTTGATTTGATGCTTCAGAATAAAAAGGAAGTCAGAAGTTGCATGGAACACTTGAGACTCGTGCAGTCACTGTTAATTTGTAAAGCCTCGCCTTTATACGCTCCTATAACGCAGCGGTTATACACTGCAGTCGTCCCGGACATCCTTTTGTGTAACCGCTGCTTTTTATGACAAGGGTGGGTACACGGCAAAGAATTTTAGTGAGAGCGGGTTGCATTGGGAATTCAGCCCAAATTTTACACATGAGACAAACGCTATCGTTGTTTTGATTACACCGGGAGATAACGTCTTCGATTCTTGGCCATAATGCCAAAACAGGGGTTTTCAGACCAACGAGAGCGTATATGCATTTTTTCAATTTTTGACCATATACTCCGAGACCTCAAAACCGCCCACCTCATGCGTGCCATAAAAACCGTAAAAAAATTAGCCCATAACCCCATCTACACAGTTCACCGTACCCTACAAAAATATTTATCCATTTTCAATTTTCTTCGCTACACTCGGTGTGCATTTTCTGTTAGAGTAACGGCAATTTACTTTGTCAGCTCACCGAGCTTCACGGACTTAATCGATGACTTCGCCACCAGAAAAGTTCATGAAAGTACACTATTCTGATGATAAACATGTTAAGGAAATAATAAAAAATACGATTTAGTTCAATATAATTTATCTGTTCACTTAAGACGTTAATCATCTGGACGGAAGCGTACCTGTTTCACAGAGATACCCGTTCGGACCAAGTTTATTCCATTAAAACCTAAATAGCAGAACCTCTTTCGTTAGCCCGTAACCCCTTATTTATGAATAATATTTTTTTTTTAAATTAATATATTCCATTTCTGCAATACTTTAAAAGGTGAACATTAAATATAATTTATTAACAACTTAAAATATTATTTTCATTATGTGAACGTATATAATAAACTATTCATGATTTTTGAAATTTTTGCTTTATAATAACGGACAGTAGAGATTATACAATTTCTGGTTATAGCTTCTATAAACCTGATGAAGGATCACGTGTTACGAGGCCCCGCCCACCACCAAGCCTGGAACAGACTGGCCAACCTGACGGACTTTTACGGTCCACGATCTACTGGCTCTCAGAGCCTGGAGGACGCAATCGGTAAATATGGTTACGCTGTTCGATATGGAAAATCTGTATGTAGAAAAGTTTTTTCTGGATTTGAGAAATTCCAAAGATTTTCTATGTATGCAATAATAATCAGAGAAGAAATTGAATATTTCTGATTAATATCCCCCCTAATATATTCAGTTTATGCAATACTCTAAAGGGTGGAAATTAAATATAATTAATTTATGTTTTATTATTCATTTTGTAACGCTATGTATATAATCTATTCCAGATTATTTGAAAGCTTTGTTTGAAGCAGAAGGTTTTGACAATGTACACACAGAGGATGTCACGGTAAACACGTCACATGTATTAGTTATAAATATAAAACTCTACAACAGAGAGAAGTAATCCTATGTTTAAAAAACATTACTTTTCATTTAAATTCAATTTCCTTACGTTTACTTAACAGGCTTTATTCAAGCAATATTATTATTCATATAAGGAAACCCCAAAAGCTAAAATAAATGACCCTCAATGTGAAATTAATTCTTTGACATGCAATTCGTGTAAGTCATATCCATGGTGACACGAAAATGCTAGACCTTTTCATGAAATCTTGTTATTGGTATATGTACTTAATACTTGCCTGGAATCCACGACTCAGTTAGCATCTATGTATGGCTAGTAAGCTTAACTTGACATCCAGTACGCTGATCGTACACTCATAAATGTCAGAGGGCCGAAATGGCGTGCATCTCCAATAATTCTTTCCAATGGTACACTTTTTCCCGCTTAATGTCCCGCTTATGTCTATGTTCCTTCCACCTGTATTATATTCATTTAGGCGGACCATTGGGAGAGAGGGTCGGAGTACGTCACAATGCTGTTACCTCGCAGAAAAAACCTTGCAATGTTGTCTCTCGGCAGCAGTGTCGGCACTGGTCCTGAGGGAATCACGGCCGACGTTGTTGTCGTCAACAGCTTCGACGACCTCAGCACAGCCAATGTAAGCATATGATAAGTCTATCAGCACAGCCGATGTAAGTATATGATAAGTCTACCAGGACAACCAATGTAAGTATATGAAAAGTCTTTTAGCACAGCCAATGTAGGTATATGATAAGTTTATCAGTACAGTCAATATTTCAGGTCAAGCAAACTTATTCCAAATCTCATTATATTATTATATAACATAATTGCCTATGAAAATAATATTAACATTTTTTCTATCTATTTTTCCACTAAAAACATGAGTTTGTGTGATTTGTTCAAAAACTATGGGCACATTTATGAGCACTGTCAAATCGGCTGTGACATCACACACTGGGAAATCCCCTGTGACTAAAAATTCTAGATCTCAGTAAAAGCACAGTATTTCCTCCTCTGTCAATCCCAAATTTTCAGCAGAGAATAAAAACAACATGCATTACTAGATCTGAGTTCTTGATAAAATTCAGTCCATGATGTCACATGTGTACCAGCCAATCAAATCAGGGCAAAGTCTGGGATCTGGGTGAAATCCTCCCATCACAAAACAAAAGCACGTGGAAAAGTTTTACTTAACCTCAATGTAAGTATATGATAAGTCTATCAGCACAGCCAATGTAGGTATATGATAAGTTTATCAGCACAGCCAATGTAAGTATATGATAAGTCTATCAGCAAAGCCAATGTAAGTACATGATAATACTCTCAGCAAAGCGAATGTAAGTATATGATAAGTCTATCAGCAAAGTCAATGTATGTACATGAAAACTCTACCAGCACAGCCAATGTTATTACATGATAAGTGTACCAGCAACCCGAAGTAACTACATGGTGACTATAGCAGCACAGCCAATGTAAGTACATGATAAGCTTTCAGCACAGCTAATGAAAGTACATAATAACTCTAACAGCCCAGTAAATGTAAGTACATGGTTAACTCTATCAACACAGCCAAAGTAAGTACATTATACATCTATCAGCACGAAAAATTTAAGTACATTATAACTGTATCGGTACAACACATGTCATGATATACTGACTCTATCTGCAATTTATTTTAAATAGCAAAAATGGAAGCCTATATTTGCATTTAGGCGAACCTATTTGTTCTAGACATTGTAAAAATAATCATTTTAGGCTTGATCTTATCTTCCAGGCAGCCGGTAAGATTGTAGTGTACAACCAGCCCTGGAAGGGTTACCGCAACACTGTACAGTATCGGAGCCGCGGGGCAAGCGAGGCCGCTAAATACCAAGCTCGGGCCACCCTGATCCGCAGCATGACAGGCTACTCGCTCAACACCCCCCACACTGGACAACAGGTATTTTATTATTATTATTCTTCTTCTTCTCCTTCTTCTTCTTCTTATTATTATTATTTAAATTATTATTATTATTGTTATAATTATTATTATTATTATTTTTATTATTATTATTATTATTATTAAGAATAATAATAAGAACAATTTTACTAAAAATATTATATATATTATTACTATTTCAATAATAAAAGAATAAAAATAAGAAGAAGAAAAAGAAAAGAAAGGATAAAAAAAAGTATAATGATAATAATAATGGTAATAATAAAATAAAAGAATTTTTTAATAACTAAATTCATTTGTATGATTTATAGACAGTCACACACATCCCTCCACGTGATTATGATCAAATGATTCTGCTCCATGAAATGTCCACCACAGAGAGCAGGAAGGTATATCAGCACCTATACCTGCTTCACACACTTGCGTGGCCCATTAAAACTAATATCCGTATCTCTCTGAAGGACACTTAACCGGAAAGGTACCTCCAGCTTCAGACATATTTAGTTCTTATATAACTATTACCATTATATATTATGTAACTTCGGGTAAACGCACATGTATAAATCATATCGTTCAAGACTTATTCAGATCCAAACAACAAAATTCCGACGGCGTGTATCAGTGTAGAAGACGCTAGGATGATGCAGAGAATGCAAGACCGAGGTAAGAGACTTCAGCAAAGTGTAACTGGCTACAGCGCCCCTGCCAAGAATTCACAGAAATTTACAGGAAACATTGAAAAGATGAGGTATCAGATTTAAAGGTTCCTCGCTGACTAAAAAAAACAACCCGAGTTTTTATAGTAATACATAATGAGCGAAAGAGCGATTATGTATTAATCATAGCAGTTTTAGTTATCATTGAATTTGGCACTGTAGCAGTATATATGATGTAGATTATTTTAAGATTTTAAGTGATGAAGATATTCATTCTTATAACTTGTAGCCTCCCTTATGTTTTCTCCGCTTTGCCGATTTTAGGATGATCAACAATATGTGTATTATCTAGGGAATATGCAGTCTTTTAACGAAATATTGAAATTGATTATACCTATTGTATATTACAATTAACGCTTTACAAAACTAAAATTCACTTGAACCCTAAATTAGGGCCCCGCAATTCCTAAAATGGCAGGCTCGTGGCAATATAGTATTTTATGGGTCTGATTTCAGTAGTAAACACAGCAGAAAATTCTGATATTATTCTGATTTTATTGTGATATTACTCTCTCTCGGGGGGTCTCTCTCGCCAACCAGGGATCTGAGAGAGAGAGAGAGAGAGAGAGAGAGAGAGAGAGAGAGAGAGAGAGTGGGAGGGTGAGGAAACATCAGAGTCAAACATGTTTCACAAATACAACATACATTCGAGAAAGTTGGCCTTTTTATAAACTTTGAATCATTCGTTTTGGGCTATGTAAATTTGTTTTGCTTTTATTCTTTTTCAGGTCAGCGTATTCAAGTTCATCTGTATATAAACGCTACAAACCATCCACCCACGACCACCCGAAATCTTGTTGCTGAAATAACAGGCTCCATCTATCCAGACCAGGTAGAACTACTGTCTGAAACATGCCTTCAAGGAGGCTACATTGAACATCAGTAATGTCTCTAGAGGGCAGCATCGATAAAAAACTAAATTTGCTATATTTTTGCATTAGAAGCACAAGTATTATAGAAGTATCTTTTTTATATTATGTAAATATGATAGATAAGCGCGAATTCATAATAAATGATACTAAACAGTTTCTCAAGCTTTTAATTTAATATATGCAATTGCACACAATCGTGTACAATATTTTGGAATCAGAATTCAGTATTCGTATTGTTATGCTCAAAACAGATTGCAAATATGAGTCTGCTAGAAGCGAACCATTCTTGTGACGTGAAACAAAGAATATGCTCATCATTCATGCCAACGTCACGACAGAATGTTGACTGCTAAGTAATTAATGAGAGCCATATATCAGTTGAGGGTGCATAAATGATAAAATTAAACGATTTCATTATCTAGCTGATATTGGGATAAAATTTGAAACAGGTACCCCTTGTAAAGCCGTTATAGGCATTGGCTAGTGGGGGTCATAGTGCACCCCCCTTGTGATTTACTTTAATAGGTATTTTCATGTAGCCCTAGGTCTAACAATTCAGAAAATTGATGTTGCCACAAAAAAAACTGGGATGGAAGATACCGCCCATGTACTTTTTAACCACGCCTACTTTTACAGCTGGAGGCAGATAATTAGGGGTATGGAAAATCCAAACAACCCTAACTTTGCAACTCTTGACCAAAATATTTCAAATGACCACTTAAAATGTTTGCCTTGTCAAGATCTACCAGTTCATGCAAATGACATGCAAATTTATTTTGTGAAAAGGTCACTTGAGGTCAAAAGGTCACAAACTTTGACCTTTCCCTAAAATTTCTAGTATTATCAGGGTAAATTTATCGCCAAGACCATATAAAGTTGTTTTTAATTGAAAATTAATTAAAATGAAGGTTAACATGTGCTTTGTAATACCAGGAGTCAAAACGTTTGAAAAGAAGTAGTGATTTCCCTGCGGTGAGCGAGATATTTCTGCACTTTTACATACTTTTTGTACGTATTGCTGAATGTGCCAAATAGGAGTAAGGCAAAATCTAACAATGGTACTTTGAAATCTTTCATTGAATCTTTTTAAATGACCACAAAAGATTATATTTGTATGTTCTATAAAATGAAACATAAATTATGCATATATTTTCATAGAAGCGTTTGTTGGAGTCAAAAGTAAACAAAGGTTGACCTCACCAACACCATAGCTGTTTGTTACACAGATTAGTTATGAAGCCTGCCACGAAATTTTAATATTGAAACAAATGTATGTTACTTTCTTTCTTTCAATTAACACATTTCCAGTTAACATTCATCCTAATTTTTACCAGTTTGTATCTTATTTTATGACAGTTACATATGTTCTTAGATAGTTGTCACTGGTTCATTGATCCCTGTTAACAACAAATCCCTAATTTTAATTTGACTAGTAACAGCCAATGTATTATTTGTTGCATAAATACATGTACCCTTATATCACATATATCAATTTCTATTACTAGTGGAAAATATATTAGTTATTATAATTAATATAATAATTAATAATTAATTCTCTCAATAAATAGAGGACCTGGTTTTGTGACACAAAAGAGATATATGTCTCCCCTCACTACGGGCCTCACTTTCCCAAATTTGAGGGAAAAATGGACCCCTTCAAAAGTTTGGTGTTAACTTAAATCCTGCATTTCTAAAGATTTAACCTTGTATGATGATGATCAAGGTGACCAGGTTATGATCTGATCTGAGATTTTATTTTTTATTCTGGTTGATTTAACCTTGAAGATTCAGTTCAAGGTCACCAGCTATCAAGCTCCTCAAGAAACTCTATTAATAAATAATAATAATATATATAATAAATATATAATAATAATAATAAAAATTTGAGGGAAAATATGTGATACTTCAAAAGGTATCGGATTCACAATTTTTTTTTATTTCATCCAATATAACCTTGATGATGAAGGTCAAGGTCACCAGATTTTTAACTGGTCCGAGGTACAGGTAGAGACATTTCACAAGTTGAATTTCATGAAAATATATCAAGTGATTAAAAAGTTATAGCGTTCAAAATAATTTCAGTTCTTGCTGATTTGACCTTGAATATCCAGATCAAAGTCACCAGTGATCGAGCTATTCAAGGGACTTAATTAAATCACTGGTGTTTCAAATTTGAGGAAAAAATATGCGCTGCTTCTAAAGTTATCGGGTTCACAAATAATTCTATTTCAGCCTATTTGACCATGATGTTGAAGGTCAAGGTCACCAGTTTTCGAATTTGTCCGAGATTTTGGCAGAGACATTCCACAAGTCAAATTCCATGAAAATATATTCGGTGGTTCAAAAGTAATAATGTTCACAAAAACTTTCTATTCTGTCTGATTTGACCTTGAAGATCCAGGTCAAGGTCACCAGGTTTCAAGCTCTTTAAGGAACTTGATTTAAACAATAAGTGTTTCAAATTTTAGGAAAAAAATATACAATACTTCAAAATTATGGGGGATAATGAAGGATAAGGTCACCGGTTTTTGAACTCCTCCGAGATTTTGGTAGAAACAATTAAAATTTTGAATTTCATGAAAAAATCATTGAGTCGTTCAAATGTTATCACATTCACAAAATATGACACTGACGATGACGATAGTATGATAATTGTGATAATTAATTAAAATTGCAATTTTAGAAATAAAGCAATCTTTATATTTATGGCCCAGGGAATAAGCTCACCAAAGTGTGACTCCTGGGATAATTAATCTTATGCTGATAGCAGAACGTTCTTAAGAGGGGATGTGTAACAGGTTCACATAAAAGCAAACCGAACTGTCTCGCTAGTGAAGCTTGCTTTTCTAGCGAAGCGATTGGAACGCCGGGCATGTGCCCCACCGACATGGGTTAGAATCCCGGATCGGTCCAGAATTTTCCCCTAAAAAATTGTCTTCGTAACAGTATTCGAGCAACTGCATAGTCCATTGAAAAATACAGAAACACTGCCAGTGGGGTTTTCAGTCAGTCAGGCTACCATGGATAGTCAGAAGGGACAGTCAGATAAACCTACACAGATTTGTCAGGCAGTCACTGATATCTGATTTGATTTTGACTTGCTCTGGTGGCAAACAATTTCCACCACCTGGCTATGACTCTAGTTGTTCATCTGTCATGGTCTTTCTGACTGACCTGCTCTCTAAAGGCCAGCCTGTATTTTATTATTTATCTTGTGTGTTGTCTCCTAGACGATTAGTTAGCTAGTTCTCTGGAAGGATATATACCTGATAGTCAGACTGATGACTAAAGCTCTGGCTCTAGCATACATGTATCGTTGAACAAAGGGGACACCGTCTTGTGGATTACCAGTCTGGTAGTCAGAAAATAACTGACCACCTGTCGACCAGAAACATTGGTATAAAGACAGCTGGACTACCAGAGTGTTAGCTAATTTATCAAACAGACTGAACACCGCTAGAGCTATAGTCATCAACCTGACTATCAGGCAAATATCCTCCCAGAGATATAGCTGGTCTGACTGTCGTATCTGACTATCTACTGACTATGTGTGATAATCTGACTTACTACCAATCCAAATGGCAGTGTTTCTGTATTTTTATGGACTATTCAGTTGTTCGATTACTAAAAACACAAACTGTCTGTCAGTCAGACATTTAGTCAGAGAGATAGACATTAACTCAAACAGAAAGTATGATGTACCACAGGAGAGAGAGTCATTTGATCAGAGTAAAAATGAGAAACAGGTGTACCGGTTAGATAGTAAGCCAGTCTGTTAGAGAGTTTTTTCGTTCAAGATGATAGTCAATAGACATGACATGCGAACGAATAGATTTACAGACAGTCATAAGTAAAAAAAAATGACTGACAGAGGTCCATATATAAAATAAAATAGACTACCAAAGTCTCCAAAATGCACGGAGGCAGGCCATTAATGTATAAGTATAAAAGATTGCTTCATTAATAAAACTGCAATCTTTAATCAATTATCAGAATTATTATACTATGACAAACTCAGTAATATATCCAGGTGAGATATAATATTAATCATATGTAATTAATTAGAGAATTAATTATCAATTATAATATGAATTATAATAACTTATATATTGTATACTAGTGATAGAAATGGATATATGTGATATAAGCGTATTTACCCCCCCCCCCCCCCCAATTAATATTTTGGCTATTACTAGTCAAATTAAAATAAGGGTTTTGCTGTTAACAGAGATTAATGAACCAGTGACAAATATCTAAGAACATATAACTGTCATGATGTATGATACAAACCGGTAAGAATTAGCATGAATGTTAACTGGAAATGTGTTCATTGAAAGAAAGGAAGTAACATACATTTGTTTCAATATTAAAATTTCATGGCACGCATTATATTGACCATGTGTAACAAACAGCTATGGTGTTGATGAGGTCACTCTTTGTTTACTTTTGACTCCAACAAACGCTTCGATGAAAATATTTGCATAATTTGTTTCATTTTATAGTAACACACAAATATAACCTTTTGTGGTCATTTGCACAGATTCAATGAAAGATTTCAAAGTACCATTGTTAGATTTTGCCTTACTCCTATTCGACACATCCAGCAATACGTACAAGAAGTATGTAAAAGTGCAGAAATATCTTACAAACCGCAGGGTAATCACTACTTCTTTTCAAACTTTTTGACTCCAAGTATTAAAAAGCACATGTAAACCTTCATTTACTTTATCATTAATAAAGAAAAAAACTTTATATGGTCTTGGCGATAAATAAACCCTGATAATGCGAGAAATTATAGGTAAAGGTCAAAGTTTGTGACCTTTTGACCTCTAGTGACCTTTCACAAAATAAATTTGCATTTCATTTGCATGAACTGGTAGATCTTGACAAGGAAAACATTTTAAGTGGTCATTTGAAATATTTTGGTCAAGAGTTGCAAAGTTAGGGTTGTTTGGATTTTCCATACCCCAAATTATCTGCCTCCAGCTGTAAAAGTAGGCGTGGTTAAAAAGTCCATGGGAGGTATCTTCCATCCCAGTTTTTTTTTGTGGCAACATCAATTTTCTGAATTGTTAGACCTAGGGCTACATGAAAATACACAAGGGGGTGCACTATGACCCCCACTAGCCCATGGCCTATTAATGATGCGAGAATTTTTTGGACCCACAAATTGACATCGCCGTGCAAAGACGTTTACGGGCCACATCAATTCACCTCGGGGGCAGCATGAAGCCCGAGGTAGGGCGGATACAGGAATTTAGAATGGGGGGGGGGGGGGCTCACTTTGCGAGGCCGCGTAACGGGTGAACCTAGGCGCGAAGCGGGTTCAGGGATGGGAGAGACGGGGGGAAGATTACGGCCCAGGTGTACACATTTTTGGAAAATTTAGGTTGTAATCGTGCAATCTGCGGTCGCTTAAATGCAATATATGCCAAATATACATTGTAACTGTTCTATACACTTGGTGTACTATGAATATTTTCCCCAAGTTTATTTTGGTGAGGTCGAAAAAAGGGGGGCGCCCCCCCCCCCCCCCACTAAATCAGCCCCTGCGAGTGCCGTAGTTTTCCCAGCCATTATTTATATTTAACCATGTTACAGATTCTACATACTATATGGAAAGACACACAATGTTTGAAAAAAAAAATTACGAATGTATAGAGAGACGTCTCAACCCGTCTAAAAGATATCTTGGCGAGGCTTCGCCCTTCATAAAACTCAAATAAATGTTGGGATCAACTAGTAATTCTGATGTTTTGTAGTATGTGATATTCGGAGGTCATATTGACAGCTGGGATGTTGGAATGGGCGCCATGGACGACGGTGGGGGCTCCATTATTTCCTGGCAGGTCAGAAATAACTGTTACGATAGGCTTCATCTTTTTTACGCAATTCAGGCGAGAGATGGTTCAATTCTGGTTCTATTTCTGTTCCGAACAAGACAGACTGCAGGCAAAATTAAAAAAAAAAAAAAACACATACCCTTCGTACTATTGCTCGTTCTATAACTTCAGCATACTTTTATTTGGTATTTTACTATTTATATGTATATATGGCTTATTTCAGGCTCTTTCTATTGCAAAGCAACTGGGTTTGAGACCAAAGAGGACTATGAGACTGGTACTGTGGAGCGCTGAGGTAGGACTTGATATTCCCCCACATTTTAAAATTTGTCACATGCGGCTACAAACGTGAATATTAATGCTATGATTCATTCATCAATATTTATTTGTATTACTTGAATATCCAATATCTAAACAAAGGGCCATAAAAGCAATATATTTTTGTAAATGCTCTCTAAGTAAAGAGTCACTTTAATTGACGAAACTGGAGAATATCGGACAGCGTCATAGAGAATGTACCTAGGTGACTATTGACTCGTAGTATCGTCATAACGACCGTGGATTGCTTTTATGAGCTTTCTTTCATTGCAGGAAATCGGCCTAGTGGGGGCGCAGCAATATTATGATCGTCATCAGGTGAAAGAATACATTGGAATACCCCCATTTACATTAAGTAAAACTATAAATTTTAAATAATTATAAATTTTCTCGATAAGACAATAACAGGTTGATACCACTGTGCAATCTGATTTTATTATCATAAATACAAGCTAAGTGGTTATTGCGGATTCATATCATTTTGCTTGCAGAGTGATCGAGATAAAGTATCTCTAATTATGGAGTCTGACAGTGGCACATTCAACCCTACTGGCCTTGGATTTACTGGTAAGGCAAAGTTTTTCCCGCTTCCATTTTAATTCTAATCGCCCATGCATGCTGGAACATGAATAACTAGCAAAACTTCAATTAAATATTCAGTATATGAATAAAGGAAAACACAATAAATCATTGTACTAGCTACTAAGAAAATTCCTACTTGTAATGACTTTAGGTTCGGTGTTTGGCAATTGATATTAACTCGTTTTACAACATATATACCCTTTTTTATTTTTTAGGAAGCAGCCAAGCTAAGGCAATCATTCGGGAGATTCTATCCAATCTGAAGGACATAAACACTTCCAGCGTGGTAGACGGGGGTTCTGCGCCTGATATCGGGGTGTGGCTAAGGGCAGGCGTGCCAGGGGCAAATCTGCAAAATGAAAACAAGGATTACTTTCATTACCACCACACAGAAGGTAAGTGCATAAAATAGGGTAACCTTCATTACCAACTCACAGAAGATACATACATAAACCAGGAGAACTTCAATTACCAACTCACAGAAACTACGTAGATACCCCCCCCCCCCCCACCACCACCACCACCACCCGTATTTCTTTCATTGCTACTACACAAAAGGTAAGTGCATAAACCAGGTTTAATTTCTTACATTTTCATAATGCAGAATGCATGTACATTAACCCTGGGAGTACTTCCATTACCCCCACACAGAAGGTACGAACATGAAACTAGGATTAATTTCATTACCACCATACAGAAGGTACGAACATGAAACCAGGATTAATTTCATTACCACCACACAGAAGGTACGAACATGAAATCAGGATTAATTTCATTACTACCACACAGATGGAACTTGCATAAACCAGGATTAATTTCTTGCATAACTATCATAAGAATGGATGTATATATAACCAGGATTGCTTCCATTCACTCCATACAAAAGGTACTTTCATAACACAAGGATCACTCCAGTTGGTACGTCATAAACCAGGATTACCTCCATTACAGCCATACGGAAGGTAGGTACATATAACTAGGGTAACTTTCATTACCATCCGACAGAAGTACGTACATAAACCACGATTACTTCCAATATCATTATATAGAAGGCGCGTACTGAAAACCAGGATTACTTCCTTTGCCATCATACAGAAGGTACGCACATAACCCACGATTACTTACAACCATACAGCATGTACGTACATTAAAACAGGAGTACTCAAATCAACACCACATAAAAGGTAGTTACATAAAACGAGGAATACTTCAATTACCTCCTACAGAAGGCACATAAACAATCATGTTTTATCTCTCTTTCACAACAAATCTTCGTTATAGAAAATGCATTAACATATATTCTGCTAGTTCCACAATTTTTTTACTTTTGATATAAATATATGAATAGTACCTGCATGATCTGTTGTGGATGATCTGCATAGCAGTGACACTTGTAGCTTTCGATGTAACCCTTAGTCCCAATATCTCTGTAATATTATTCCAAGTCCTGCTGTCATCAAAATTTTAGAAAAAACATACAAACATTTTAACCAATAAACACGAAAGCAAAGCAGGAAGGAGACCCTCATGGGTGTATGGGCCGGGCGGTGGCTTTGACACGTTTTGTAGGGAGGTGAAAAAAGCGAGTTTAAATCCATTGACTGAACATTTCATTTTATTTTAAGAATCGGGCATAATATCAATATATACATATGGGTATGAATCGCATGCTCAATGATGTGTTTTAATCTATGGCACTGATAAACACTACTTATATCCTTTTGTTTTTTAAGCTGACACAATGGACTTGGAGGACCCAGACGTCCTTGACCGCGCCTCGTTGCTATGGGCTGTTGCGACTTTTGTGGTGGCTGACCTGGAAAACCCGCTACCACGTGACTCAGTTGAAACGACCACCACCGACAGTGTGTCGTCTGATGGCCATACGATATGTCCCTCTGCAGTGGCCATAGCTATACTATTGCTTGCTATAGTGTCCTCCTCATGGTTTAAATTATGAAATATACACTTTCTATATCTTATCAATTGGACATATCAAATTTTACCATGCATTTTGCATGAGTTTAAATGTCTTTGAATATGACTGGTTTTGATATTTACTTCCTTTCTGTATACTGAAGTGTTTATTTAAATATAAACTACATGAAGGTTATTTAAGTAGATTTGGTAGATCTACTGTAATCATCAAATCAAACCAAACTGCCCCCATACTGTAATCATCGACCATTTCTCTCAACAGAGTTACAAAATCAACATGTGGTGACTGTAAGTGGAATATACTGAAAAATATTTGCTTTTAATGTACCAGAAAATAATTGAAAGAATATCTCTATGAACCGGATAAGACTTTTTATGCATTGGAGTTATCACTTATTTATATACAATACTGAGTAAACAATTACTATATTTCGTTGTAATCAGAAAAACTGAACCGAGTGATATGCATTTATATCCTGAAATAGGCCTACTACTATAAATTCTAGTAAGCTATTCGTAAACCTACTTCATTACATTTGAGAGAACATAAGATTTCTATTGATTTCACCCATTAATGTTCGTCAGGTATGTATTTAAAATTTGTGATGTTTAATATATAATATAAAACGTCGTCAACGTTTTATTCATGATCTGTAACTTCCGCCCCCGGTGGAAACTGGATTAGGTTAAATAGTTATGAGACAGCATTATCACACGAAAACAAAATGAATAAAAACTATACAGTTTAAAGTACATGTATTTAAGTTTTTGCTGTCTATGAGACAAAAAAGATATAATATGTTGAAAAACTCTATCCTTGTTACAAATGAGCATATAACTGTAAACATGATTCACTCAATATTTTTAACTCTTCGCAAGTAAACGATCATGTACAAGCTTAAGACCTGTCATATTTCATAAGGTCTGTCTTCGTCCTTCGTCCTAAATTACGCTAGTAATTCCCCGCTGTTGTCATTGTGAAACACCTGGATAAATTGAAATAGATCCGATGATAAAAAAATTCGATGAGTTATATGGGCAGTTATTGCTTGGACTTAATCGATCACAATTTCCATTAAAATAAGAATTTAAACAGCTTGAAATGTTCATGTCCGTCTTACCTCAAGCCCATCTAGTTTAACCTATGCTTTCACGGGCGGATCCAAGATCTAGGAAAAGGAGGGTCCAACCGACTAATGACAAAAGCTTAAAAAAAAGTCCCAAGGTCCGGAAAGGGGAGTCTGGTTCAGGCCAAGAAAAAGTGATGTGGAACCCTTAAAAAAGTTACGGCGGCTTTAAAATTGGGGCCCGGACCCACTGGAACAAGAATCAAGAAGGCCAATAGAAAGTTATTGCTTACTTCCGAATAACCCCCTCGAGGACACGAACACGTTAACTGTTGGCTCTAGTTGCGTCAGCTAAGCATTTCAGACATTATCGTTATGGTTAATCATTCCTTGTGAGAACCGACCATTATAGTCTGAAATGGTTAAGAATTTTAAAACATCTGGTGGGTATGATCGCCCGTAGGATAGTTCAACTAGGGGAATACGACTTCACAGTTGAACACCGCAAAGGATCCGCAAATAAAAAAGCGGATGCACTGTCTAGACAACCCCTACGAAAATTAGTCGATACCTTAAAAAATGTGTCCATATTATAACCAAGAAATCCAGGAGGGGTAGAAGAAGGGGAATAGGTCTTTATCCTGTACGATCCTGAACAGACACCTAAACAAAATCAGGACGACCTGGAATCCTAACACAAGATTGAGAAGACAACTGGTTGGGAGGATGGACCAACGAGGAGCTATACAAGCTTCAACAAGAGGACCCTTTGCCGTGTCTTCGACAGGACGAAGAATCACCGGACAACAGTGGCTCAGCTAGTGACATCTGCCGTGAGCAAGAAGAAATACATCAAGATCAGGCTGTTGTACCAGCTCCCGTTTACAGGAGAAGTCAACGAGAAGGTAAAGCGCCAGATGGAGTTATATCGTTATGTGAATATGTGTAGTATACCTTCTACTAGATGTGTCTCGAACATTTACTACGACGTTTAAATAACAGATGTTCTTGTTGAATATAGTTACCTTTATAATTTTATTAAACTGAAAATGATTTGAATGATTTGTCAGGGATTGTTTAAAAACGCAGATGAACAAAATATGTTGGTAGATGTGTCAACACAATATATCAGAAGGTGTATCTACACGTGAAACCGAGACACCACAGAAGTTTCTTGGTAAATGGGGAGGGTATCTCCATATTTGACAATCTGAGGAGTTTTTGCATCAATTTTTCATCACTTAAACATTTACACTTATGAAAGTGCGTTCAAACAATTTTCATTAGTATCTTTAATTACTTATATGAATCTTTAATTTTAATTTTTGAACAAATTTTGATGACCCGGTTCTTCGGAATCATCACAGACTAAACTGATGATGCACACTTCTTAATCCACTTTAAGTCATTGTTCCCTTGTCACCAGGTTGTTGGCTTTCCTAAATTATGTTACTTTTGTATTCGGCCTGGTCAAATTGTTATACTCTACTCATAATATATGTTAAGGCTTCAGAAATCTTTCCGTGTCTAAATTTGTTTTTATTTATTACCAAACTGCTGCCTGAGGGCCCTAGCTGATTGTGTATTCCTGTCATCGACTAGTGAGGTTTCTTCAATATCTGGACATTGATTTGGACTGATCAGTTTGTTGATTACTCTGAGTTTTACTTGTGGCAGTTTTTGTAAGAATAGATAAGAATATGTGTAGAGATGACAAAATCTTGATAATATACTTACCATTATATCTGTTTGCTAGATTTTACTTTTATGATCCGTTAATTGTACTGGGTTCAGAATCAATTTGTTTTCCATAACCACCTGGATGGCTCATCCTGAATACTCTTTTTAATTAGGCCTACCCAGATTCCTAAACTCATTTAAGGTATTAAATCCTCTGTCTGGTGTGTGTAAACATTGTAACCACTGACCTGACGCCAGTTTATATATTCTGAAACAAAGAAAAATGATCCATGAAAACTGGTATACGAAAACTTACATAAAAGGATTTTCCCAAATCCGAGTGATTTGTAAAACATGTTTTCTTATAAATTGATCTATTTACAATTTAAACTTTACATAAATATTTCTTAGCCTAAAAGTTTACAAAACATTCTATTTTTAACAGTTTAATGTAATGTTCAGCTAACATTGAATGAAAAAAAATATTGATTAAAACCCCATAAAAATATGATTTATTCATTTAAAATTCAAAATAAATATAAACTTGTAAATAGATTTAAAAAGAATATACCATGAAAGTATAATATCAAAAATGAACACATATATTAGAAATACTAGTATGGGTAACCTAATTATTATAATAATAATAATAATAATAATAAAGAAAATAATGGAAAAAATAATAAGAAAAAATAATTAGATAATGCCTAGAGGTCTTATGCACTGGAACATATAATACATACTCCTAAGACAGTCCTGATTCCGGGGAATTAAGTCCTATAGTAATGCAGTTGGTGTTGTTGTTTAAGCTGGTTTGCATTTTCACCAAATATTGCCCACATATATTCATTCCTTGGTAAAGGCAGATTGTATGATCAATCTTTGGGCAAACTGCGTTGAAATAGATTTTATGAGGTATTCTATCTTTTTTTTCTTTTTTAAATAGTCGTTAAAGTGCGTATATACAGGAATAGTGCTTACCTTTAGAACAAGTGTTCAACATGTATACGTAATAATATTTCTGTGATAAGAGAGCGTAAGTCCAGCAGTTCCTGTCATGTTCATATTTGTGAAATCTCAACACAGCATTTACAAACTGTTAGAAATTATCGGAGATTTATTCCTGATACCAGGAATGTCACCTTCCTAAGGGTTGTATGTACTTTTACAATTGAAAATCTATATTTGCTAGTCTTCAATTAATATAATAGTGAAGCACGTTCCTTTGAAACTTTCATATTTAATTTTGGTCATAGAAAAATCAGATATATTATTTGTAAAGATATGTTCTTTAAGAGTTACAATAAACCAGATTAAAATAAACGGTAAAATAAAAAGGAAATAAACTAGCAGGGAAAAGACATTTTGTTAGTACGTTTTATTGTTAATATTAATAAAGAGTTAAAAAGTTTAACACATATGTTTAGATGTACAGTGTTTTACAAAGTTATCATTAATATAGTCAGTCATCTAAGGGTGGAAATGTTCTATAATTCACTTATTAATGCTACCCACAATTTTCATGCACTTTCTATATTTGTACAATTTACTCAGTAAACAAAAAAGCAAATAAGAATAACTTGTATAAATATCTGATTAACCTCATACGCAATCACATCGAAGTGACATCATCTGAAATTGTTATATTTGGGGTGAGGATTAATGTATCCTGAGTCCAATGGTGCATTCGACGTATACTCCATTACATGAACGAATGAAAGCATTTACAGGTAACCTTTTCAGTAAGCTATCAGATGGGTAATAGTGTGTGGTCTTGTGTGTGTGATGGTTTCCATTATAAAAATAGTATTAACAGAAACAAAGCAACACAATATATGACCTCGTTATGAGGTCAATCATGATTCTGATTAAAATTCTTTACATAGACAAATGTCAACTGATAACGTATTCTTGTCATAATTCTTCATACTTCTTCAATACACAAAATCCTACGTCCAATATGTTCCCACCTTTTTTTCATATTGTGAAATAAACCCCAATCTAACCGGCACAAGTCTCTTCACAAAGAGCGGATGCCGTATCCCTTTCCTGGGCGCCATACCATGTAAAGCTGGTTGTTCCAAACCTCAGAGCGTGTCGTGTCCAGGGAAAGGGTTGTCCAGTAGCCCAGTTTGTGTAGCGAAATTTTGCTCCTGTCGCAGACCATACCCAAGCGTCGTTCCCCTGAAGGTATTTCCCAGATGTCCAGTACTTTGTAATCCACATATTTCCTAAAAAAAATCCGGAATAGTTCTGAAATATTCTGCATTTTGCCTATGACCGTGTCCTTTTTATATGTGTGACTGGGATTAATATTTCTACAACAGTAACAGGTGGTGTTATGGGAAAATGATTTGTTTTTTTTTTATTTTTATCTGTTCAGAAAATGGTTGAGGTAACAAATGTGTCTTGGAAATGTACCTGTATGCTGTCCAGTATTCTTCAATTACAAAACATATTTTACTAATTAACAGGCCGAATAGGATCGCAATTTAAATATGAAATATTTAAATTTACGATAAATTTTACATAGAATGCATCGAAATTTATATTGGTCATTAAGCAATTAAAATATTTACAATTTTGAAAGAAAACAGCTATTCTCTTAATATACGTTATACAATCTTTAGCATTCACTTAAAATAATTAGCTTTTAAGGTACAGGGAAATAAGATACATTGAAATCGTATACCATATTTTTTGTGCAGTTTCATCAAAAACTCCATTTCTTCTTTGGTTTCTATGCTGACCAGGTTCCTGCGTAACTTCCGGCATGTTGTTCTAGCTTCCTGCCATTTTTCCGAGCGAAAGGCTAAATGGTAACAGGACGTGAAACCGTTTACTGTTTCACGACGGTGTGACGTCGGGCAAGCTTTGGTATATAATAGAGACAGAAGGATGGGTAACAAATCATGGGTTACGGGAAACTTTAACACTGGATTTCTCATGCTAAAATTTCACTCCCACAATCATACTTGTTAATTCAAAGACTGGATGGATGCCATTATACTTCCATACACTCTGTTATATTTCCGTCTACTTCCTATGGTAACCAAGTCTCGTTTAAAACAAAATATCATGACAACAGAAAGAAAACTAATTCCAGCCGCTCTCTGTGTCACCCCAGCAACCTTATTAGAAGCAAATGTGAAATTATCTCTTTAACCTCTTCAGCTTCGTTAGTAAACCAAACAAAATATACCAGCTCAGACACAGGTATCAATGGAGCTCAGCTTTCTTCTTATATTTAAACGCGGCTTTGAATATATATAATTTGGCTGTTTATATTATACCCACTGCATTTAACACTTTTCCCAACTGGTTTGGCTTTCTTCTCTGGTTTATTCGTCTCTAGTTTGTCCTTCGTCGCTGCTTCGACATTCATCTCTGGCTTGTCTTTAGTTTCTTGTTTGTCCGCCTCTTTGAAATTCGTCTGTAATTTGTTTTTCTTCTCTGGTTTCATATTCGTCTCAGATCTGTTTCTCTCACTCATGATCATGTTTAAGATTAATGTTGTATTACGAGGGACACTTATATCAGGACGGCAGGTTCCTCTACATAAACCACCACAGAGCGATCCACTGTGTTCTGTCCGCTGTCCATTGTCACGCGAGACATCATAGTTGTAACCATTAGGGCATCTCTCACTTAAAGACTTTTTCAACACTGAAAGAAAAACAATGTTATACGTGTCTTAATTATATGATATTTACATAGAAACCAATATGTTAGTATTTATAAGGTATTAACTTGCTATTTGTAGAAAACATTATAAGATACAGCTACCAGGGCTATCAATGTAAACCCATGCAGAAAATAAAGTTATGCGGACATTATCGTTATTTAAGTTTTTTTATTCATGTTGGCAATAGTAATCATGAAATGAATATAGTATACATATGACCACCCAGGGCATGATTACCTGCAAGATGCACTGCTGCTAATAGGAGCCACATCTTTTTCTAATCTCCTCCAATAGTTATATGCTGCAGGGTTAACAAAAGATATTCATTTCAATATGAATGAATAAGAAGACGTGTTCCTTAAAAAGTGGAACCAACTACTGACATTAAAAACAATATATGAAAATGGTATATGGTATACTGTAATTCACTCAACCCATGTCAGCAAAAAGAGCATTTCTAAATTTAACAGGGGAATATAGGATAACATTAATATTATGAGCAGTAAATCTTGAATCAGGTAACTAGCCTGGAGCACTCTAAAGCCAGCCTCCCAACTACCATAAATCTGGTAGGATCGGTAGATGTGACGTTGCTGCCGGCCCGATTGAAGAATAAATCCAACCTAAAAAATCGACTGCAAGATTTCTTAGACAATGTCAAAGAGTTTTCTAGGCGAGTTTTATAGTACCGAGGTAGAAGTAGATACGAGGACGGAACAAAACAAATCGGCCAATTATTTCTTTTTTCTTTCATCAATAAACATGACCGTAGCTAACGGATAGAGGAATACAGATGTGACTAAGACGGCAGTAAAATCAATCTTGCGATGAGCACGCTATATCAGTATAGGGGTGCACGGACAGGCATACCGCCGATCGGCAATATATCGGTGGATTGGAGGCGAGCTTTAAACAAGTCAAAATATTTAGTTTATATCTGGCAAGAGATTGCAGACTTTCAGGACATCTTCGGTCTCTCATTAAGAATTTCCCGTTGGTTCAAGGTCAGTTTTATTGCAGATTATTTGGAAATGTAATTTAAAAATCGAGCAGCTGTGACAAGTTTTAAACTAATGGCCCATGGGCCATGGCGCGCAGATGAATTCAGGGAAAATTGAACTAAGGGCAACATGACTCCCGAAGTGAAGGTTTCAAAAATAGAGAAAAAAAATGCATACAAATTTAAAAAGAAATACAGTTGGATTATTCTGGAAGGGGGTATATACGAGCCCCATAGCTAGCAGAATATAAGTAACAGAGACCTAATCTTAGTTATCTGTTAAGACTTTTCATGGATCTCTTTGGATGATAAGACGGACAACTAGACGACCGGGCGGACGACCGACAAAGAGTAATCGTGTACAACATTGAATCTTAGAAATGTCTGCATCGTTTGCAAACTTATAGGTTTTCCTGCACCTTGAAATTAAAGCATTCTGATTTTAAGTGGTACATAAAATACACCTTGATCTACCGTCTTCATTCTTCAATGGCATTCCTCCTTCGTATTCCATTAAACATGTCCTACCCAGGTTGCTATTTGTTGGTCCATCGTGCTTTGGAAACCTTAATATCATGGCCGAGTGACATCCGAGGCATCACTTCCAAATAGTTTGTGCTACTTATTTATTCAAGAACTACAAATATTTAAGTCGAAAACATCTTAAGATGAGTGAGATTCGTAACTTCGATTGACTTTTCACAAAATAAAAAAAACAATGCAACCCACCTTGGCTGATTGTCCTTTACATTTCAGCAGATGCGGCTGTGGAAAGTATAAGAAGATTCCCAGTATGACGGCTCTATATCAGTATTTCCGCCTGCTTCATATTCATGTAAGCAGCACGTGTATATATGCCTGCAATGAAAAAATTGTTCAAGCTCCATATTGGGAAGCTAAAATTAAGTCCACAATAAAAAAGGAAAGGTATGTACAAAGAGTTAAAGGAATCCCTATAGGTTATATTGTATATCCCTGTCATTTACCTGTCAAGGATATCTTTATATATGGATTTTTTATTGTAGTATACATTCACTTCAATAAAAGAAATACTGGCACGCCATGAAATACCATCTACTTGTACAGAATAAATTTGCCAGTGTATCTAAAACATATATATTACTTTTCAGGATTTCTTTCATGAAGACTGGCAAAGTGCCAGTTATATGAAATGAAGTAATTCAACCTGCAGTTGTTGAGTTGCATTTCTTAGATATATACTTTTGAAGTTTCCGTATGTTGTTATTAGAGATTATAACATTTCGGTAGGTCGCAAAGTCACGACACTTTAACAGATGCCTAAAAATGTTAATTTACCTTCATTTCCATCATGATCATAATCATTAGTAGTTTATGTTAGCTTTATGCAAAGCAGTTTTTATTCTAAATAAGATGAGAAATAATGAAAGACAGAAATAAGCCAATACTATGACAAAAATGAAAGGCGCACCTACACCAAAGGCAGATATTTTGTCAAATTTAATCAATGTAAGAATAATCCGTCAGTCTGAGAGATTATTGTTTTTTTATGTTGTACATGTATCGACTCTAGGACGTACGATAAAATATTATTTATATTATTATCATAGTAGTAATAGTAATAGTAATAGTAATAGTTTGTGTTGTGGTTGTAAAAGAAGAAGTTATAGAAGCAGAATTGTAGCAGTAGTAGAAATAACAGCATAAATGTTATACTTATTGACAAGGCATCAGCACAGACTGCAGAGTTATGCTTGGCGTTAGGCAAATCCTTTTACGTCGGCATCTATATAGGAAACACCTTAAATGTTTAACAAAATTATCTTAAAACAAGTCGCCCTACGATTTATTACCAAATATCTACTTTTAACTTTTTGTTTTTGACAACTTGGCATCCTCTGTCTTAGTAGACGATTGCAAATTGTTCCTTTCGTTAGCCGGTGTGATTGTAAATATTAGGGCTTGTCTCTAGACTGTGCTGTCAGATTTCTAGCCCCTCAGACGACTGTCATGATTCCACAGGCTTTCAGATCGCATATTTGTACTGCACGCTTGGTCCTCGCATTGGTCTGAAGCCAGTGGCCAGTTCTCAGTACAGCGTGTCCTTGTCTTTTGAATGCCACCATAACCCGTGCGACGAACATGACCTAACCATCGCAGTGGGCACTAGCTGAGCAAAACATAAAGGCTTTAAATGTCTGCTTCCTTAAGGACACCCTGTAGAGGACTCTCTCTTGCCACCTTATGTTCAGGATTCTTCGAAGGCTGCGGAGATTGAACACGTTGTCAAGTCAAAGGCCGACATGAAGAAATAGCTCTTCTCTGGGCACTACTCGTGCAGCTGCCAGAAAGAGATAATCGTTCCCATCGTTGATCTTCCTGCTCTGAAGCCACACTGTTAGTCTTGGTATACCCGGGTAGCGATTGCTTGGAGTCTGGTGAGCACCATGTTCTCAAAGATCTTACCGGTGGTGCTTCGGAGGAATACTCATCTGTAGTTGTTTAAGTCATTTCAGTTGGTCTTTATTCTTTTTTAAAGTGACATGTTAGGTCCCGCTTGTCCGGGGCTGGGGAGCAATATATTCCTCCCGACAAAGGCGGTTTCTGCAAGCGCCAGAAAAAGGCGAATGTTCTGTCGGACATGAAAACTTGTGGTAGAATGCCGTCTTTCCCTGGAGCTTTACTGCAAGCCAGAGAGTCAATTGTTTTGCTTTCCTGGGCAAAGCTTGGAGCTCTTCTGTTGTGAAACTGACACGGGCCGATGAATACAAATTTAATCAGCCATGCTACATACTTAAGTCCCCGTCTCACGAAACTCTCGTCCGTGTGTCGCGTACAAGTTACACTTTCGCACTTATCCCCGGAATTAAATGTACACAACGTTTCCCCCATTTTCAATCAGACGAGTCCTTCTGTATTTGACACGCCTGTAATGGAATTACAAAGCTTTGAAATTAACTGCAGAATTTCTTAAGGTGCTACATGACACTACCAATGGAATTTCTTAGATATATTGCACATCATATCTACAAGGCATACTTTGTAAAATTATGAAATATAATTTGGGGGTCAATGTGTTTATTTTTGTAGTATATGAAGTTGAAAATGGACACTTGTGGTGGTTTTTTTTAAATATGATATTAAAACTAAGGGGGAAACAAAAGTTACATATTTTAGAAAACTGACCAATGTATTTTCATAATATTCTAAATAAACATGCAGAATTAAATATCAATCTAATTTAAAGACTAAAAGGTGTATGCCAATGGGTTAATTTTTAAAATATTAGGCCAAAATATGAACATTTTGGACATTATTAGTTTAGAAATCCCCTAAAGGTGGCGCTGATGGTTGTGAGACAGAGAGGCCACACATAAATGGCTTCTGGAGTCAATAATATATGATCAGCTTTTAAGATGCCAATATAAAAAGAAATATAAATATCAGCACTAAAAACTATGGGTACAAACTAATTATCTCTTCGGAATTACACCATCAGTGTCACTTACAATCATATGGGGATATTTATTTTTAACTATCAAACCTGACAGTTGACAAGATAGCCTTTGGTATATTCCTGCACTTAAGCCTCTTCTGGTGATATTCTGTTTGAAAACCTCTATGTAAAAATGTGGTACTATTTAAAAAATAATTAAATAAAGCTGTTACACTTAGCATTCCTACAATTATTGTTCTCATAGTTACTTTTCTCAAATGATACCTTAAAGCGATGACGTTTTCATTAAAACAAAAGTCACAAACGGCAAAATATGTAGCCTCATGACAATATTATTAGACCAGATATTTTTAGTTTGCAGTGTCATCAGGAGGGTGCGCCAGTAAAGTGTCCAGTTCCCCCTTTTATTTGAGCATGTCATATATTGGGTTCATAACTAAACATAGTTTCTTAAGTAACACGGAGTTCTGCGGTTTCTCCGTGGTCCCTGAACGTGCAGCGCAGGTTGTGATGCGATGGCAGACTCGTCATTAAACATTGCAATGGAAGACCTGTGTCCGACGAATCAAAAGTTTGGTTTGTAGGCACACCTCGTTGAACATTCAAAACAGTTCCGTTTGTGAGTCTGTATGTCGAAGGTCCCTCCTGCTAATATATCTGTGGGGTCAGGCAGTACTAGAGACAGTTTGCGCTGCTGCAATGGTCGCTTATGTTTTTGCTCTACGTCTCTGGTCTGTGTACTGTTTGGTTTGATTTTGTCGTTCCATCATTAACTCAGCCGGAGTTTGTGTTAGAGCAGCTGGTGTAGCTCTATAGGTCTGGAGAATTCTTTGTATTGTCTCTTTCAGTTATCTTCCCTCCGGCAAGCCTGTTTTCAGTTCATCTTTAATTACGAGGTTGAACCGATCCACAGCTCCTGTACATTGTGGGATTGTATCGGGCTGTGAAGTGATACTCTATCTCCAGGGGCTGCAAGTAGCCTTGAAACTCATCAGTGACCACCGTTTCTGGTAGGCCCCTTCTGGTGAACCGTTTATTCAGAACTGATATGATCGTGTTCGAAGTGATAGTACATGTCGTGGCGATTTCTTGCCATTTCGAGTACATGTCACGCACGACAACGAGAAAAAATCACTGAAAGGTGCAGCTTTGATTTCTCCAAATATGTCCTTTAGGATCTTTTGTCAAGGACGTTGTGGCCATGTGATAGGTTGATCAGGAAGCTGATCGCGTGTGTTAGTTCTGTTGCCTCATGGCACAAGCTTCACAGTGCTGGACATGTGCTTCGATATGCGAGTCCAATTTTGGCCACAGGACTGCCTCGCAAAATCGCTGTCTCATGCGCACATTTCCAGGATAGGCCGCATGGGCCATGGCAATTATGGCAATATGTATTCCACACAGACAGTTCGTTTTCAACATGCTTGTAGGGTTTCAAATTAACCGAAACAGTTTTTTGGCCATCCCTCGATGGAGCACTGTCTAACCTGCTGAAACACAGGATTTTTAAGCAGCTTTTAATTCGGATGGAGTGACTAAAGTTGTGTTGATTTGCAGGATATCAGCATCATGCTAGGCTTGCTGGTGCACTTGTCGACTGAGCATGTCTGGACAAATTTTTTGTGACCTGGTGTGAACTCAACTTGGAAATTGTACAGATAAAGTCTGTCTGACCACCGGTAGATACGTATAGGTTTATGCCCTCAACCTGTTGTATCTAAGAGTGAAGTGAAAGCTTGTTGATCTGTACGCAGTGTGAACGGACGTCCATAGTGCTCACAAGCAAAGACGAGAGCTAAGTCTTCACGTTCTCCGATGGAGTATTTGCGTTCTGTAGACGACAGTTTCCTGGGAGCTTACGCTACTAAATTTTCAACACTCCCAACTTTCTGTGATAACACAGCCTCAAAGGCGATTTACGAACAGTCTGTAGCAATAATTATTAGGAGTTCCGGATCGAAATGAGCGAGAGTTGGGGTTGACTAATGCGTTCTTTCATTTCAGTGAAAGCCTTACGCTGTTCAAGTCTGGTCATGGCGTAGAGTTTTCTGCGTAGCGGTACTGAAATGTCAGCAAAAAAGGCACGAATTCAAAAAAGAAGGTACCTGCGCCCAAAAAAGAAGGATGTTCCTTTCTGTTCTGTACTCTGCGATAGCCTATGTGTTTGACTGTAAAGGCCGCAATCCTTCTGTGGAAACATGGTACCCGAAGAAATCAATCTTTTTCTCGACTGAAATTTTTTCTCGACCAGTAAAAGTCACTTAATACACAGTAAGATGCATACCTTGTAAATGGTGCACACTTGCTGAAGGATGTTTTGTTCAACAGCATTTAGCGAAGTGGTTGTTCCTGCCGCAATTCCTACATTTTTAGCCTACATTCCTACATACAATGAGAAATGTATGGCTTATGTCAAAATTGTCCACAATTGCCACAGGTTTGTAGTGTCTCTGGTTTTCTAGGCTTACTATGTTCCTGATTTCCCTGCCTAGGTTTGTATCCAACTCCCTTACCTTGTGCTTCCGAGTGTGAAAAAACTCAACTCTTGCTACTGCATGCACTACTGTACATTACTTTGGATTCATGGATCCCAGTCTCTATCTGTTTTGCTAGCGTCGTAGTAGCACGTTTTAGAGACGAATCTTGCTCGATTAAGAGATCTTCCAGAATTCGTGGAAACAGTATTTTTTCTATCAACTGATCACGTATTAATTTCTTTACATAACAGTCCAAAGTTACATGTTGAGGCTAACTCAGTAAGAGCTGCAACGTACTCACGGGCAGATACGCCTTGCCGCTGGACTCTCTGGCGGAAGCGGTATCGCTCTATCATGGCTGATTTGTGAGGTCCGCAGTTTTTTTTTTCTAGTGTATCAACAGTTTCAGCGTAAGTGAAAGTATCCCTTCCAGGCATGGAGTGTAACAGACTTTGACCCGCCGTTCCCAAACAGTGAATCAAGATGGCAAGTTTCCGCTTGTGTGTCGATAGCAAATATGCCGTCAAATATGCCTTCAAAGGGACTGTCGGTTTACCCTCGTTCTAGAGGAACGGGTAATGTGGCGGTAGCGTGATGTCAGCGATCGTCGTCGCCAGAATTGTTTTAAGAATAACAGAGTCAGTTGAATACAAACGAACTTATCCCCGGGAATATTGTACAAAACATCTTCCATCAAAACAGGGACTGCCTGTGTGGCCCATCGCTCCCTTTGTTTGGCCCTGTCGGTAATGACCTATCCCGAAAAGAACTTGAATGGTGCGGTCTTAATGATGGATGGTCCAAGTGTCTTTTTCAAGTCTTCATACATCCCACTACTGTTGCCAATGTCTAGCAAGTCGTTGTAGGCGTATGGCTGGCAGTTTATTTTCTTTTGGCCTTCCAAAGTGCAGCGAAGATCCAGTGACAAACCTCTGCTTATTTTTCAAGGTAACATGGCCATATCCTAGGTGGTATCTTATACTTCTTCTCGCTCGAAATAACGCTTCCCTCAATACTGCTTTTTTACATAAATCTACATTTGTAATTTTGGTATATACAAATAGTTTTTGTGGTCAAGTACTCCATTTAAACCAAATAAGGTATCACCAAGTAACCATGCGACCTGCAAATCCAAATTGGTGTCCGAAATAAAAAGTGATTACATGCCTCTTAAATGTTTATATTATTTCTGTTATGTCTGTACCAATTATTATAAGAGGTTAAAAGGGGTAAAATCGGTTAGTAGACCTTTGTTATTGTGGTATTATGTATCTCAAAGATGGCGTCCAGGAAGAAACACAAATAATTTTACATATACATGCCACAGGTTAGATATTTATTTTATGAATGAAGTGCGAATCTTAAAGATTATGGTATAAAATTAATCGATTATTTTAAAATTAAAGTCGGACGTCGAAGTCTAGTATTAAAGTCGGATGGTAGGATGAGTTTGTCCATAAATACAGGACTTGTCCGAGCTTTAGAGTCTGTGGACTACCTGATCATACCCTTTTGGGACCGTGGAAACTGGACACATGCGTCTGTCCTGGCAGCATGTAATGATAAGAGAACACAGTTGACAGTCTACATTTAGTAACATGAGAAATGGTATATGCGTACAGATAATACAGTGTATTTAAAAATGACTGCTACCGTTGATTTAACAAGAACTTGGTAACTCGATGATAATTCAAGTCGCCAAATATATATCATGTAAGCAATGACTCTCAGCAATTTTAGTGTAGATCATATACAATCGCAGCCACTTTGGACGCCATATTAGAAATGCCAGTTACATGACTATCGAAATCTCAGCTGGTTTCAATAAATTTCACAGAAACCAAGATATCGATACCAGAATGACAACTCCATCAGGACGTATAATTAATTTATCTTTATATAATTTTTTTATTTATATTTACGGGCACTGGCGGCCATTTTGTGTGCCATGTGTGCGCGTGTGTGGTGCTGTCTCGTTAAAGGAAAATACACCAATGACCATTAATCACTGTAGTAAGTAAGTGCCTCTGCAGCAGCGTTATATCAGGTGTCAGAGGAACCACCGTGAACGTACTTAGTGAGACCACTCATCATTTTCTTTATTTCGAAATACTTGTTAGGAGGTCATAGTATCTTGTACCAAAAATTTTCTTTATTTCGAAATACTTGTTAGGAGATTATAGTATCTTGTACCAAAAATAAAGCATGAAACATACGAAAGATGACTGGACAAAGAGGTGCTCCCTACCTCGGCTAGTTGTCTGTTAAACTCCGTGTTGCTATGGAGAGCGGATTAAGTTACCGCTGTAAATGTCAATAAGTGTACCAGTACTTTTATTATATAAATATCATGTCGACGTCTGAACAATGCTGTCAAGCATTCAGCCCCATTTGACATGTTAAAACACGCTGATTTAGCTGTCCCATTTCAAGAAAAGGGTGTAATTGAATGTGTTCAACCATTGTATACATCATGTTCAACTGATTCGTATTTCCCTGCCCGTTATACAAAAACTAATAGTTTCCATTCATTTCCATGACAGAAATACTGACAAATTATTCGAGTTCTATTAAAACGATAACAATGGATATTTTATCAGTTTACTTTAAAATGTGGCATATCGCCAGGAAGAAAATTTGATCCAATCTCTAAGTTGTTTGCAAAATTTTATATATGGTTATATTGTGTATATCATAGGTAAACATTGTCGTGACAAACTGTTTGGACACTATGTAAAATACATCATGGCCCTGCTATGCCCACGTTTTCCATATGGCTGCCCGGCGGCCACATATTATTCCTTGGAATCTGATATTCCATATTCACCTCGCATCATCACAAATGAATGTATTCAGATATCTCTGCCTAAAGGCAATATTTGTATATCTGATGTGTTTTTAAATTCTACAGCGCATATCCTCTTATTGGGTGCGGTCTATAGTAAAATAATTGCTGCAGTCCCTCAAATGGTTTTTGAGGAAAGGAAATCAAGAGAGTGTTACAAACGAAAAGGGATAACATAGAGCATTCGCCCAGGGGTTGACGTTATGATAAACAATTAGGGCTTCTGTGTATAATTCTTGTAGTGTTGAAAGCGTTTTCAGTTTAATGAAGAACTGATGGATACATTTAACCTTTATGATTGGGGGTTATATGATACAATCGCTTCACATTCTGCTTTTAATTTTACAGGCACCTACTTCTGCCCGTGTCGAGTGTCTCTCTCTCTCTCTCTCTCTTTGCGCAAACCTAGGCAGTTTTTAATGAAAGTAAAATGCTAGTAGAATAAACGCTTAGCGGCGTAATGTTTTCCTTGTGTGCAGTCTGAGTTCCAAGTTCGTTGCCCGGATCAGAGTCATCGTATGAATGACACAAAGGTAGAAACTTATGTAAAGACATCTGTCATAAAAGGACTGCTGTGCTTAAGTATAAAGAACTCGGTTTCAGGAATAGATTTTTGTTTTGTTACCCTGTGGGTAGGGAATGTCATGAGGTGCCGGTTTCCGATAGCCATTGTGTTTATGTACCAGAGCAGCACGGGCCTGTAATAAACTGGTATCGGAGTTTTGCGTGTGTTTATTTGAACGGACGATACAGACATGGTGTCAGAAGTGACGAACCAGTGACAACAAGTTTTACAGAACATTTTGACAGCTGGAAATAAACAAAGACCAACGTGAAGCCGCTGCATCAGGATGGCAAAGTACGACCCGCTCCAAAATTTTCGTTCAAAGCAAACGAATGGGAAAGTTGGATTGAGGATTTCCAACGCTTCCGGTAATACCCAGAGAGACTCTTTATTGTTCGCTTTGGGCACAAAACAGTCATTTCAAATCCTCAATACGTTTAAATGGGGCACAACAAGAGTCATCAGATAGGATGGCCAAACCGAGGAGATACAGGAGACGGATGTGATGTTTGACATTCTGGTTAAGAAATTTACGGAGTACTTTATTCCGAAATGGAATATCATACACGAACGCAGTGTTTTCAACTCGCGGACACGGGGCCCCGACCAGACAGTTGAAGAATTCGTTAGGGACCTACAGGCGCTTGCAGCTAACTGTAAGTACACGAATACCGACGATCAGGTCAGAGATCGCTTGGTGATTGGTCTGAGAGACAGTAGGGTTAAACAGAAACTTCAGCTTATGGATGATCTTACATTAGAAAGAGCTGTTACTGTAGCACGCCAAGACGAACTCATCAGACAGCAGATGAGGGAACAGAGCTCAATTCCTAATAGTACTAGCAATCCTTCTAGTGATGAGGCTAGAATGTTAAAAAGTTTTAAACCTAGGACCGGTAAGAGCTATCACCCAAACAGAGGTAGGACTACTAGTCACACATCTAAATCCGCCCAGGACAGATGTTCACGATGTAGCTATTATCATGGGACTTTAAGCCAGTGCCCTGCTGCTAAAGGTCAAACTTGTCGGTCATGTAATAAGAAGGGACACTTTGCCCGTGTGTGCCGCAGTCGCCACACCAGTGCCAGGGTGGCTGTTAATGAGGTCAACCCAGGGCCAGAGTTACAGGCAGATAGTTTCTGGTTAGATACAAATTGATGACAGTACAGATGCCTTGATGGTTGATATTGAATTATGTGGTAAACAAACCAAATTCAAAATAGATACAGGTGCTGACATTACTATTTTGAATGCGAAAGTTACACAAAATTACCAGAAGCGCCAAAATTATCACATTCTTCTGTACAGTCACTTAAATCCCCTGGAGGGGATATAAAGCCAAAAGGAGAGTTTACTGCTAATGTGGCGTTCCAAGGGAATGACTATAGCTTAAAGACTATAGTTCCAAAGAAATCTGGTAAGAATCTTCTGAGCAGAGAAGTTTGTGAGGCTATGTGTAATATACTAAGGGCCAGTCTATTACTACTATTCTCACTCTCTGTATTTCATCATGATTATATATTATGTAAGTTGCAGGATTAAGTTAATTGGGACTTTGTGTATTCAAATGTCAGAGCTGAGTTGCCAGGTATTTACATAATGACTGTAATTGCTTAGCCTTAATTACATGGAAACTCTGTTCAGTCTAATTGCACTTTCATTGCACACCTTTCTTTAATTGCATATGTGGTGACACGTCAGGGAAATCTTTGATTGGTTTACTAATGGTGTGTGAATCATGCTGGGAGAGATGCGAGGGGTTCAGAGGCAGTTACAAACTGGGGGCAAAGCCCTGAAGTTGGGCTTGGCATCCCCTCCCCTGTATAGTTAAAATAAAGAATATTTTACATCAACTCAGAGACTTGTAAGTTTGTCACCAATGCATCCTGGACCAGGTTATAATCACTACATATGGGCCTAGTGAGAAAAGCTGATGAACTAGATATTACTTCAGAGATATTTGGCAGTAATGGACTAATAAAAACTGAGCCAGTCAAGTTGAAATTGAGAAAAAATGCAGAACCATATTGTGTCGCTACAGCCAGAAAGGTTCCCTTTCTTATACTAGATAAAGTTGAGGCTGAGTTAAAGCGTATGGAGTCCGAAGGCATTATTCGCAGAGTCACAGAAGCAACAGATTGGTGTGCTCCTATGGCCCCATTGATAAAGCCAAATGGACAAATCCGAATATGTGTGGATTTTAAGAAACTGAATAACTGTGTAAAGTGACCTCACTACATATGCTACTAAATCTGGACGACACAGCACCTAAGCTTGCTAGAGCCACAGTGTTTTCAACACTAGATGTCGCCAGTGGATTTTGGCAGGTTCCGCTAGCAGAAGAGTGCACACCTCTTACAACCTTTATCTCGCCATTCGGAGGTTCTGTTTTCTTCGTGTACCCATGGGCATAAATGTCGGGCCAGAGGAATTCCAGAGAAAAATGATAGAGGAACTGAGCGGTCTTGAAGGTTGTGAAATGATCATGGACGACCTGCTAGTCTATGGAACAAATGAACAAGAGCATGATTAGAAACTAAATACCGTTATGAGTTCAATAAGGAGAGTGGGGCTAAAGCTGAATAAACAAAAGTGTCACTTCAGGAAATCAGAGGTCACATATTTTGGACATCAAGTTAGCGCAGATGGTATAAAGCCAAGTCCAAAGATAGTTCAGGCTATCAGTGAGATGCCACCTCCGTCAAATGTGTCAGAACTGAGAACGCTACTAGGCATGCTTAATTACCTAGGAAACTTTGCTGATGAACTGTCGTCAACAGTGAAGCCATTGTCAGATCTGCTTGAATCAAATGTTGTTTGGAACTTGGGTACAGCCCAGAACAAGGCTTTCGAAAAAGCAAAGAGACAGATCACATCATTACCATCACTAGCATACTACCAGCCAAACTGTCCTACTATAGTCAGTGCGGACGCAAGCAGTTATGGACTGGAAGCGGTCCTACTACAGAGAAAGGATGAGACACTGAAGCCAAAGGCATTCTGCTCGAGATCTCTAACAGAGGCAGAATAAAAATTATGCCAAAATTGAGATAAATGTTTGGGAAGCGTTTGGGCATGTGAAAAGTACAGCAAATAACTTGTTGGACTAGAATCGTTCGAATTGTGGACAGATCATAAACCATTAATACCGCTCATGACCACCAAGGACCTTGATCAAGCACCTATAAAGTGCCAGAAGCTGCTGATGCGCCTTATGCAATTCAATGTAAATCCGAGTCACGTGCCTGGGAAACAGCTTATCAAGAAAACCATTAACACATGCAGGACAAGACCAAACTAGTGCTGATGAAATGGAAATGTATGTGGATTTCGTATGTGAAATGTTACCGGTAAGCTCAGGTCGACTTGGCAAGTTGAGAGATGCTACAGCAGCTGACGCAGACATGAAACAGATTATTGAGTACACTGTTCATGTTGGCCACGTTAAAGCCACATGCCGCAGAGACTTGCACAGTATGAACAGGTCAAAGGTGAATTATCGGTGGTGGATGGTCTTGTCACATATGGCAGTCGTAATATGATACCGAATAGTCAAAGGCAAGACATATTGGAGAAGCTTCATGAAAGTCACCAGAAACCCTCTAAATGTCGTGAAAATGCTCGTCTTACTGTGTGGTGGCCAGGTATCGGTCGAGACATTCAGAAAAATATTGAGAAATGTGTGGTTTGCCAAGTGAACAAACCATCGCAACGACATGAACCATTACGACCAACCACATTACCAGAACGTCCATGGTCCGTGCTCGGTATGGACTTGTGCAAGTACCAAGGCAAGACATTTCTAGTCGTAGTAGACTACTACTCTCGCTGGATAGAGATAAAATATCTCAGATAGATCAACAACAACAGCAGCAGTCATAACTAGACTGAAACAGATCTTCGCTGTCCATGAAATACCGGATAAAATTGTATCCGACAATGGGCCCCAATTTGCATCCAGTGAGTTTTCCGTTTTTGCCAGAGATTATGCATTTGCACATCACACATCGAGTCCCCATATTCCGCAGACAAACGGGGTAACGGAAAGAGCCGTGCAAACTGCAAAGAAAATAATCGCTCAAACTGAACCAGATGTCGCATTGATGAACTATCATGCAACACCGCATAGCGCTACTGGTGTTAGCCCATCCGTTGCGCTTATTGAGAGGAAGCTCCAAACTAAAGTACCAGTGCTTAAACAAAATTTGAAGCCACGCAAACCATCAGAGCGAACTGTTCGCATGAAAGACGAAGCAGCCAAACGTGCCTATAAACAGTCGTATGATCGTAGACACCGTACTCGCTGTCTGTTTAGGAACCTGGTAATCTGGTCAGAATAAAGACTGATGATTGTAAAGGCTGGTATAAATCAGGTGAAGTTATTGAACCTGCAGACGAGAGCGGGTGATCTTACATAGTCGCAACACCAGATGGCGTCGTGAGGCGTAACCATTAGCATCTCCTGCAGATTCCAGACAAGGCACCAGATGAGCCAGACGATGCACCGAACAAAATTTCTGATGCTGGAACAGATGTACAGCCTGTGCCGACAACAACTATTGCCAACCCGGCTTAGGACCCAGTCATCAGATTTGGTCGCAGAAACATCAAGAGACCAGTGCGTTTAATCGAGGAGATTTAGATATTTCTAAAGGAATTTTACGCATTAAGTAAATTGTAATTTGCATTTATTTAGTAATGAACCAACAAAAAGACTGTAGCGTGTAATTAATTTTGTTAAGTTTTTAGTGACTGATGGCCATTTCTCGATGCGTTAAACTGCAGCAACTTTAATAATGAGTAAAAGACATAAAAGTAATTATGCATAAAAGTAAATCCGAATGGAGCTGGCAGCTAAAGAAATGTAGGACTGTTCACTCAAAAGGAAGGGAGATGTCATAAAAGGACTGCTGTGCTTAAGTATAAAGAACTAGGTTTCAGTAATAGATTTTTGTTTTGTTACCCTGTGGGTAGTGAATGTCATGAGATGCCGGTTTCCGTTAGCCATTGTGTTTTATGTACCTAAGCAGCGCGGTCCTGTAATAATCTGGTATTGGTTTTGCGTGTGTTTATTTGAACGGACGATACTGACAACATCATCGTCCTATAAGCTGAATGTTGAACCGAGTGCACCTTCAATATGGAAAAAGTTAGTGAGCTATTAAGCTCTTTGCATACCGTATCCTCTGTATGAGAATATAAGGTGAGCCATTGAGCTCTGTGCTTACCGTAGCCTCTGTTTGAGTATAGTACATGAGCCATGTAGCTCTGTGCTTGCCATAGCCTCTGTATGAGCATAGTTCGTGGGCCATGTAGCTCTCTGTGATACCGTATCCTTTGTATGAGAACAGTACGTGAGCCATTGAGCTCTGTGCTAATCGTATCCTCTGTATGAGAATATTAGGGGAGCCATGGAACCCTGTGCTACCGTATCCTCTGTATGAGAACAGTACGTGAGCCATTGAGCTCTGTGCTAACCGTATCCTCTGTTTGAGAATATAAGTGATTCATGGAGCTCTGTGCTGACCGTATCCATTGTATGAGAATATTAGGTGATTCATGGAGCTCTGTGCTTACCACATCCTCTATATGAGAATATCAGGTGATTCATGGAGCTCTGTGCTGACCGCATCCTCTGTATGAGAATATTAGCTGATTCATGGAGCTCTGTGCTGACCGTATCCTCTGTATGAGAATATTAGGTGATTCATGGAGCCCTGTGCTTACCGTATCCTCTGTATGAGAATATTAGGTGATTCATGGAGCCCTGTGCTTACCGTATCCTCTGTATGAGAATATTAGGTGATTCATGGAGCCCTGTGCTTACCGCATCCTCTGTATGAGAATACTAGGTGATTCATGGAGCCCTGTGCTTACCGTATCCTCTGTATGAGAATACTAGGTGATTCATGGAGCCCTGTGCTTACCGTATCCTCTGTATGAGAATACTAGGTGATTCATGGATCCCTGTGCCTACCGTATCCTCTGTATGAGAATATTAGGTGATTCATGGAGCTCTGTGCTTACCGTATCCTATGTATGAGAATATTAGGTGATTCATGGAGCCCTGTGCTTACCACATCCTCTATATGAGAATATTAGGTGATTCATGGAGCCCTGTGCTTACCGCATCCTCTGTATGAGAATATTAGGTGATTCATGGAGCTCTGTGCTTACCATATCCTCTGTATGAGAATATTAGGTGATTCATGGAACTCTGTGCTTACCGTATCCTCTGTATGAGAATATTAGGTGATTCATGGAGCTCTGTGCTTACCGTATCCTCTATATGAGAATATTAGGTGATTCATTGAGCCCTGTGCTTACCGTATCCTCTGTATGAGAATATTAGGTGATTCATGGAGCCCTGTTCCTTCCGTATCCTCGGTATGAGAATATTAGGTGATTCATGGAGCTCTGTGCTTACCGTATCCTCTGTATGAGAATATTAGGTGATTCATGAAGCTCTGAGAATTGTAAGTGAGCAATGGATATTTGTGCTTACTGTTTTTTTTTTTTTTTGTTTTTTTTTATGAGAATATTGATGACGCATGGGGCTGCGTGCTTCCTGTTCCTTGTATGAAAATAGTCAGTGACTTCTGAAGTTCCGTTCTTACTGCGTCCTCCGTTCTTACTGTGAGAAACGTTAGTGACCCATAAAGCCATGTGCTTACTGTGTTCTCTGTATGACAATAGTCAGTGACCCATGGAGTTCTGTGCTTACTGTGTCCTAAGTATGACAATAACCAGTGACCAATGGAGTTCCGTGCTCACTGGTTCCTCTGTATGAGAAACGTTAGTGATCCATGGAGCTCTGTGCATACTGTATCCTCTGTATGAAAAAAAAACGTTAGTGATCAATGGAGCTCTGTGCTTACTGTATTCTCTGTATGAGAAAACGTTAGTGACCCAAGGAGCCCTGTGCTTCCTGTGTCTTCTGTGTGGCAAAAGGCGTTGAGCGATGGAGCTCTGTATTTACTGCATCCCCTGTATGAGGAAATCTAGGGAGCCATGGAGTACTGTGCCGTCCATTGCACACTGTATAAGAATAGTATAGTCTGTGACTGCTAGATCCCAATGTTATTACGTCTCTGTATGAGCAATTCATTCTTCTCGGTCACGTAAAATAGCGGGTACCGTCGTTGCTCTCCGATCAGATGTAAATTTCTTCCTAACACATACTCAGGCGTTGTCTACGGCACAGGCTATCTACGTATATGCAGCATCAGAAAGCTCTTAAAAAAGTTGTAAAAGTTGGGACTAGGGCCAAACCTGTGCCAGATGAAGAACCCCGGTAATGCTGATGCGATTTGTTATGATAACAACAGTGAAGTTTGCCTCTAACACCTTGCTACCAAATTATTACATTCTACTTGAGACCCACTCAATCCATTTCAGGAAGATAAGAGAGGATGTCCAGGAAACCACAGCCTAAGATATGTGAGGGCATCGAAAAGGCCCTTGGACCCACTATGCTTAACATTTCATCCGTATAGTCTGTCTCAGTGGGGCATGACTGACAGACCTGAGAAGATGAAAAAATTTTAAAACCTTTTAGGAGAACATTAGCAGTCGAATGTTTACTCACTACAGAAAGACAGAAAGGCAGATTTTTCTAATGTCAACACTCAAATGTTGTTGGCTTTCAGTTCATCTTATTATCCCCTCGCAACGAAGCTGCAAAAGGGATATAGTAACGCCACTGTTCGTGCGTCAGTCTGTCCGTTTATCCGTCTGTTCGTCCGGAATTGTCTTGTGGGACGATTTCAAGCCAAACCTTTTTACCAAAACCTTTCATCTTGCACATATGGCTCACCCATCCATAGATGAAGAACTCTATCGATTTTAAGGTCACTGGGTCAAAGGTCACGGCGACAGGGCCCACTTATTTAAAAAGCTTGTGGAATCATTTAAAGCCAAACTGTTTGACCAGAACTTTTCATCTTGTACATATTGCTCACCCACGCATAGATGAAGACTCCAACCGATTTATAGGTCAATGGGTCAAAGGTCACGGCCACGGGGCCCACTTTTTGAAAATGTTTGTGGACCCATTTCAAGCCAAACTGTTTGACCAAAACCTTTCATCTTCCACATAAAGCTCAACCACCCATGGCTGAAGACCCCTATTGATTTTCAGATCTCGGGGTCAAAGGTCACTGCCACAGCGCCCACTTCTTAAAAAAGCTTGTGGACCAATTTTAGGCCAAACCGTTTGATTAACACCTGTCAGTGTCATCTTGCTCATGTGGCTCACCCCCAAAGGATGAAGAACCCTATTTAGTTTGAGGTCACAGGAGCTCTTTACACAGGGCCATAGAACTGCCCTCCTCATTTTCACACTGTGTAATACACCCAATCTAATTATGTCCCGTGCGAGGGCATACTCAGCTTTGCGGTGCCCTTGTTTTCACTTATGCTGAGCTTTAGCAATGGATCTTTGCCAAATTGTTAGATACCCCAGTCAGCCTATAACATATGCTTTTGGCTTCCTTACCTTTAAGTGTGAGATAGATCAATTGATCTGTAAGTTCACTTGGTTTCTTAGCTGTGTTTCACCCCTGTCCAACCTATGGTAAAATTTAAATATCAAGGAAACATGCGTCGTCTCATAAAATGGCATATAGGCAGGTCTACGCTCTTTACACAGCGCTTTACCAATAGGCCCACTACCTATATCATAAGCGCTGTTTGTTTTGACCTCGTATCCTGAATCGCTACACCAGAGGGGAGCACTGTATTTTGGTCCAATCAGATGAGACCCTGTGCTGGAAGACAAAACGGTTTACCAGCCAAGCAAAGAATACACGGAGCCAATGTTGTTCATTTCATTTTGAGTGACAGCTCATCGCCCCGGCTACCGTTTGAATTGGCTCAGAGAGAATGGCCCTACACTTGGTTTTCCAAGGTCCTTGCGTTCATAGGATGCCCGGCCGGTGAGCTGTAATTCAATCGAAATAAAATAACTTAGGTTCCATGCACACCTCGCTGGCTGGTTTCCGTTTTGCTGGCAAACGGATACATGGATACGCTAACCAAGTCGTAATGTCATAATCGTATCGGTCGATGATGCGAGAACGTAAAAGAAGCAATTAAAATTCGACTATTTTTTGTTAAGAGTAACCACTTGAGTGCATTTGAAGCGCACCTGAAGCGCAGCTATGGGCGGAGCCATGATGCCTGTTGAGTGTTTTCTAACTGGCATTTGGTTGGCTGCCAGACTACGACCTAGACTGGTACCCTGCTCTAATATGGCCCTAGCCAAGCATAGAGACAGGCGTACAACGCCATCTTAAGTACCCCCAGTTGCAACTCCTGACTTACTTGTAGCTGGGTCCAACTCCAGTACGCTCGCTCACACCGATTGTCATGGATGTTCATGTTATCCTGGCTGATTATCCGTGAAGATTTCTCATAAAATTTCTTTCTTTAGTAAATATAGTTTTCAAATACTGAAAGCTTGGTTACAGCACAAAAATTGAACGATGGATGTATAGATAATACGATATACTAAATCTTTGATATTCCACTGTACGTGGCATTGGTTTATTATCAATATCTATTAATCTAATTATAAATGTCACACGAAATGTACAGCCAACTTTTGGAAACTTATCTGAGCAAACGATATGCTTATTTTATCATAGATAATACATACTAGAGTTGGAACCAGTCTGCTGGGATCACCTAAGATGATGTTGTACGTCCGTCTGTATGATTCGCCTAGAGCAACGGTCCCATAATAGAGCGGGGTGCCAGTCTACACTACGACCCACCACCTAGTGTCTAAATGTGCCATAAACGGTCAAACCAGGCAGCGGGAAAATCAGTAGCTTCTTTAGAAGCGCAGGATTTCCGCTGCCTCGGGAGCGTAAGGCAGGACTCCAGTTAGGTTTATTGAAGTGTATTAAGGAGACAGGTGAAGTTTTGCTTCTATTTTGCTTTGTAAATTGGCTTTTAATATCATAACATAGGCCAGGCCGATTTCGGAATTTCTGCAGTAATGTTATTAGTTCGATTAATAATCAACAGATGGCAGAACTGTTTGGTAACCTTTCTTGAAGACCCCACTCACATGTACTCGGTAACACGAGTTGTGACTGACTGGCGTTTTCACAGGCGGCTATGTATTGACAGTGTTTGATTCAATTGACCTAATGAGTGTGTACGATTCGGGAAGGTTCATGTTATTTACTGCTATATTATGACCAGACGAGTGGAAACTCCAATTGGTTTTTTTTTCAGGCTGCAACAAGCATGTCACTGTGATGAATATATCTTGTCTGGTCAACATAAACAGTGAAATTTGGGAAACAAAAACAAAAATATTTTCTTCTGCATCAAATTACACTAAAAATGTTTTGGTTCTGATACCAATTCAGCTACGTCATGTACCGCTTGACCTAAATGCACCCATTGTAATCCATTTCAACATTGTTTCCCTGGTCAAAATCTGAACCTGTGCGACCTCTTAGACCATTTATTAACGTTCAGGTGCAGGTCGTGTAGGGTCGGTTGATATACCATAAATCTTGCTCTATATTGCCTAACGGTGGTGTTTGTAAAAATATTTTTTGAAAATTTGCAAAACAAAATAGAATTTTCAGTGATTCTGTACTTTAATTAACACAGTTAATATTATGTACATTACTTTTATAAATGTATTTGAATAGATTCACTGTAGTGTTTTTCCGGCTCATCATTTTAAAACGTGTTAAGGAAAGCAATCTAGAAATGCTCCAGCTCGCTAATCTATGAAACCGCTTCTATTTCAAACGATAGTTTCTGGCTTGCTTCTCGTGGAACAGTTCACTTCGTCCCCACCAGATGTCACTGCTAAAAGTTCCCACTGACGGGCTTGACGAGCGTTATTCACCAATCCTTGCATCCGGAAACATGTTGCAGTTTTGGTTTCCTCCTAAAGTCCTGTAGAAAATGGGCTCTAGTTTGTTCATGTACGTTTAATTAAAATATGTAGCAGTCTCACTCTGGTTAATAACATAAGGCTTGTTGAATATACCAGGTTTGTTCAGACATATTTTAATGTACTTTTATAGTTTACATAACCGTGCACTTTATAGTCATCTCCGAGTCAACATGACCACTATTGAAGAAATAATCATGACATATATATACTGCAACTAATATGCACATAATATTCAGCTATATGACTGCCAGTTCGTGTGTTACTTGCCGTTTCTTGAAATGTGTCACCTTGTATTTACCTTCCGGCGGTGTCTGTCTATATTTTAGCCTTTTGAGGCTATACCACTATCAAGCTATACCACTCATCACTATGGACTCAGTATATTGTCGTAGAATTCAGGATGGGTGCAAAAGTGTCTCTTGATAATTCTTGGCTTCGTCGGGAGTGAAAGCAAGCATTCTTTTGCACTTTTTCAGCGCACTGTAATATCGTAAAGCATCTGCTAAGCTCTCAGTCTGAGCTCGTGCACTGGTTAAAAGAACCATTTGATCAAAGTTTGTTTTGTGTGTAGATATTAAAGTTTTCTTCATTGTTGTCTCCTCGTATGTGAGAATAGGGTTTTATATTTACAATAAGGTATAAGACTCAAATAAGTGTTAGATTTTCACGTAAACAATTAGTGAGTAACATTTCATTAACATTGCAAAATGTTATCAAAATCGAACTCTCTCATAAGGGCCGTGTATAGAAAAAATTAAAATAAAATAGAACTTCCTTTAGGACCATAACACTAAAATGACATTTTACAATCAGAAGATAATAAGCGAAAGCGCAGTAACTAAGACGGCTAAAACCGAGGCACAAGCATACAGAGTACAGTTATGGACACAGTGTGCAGCGAGTTCCTATGGATATTTGAACGTCTGATTTAAAACATAGATAAAAGTACCATAACGTAAAAAAAGTTTCTTTGAAGGGTTAATGAGTACGGAAAGGTCTTGGTATTTACAAGAAAGTAAGAGTTTCACAGGAAAGAATCATTCAGTATAACCAATGGCACGATAGAAGGTAATGTGCAACCTTTGTTTATTTTTGCAATTAGTATCGTCACCTACAGTTTAAAGCAGTTTTGGGAATGGAATAGACAGTGCTGTATATTAGATATAGCTAGTTTTTTTTTTTCTCCCATTTGTACTATATATTCAGTAATCAGTTGTATACCAGGGATTGGTCGAACATGCAGCCAACCCCTACGCAAATGGAAAATGTTTGGTATAAGTTTGTTAACATTTTGCAATGTTTTTGTAATAATACAGGCCCAGTTTGTCATATTTACATTCGTATTCCATTGATAATCTACATTATACCTGACGATGGAATTAAATCGCTGTCACGCAACTCCTCAGTGGCCACAACTGTGAAATAAGGGTAATTTGAAACTGTTCATCATTATCCTTTACCATGAATCATGGGTAGATACACCTTGATGGCCAAGATATAGGACAAAATCCTACAGAGATAGACCTACAAGTAAAACCAATTATAATAATAAAAACTTATTTCGGGTTTTTGTATGCAAAATGCTCAAAGTTGCCAGGGCGACACCCTTAATAATTTATTAAATAGGATCCAAAGATCACGAAAGAGACAAAATATTTGATGCGGACGCGAATGCACGCTTCATTCAAAAACGGGAAATTGAGGGCCGGACTAAAATTCGCGTTTTTCGTCTTGAAATGTCTATATAAAGTTATAGATTTTCTCAGGAATCAAACATTACTTGGGAAATTTCGCGAAGGTTCACGGAGCCATCTATGAGAAACTACACAAGTGTCCATAACGGGTGAACTCAGCCAATGAAAATCCTCTCCAGACGAACCGCTCCCAAGTCGCACGGCGGTGTCCAAACGCAAGAACGGGTATAATATTCTCGTATTCTATAAATATAATCAATGAAACGATGACAGAGGACCGACTTAAGTTCAGATTTTTTCAGGACTTAAATTAAAGAGTACCGGTAGATACTTTGATATTTATATATACTTCCATCATCTGTCATACAGTTATATAGTTAAACTGATTCAGCTATATGAATTGTCTGGCCAGGCCGAAGCTTAAGGTCACTTGCCCTTCAACTTTGTATTTGCTTTTTTATAATTTGTACCTTTTCGCCTAAATTTGTTTTTATGTTTGTTAACAATCATGAACGAAATCTTATAAAATTTAGATGGCATTTCGGGAATGGTCCAATAAAGAATCGAATAGATTTTAGTATGGATTCGGTGCTTGGTTCGGATTCAGGAATGTCATCGAGGAATATTCACAAATGTACAGTCACTTAAAACATGAACCTGAGAATATGGGCCCAATAAGTGGATGCAAAAACGGATCATCCCCCCCCCCCCAATAAAAAAAACGGATCACCCCCCCCCCCCCCAAAAAAAAGGATCATCCCCCCCCCCCCCCCCAAAAAAAACCCGGATCAGACCCCCCCCCCCTTCCAAAAAAAGGGAAAAAAAACGGATTCAGCCCTCCCCCCCCAAAAAAAGGATCAGGCCCCCCCCTCCCCCCCCAAAAAAAGGATCAGCCCCCCCCCCTAAAAAAAAACCCAAAAATATGCCATCGGTTTGCATACATTAGAATACAGATGATTTCTAGTGTTGGTAAATAAATGAAAAAAAAAATTGGTGTAAGTTTAGTTTTATTTTACCCATTTAGAGCTTGTAACTGGCTTCGTTATTACTACATAATTAAGTTTAATCTAGAATTGAACTTACTTGAGAATAAATATAAACACACAAATTAACCAAAGGAGGAATTATATAAAAGAAAAATAATGCAAATGTTTTAACCTACTAACAAGGAGGGCTATTTAATCAACCTGTTCATGTAGGCCTATACAAATCCAAAACAGGGCCTATTGCTCGTGCGTTAGCTGCAATAAATTCCCCGTAAGTCACACTGTATGTGCATTTCATCCAGTGATGTTGGACTCGAGTCCGGTCTTGGACTGGAGTCCTGAATCGAGTCCACTTTTTAGGGACTTTGACTTGAGGGACTTGGACTCGGTTGTAAGGACTCGAGAAATCAGGCCAAGTCCGAGTCCAGCAGTACTATACAGACATAGGCCTATAGGCCGTCATCCGCGAACAGAATGTGAAGCCTACAGAAAATACTCTTCGCCAAGCCTTAGTGCGGAATGTAAATGCGAAATGTAATTACACATTTAAGTAAATATCACGTGCAAAGGAACATTAAAATACACATGATTATTTGTTCATTTAAAATTTCTTTAAAAAAAAGAGCTTTATTAGACTCGGGCTTGGTTTCTAAAGGACTTTAACTCCAAGATGCAGTACTTGGACTCGAACCTCAAGTACTCGGATTTTGAACTCGGGTGGTCTGGACTCGGACTTGCACTCGGACTCGTGTGTTGTTGACTCGACTACACTAGGAGGGCCTACTCATTTTTTCATCGCTCAGGAATTTGTGTTGGTCCTTAAACAAGCAGACCTTCCTGTTGCTAATTTAGTTATCGATTTCACCCACAGGGTGCAGCACCACTATTGTATCATGGAAACGTTTTCGCGGTTCACAAGTTGTATCACAGACCTGGGCGTTTACCAAGCAGCAACTGTAGCAGTATCTGAGCTGCTGGAGGGATCTGAGTTTGCTGGTAAGTTTTTACTTTCTCTGTCACTGAGTTTTTTGTGTTGTTTAGCCCGGCTGGCATGCTGCATCGGTGGTATTTTTCTTGGAATACAGCTGCGGCCGGCCGGCCGGGGGTGTCATGTCGTCCGCCAGTCAGTCTCCGTAACAATAACCAGACGGACAACGGCAGGTGTTCTCAATCAATGGACGGATTAAAAGCAAAAAAAAGGTTATACTTAAAGTGCATAAACGATGATGGCATTGTAATCTGATAAAAGCCTTAATTACCCTAGCCGCCGACGGCAACGCAACAGGAAATAATTAACCTCCCTCCCCGGCTTCTCTCTCTTTCGGCTTTCGCTCTCTCTCATATGACTGGACACGTTTTATAATTATTACAATTATGCTAATAGTTTCATTCATATAGCGCAACTTGTGCCGACCATCAGTTAGATTGCATTTTAATTTTGAATGACTAATGAGCTGTCCTTTTGGATAATGGGAAGATTCGAGAATTAAAACAACATGTTTCGTAAAATAGGCCTACCCCAAGGAAAAACTGAAAAGGTAACTGAACAGTTTACAGTGTTGTATTATTTCACCAAGTAATGAGAACCAAATAGCATATTTAATGTGTAGGAGGAGTTATTTGGCATTTTGGAGTTAGAAGTTTGAAAAAAAAATACCTGTGATAACTAGGCATTCAGTGGTATACTTGATTATAAGTTGGACCAGTAGATATTGTACCAGCACTACCAGTATTAAGACTTTTGGCCACATGGCATTTTAGACCAAATGTATGGTCACTGGTTCTTTGTTTGACCCACATAGAGCTATTTGTCTTGTAGGCCTAAGTTTGTGGACAACTATACAATTGATAGTAAGATTTGGAGACAGTTAGGACTGTTTTTTTTTAACTTCTTGTCTGACTAGGCATTAAATTTTCCAATCAGGCCACCAGGCATTTAATAATTACACTTGGGGTCAACTTGGCTAGGTTTGTTCCACATTAAGTCACTTGGCATTTAACTGTCACACTTGGGGCCACTAGGCATTTAATGGTCACATTTGGGGATAACTTGACCTTGGTTTTGTTACTCATTGAGACTCAAGGCATTTTATAGTCACACTTGGGGAAAACTTGGCTTGGTTTGTTCCACATTGAGTCATTAGGCATTTTCAAGTAACACTTGGGGCCACTAGGCATTTAGTGGTCACATTTAGGGACAACTTGGCTTTGGTCTGGTACACATTAAGACACTAGTTGGTCATTCAGTAGTCTCACTTTGGGATAATTTAGCCTTGGTTTGTTGCACATTGAGTCACTTTGCATTTGATAGTTACACTTAGGGACAACATGGCCTTGGTTTGTTCCACATTGAGTCACTTGGCATTTAAGGGCCCCATCACACTAGATAAACACCTTACGGCAACCACGGCGACCTAGTAGATCGCCGTTGGTCGCCCTAAACATCGGAAAAACCCTCCAAGTATGACTGCAAAGCCACTCTCGCCCCGCTGACACGACGTGTGCTGGCGCCCGCGAGCTTCGTCAGAGGGAAGACGCTAGCACAAGACGAATCAAACTGGGTGCAGAGAGAGCGCAGCTCTGACGTCATAAGCTCAGCGGCAGCACCGCGCGAAACGTGTAAAGAGCTCAATAGGGTCACTGAGGTCTCTGCAGCAGCGGGGTAAGTGTGCTGAGCCTGTGCCGTGGCACGGGAACGCTGATACTACCATCTTTACTGGCGATCGACCTGCAATGTCAGAAAGCTGGTACTGCGCTGCTGGGACACTGATGGCGATTGAATTCCGATCTGACTACGCTTTTAATCCATGGCGACCCCGCGGCGGAAAATTTGTCCATGTTCAAAACTGGTCGCCACTCATGGCTTTCATGGTGACCATATGACGACTTAAGGCCACTCTGGCTGCGCTCTACTGCGATCTGCCCCAATTCGGTGATCGCAGCGAGATCACCTTCTCGTGTGACGGGGGTGTAACAGTCCCACTTTAGGACAACATCAGTGCCATTTTGGCCCTCTGACATTAGAGAGTCAATGTCCAGCGTACTAGTGTCAGAGTGCCTTGACATTCTGCTATGAGGACCACACTTTAAAGCTCTTGAGGATGTAAAATAATTTCAACTTTTTTTACAGTGCCTCATGGCTTACAAACTTGTATGTTTGACATAAACCAGGCCAGTTAGCTTTTTATGTCTACTTTTTTTAAAATTTTTTTTGGGTTGAGGTAACTGCATCATTTATTGATGCTAACGTGACTACCTATATGTACCTTTGCAGAATTCCATTATGGTTTTGGACTACTTAACAGGGCAGTATCACATGCTTCCTCTCATGTTATATCCTGCCATCAACCATTCCTGATGACTACTGGATCTGTGGGCCCAGGGTGGGTAATCATCACCATTGCTCTGTCATGACACTGAGGTACCCTGGAAAGGCGCATGTTTTTGTGAGTGAAACATGGCAGCATGCATGCTGGGCACATTTCCCATTATACCTGGAGAGTGCTCACCCTGGGTTCGGGCTGTCTGTGAAAAATCTCACCACCTCGGCTGAGATTTGAGCTCACAATCTCCCTGCTTTGAGTCCTGTGCTCTACCCCCGAGCCACAGAAGCTGGTTAGTCTACTTTCTAATAACACCTCTCATGTGCAGGAAAAATTTCATAATAACTTTGCATATTGGTTAATCCCTCTACCTGTATATATGTTGAAGTGTACAGAAAATGACTCGTTACCATAGAGAGACAGATATTCAGTTTGGTTTGTGAATTCACATTTGTGTTAATTTATCATTTTTAACCTCCTGTTCAGATTATTGGCTGTTTACAGCTCAGTTAATGCAAAGGAAGGATGGCCTTGCAGTTCATTCCCCAGGATGGCTTGAACCAGGACTCCAGTTGGGCTTACCAGCCCAATATAAATGCCTAGTGAGTAGCGTATTCAAGGCTACGTGTACAGCAACTTGGCCTCGGTTTGTTGCAAATTGAGTCACTGTGCACTTTATAGTCAGCCTTGGAAATAATGTGGCCTTGAATTGTTGCACATTGAGTCACTAGGCATTTAATAGTCACACTTAGGGACACTTAGGGTTATTAGGCACTGAACAGTCACAGTTGTTGTAACTAGGCGTTTTTCATCAGACAGAAAGTTGTCTTAAAATAGTTATTATATGAAACATTCTGGGCTCCCATTTGGGGCTACTAAGATGTTGGGAATGATACTGTGGGTCATGGTTCATTTAGATAAAAATGATCTGCTCCTCTCTGGCCACCTAAATCCCATGTTATATTGACACTTGATGACAACAGACGTTTTGCAGTGACACTTTTAGAAACTAGGCAAGGTAGTTACACCTCATGACTTCAGATTCCTATGTTTGACCACAAAAGTCTGTGTAGACCACAATCCTCTATGTGTTAGACCATAACATCATTTCTCATCATTCATTCTTTAATCTGACCTTTATATAATTTTCTGACAAATTAGTTGTTTCTAACATTAGGTTTGCTATTACTAAATGTGTATAAGGATTTATTTTACCCTTTATATATACTTTAAAGGGGTAATTTACTATTGAAGGTGCTTTTGTCTCTAGTCATTCAGTGAATTATAATCTGCATGTGATAGGCCACAATGGCCACCCAGGCTATAGTATATTTATAGTATATTTTAGTATATTTTTTTAGATATTTTTATCATACATGTAGATGCCTTATAAAAGGATTCTCTTATAATTAAGAGACATCTTAACATTCACATAATTTTGGCCATGACATAATTTTTAGGTTAATTTACTCCTATTATAGTGCTTCTAATTAGTTAAACAAAAAACGAAATCTGTGATTGGCCACATACTTTTGCCACTTATTTTAATCGGTAATTATATACCATATAATGTACATTTTTTTATAGTTTTACAGTCTCTGGCCACTTTTACTTAATATTTTAGGAATATAACTTTAGGTGCTTTTGTCTAGTCACACTTAGAAAATACCTTGTGATATACCACATTGGTTTATGATAATTTAACTTAACTACATTTTATAATCATTTTAAATGACTTTTTCTTATACCTTTTTCTTATATTTTGCCTAGTTATGACCCAGTCATTTGTGTATTCTGTGATGTTCTGTATTCTTCAGATATACTTGGTATGATCAGTCCTGTACACACACTGTTACTGATATGTAGCAATGTTTTATTGTAGTCTTTAGTTTATTTTCACACTCCATTTCTAATACTATAAATTGTAATTTAGATTATGTATCAGGTATTTCTTCTTGCTGTTGTTTAATGTATGAATCTTGATCACAAGGACCACTATGGAAATAAGTTTGTGTTTTAAACTTTTTAGTGTAATCCTCAGTTATGTCAAGATACTTTATAAACCATATGATTGTACTTTAAATGCATATTTCTGACAACTTAAATTGAATCAATCATTCAATCAACATGTTATCCAAAATAGTCATATTTATAAAGCTGTGTAAAACCCTTAACTTTTAACATTATATAATTTGGAAAACCATTTCTTAATATACCTATAGCAGATCCATTAGTAAGATCCTGATAGTTAGTTGTTCTGTGTCCCTGAAGCAGACCCATCAGTAAGATCATGATAGTTAGTTGTTCTGTGTCCCAGAAGCAGACCCATCAGTAAGATCATGATAGTTGTTCTGTGTCCCTGAAGCAGACCCATCAGTAAGATCATGATAGTTAGTTGTTCTGTGTCCCTGAAGCAGACCCATCAGTAAGATCCTGATAGTTAGTTGTTCTGTGTCCCTGAAGCATACCCATCAGTAAGATCCTGATAGTTAGTTGTTCTGTGTCCCTGAAGCAGACCCATCAGTAAGATCCTGATAGTTAGTTGTTCTGTGTCCCTAAAGCAGACCCATCAGTAAGATCCTGATAGTTGTTCTGTGTCCCTGAAGCAGACCCATCAGTAAGATCATGAAAGTTAGTTGTTCTGTGTCCCAGAAGTAGACCCATCATTAAGATTATGATAGTTAGTTGTTCTGTGTTCCTAAAGCAGACCCATCAGTAAGATCATGATAGTTAGTTGTTCTGTGTTCCTGAAGCAGACCCGTCAGTAAGATCATGAGAGTAAGTTGTTCTGTGTTCCTAAAGCAGACCCATCATTAAGATCATGAGAGTAAGTTGTTCTGTGTTCCTAAAGCAGACCCATCATTAAGATCATGAAAGTTAGTTGTTCTGTGTCCCTGAAGCAGACCCATCATTAAGATCATGATAGTTGTTCTGTGCCCCTAAAGCAAACCCATCATTAAGATCATGATAGTTGTTCTGTGTCCCTAAAGCAGACCCATCATTAAGATCATGATAGTTAGTTGTTCTGTGTTCCTAAAGCAGACCCATCAGTAAGATCATGAAAGTTAGTTGTTCTGTGTCCCAGAAGCAGACCCATCATTAAGATCATGAAAGTTAGTTGTTCTGTGTCCCAGAAGCAGACCCATCAGTAAGATCATGAGAGTAAGTTGTTCTGTGTTCCTAAAGCAGACCCGTCATTAAGATCATGATAGTTAGTTGTTCTGTGTCCCTGGAGCAGACCCATCAGTAAGATCCATGATAGTTAGTTGTTCTGTGTCCCTGAAGCAGACCCATCAGTAAGATCATGATAGTTAGTTCTGTGTCCCTGAAGCAGACCTATCATTAAGATCATGATAGTTAGTTGTTCTATGTTCCTGGAGCAGACCCATCAGGAAGATCATGACAGTCCCATCTGGTTTGTATGTATCATTCATGAATAAAGATAAGATAACCTAAATTATACATGATAAGAATAAAATTGAATTGTCATGTGGGAAAGTCTTTATTGGTACTTGCAATTTTGTTTGTTTTAATGTTTTCTCACATTTTCAATTTCACCATGAAACAACAAGTGTTTCCTAAAATTCTTGCATCTCACATGAAATAATAAAATATGATATATAAAAACATATGATCTCAAAAGACATGAAAATTTTTGGTTAAATTCTAATTTAATCTAAAGAATTCTGATGGATTAACTTATGATACCATGGTTACTTTTTCAGTTAGACCTCAGCTCATATATTTTTTGTGCATTCCTTTTTTTCAATTCTAATCTTCTAATCTTCCCCCCAGCTGATTATTTCATTATTTTTGCAGAACAGTATAAAGAACTGAGGAAGAACAGGTGCTAACTCTACATTTGTTATCATGTACAGCAGTATTTCTTCATTCAAATTGACTTTGTTTTTTTTTAAAGATCTATCACATGTAATGGAAGGATCGTTAATATATATCAGTATGGGGAGTGATCAGTGTAAATTAAGTAGACTTGCAAAATGGTGATATATTTTCCAACCTGTTTTGTTTCGGTAATACAGTATATTCATGTTAGAAGATGGTGAAAGAAATACCACCATTTTAAATATTAACATTTCTTAATAAATATTCCGGAATTAAGAAAATACAGTGATGCAGGTTATGAAGGTCTCTTGGAGGAGAGCTTTATTTTGTGAAGCACTCAATGTTCCTCACAACTTAATATAATCCAAGTTATACTGTCAGTGTGTCTGAATTCTGGCCACATCTTTGTCAGTGATAAGGTAAGGATGTGTGTGTGTGTTGTTTAGAGTGCCAGGCTTGTAAGCTTATGATAAAAGGCTTTTTGCAAGGTGTTCTGTCTGCTGCTGCTGTGCACATTGTTATACTCACACTCTGCTGTAGGAAGAATAACCTGTGGGCTTGTTAATAATGGTTGTGGTGTTCCCATAGATGTACATAAAAATCCATGAGCCTGCAGATATAGGGGCTGTCAGGTAACAGCTTAAGGTCACGGGAGACAGAGTTAGATGTGTGATAATAAAGAATAAAACTACAACCTTAACATGATAAGTAAAGATAGATACTGGCAGTCTCTGGCTGACTAATGTCATGCTGACATAATTGTTTAAGTGTTTTAACTGTTTAATTAAGAATGCAGAAAATGAGCCCGAGATGAAATTCCCTTTAAGATGTGATGTGTTTAAATGGGCACCAGCAGAGCTAAAAATTGCTTCAAACTTTTTCTGACTAGTAAAGGTCAATGTTTAGGGTTGACAGTTCGTTAAGTATATATCAACAGACTTTCCTGTATTATTTTTAACTCCTTACGAGAACTTTAAATGGAAAAACATGTCTACCTCAGGATATGCTTCCTGGTATTGTGCCCTTAGTTTAATGGTGTGACTGTCTCTGTTTGTGGTAAACCAGGGAAAGGAATTTTGATCTATAGTGATTATCTTAGTCATGAAACAACTTAATATTCCGCAGTAGAACAAATAGAAATGTTTCAGGTGGTATTCATGAGTTGTATATATGTCCAGTCATTCCACTTTGCTTCTGCTGTGATAAAACTGCTTGGGAAGCAGAACCACCATTTCTGTTCTCCCTGATGTCTGGTCCACAGACTGGACTGGATGCCAGTGGTTCTACTCTCCCCTGATGTCTGGTCTACAGACGACTGGATGCCAGTGGTTCTGCTCTCCCCTGATGTCTGGTCCACAGACTGGACTGGATGCCAGTGGTTCTACTCTCCCCTGATGTCTGGTCCACAGACTGGACTGGATGCCAGTGGTTCTGCTCTCCCCTGATGTCTGGTCTACAGACGACTGGATGCCAGTGGTTCTACTCTCCCCTGATGTCTGGTCCACAGGCTGGCCTGGGTGCCAGTGGTTCTACTCTCCCCTGATGTCTGGTCCACAGACTGGATTGAATGCTGTGGTTCTACTCTCCCCTGATGTCTGGTCCACAGACTGGACTGGATGCCAGTGGTTCTACTCTCCCCTGATGTCTGGTCCAAAGTCTGGACTGGATGCTAGTGGTTCTGCTCTCCCCTGATGTCTGGTCCACAGGCTGGCCTGGGTGCCAGTGGTTCTACTCTCCCCTGATGTCTGGTCTACAGACGACTGGGTGCCAGTGGTTCTACTCTCCCCTGATGTCTGGTCCACAGGCTGGCCTGGGTGCCAGTGGTTCTACTCTCCCCTGATGTCTGGTCCACAGACTGGATTGAATGCTGTGGTTCTACTGTCCCCTGATGTCTGGTCCACAGACTGGACTGGATGCCAGTGGTTCTACTCTCTCCTGATGTCTGGTCCAAAGTCTGGACTGGATGCCAGTGGTTCTGCTCTCCCCTGATGTCTGGTCCACAGGCTTGCCTGGGTGCCAGTGGTTCTACTCTCCCCTGATGTCTGGTCTACAGACGACTGGATGCCAGTGGTTCTGCTCTCCCCTGATCAATGTCTGGTCCACAGACTGGTCTGGATGCCAGTGGTTCTACTCTCCCCTGATGTCTGGTCCACAGACTGGACTGGATGCCAGTGGTTCTACTCTCCCCTGATGTCTGGTCTACAGACGACTGGATGCCAGTGGTTCTGCTCTCCCCTGATGTCTGGTCCACAGGCTGGCCTGGGTGCCAGTGGTTCTACTCTCCCCTGATGTCTGGTCCACAGGCTGGCCTGGGTGCCAGTGGTTCTACTCTCCCCTGATGTCTGGTCCACAGACTGGATTGAATGCTGTGGTTCTACTCTCCCCTGATGTCTGGTCCACAGACTGGACTGGATGCCAGTGGTTCTACTCTCCCCTGATGTCTGGTCCAAAGTCTGGACTGGATGCCAGTGGTTCTGCTCTCCCCTGATGTCTGGTCCACAGGCTGGCCTGGGTGCCAGTGGTTCTACTCTCCCCTGATGTCTGGTCTACAGACGACTGGATGCCAGTGGTTCTGCTCTCCCCTGATCAATGTCTGGTCCACAGACTGGACTGGATGCCAGTGGTTCTACTCTCCCCTGATGTCTGGTCCACAGACTGGACTGGATGCCAGTGGTTCTACTCTCCCCTGATGTCTGGTCTACAGACGACTGGATGCCAGTGGTTCTGCTCTCCCCTGATGTCTGGTCCACAGGCTGGCCTGGGTGCCAGTGGTTCTACTCTCCCCTGATGTCTGGTCCACAGACTGGATTGAATGCTGTGGTTCTACTCTCCCCTGGTGTCTGGTCCACAGACTGGACTGGATGCCAGTGGTTTTACTCTCCCCTGATGTCTGGTCCACAGTCTGGACTGGATGCCAGTGGTTCTGCTCTCCCCTGATGTCTGGTCCACAGGCTGGCCTGGGTGCCAGTGGTTCTACTCTCCCCTGATGTCTGGTCCACAGACTGGATTGAATGCTGTGGTTCTACTCTCCCCTGATGTCTGGTCCACAGACTGGACTGGATGCCAGTGGTTCTACTCTCCCCTGATGTCTGGTCCACAGTCTGGACTGGATGCCAGTGGTTCTACTCTCCCCTGATGTCTGGTATACAGACGACTGGATGCCAGTGGTTCTTCTCTCCCTGATGTCTGGTCTACAGACGACTGGATGCCAGTGGTTCTACTCTCCCCTGATGTCTGGTCCACAGTCTGGACTGGATGCCAGTGGTTCTACTCTCCCCTGATGTCTGGTCCACAGACTGGACTGGATGCCAGTGGTTCTACTCTCCCCTGATGTCTGGTCTACAGACGACTGGATGCCAGTGGTTCTACTCTCCCCTGATGTCTGGTCCAAAGTCTGGACTGGATGCCAGTGGTTCTACTCTCCCCTGATGTCTGGTCCACAGACTGGACTGGGTGCCAGTGGTTCTGCTCTCCTCCTCTTATAGTTATTGGCAAATATGTGGCAGAAGTTATTACAGACAAGAGGCCTTCATAGCATCAATGGCTTTACAGGAATAGGAGGTTGATTGACAGATTTCTTGATATTCTTTATTAGTTTACACTTAACGCAGGCTGCCCACAGAGATGACAAAGAGGACCAGACTTAAATCCTTTCTAGTCTGCTCTATTTGTAGCACTGAATAGGCTGGACTGCTAGTGTAGGACAGCTGTTAAGCCAATCCTTAGTGAGCTTGGCCATATAAACCTGATATTATAAGAATAGTCCCTAATAATCTGGTTTCTTCTGTTTGGGTTTTATTTCATGTGGCAGTTTTATCACTACACAGGAAAGGGAGATTATCATCGACCACTGAGAGCAGCACCAAAAATCACATAACAGGTGTACAAATTTGAAGATGGTGAACTAAGAGAAGTAGAGTACATGAGAGACACAGGAAGATTGGTTTCTGCAGTAGTTACTTATAAATACTTGATAAAAAATGTTGTTGCTCACCTCGATCATCTCCAATCTAAATACAGCATACAGAATATACATGTTATTCCCATGTTATACAAGAATAACAACCATGCAAAGGTTTTATGTTTTGACTATTATTTCATCATATAAGTACAAAGTGGGGGAATAGTATGGTTTAAGAACGGTCGCGCTGAGGCTGCAGAGATTTCTTTTAGTTGTGATAACTCAAGAAAGATTTCACAGATCTTTACCAAACTTGACATGTTCATAGATATGGGTAAGAGGACAAAGCCTTTTAAAATGGGGTCATGACCTTTCCTAGGAGAGTGACCTTGACCTTGAAAAGTTCCACTTTGGGGGAAAATCACACACATTCTTAAATATCTCAAGAAATCTTGCATGGATTGATCCCAAATTCAAGTTGATTGAAGATCATGGATAGGGTTGTCATGTACTTGAAACTGGTGGTGCCACCTATTATCCTTTCCTTGTTTTCTTGCTGTTTTATAACTCCCATCATTGCCACTTTACAGTACTGTGAGCATTATAAGTAAAAAACTAATAGACAGATTTCTTTCATGTTATGCATATACATAGGTTTGGATTATAGGATGATGCATATTTAAATTGGGGTCATAACTTTTCCTATGAGAGTGACCTAGACCTTGAATATTGGCATATATGGTGAAAATCACACAAAATCATAAATATCTCAATAAGGGATGCATGGATTGGTCTAAAAGTCAAATTGACAGAAGATCTTGGATGGCTTTGTCTTCTGCGGAAGACAGGTGGCGCCACCTTCTGTACATTTGCTATAGGTGAAAATTGCTCATATCTGAGGAATCATTCAATGTGTTGGTCTGCAAATCAACCAGACAGGTGGTGCCACCTACCTTATCATTTTAATGTATAATTTAATCCCCTTTTCTCAAGAGTGATTCACCATAGTGGGCCCCATATTTGGTGAAAAATATTGTCTTTCAAGCTGATAGATGGAAGAAACCATGGTTGCTTGCCAAGTGTCAGTATATGCTGCTGAAGATTGGGGCCTTTTTATAAGGGGGGGGGGGGGGTATTATTTGTCTTGGGATAATATGGCACCTGCAGTTCCAAGAAATATCTTGTTTTATATAAAAATCTAAAAACAAATATTCAGGTGACTTGTTCAGACTGTTTCATCTTCATATAAAAAGCATATACATTAAAGTACAGTACAAGTGATTATTTTAAAAATATTGATTATAAGAAGTAGTATATATTACACTGTAGTGGTTCAAAATTTTGTATCGATGATCAAAATCTCTCATTTATTGGTGAAGTACAAGTAATATAGATAATTATTTACATTTTAAATGACCGGCACAGGAAGAGATGCAAAAGACACTACATGATTCTCCATAGGGGCCAGTTCAATTAGTACTTGTCTCTACTGCTCCATGTGTGGCCTGCTTAAAAATTACTGTTGTATTCCTTTTCTGTCTCCTTTCTCCCTCTCTCTCTTTTGTCTGTCAGTCTGTCTGTCTGTCTCTCAGATAAACACACATGTAGGCAGAGAAATAGCTTTCAGTGGATTAAGTGTGGATTATAGTGGATGAATATTTGTCTTGTTTAGGCACCCAGGTCATTTGCTGCCAAAATTTTTGAATGAACAGAAAATGTGGACATTTCTGTAGCCTGTAAATGTATAGCACACATTTATGCCCTGAGTTCAATGTGAAAGTACTCTGGATGAAATTTTTAAAATTTTTTTTTAGATCACAATGTAAGTGCTGCTTACTTTGAGATCATTTACAGCTCATACAAATATGGAATAATTAAGGTAAATATATGGAGCTTGCTGTTCACAGAATAATGATCTGAAATATAAAAAAAATGATACATATTCTGAATATAGATCCTAGTATAACCTTGAAATTTGGACACTGCTTTAGCAAAAGGGTTGAGTCTGTGTGCCCTTTCCTTGTGTAATGCAAGGACCGCAGGGTGACAGATAATTGATTTAGTCAGGTAGAGTGGGGCACCAGCTGGACATGTGACATTTGATATTGGATATATGATGGATGGTTACCAGGGTGATTGGCACCGAAACCTCCTGTCATCAACTGGGTCAGATTTACCTCATCAGTCCAACCTTAAAACAACAGGGCGCCTACTGCAATCATTCACAGGGGATGTCAAGGAAATTTAAGCAATAACAATAATATCCAGTATACCAGTATTTATATTAAATATTCAGATTTTGTTACAGAAAAAAGGGTGCTCTTTCTTTTGAGATGGATTAACTGTCAAAATGCTTCAACTAAATGTACATCATTCACTATGTTTAGGGTATTTTTCTGCATTTTTTAATCTCCATGGAGTCTGAGAGTACCTGTAGGTACGTGCGATCATTTCTGAGTGATTGGACACTTTGTACAACCATTGTATGAACTTTGAATAATTTGCTATATGTTTACCATTTGAGAGGAGGGGGTGAGGGGTCCTGTAAAACTTGTATACTGTAACCTCATTTCTGCAAGCTATCTCGGGGAAACGCCCACCCTGCCAATGAACCCATTTTATGAACAGCTAGGCTTGCCAGGGAAGAATTATGTCTCATCATTACCTAACTTACAGTGTCATTGATTCTTGACGACCATGAGCATTAGTGCCTGACTACATTATTGAGCAACATCAAAGGAATGTGTCTTGAACCCATGACCACTGTTTGAAAAATCATCCAGTATTGATTTAATTCCTTGATTTTTCTTTGCATTAGTATTGCCAGTATTTTACCTTAAATGCTTACAGGGGAAATGCCAATAGCAATTAATTAAGACATCATGATATTTATAATTTGAATATTTACCCTTAGGTTATAATTTAGTCATGTTAACTGATGTAAATGGCTGTTAACAATGATTTCTTTGAAATTCACATGGACTAGATGTACCAGGTCAACTTATTTTCATCTATGAATTATCCAGTTTGTAATGTGATGACCTTCTGAGTACATCGATCAGCTATGTTGCTGTGCACAGGGAGTACTGAAAATCATGGTGACACAGTGGTTCAATAAATTTCATTCAGTAATTGCCTCATTTAATGAATAAAAAAAAGAAATATTTAATAAAAGAGAAATAAGTACTTCTCAGGGAGGACATATTTCTGGGAAGGTGGGCATTTCTTCCCTTCCAAGGAAAGTTTCTGGGAAGTTTGGGAAGTTTCTTGGAAGCTGTGGAAGAAACTGTTAACATTTTCCACACTTATTAAACATATAAAAATATGTAAAAGAGAATCACTGAATAATGTATAACATTTTTCATTGTTTACACATTGATATTCATTATATACACATGAAATTCCAAAGAATTTCATAAATTAGAATATGAGAACATTGGCACTGAAACTGTGCCTCATTCATCAAGAATGAAAACATGCAATCAGTTTGTTCTCATTCCTTTATATGTCAGAGAGTCTGAATGCAACCCCTCTGATCTGTAACGATATGACAAGCCAAAATATCATTTGAACAACAATAACGACAAGAATGTTTTGACTGTTAAGAAATGGTAGGACGTTAATATTTCTTAGCTTTTGGGAAGATAGTATTTCCTCCCATCTCTTCCATCTGGGAAGAATATGCCAAACCTAGTACTTGTATATTCTTGGATTCCTATGTTGAAGTGTTAGTCTGTGATGACATAGTCAAGGAAACAGGTGTAATTTACACAAACCTCTACTTTGCTACTCCATGGTGCTGTGCATATGTGGGCCAACAAGCTAGTCAATGATAAATAACAATTTAAGTGTTAGAAAGTCATCTATATATCAGCATGCATATCAGAAAGTCCATTTTTAAGGATTTTTACTTCAAGACATTAATTAATGCACCAGTTCATCTGTTTAGGTCTTTAACATGTGTGAGTGGTAAATTTCCCATACAATTCAATAGATATGTAGCAGGAATACTGATCAAGTAATGAAGAGTGTTTGATTGTTGGGATCTGTCTGTCGGTAAATGAACCTCTGGGACCGTGTGAACACAAAGTCTGGATCCCCGGGGCACGAGCGTTATGAACGGCAATCAAATGGTTCAGTTCCAGCTACCACCTGCCAAACAAACTGGCCCCCTATGGACAGGACATCATTTTGCAATCAGTATAAATAACGTCTATTGACTGGATTATCTGCTTCTCAGAAGCATGTGAAATGATTGAACTTATCTGGGGAGGGCAGGATGTGTATTGATATACTTAGAGGCCTCCAGTCTCAGAAACAAGTCAATGGTCAGTAGGACTCATCGGTCAACAGAAGACCTGCGAAACTGGCCACTGCAGCAATTACTTGTGTGTTCAGTGCTAGCAGTCCTTAAAAGCATGTAATTAATAAGCTTTAAGCGCTGGCACAGTGGGTTGTATATGACACTGCCTGGATAATTTCTCTTGCCAATAGCATGTCTATATAAGCGCCTGACTAGCCGGATATCTCTCAGCTCAGGTAAGCAGTAAAAATTGTATTTTGTAAGTTCACTTGTTAACTAGGTGTACCTTGATTTGTAAGCTGAACTGTTAGATTTTTACAATTGAAGTCTACCAATTTGATGTAATAAGAGTTTCGATCCATTTTTAACTTGCTTCAGTGCCACTTCATTGGCAAATTGATTTTTGCTTCAGTTGAAAGTGTGCCTTACTAGTTATGTAGGATCCGCATTGATTGAGCTCCTCCCGTTAAATGATAGACTACCTTGTGCCATCTGGTATGGTAATAAACCTAGAGCTGAAGGTTATAGATATTCTTTTATTCCTGTAAGCGATACATATTGGGTTCTGTTATGGAAATAGGTTAATCATAAGCTGAGAACTGAACAGGCAGGTGTAGACTTTTGTTTGATCTGATTGTGAGTGAAGCACTGTGGTCATCTCTGACACATGGATGTGCCATAGCGGGCCGCCTAAGTGGCCCCTGAAGAGTCTGGACGATGTACACCTCAGGAGCCAGTGTGACTGTGTCTGAGACCTCCGGCATGATAATGACCTATAATAAACCTCATCAGGTCACAGGGGTCTATGTGAATACAGACTGTAAGAATGGCGGTTATGAACAGATTGTATAAATGTCGTTGAAAAAGGTCTGTTTTGAAGGGTATTTTAGGATACCTGAAACAATTTATCCACAGACTCAGTAATTAATTTAAAAATATACATGTGTCATAAATTTGTTATGTAATTATTATCTTGATGTTTTTCAGCAATTTTACATATATCTTATCTATTTCTTTGATAGATTGACACTAAGATTCATCATTTAGATTCATGGTCTTATATATTACAGAGGTAGATTTTATGTACTGCAGATTAACAAACCTTTAGCTTTTGAAATCTTGGTACTTATAATAAAGATCAAGAACACTGAATTTAAGACAACAACAACTAAACCCTAACAATACTTAGCTAATTTCACAAGTGTTTTGGTAAGCTGAAATGGAATTATTTTGAATTCAGGAAGCATTCTCAAAAAACATAATTTCAACAGTTTTAGCCAAGTCAGCTGCATGTGCTCAGTAAATGTCATCTTTAATTACCAGAAATGACATTTATGCTTGAGAAAGAGCTAATTGCTTTAACAAGGATCCAGAATTTGGAGAAAAGAACAGCAAAGTATCTGAAAACCATTTACAACAATGGAAATGGTGATTCAGATATTGGGTTGACACAGTCCAAAGCCTCACATGAATACATTGATGGCTTTGGATAAGACAACTTCAGTTTCCATTCAGAATTTGGTTGATTTCAACTGAACCAGGAGTAAAATTTCAGCATATTAATGCAAATGGTTCTGTGTTTTTGGTCGTGTTTTAAACAGTTAATGAGATGGGAAATGATTGGTCGGTTTGAGGTTTTGTAAGCTGGTTTGATTAACTATAACGTCTGGCAGCTGCTCCTTGCGATGACACGTTGGTCCAATCATCTGCCCACTTAGTTTCAGCCATGTTTTAGAGGTAATTTTATGGTAGCTACTCCTGCTGCCCTTGCCACTATCAGCAAAACATGTGTAATTCTTTATTCTTCCTAAAGAGTCATAGATGATAAAATAAGTAATTAATGTATACAAGATGTATATGATCCCCAACATTTGGTAAATAACATGTACATGTGCAGCCCAGCCAAATGACAATAATTTTCACAGTAATTGTTGTTAAATTATTGTCAAATGGTTATTAATTCAGTTGAGTGTCATGGTTTGTGGTCACTGCTTTCATTTTCTCTGAGTATGAAAATATATTCACTTCACTAATACAATATTACATTTTTTATCTTTTTGTTACGAGGTTTAGTTCTTTTGCTATCTAGTGATTGAACTCTAATAAAAATTGACCATCTCATGACCTGTAACTCATTGCTCATAATTGTTACTTAATGTTATGATTTAAAATGTTTGTTAATTGTATCATTGCATTAATAGACATTACAACAGATTTCTTATTATTCAGGGGTTGGAATAGTTTTCAGATTAGGATGTCACATGCAGGGGTGTTGATACGGAGGGGGATTGGGTAGGGGTATATATCCCCCGTCTTTTTTTTTTTTAGCAAACAGGGATGCTTTATGTAATCAGCATCTCCACTATTCAGAGAATAAGAGTTATATTTTAGAAATAAAATGTATTAATTATCAGAATGGTAGGCTTTGATATGATTTCACCAGTTCTGAGTATTCTGTAAAACACATATCTTGGCCTGATTTAGAATTATACTTAATTTATTTTTTAATCTTATACTTTATTGTAACATATTAAATTTTTGACACAAACAATATAAGCTCCTTTTAATCCCTTCCCTGAATCAATGATACTTTGTTTAAACCAGAGTTGGCAAGCTCAGTTTACTGGTAACAGTAAGTAAATAGTCACATTACAGGTACTGTAGTATACCATTCCATAAGAAAAAATATAAATTAAAAAAAGAAGATGGACACAGTGATTAAAATTGTATATTGATACATGATTTTTAGCTCAGCTGACTGTAAGTCATCTGAGCTATAGTTGTGGTCCTATGTCCGTCGGCTGTCCATTCGTCAGTCTGTCCATTTCCACCCATTAAAGTGGCACGCTTTGAAACTGTTGTACCTATGAATCTGAAATTTGGCATACCATTAGTTGTCCCCAGAATCTCCTACCATACTGAAAATTGGGACATTTGGACTTCATTCCTTCAAGATATTAAGGAAAAACCTCAATTTTTTTTATTAAAAATCTATTTTCACACTTCAGGACTGCTTAAAATCAAAACCACTGCTCTGGTTTTCTTCATATTTACCATAAATATTCCCCCATTAAGTTCCTATGTACATGCCAGAAATTAAGTCAGTATTCTATAATTTAAAAAAGTTTTGGGCCTAAACATAATGGACTTTGTAAAAAATCAGGAAAGATATTTGGTCACTTAAGAGAAAAAGTGTTAGAGCTAGGGACATTAAATTAAATTAAAAAAAGAAGATGGACACAGTGATTAAAATTGTATATTGATACATGATTTTTAGCTCAGCTGACTGTAAGTCATCTGAGCTATAGTTGTGGTCCTATGTCCGTCGGCTGTCCATTCGTCAGTCTGTCCATTTCCACCCATTAAAGTGGCACGCTTTGAAACTGTTGTACCTATGAATCTGAAATTTGGCATACCATTAGTTGTCCCCAGAATCTCCTACCATACTGAAAATTGGGACATTTGGACTTCATTCCTTCAAGATATTAAGGAAAAACCTCAATTTTTTTTATTAAAAATCTATTTTCACACTTCAGGACTGCTTAAAATCAAAACCACTGCTCTGGTTTTCTTCATATTTACCATAAATATTCCCCCATTAAGTTCCTATGTACATGCCAGAAATTAAGTCAGTATTCTATAATTTAAAAAAGTTTTGGGCCTAAACATAATGGACTTTGTAAAAAATCAGGAAAGATATTTGGTCACTTAAGAGAAAAAGTGTTAGAGCTAGGGACATTTTTTTTGTAATACAACTTTAATTAATCAAAATTTAAATGTATTTAAAAAATTAGAACAAAATCTGTTAATTTTTTTTAAATATTTGCAAAAAAATAAAATTGGTACCTTAAATTTTGCCCAAGTTTGACCATGGCATGTTTTATTCTTGTAAGAACATTTGATTTACTTTTCACAGTCAGTATATATATAGATTTAATTTAATATAGAATTTAATTTATATAGAAAAGTAAATTTATATTTAAAAGTAAAAGCTTAAAAATTATTCCAGTGATTGAAGTTTTTCTGAGGCTCTAATGTATTTACATTTTGAACCTCCAGACCAGCCATGTCTGGTCCCTACAGCCTTGTCTGGGTAAATGTATTAGTGGTGGAACACTGTTTTTACAAATGTAGAATCACATGTGGCAACCCTGCCTATAGTGATCATTAGCGATTTCAATATTGACATTTTTAATATAGTATATTACACCAAATTGACACAATTATGTAAACTCCTTAAATGTCAACAACTAGTCAGAGAACCAACCAATGACCATGGAAATACCATAGATTTTGTCTTTACTAACTGTTTAAATGCTTCAGTTTCATCATTAGAAAACACATGGTCAGATCACAAGATATTAGCAACAATCCCCCATTCTTCAATTCAGATCAAACACAGCAACTTCTCATAGCTTAATCTACCATTTCTTCTCTATAGATACTTTTTGAGACATTCTGTTTCCTCTCCCATGCAGCAACAACTGCTTCCCAAAACATATCAGTTTTCTACTTTTCCATAATTATTTTGATTTATTAAATGTGTATTTTTATTTTTGCAAATCTCCACTTCCTTCCTCTGCAATTTACAACATCTGGTCATTCCCAATGCAATATATTTTAGACACACATTCTTGTACATATTTGAAATACTGATACTTATATATTACTATTCCACTCAACTACTTAATTAATACAAAAAATTTATATCTGTCAAAATGAAATCTTACAGACCTACATACAACAATGGTGATACAATTATATCTGTCACCTTCAGCTGAGCGCCGTGACCTATGGGTCCCTTGTTTGTTATCATGTTGAATGGTAAATCTTAAAGAAAATAAAGAAAATATTCTTTGTGTCAATGTATTCTAAACATGATATGTTTTACAGAGAAAAATAAGATTATATAAATTCTTTCAAAGTAATATTTGTAAGTGCCTCACGGTGCCATCTGTATTAAGTAGACAGTGTTGTCTGTTGAGGAAAGATCATATTTTGTCTATATAAGGAAGGTTTTGTCATTGGTATATAGTATATGCTTGATGATGTTTCCTGGGTCATAGACTGGCCCAGCCAATGAAAAGGCTCTGACAGAGATATCAATCGGCTCACTGTGTCGCACTTAGTGCCAGTTCTGCTACCACGCAGCAACTTACATAACTAATTAATACTCTCTGACCCTCTTATTTCATCGACTGGTAAACTTCGGCCGTTCTGGACAGTCAGCGCCACATATCACCGCCTCACTGAACTAAGGTCTTTCCCAGAATCTTTTTTCAAAACCAACATGGTTAATTCAGTAACCGCCTATTGTGGGCTTCCAGCTTGCTATATATCTATTCCCATTTTATCAGTCTATATATGTTTCGGTCATCGGCTATTTGAGTACGGCAAGATTTTTAACACTTATATATATAACCCTCAGCCTCAGTGAGTCAGTGTGTCACTGTTTATCAGAACATTGCTTATCGCAGCATTCCGGTTTTAAAACGTGAGTCCAGCTCAGCCAATCAGCGTGATATATTCATGTCCACATGCGAAGAACGCAGTCAAACTTTTATTCATGTACCGGCTGACTGAAACGATCACGACGTTCAGCATGTTGGCAACTAAACAGTGGTTAAACTTTCATGTATAACTTGAATGCTATAATACACAGTACAAAATCGATGCGACATTGTCTACAATACACTTAAATTTGCCCATGGACTGTATGTTCGAACAGCAGAGATATATCATAGGACCCAATGTCCATGTATGGACTTTCTTAAAACATGCATGATTTCAGTGCAAATGTTAGCAAGCAGGTTGAGCTGTCTGTTGCCTGTGGGATGCTGTTAACCTCCTCAAAGCAATGATGCCATTCACAGGAGGCCAGGCGGCTTGATATGCAAATGCAAGGGAATCATCAGGAGCCTTGTGATGCCCTAATATGCAAATGTCAGGGATTGCCATACATACTTTACAGGGCTTTAGTGAAAAGAGCTAGAACTGAGTTACGTCCCGTCTATCCGTACATGGAATCACGTTTCATTTGAATGAATTAAACAGTAAACATCAATACACTAAAGCACAGGCAGGGCTACCTGGGTGAGGAATGATTTTGGTATAATTTATAAAGGATGAATTGTCATTGCTATGGGTATAGAAATATATGTTATATAAAATGTTGACAGGGGAAACTGGTATGTTTGGGTTGATTACCATAAACAGTGAGAGTGATTTTACTCTTAGTTAATTCTTTCATTTATCTGTTCACATTTTAGTATTCATCATTTTGATTTGTAATTCAGTATTTATTTGTTAACTCAAAAGTGTATGATCATACATAAGTAACTTAATTAAGTCTCGTTTTCCAGCATCCTTGTTTTTCCCTTACCATGCATAAATGGTGTGGCCTTTGTATAAGAAGAAAACAAAGTTAAAAATAAACCTGATTTGTTTCCTTGACACCAATTAAATTAATGGAATTAGTTACAATTCAAATGTTCTTCATTAAATGAGTCTTTGCTGCATATTTCACTTGATTTTTCCTTTTTTATAGCCCTCAGACTTATAAGCTTGTCACCCAAACTGTCCGTCAGTCTGTTTGTCCGGCGTTCGTTAAGTTTTACTGTGTGAGCAGGATATTTCTTAAAGGATTCACCATAAGAATTTTATTTCTCCAGTGCAGATGTATATCAACAAAATCTTGGTCAATTAGGAAGATGGGTGACCTTGACATATTATTTTTCATTGTTTCAGAGCTAATTATAGAAAAAAGACTTAGAAGCTTATTTCTCAATTTCTGATTTTTAAAGAATTTTTTTTCAGATTTTTCAATTTTGGCCTTGTAATTGGGATATCTCCAAAAGAATTCAACCAAGGTACTTCATTTCTTCAATGCTGATGCATTTAAAAAAAAATCTTGATCAAGTTTGAAGATTGGTGACCTTGACCTATTTTCAAGGTCACAGAGCTCATAATAGGAAAACATAGGAGCTAATTTCTCTGGAACCAATGGGTGGATTATTATGAAACATGGTATGGTCATTTGCCTTGATGATCTCTATGTGCTGCATGGGTTTGCATATGCCACCTTGTAGAGGTACTACATACCTGTCAAGTTCAAAGTTATAACTTGAACAAGAGACATATGTACAGAAATACATAAATGTGAGAACAAATATTTCATTCCTGTTACTGTTACCACCCAAAAACACTGTTCTTTTGACTGAGGGCTAAGTTCTTGCTTAAAATCAAGTTTATCTCAGTCTAAATTAAGTTCTCCATTGATTTTAAGTTACAGGTGATGCTCCTGAGCTGAGCAGCATGACCAGTGGGTCACTTGTTTATTTTTACCTTTTTATCTTGTTTCCTGTCTTGACTTTGGCACTCTGTTTTCATTCGACTTTGCTTGTCTAACTGTAAAAAAAATCAATTTAGAATTTGAGTTTTGAGTTCTTTGTTATAAAGCAGATTCTTGTTGCATCCTCTTAGTTTACAATATAGTTTACTTTTAGGTTTTTGCATGATTCTGGTAATAAAGAGTGTCAAATTATATTAGTGTGAGGAAGGTGTATATATAAATGTCGGTCAGCAAAATTGGAGTGACAGGAATTGATAAAATCACACAAACTAATGTTTATTGGAGGCTGCAAGAAGAAGAAGATTAAACGACCAGACAAGAGTTAGCCACAGACAGAAAGACAGACAATTAAATAAAAACTAATTAAATAAACGAATTCTGAAGAGGCCAAGTAACAAGGAGAATTAGGAAAATCCATTTTGGTGATAGATGCACCTGTATGTAGTTGCAAAAAGGAAGTGCCATGAAAAAAGGGTTTTCTTAACATCTCAGTCGATTAACTTGTACTTCGTTAACTGGAATCAAGGATGGTGGTGTTTAAATACAACAACTGAAATTATTGAAGATATTATAAAGGCAGAAGAAAGTGGCAGACTTGTCTAGTGGAAATAATTCCTCATCTGTGGAATAAACCTGCCATTAGAAGAAGGTAAGTACAGACATTTATTTAAACAGACATACAGTCATGCAAACACAGGCAGGCCTGCTGCCTTATAATGGGAAGAACAGAAGAAAAGTTTGATATCTTTAGCAAACAGCACAGCGAATATAAAAACTACAGGTGGAATCTACAAAGCATGTAGGCTTCTGAAGCATTTCATGGAAGTACTTATGGAACTTATACATAAAGAGTACACTTGTGTATATGTATAGCATTAAGATCAAAAGGTATTTGGAAAGGTGAAACCCTGTAAAGAATATTTAGCAGAGAAGATGAAAAATATTCTGGTGATGATGTTGTTCAAGATTTGGAAGATGAAAACCAGAGTAGTCCAGAGGAAAGCAGGATGGGTCGTAAACACAAGGAGAAATGTGCAGAGGATGGAGAAGGGATTGAAGCTCAAGTACCACTGGGCGACTTCCTTGATGTGGAAGTTAGTGGTCAGTGTGGATGATAATGGCATCTGATTCTGTGCGGAGGGGCTGCACAGACAGCTTTGATGGCTGTCTTGACACAGGAAGTGGAACAACCTCATGGCTAGATGCACTATAACCTGTATTTGGTCACATACAGCTGTCTTGCCGTAATGATAGTTTTACACAAATGAACTGTCAGACATAAAATATATAAAATAATCATGAAGTAAAAAAGAAAACTCCAGAAAGATTAATGTCAGCTCAGGAAAATTGAGTGCATCTTCCCTCATTTTGATTGCACTGTTTTTGTTAGATGAATTGGCTACATTTAATAAAAGAAGAACGCTTGAGAATTGGAGCTTCCATTTCAAGTTCTATTGAAGTCAGTTAGATATGTCTCTGATGACTTGTATCTTTGAAGATGAAAAAGGATGGTAAAACATATTAATGAATAGGCATATACAAAACAATATTTGTATTATGTTACAGGGTTTTAGATCAGGCTTACCTGAACAATGTATGTAGAAGATACATTATGAAAATACTCTTCAAGTTTAGTATGTAGTTTTACAGAGTTCAGGCCATGAAGATTCCAGTGAAATAATGTTATTGCCTTGAACTGGAATAAATGTGTTTTAAAAAAAAGTTGAATGCATTCACAGCACACTGTTAAAACAAGGTAATCAATATAGGAAAGAATATCAAGATATAATATTTTAGAATAAACATTAATGACTTAGAAAGATAGTTTAAAGCAATGCGTAAACAAAAAAACATAATCCCAACAGCTGAATAGACACAGGTGGGCAGCTGTCTCATAGATTCCCCTGTCCAGTCCGCAAAGAAACAGATTGGCTCTTGGAAGACATTTTCCAAGCAGCTCTTGACACAGGTGGACAACTGGCACAAGAAAACATTATCTGACAGGGGTGTATAGCTGGTAAAACTTGGCTCTTTTGGGACAGACACAAATACACCAGCTGGCTCATAGGAGGGTTGATATTAAATTGCGGAAGAACCTGCATTAAAGAAGCTGTATAAAACTAACTGAATATCATCATGCCCTGGCTGGCTTGAAGTAAACTTTCTAGTCAACTTACAGCTGAGAGATAACTCTACAGGTATATGTACACACATGCATTTTATAACAGGGGCAAGAGAAGGGTCATTTAAACATCTGCTGGACAGGCAGGCTACATATACATGAGGTTGCCGTTGCAAAGTGTCATTTAGACTAAGTTTCTCAAGAATTTGACAGTGAAGCTAGGCTTGTGCAGAAGCTTGTTAAGCTCATTACCCACTTGGTATCAAGATCATATATATGGTAGGTCAGTTTAAAGTTTAATTAAATATTGTCAAGTGAATGGAGCTGTTGACTTGTATATATTATATACTATTTTGTCAGGTTAAATGATGTCAAGCAAACAGGTGTCGACTGTTGATATCGTCAGTCTCTCTGATATCTCGTCTGATCCATGAAATGGTATATGACCACAAAGTACTGTACATGTTTTTTTATTTTGTTTTTACTTAAATTTGTGGAATTAATTTTTGTGTTAAATGTATGATTTTTGGGAGATTTAATTTCTGCTTTTGACACAATCCTGGCAAGATTATTTGGGTAATCTGGAAAATACATTTGCAACATTTTGCCTTTATTTTGGGTAAATCATTATTTTAAAATGGTTTAAGTATACCAATAGGGAGTTCTGGAAACATGCATAGAGAGGATTATATTGCAGTATATATACAGTAAGTGTTCCGTAAAATTTATGGTATTAGTTTCTGGTAATTTTATCCTTGTTAAATCTCAGTTACTTTTTTCATGTGATCATAATATATATATTTTAATATACAAATCCTTCATTTGAGGTCGAACAGGCATCCTCACCAGAGTGCTAGATAAGTGCAGGCAGTTTTTGTTGGGGAGGTATACTGTTTAAAGTGCTGTTGAACATGCTGGGAATGCTGTCCTGCCAGTGATGGTGACTGTCAGCACCATTACAGGACTCAGCTTTTACAAGACATGACAGCCAAGGCTTCCTGAGGGAGGTGCTGAAGGTCCCTCCACACAGTGCTGTCAGATGATTCCTCACAGCTCTGCAGCAGTGTCGGTTCCTCCAGGTTCATCCATATCAATCGTACTCCAAACCGCAAGCTGTTATGGTATATGTAGAATATTCTGGGTTTTAAGTACAAACTTACATGCACTTTTTTCTTTTGAAAAGTTAAAAATTTCAGATTGGTTTGCTTTCATTATCAGTTAATAATACAATGGCATACTTTTAGGAATACAGGCATACATGTCCCTTTGCTAAATATTTGATTTTACTCTCGCAGCTGTTTACTTTATTTAAAAGGTCCTAGCCAATGTGGGAGCTATTACCTTACATATTTAAAATAAGTTTCATTCTGCTAATTATTCCTATCTATCATGTATGTTAACATGGGGCCTTAAGTTCTGCAGGTCTTTATATGTGGCATTATACTAATTCACTTGGATACGAAACCAAATTCATTAGTTGCAGCAGAAGGTATACTTTTATCAGGTTTCAGGGGCTGTGTTGTTATTACCTGCTGTCTGACAGCCAGAGGTTAAATCTGACAATTGTTACAGCTGATAGTCTCATTGCTATGACTAAATCATCAGGATAGCACTAGCTGGGTCAGGTATAATTGTATCCGCCAAAACGAAGTTTTGACCTGGTTCTGCCGCCTCCGTCGCCGCATTCGTTCCGGAGAACTCCTCTGAGACTACTGGACGGATTTTTCCAAAACTTACACCAATTATTGGGTCACATGTGAACTGGTGCCTAACCAATTGACGTGACGGCATGGACGAGTTAGCTCCGCCCACCTTGGATACGGTTGCTAGGTAGGACATTAAACCAAAAAAGCGTGCTTCTTATACACGTGGAACCGGCACTTCAGCCGTATATCGCACCAGGCTTCAAACAGTATTAATTTTACCAAGAAAGCACCCTAAGGTTAAAAGTGTACATATGTAGGCTACAGAGATGTTTTAAATATAAAATTGAGAAGTTTGATGAATTTGCCCCCGTTTCTGCTCGATACGGCTGGTGTCAGAGAACGAATCAGCTGACCGCTCTCATCAGCCTTGACACCTCAGCGGTTGGTTAAAATTTACAACTTGTTCAAGTCTAGCAGAACAAATTTGAAAAACAACAAAGTAACAGTTATTAAAATAATTGTCTATGACATAGGGTGCAGTTTCATCAAAAAATTAAAGATGACAACGTAAAAAGTGTTCCTTCCATACAAGTTAAAGCGACATATATGCTGTCATTAGATATAGGGGGGGGGGGGGGAACTCATTGTTTATAAACATTAAAGGAAGCCTTGCTTAAAATGTATTGCTCAAGCAGAGATTTTATAACCTTTGAAAGTTAGTTAAATGGTCATCTAATTAAAATTAATAATAAAAATCAAACAAGTGTCAATACCAGTATTCAAACAATAAATTATTGAAGGGCAAGTAAAATCACAGATGGTGTATGAACATCACAACGTGTTTTTTTTAATAAAATTTAATATTCTGAGAAAATTATGAAATAAAACTGAAGTTGAAATTATTATAAAATATTGCATGTATATTGATGTTTTTAATAGCAAGCCTCCTGTTTATACACAGGAAGAAAGATGTGTGTACAAGAAGAAATTTAAATGCATGTATGATATAGATATTATTTATGAAGGTCCTTATAAATCTTTTGTATTGTTTTAAAAGATGTGGTGGGACAAGTGCACATATGTATATATATATATATATATCAGTGGCGAATCAAGGGTTTGTAAAGGGGAGGGTCCAACCCAGGAAGACTAATAAGAAACCTATAAAAAGGTCCCCTGCTCCAGAATGTGACGGGTCCATGCAGGCCAGGAAAAATAGTTTAAAATTCTGAAGAAAGGTTGTTGCGGCTCAACCCCTCCCCCATGCCCTCTAGATCTGCCTGTATATAAAGATTTGTGTTTATGTGTGAGGGTGTGTGTGTGCAAACTAACTTTTTTATTTTATACATGTGCATTATTATAGAAAATCTGCTGTTCTGTCAGTTAAGGCAACCTGTGGCAATAGTTTTTAGAATCTTCCTTTAATTAAACACTCAGAGTCAGTGACTCGTGCATGTAGTAATATAAATATATTGTATATATGTCAAGGAGAACTGAAGTGATGCTCCATTTGTGACATACCTGTGGTATTTGTTTAGTATAAAAGACACTGTGACACATCAAAATATTATCTTCATGAAGATAATAACCATTAATGTTTAATGCATGGTGTATTTATTTCATTTCTTTATAATTAAGTCATTGAAAGTAAACACCGTTTCACTTCGTTATTACAACTTACACAAGTATTTGTTATATATTCTGGTGTAATGCATCATTATAGCCTAAATGAACTATGAATTAATTTTTAACAATTTCTCACTCAATTTCAATGAAATCTACATAATAGGTGTTAACACATATTGTCAGTGAAAAATTTTATCTTGTTTATTGTTGAACAGGAACATCTTAAGGATTATTTTCTAATTATGACTCATGGCTGTCATAATGTCTGAATCCAAGTGGATTATAATAACAAATATGAATTTTTTATCTCTTTTTTTTTTACTACTAGCTAAAAATAGCATTTTTCCCTTCTCTTTCTTAAACCCCCCTGCCCCCCCCCCCCCAGCAGGATTCATATGCGGCCATAGAATGCAATATTATTATTGTTTTATATAATAAAAAATCAACAAGCTATGTGATCATTAAATATATTAAGTTTTGTAAATAACAGACAAATGAACAGACCAAATTTTTGTGAAAAATATAAACATTATACCTTTAATAAAGCCGACAGTTACACATATTAATTTTATTAAAGAACAGCTCAATGATTCAAGATTGTACCTTTGTCTTTCGGTAGTTTCTTGGCGATTTTTTGTATTTTTTTTTTTGTCAATTGAACAATCAGAAGATCTAGGTCGATCTCCAAAATCTGAGTTCGCGCTTTTATCACACCAACAGATCTGTGAGTTGTTAAGTTCTAACACCAGTAATCAGTATGACAGTAAGGCAGTAATACTAATACTAGTAATAGTAATAGCCGTCTTGCATCTTTGAGTGCCAATAAGTGCACACTGTTATGTAAATTGTCGACATGGTAACAATATAATGAAGAGGGCTATACAATTAAACTTGTATCCTCGTCAATAAAAGTTACTGACCTTTTACCAGAGATATATCAAATATATTTTGGTAACAGGAGATAGCATCTCCTCGCATGCATATGAACACATGAATACTGCATATCGTCGCATGCACATGAACACATGGGAGTGGGAGACTCTCTGATTCGACAGGGCCAAGATTGATACATTTTGTTTATACCCATCAACTTTAAAGAGTGAAGCGCTGGTGTGGGGAAAATGTAACACTTTTTAGCACTGGTTACAGGCTAATGTTTACCAATAGATGGTATATAGGATCATATAGGCTGCGTCTTTGGACTTACTGAAAATTTCATTTGTCATTATGGACTCAATATATGACAGGGCCAAATCGGGCCTGCCTTGTCCCATCCCTGCGTTTCTACTCGTCTTGTGATTTTATTACGAAGAGAAGGAAGAAAACAGATTGCTGTTACTTTGAATGATACCTGGGGTAATTTGTATAAAAATTATAAACATATGTCTCGACCGTATTACTAATAAAACATATTTATTATGAGAGGTCCATCGAGCATTTATAGTTGAAAGTTTACACACGTGTCAGGAATGTCCGACCTGATGTCCGACCTCCACGTGTGTTTACATGGCCTCGTTTTCAGTCCGGCAATAACGTTCGCTGATTGGCTAATAGAGCTGTCGATCACGTACTCGCCGTCAGGTCAATTGGCCTTGACCTCTGGCCTTTCCTCTCTCCCCAGCGTCCATTTGTGTGTCTTTTTCCACACATAAACCCACATATCTTGGGAACCTTTTGACCGATCAGGAAAAAAATTTTGTACAAATGTAGCCCTTGGATAGCTTTATAACAAACAAAAAATGGTGGCGCCACCTGCAACCATGTTTGCACAATGTCCATCTGTTCATCTGCCTTGGGTTAAAATCATTCATATCTCTGTAGTGGTTTGACTAATTCACCTGAAATTTGGCATGCGATTACATCCTAGATAGCTTTCTTGATTTTATGACAGGTGGCGCCACCTACATTCGCTTCACGCTGCAGGCATCCAAGCTCATTTCTCAGGAACTGTTTGACCAGTCAGGAAAAAAAATACACAAATATAACCCTTGGATAGCTCTATAACATATACAAAAATTGTGGTGCCATCTGCAGCAATTTTTGCACAGCGTCCATCTGTTTGTCTGCCTTGGGTTAAAATCACTCATATCTCTGCAGTGGTTTGACCAAATTACCTGAAATTCGGCATGTGTATACATCCCGCATAGCTTTCTTGATTTTATGACAGGTGGCACCACCTACATTCACGTTCATGCTGTAGACATCCATGCTTATATCTCCGGACTCGTTCGACCAATCAGAAAAATTTTTTTACACAAATGTAACCCTTGGATAGCTTTATAACATACACAAAAATGGCGGCGCCACCTGCAGCTATTTTTGCACAGCATCCATCTGGTTGTCTGCCATGGGTTAAAATCACTCATATCTCTGAAGTGGTTTGACCAAATTACCTGTAATTCGGCATGCATATACATCCTAAAAAGCTTTCTGCATTTTATGACAGGTGGCACCAGCTTCATTCACGTTCACACTGCAGACATTAATGCTTATATCTCCGAACTCATTTGACCTATCAGGAAAAAATTTTTTACACAAATGTAGCCCTTGGATAGCTTTATAACATATACAAAAATAGTGGTGCCACCTGTAGCCATTTTGGCACAGCGTCCATCTGTTTGTCTGCTGTGGGATAAAATCACTCATATCTCTGCAGTGGTTTGACTTTTCCACCTGAAATTTTGCATGTGTAAACATCTTGGATAGTTTCTCGTTCAAATAACAGGTGGCGCCACCTACAATCATGTTTATGTGGCAGACATCCATTCTTATATATAACACATGTTACTCTATTTCCCCTTGCCACTCAATCCATGCCTCACTTCACCCGTGCTACTCTGATTTTGGTGGTTACACGTAGGTGCTTGTCGACTACCAGTATTCTAGTTATTTAAAGATGTTATGATCGTCAAACAACCTTGGTTTAATTTAGCTTTAGAATTCATATTAAAATGAATTTTTAGCCACAATGATATATACATATTTGGAATCCTTAGAATATCTGCTGTTGGATGAGATATATATGAACATTGTCTCAGATTTTCCTTTGAAGATTTTAAAGTTTAAAATATTTATTTATATTTTATTTAAAGCAATATATCTCACATTTGGCTAAGTGTATGTTTATAAAAATAGTATCTCATGGAAGTACATACAAATATCTTCAGGCATTTTTTTTATTGTGTGTTTATAATCCTTTTTTTCCAATTGAATTTTCAGTTTTAAAATATTTTATGTTACAAACAATGCATATTTTTTTTAAATGGTGTATAACTGCTTAACTAAAACAGATATTGAAAAAAGAAAACAAAAACGCATTTTAGATTACATGTTGACTTACATATATGTAAAATTTGAAAACTCTGCTTGTGGTGGCTTTTCAGAAATATCGCGCCAAAGACCGTGCAGTCTGTTGAATTGTTGTTTTGAGAAATATGGCAAAAAACTGTTTGGGAAGAGTAATCTCGTTTTCAACGGAATATCGGCACAAGTGACAGTTGTATATTTTCATTATATATTCTGATCTGAATTAGTTTCGATAAACAAAATTGAAAATTAAATAGTTTGTCATGGTGAAAAAGACAAAATTAAACATGAAATGACATCTCAAGAACTGTCAAACAGAAGTAGGCAGAGCTTACTGCTCTGAGTAGCTGGTCATCGGTAATTAGGTCATGGGCCACCGCGCCCGGACACGATTCAGGTGTGAAGTGACTGATTAGCAACAATTACTCTAATCACTATGAGCAAACATTTGTATTGCCATTGTCTCCCAAGCTCAGAATCATACTTGAACACTGTAGACACGAACACCTGCTAGCAAACCAATATCATCCTAGAATGACGTAACCTATACTATAGATTACGGAATATTGAATGGGCATATTATTCATAAAATAAGATATTTTTTTGTTAAAGTTTTAAAATTACATATCTTTATACTTTAAAACTGTATCCAGACTTAAATATAGTTTATAATGTAAAAATAAATCATCGAATCCCGATGTTGATTGACAGCCGTTCCCAAGATCTGAACTGGCTTTTATGTATTATACAGCGCTATAAGCCGTACAGCAGCAGGTAATATGAATATTAAAACAGGAGTGACTTTTTCCACAAGGTGCTTTAACGCGTAAAATGTGAACGATTTCAGTGAATGGTGACGCTGTTAGCTGGCTTTCACAGGGATATACACGGAGACATGCACGCTTACAGGACAACCAGTATAGCATAATTATTATACATAAGAAGCGGTGAGTGCCCAGCAATGGAATATTTTATCGGTTTGCAGTATCGGCTACATCATGAAACGAAAATATTTTTAAAACCAGCTTTTGAATATATTCAAAATACATAGACATATTGAGCATAAAATAAGTCAAGATAATAACATGGGTGATATAGTTATAAGCCCTAGCAAGTATGTAAAATAAAATGAAATAACAAGTGGCAATTTCATATTTCATGACATGTTCTTGCTAAACCACAATGTTTACCTGTTTAGGATGGCCCAGACGTAATTTAAACAGTGACACAGACCTAAACAAAGTTCTATGATCTGCATTAAATAGATCAGGGGTAAGAGTACAGAGGGAAGTGTTTGCAATAATTTGTGTCAATTAATTATCAAGTGCCAGTAAATAGTTAACCAATAAGCAATTGAATACCCTGTTGGTTCTTGCTGAGCTGACAGTGGTCCTGTATACAACTCACATGGGGTTGACATCTGAATCAAAACACTTATTTTTCCAATGGATACAATATAACGCCAGGAAAGTGTTTATGTGACAAGATAGATATGAGAAACAACTATAAGGTTTTTCACAAAAATGTCAATTTTATGATTTTTGACAATCATAAGACCTTCAGTGAATTGTTTCATAAAATGAGTTTGCAAATGCTGATTATGGACAGGAGCTTGTATCTTGACAATGGGAATTCAAATCAATTAGGATGTTAATGAAACAGTCAGTTAAACCATGGTATAATTTCACTGTTTTTCTAGAAGAGAAAAATCAATATGCTTGCTGGTAGTAGTTAGGGTTGGGACGGTTACCGGTATACGGTATTATCACAAGATCTCACAGCTGTCATAAATCCACAGACACGTCGCGCCATGAACACAACTTTATTCAGAAAGCGGTGACGTAGCACCAACCTGTGCACACGTTACTAGCGGGGCTGTTCCACAAAGTCCTATTACACGACATCTCCCCCTTTGAGAATGATACAAGGCAAGATATATCACTAGGTTACCTTAATATAGCCATTCGCAAAAAAAAAAGTCTTATATGGCAAAAAGTTTGCTATGCACATCAGAAGAAATTATAACTGTGCACTGGTTAAAACACTGGTATATTCCAAAGGTTCATGGTTCTGATAAAACGAGTTAAATTAAAACTAAGAAAACTAAATAAACTGCGAGCTGAGATGGAGTAGACTGTCCATCTCAGACAGCTATTACGGCAAGGCATTATTCTGGCCCATAAAGCCTTAATAGCACCTATGACTAACACAATTACAGATCCAGTCGTTGAACTGGTTTCACTTGGCGTCCTGATCGTGTAGTCACAGAGGGGTTAACACATGATGATTCAACAGACGCCGAGGACGGATCATCAGTTGACATACCACTATCCACTGCGGAAGGTATCTCTGAAGGAGGGTTGTGTTGTCCTCCTGCGTTTGCATCTGTGGTATCATTCGATTCTGCGACAGGCCGGATGTGACGATGATTACGACGAACTGTGCGACCCTGCTCTGTGAGAACCATGTATGACCTACTGCTACCTCTATACTGACCTAACACTTTCCCTGTTTTCGTCCAGAAATCTTCATTGTCAGTTTTTATGCGTACCTGGGTGCCAGGGCAGATAGGGTTTAAAGGTTGAACTCCGTGCCTACGGTTGTAGTGAGATTCATAGGCATGTTTTGTCTGTGCGTCCTTTTCTTTTATTTTAGCCATAGATGGCCAATTAGGCTCTAACTTCCTTGGAAGTACTGGTAATGTGCTTTTTATCTCTCTGCCCATCATGAGCTTTGCTGGGCTGTAACCAGTTGCCGTGTTCGGTGTTGCTCTGTATACTAACAGTGCTAGGAATGGGTCATCCTGTCTTAAAATGTTCTTAGCAGTTTCCACTGCTCGCTCTACTGCACCATTGGCTTGTGGATTGTATGGGCTTGTTGTGTCGTGATTAAACCCATACTGAGCAGCAAAGTCAGCAAATTCAGCTGAACCATATTGTGGTCCATTGTCCGATATAAGGCGATCCGGAATTCCCCATCTAGCAAATAGGGACTTCAGTTTCAATATGACAGTTCCTGCTGTTGAATCTGGCAGATGTGCGATCTCTATGTACCTTGAAAAACAGTCAACAGTGACTAAGTACATTTCTCTTTTGTATTCACACAAATCTGAGGCGATGGCTTCCCAAGGCCTGTTTGGCATTGGTGTAGTTATCAAAGGTTCCTTGCGTTGGGTTGGCCTATAGGTTTGGCAATGCTCGCATGAGTTAACTTTGTCCTGAATTTCCTTGTTCATAGAAGGCCACCAGACACCAGATTTAGCTCTCTCTCTACACTTAGAGATTCCTTGGTGCCCATCATGTATCCGGTCAAGCATTTCAGTTTGCATAACACCTGGAACAACAATTCTATCGTCGAACAACAACAAACCATTGGCTACACTTAAATGGTCTTTTACACCAAAGTAGACTCTCAACGGCTCAGCTACATCCTGGATGTACCTTGGCCATCCTGACATGGTATAACGAATTGCCTCAGTCAATATCAGATCTTGAGCCGTAGCTTTCTGGATTTCTGTAAATTTCTCAGGTGACATTGGCCGGTAACTTTCGACGGCACTGATGTAAGCTTCGATGTCTTCACCCAACTCCTGATCAGGTGTATTTTCTGCCAGTGGGCTTCTTGACAACGTGTCTGCAATAAACAGTAGCTTTCCTGGAATGTGAACAGCTTCAGGATTAAATCTCATTAGCCTGATCAGAAGGCGCTGGCATCGTAGTGGCACCTGGTCTAAGCTTTTTCCATTTATCAATGGAACAAGCGGTTTGTGGTCTGTTTGTAGTGTAAATGTTTCTAGGCCTGACAGGTACTGAGCAAGACACTCTTTTTCAATTTGGGCATAGTTGGCCTCCGCGCTACTGAGAGATCTCGAAGCAAACGCCACAGGTTTTAGCTCATTCCCGTGCTCTTGGAGTAGAACGCCTCCAAGGCCATAGCTGGATGCATCTGCGCTAACTACCGTTTTCTTGTTTGCGTCGTAAAAGGCGAGTGATGGAGCATCTGTCAAAGCACTCTTTACATAAGCAAAAGCTTCTTCTTGTGATGGGCCCCAACACCATACGGAGTCTGAACGCAAGAGATCATTCATCGGTTTTGCGACTGTCGCCAAATTGGGCACATAGCGTCCCAGATAGTTTATCATTCCCAGTAGTCTTTTCAGCTCCGTCACATCAGTAGGTGCTTTCAAGTTGACGATGGCCTTCACTTTATCAGGTGAAGGTTGAATACCTTCTGATCCAATCCAGTGGCCCAGAAATTGAAGACCCTCCTGTCTCAGGAGGCATTTTGACCTATTCAGTTTCAGTCCAGACCTCAAGATGGAACTAAGCACTTTCTTTAGTCTTTCGTCGTGTTGTTCAATTGAATCGCCAAACACGAGAATATCGTCCATGTACACTATAACTCCTTCGTGACTGTCCAGCAGCTCTGTCATTTTTCTCTGAAATATTTCTGGGGCACACGTTATTCCGAAGGGGAGCCGTTTAAACGCATACCTCCCGAATGGAGTTATAAATGTGGTCAACTTCATGCTGTCTGCATGTAGCGGAATCGCCCAGAATCCGCTTGAAGCATCAAGTGAGGAAAAGATCTTAGCTCCTGCCAGCTTTGGCAGCAAGTCATCCAGAGTTGGGAGAATATATCTCTCTCGAATGATAGCTTTGTTCAGTTTACGTAGATCTACACATATACGGACATCTTTCTTGTTCTTTTTCACTACTGGAACTATAGGACTGCACCATTCTGTAGGTTCCGTGATCTTAGTGATGACATCATTTTTTTCCATACGATCCAATTCATCTTTCACCTTTGGTAAGAGGGGTATCGGAACTCTACGAGCGACGCTCTGACTGTAAGGTTGAACATCAGCCTTCACTTTAAATTTCACAGGCTCACAATGCATATGACCAAGGTCTCCAAATACTTCCTGTTCTATATCAATATCATGTATGTTTAACTGAATCAGTTCCATAGCTACAGCAGCACTACGGCTTAACAAATTGTTTGCTCCGGTTACAACATACATCATCATTCTATACACAGTCCCTCTAAAATTCACTTTAGTCTCAAAACACCCCAGACAATGTAACTGTCCACCAACACTTCTCAGAACTGTTTGAGGTGGTTCTAGGGACGGGGGACACCGTAGACTCTGATAAGCCTGTTCTGATATCACACTCACATCAGCTCCAGAATCTATCTTAAAGGTGAGGAATTTTCCTTCTATGTTAAGTCGTACTCTCCAGTCAGTGTCAACAGTACTTTCTTCACCTTCAGAAACAGTGCCCAAGAATTTTGGATTGTTGTCAGTGTCAGGTACAACCACCTCCTGTACGGACTTGGTCTTACAAACCACTGCATAATGGCCTATTCTGTGACATTTGTTACATCTGGCATATCTGGCAGGGCACCTGGCATCTTTAGCATGAAATTTGTTACATCTACCACAGGTTACATGTTCCTGTTTAGTTGCTTTGAAACTAGTGTTACTACTTGATTTAGCATGACCTTGACCTCGACCACGATTCTGACGACCTCCCCGACGTTTATTGAAACTAGCAGCATCAAAACGGTGTTCTCTATTGGCTGAACTGATATCATCAAGGGCAACAGCTGCTGCTTGTTCCCCTATCTGAGCCTTGACTAACTCTGACTGTCTACACAACTGTACTGCTACTTCCAAACTGAGATCAGATTTTAACTGTAGTTCTTGTGAGAGCTGCTTGTCATTTATTCCAATAACTATGCGGTCTCTAATATTTTCATCTCTATTAGGACCAAATTCACACGACTCCGCCAGTTCATACAAATGTCTAACAAACGCCTCGACTGTCTCGCCGGGCCGCTGAACACATTGATAAAACAATGCACGCTGATGAATTACATTGCGTTTAGGCACAAAATAGTCATCGAATTTACGAACAACAACGTCGTATTTATTCTGATCCTCTGCTGAATCCCACGTGAATGTATTGAAAACACGTTCAGCATCCTTTCCCATGGCATATATCAGGGTACTTACTTGTATTTCACCCTCATCTTTATGAAGTTTCGTGGCTATCCGAAAACGGCTAAACCGCTGTTTCCATTCAGGCCAGTACTCCGGATGCTGGAAATCAAAGCACTCTGGCGGCTGAAATCCAGGCATGGTCATGTAATCAGACGCCCACACGATTCTGCAAGTCGTCCTGATACTCCGTCAATAAACTGACAGGCCAAAAGTCTGTTCAAAAATGTCTATGGGTTAAAAACCCGCTGCCACCATGTCATAAATCCACAGACACGTCGCGCCATGAACACAACTTTATTCAGAAAGCGGTGACGTAGCACCAACCTGTGCACACGTTACTAGCGGGGCTGTTCCACAAAGTCCTATTACACGACAACAGCTACGGTTATCATACCGTCAACTTTCCTATTATCGCGATATCACGATATCAATTTTTGTTCACGATTATGGTTCACAGACAAGCCATTGAAGTATATCTTTCTTGAGAAAACTGGCATCATAAGAGTCTGTCCATGTTCAAAATAAATGTATTTCCAAGAATCACATTTATTTTTATAAACCACATGTGTTTGAATACCTGCGTGTCGGTGGAACCGTGTGCTTACGGACTTCAGGATTAATAGGAAATGTCCGGAAATAGCAGGATGAATCTTAGAGGGCAAAAGCTTGAGAATTCCAGGAGAAAATAACATTATAAAGAAGAGCAATAAAACATATTTATGCTTTTATTGCATGGAACGATAAAACAGAAAAGTGTCACCATTGGATCGAACATTCCTTACGGGTTGCATATTTTGTCATATAAAATTGGATTGGAATATTTAGCCATGATGGGTATGACACGCTCTCCGAAAATTCGCCGGGATTATCCGGCTTTTTTGTAACTATAGGAAACTGGTGAAAAGTTCTGACAAGCGTGATTTGAGGATTGGGGCAGGACTTCCCGCGTCTTAAACTTGCACACCTGCAGCGCCTTCATGCAACTTAATCACTTAATGAGTTAATTTGTGGTACTTGCACAATGGGTATAAATAATATTAATAGTTAACCCCTCGTATAAAGTCAAGAATTTAAAGGTGGTTGTTATTAATATCATTATTGATTACTTATCAATCCTCTTATCTATTATTAAAAATATCGCGATATCACGGTATATCACAATATAATTTGAATAATCATCATGATATCAAAAACCCATATCGTCCCAACACTAGTAGTAGTGTTATATAAACTTTAACAGCCACAAGAAACAGCATAGAAAAAACATGCATTTCCAAAGGTGAAAAACTCGAAAGGTTGAATGAAGATAGTAAACACAACAGAACATATGTAATTATACAGTTACAGGGAGTGAACACAGCAGAACATATGTAATTATAGAGTTACAAGGAATAAACATAGCAGGACATATGTAGATATAGACTTACAGTGAGTCATTTCAGCAGGACATGTGGATACAGAGTTACAGGAGGTAAACACAACAGAACACGTAGATACAGAGTTACAGGGAGTGAACACAACAATACAATGTAGATATTGAGTTACAGGGAGTAAATACAGCAGGACATATGTGGATACACAGCAGAGTGTCAAACAGCAGGAAATATGTAGATACACAGTTACAGGGTGTCAAACAGCAGGAAATATGTAGGTAAACAGTTACAGGGTGTCAAACAGCAGGAAATATGGAGATACACAGTTACAGGGTGTCAAACAGCAGGAAATATGTAGGTAAACAGTTACAGGGTGTCAAACAGCAGGAAATATGGAGATACACAGTTACAGGGTGTCAAATGGCAGGAAATATGTAGATACACAGTTACAGGGTGTCAAACAGCAGGAAATATGTAGGTAAACAGTTACAGGGTGTCAAACAGCAGGAATTATGTAGGTAAACAGTTACAGGGTGTTAAACAGCAGGCAATATGTAGGTAAACAGTTACAGGGTGTTAAACAGCAGGCAATATGTAGGTAAACAGTTACAGGGTGTCAAACGGCAGGAAATATGTAGATACACAGTTACAGGGTGTCAAACAGCAGGAAATATGTAGGTAAACAGTTACAGGGTGTCAAACAGCAGGAATTATGTAGGTAAACAGTTACAGGGTGTTAAACAGCAGGCAATATGTAGGTAAACAGTTACAGGGTGTCAAACAGCAGGAAATATGGAGATACACAGTTACAGGGTGTCAAACAGCAGAAAATATGTAGATACACAGTTACAGGGTGTCAAACAGCAGGAAATATGTAGATACACAGTTACAGGGTGTCAAACAGCAGGAAGTATGTAGATACACAGTTCCAAGGTGTCAAACAGCAGGAAATATGTAGATTCACAGTTACAGGGTGTCAAACAGCAGAAAATATGTAGATACACAGTTCCAAGGTGTCAAACAGCAGAAAATATGTGGTTCACAGTTACAGGGTGTCAAACAGCAGGAAATATGTAGATACACAGTTACAGGGTGTCAAACAGCAGGAAGTATGTAGATACACAGTTCCAAGGTGTCAAACAGCAGGAAATATGTAGATTCACAGTTACAGGGTGTCAAACAGCAGGAAATGTGTAGATACGAAGTTACAGGGTGTCAAACAGCAGGAGGTATGTAGATACACAGTTACAGGGTGTCAAACAGCAGGAAATATGTAGATTCACAGTTACAGGGTGTCAAACAGCAGGAAATATGTAGATACACAGTTACAGGGTGTCAAACAGCAGGAAATATGTAGATTCACAGTTACAGGATGTCAAACAGCAGAAAATATGTAGATACACAGTTCCAAGGTGTCAAACAGCAGAAAATATGTAAATACACAGTTACAGGGTGTCAAACAGCAGGAAATATGTAGATACACAGTTCCAAGGTGTCAAACAGCAGAAAATATGTAGATACACAGTTCCAAGGTGTCAAACAGCAGAAAATATGTAGATACACAGTTCCAAGGTGTCAAACGGCAGGAAATATGTAGATACACAGTTACAGGGTGTCAAACAGCAGGAAATATGTAGGTAAACAGTTACAGGGTGTCAAACAGCAGGAATTATGTAGGTAAACAGTTACAGGGTGTTAAACAGCAGGCAATATGTAGATACACAGTTACAGGGTGTCAAACAGCAGGAGGTAAGTAGATACACAGTTACAGGGTGTCAAACAGCAGGAAATATGTAGATACACAGTTACAGGGTGTCAAACAGCAGGAAGTATGTAGATACACAGTTCCAAGGTGTCAAACAGCAGGAAATATGTAGATTCACAGTTACAGGGTGTCAAACAGCAGGAAATATGTAGATACACAGTTACAGGGTGTCAAACAGCAGGAGGTATGTAGATACACAGTTACAGGGTGACAAACAGCAGGAAATGTGTAGATACAAAGTTACAGGGTGTCAAACAGCAGGAAGTATGTAGATACACAGTAACAGGGTGTCAAACAGCAGGAAATATGTAGATTCACAGTTACAGGGTGTCAAACAGCAGGAAATATGTAGATACACAGTTACAGGGTGTCAAACAGCAGGAAATATGTAGATACACAGTTACAGGATGTCAAACAGCAGAAAATATGTAGATACACAGTTCCAAGGTGTCAAACAGCAGAAAATATGTAAATACACAGTTACAGGGTGTCAAACAGCAGGAAATATGTAGATACACAGTTACAGGGTGTCAAACAGCAGGAAGTATGTAGATACACAGTTCCAAGGTGTCAAACAGCAGGAAATATGTAGATTCACAGTTACAGGGTGTCAAACAGCAGGAAATATGTAGATACACAGTTACAGGGTGTCAAACAGTAGGAGGTATGTAGATACACAGTTACAGGGTGTCAAACAGCAGGAAATGTGTAGATACAAAGTTACAGGGTGTCAAACAGCAGGAAGTATGTAGATACACAGTTACAGGGTGTCAAACAGCAGGAAATATGTAGATTCACAGTTACAGGGTGTCAAACAGCAGGAAATATGTAGATACACAGTTACAGGGTGTCAAACAGCAGGAAATATGTAGATACACAGTTACAGGATGTCAAACAGCAGAAAATATGTAGATACACAGTTCCAAGGTGTCAAACAGCAGAAAATATGTAAATACACAGTTACAGGGTGTCAAACAGCAGGAAATATGTAGATACACAGTTCCAAGGTGTCAAACAGCAGAAAATATGTAAATACACAGTTAAAGGGGGGAAACTCAGGGAGAACATATGTACATGTTAGATTTTCCTGGACCCAAGAAGATCGACCATTAGAAAAAAAAATCCATTTTCAACCTTAGGTGACCTAGCATTGATTAGATGCCATGTATTGTATGTTTTAATCCTGTATCTCACCCTGAGATCATCCGCTGGGCCGCCATTACAGATTGTCAGAGATTCCCACGCAGCATGTCTGCTGTTCTGTCTAATTGTATTTACAAGCCTGATGCCGGTCCACCACTGCAAATTTACTCCCTTGTTTGTTTTCCGCCAGCTTCTCTTTTTTCTGAGTTTTTTTCTTTTCCACTGTGTTCTTATCAGGTTGACATGCTTCTGTTGTATTTATTTGTTTGTTTTCATGTTTGCTTATCTTATATTAAGGAGTCAGTGTTTTCTTGTCTACATAATCACATAATCTTTTAAATATTTTGTTCATTACTTCAGATAAATCATTAAGGATATAGGTGATACTCTGATATCACTGATAATTTCTGTTGACTTTCTCATTCTACTTCGGCTTACTGATTTTGAAAAATTTTCATAGCACACAAATCTCACATCTCACATCATTTATATATATATATATATATGTATATTGATTGATTGTGATTGAAAGAGTGTACTGGAATATGTACAATATCAATAACTCAAATATCCAAATGGTTTGGGGGCATAAAATTTGTATGGATAATTGAGGTTATGGAAATGCAAGTGAGACATTTTCAAGAGGTATACTGCTAGTACATTGTTATACATACATTCAGCAAATCATTATAAAAGTTCAACTGATATGCTAATATTGGCATACAGTAACATTATCTCATCAGGTTATTTTTTAAAAGCCTGTAAGTCATATGATGGTAAACCCACTGTCTGTCTGTTAAATATTAGTGACCCCACTATAACTTACCAGGGCTTTGATGGATTTTCACGAAACTTACCAACAGATTATCTTGCCACGCATATTAAATAAGGTCACAGGTCACTAGGCTACTTTGTGCTGTCACCGCAATAACTTATGAAGAATATAAAGGATTTTTATTAAACTCATCAGAAATGTTTATCAATAAATATCTCACGCAAGTTTGATTTCCAGCAAAATCCATGCATACTTAATGAGGTCAGAGGTCACCTCACTATGGAGGCACCTTGGTGACTTACCAAAAATCCATTGGATTTACATGAAACTCATTATACATATTTACCAAAAGAGTTTCTCATATGAATTACCTTCTCATCAAAATTGACGCATATTTATTGAGGTCAGAGGTCACTAGATACATGACAGGGATATAATGCACATTTGCAGTGCCCTTGTTAAGCATTGTTAATCTTATTTACCTTTCAAAAGCAGCAAAGCATTGAATACAGGGAAGTTTAGGTTCCTTACTTGAAATTTCAGGAAAACAAGTTTTCAGAAAAAGTGATAAGATTATAAAATTCTAAAAGAAAAGCTGATCCATTGAGTTTTTTTATTTCTATTAAATATAAGTAATGGTTATATACCACATGAAATATAAAAAAAATTATCTTTGTGACATCACAGTAAAAATTCCTGTACATAATGAAAATGAATTGAAGGTACATTTTCTAAAAAAAAAAATAATATTAATATAAGACAAAATATTCACAGCACATCCTTTAATATCTCAATTTAGTTTCACTCCAGGATTATCACATGAGTTGTTCTACTGAAGCAGGTATAAGTTTAAAACTTGTCAAGTCAGGGACAGCCCTGCTGCCCCAGGCTCACACCATCTTGTGGGCCGTGGTATTGACGTATGATTCCACTCTTTGATTATTGTCTGGTAATGAATACCACCACCTCTGGCCCTCCTCTCGGATATTGACTTGTACACCAGAAGGTCAGTAAGTTCATGCTTACAATGTTTTCTTGATGAATTCTGACCAGTTACCTATTGATCTGTATGACACAACTGTCCCCCACATCGGGGACAGCTGTTTCTTGACTGGCTGCCTCGGTAACATTCATACCAGTGACCTTTTAGCTCTGACTTGGATTTCACTGTTTCCACTTTTTCATTGTAAAGTCTTATATTGAGGTTGTTGGGTCCACATTTACCTTAACAGTGAGCACGAACAACTAAACCTGCCTATTACTGGCCGGAAGAATGGTATCACCAGGTCATTCTTAACTAGTCATTACTCCATCTGTCCTTCGAACCTGCTTTATACAACCAGTTTCAATGTCACAACAGCACAGCCATTGCTGTTTTGTTCCTAAAGTTGTGAATCATTTTGTTTGAGTTTTGATTATGTATATTCAAGAAATTGACAAATTTACTGCAGGAATGATTCAGAAGGGATTATATTTGTCAATAAATTTCATTTCGATGAAGCTATACAATGAACCTATTTAATTATTAATCAGGTATGCTATATAGACTTAAGTGATTTCTTTAGTTGAAGCTGATAAGAACATGGGTAAACTGTATAAAGGTACCAGATTTCTTGTCTTTTATTAATATCTTAAAGGATTAGGGAAATATACTGTTTCATTGTACAAAATGCTTTTAAAGAGATCATCATTAGTCAGAAACCCTTAATTTTACAATTTAGAGCAAAAGCCAACTAAATATCAGTTATTCACCAAGGCCAAATGTATATCATTAAGACCCTTTAACATTTTCATTTGGTATACTTCCTTTATTTGTTTCAGTGTAGTTTTGGTCCCATCCTTCATCATATAGTGTGTGTTCTGCAGGAAGTCACGGTGCTCATTTGGCATTATTGGTGTTTGGTTATGTGTCATGTACACATGGTTATTCATAAAAATGTTCATTAAATTTGCAAAACAATAGTTCCTATGTGTTCTCAGAGTGTCAATGACTGTTGAAGGTAAGGGCTATGATTGTTCAGTAGAAAGCTGCTTGAGATCTTACATGGTTAGAGGTGATAATATAAAGCATGCCTGACGTCAGAATATTCTGTAATATAAGTGTTAGCTGGTGCTGAACCAAAACCCTGGCCCAGCTGTAGCCCTCCATACCTCGCCATCTGTCTTCAGGTGATATACACATTAACAGTAATACTGTTCAAGCCTGAGAAATGGTAGTGTTATCAGGTTACTGTCACTGAAGCCTCTTAAGTTATCCTGTAAGTGAGGCCCTCATGGCAAACGTTCAGCCTCCTAAAGTCTTATGATATAAGCTTTCATCAGCTCATCAGACCCCGTAGGCTACCGGGGATTCTGGGAAAGCTCCACACAGGTGTAAACGTCTGGCCCCAGATGATAAGTTATCTCAGCACCTTATCCTGTTTCATAAATCCCTGCATCCTCACTTGAACTTATCTCATCACAGCTTGCAGGAAACATTCAGTCCATGCTGTGAAAGAAGCAAAATGACTTCTCAGGAGGTGTTTGTTATCTCATGTCCGATATCTATATAATAAATTAGCTGTTGTTTTTTTTCCCGTAAATGGTTTACCATCTTCTGTTCTGATTTGGGCTTTGAATTTTGGCACATGTATCGGCGGTGTGCTCTTCTAGGACAAGTTTGTTTTATTTTGCGGGATTATTCCCTATTAAACTGCATAATTAATAATTTTAATATTCTCCCAATGGATCCCTCTATTTTTTGGTCTTTTAGGGTCGTCTGCCCCTGTCACACTTTTTCAGGAGGTGACCTGGGGATTTTCCTTCATTGCAGGCTTACTGGCCTGTTAAGGCTATAGCCAGAAAGCATGCTCTGCCCGAGCCCAGCGTTTTCGTGCAATACCTGGTGTTGTGGGTCCATTATAAATCCCGTTATCCATTATGACACCTCTAAAGGAATTTTGCTCTCTCAAAAGGAAGTTGTGATTTTTAGCTCAGCTGACTGTAAGTCATCTGAGCTATAGCGATCACCTTTTGTCTGTGGTCCGTCTGTCTGTCCGTCTGTCTAGCTGTCTGTCTGTGTTTCTGTCCGTTAACCAGGCACAAATCGTAACCGCTGGACCTAGAATCTTGTAACTTGACATTCTAAGAGGTCCATGAAAAATCTCCTTGGAAACCAGAAATTAGGTCTCTGTTACCCATATCCTTTGAGCTATGGGGCCCCATAGTACCCCCAGAATAGTAAAAAATTTCATACAAAATCTTTAATATCTCATTAACTGCATCACTGATGGTCATGATTTTTGGCATACATATTGATTATGAGATGTTCCATCAGTTCCTGCAGACTGGTGGCGCCACCTTTATTTTCGATTTTTTACGAATTTTTTTTTTATTTTTAGAGACCTTTAAAAATGTGAACATCTGTTAACAGGGCAAAAATCTTAAAGACTGGACCTAGAATCTTCATTCTTCACACAGTAAGAAACCTATGAAAAGTCTCCATGGAAACCTGAAATAAGGTCTCTGTTACCCATATCCTTTGAGCTGTGGGGCTCCAAAACACTCCCCAGAATAATGGAAAATTTGATAAAAAAATACTGCAACATCTCAATTACTACAACACTGATGGGCAAGATTTTTGGCATACTTATTGATCATGAGATGTTCCATCAGTTCCTACAGACTGGTGGCACCACCTGTATTTTTCGATTTTTTTTCGATTTTTTTTCTCTTTTTTTTAGACCTTTAAAAATGTGAACATCTGTTAACAGGGCACAAATCTTAAAGACTGGACATAGAATCTTTATTCTTGACACACTGAAAGACCTATTAAAAGTCTCCATGGAAACCAGAAATTAGGTCTCTGTTACCCATTTCCTTTGAACTATGGGGCCTCAAAGGACACCCCAGAATAGTAAAAAATTTCATACAAAAACTTCAATATCTCATTAACTACATCACTGATGGTCATGATTTTTGGCATACATATTGATCATGAGATGTTTCATCAGTTTCTTTAGACTGGTGGAGCCACCTGTATTTTTCGATTTTTTACGAATTGTTTTCTCTATTTTGAGACCTTTGAAAATGTGAACATTTGTTAACAGGGCACAAATCGTAACAACTGGACCTAGAATCTTCATTCTTCGCACAGTGAGATACCTATGAAAAGTCTCCATGGAAACCTGAAATAAGGTCTCTGTTACCCATATCCTTTGAGCTATGGCACTCCAAAAGTACAGCTCAGAATAATGGAAAATTTGATACAAAAGCTGAAATATATGAACAACTAATGCAGAGATCACCATAATTGTTTGGATGGATATTGATCATGGAGTGTTTCATCAGTTTCTGCAGACTGGTGGCACCACCTGTATTCGTTCAGGTTTTTTTTACAAATGTTTTTCCTTATTTTTGAGACCTCTAAAGATATGAACATCTTTTAACAGGGCACAAATCAACAACTGGACCTAGAATCTTCATTCTTGACACACAGGGAGACCCATAAAAAGTCTCCATGGAAACCTGAAATTAGGTCTCTGTTACCCATATCCTTTAAGCTGTATGGCTCCAAAATATCCCCCCCCCCCCAGAATAATGAAAAATTTGATACAAAAACTACAGTATCTCAATAACTACAACACTGATGGTCATGATTTTACGCATACATATTGATCATGAGGTGTTCCATCAGTTCTGCAGACTTGGTGCGCAACCTCTATTTTTTTCAAATTTTTACACATTTTTTTACCTCTATTTTTGATACCTTTAAAGAAGTGGTTATCTGTCAACAGGGTACAAATCGTAACAACTAGACCTCTTCATTCTTGTCATGCAAGGAGGCCCATGAAAAATGTCTGTGGAAACCTGAAATTAGGTCTCTGTTTCCCATATCCTCCCAAGCTATAGGAGTCCGAAGTATCCCTCAGAATAATGGACAATTTGATACAAAAGCTGAAGTATCTGAACAACTAATGCAGAGATCACCATGATTCTTTGCCTGGATATTGACCATTAAGTGTTTTTATTAGTTTCTGCAGACTTGTGGAGCCACCTGTATTTTTTTTTTAAAGTTTACACATTTTTTCTCTATTTTTGAGATATATAAATACAGACACAATCTTGGTCTGTTGGTTAATCTGTTTGATGCTTCAGTTGAATGGGTATATACTACCATTCAGATAAAATAATTTCCTTTTGTGAATCCCTTCCCAGTCAGCTGAGCATCATGACCCATGGGTCACTTGTTAATTCAAACACCGAACAAAGACCAAATGACTCTGCTTTCAAGGCGAGGGCTTTTTCAGATGGGTCAACACTGGGAATCAAGACCTGTTGCATGACCACCATTAGACATAAATTTTAGCGAACCTGTGAGCTTATGTGATGGTGTTGGTCGTCGGTTGTCCGTTGTCTGTACATTAACCCATACTATCTTGAAAACAACAAGAGTTAGCATAACAAATTTAAAAAAAAAAAATCAGTCATCTAAAAAACTATTTTTGCATATTCTTTGGCTAACTGCAATTTCCAATATTTTATAGGGAAAAAGCTATAAAAGCTTTAAAAATCTTCTACTCCGAAATTGTTCAGCAAAATTGTCCAATATTTCAAAGAAATGATTCCTGAAACAATCTCTTTCAAGTTTGTTTGAATGGTTTAAGTTTGGTGAATTACAAGAAGTTGAACTTAGTCATCTGTCCAAAAAAAAACATACTAAAATTACAATCTCAGAAACAGCCGGAGCTATCTTCACCAAATTTTATGCCAGTGTTGTTCACATGAGTCATATATGAAATTCAGGTATTGGTGGCACAACCTGCATTGACCTTTTTAGCTCAGCTGACCATCGGTCTGTCCATCCGTCCGGATGTCCGTCCATAAGACTGGCACGTTTCGACACCGTTGGACCTACGAATCTGAAATTCGGCATACAGTTAGATGTCCCCAAAATCTCCTACCATGCCGAAAATTGGGTCAATAGGACTTTGTTCCTTCGAAATATTAAGGAAAAACCTCAATTTTTATTAGAAATCTATTTTTACTCTTCAGGATTGCCTAATATCAAAACCACTCATCTGGTTTTCTTCATATTTACCATAAATATTCCTCTATATAGTTTCTATGTACATACCAGATATTAAGTCAGTATTATATAATTTAAAAAAGTTATGGGCCCAAACATAATGGACTTTGTAAAAAAATCAGGAAGATATTTGGTCACTTAAGACCAAAAGTGTTAAAGGTAGAGACTTTTTTCCAGTAATACAACTTTAATTAATCAAAATTTAATTGTATACCAAAAATTAGATCAAAATCTGTTAATTTTTTAAAATATTGGCAAAAATATAAATTTGGTACCTTAAATTTTGCCCAACTTTGGCCACAGCATGTTTTTTTCCTGTAAGTACTGTGGATTTAATTTTCACAGAATGTATACATAAGGATTCAATCTGTTAAAATCTGAAATTTGAAAATAAAAGCTGCAAAATTAGGCTAGTTATTGAATTTTTTTGGAGGCTGTTGTTGTATTCCCTTACATTGTCAAGCAGTCCACTTTGATGACTGTAGGTCATTCAGTGCACATCTCTATGCTCCCAAGGGTGTTGGCATAATTTTAGATGTTCCCAGGAATATAACTTTATTTAATCAAGATTCAATTGTTTACCCAAAATTAGATCTGAATTTTGCAAATTTTTCAAGTCATTAGCATAAATAAAAAATCAATACCTTAAATTTTGTCCAACTTTGGCACTGTTGATTTAATTTTCACAGCATATATACATAAGGATTTAATCTTTTAATCTGAAATTTCAAAGAAATTGATTGGAAAGAATAGCTTTTATTCATGTTTTCATACACCATGTCAAGTGTTGTTTACATCTAGCCCACCTAGTAGTACAGCCTTCACTTGCATTATGTAACCCACCCCAGGCAGCTTGCCTTGGGTCAGCTTGGCCACTACCAGCAGGCTTCCCCTCTGCCCTGCACTCCCCCCCCCCAGATGGTGCATAAACTAGATGAATGTTATTATTTTCTGTATTTGATTTATTCTTATTCTAGGCTATGCTACATTTTAGATATGTATTGTACCACCAGGGTTACAATGATTAAAGTGTACATTTAATTGTGTCCACAAAGTGGTGTATTGCTATGAAAGTGTGGATGTTCATTAGATAAGTAATTCCTTACTTCAGAGGAGTAAAAACTTCACCAGGTGTGAAATTGACTATTAATTCCAGTAATAAATTAAAACTGGGATAGTAATTAGCACAATGATATTGTTTGTCCCTCATTCAACCAACAGTGTGTATACTTTATTTGAAAAGATGTTTATCAAATTGTTTTATCAAATTTACTGAATCTTTTATTTTATTTTGGTGAATAAAATTAAGCATGTACTGAAAACTCCAATGTGCAAAACTTTTTAATAGTGATTCAAGGAATATTCTTGTAGATGCCATGTTGTGGCATTATTTTCTTTGAAATTCAGTTTTATTACGTAAACATAATTGTGAGCTGTTTCTGTAATTTTCTCTGTTAAAGTTTATACGCCAGAGTAAGCCAACCGAAAATTTTCCCTTATTGGGCCTATTATTGCCCATCCCGCCTCGTTCCCGTGTATCTAGGTCACACTTCCGTTACCCATAATCACATTTTCTTCTGGCCTACGCCATGATGAACGTTTGATCCTGCGCTGCGAGATTCGTCCACTGTTGGGTTTGTCGTTTTGAGTTTGCCAACTGATTGTAAGTTATTCTTATTTTCCCTTGCCCGCCATGGAGAACCCCACTTATTGTGTCTCTTGTGGCACTATAATCCCGGTTTGGGACTCCCACCCCACTTGTTATAGTTGCCGCACCAACAATGACTAAAGCCGCGGTCCGGCTGATCCTTGTTTCCATTGCCAGACGTGGTCCACTGACAAGTGGGCCTTATTCCAGGATTGGGTTCATTCCCCGGTTATTGGGGGTTCCCCCTCCGTTCTTCCCTTGTCTGGCCCCGTGGTTGTCTCCGGGGGGGAGGGGGGGGGAACCTACCCTGGTTGACCGCACCACGGCCGTGCTGCGTTCACCGTCTGTTCCCGCCGGTCCTGTCACCTCTCCTGTGGTTTCGACTGTAAAATCGTTGCTTTCTCATTCCCGGAAACGGAAATCTTCCCCCGTTCCCACGGCCTCCCGTTCTGACAGCTCATCTGCATATTCCATATTACATAAATTGTCCCAGTTTTGTTCATCCCTGATGTCGGATCTAGACGATTCGTCTAGACCTGCAGCTGTCCGTCCGGCACCCTCCCCGGCGCCCCCGGTCCTTTCTCCCCGGCCGTTCTCCTCGTCCCCGGCTCCTCGCCGAATTCCATCATTGTCGCTGGGGCCGGCTGGAGACGTCCCGCTGGATCGCCCGGCCCTTCCTGGGGTGCAGGTAAGTGCGTCGATCCCTCCTGCCTCCGTTTCCGGGCGGCCGGTTCCTCCGTCTCCCGCCGTTACTACCCGACCGGCCGGCTCTTTATTTCAGACGCCGTCTGCTGTGCGGCCGGCGGATCCGGTTCCGGCTCCTTCCAGGATGGGTCCTGCTGCTGCTCGTTCCCCGGCTTCCTGTTTCCAGCCTCCGGTTGTTCAGGCTCAGCGAGTCTCTCCGCTCAGCCTCGGCGCGCGTCTGCTACGTCTTCCCGTCCTTCAGGACGTTCCGGCCGTTCTCAGCCTTTTCCTGGTCGCTCCTCTAAACGAGGTTCGACCAAGAAATGACTCTATCACTCCGGTCGGCGCTCGTCTCAGCGCCCATTTTCCCGCGTGGGCGGGTATCACCTCACAGCGTTTAATTCTCAGCATCGTCAAGTTCGGGTTCCGTCTTACGTTTTTGCACGCACCTCCCATCACATTGCACCCGTTCTTCACTCCGCCTCCGCCCGATCCGGCCAAACGCCTCGCTTTGGAGGAGGCCATTCAATCGATGTTAGACAAACGGGCCATTTTCGAGGTTTCCCCTTCCACCGTGGGGTTTTACTCTCGCCTTTTTCTTGTTCCCAAACCGCACGGCCGTTGGCGCCCGATCATAGACCTGAAGCGCCTCAATTCGTTCATCCGTCCGCCCCCGTTTCGGATGTTCAATATCCATGCTGTGCTCCGCATTGTTCGGCGGATGGATTGGGCGTTCAAGATAGACCTTACGGATGCCTATTTTCACGTTCCCATCCATCCCTCGTCTCAACCGTTTCTTTGCTTCGCGTATCAGAACCGCGTTTATCAATTCCGGGCCCTTCAGTTGGGGATCAACTTGGCCCCCTGGATTTTTACCATGTTGGTTCACACGGTCACGAGTTATCTCCGTTCCCAGGGCATTTCTGTGCTCCCTTATCTGGACGATTGGCTAGTCCATGCGGCCGATCGCTCCCTCCTACTGTCGCATCGCTCCCGGGTTCTCATCTTACTTCGGAACCTCGGCTTCCTGGTCAATGCGGAGAAGTCTCTTCTCACTCCCACCCAGTCCCTCCAATTTCTTGGTGTCACGCTCGATTTTGCGTCCGGCACAGCGTCGCTCCCGCGCGATTTTGCTCTCAAACTCCGCCGCCTAATTCGTTCCTTTCTCACGCAGCGCCGTGTCGACTCGCGCACAGCGGCTTTTCTCCACGGTGCTCTCAACTGGGCTGCGTCCTTCATCCCGTTCGGCTGACTGTTTCTCCGTCCGATTCAGTCTATCTTGCGCCGTCACGGCCTTCTCCGGTTAACCTCGGTTCGTCCTACGATCCTCCCGTTTCCGAGCACCTGGCGGTCCCTTCGTCACTGGTTGGGCCTTTCCTTTCTCCTGCGCGGCGTTCCTTTTTCCAGGGATGTCGATTGCACCATCTATACCGATGCGTCTCTCCTCGGTTGGGGGGCCCATCTCGCCGATCTTCGCGCTTCCGGGATATGGTCCCCATCAGAATGTCTGCTCCATATCAAAATCCTCGAACTGCGTGCCGTCTGTCGCGTGATCTCCCACTGGTCTCCCCGCTTGATCGGACGTCACATTCTCATCCGGACCGACAATACCACGGTTGTGGCATATATCAACAAGCAGGGCGGTACTCGGTCTCCCTCACTCATGCAGGAGACTTACCTTTTGTTCGATCTATGCCTCTCTCTCCGGGCATCAGTTCGTGCATCCCATCTTCCAGGCGTGTTGAACATCCTAGCGGACGCCCTTTCCCGTCATCCGGCGTCTCTTCCTTCCCCACTGCTCCTTCCACTCCCGGTTATTCGGAGTGTTTTCGCTCGCCTGGGGCGGCCGGAATTCGATCTGTTCGATTTTCCGTCCCCCCCCATTCTCGTGCCTTCCGAGACGCGTCTACGTCACCCTCGCGACCGTCTCCCCGACACTCCGCCGTCTGGGTGGTCTCACCGGTTTCTCTTTGCGTTTCTGGCGCCTCCGCTCATCCGCCATGTCCTTCTCCACTTGTCCCGCGCGGACCAGACTACCCTGCTTCTCATCCTTCCGTTTCATCCTGCGGCTCCATGGTTTCCTCTGTGGCGCTCGCTTCTCTCTCGCCCCCCGCTTATACTACCGCTCCGCATCGCGCTCCCGTCGTTCCCTCGAGCGCGTCGCCCGTTTCGGTCGTGCCCTCTATGCGCATGCGTACTCTCATCGGACACCTCAAGGATCAGGGCATTTCAAGTCTGGCTGCTCTCCTTGCCTCGGCTCCCCGTCGCCGTTCTTCGGACCGCATCTACGACTCCCGGTGGCGTCTCTTCACGGAGTGGGCGTCTTCCCGCGGAATGTCCCCTTTAGATCCGTCGCTTGCGGCTGTTTTGGATTTTTTCGTGTTCTTACTACAGGATAAACATTTATCCTATCCCTCTCTGCGTGGCCATCGCGCCGCCCTGCTGTCGGTGCTCCGTCCACTATGTTGCGCCTTCCTGGCGCCTGGACGTCGTCTTAAGTCACCTCCGGGAACCCCCTTATGAGCCGTTGCGTTCGGCCCATCTTCTCCATTTGTCTCGGAAAACGGTTTTCCTCCTTGCTCTTGCCTCGGCTGGTCGCCGTTCTGAGCTTCATGCACTCGTGGCTGATTCGAAATTCACGCAAATTGCGGCCGACGGTTCGTCGGCCACCCTACATTTTCCACCGGATTTTTATAGGAAAAATCAAAATTTTGATGACCCTCCGTCTGCTTGGCAAGTTCCGGCCCTCCCTAACGGTCAGTACCGTTATGGGGCTACCAATTGCCCGGTTCGTGCGTTGCGTTATTATCTAAAGGCTACTCATCCTTTACGGGGGGGGGGGGGGGGGGGCGCAAGAAATTGTTTATTTCTACAAAAGTCACATCTTCCAATAAGGAGATTAGCCCTATCTCAATTAGTTCGTGGCTCAAAGCTACTATCGTCGCCGCATATGACTCAGCTTCTCAATCCACATTGGACCAATTTCACATCAAGGCCCATGACATTCGGGCAATTTCGACTTCCTTGGCCCATTTCTCCGGGATTTCACCCAATCAGTTGGTCAAGAAGGGATACTGGAAATCCCCATCTACGTTCACACGCTTCTATCTGAAAGAGGTCCTACAATTTTCCCAGCCATCTTCTTCCTCTCCGTCGGTGCCGCCGCCGACGTCGACTGCTGCTCCATCACCGCACTGAGATTCCTCGTTCCAGCGGAACAGGTAGGTGCTCCCTCCCCAAGGCATGTCTGTTTTTTTCTCATTAATACAGAAACAGCTCACAATTATGTTTACGTAATAAAACCCCCCCATTCCCTCCCTGTGAATGGTGGTTTTGTTAGTAAACTGTTGTGAGCTTTTCTGTATTACAAACATCGCTCCCTCCCAGTCCTCTTCCTTACGCCTTCGAAAATGTGATTATGGGTAACGGAAGTGTGACCTAGATACACGGGAACGAGGCGGGATGGGCGATAATAGGCCCAATAAGGGAAAATTTTTGCAACAATTCTAATATTTTAACTTATGTTTTCAGGTTTTTTTTTATTAAAAATTTATAAAACCTGTAAATAAAAAAATGATTCAGATAAAAACTTCTTAATGGAAAAAGTGGATATGCTTAAAAAAAATAGGATTATATATAAACTTAAATGCATTATTCCCTTGAAAGTGAAATAAAGGTATTAGTCCATTCTGTCCACTTGCCTGTCCATCTGTAAATTTTCATATGCATCACAGTATCTCAAAACTTTTACTGTTTTTCTTCATGACAGTCTTGTCAGAGTATTAGTTGGCAATCATATATTTAGAACTTTACTATAACCAAGTAGGAGGGCCCCTTTCCTCTTAGCTTTTCATATTCTTATCAGTGCTGCCATTTTATACTTTTTTAAAAGTATTATACTTTTTTTTCTGAAAAGCTACTGTTTATACTTTTTTTATACTTTTTTCAGGTGTAAATACTTTTTTATACTTTTTTTAGCTCAGCTGACTATTAGTCATCTGAGCTATAGGCGTGGTCATCCGTCCATTCGGATGTCAGTCCGTTAGACTGGCACGTTTTGACACCATTGGACCTACGAATCTGAAATTCGGCATACAGTTAGATGTCCCGAAATCTCCTACCATGCCGAAAATTGGGTCAATAGGACTTTGTTCCTTCAAGATATTTATGAAAAACCTCAATTCAGGACTGCCTAATATCCAAACCACTCATCTGTTTTTTTTTCATATTTACCATAAACATTCCTCTATATAGTTCGTATGGACAAGCTAGAAATTAAGTCAATATTATATAATTTAAAAAAGTTATGGGCCCAAACATAATGGACTTTGTAAAAAATCAGGAAAGATATTTCGTCACTTAAGAGAAAAAGTGTTAAAGCTAGGGACTTTTTTCAGTAATAGAACTTTAGTTAATCAAAATTTAATTGTGTACCAAAAATTAGATCATATCTGTTAAATTTTTTAAAATATTGGCAAAAATATAAAATTGGTACCTTAAATTTTGCCCAAGTTTGACCATGGCACATTTTTTTCTTGTAAGAACATTTGATTTACTTTTCACAGTTGGTATATATATATAAATTTAATCTGTTAAATTCTGAAATATGAAAATAAAAGCTTAAAAATTATTCTAGTTATTGAAATTTTTCTGAGGCTCTAATGTATTTACATTTTGAACCTCCAGACCAGCCATGTCTGGTCCCTACAGCCTTGTCTGGGTAAATGTATTAGTGATGCAACACTGCTTTTACAAATGTAGAATCACATGTGGCAACCCTGCCCTGCCCTCCCCCCCCCCCCACCCCCAAACCAGATATGTTGCATTACTTACTTTTCTTTAACCGATTGCTGTTTTTGATCCAATGTATACAACTTTTCCAATCCTGAATCAAGTGTTATTTTCAGATATATATTATTTTGCAAATTTAAAAAATGTATTTTTAGAAAAAATAAATACATCTGTGTTTCTATTAAAAACTGTTATTATACTTCAGGACTTAATATCAAAACCACTCATCTGGTTTTCTTCATATTTACCATAAATATTCCTCTATATAATTCCTGTGTACATGCCAGAAATTAAGTCTGTATTATATAATTTAAAAAAGTGAAGTTATGGGCCCAAACATAATGCACCTTGTAAAAAATCAGGAAATATATTTATTCATTTAACAAAAGAATTGCTGATGCTAGAGACTTTTTTCAGGGATATTACTTCATTTAATCAAGATTCAATTGTATACCAAAACTATATCTGAATTTTGCAATATTTTAAAGTTATTAGCATAAATATAAAATCAGTACCTTAAATTTTGCCCAACTTTGCCCACAGCATGTTTTTCCCTGTAAATACTGTGCATTTAATTTTCACAGCATGTACACATAAGGATTTAATCTGTTAAAATCTGAAATTTGAAAATAAAAGCTGCAAAATTAGGCTAGTTATTGAATTTTTTTTGGAGGCTCTTGTTGTATTCCCTTACATTTTCAAGCATTCCACTTTGGTCACTGTAGGTCATTCAGTGCAGCTCTCTATGCTCCCCAGGCTGTTGTTATGTAATCCCATCACTTTGGCAAGCCCTCTCTCTTGTTGAGCTTGATCAGGCTGTTTGCAGTTAATACCACAGGGAGCCTTTCTCTCTCCCCCCCCCCCCCCTCCCCTCCCCACCCCATTCTGTTGACAGACCTGTACTATAAACAAGATGAATCTTATAATTTCACATTTTATTCGGCTGGGAGCAGTTACAACAGAGACCACTCCCCCCACCTACCCCTTCAATACAGAGTATTAATAAACAAGAGGCAGCTTATAATTTTAATGTTAAATAAATTCTTTTTGTTGAGACTTGGAAAATTTTGATTTTTTAAAAGAAAAAAAGTTCAGGAATTTAATTCTTATTTTCAAATTTGATAAAATATTAGGATTTAATGTAAGTGCTAACTGACAAGATTTAAGAAGATATAAATACTTTGTAGCATTTCATTCTTATCTCTTAAAGTTAGCCTAGGTGTGAATAACACTGTTAAATCAGGAATATTGGTCAAACTTTAGGATTGATTTATTACTAATATGGCCATATAATTAACTTTTGAAAACTTAATTCCCTTCACACAATATTTGTTTATGAAATGTAACTTTTAAATAACACTTACCGTAGGCCCATTTTTTCCCTTGGTGTATCACTAAATGGTTTCAGGCGAAAGGTTTCATTTATTGTGCATATGCTTTAGCTCATGTCCATTATTCTATAATTTACAGAGTTTCATTTTAGCAGGGCCATTTTCTCTAAGCTTTCAAATGGTAATAAATATACATGAAAAACCAAAAGAAATAAAAATATTTTCAGTTACTAATATTTTCCAAAATTTAGCTGAGCGATGTGACCCATGGGTCCCTTGTTTAACAAAATAGCATGGTGAGATTGGGCTATCCAGTGGGTTTATCTAAAGATTAAAAGAGTTAAAATGAGATCTGACAATGTGCTTTCCCAGTGTCTTTGCAGGAATGTGTGTTCTCTGTTGTGTGGAGTTTATGCTGAGCTGTTCATGGCTTACTGACAAAATTCCAGTTGCTGAAATGTCAGAAACTGGAGGCTCAACAAGAATAACTCCACACAACACTGTACACATAATTTCGAAAAAAAATCAAGGTAACAAATGCTTGCATATCAGGTAAGTTGTCGTGAATTTATACTTTTTTTATACTTTTTTTTTAACAATTTTGATACTTTTTTTGGTAACGAATGATACTTTTTTTATAAATCTAGAGTGGCAGCACTGTCTTATATAAATGAAAAACATTACAATAGAATATTTCTACATCCACCATCGTGCTGCCCTCACTTTTCCCTTCTCCGAACCCCATCCCAAAGTCAGCCTCAGTAAGCAAGAACAAGATGAATCAGATAAATTCATACTTTAATATTTTGTATTACTATTCGTCCATAGGTACCTATGTACATGCCAGAAATTATGTCAATATTGTGTAATATGTAGACATAGTGGGCATCACAATAATGTACCTTGTCAAGACTAAAAAGATATTGTGTCATTCAGTCACAAATTCATAAATCACTTCATCAGCATAGTTAATCATAACATCATATCTGTCAAATTGAAAGCTTGCAGACTACCATACACTTTAGATCCTTCAACAAATAGCCTTATCATCATTCTACTACTGCTTATTACTGCTGTCATTGCATTCATATTTGCTCAAATATATCAGTTTTCAACCCCTCCTAAATAAATAAAAAATAAACCACTATATTTGACTCTATTAATCCATCAGTCAGGTAATTTCATTTATCATTTACTCACATATTACATTACATTCCTTTATAATAGCCCAACATGTCCATGATATTCATAAGCTTTATCAACTCGATATAGTATCTGGTGGAGAAACATTTATAGTCCAATCACGATCAGCTGAGCGCCGTGACCCATGGGTCCCTTGTTTTGTGTGTTGGTCATTGGTCATCTGTACATTAATCCATAATTTCTCACTAATAGCAGGAGCTACCATCCCCAGATTTTATGCAATAATCTGTCACATATCAAATGTTGTGGGATTCAGCTTATTTTTTTGCTATCTGATTTTACTTCGATTTTATAGGGAAAAAGCTGGAAAACTTGTAAAAGTCTTCTTCTTGTAAATGGTCCAGCCAAATTGTTCAATATTTTACAGAAATGATCCCAGAGGCAAGCCCTCTCATATTTGTTCAAATGGTTTGCATTTGATGAATTTTAGTGGTGTTACACAAGTTTGATCAGTCATTAGGCAAATTAAGCATACTTACATAGTAATCCCCGAACAACAGAAGCTAGCATTACCAAGTATTGTGCAAATGTTGGTCACATGACTCATATTTGAATATGCAGATTTCATGGTACCACCTACATTGACCTGTTTTTTAGTGAACCTGTGAGCTTATGCGATGGTGTGGCGTCGTCCGTCGTCTGTCGTCCGGCGTCTGTACGTTAACCTGTACTATCTTGAAAACGGCAAGAGTTAGCATCACAAAATTTTATGCAAAAAATTAGTCATCTAAAAAACTCTATGAGATTTTGCTTATTTTTTGGCTAATTGCATTTTCTTAGATTTTATAGGGAAAAAGCTAAAAAAGCTTTAAAAATCTTCTTCTCCAAAATTGTTCAGCCAAATTATCCAATATTTCACAGAAATGATTCCTGGAACAATCTCTCATAAGTTTGTTTGATTGGTTTTAGTTCAATGATTTTTGGCCGAGTTACAGGAAGTTGAACTTCGTCATCTGTCCAAAAAAGCATACTAAAATTACAGTCTCAGAAATGGCTGGAGCTATCATCACCAAATTTTATGCCAATGTTGGTCACATGAGTCATATCTGAAATTGAGGTATTGGTGGCGCCACCTGCATCGGCGTTTTTTGTACAGGGGTCATCAGTGCCCGTATCATACTGACTGCTACAAAAAACTTCTTCTCTGAAACCATATGGCCAAATTGTTTAATATCGCACAGAAAAGATCCTAGGGTAGTGCTTTGTGAAGTTTGTTCAAATGGTCTCAGTTCAGTGACTTTTGGCTGAGTTATGGGAAGCTGAATTTAGTCAAATGCCATAACAGCCCATTTTAGCTCAGTGGCTACAAAGAACTTCTTCTCAAAAACCACTTGGCCAAATTCTTAAATCTCACACGTTAATTATCCTTAGATGTTGATAATTCAAGTTTATTCAAATGGTTTTGGTTCAGTAATTTTTGGCTGAGTTATGGGAAGCTTAACGTAGCCATTTTGCTGTATTTTCCCATATGAGTTGTAAACCTGCAAAATGTTTTTTGACTGACGCCACTGAGGCCAATTTGTTAATATTTTACCTGTACAGTCCCCTGAATAATTCTTATAATAATTGTCTTTTATGGTTCCATAGAATGAATTTTTGGCTGAATTTTAAAGATTGAATTGAGTAATTTTACCATATATGTTAGCTGTGTGAAGCAGATACATCTAGCTTGGCACCAGTTTATCAGCATCCGTTACATCATGCCTCTAGACATTTAGATTTCAGGTTATCTATGGTAAATATTGACAAGAATGTTTTTAAAAGCTTTTAAAAATGTAGATTTATGATTTTAGATATTCCTCATGCCAGGCAATGTTTACAATCACAGGTATACAGCTCTGTAGTAATTTTTAGCGAACTTGTGGGCTAATGCGATGGTTTGGCATCGTCTGTCGTCGTTGTTATCCCATACTATTTCAAAAACAACTGGAGCTTGTATCATGAAATTTAATGCAAAAAATTAGCCATCTAAAAAACTCTGCATTTTCTTAGATTTTATAGAGAAAAAGCTAAAAAAACCTTTAAAAATCTTCTCCTCTGAAACAGCCAAGCCAAATTGTTCAATATTTCTCAGAAATAATCTTTTATACCATTTCTCTCAAGTTTGTTCGAATGGTTCAAGTTTGGTGAATTTTGGCCGAGTGACAGATGTTAAACTTAGCTAACTGTCCAAAAAAGCATACTAAAATGACAATCTCAGAAACAGCCAGAGCTATCATCACCAAATTTTATGCCAGTGTTGTTCAAATGAGCCATATATGAAATTCAGGTATTGGTGGTGCCACCTGCAATGACCTTTTTTTGTACGGGGGTCATTGGTCATCTGTACATTAACCCATAATTTCTCAGGAATAGCAGGAAAAAAATGATACAAAAATTATCCCAGAGGCAAGCCCTCTCAAGTTTGTTCAAATGGTTTGCATTTGATGAATTTTAGTGGTGTTACACAAGTTTGAACAGTCATTAGGCAAATTAAGCATACTGACATAGTAATCCCCATACAACAGAAGCTAGCATTACCAAGTATTGTGCAAATGTTGGTCACATGACTCATATATGAAGTTGCAGATTTTGTGGTGCCACCTACATTGACCTGTTTTTTATGGGCAAAAACCTCATAATTTAAGCCTCTTTCAGCTTAAATTGTTTATGATGAAACTGTTTAGTTGAATCATTCAATTTTCAAAAGAATTATCCTAGGACATGGTTCTTTCAATCATATCAGAAAAGCTTAAGTTGGTCTTATTGCCATTATTATGTCTATTTTGAATTGAGGACTGCAAAACTGTTCTTCTACAAAATTATTGTTTCAATTATAACTTCTGTAACATTGCACAAGTTTACATGAATGATTTTTGGCAGAAATATTGGACCTTCAACAATGAAAGAATTGCATCTTTTATTGTTTTAGAAATTTTGATAAAAAGTTTATGAATATGTCAGCTTGAAAAAAAAAGCATTTTAGCCTAAGTCTTTCAGTATGTGTAAACAGATTTACCAACAGGCCATGATTGTGTTTGTACCTTTAAATAGGTTGAGAAACTGCCAACTGTTTCAGATTTGGCAACAGAACAAGAGTTCATTCAGTGCAGCCAGATAAAGGTCAAGGGTTCAGTCAGTGCAGCCAAGCACAAGGCATGTGATCACCTCATGGGTGACATGTGAACACCTCATGGCCACCATGTGATCACCTCATGGGTGTCATGCCCCTCAGGGCTGCATGTGGACTACCAACTATGTCAGATTATGCAACAGGTCAAGAGGTCTTTCAGTCTAGCCAGGTGCAGGTCATGAGTTCACATAGTGCAGTAGCCTGAGCCAGCAAATTTGTCACAGTTCACTCGGGGCAACTGCCTTTTTCACCTAAGCCTGGTCAGCCCCATGCATCAGACTAAAGGTAAGTTTGATGTATTGGCCTGATATTTTGACCTGTCTATGTGTCTTTGATGGCTTTCTCGTTCACAAGACAGGTGTCGTAACCTACAATGACTTTTGCACAGTGTATGTGCCTGCTTATTTCTACAGAGAAATTTGATTTATCAGCCTGAAATTGGGCATATTTATACATATCTAATAGCTTTGTCATTTATAAGACCGGTGGTGCCACCTACAATAATTTTTGCACAGTGTGTGTCCATGCTTATTTCTCAGGAGGGGTTGATATATCAGTCTGAAATTGGGCATATGTATATATCTCTGATAGCTTCGTTGTATACAAGACTGATGGTGCCAGCTACAATCATTTTTGTGTTGTGTGCACCGATGCCAGAATTTCAGCAGTAATGTTTGTGTAATTGTTTCTTATTCAAAATGTTTAGTACTTGCATTGTTCAATTACATGAAAAGTAGTGGTCCAGCATTGAAGCATTATACCTGGTGTATTTCCCAATGCACAGGTTCACATTAGGCCTGTAGGCCTTGTTATAGATTTAAAGGTATGTTGTTATATGTACAATTTTAAAGTATCTTTTTATGTACAATTAAAAAGTATCTTTTTATGATAACCATGGTCTTAACAGTAAGCCAAATTAATGGGTTGTTTGAAAAAAGATTGATCAAAAGAAAGTCCCACAAGTGAAACACTGTCCGGGGGTTGCACACATATTTTCTTTTGGCGCGCAATCGCTAGGGACATTGTAAACATATTATCAGTACATTTAAACTGAAAGGGATTCCGCTAACAGACAGATTCTGCAGTCAGAATCAGTCATGTATTCATGTGTACACTTACCATGTTTCAGCACTGTCACACTCCAGAAACCGGTCTCACCTGGTGAGTGGCATAACAAATACATACAAATAGAGGGCTTCTACGATATTGTCCTTTGTCATAATGGTATAAAGAGAAAATATTTTGTTATGGTATTAATTACCTCCAAAATTTAATGGTCTTACAGTATTGCTCTAACACTCTAAAAATTTTCAGAAAAAAATTGTACATCAATTTTTCGTGTCAATTTGCTTAGAGACAAAGCAAAAACCATATAAAAAAAGACTCACTCATAATTCGTAAAGCTGACATGATAAGACCTTTGGACATTACTGTTGTTAGTAAAGCTGACATAACATGACATGTGGAATGACTGTTATGGGTAAAGCTGAAATGATAAGACCTTTGGAGATTATTGTTAAGGGTAAAACTGACAAAACAAAACCTGTAGACATTTCTGTTTTAGGTAAAGCTGACATAACATGACCTGTGGACATTACTTTTAAGGGTAGCTGACATGACCTGTAGCCATTATAGATGTGGGTGATGCTAGGATAAAGACTTGTGTACACATTTTTGCTGGGGGTAAATTGAAGATGGTAAAATTATTAATTTTTCCTGCAGGGATTAAGGTAGCAATGATGTTTGCAATCACTTTGCACTCTAGTCTCAGTAAAATGCCAATAAGTCATCCTTTTTCATGCAAAACCCCATAAAGTATATATCATTTTGAATCTTATAAGATTATTTGACTAATGAAATATAATTTGGTTTCATATCTCATCAATGACATTCATTTTTAACACTAAAATAAAAACTTATTTTTTTTTGACTAAATGAGTTATTCCCTACACATTGTAGCAGGTAGTAAAAATACATGAAAATATCTCTAGGCAATTTTTTCGTTTACTGAACTATCAAGAACTTTTCATGTTTAAAACTCAGTGATAAAATTTTGCTCATATAAGCTAGAATTTACTTTTCACTTGAAAAAACCAATAACAATAAATTAGAAAAAAAAAACAAAAACAAAAAAAACTCCTTTTTGAAAACATATTTGACTTTGTTGGTATGAAATAAGAAGTGTATGTTATTTGTCATTACTGAGAAATATCAAATTACAAATCATGCTTTTCTCTCAGATCCCATATTGAGAAAAGGGTGAAAAGGCTTGAGTTCCCGCTTAAATATGAATCTTAACAAGGGTTAATTGTGAATGACAACCTGCTGTCATTATTCAGTATAGTATGATAAACCAGGGGCATCAGGGGCATAGCCAGGATTGAGGGAGGGGAAGGGGCCATGATCAGTGAGGGATCCAGAATTTTGAGGGGGGGGGGAACTAATATGCATGTATGGGTACTATGAAAACTGTAAATATACGTGTATATGTATGTATATATTATTATTATTTCTATACGTTATAAATTTTAGTGTGTGAAAAAAATATATCTATTTTTCTTCAGTTATGAACCATGGTTTATAAAGATTAGTTTCAGGTACATTGGGAGGGTATGGGTAAAGAAGACATTTTGAGGCAATTTTTACAATTTTTTCCTGTTCCTGAAAAAACTGTTCCCTCATTTCTTTGCGTTAGGAGTCAAACTGGAGTGAGGTTCAATATTTTTTATTTATATTTTTTTTTAAATTAGGATATCAAATTTCAATCGTTTTCAACATGTTAAAGTCAATTGCGCAAAGGCACATTTATGTTTATTTAATTATAACTTGCAAAATATTATCTTTTAAATGTAATCTCGGAGTGAAATAACTGATGTGTTGATGTTTTATGTTAAACTTTGTTAAACTAAATTTTTACCGGGATACGTGGTCTCAGATGACTTATAGTCAGCTGAGCTAAAAAAAAAAGAAGTGCACAAGTGTATTTTTTAATGGCTTAAATATTTTGTAATAATACAGCCGGGTGGGCATTGACACTTTCCAGTCAAGTGCCGGACGGCAGGAAAAACTGCCAGGCATCCCGTCCAGTGTGTAAACACAATGACATCTACCACAATAGATATACTGATCCATGCAGTCAGTAATTTGCATGCTTGTCGTATTTGTGTGCTCACTAATTAGTGTTGTTAGGCCGAGACCAATTAGATATATTTCTTCAACTGAAAGCGCTTCATTGGCCACACATCTGTCAGTCATGGGAGGGTGTGGTGGGGTCTGCCCTATCACAATATCCTGCCTCTGTCAGTACACAGCCTCCTCGAATGTGTGTTGTTTTGGTAATTGTATCCCCAGACAAAGTCGGGAAACTAAGGTTTAGGCATGGTAGTGCCGCCACTGCGGCTGCTGCCAAAGAGGTTTCTTTCAGGTGAGATAACTCAAAAAAGTTGTCACAGATCTTTACCAAACTTGACATGTGCATAGATATGGGTGAGAGGACAATGACTATTCAAAATGGGATCATGACCTTTGCTAGGAGAGGGACCTTGACCTTGAATAGGTCCATTTTGGGAGAAAATCACACCAATTCTTGAATATCTCAAGAAATCTTGCATGGATTCATCCAAAAAATAAGTTAATCAAAGATCTTGGATAGTGTTGTCATGTGTGGTGCCACCTATTATCCTTTCTTATTTTCGTGCCATTTTATACCCCTATCATTGCCACTTGATAGTACTGTTAGCATCATAAGTAAAAAACTAATGGACAAATTTCTTTCATATTATGCATATGCATAGATATAGGTTATGGGATGAGGTATTTTTAAATTGGGATCATAAACTTTATATTCCCATATTTGGTGAAAAATATTGTTTCCCTAGTTGATAGATGGAAGAAACCATGGTCGCTTGCCAAGGGGCAGTATATATGCTGCTGAAGAGGGGGCCTATTCTTAAGAGGGGGGGGGGGGGGTAATTGTCTGGGGATACTATAGCACCTGCATTGCCAAGAAATTCTAGTTATTTTGTCCCCGTGCTTCCATAGAACGGGGACATTGATATGTGTATGTCTGTCTATCTGTCTGTCTGTCCATCAGGTTTTCATTTCCATGTGTTTTCTTTCCTAAATATTATCCGATTTCATTCAAGTATCATTCAGTGATTGGTCTTTTACATACCTTGGTTGGGATTGGTTTTGGAATGTCTGTTTATAAAAAATTGCACAAGCTCCAAAACAAAACAAAATTTTCCCTTTTGTTCTAAAAATTATGACATGTAGAGACATCTTCAGGGAACAATTAAAACTAAAACACAGGCACTATGACATGTGGAGATATCTTCAGGGGGAAATAAAAATTAAAATATATTGAGAAGGCAAAAGGGGGACAACAAGAGGCAGAAGCGGAGGACATAAATTCCACAAATTTGCTTGTTAAGTTAATGTTGACAATTCATAATGTCACCAGATTCACCTTTTCACAAGTATATTGGAAAGTAAATGACCTAATAGTACCCCATTTTCCACAAAAAACAATATTTTAAGGGTTTATAAACGACAATGCTACCTAAAAGCAGTTATGTCATGAATTTCTCAGGACATATAAAAGATTAAGTGCATTCCTTAGCCAATTGGCACCTGTGGGACCATAATTTATAGAACTGTAACTAGTTTTCTATATTCCAAGTAAACTTGAGATATGATATCAAAGTAATAGTGAGCTATATATAGCCAACAGAAATCATTAAGACAACCATTGCACTAAATTGGTAGGGGTAAGCGTGATGAATAGCGTGATTGAGAATTGGGTGATATAATTCATATAAACGAGGGAGGGGATCAGTAGTGGCCATGGAGTCAAGCTGATAGATGCGACATGACTGCTGGAAAGCCAGCTTGGACAGCTACCCAGTTAAAGAGCCGCAAGATCGTCAGCTTACAAGAGAGGCTGTCTGTTCCGTTCTGGCTCCAGCGGCATTAGAAACTAGTAAACGTTCATCCGGAGAATCCACAAGGGAAATTATGTCCTTCTGTTGCCAGCGTGTCCGGTGTCGGCGAGCAATTAGTCAGCTACCCACCGGCCATATCTCTTGTGATAACCTGATAGATATTCTCTAAATCCCAGTGATTAAGTGCTCTACACCTGATTAACTAGCACAACTTCTTTCTAGATGCCCCACTTATCTTCCAATTATAAAACTCTGCTTGAGCTAACTCATTGTAATGCATAGACTTAAATAATAGAAGCAGCTAGTAGATTGGATTGATTCAATTACTGTATGAACAATTGTTTCTCATTTTCAAGCAGACTAGAACATGATGGAGAAACTAAATCTTAATGAATTTACAAAATGTGCTTATTTTTATTTTAATTAGAGAAGATTACATCCTGTTAGGAAGTGTTGCTCTGTGAAGTATTTTAATTATGACAATTAAGGTATATCTTTTTATTGTGAATATTAGACCCACTTGCTTCATGAAAGATAAAACAAGAGTGAAATGGTGAGATACATGGAATTAAAAGTCATTAACAGAGGAAGAGTAAACATGAAACACTCAAACTAGGATTACATTACTTTTTCTAAAACAGATAAGCTTGAAACAACTTTGGGGCCATGGTCACTATCATTTACATGAGTTGTAATAATGCCTTTCTGACAGTCTCAGGCAAACCATGCACGGAAAGGCATTTTTCATTTTGTTCTAATTGTTGGTAAGTTGAACACCTAGATGTTTCAACATTAGTAGCTGATAAGTTGTAACAAACATGATACAAAAACTAATTATTTTACAGGTGGTCTTCCACTGACTCCCTGTATTTCCAAATAATATTGGTCTTTAATTTTGTATACTTTCCGGCATTTAGGTCCTCATCTTCTGTATTTTCCTGGGGTTTTTTTTCACTGCACAATCGTGTTTCTAATATAACAATGATACTGTTGAAAACATTCATTTCTTTTTGCATGCAAGTGTACTTGTAGGATGGCATGGAAGATGTCAGAATCAGATTTACACTGAGCAAAGTGTGGCTGAAAGTTTGATATGATGGAAGGATGCATCTTAGCTGAAAGGCAGATTTTTCTGCGGTAAGGCAACCTGTATTAATGTCTATCTGCTGGAAAGGTCATAATATTATGATCCCTGATTTATGATTGAATTACCTTAACAGTCATGGACATTTAGTGTTTGCAGAGCGGTGTTTTGTTTAGTGTTATTATCTAGGTTAACTGGTGAAAACTTTGGTCTCAAATCCCAAAGGAGTTATAAAATCATGTCCACATATTTTTGTTTTCCCTTGATGTGGTCTCATATTTTCTTAAGGTAAACACCTCAGAAAACTTTGGGCACACTGTTATTTACCCCTGGTACAAACAAGGTAAACACTTCATTGGTTTTGGTCCTGCTTTTCTAAACTTAACACTAAAAGCCCCTTTGATTCATCTAGTATAAAAGGATTCCATTCATTGTCAGATACAATCATCACACATTAGCCAGTTGCTCTGCTCTGTACACAAGTGAACAGCCTATCTTTGTGGGTTGATCAACAGTATTTAGGCAACCACTCTGCTGTCACTCATTGGTCAGGAAACCACTGTGGTTAACTCAATGTCAGCCAATCATTGTGCTTTTACTTGGTTGTAAGCAGGGGCGTCAATATAGGGGGGATGGGGGGTATATATCCCCCCCCACTTTTTTGCAAGGGGGGATGGTCAATGTAATCATCCCCCCACTTTTCAGAGAGTAATATTAATATATTTCAAATGAAAAATATAAATAAAAGGAATTATAGACTTTGGTTCCATTTATAAGTTTTCTATGAAATATTTATATCTAAATGGTTTAGAATTAAAATATACCTTATTTTTTAAAACCTTATACTTAATTAATATATATATATTTGATATGTCACACAGACAATAAAAGGCATATATATCATATATATATATAATATATATATATGTGTGTATAAACATGTCTGTTTTATCCCAATTTTGACTACCCTCCACGCCTGTAATCCCCCCCCCCCCCCACCATTGCGGGTCATCCCCCCCACCCTTGAAGATAAATTGACGCCACTGGTTGTATGCCAGTCAGTGTGCTTTTACTTGGTTGTAAGCCAGGCAGTGAGCTTTTACTTGGTTGTAAGCCAGTCAGTGTGCTTTTACTTGGTTGTCAGCCAGTCAGTGTGCTTTTACTTGGTTGTCAGCCAGTTAGTGTGCTTTTACTTGGTTGTCAGCCAGTCAGTGTTCTTTTACTTGGTTGTCAGCCAGTTAGTGTGCTTTTGGGCACTTTCACACAGAAGGTTGAGTGATTAGTCTCACAGGGGAGTAAAAACAGAATACCTAACAGAGCAATATTAAGTTTACCCCTGAAAAGGTATATATCTTAGCTAAAGGAAACTGTTTAGTATACCATTTTACCCATGAACTAGTAAAATTTACATTGAATTCAGAAATTCAAACATTCCATATTTTTACAATAATCTTTTTCTCTTCACAGCCCTACATAATTTAAATTTCCGCTCATTGGTTTGTTCTAATGTCTTTATCTGATGTATTTGATCATGCCCTTAGTGCATGGTAAAAAAAATCTGCAATCACATTTGTTTGTTTTATGAAATTTCATATTTTTATAAAAATTTAACAGTGCTTTTTAATTATGATTAAAGGAAGTATGCTGTCAGTCTTTATTCTGACACTGCTCTGGTCAATTAGTAACAGAAATGGTGAGAGAAGTTGTTCAGCTGTACAGAGTTCAAGAAATCAGGAAATATGTTGATGCCTTAGTCTGTTGTCACTTGATTTATATGATAATGGTTTTTACCAACATTTGTACTGGAGAGGACATTATTTTAACATGCACTGTGGAAGAATTCAAAAGGAATATTTTTGTTCCCTCTCTCTCTTGTATTGTTCTTGGACCTCTTGAACATAAAGTGAATCAGTGTCCACCTCATTTTCCAGAGGCAAGTTCATCTGCAACTATTTGGACCTTGTGGTTAAAGGAGCACAAAATAGACATACCCAAGTATCAGTTATTAAGTATAATGTAAGTCAATTATGACTCCATGATATTAAATGACACTTAAAGTGAGATTATAAATATTGAATGGCTTGTACCTTTTGCTTTGTTGAAAAAAAATATAATCCAGACAAAATATTTTTAACAAAAATTTGGAGAAATGGTCATCTTGAAAATTAAATATTTCACAGATTTTTAATCAGAAGCAGTTTTGTTCACAATCCGTCATGCAAATATAATTTGTTTTTTTGCACTCATGCTTTATTTTGAACACATTTAATTTGAATATCAACATCTATCAACTTATTTAACAACATACATTAAACAGTTGGTTCATAGACAACATGGCTCTCCTGAATGAAATATAAACAAAATGTTTATTGTAGACCTGGGGAAAATATCCATATATATATATATATTAATTTATTCAAAATTTGGGACATACATTTTTGTATCATGTGATAACTACAGATATGGGTCCTGCTAGTAGTATTTTACATTGTTTCACAACAGTTGTGGAAATGGACATTTCAGTTGCTTTTGGCTTTTTACTTGTGAGGATTTTACCATTAAATTTGAATTTAAAATAAAAACTACTTTTCTGAGATTTAGATAAACTGGAACCAGAAAATTAAGCTTTTGCAAGAAGACAATGTTGATATCATTGTTTTCATAGACTTTGCTATGAGACTTGGTAAAATGGATGGAAAAATGAAAGCACATTGTCAAAGACCAAGTTCACATGATGCCTTCACACTAACCACCCCCAGCCCCAACACTGATAACTGTGTCATTTAAAATGTGTACCAGCAATTTGGGAGACCATAGTTTCAAAAGCTGTTTTACCAAACTCTTTGGTTTCACAAGTTGTTGACTTTTTCATGAGGCAAAAGTATCGGCAAATATGATTGTAGTTGCTCTCATGAAGTAATGATTCATAGCTGGTGAGATGGCAAGGAAACAAAAAGCACTGGTATTTTAATAAGAATTATCTTTGGCCAAAACAATATGGGTTGATTTGTCAGCAATAAAATCATCAGTATGGCACAGTTACATAAAATATGTGACATGAAGAGAGTTAATGATCCAGATAATGAAATGTTAGATTTTGGTAAAAATGAAAATTAGGGCTGTTCAACTATTTCTACCAGTCTAATTTGGTAAAGAATCTTAATATGTATGTGGTTCTAGTTAAAAACAGATACAATTACACATTTTTTATAATACCCAAAGAATTAGATGAAGGGGTCTATGTAGTACACTACATGGTATTTATTAAAATTAAAAGTAAGCAGGTTAGGTATCCACAGTGATTGAAAGCTTCAAGAACTACTGTGCAAATCTGAAAGACTGTAGGGTTTTACATTTGACACTTTTATCCCGTGTTAAAAAAATGTCCTCTCCAGTACATTTAAGTAACACAAAATTAAAGTCTGCTACTGTCACAATTTACATGCAGTTATTGCAGGTATGCTTTTTGTCTGCTTCTCACTTCTGTACAAAGAAGGAACATGTAAAAGAAAGGCTTTATCATGAATTCATCAATGAAGATTCATCACTCTAAACATTGGTATGACAATGAATGGAGTTACATGCTAATTTATTTATATATTGAGCCAAACTACCTCCCTAAACCAGTCAGTCTATTTATATTTATCACTAGGGCAAACTTGAAGTAAATATTAAGCTTACTTGGAGAAGTATTCCTCTAGCCTGCCTCATGTTAAAAATGATTGTACTGGAGAGGACATTTTAACAGATACACTCATTGCTAAACTGGCCACAGAATATTAGATGGTATGCAATGCAAACACCAGGGAATTTATCTTCCTAGCTACCTGTTACATATAAACTAAAATAGGCTTTTAATTTCTACATTAAAGTGAATTTTATCTGTATGTACTGGAGAGGACAATTTTTTTAACAGGCATATACCAGGTAAACAAGTGCCAAATCATCCCGATCAGGACACACATACCCAGCCCTTAGTTACCAAAAGATGATTAGATATAATACTGGCTGTTTAAAGCAGGATTTTGTTTTGTGACATGAGAATTACATTTCTTGTGAGGATGCAATGTACTGGAGAGGACAGGTCCCAGCAAATTTTTTTAACCAATTATGATACTGAAGGATATTGATTGGATAATTTTAACCACCACTATGAAAGTCATGAAACTTGGAGCACATGTAGTTTACATGTTACAGCATGTGCTGTGATTAGAATATTTCTGTTCTGGTGAACAAATTTCAGTCATATTTACATTAAATTTTTCCATTTATGTGAGTGAGACTCCAAAATTTGATGAAAATTACACTTAAATGGCCAGAACTTCTTAAAAAATTGGCTTAGAGTTATAAAATTTTCTGTGTTTGTAGAGGCTGGTGTGGCCTTTACAAATATGATAATATGTATCATATTTTCAGCCACAAAACTTACCTGTGAACCATTGTTTAACAATTTTTCATATCCAACCTTTAGTGTGAAAGTGCCCTTTTACATAGTTGTAAGCCAATCACTCTGCTTATACTTGGTTGTAAGCAAATCACTCTTGTCACTCAGTTGTCAGCCAATCACTGTACTTTAACTAGGTTGTCAGCCAATCACTCTGCTTATATCTGGTTGTAAGCCAATCACTCTGCTTTCACCCAGTTGTCAGCCAATCACTCTGCTTTCACCCAGTTGTCAGCCTGCCTCTCTGCTTTTACTTGGTTGTCAGCCAATCACTCTGATTATACATGGTTGTAAGCCAATCACTGTACTTTAACTTGGTTGTCAGCCAATCACTCTGCTTATACTTGATTGTAAGCCAATCACTCTGCTGTCACTCAGTTGTCAGCCAATCACTGTACTTTAAATTTGGTTGTCAGCCAATCACTCTGCTTATACCTGGTTGTTAGCCAATCACTCTGATTTCACCCAGTTGTCAGCCAATCACTCTGCTTTCACCCAGTTGTCAGCCTGTCTCTCTGCTTTTACTTGGTTGTCAGCCAATCACTCTGCTTATACCTGGTTGTCAGCCAATCACTGTGTTCTAACTTGATTGTCAGCCAATCAATGTGGGCTTTTACATGGTTGTCAGCCAATCACTCTGCTTAGAGTGAGCTTTTACTTGGTTGTCAGCCAGTCAGTGTGCTTTTACTTGGTTGTCAGCCAGTCAGTGTGCTTTTACTTGGTTGTCAGCCAGTTAGTGTGCTTTTACTTGGTTGTCAGCCAGTCAGTGTTCTTTTACTTGGTTGTCAGCCAGTTAGTGTGCTTTTACATAGTTGTAAGCCAATCACTCTGCTTATACTTGGTTGTAAGCCAATCACTCTTGTCACTCAGTTGTCAGCCAATCACTGTACTTTAACTTGGTTGTCAGCCAATCACTCTGCTTATACTTGGTTGTAAGCCAATCACTCTGCTGTCACTCAGTTGTCAGCCAATCACTGTACTTTAAATTTGGTTGTCAGCCAATCACTCTGCTTATACCTGGTTGTTAGCCAATCACTCTGATTTCACCCAGTTGTCAGCCAATCACTCTGCTTTCACCCAGTTGTCAGCCTGTCTCTCTGCTTTTACTTGGTTGTTAGCCAATCACTCTGCTTATACCTGGTTGTCAGCCAATCACTGTGTTCTAACTTGATTGTCAGCCAATCAATGTGGGCTTTTACATGGTTGTCAGCCAATCATTCTGTTTTTATTTAGTTGTCAGCATGCACTGTGCGTTCACTTTTTTTAAGCCAATCACTCTGCTTTTACTTGGTTGTCGGCAAATCACTGTGCTTTTACATGGTTGTTATGCCAGTCACTGTGCTGTGACTTTGTTGTTATGCCAATCACTGCGCTTTTACTTGGTTGTTAGCCAATCACTGTGCTGTGAGTTGCACCTGTCAGCCAAACACTGTGTGACTTACAGTTTTCAGCCAGTCACTGTGCTGTGACTTGCAGTTGTCAGCCAAACACTGTGCTGTGAATTGCAGTTGTCAGCCAAACACTGTGCTTTGACTTAGTTATTAGCCAGTGGCATACAGTTGTCAGGTTATCAATGAAGTGTGACTTACTTTGTCAGCCAATTGAAGTGCTGTAAAACTCATTTATCAATTAACCATTCACTGTAATATCACAGCTGTAATAAGTTTACATTAACCAATTAAAATAACTTCTGATAATTATATTATAATAAATTCTGATAATTAACTGTAGATATGTAGGTGTGTGGTTCTGTTTTGATGAACATGATTCTTTAACATCAATGGCTCCTTCTCAAACATTTTAATCTAAGTGCAGTTTCTTTCCTTGCATATATACACTTCTGTAATTGCCAACAGTCATATTAATGAGAGAAACAGGACAACAAGTTTTGATTTGAAGTTTTGAAGCTTCTAAATCAGAACTGTGCATGCAGGAGGCGTAGGTTTGATCATTATAAGGGAGCCCAGCATCCATGAACTTCAAGGAGGAACAACCTATTTATCTTTTAAATTACCAGCTTGAACAGTAAATTGATATAGATTACTTGGATGTTGTGGGTTGCTTAGACCACTTTTTCTCTTGGGGTGATGTAATAAGCTCGTATAATTTATTTTTTGGTAATCACCAAGACCACCGTTTGTCTCACTTAACGGCAGCAAATCGGAGAAGAAAACAAAAGGAATGGTGATTAAAAGCAGACATCCACTACCATATGACCATCATCCATCTGTGCCTCGAGCTTGCAAACTTCTTTGAAACATTATAGATCAGTGAGATGTACCACTGATTCTCAAGTTTTTGTTAATTAGTTTCTAAGCCCAGCTTTGGGATACCCAATCAGGTTTTAGTAGACAGCCAATGGGCATAAATTTGTTATTCCGTGAACGTTATCTGAGAAGTGATCAAATCAGCATTGACGGAAAACCTGCTAACTCGTTGGACCTTGTTTTTGACTCAGCATAGAAGAGTAGGAGTTCATTCATGGAAAAATTATCAAAACTGTGCTGAGGAAAATAAGAGAATAGGGTTTAGACTGCATACTTATTTAGCATGTACTTTTTATAATTATATATTCATCAGGTAATCAAGTTCTAATCTCATGAGGAGAGTATACACAATGTTTATTTGCTGAGTCCGTGAAAGGTTTTGTTTCAAAAGAAGTTTTCAGTGATCTGAAGTGTCCTGTTAAAAGTTGGTGTGGTTTTGCTCTGAAATGCATCGCTATAATAACTCAGTAATAAGAAAACTGGTTGCTGAGTTATGTGCATATACTACTGATTCTGTTTATTGTCTAGGAATAATGTTCTTATTTTACTCTTATTTTACAATGTGATTTACATATATTTTCTCATTATGACAAATGTTTTAGCATTCAGTTCAGGTGACAGTGTGTTAGTAATCTTTTGAATTGCAGGCATTCTTTATCTCCTATAGGTTCTGAATTTGTAGAGTATAAAATGAGGTGCTTTCATATTCCTGAAACTCAAGTGGCCTACTTTTTTGCCGCTTACATGAGCTGTTTTTCAGTACATGTGATGAGCTTGATGGTATTGATGCTGTCGGGTGGAGTGTCACTATCTTTGTTCTCACTGTTGCTGGGTTCTGTATCCACACACTTTACTTGTCAGTCCTGTCATTTCTTTAAAGGATTTTCATAAAACTTCAACTGCCAGCAACCACTGAGAATACAAAAACTTGTAATGATAAAAGTGACTCAGGCCTCACAGTGGGCGGTGCTGAAATAACACATCAAACAAAATGTGATACTATAGACATGCTGGATAATGTAGATAAAACAGACTCTTTGTAAATCAGTGGAGATACTTATATACAAATAAACACCTAGAAAATTCAAATTTGTGCAACAGGCATTCTCATTAACTCAGATTTTCCTATGTTTAAAAAAATTACACATTCAATTAGAATTTTAAATTAAGTGTACTTTTGGGAAAAGTCTACAGTGTTCAGTTTATATGGAGATAAAGCAAATATAGTGTTTTTGCTAATGTTATTGATACGAAGGTAGGGTTGGGGAATGTCCCCACACTGTATCACAAGCAGTTGCTGATGCACGTGGCAGACAATGTTCCAAGACCAGTTTGATGATAGAAGCCTTTATTCACAGGACAGAGTCTGGGCCAGTCTTTGCTGAGGCCCTGCAGTGCCCAGCTAGACATGGTCCCTCTCTCTCTCTGACTCTCTGTGCGCACTACAGATAGTTTTGTTACACAGCTTTCACGTGACATATGAGACATTCATATCCATATTTCTGCATTTCGTCATAAAAGCTAAACCTTATTGGATGACTCAAAGTAGGTCACAATTACATCAGAGTTATAAGTGTTCTTCCTCACTTTCGTGAGATCTGATTCGACAAAAGTGCTACGGAAAATCCCAAGTCTGACCTGACATACATCCAGTTATAGACTGACCTACAAGTCCTATTTCCAAACTCTATAAACATAATCTGCCTGCCTCATCATAGAAACCAATTTAGAGCTAATTTTTGAGAGTACATTTAGGCTCTACAAACATACTGAATTACCATTAGATACTTGGTCATCTGATGAACATTAATAATTCTTTGGCTCTGTCTGAATATCAGAACAGACTGAAACCTTAATTGATTTTTATTGTTTCTGAATGATTTTAGATCTTAATTAATGAAATATTGAAATATTCCTTTAAATATGTGTTAAGTCACATATACACCCTTTCTCACTCCATAACATTATAAATTATTTATGTTTGGGGCAGACGAAGTTAATTATATTTAACAATAATATTTCTTTTGTTATAAGTTTAGCAACAAGTTTAATAAAATGGTGGCATAAATTCCATGAAAACAGTGAGTCACACAGATAAAGTGTATGACAAACTCCTCTAGAGACAAAACCAGAGCTTGCCCTCTGTTACCACTTCCATCAGAATCCTTTTTAGCTCAGCTGACTATAAGTCATCTGAGCTATAGTCATGGTCCATTGTCCGTCGTCCGTCCGTCCGTCCATCCGTCTGTCCGTCTGTCTGTCCATCTGGATGTCCGTCCGTAAGACTGGCACATTTTGACACCGTTGGACCTACGAATCTGAATTTCGGCATACAGTTAGATGTCCCCATAATCTCCTACCATGCACAAAATTGGGTCAATAGGACTTCGTTCCTTTGAGATATTAAGGAAAAACCTCAATTTTTTTATTAGAAATCTATTTTCACACTTCAGGACTGCCTAATATCAAAACCACTCATCTGGTTTTCTTCAAATTTACCATAAATATTCCTCTATATAGTTCCTATGTACATGCCAGATATTAAGTCAGTATTGTATAATTTAAAAAAGTTATGGGCCCAAACATAATGGACTTTGTAAAAAAATCAGGATGACATTTGGTCACTTAAGACCAAAAGTGTTAAAGGTAGGGACTTTTTTCCAGTAATACAACTTTAATTAATCAAAATTTAATTGTATACCAAAAATTAGATCAAAATTTGTTAAATTTTTATAAATATTGGCAAAAATATAAAATTGGTAGCTTTAATTTTGCCCAAATTTTGGCCATGGCAAGTTTTTTTCCTGTAAGTACTGTGGAATTAATTTTCACACCATGTATACATAAGGATTTAATCTGTTAAAATCTGAAATTTGAAAATAAAAGCTGCAAAATTAGCCTAGTTATTGAATTTTTTTGGAGGCTCTTGTTGTATTCCCTTACATAGTCAAGCAGTCCACTTTGATGACTGTAGGTCATTCAGTGCACATCTCTATGCTCCCCAGGCTGTTGACATAATTTTAGATGTCCCCAAAATCTCCTACCATACCGAAAATTGGGTCATTAGGACTTTGTTCCTTCGAGATATTAAGGAAAAAAAACTCTGTTTTCCATAAAAAAAGCCATTGTTACACTTCAAGGCTGCCTAATATCAAAACCACTGATCTGTTTTTGATCGTATTTAGTATTCACATTCTTTTATACATTTTCTATGAACATACCAAAAATTAGGTCAGTATTGGGTTTTTTTTAAGAAATCAGGAAATATATTTACTCACCTAACATGAGAATTGCTGAACCTAGAGACTTTTTTTCAGGAATATAACTTTATTTAATCAAGATTCAATTGTTTTCCCAAAATTAGATCTGAATTTTGCAAATTTTTCAAGTTATTAGCATAAATAAAAAATCAATACCTTAAATTTTGTCCAACTTTGGCACTGTTGATTTAACTTTCCCAGCATATATGCATAAGGATTTAATCTTTTAAAATCTGAACTTTCAAAAGAAATTGATTGGAATGAATAGCTTTTATTCATGTTTTCATACACCATGTCAAGTGTTGTTTACATCTAGCCCACCTAGTAGTACAGCCTTCACTTGCATTATGTAATTAGAAATTCTCATTTTTCCTGGGTAGAATGGGAATCATTTAATACTAACACTTGATTCTCATTTTTTCTGGTACAATTGAGAATTCTGATTTTAGAGAAGAATGGGAATTCTGATTTTTCCAAACTTTTTATTCTCTGACAACTTTTTAATCTCCTGAACCTGTCCTAGCTGATATTATGATAATAGTAATAAAAAAATGAAGGAACTTGTTATATTTATAACACTTATCTCAGCTTGCACTTAAAAGCTTCATAATTTATTCTTATAAATCTATTTTAAGTGAGTGTATAATAATTACTGTATATTTATTTTCTTTGATACTTAAACAGTTTAGAAATAAAGTGAAAGAAAGATAATCAAACTTAAAGAAAGATAAAAAAAAATGAAAAAAATTGAAAGAGTTATAAGTTGCCATTAAAACGATTGCTGTCCTTCCCAGATTAATTGATAATTCTCATTTTTCCAAGGTTTGAATTTCAAACTGAATTCCAGTCCCTCAATTTTCCTGAGAGAGACTGGAATATTCATTTTTCCAGGGAAGAATGAGAAATCCCATTCTTCTTGGGAAGAACAGAAATTATTTCACATCATCTCTTGATTGTCATTTTTCCTAGGAAGAATGATATGTATAATTTATAACTTCTGTGGTAAAGGAATGGTTATGTATTGTCCAGTGTAATGTACTCATTTTACTTTACTGGCAGTTAAGCCTCATGTTCATAAAGGTGTTGAGGAACACATTCAAAATTAAACTCTCAACTGCCGGTTCTCTTATAGGTCAAGGCTAAAAGGCAGGGGCCAAGAGTCAGTGGACCTAATAACATTGGAGACAACAACATCAGATTGAACATCCATTGATTCAACAAAAAATAAATAGTTTTATGTTTTGTCAAAACACACTTAAAACATTACAAAATAAGTAGATAGTACCTCCACATTTAAAAACTCAAACCTGCCTAAAATTGTGGAAGTAAGCATCACAGCAGGTGACCAGGAACCTGCACAGGTGACATTCCTCCCACCTAGGTTTACCTGTGTAACATAAGAGCTGAAGGATTCCTGCAGCATGCTAAAAATGTATCAGAGGCAGGTGAAGCTGAGGTACATCATTTTATAAAAATCTGTTATATGTGTGATAAGAGGTCAATAATTTGAAGAAATACAATTTAATAATTATGCAAAGTAAGTTAAAAGCTGTAAGACAGTGTACTGACGATTCTGTGTGTGTACATAACAGGAACAGATATAATTAAGAATTTACTCTTTTTTTCTTGCCTACCTCAATTACAAAGCTGAGGGGAAAGATACAACTGATGAAAGTATATCATTTTTTCGCTTAAACATGATTTTGTCCTGTCTCCTTTTATTGGACCAACTAGAATTTGATATCTAAATTAATGGTATAGCTGTCCTGAATATTTATTTCATCCAACTGAACATTAGATATTGGTAACAATACAGAGAAATTTAGCAGTATATTCATTTCAAAGGTATACCTTCCACCTCATATTATTACCGCCCACTGCATTTTCCATTATGGGTTAATTTGGTAAGCTTGATTTGAACCTTTTGAAGTAAATCTGTTCCATTATTTCACACACACCTTTGTATTAACCATTGTGATGCATGCTTCATTTTATAAATTCTTTATCTTATCTGTGTTTGATGTAATTTTAACATTATGTTTATACTCTTGGACATTTTGTGTAGGATTTACTGATCCAGCCATCAGAAGACTGCTTTTCATTATTTTTTAATCAGCTTTATGAGGGTCAGGTTACACCCTTCACAATCATACATAGGAGCATGGTAAAACTAAAGAAATTGTCAATGATTGTTTAGCGAAAAAGATGTACAGATTGTATGAAAACTATTTCCTTTAACTCACAATTGTTTAAAATATTCTCATTAGCATGATACTGTGACAACAGTGCACGTCTGTATTATGATTTATGGTGGTGCCACTTGACATTTGTCATGTAACTCCCCTGTGGCCATACCTCAGGCCAAATATTGGTCTTGAACAGAAAATACTAATTGCCCATATTTTCCTTTACATTCTGAGAGGAATTTGACATTATTTTGTTGAGGGTCTAAAGAAGTGCCATTTCTGAAGAAGTGTGCAAACTATGCAAAACAGGGTAATATTCGGGTATTGATGTGGATGGTTTGCAAGCATCAACATCATATTTATCGTTTATTTTCGCTTCAAGGTGAACTTTATTTTTAAAAAGATTTTGATATTTATCACAAAAATGATTATGTTGTATATTCCTGAATATATGTCTGATTATTTGTACATACATCCAGTCTTCCCTTAGTTCTAAAGAAGAACTGAGCAAGACAGGGTTGACAGTGACAGGTCTACAGAGCTGACTTTTTTCAGTCTCATTTTTTGTGGCATCATTCTTAATTATTGACAGTGCAGGTTGATCCAGGAAGACCAGTCAGCTTTTGGTGAGACCTGTGTCGGTGTTCTTGATGAGCTTGACTGTCAGGCTGGCTTTACTGATACTGCCAGCCAGTAAGCAGACAGTATCACAACAGTAAGTATTGATCTGTAGAGTCTGTCAAATGATGGGCTGCCAGCAGGGGGGCATCAGTGCTTGAAACTACTTGAAACTCTGCTGACTGTAGTGTAAGGCTGTGACTCTGCATACACCAGACCTGCTTACAAAAACCAGCATCAGACAGTACATTAACCAGCCTCCTCTCACAGTCCTCAGCCAGACCAAATCCTTCCTTTTTACATATACCAACACTTCCAGCACAATGAAAAAGCTTTAACTCTCCCTGGCAGTGGATTTATATTTGTATAACACTTGTGAACCTTGCAGAGTATCAAGAATTTACCGATCTGGCTGCGTATATCAACATCCTTACCATGGGAACTGTAAAAAACTATTAAACTTGATGATTCTGTTACTAAGTACTGTTACTATTTGGTCAAGTAGTCCTCCTTGAAACATGTATATTTGTCTATTAAAAACATTTGTTATCATGATGGAATATAAAGAAAAAGATGAATCATTCAGTAAGTTTATATAAAAACAGTTATTCTCTCACTCTGGACATACTGATTTTAAAGATTATGTCTGCGAAAAAGGAATTTCATTTCATTGATGGGGGCCAACAATGGTGTCATTGTTAATTAAAAACCCTTCAAAAATAGCCTGTGAAAATGCCATGAGGAGAGGCAATTACAGGACACCAGCAGGTTTTGTAACTGATACAAGAACATATCCTTCTTCGTTTGATGAGGCTACAAATGTAGTCACTTTCCATTTCCGTAGGCTTTTATGCATGTGTTATTCCATTTTCTGGTATAATGGACAGATCTGTGAACTTCTTTTTTTCACAATTCATCAATAACAAAGTGACTTGTAGAAACATCCTGACCATTTTGATCAAAGTGAAAAACAAGGATACTCTTTCTCTTTCATCTGAGTTCCAGATACCGTCACAGTTCAGCCAGCACTGGCTTGAAAGCATTAATTCAGGGATCTTTTAATGGGTGTCTGCTGTTGATGCCAAGCATCTTAATTTAATGGTCTGGGGGGAAATAACTTTATTGCGTTAGTCCAGTATATGTCAGTATTGTTACAGGATATGTTTCTTAAACATTCATAAAGATTTGATAATGTATACACATCATTTAATATTCTCTGTGATAGTAAACTATTTTTCAGTGAGGGTAAAATAAATAAATTAAAATCAGTCCATTTTCTCTATTAATAGTATTATCATTGGCTTCCATTTAATCTTCAAAGTCTTCATTTTATTTGGCTAATAGATTGTTATCCTCTGCTTTATCATGAATTATTCTTTAGGAAAATATACCAGTCAACAAGACTGTTTATAAAGTAGGAGACCAATGTCAAACATCAAAAGTGATTGGAATAAATTAACTGAAGTTCTTTTGAGAAACTTCATCAGTCCTCATCGTCATCTGTGATTGGCTGACTGGAATATACACAAAGGATTGTGATTGGCTGGATTGAATATACATTACAGACAGGATTCCACAGGATCAAGGCCAGACCAAGATGGACCATTGCTATGGAGCTGTTCTAACATCTGAAGCACCATGTCTTTGTAAGACTTTTCCTAAATTTCTGACTTTCTTAGTCAGGTGTTGGAATATGTACCACATGTTGTGTAATATACCTGTTCTTTCCTGCCTGTAATAGATTTGAAACATTGTTTACCTCTTGTATTGCACAGTTTTTGAAGGAACTTTCAACTGTATTGACTACACCAATGCTGCTGAGTCCTTCTTAACTAGTTTAAATAATCCCTTTCCTAATGATCATTTTCCAGTTTCTGTTATCCCTCTGGTTTCTACTGTTTTGATTTAACTCAGTCATTCCTAAAATGTTATATTGTAAACATAAGTGCCTTTTTTTAAATAAGCTTATGATATACTTTGCAGAACAAGGTCATGATGTTCCCATTTTAATTCTCAACTGCCAGTGGGTAAGGGTGAAGCAATAAATTACAAACGTATCCATGATCTGCCAGACTACTTGTCCTGATCCTGTATTCACTGAGAACCGGCTGATTGGATCCTGAGCCTGTACATGGAATGCTACTGCACATAAAGTTTACATTTGTTTTTCTTAGCATTGGTTTGGAAGGGTATGGACTGCCTATGGTACTTCTCATTATTCTCTTTTGCATTTTGCCCAGCATGAGACAGTGTGTATACATATAGGTCAGGGGACTAGTTACACCGTGGTATAAATATGTAACAGATGTCCTGAGTGTAGTGAATGTTGAATGGAACATTAATGCATGGAAAGATGAAATATGGAAGGGATTGACTTAGGTTCTGAATATTTCAGATTAATAGACTCAGGCAAGTCGTCGGGGTTACCAATGACGATGACAGATACTCTACTAACAGGACGATCCACTGGTAAATCCCAACCTTACATATATAGATAGTGTGTCTGAGCCGGGGCTTCTACAGACTTTACCCACAATGCTGCTGGTGTACTCTCAGGTCCCAGAGGTCCTTCATTAGCAGTGATTACCGTCGACTGGATGACCCTTGGTAGCTAATAGTCTTGTCCTATCTGGTGCTATATGTAATTAATGAAGTTACAGAATAAGTGTCGCAGAATGTCTTGTTTCCATGGTAACAGACCTCTACAGCAGTAACTCTCCTTTCTTGACAAGACCAATGAAGAATTGAAGAGAGTAAACCTTGACCAAAGTATTATATGAAGTCTTCCTGTGGTTCAGCTGATTATATCTCCTCATTGAGAGTATGGAGCTCTTCCTCTGGTGGTACTGGATACATTTAACGTATAAATTTTACAGTTGCTCATGGTGAAAGTCTGTGTCCTCTATCAAAACATATATAGATATTCCTGTCTGAAAATCACTTTGGCTTGTTTTACGTAAACGCTGCTTTGGCAATATACTGGTCACATTCTGCGGTCCTATCATGCAGCCTATGTTAAAGTGTGTGGTTGATATAGTTTGGGCAAAACGTGTTTGTTGACTGTCGATTAGTGCTAAAGATAAACTCTCAATTAAAAATTATTTTTTTCAGCTGACTTTTGAGTCCTGATAAGCTTGAGTGATCGCCCTTTGTCTGGCCATCCGGTTGTCCATTAGATATGCAGGACACAAATCAAAACCATTGAATCATAATAGTACTGCCATAAATGCATGTTTATTCAATACTATATCCTCTATTTTCAAAGATTCTGAAACGTCTGAGGCAAAACTGAGGATGTTTTGCCTCTGGACCATGTTTGATGCCTTGACAGCTCACTTAAAAAAAAAAAAAAATTCAGCATTGTGCTGTGCACAAACCACAATGTTAGGTGAAATATCCAAGTTTAGGGATTGAATAGCAACTCTGATTTCTGCAGGATTGTTATTATTCATAAGTCAACACTATGATTATGGTAAATCTTTACTAAGTAGAACCAGAATATATTGAAAATCTTCTAGTTTCTTTACAACTGTTTATGGGACTAATTAAACTTTTTTATGAATTATTTGAGTTACTAGGGTAATTTTAAACCAGATATGATCAGGCCATGAGACAGAATGGCACAGTTAACTAAAAATATTGCTGTGTCCTCGTTACAATTAAATTTTGGGTAAAGTTATTAGATATATTTAAATATTATATATACAAATAATAGTTATATATATAATTAACATTTTCATCAAACTTGTTTGTTACATAACTTCTGTATAAAATCCTGAAGATTAATTAAACTATGAAGCTTCTGGTAGATTCTGTGAATATTTTTTACTGAGTGCCAGGCAGCTGCAGATCCCTGAGTGTTACATTGGGAAATCCCGAAACATTCAACAGTTTATCATGCTAAGAAAAAATACAACCTTAGGCCGGGTATATGGATGTATTATTGGTATTGATTTGGCATTGTCTTGGTGTATTACAGTCACTATGTCCTCTGAAGGTAGGAAACCTGACCTAACACAAAAACTACAGCTTTGGCTATTGTACATATTGGACGGGTCAGTGTAATGGTCATAATGTTCGGTTTTCCACCCTGTGCTTACTGGAATATATTTATCATATATTTTCAATTTATTGTTATGAAGTATGAATGAGTTATGGGTTATGAATGTATAACATATATGATGGCATTTCACATGATCACTGGATTAGGATGATTTAAAATTCTGTAATCTATATATTAATATACACATTCTTTATGAGATGGTCAGCAGAGCTTGAACTGATATTTGCTAAAATTCAGATGGTCAGCAGAGTTAGACCTGACTGCAGAGTGTAGCTTCTTAGCTCACACAGGGCACAGTAACATGAAGTAAACTGTGCAGATCTTCTAATTCGTTCCAGACAGATCGTATAGATCAGTATGGAGAGCACACAGCAGGGTGTGGGTTAATATTTACACAGACAATCAGGACCACATCACACCTGCAGCAATGCATCATGGGAATTTTTCCAATGCATGATCTCCATATTGAAATATTAGAGTTTTGCTTAGTGATTTCATTAACATTTAAGCTAAACTACCGATAGTGAATATGGTTATATTTATGATGATTTTCATTTGAAATAGGAGTTCCGATCCAGGATGTAGGTAAAACATTTACAAAACTTGTTAAATGAATTTCTTGTAAAATTAACAAAATATTAAAAAGTCAGGTGGCCCATGCTGTTGAATTTAAATACACCCAGATTGATTTAATTTTATTTTCCCTTTAAATGTGTAACATTAAAGTTTATGTTGAAACACTTCTGACCAAATCATTGTGTCATAAGATTTTTTTTGTAAGTGTCTGTTAATGAGCATATTAAGCAAGGTTAGATGTGTTAGGAAAAGGTTAAATGTGTCAGGAAAATTGTGTATAAAGTTATTGTTTATATATAAATATGAACATTTTGAGATTTAAACTATCTCTTGGCACAATGTGTTTACCCAGTGAGAAGAGGGAAGACTTATCTCCATCTGTTCTCTGTGATGTATGATTGACAGTGTAACACAGAAGTTGAATGTGTGCTATAAGTAAAATGAGTAACTGAGTAATAATTAAGGTTATGTGTTGGCCAGAAGTAGCAAATTTCTCCTCAATAACCACACAGAACATCTTTAAGGTTACATGTCGGCCACATTCATACTGTATACAACATTCATATTCATTTTTTTTTTTAAATTTTGTAGCACATTCTGTTAGGTTAACAAAATTGAAATATGTGTTAATATATATAGCTATAGAATAAAATAAAATAGATTTAATAATACTTCATCCATCACAATCATCCTTTTTATCCAACATTGCAGCAGAATCTCATTTGACTGCACAAATAGACAGTGCTTTGCAGGAACATTTTTTGGCAGCACCAGAAGACCTTGTTGACTGAGGTTTGTCTATAGCCCCCAGTGTAGCATTTGCTAGAGTAGCATGCTCACTGCTGTTCTCATTCGACCCAAAGGAACAAACAGTTAAAAAACTCGAGTAAAAAGTATCAGTCTGACTGACCTCAGAATGAAAGTTTGTGTCTGGCTTGCTCTTTTCTATTTTACACTTGGTATCCCTGAGGTTGGTCTGACTGTTAGACTACATGTGCTGTGGGATCATGGAGGTAAATTACTGAAAGGCATGTCCTGTGAACATTGACTTTTGTCTCTTGTATGGCAGACTTCTCCGTGGTCAATATTGCATGAAAAAATTGATTTCTTGAACAATAGTCGCATGTCTTTTGTCAGACAAGTTCTTGACAAACAGCAGAAAACTTAATTCTGGTGTATAAATACATCAGATTGACTGCCCTTTCAGCATATCAATACATTAAATATCCATCGTAGCTGAAGGATCCTTTTCACTGACAACACTCTGGTTCCTCCTACACCAGGGCAGATTAATGATCAATCTATATGGTAACAATACCTGTAGACTTTGGGCAAGGGATGAGGACAAACAGGAGAATTAAGAATTTGCTACCTTTATATTCAGTCACCATAGAAACCAATGCAATGCAGCACGCAAGGAGTCTTTATTCATGAGTCTTGAGTTTGATGCTTTCTCATAGATCCTCAGGAGGCTGAATTTCATACAAAGTAAAAGTCTTGGTAAAAGACTGAATGTGGTACCAGGTCAAAAGTCTTGGTGAAAGGCTAAATTTTGTACAAAGTAAAAGTCTTGGTAAAAGACTGAATGTGGTACCAGGTCAAAAGTCTTGGTAAAAGGCTAAATGTTGTACAAAGTAAAAGTCTTGGTAAAAGACTGAATGTGGTACCAGGTCAAAAGTCTTGGTAAAAGGCTAAATGTTTTACAAAGTAAAAGTCTTGGTATAGACTGAATGTGGTACCAGGTCAAAAGTCTTGGTAAAAGGCTAAATGTTGTACAAAGTAAAAGTCTTGGTAAAAAACTGAATGTGGTACCAGGTCAAAAGTCTTGGTAAAAGGCTAAATGTTGTACAAAGTAAAAGTCTTGGTAAAAGACTGAATGTAGTACCAGGTCAAAAGTCTTGGTAAAAGGCTAAATGTTGTACAAAGTAAAATTCTTGGTTAAAGACTGAATGTGGTACCAGGTCAAAAGTCTTGGTAAAAGGCTGAATGTGGTACTAGGTCAAAAGTCTTGGTAAAAAGACTGAATGTGGTACCAGGTCAAAAGTCTTGGTAAAAGACTGAATGTGATACCAGGTCAAAAGTCTTGGTAAAAGACTGAATGTGATACCAGGTCAAAAGTCTTGGTAAAAGACTGAATGTGATACCAGGTCAAAAGTCTTGGTAAAAGACTGAATGTGATACCAGGTCAAAAGTCTTGGTAAAAGGCTAAATGTTGTACAAAGTAAGTCTTGGTAAAAGACTGAATGTGGTACCAGGTCAAAAGTCTTGGTAAAAGGCTAAATGTTGTACATAGTAAAAGTCTTGGTTAAAGACTGGATGTAGTACCAGGTCAAAAGTCTTGGTAAAAGGCTAAATGTTGTACAAAGTAAAAGTCTTGGTTAAAGACTGAATGTGGTACCAGGTCAAAAGTCTTAGTAAAAGGCTGAATGTGGTACTAGGTCAAAAGTCTTGGTAAAAAGACTGAATGTGGTACCAGGTCAAAAGTCTTGGTAAAAGACTGAATGTGATACCAGGTCAAAAGTCTTGGTAAAAGACTGAATGTGATACCAGGTCAAAAGTCTTGGTAAAAGACTGAATGTGATACCAGGTCAAAAGTCTTGGTAAAAGACTGAATGTGATACCAGGTCAAAAGTCTTGGTAAAAGGCTAAATGTTGTACAAAGTAAGTCTTGGTAAAAGACTGAATGTGGTACCAGGTCAAAAGTCTTGGTAAAAGGCTAAATGTTGTACAAAGTAAAAGTCTTGGTAAAAGACTGAATGTGATACCAGGTCAAAAGTCTTGGTAAAAGACTGAATGTGGTACCAGGTCAAAAGTCTTGGAAAAGGCTGAATGTGGTACTAGGTCAAAAGTCTTGGTAAAAAGACTGAATGTCGTACCAGGTCAAAAGTCTTGGTAAAAGACTGAATGTGATACCAGGTCAAAAGTCTTGGTAAAAGACTGAATGTGATACCAGGTCAAAAGTCTTGGTAAAAGACTGAATGTGATACCAGGTCAAAAGTCTTGGTAAAAGACTGAATGTGATACCAGGTCAAAAGTCTTGGTAAAAGACTGAATGTGATACCAGGTCAAAAGTTTTGGTAAAAAGACTGAATGTGGTACCAGGTCAAAAGTCTTGGTAAAAGGCTAAATGTTGTACAAAATAAAAGTCTTGGTTAAAGACTGAATGTGGTACCAGGTCAAAAGTCTTGGAAAAGGCTGAATGTGGTACTAGGTCAAAAGTCTTGGTAAAAAGACTGAATGTCGTACCAGGTCAAAAGTCTTGGTAAGAGACTGAATGTGATACCAGGTCAAAAGTCTTGGTAAAAGACTGAATGTGATACCAGGTCAAAAGTCTTGGTAAAAGACTGAATGTGATACCAGGTCAAAAGTCTTGGTAAAAGACTGAATGTGATACCAGGTCAAAAGTTTTGGTAAAAAGACTGAATGTGGTACCAGGTCAAAAGTCTTGGTAAAAGGCTAAATGTTGTACAAAGTAAAAGTCTTGGTTAAAGACTGAATGTGGTACCAGGTCAAAAGTCTTGGAAAAGGCTGAATGTGGTACTAGGTCAAAAGTCTTGGTAAAAGACTGAATGTAGTACCAGGTCAAAAGTCTTGGTAAAAGGCTAAATGTTGTACAAAGTAAAAGTCTTGGTTAAAGACTGAATGTGGTACCAGGTCAAAAGTCTTGGAAAAGGCTGAATGTGGTACTAGGTCAAAAGTCTTGGTAAAAAGACTGAATGTCGTACCAGGTCAAAAGTCTTGGTAAAAGACTGAATGTGATACCAGGTCAAAAGTCTTGGTAAAAGACTGAATGTGATACCAGGTCAAAAGTCTTGGTAAAAGACTGAATGTGATACCAGGTCAAAAGTCTTGGTAAAAGACTGAATGTGATACCAGGTCAAAAGTCTTGGTAAAAGACTGAATGTGATACCAGGTCAAAAGTTTTGGTAAAAAGACTGAATGTGGTACCAGGTCAAAAGTCTTGGTAAAAGGCTAAACGTTGTACAAAGTAAAAGTCTTGGTTAAAGACTGAATGTGGTACCAGGTCAAAAGTCTTGGTAAAAGGCTGAATGTGGTACTAGGTCAAAAGTCTTGGTAAAAAGACTGAATGTCGTACCAGGTCAAAAGTCTTGGTAAAAGACTGAATGTGATACCAGGTCAAAAGTCTTGGTAAAAGACTGAATGTGATACCAGGTCAAAGTCTTGGTAAAAGACTGAATGTGATACCAGGTCAAAAGTCTTGGTAAAAGACTGAATGTGATACCAGGTCAAAAGTCTTGGTAAAAGACTGAATGTGATACCAGGTCAAAAGTTTTGGTAAAAAGACTGAATGTGGTACCAGGTCAAAAGTCTTGGTAAAAGGCTAAATGTTGTACAAAGTAAAAGTCTTGGTTAAAGACTGAATGTGGTACCAGGTCAAAAGTCTTGGTAAAAGGCTGAATGTGATATTAGGTCAAAAGTCTTGGTAAAAGGCTGAATGTGGTACCAGGTCAAAAGTCTTGGTAAAAAGCTGAATGTGGTACCAGGTCAAAAGTCTCGGTAAAAGGCTGAATGTGGTACCAGGTCAAAAGTCTTGTATATTCTTTATTGTATAATTTTCAATACAGACCAAGCATAATGGTTTTTATTCTTAAACAATATAGAAAAGGACTCATTTGTGAAAGATAACCTGTCATGCTTTTATAATTTAAAAGTAGCAGGTGTGGCTGAAATGTGAAGATACAGATAGGGAAACTGGTAAGTTGAAAAACCTGATTTTGTTTAGTCAGGTTTTGTAATAACTGAAGTACTGACATAGCTCAGTCTTCAGTCCCATGTGGCCAGTATTGTTATCAGGGTAACTGGTGTTAGTAGTGACCAGTATTGTTATCAGGGTAACTGGTGTTAGTAGTGACTTAACAAGTACCTGAGTACTAGGGGCCACTAGTAGTACTCACTGAGTGTATCATTGGCCAACCAGGAGGGCAGCATCCCAGGCTGTCTGACTGACAGATCTACACACACCAGCCAAGGTCTGGATGCCAAACAGATTTAGGAATATAACAGTTATCAGAAGCAGTTACCAGTGGTCATACTAAGCATACCTCAGCCAGGCAGGACTGTGAGGCTGCTGTGCTGATCTGGTGCTGTTTACAAGGCTGGCTGGCAGCCTGTATGACCCCCTCAGGTGAAGTGTTAGGGGAATACCCAGCAGCTGGAGATCCTGTACTGGTTACCTGTACTCAGGCTGTACCCAGCAGCACCAGCAAGCCTGCAGTTGATGCTGGTACAGCACCTGGATGGGCTGATCCACTGCTGGATAACTTCAGGGTTAGTTAGCTTGTACTTGTCTATTTTGTCTGTCAGTGATGGTATAACTTACCATGCTTGCTGTATTGTCTGTCACTATGCTGTTTAGTGTAGACACCTGACTGTATTTCTAACCACATTCACTGCTGTCTTATACTTACATTCCCAGGATATTAACCAGTGTGTATGCTGTACATGGTGCACTATATGGTTTCTTGTACATCTGGAGGGAGTGATTTGTTGTACATGTTGTTGGAATGACAAGCTGTACACAAAGTCTAACTGGTTTGTACATGTAATAGCCAGGTGGGGCACTCCATTTTATGCTCACTAATGTTCAGTTACAGTAATTTACTAGAGGGTCATCATTCCACAGATACCTGGGTGTTACCACAAGTTATGGGTTTTAGTTATTTTCATACAGATGTTTCATCAGGAACATCAAGGTGAGCTCAGGTGCAGATAACTGTCTGTAAAAAGACTGTAGCTACATGTCTGTATCATAAGGAATACTGGTTTGATCTGCTTGAGGTATGGCAGTGGTTAAGATATCAGTATTTGTTTATCATAATTCTTTATTTATCTTATGTAATCTTTAATGTGAATTAATTTTGAAAAAAATATCAATTACCAGAGATCAATTGTAATTGCATGATGTTAATCTCTTATGCCTTCCATGCATGATCCATAAATTGTTTTAAGCGTCAGAAGCTTTGCTATTATAATACAGATATATACATATATACATCTCCTAAAATGTGTGAAATTTATTTAAATTTAAGATGTTATTTACCTATGTATACTCTTAATCATCTGAATTTTATTTGGAAATTATAGTTCTTCTGAAACTATATAAAATACACTAGATAATATTTACACCTTTTGATAGTTCAAACTTTATTTTTCTCTCAAATCTGTTTCAGTGAATATGGGCTTTAGGGTGAGATAGTTGATGTCTTTATCAAAGTATCTAGTATTGTTAGTATTGAATTCCTATTAAAAAACATCACTCATGGTAACAACTGTTTTGGTAGAAAAAATGTCAACCGGCTGTTAATTACTGTATTCCATAGGACTGAAATGAACAGGAAAACAATGTATTTATATGTTTATCTTGAAAAGGTAGTCTCACCCTGTTTTAATATTAACTTGATATTTCCTGTGAAAAGTTATTATCAATATAATACTTAGGATGTGTCTACTTAAGCAAAGGGCCTTATTACATTGTTTCAGCCACTGTTGCCATGGGATTTGGAGTTTCCCTTGAGGAGTGTGAGTGATGTCATTGTCAGTGTATGGAGTATATTTAGTCAGGTGATGAGGTGATTGATGTACTTGTACCAGGTCCCACCATGCTGTCAGATTGCTCAGTTTCCTTAGGGAAAAGATCCATGATAAAAAAAAATTTATTCCCAGGTCCAATCATAAGTATATTGCTGACTCAGTCTGCTAAGCTAAATGACACCCTTGTTGCCAGCACTAGAGTCCATGTTACCACCTGACTGATCCTCTTGTTGCAAGCACTATAGTCCAAGTTACCACATTGACCGGCCCCTTTTGTTGCCAGCACTAGAGTCCATGTTACCACCCTGACTGATCCTCTTGTTGCAAGCAGTATAGTCCAAGTTACCACATTGACTGACCCTCTTGTTGCCAGCACCAGAGACCATGTTACCACTCTGTATGAACCTATTGTTGCCAGCACGAGTCCATGTTACCACCCTGACTGATCCTCTTGTTGCAAGCACTATAGTAAGTTACCACATTGACTGACCCTCTTGTTGCCAGCACTAGAGTCCATGTTACCACCCTGAGTGAGGCTCTTGTTGCCAGCACTAGAGTCCATGTTACCACCCTGAGTGACCCACTTATTGCCAGCACTAGAGTCCATGTTACCACCCTGAGTGACCCTCTTGTTGCCAGTACTAGAGTCCATGTTACCACCCTGAGTAACCCTCATGTTGCCAGCACTAGAGTCCCTGTTACCACCCTGAGTGACCCTCTTGTTGCCAGCACTAGAGTCCATGTTACCACCCTGAGTGACCCTCTTGTTGCCAGCACTAGAGTCCCTGTTACCACCCTGAGTGACCCTCTTGTTGCCAGCACTAGAGTTCATGTTACCACCCTGAGTGACCCATTTGTTGCCAGCACTAGAGTCCATGTTACCACCCTGAGTGACCCTCTTGTTGCCAGCACTAGAGTTCATGTTACCACCCTGAGTGACCCTCTTGTTGCCAGCACTAGAGTTCATGTTACCACCCTGAGTAACCCTCATGTTGCCAGCACTAGAGTCCCTGTTACCACCCTGAGTGACCCTCTTGTTGCCAGCACTAGAGTCCATGTTACCACCCTGAGTGACCCTCTTGTTGCCAGCACTAGAGTCCCTGTTACCACCCTGAGTGACCCTCTTGTTGCCAGCACTAGAGTTCATGTTACCACCCTGAGTGACCCATTTGTTGCCAGCACTAGAGTCCATGTTACCACCCTGAGTGACCCTCTTGTTGCCAGCACTAGAGTCCATGTTACCACCCTGAGTGACCCACTTGTTGCCAGCACTAGAGTCCATGTTACCAACCTGAGTGACCCTCATTGTGCCAGCACTAGTCCTTGTTACCACCCTGACTGACCTATTTCTCTGATCCACCATCCTGGTACTAGCACTAAGGTTGGTGGACTGCTATGTCTGGCTTTTTAATTGCCATGACTAGTATGACAGTTTGCTGTACTGATGCTGTAAATATTTAAGTGGTGATTGAATATAGCATTAGAATTGATAACTTTTTTTGTATAAACATGAATCATATGTGACAGGTGCTTAAAAAATATGTTTATATATGTTACTAATGCTTCTTAATGGGACAATAAGTTACTGTTATGAAAGTGAAAAATAAAAGAATGTAATTGTATGTAACTGAGTATGAGTCATTGACATGAATGTGCTGGCGACAGGGCTATTCAACTCAATGCTTTAGTAATGGCAGACAATTGATTTTCTGGATGGGATATATACCTGTAAATGTATTAAGATAATTTCCAATTAAGTCACCATGGTAATTGATAGGCTGCTGATGTGTTTTACTAACATTTGTTATAATTCTTCCTGTATAATATGTATTGGTTCTGACAGCTCAAATCTGGTCAGTAATGTTTTATATCCATTTAAGCAAGCTTTCAGCATCACATGGGAGAAAGTATTTTCTGCTGTCTGACAGATATGTATTGAAGACGTTTGTGATTAATCAATTATGTACGTTGTACAAAGAAGAAGCTCCTGTAATTTAAAAAGCAGCTGGATGGCTTAGTGAAGGTAAGTCTAAAATATGGGAGGAAGTCTTAGTGGTTGTGGAAGATGTTAAACCTCATAACGGAAACATTATGGTTTCTGTCTGGCTTGTAGATTTGAAGACAGCTGTTGTAGGCTTGGCAGCACTGTCACAGCCACAGGACCATGCACTACTGCTGTGTATGTCCCCATCCTGGCTTCATCTGCATGAGTACTATACACCTGTTAAATTTCTTATTGAATTAAGTGAAGTCTTCAATGAAAATATGGTTATTTTGTACATAAACTCCTAGTTAAGGTCCAAATCCCAAAAGATTATCCACAAGGTTGTAAACCTACAGATATTTATATTAGTCTATATTATACATTACTAGTATATACTCAAACATACATATTCATTTATGTTATAGCTATGTGTATTAAATTGTTCCTATGTGAGGTAACATTAATGATATAGATGGTAGTTCATCTGATATGTGACCAACCTTCCACAGGATCTCTGACGTTTTTTCTTCTGTTCATTTAATTATCACATCTTCTTATAAAATGCATGCTCTGGTTAATTATTCAATTTAATTTTACACAATAGGTTATTTGTTGAGGATAACACTGGGTTTTGAATGGAAGAGGTTTATAGACAATACCTTACTTCCCAACATCGTCAGATAAAACCAATTTCACATGCGTTATGTTTGGATATTATAGATGAGCTGATATTACAAAAATATAATACCATAATAGCTGTACATTGGTGCCTGATTAAGGTTGTTAAACATGTAGATGTGGTATTGTTTTAACATGTGGTAGCCATCCTGACAACAACATACAGTCAAAACAGAAACACTGAAGTGAACGTCACATGAAAAGGTCAAGGGTAGGCCTGCTACAGTTAATGTCAGGTGGTGGATAATGTAGTTAAATATCATTAGCGAACCTGTGAGCTTATGCAATGGCGCAGCATTGTCCGTCTGCCATCATCCATTCGTTTACCCATTCTTTTTCAAAAACCATTTGAGCTAACAGCGCCAAATTTTTTGTCAAGATTCAGTCACATGTCAAACTTTATCGAATTGAACTTATTTTTGCACTGTCAGTGCATTTATCTGTATTTTACAGGGCAAAAAGCTAAAAACGCTTTAAAAATCTTCTTCTCCAAATCTGTCAAGCCAAATTGTTCAATATTTCACAGAAATAATTCCAGTAACAATTTTTTCAAGTTTTTTTCAAATAGTTTTGTTCCGGTGATTTTTTTTGTCGAGTTACAGTAAGCTGAACTTAGTCATTTGGTCAAACAAGCATGCTAAAATTACAGTCTCAGGAACTGCTACAGCTGTAATCACCAAATTATGTGCAAATGTGGGTCACATGAATCACATTTGAAATTGAGGTATTGGTAGCCCCACCTGCATCAATCAACCTTTTTTGTATGGGGGTCATCAGAACATTAACCTATAATTTCTCAGGAACAGCAGGAGCTAGTATCCCAAAATTTTATGCAAAAATCAGTCACATGTCAAATGTTGTGGGATTGAGCTTTTTGTGGCACCACCTGCAGCGACTTACATATTACAGGGAAGAAGCTTGAAAACCTTAAATCTTCTCCAAAATCATTCAGCCAAATTGTTCATTATTTCACAGAAATGATCACATAGATGAGCTCTCAAGTTTATTCAGATGGTTTGGGTTCACTGAATTTTGGCAGAGTTACAGGAATTTGAACCTAGTCATTTGGCCAAGTAAGCATACTAACATAAAAACTCAGAAATGACAGGAGCTAGCATCACCAAGTTTTGTGCAAATGTTGGTAACATGACTCATATTTGAAACTGAGGTTTTTGTGATGCAACCTTAGACCTACTTAACCTTTTTCATGGGCAAAATCCTCGTAATTTTAGCCTCTTTCAGCTTAAAAATATATTATGATGAAACTGTGAAGCTGAATGGTTTGATTTTTCACTTGAATTATCCTAGGGTAGGGTTCTCTCACTTGTAAAAAAAAATAGATTGGGTACATTGATTTTTGGTCGAGTCATAGGAAGCTGAAGTTGGTCTTATATTAGGGCTGCCATAGTCTTCTTCTGCAAAACTGTTGTTTTCAACTTTCATAATATTGCAAAAAAATGATTCTTAGGCAGCCTTTGGTCAAGTTTACTTCAGTGATATGTGGCAGAATTATTGGAGATTTAACAATGAAAGGAATGTGAGAAACTTTGATAAATATAGCTAGTAGATTTAATGTGTTAACAAATTGAGCTCTTTGGGTATATAAGCAGAGCTATACAGGCACCATAAATAATTGGTGTCCATACCCAACTTAAGTGTAAGATAAATCCATAAGTAAAATATATCTGTATTCTCATTATGTTTCCAATAGGCATCTGTTTAACATGTTAAAATATTTGAATATGCAGCTTGAAAAAATTCTGGTAGCCAGTCTTTCAGTATGTATAAACAGATTTGGCAACATTTTGTCTGTAACTATAAATAGCTTGGCAGTAGCGGTGGGAGTCGGTTCCTTTTTTATAATCGATCATCGATTTGGGCAAACTGATCAATGATCGATTATTAATCGGTTCAGACAAATATAAAGAAATGTGCAATTAACCCTTAACCCAGCCGGCATGTCTTAGTAATTCTACCTGACGAAAAGAAGTTTTTGCTTTTTTTATATTTTCCTTTTATCACTGAGATATGCTATTCAAAGTTTCATTTTAATTAATTATAGTAATCAAGAATTAAACCACAGTCCAAGACATCTACTTGCTGGCCCTCATGCATACTCCCGCATATCATTTTAACTTCATCACCAGGACTTTTATTTTACTGGTTTCACAGGCCTGCCAGAAAAATTACAGGCCCATATAATTTTTGGTAAAAATTAAAAAAGTAAGAAAATGGAAGCTAAAAATATAATTACTCATGCGGCAGGGGAACCTGACATCAGTTGAGGAGTTTATTTCTAAGAGAATCTTCCAAAATTGGCATAGACCTGGAGCATTATGAAGCATTTTAACGCCATACCACCCATATTTTGCAATGAAAATCTCGTTAGAAAACTCTCCACTAATTCTGCAGCTCCCTGCCAGTTCACAGAGGTTTAATAAGTCCTCCGTTCTCTAATCTACTGTGTCATACTCAGTTATATACGGAGGTTATCTGGGAACACAGACTCATTATATGAAGCGCGGGATGTTGTAAAAAATGGAAGAGTAATTTTTGCCTATAACTTAAAGACATTCTGGTAAAAACAATCATGAGTATGATGTAATCGATAGTTGCCTTTCTTAATCGAGCACTTGAAAGTGGCAGCAAACCAACTGACTTTCGAAAAAACTCGATGATCGGCCCACCACTACTTGGCAGACAGGCAATAGGCCAAGTTTCAGTCTGGATCTATTTATAGCTTTGGCAGACTGCCAACTGTATCAGACTCTGCAACAGGTTCAAACAGTTCACTCAATGCAGCCAGGTACAGGTCAAGAGTAAAGTCAGTGCAGAAACTGCAGCTGGCAATTATCTTCGCTTGACTTGGGGCAACTGCCTGCCTCAGCTGAGCTTGGTCAGCCCAGTGCACCTGACTCGAGAAAAGTTTGATGTATCAGCCTGAAATTTTGGCCTGTCCATGTATCTTCGATCGCTTTCTTGTACACTAGACTATCAATTATTTTTTCACAATGTACATTCCTGCTTATTTCTGAGGAGGGATTTGATATATCAGTCTGAAATTGTGCAAATATATACATATTGGATAGCTTCATTGTATACAAGACCAGTGGCACCATCTACAATAATTTTTGCACAGTGTACATTCCTGCTGATTTCTGAGGAGGGATTTGATATATCAGCCTGTAATTGTGCAAATATATACATATCGGATAATTTTGTTGTATACAAGACTGGTGGCTCCACCTATAATAATTTTTGCATAGTGAATGTCTGTGCTGCTCTCAGCAGTGATTTGACACATCAGCCTGAAATCATGCATGTCCATATATCTTGGATAGGTTGTTGTATAAAAGAATTATTGTGCTACCTACAACCATTTTGTGTTGTGTACATCCATTAGACCTGTAGGCCTTGTTTTTTTTTGCCTTGTAAACAGACCAAGAAAAAGACCAGTTTGTATTCTGGAAATGGATCCTGCATATACAAATGATAATGGTATTAAAGAAACATAGCTTTTTGGACTAATAGCAATTGCCCAAAAAGTAATATAAAAATAGATACATCTATTGCATGTGTATATTTATAATTTTTTCAGAGTGGGTTGGTTAAGACAGAGTTTAGTGATTAAAGTCTGGGTAGTGTCAGCCAACACATTGAGGTTTGTGATGGCTTAATTAGTACGTCCGTGATGTTCACACAGTCACCAGACTGCCTAAAGGTGTCTTTTATAAAGAGGTTACTTTACCAGTGTTGTTGTACCAGACAGCCAGAAGATGTCATCTGTACCAATGCAACTTATCAGGCAATGGTAGCCCCAATCTGAGATACTCTCTTATATTCAGACTCGCAGGGAAGGTTTTCTACATTTTGTTTGGTATTCGTTGGTAGTTCTCATAGAAATCTTGGTTTTATACAGTTTCTATATATCTAATGGAGCTATGTATCATGTAGCTGTCTTACAGTTGAAATGAGACTAGTTTCAAGAATGCTAGTTAAGGGAATAGGAGGTGAACCTAACAAACTAGTTGTAGGACGTGAAGATTGTGGGTCCCTGCTTCCAACCCAGCTCTGTGAAACCATGCATCTGCCTTATATAAACACCAGTGTCTGAAAAAATTAAACATTTTTGGTTTTGGATGCATGAAACTTTGTTGTAACTTTTTATTAAGATTTTCTTCATCTTCAATCATACTAAAAGACAGTAAAAATTTTATACAATGTCCTTATTCTAAAAGAAGAATAAAAATTTTAATTGAACTCAGGTGTCTCAGTCTACCAAGCTAAAGTAATATCATATTTCCAGTGCCTGAATGGCTATTTCACTTGTAGCTATATGTGCTCACACACACACATATATTTTTAAATAAACTCTTGTATAGTCAGTGTGTTATCATATTTTTATTATTTATATTATATTAATCATTTTAACTCTCCACATGTTTTTTACTTTGGAAAATTTGACTACATTTACTTATACATAATCTTAGAATTAATGCATTCTCATTTATGAGAGCCATGTTTGCCATTCTTATTGTACAATAATAATTTATACAAGTTTGTGAAACTTGTTAGATACAGATACCTGATAGCAGATAACAGATGTATAAGCTCAAGTTTCACAGGTTTCACAAGCTGTAAATTTAACCATGATGTATTTCAAATCCATTTTGATTACACACATTAACTGTCAGGTATTTGGTCCTATAGAACTGAAGATAGAGACCTGAAGCAGCTCATATACATCATTACAGAGTTTGATGACATGTTCATAGAAACAAGGTTTTATTGGATATAAATAAGTTTATATTGCTTAATGCACCTTTTTTTTACTTCTAATAAAGTAATGTAATTGTAATTTGCCACAGTAATTGAGCACATCTTCTCAGTCCTGAGTTCAAAGAAGAGACATTTTGAGTGGTGTCAGGTGTTAAGAATGGGTGTATAGTTAAAAACATGTATACCTGTACCTCAAATGATTCCAAGTAAAAAAGCAGTCTAACTTTAAACAGTTGTAAGATAATTGTTTGAAAGTTGTATGGGAACTGATGTCTCTTCCAGCTCTCATTATTTTGTTTCTTGACAAACAGTACAAACTTTATACACTTAAACCTGTGACTGTTATTGGTTCAATTGCATATTTTATTTGCTTGGTTTGTGGTGGTGATAATGGATATGTCAAGGGAAGAATGAGAATCTGGGAAGATCCAGCATCTTCCCAGGAAGAATGAGAATTTGCATGCTTCTGGAAAAAAATAAGAAATTCTCATTCTTCCTGGAGGGGGGAACAGGAACAATTCATTATTACTTTGGACAAATTAGAGTTAATTTTCCCCAAAACTAAGTTTATTTTAAATGATGTCATTTTCATAGGAATGGCAGGTTTGTTAAATAATATTAACTCCTAAAACAGCACATCATAAAACTATTTGTAGCATCACATACAATAATTAAATTCCTGACCTTTTGATTTGAATGTGATTTTGAATTATTCTGTGGACCAATATTTACTATTATTAAAATGTTGGTACACTGTAAGTTTACTGTTAAAATGATTCTTAACCAAATGAACAGTTCATATTAATGTGAAAGAGCTCATATAAACATGCTTTTAATGATATAATTTTTCAATGATTAAAAATAAATATAAAAAATTGGCATGAAATGATTCCTGTTCACCCTGGATATATGAGAATTGTCTTTTTTTCCCAGGTTTGAATTTCAAAATTCCAGACTCTTTCAGAAATAATAAGAATTCTTAATCCTTCCAGGAAAGATGGAATTTACATTTATAATGTGAAGAATGAAATTCTTCATTTTCCAAAGGGAGATCAGGAATCCTTGCATCTGTTGATTCTGGTTTTGCCTGGGAAGAACTACTGGGGAGAGCTGGATCCTCCTAGATTCTCGTTCTTCCCCTAAAAGATACATCTGGCATCAGAAAAAAATTAGTTTTCCTCATTAAACCTGTTCAAAGCTGTTTGGTTTTAACTGAACTATTTTGTAGATTGTGAAAATGTCTGCCTGTTACTAAATCATGACTCATCTTACTCATCATGACTTACTAAATCATAAAAAGTACCATCTAATAAAGTCTTATTTCAATACTTGTTGTCTGTTAAACTCTTAAACTGTACTTGCATGGTCTTTTCGTTTCTTATGACTCTACCCTTGCATATACATTTTATAATATTTAAAAGCTCTTTAAAAGCTAAAATTTAAATGATCCACACCTTCAGTCCATTGGTTTAGACAGCTGACATTTTCAAAATCCTGTGTAGTTTGCTAGCCTCATTGTATCCGATTTTTCTGAATGCAACTTTTTTTTTTTAACATAATCCTGAAACAGATGGGTGTGATCATTTATTCTAATTGTTCATCCTGTAATCATACTTAAGATAGTCATAAATGGCTATAAGTATAGGTAAGAAAAAAAACCTTTAACCAGAAAGGGCTTATAATCATAAAGTTAGCAGGGAAAAGTTGTTTTGTCTTTGAAAATATTGCATTCTAGTTATTATTGGTTTAGCAAAAGAATAAATAATTAAAAAAAAATAATGCTGCTCATGGAAATTTCATTATGTCTCCATCTGTGATACATAGTATATGTAAGATGTCTTTAATGCATATCAGGTTTGTCTATGTAGGTAGTTTTGAGTAAGCACATGGTATGTGTTGACTGTACAGATGGATTAGGTAGTAAAGAAAAAAGATTCATAATGTACTGTTCTGTATGTAAGACCAGGCCTGGACAGGTGCAGTGACATCTCCCACACTGAGGGCCTGCGTACAGCACTCCTCTCCAGAGGGTGTGTCATCAAGGTGATGATCTATGGTATCACCTCAAGTCATAGGTGGGCGTTCACCTTCCACAGGCTCCATAACTTGAGATAAGCTGTGAATTGTACACACTGCTTTTATGTTTCTCTTCCATAGCTGTACTGTAATCAATTCCTGATAACACAATAAAACAAATAAAATTTATTATCAGTCATGTCCCTTCAGTTTTCTGTAAAATTTACAGATGATTTGTGGTATGTGGCCTAATGGTAATTAAGGGTGCTGGACTTGAGATGCAAAGTTGTGGGTTGGCATCCAGTTAGCATCACCTTCAGTACCAATACACTTACCCAAAGTTTTTACCACATGGGTGTGCTCTCTTGACCCATGAATGAAGTGGTACTGGCCATATGGCCGGCAGACCAGCAAAAAAACTTCTAGCACCTATTATGGCAGATAAGGTTATATTTTCCCTAGAGGACTGAGAAAGCTTCAGAATGAACACAGTACTTGAAACACCACAAAGGCAAAGTGTAAAGTCAAATCAGACTGACAATGTCTGTGATATCAGAATATAAACCCCCATTCTTTAATTTTTTTTTACCATAATAATAATAACAGTAGTAATAATAACTCAAATAACATAGTTTTATAAAAACAAGTTTGTTAAATATTATTTGTTTGCTTTTACTGAAACTAAAAGTAATGCTGTAACAGAATTATTTATTCAAACTGGTTAAAAGCTGAATCTATTTAACAATGAAAGTCTGTTTAGTGTACCTATCTATTTTTAGCAAACTTGTGAGCTTATGCGATGGTGCGGCATCGTCCGTCGTACATCATGTGTCGTGTGTCTTGCGTCGTCTGTACGTTAACCATATCGATCTCTAAAATGGCAGGAGCTAGCATCACCAAACTTTTTGCAAAAAATCAGTCATCCAAAAAACTATATCAGATTTTTAAAAAATTTTTTCTTACTGCATTTTCTTAGATTTTATAGGGAGAAAGCTAAAAAAGCTTTAACAATCTTCTTGTTCAAAACTGTCCAGCCAAATTGTCCAATATTTCACAGAAATGATCCCTGCAACAATCTCTCTCAAGTTTGTTCGAATGGTTCCAGTTCGTAGATTTTTGGCCGAGTTACAGGAGGTTGAACTTAGTCATCTGTCCAAAAAAGCACACTAAAATTAAAATCTCAGAAACGGCTAGAGCTATAATCACCAAATTTTATACCAATGATTGTCACATATGTCATATCTGATTTTGAGGTATTGGTGGCGCCATCTACATTTTACTTGTGTTTTTTACAAGCGAAAATGTAATTTTTAACTCTTCTAGCTTATACACTGATTTATGATGAAACTGTTAAGCTGATTGGTTTAAACTTTACAAGAATTATTCTATAGTAGGGTTCTGCCAGTTTTATAAGAATAGATTGGGTAAATAAAGTTTTAAAAAAGCATTGTAGCCAATTGAAAAAGGCTTTCTGTATATGAAAACAGATTTGACAATAAGATGAGTTTCAGCAGCCAAGTCAAGAGGTCACAAACAGGTGGGGTCCGGACATCCCCATGGCAACTGACCTGGCTGGGGGGGGGGGGGTGTCTAGACCATGTGTCTAGACGTCTAGACACAGCATCTAGACGTCTGGACACAATGTTTAGATGCAGAATTCCGAGATTATTGGAACTGTATCTTTTAACTGTTTGAAAAAACTTGGTTTGCATTTTATGCGAATCGGGTTTATCATCAGGTCACATGTGAACTGCTGCACCCTCATTTTTTCTTGACCTCTGACCTTTCCTTGCTGCCCGGCGTCCATTTGTGTGTCTGTTTCCACACATAAACTCCCATATCTTGGGAACTGTTTGACCGATCAGGCTAAAAATTTTGCACAAATGTAGCCCTTTGATAGCTTTATAACATACACTAAAAATTGTGGTGCCACCTGCAACCATTTTTGCACAGCGTCCATCTGTTCATCTGCCTTGGGATAATATCACTCATATCTCAGCAGTGGTTTGACTTATCCACCTGAAATTTTGCAGATTTATACATCCTGGACAAGTTTCTCGATTTTATGACAGATGGCGCCAACTATATTCATGTTTACTCTGCAGCATCCACACTCATATCTCGGGGACCGTTTGCTGATTTAACCAAAATTTTGCATGTGTATAGATCTCACATAGCTCTTTATCATAGGCAAAAGAGGTGGCGCCACCTGCAGCCATTTTTGCACAGCGTCCATCTGTTCATCTGCCTTGTGATAATATCACTCATATCTCAGCAGTGGTTTGACTTTTCCAACTGAAATTTTGCAGGTTTACACATCCTGGATAGCTCTTGATTTATGACAGGTGGCGCCACCTACATTCACTTTTACTCTGCAGACATCCAAGCTCATATCTCAGGAACTGTTTGACCGATTGGGCCAAAATTTTGCATGTGTATAGATCTCACATAGCTCTTCATTATATGCAAAACTGGCTGGAGGCGCCACCTGCAACTATTTATGCACAGCATCCATCTGTTCATCTGCCTTGGTGTAAAATCACTCATATCTCAGCAGTGGTTTGACATATCTACCTGAAATTTTGCAGGTTTATACATCCTGGAAAGCTTTCTTGATTTTATGATAGGTGGCGCCACCTACATTCAGGTTTACTCTGCAGACATCCAAGCTCATATCTAGGGAAGTTTCTCGATTTTATGACAGATGGCGCCAACTATATTCATGTTTACTCTGCAGCATCCACACTCATATCTCGGGGACCGTTTGACCGATTAAACCAAAATTTTGCATGTGTATAGATCTCATATAGCTCTTCATCATAGGCAAACCCGGTGGCGCCACCTGCCACCACTTATGCACAGCGTCCATCTGTTTATCTGCCTTGGGATAAAATCACTCATATCTCAGCAGTGGTTTGACTTATCCACCTGAATTTTTGCAGGTTTATACATCCAGGACAATTTTTTCGATTTTATGAGGCGATTTTAGGTGGCACCACCTACATTCATGTTTAAGCTGCAGACATCCATGCTAATATACAACACACCTCACTCTATTCCCCTTGCCAATTAATCCATGCCTCACTTCACCCGTCCCACTCTGATTTCTGCTGATGCACATAGTTGCTTGTCGACTACCCATATACTAGTTTTAAAATGTCCTAGTCTGAAACTTGCAGGTCCGAAATGTCCACTTTGCTGAAATCATAATGACTAAGGTAGATAAGCAGGACTTAAAAGGATCAATATTAAATTTTAAAAATAAACCTCCATTCACACTCCCAAACTTTGCACTGGTTCACATTAGGCCTGTAGGCCTTGTTAATTTGTCTATTATTACTTAAAATGATGGGCATTGTGTACCTATAAAAACTATAGACCTTGCATTAATATTATATGTAATTTTTGTTATTTTGTTTCTGTAACATAAATGAAATAAAACAGCAGGTAGTTTAGATGATTAGTTGGTTAGATAATTCTGTAATATGACATGTATTCATTTTACACTATTTCCACTTTACACTCTGCTTTGTCCTTGCAAAAAAAAAAAACAATTAAACTGAGGACTAATTAAAGTCATCCCAAACATCATAGTGGTAACATAGCAAGATGAAATGTACAAAAATCAGAGTGGAAAATGTTAATTAATGTCTTGAAGGAAAATAAGTGAGCAAACTATTATAAATGCTTAGTCTTCTTGCAAGAATTTAGAATTTGGCTTTGACAAAACCAGTTTTATTTTGTAATGATACTTCTTACGATACTCTTTTTATGAAATTGAATGAGGTACCAACTTTCCATGATCCAGAGTGCTGCTATGACATTCTGAATGACTGGTTTACCAAAGGTGACAGACAGCCTCATCCACAAGGATTATGGAGGAAGCTGGATTTTAAGTAAACTGAATAACCTGTGATAAACCTCTTATCTGGATAAGCAGGATTTGTCCAAAGGACATCTCATATAGGTGATGGTAAAAATATTTGTTGAAAAGGTTCTTGTGTCATAATCATTCATAGGTATATATATTTATAGGTTAAGCTATATAATATTATTTTTTTGGTAATATTCAGAAATCTACAAAATCAATACTGGATAAAAGTGAAACAATACGACCTTGCAATTTAACTCATATCTTTAAAATTTTAATTTTTGTCCCCGGCTTCCACAGAATGGGGGACATTGATTTGGCTTTGTCAAACTATCTGTCCCCTCTGTCTGTCCATATGTCAGGTTTCTGTTTCTATGCGATAACTTTACTAAATATTATCCGATTTCTTTCAATTTTGGGTCAATGATTGCTCTGATGCACACCTTGGTTGGGATTGGTTTTCGAGTGTCTGTCTGAAAAGTTTTAATCACCAGCTCCAAAACAAGCAAACATTTTCCCTTTTGTGCCAGCTCACTACAGATATTATGATGTGAAGACATTTTCAGGGGACAATGATAACTAAAACATAGGCACTATAACATGTGAAGACAACTTCAGGGGAAAATAAAAATTTAATCATATTGAGAAGGCAAGCATGAAGATCACAGGAAACTAAATATCTAGAGGCGGAAACAGGGGACATAATATCAACAAATTTGCTTGTTATTTCAGTTTTGCATTTGCAACAAAACACTTGCACCATCACATATTTCTCAAATTCATTAAAAAAATGTTTACCCATGACTGTTATACTTAACCCCTACTTTTAACAGGACTGGTGGTACAAAGCTTTAAATAGCTTTGAAAAGGGAACTGTGCTTAATTGACATCTGTGCTGTGAACATTGTCTGAGGAAGACTTTAGCAATGGTTAACATCATGCATGATTTACTAATTTGTTGAATTTTAGAATTTGAATTAATATTTTTAAAGACATCATGCAGAAAAATATATAATTAATTAATTAACTTCTTTAAAAGAAATGATGCTGAAAGAGGCATAATTTATTAACAAAAATTCCATTAACTTATTCTGCCCACATAGGGAATTCTGCACTTTTTATTAAGTCCATATTTGGCTAATGTAGCTGGTATTTTGTGATCAGCAAAAAAAAAATAAAAAGAAGATGGTCATCTTTAGGTTTTGGACATGTTATTCTTAGGAGGTTCTTAGCTTGGTCTATTCATATTTTAATGTATTCATCACTGGCCTTAGGTCTGTCTGTTGTCTTCATGGTTAGTGGTATATCAGGCACTGTGAGGAGTTAGATCTGCATTTACTTAAGCGAGTAAGACTTTTTTACAGAACAATGTTGTTACCTATTGCCTGACATGGTGTTAGCAGTGGGGGCATAATAAGTAGGTGCAGCACTGACTAGCAGGTGACTTCTGATTGGATCATGGATTCCTGCTTCCAGATACCTGGCTTCAGTGATTATCTCAAGCTCTGTACTGGATGCATAGGTAATATATTCGTGATGGAAACAAGTGCATGGATGGTAAAAGAGGTCCATACATACCAGTCTGGTATGAAATAGTTTTATGATGTATAGATGTATTGGTGTTTAATATATTCAGCTTGTCTTGCTTTCAGCAAGGCAGGTGCAAAAAATGCTTCAAAGTTTTTATCCTTTGTCCTTTATTACCTAAGGATGCATTTTGTTGATAGTTCTGAAGACTAAGAAATACCTGAGGATTATGTGAAAGAAATTTAACATTGTATTAGTTAGTTTTTCAAATCAGTTTTATGATTGAAAGAAATAAAATGACCATGCAATGATTTATTATTAATATACTTATGTGAAATCAGCTTTGTTAAGTATAAAAATTATACCTAAAATACTTTCACTCATTGGTATTCATGTAAAGTTTGATAAATCATGACATATTAGAGTAATCATTCATTCTAAACAATTTTAGACAATTTTAACTCTGTTTAGTATGGAAACAATTGTAGAAAAGTGGCAAATTTTAAACTGGCACTTTTATCAACAGTATGTAATGATACGTTTACTAATACAATGAAAGGTCAAAGGAATATTTTCCCCAAGATAATGAGACTTTTGTCCAAATGCATACATAATCCTTTGTGATCGATTATACAAAAAGACAACAATTTTTATTGAATGTGAAGGCAACAACCAATCACTTATGATTTCATTCATTCCTTTGACAGCCTACTGCAGTTACATTTAATGTAGTTAATGCTAGTCATGACTGATTCTGGTTTTTATAGTTTGTTCAGACAGTATATCCAGAATGGCTTCTGTTCCTGTTGTTCCATATATTTTGTGTGATGTTTCACCACTGCCTTGCCCGGCCAGGACAGAGATGTTTTAGTTCCCCATCTCCATCATCCTGCCTCTGTCTGGACCAAGGTCACCTTTGACTCCAACCCTTTTATACTTATTTGTCTTTTCTAAATGATGGCAAATGATCATTGCTTACACACTAAGTTAATGAATTAAATATAGCAGATTACTGGTGGTGGCTTCATCTTTGAGCTATTTTCAGCTTTCCTGGCAAACAGGTCACTGCAGCTCAATATTAGACCATTACTCGAATACACAAAAAAAACTGAAGTAGCATTAGAAACATCAGGGGCGGATCCAAGATTTAGGAAAAGGAGGAGTCCTTCCTGTGAGGACTAATGAGTAATCTAAAAGAAGTCGTTTGGTCGGGAAAAGGAAAGGTCAAGGCCGCACAAAATGGTCTGAAGCCCTTTAAAATAAGGTTGCAACAGGTCAAAAAGTGATGGGTTGGACTAGGTCTACCCCATCCCCCCCTCTGGATATGCTTCTGAACATATGCTTGGAACACACTGTGACATATTAAAGGATTAGGCAAACAATGAATCTTTTAAGCTGTATGCCAATCCATCAACAGGGAACAGTTGATCACTATCAACTATAGAAAAACTCAAATTAATAATCAGACATGTAGACTTGATAGATCATCTTGAAACCAGAAATTAAAAAAAAAGTGAGGATGATCTGTGAGCTATGGTTCTAAACTTCATTCGAAGAAATGTCTTTGAAGTAAGAATGTTTCTGGTGTTTAGGTTACTAGGTTACTTAACAAATATTTTCAATTAGATCGTGTGCATAAGTTACACATTTAGCACTGGCACTATGGAAATTTTGAACAAATTCAGCATGTCATCAGATATATCACCAACAGTACTCAGGCCATGCTCATCAGCTGAGCATCATGACCAGTGCACCACTTATTCAGCAGAATGCCACACCCATTATGTGCTAAAGTGTTATAAATAATTGTTGTATATTGCTATATTGAAGTTCTTCTGTGTAAAGATACAGGCCTTCCTGTGTTTATGTGTTTGTTATATAGGACTCTACCAGGGTCGGTGGTGTAATGTTAAGGGGGCCGGGATCATGATCAAGACATTTTTATTTTCATATTCACTGATGGTATTTAACCAGCCCTGTTAGCTTCTTTTTTAGTGCTTACTGTTAAATGCAACAAAAATAGTATTTGTAACCTTGATGAATTTAGTCTTATTTAGTCTTGTTGCACTTTCATTTCCAGAGCTTAAAAGTTGTTTAAACTGTGATCATTAGTAAATTAATGTCAGAGCGAACCACAGGCTATGGCAGGAATTGCATTAACAGATAGTGTTTTTATTTTTTTATGTAAAACTCAATGTGTGAAGCAGTATCTCATTACTTTGTTCAGAATTTTCCAGTGTTGCATGATTGTAGATGACAATTTCTAATGTGATATGCAACAAAGTGCAAAATTCTTAATGGTTTCTTGTGTGGTGGGAGGTCGCCTTATGTGCATGCATGACTGGATTGCTTCAAGTCTGAAACATCAACCATTAAATTTTTCTTATTTTTCCTGCCTAATGGAAACTGATGCTATCTCTTCCCATGTCACTTCCAGCTTCTGTACCTGATGCTTGAGATCTTTGTCTGTCACCATTGATGCCATGTTAAAGGCAAAATGGGGATGAAAGATGACAAATTGAACAAAAATTGATCATGTTACCTCTGATGGTGTTGACCTGATTATGCCTGGCTCCAGTTCCTGTTGACATAAATGCTTCTCAGATGATCCTACAGCTTCTGCCAGCTTTATGCAGGACATATATTTCAAGCTTTGGTGCTCCTTCTGAGTTGCCATAAATCTTGAAATTGGCTTATTAGAAAATGATTCCCTGTTGAAGTTTTGTTTTTAGAACCATTCTTAAGTAAAGTCAGTAAGAAAAGATGTGGTCCTTTTTCTCTCCACACTGCATGAGACTTATGGCCTACCATCTTGTCTGCGCTCTGGCCTTTACAGCTTATTCTTTTGTACATGCACTTCACCTAGGCCACTAGTATTTTACAAGAGACTAAATTTCAAAGGCAGTTACTTAAAAAACTTGAATGAAAAACCTTTGTATAATTTACATGTAAGCTTTGCTTAAAACAGTAAGAATTTGCTCAACATGAGGAAAACATTACAATTCATACATGTATACTACCAGTAACTACCTCAAAAACCTGTTTCATTAACCAGGACAGAATTTCTGTTAACATGTCGCTTCATAATAAATAAATTATCCTACTAACATTTATGTTTGATCATATAAGCCTTTTTACTTGTTCTTTAAAATTGTATGAGCTTTGAATGTAAAAAGTATCATTTATGTGGCAGTATTTTTGGATAAAAAATAATTTTACCCTATCCCTCACCCCATCACAGCATTAGAACTTGGTTTCATTACACATGTAGAAAATGCAGATAACAAATTTGTGATACTGGAAAAATAAATGTGAATCTTTATATTATACATAAGTGTATCACACTTTAACAGACAGTGAGTTACATTCTTAACAGATTCTGAATCAGCATTCTAGTAGCAACTTACATTTAAAGATACTTTGCCTCAGTGCATGAACTTGGGAATTAGAGTAATGGAGACATTCTTCACAATGAAGGCTTAATAACAAATATGCTATAAAATCCAGTAGAGGCTACAAGAGATAAGAAAAAAAACAAGGTGTGTATATCCCAAAGTTAAAATAGTTCCTTCTAAACACTTCCTTTGTATATGTGCTAACTCATTGGAATTGGTTCACTGGTCTTGTGATGTAGTTATCCATACCACAAACCATACATACAGGTCAATGTGGCAGGTCAAAATATAATGCACCAACAGTGACACAATGTCCTATTTACACCATATAAAAAGTAAGAACCTGTGAGTATGCTTTCATGAGTGAGACAGTATAACCCCAGAGACATGTATAAAAGATCATGGCAGCAAAGGGGAAAACAACTCTGTAGTGGAGATCATTGACAGTAAAGAATACTCGACTTTACCATAAGAAATGTCAAGATGTCAGACAAGCAGACACAAGTCCTTAAGGTCAAAAATGTTATAAAGACCAAGTGATTGATCTGCCCCAGAACAAAGCTGTGAACCCGAGACTACCAGTGACTGACAACTAGCTCTTAAAAAAAATAACAGTTTAGGATGGCAAAGTCATTTCTGTTGAAAGCTCCTGGTTAGAGAAGTTTTCTTTCTGATGATATTTAAAAAATGTACTTTTGCTTTTGAAATATTGAGTATTCCTACATTTTCATAAACAAGATCTAACCATAATCAATCAGGTAAAGGAAAATATGTCATTGGTGAAGGTGAAATAAGTCAGAATCATGCATTGTATAAATGTTGTGTATGTGGATAAGAGAAAACACTTTCTTTGGCTGAAACAAGTATATTAGGATAGAAAATTTCAAACCAGTGGAAATAGGTGATGTAATCATTAGTTTTTCAAGATGTAATTCCTTAATTGTCATTGAAATCCTTAAGAATTGGAGCAATGACAAAAAGGATTTTCTTCCAGTATAATGAAGTCTTCAACAAAGCATTATTATTTGTGGATCAAATCATTGGCAATGAATCAAGATTAGAATCCTACTGTGACAACCTTGACAGTCCGCAGCCTCCTGATCAGGCTATCCTGCCCCAGATTCTAAGGTCATAAATGGCTGCTGCAGTGGGACTTTAAACTCATCCTCTGTTCTTTTGTCAGTCTCAGTATCTCAGTATCTCCATCTCTTTGGTGTCTCTCCCCAGACTCTTGTTCCTTTCCACAAATTTGGTCTCATTTGATTTATTAACTACTGTATCTGATTATAGTTTCTCTTTTGTCTGATGTATTTTGTATGCTTTCTGTGTGTTGTATTACACTTCACTATAGGGCAAGGGTGTGATGTGTTTTTTAAAAGCTGCTGACTTAAAACTACAGTAGTTTTGAATATAAAAAAGGTAGATTTAGAAAATGTTTTGATAAAATATCTGACATTTTTTTTAAAGTTATCGGCAACCATGAGATGCACTTCTATTGTCTTTACTATTAAAAGAATGTAAGACCAGGCCAGAAAGAACAATCCATCTGCAACATATAGATGAGACTTGAACAGAATAAGAAACATAGTTGAGACTCTGGAAGACTAACCACTCTGGAGAATTGCAAAGGAAGTGCTGTGAAAACTAAAAAAAAAAAATCATAAACACAATGGAACAAAGATAAAGGAAAAGTAAGAAATATGACTTTCAAGGGAACAGTGGAAACTTTGTAATCTTGAAGTTGTGGAGTCAAATTATTTTACACAAACTAATACATATGAATCATGCTCAGATTGTATGGTGCTTCAAGACTGATTGATCAGACAGATGACTGTAGGTTTCGGGTTATTTTAGCATTGATGAATAATCTAAGGCCACATTAAGGTTAATGTTATGGTTCCTTTTAGAATCCTTCCCTTGAACTGTGCCCATTGCTCAGAGGAACAGGGATATGTATAAGATTAGGCCTGTGTCTGGGACTTTATCTACGGGGATCATATGTTTGGTACTTCATGGACACATAAGACAAATGGCCGCTCATAAAAACTTAGCAACTGAAACAGCTTCCTTACAAACTAGCAAGGGACAAAGAGAAAATACATTGTTTGCTGCATAGTTTCATTACGACACCAGCTGAAGTTGTCTGTTCTGTTATATGTTGAGCATAGGGGTGCAGTTTATTTTACCCAGGCTCCGTCTGTCTGCTAGAGCGTGTCTTGGATGGGTTTGACCATATCCTCTCTTAGGACTTGGTCAGTTCAGTCATAGGCTGTTTATGTCAGACCCTCTGCAGAGGAGCGTTCTATTTATATGATTTGTATGACGTTTGTCAAGCAACATACAAGCTGGAACAGGGGATCTAGGAAATTTGACAAATAGCTATCTGTAACAGCGATCATGATAGTTCTGTAATGAAGGAGGGTTTTTAAGAATATTGATGTTTACCCTGAAGGAGACATTTTCTGCATTAAACCTGACACGTGGCTTCCTGGTCTGCATACAAGTCAAATACTTCTGGTCGTGTAGTCAAGCCTATTTGATCACACTCAATGATAGTTGTGCTATTACTTTCTGTATTGCATATCACTTGAGAGTAGGTAATTGCGTCTGTCACACAGAACTGATAGAAATGCATGAGACATTGAATGCAGTTTGTTTGCATTGGGGATCAACCTGGTCTCCGTCCATCAGTGATCATGTCTGCCATATACACGATAGTCCAGACAGTTCCATTTCAAACCACATTTTTTAGTATTATTTTAAACAGTTTTTGATAACTATTGTTCTTATCTTATCATGATTTTCTTATGTATGTCTTATTTTGATCGTTGTTCCTGATTTAATAAAGTCCTTCTGAGCAGACACTTAATAGAACTGTCTAATCCATTGTCAGATAGATGCTAGAACTGAGAGCTGATCATATATGGGTCAGCATAAGTTAAAATATCAGAATTATTCTTCCAGATGCCAAAGATATAAAAAAGAATAATATGGTTTGGTGTGCTCTCAGTAACCTTCATTATTCTTAGCATTAAAATAATGGTATGAAGCAGATAAATATCATTGCTCTCATTACAAGTCACATGCTGCACTCCTGGATTGAAAGTGTTTAGATGAATTAAAATCAATTTTTTTTTAATTCTTTAAGTTAAAGAGCTTTTACTGTACTTTGTTTTCCTGATGTGGTGTGTCCACTAAATGTCAGCCTGATAATTGTATTACTTCAGTTAATGGCTAACAACTAGATGAAAGTAATAATAAATTTGAAGAGTCTCATGTCTTTAATATTAGTCACGATATTCTCTGTATCGTCCATGTTCACCTTGAACTTATTCAAGGATAGATTATTGGCTGAAAAGTGGAAATGACTGTGAAATAAGTGCTTATGTATTTACAAATTTGCATTTTTTCGTCAATCAGAGTGAACAGGATTTGTTTTGAACTGATTTTGCCTGCTTAAACATCCTTTACAACAGACATTCAGACATTTGAAAGTCTCTGAATTAATGTACTTTATAAGTGAATGCTTAGATCAGAATTAGTCCCTTCAGTGTTCGTCTGGCTCTTGTTTTAATAGTCTAAGACAGCAAGATCATTTCCTGTGGGGGCGTAATTGCATAGTTTTAATAGACATAACTGTCTCCTCTGTAGCATTACCTGATTCTACATCAAGAGTTTAAACACCTTTAATAATTAAGTACACATTTTTATTTCTATTAAGGTCAATCACATGATCATCTTGCATGTTTTGTTTTACAGTTTGCCATAAAATGTACACACTACTTTTATGAATCATTTATACCTGAAAGATGATGCACTTTTACTTAATGAAGAATAGGGGTTGTATAATTATTGAAATAGCTTAGATAATTTATTAATTTTTTTCCTTTTAACCTGAAAGATGTAGTAACTAATAAAGGTAGAAAGATGGAGGAACATAGAAAAAATCCCTTTTGCATTAAATGTTGCCATAATGTTTTAGCCTGTTTGCAATTGGAGCTAAAGTTTTACTGAATCCAGTGACACTTGCAAATGTGCTTTCTTTCATCATGATTGTAGAAAGAAAATTGGATAAGGTTATGAAAATAGTAAGGTTGAACACTTTAATATGGATTGTTCTGATACAGCTGATGTCAGCTTCAAGATACATTATATTATAGATTTTAATGAAACAGTAAAGAAAATAACTGAGTAATCAGGTTTGAAATTTGCTCAATTTTCTCCAGACAGTTGGGACGGTCAGCCTGAAATTTCCCCCCAAAGGATTTTACTATAACTGACATTTTTTAGCGAACCTGTGAGCTTATGCAATGGTGTAGCATCGTCTGTCGTCCGCCATCCGGCGTCCGACGTCTTTACATTAACCCATACTATCTTGAAAATGGCAAGAGTTAGCATCACCAAATTTTATGCAAAAAATTAGTCATCAAAAAAACTCTATCAGATTTTGCTTATTTTTTTGGCTAACTGCACTTTCTTAGATTTTATAAGAAAAAAGCTTAAAAACCTTTAAAAATCTTCTTCTCTGAAACCATCCAACCAATTTGTCCAATATTTCAAAGAAATAATCCCAGAAACAATCTTTCTCAAGTTTGTTCGAATGGTTCCAGTTCAGTGATTTTAGGCCGAGTTACAGGAAGTTAACTTAGTCATCTGTCCTAAGAAGCATACTGAAATTTCAATCCCAGAAATGGCTGGAGCTATTATCACCAAAGTTTATGCCAATGTTGGTCTCATGAGTCATATCTGAAATTGAGGTATTGGTGGCGCCATCTGCATCGGCCTTTTTTGTACAGTGGTCATCAGTGTCTGTGTCATATTGAGGGCTATAAAAAACTACTTCTCTGAAACCAAATGGCCAAATTGTTTAATATTGCACAGAAATGCTCCTAGGGTAGTGCTTTCTGAAGTTTGTTCAAATGGTCTTTATTCAGTGACTTTTGGCTGAGTTATGGGAAGCTGAATTTAGTCATATGCCATGACAGCCCATTTTAGCTCAGTGGCTACAAAGATCTTCTTCTCAAAAACCACTGGGCCAAATTCTTAAATTTCACATATTAATTATCCTCAGATGTTGATAATTCAAGTTTGTTCAGATAGTTTTGGTTCAGTGCTTTTTGGCTGAGTTATGGGAAGCTGAACTTAGCCAGTTTGCTGTAACTTCCTATATGAGTTATGAACCTGCAAAATGTTTTTTGGCTGATGCCACTGAAGCCAATGTGTTTAATATTTTATAAGAATAATCGCTACAATAATTCTTATAATAATTGTCTTTAATGGTTCCACATGAATGATTTTGGCTGAATTATGGAGATTGCATTGAGTCATTTTTTTCATATATGTTAGCTGTGTGAAGCAGTTACATCTAGCCTGGCACCAGTTTATCGGCATCTATTTCATCATGCCACTAGACTTATAGATTTCAGGTTATCTGTGGTTATTATTGACAAGAATGTTTTTTAAAAGCTTTTAAAAAAAATTTGATTTATGATTTAAATTTTTCTTCATACCAGGCAATGTTACAGTCATGGATATTCAGCTCTCTGTGGCTATATAAAGACAGCTGTACAAGGATTATAAATAATTGGTATCCATCATTCCATCATCAACTTAATTCAAGAATTTGCCATCAGAGAGATGTATCTGTATTATAATTTTGCATTCAGTACGCATCTGTAATAATTTTTAGCTCAGCTGACTATAAGTCATCTGGGCTATAGTAGTGGTCCTTTGTCTGTCGGCTGTCCGTCCATCCGTCCGTTAAACTGGCACGTTTTGAAACCGTAAGACATAGGAATCCAAAATTTGGCATAATGTTATATGTCTCCAAGATCTCCTTCCAAACCAAAAACTGGACTTTTTTTCCAGTAATATAATTTTAATTAATCAAAATAAATTGGATACCAAAAATCAGATCAAAATCTTTTAAATTTTTTAAGATATTAGCAAAAATAAATAATTGGTACTTTAAATTTTGCCCAACTTTGACCATGGCACATTTTTTTCTGTAACTGCGGTGGATTTAATTATCACAGCATGTTTTTGACAGCATTTCATCTGTTAACACCAAAAATTTGAAACCATTTGATCAAAAACTGTAGATTTTATTCAAGTTTTCAAGCACCATGTCACATATTGTTTACATCAAGCTAGTGTTATGGAGTTTTCTAGAGCTCAGCTCCCATGCTTCAGCTCTCAGTTCCTAAAATTTTGTATACAGTTAGATGTCTCCAAAATCCCCTACCATGCCAAGAATTTGGTCACTAGGACTTAATTCCTTTGAAATATTAATAAAAAACTTCATTTTTCCATTAAAAACCCATTGTTACACAAGACTGCATAATATCAAAACCACTGATCTGACTTTGATCATATATAATATACATATTTTTCTATACATTCTCTATGCACATGCCAGAAATGATGTCAGTATTGTGTAATTGTTTTAAGTTATGGGCCCAAACATAATGCACTTTGTAAAAAAATCAAGAAATATGTATATTTACTCCCTTAACAAGAGGATTGCTAAAGCCAGAGGTTTTTTGTCAGGGATGTAACATTATTTAATCAAGATTCAATTGAATACCCAAAATTAGTTCTGAATTTTTCAAATTTTATAAGGTATTAGTATAAATATAAAATTAGTACCTTAAATTTTGCCCAACTTTGACCATAGCACATTTGTTTTCTGTGAGCACTGTTGATATAATTTTCAAATCACGCACACATAAGGATTTCAGCTTTTAAGTTTAGAAAGTTGAAAGAAATTTGCCAAAAATTGTAGCTTTTATTAATGTTTTTATTAGACCATGTCAGACCCAGGCTCTCCCCAGCCCCCCTTCAGTCACCTGTATGTTGACCTTGTTGAACTTTCAGCAAATTATGCATGCTTGAGGCGAGGCATACATTGGGCAGCCAGGCAGCTTATGGCCAGGCACAGTTGATCCATGTGCCCAACCCAACTCATCTAGTAGTTGTCTTGACCAACAACATAACAACAAATAATAAATTGATAAATTTTTATTGGTTTTTAATATCAAATTTAAAGAAAAATTAATAGAAAAAGAATTTGTTGGTTGATGAGTAACAGGAAATATACTTGCAGTTACTGATAGTGTAAGAATCTTGTATGGATGGATAGAATGTCCTGTATTCCAAATAACACCATGCAGTCACCTATGGTATTTTTCAGTTCAGTTTAATGATAACAAAAATAAATCATATTATTCATTACTAATCATTAGGGATCATATGAAGGAAATTAATGATAGACAAAGATGCAGATGATAATTTTGATATAGATTCCTACTGTGTCTAGTGTGTAGATTGATGTGAAAGTAGTCCAAAGTTAATTTATTATTACATTTATTTTTTTTAATATAAATAAAAGCCATAAAACCAGGTACTTATGATCATTATTTAAATTTGTGAATTATGTATATTCTGGATTCTCAACATCATTGTTTGGCTAAAACTGAATAAATACTAGACATGGTGCGAATACTTTGCAAATGTATTTGGATACAAATATGAATCATTATAAAATTTCTTGCATAAGAATGGAAATTCAGGTAAAATTGAAAGTATTTGAATACCAGTGCAAATACTTTCAAAATGTATTCATCATATGATTCTCTTATTATTTTTAATAAAAAATTATATTTGGCACAATATATGTTATTAAATTTTAATAAATAGTTAAACTCTTATATTATATATGCTACTTATAAGTTATATGCCCATGTCAAAATATGTGTGGCGATAGCACTCCATTTGTTAATAAAATAAATGAAATCAATCCTCTTCCCTGTCTCCAAAGATACTATCAAAATCATACATAAGCTAAACACCAACAACTCATAATACAGCTTATATTTATTACCACAAAAAACCAGCATGTGCCTCATTTCCAAATCATATTTTTTTTGGTCATATATAACAGCTGAGCGCTGTGACCCATGGGTCCATTGTTTATATATTCCTGATTTCTTTTTTATTGAAAAACCAGCTGAAAAGCATTTTGTATTGGGAAAATTTAATTCAAAGTTATTTCAAGTAGGGACCACTTTTGTGTAAATATGGCAGCACCTGGTTTACCATGGGCAGATTGCCAAGATTTGCCAGTGCCTGGATGTTGGCCATTAGTCAAGATGATGTAAGCTCTATAAATAGCTTTGGCACAGTGCCAGGTTTGAAGAAGTGCAGCCAGGTATAGGTCAAGAGTTCACTGAGCTGCATTCTATTTATAGCTTTGACATACTGCCGACTGCATCAGATTTGGCACCAAAGTTCAGCCTGGATCTATTTATAGCTTTGGCAGACTGCCAACTGTGTCAGATTATGCAATAGGTCAAGAGTTCACTCAGTGCAGCCAGGTACAGGTGAAAAGTTCACTCAGTCTAGCCAGGTGCAGGTCAAGGGTTCACTCAGTGCAGTAGCTTGAGCCAGCAATTTGTCACAGTTCACTCAGGGCAACTGCCTTTCTCACCTAAGCCTGGTCAGCCCAGTGCATCTAACTTAAGGGAAATCTGATGTATTGGCCTGATATTTTGACCTGTCTATGCGTCATTGATGGCTTTCTTGTTCACAAAACAGGTGTCACCACCTACAGTGACTTTTGCACAGTGTATGTGCCTGCTTATTTCTAAGGAGGGGTTTGACTTATTAGTCTGAAATTGGGCATATGTATATATCTTTTACAGCTTCATTGTATACAAGGTAGTTGGTGACAGCTACAATCATTTTTGTGTTGTGTGCACCCATGCCAGAATTTCAGAAGTGATCTTTGTGTAATTGTTTCCTGTTAAAAATGTTTAGTACTTGCATTGTTCATATACATGTTACATGAACTTGAAAACCAATGGTCCAGGATGGAAGTATTATACCTGGTATGTATCCGATTGGACAGGTTCGCATTAGGCCTGTAGGCCTTGTTTATAGAAAAGTCCTTTATTTGTTTGAAAATATTGTAATGCATAACACCAGGTTATTCATTTCATTAGACATTCAGAACATAAACCATCAAGAGATGACCTTTTAAGCATTTTAATTTAATGATCATCTTCATTCACAATGTAATTCAGCAAATTGCCGCTGCATGCTAAATATGGGGATCTCATTTAATACCAATGGCAATATTATATATATTGAATAAAGAAGTTGCATTTAATTAATTGTACTGCACTGCATATGTCTTACAATTACCTTTGTTTAAAGAAATAACTGTACAAAACGGTTAATACATGTACTGGTATTAACCCCTGAAGCCTTTTTAGACATGGGTTTATGGTCTACAGCCATACTCCTAATTAATAATTATTAGGTAGTATTTTGGTTTATTCTCACAATTACAACATTTTTGGTACCAAAGTGCCATTATTGTTGGTCACCAGTACCTATCATGCCCAACCTACTAAAGCAGAGACTAGTTAGATGCAAGCATATATATTTAAACTAATGACCGCAGATAACTATCTAAGGACCCAAGATGTGGATGCTTATGTATTACTTGAGGTCAACCACTAATGGGACATGGTCAGACTAAATATAATAAAATTTTACTATAAATACTGTCATGAAGCACTACCACAATTTTTACAATATCTCTCTCTCTCAATGTCTTGATCTCTCTCTCTCTGTGTTGATCTCTTTCTCTCTCTCTCCCTCTCTTGATCTCTCTCTCTCTCTCGAGGTTATTTGTCAATCACATCACAGGGGGAGAATTAGGTTGAAAAATGTACATGTCATGCACCATGTGCATTCTTAATCTAATATCTACCTGCATGTTATGATTGTTATATATAATTTTTAGATAGGTAACAGTTTAATTATATTTATAACAAATAATATGCAAACTCTTTCTGGCAGGATTCCGCTTTATATAAACAAAATGTGATCCTGCATTCAGTGTTACACATACAGTCCTGGCAACATATGCATGAATTCAGTCATGTAAAACTGTTTGAATAATGAATATAATTAACCATGAGTGCTGTGAAAAAGGCATTAGTCCAAAATCATCATCAATTAAAGCAGCTTATGTTTTTTATGACTTTCCTATCTTGCGTCTCAATGTTTTTCTCATGAAAATTAAATGACTGTAACACGTGCATAAAGTACGCCCTCGGGACAAATTCTAGCTGCACTTCAGGAAATTGACATGCAAATGAATATGTGTGCACCGTCAAATTGGCACCCAACATCAGCTGGCTTGGAATCACTTCTCGCAAGCATGTGACGGTTCTTTTCATCGTTCATGCAGGTTATCTCATATTTGAATTAACTAGATTATTCAATTTATCTTTTTTCACACAGCAAATAAATATTTGAACGATTCCCACAATAACATGATCTGTACGTATCAGACTGTAAAATAAATGCTGGCCAGTGCAGGCTCAAGGTAAAGAAATTTGGCCAGACCTGCTTTAAACTGCCATCAGATTCTGGTGTTCTGATACTAATTTTGAGCCATGGTGATGAATTATACCAAGAAATGTACAGTTTAATTTAGGGCTTTTTAGGAATGTTCATTGTCCTCTAAGGTTTTGGCTACAGTGATTTCTACCATACAAGAGGATGGCATTTAAGTAGCTAGGTACAGGGGGGCAGACTATCTGCTGAGATGGACGGTTTGTCATGTCCAGGCCATCTGTGATTTCCTTGTTCTGGTAAAACAGGAATGTCAGTCACAGGAAGGACGGGATTAAAATGTATCTCCTCATGTTATTATGTAGATTAAATCATCTGCTTCTGGTGTATGGCATCTGATTCTACTGCTAATTCCCTCTCATCTGGACAGAATCTTAACTGTAATCCTTATAGTCCTCCTCCTGTACCATACCTCAGTACGGTTTCTGTACAGTATTTCGTACAGTGTAATTGCCGTACTATATCTTTAGTATAATATCTGTATCATATATACAGTTCAGTTTGAACAATTTCATTTGTCTTTAAAGTTAATATGATAATCTAAATTAGTGACATTGTGCTTTGGACCTGTCATGCCTTTCACCATCTAGTTTTTAAGGCATATGTCGCTGGTCTGGAACATAAACTGATCAATGGTTAAAGTTCATTAAATATATTAACTTTTAGCCTGTCAATTTCAAAACTTTTGTGGCAAAAGGTTTTATGTATTGGTAAAAATGTATGTGCCTGGATTCCATCATGAGTCATTATTTAAAAGTCTGCCATGATAAATATTTTGTTCAGTGACATTTAATTTATTGTTTCCTAGTGGTGAGTTGTCAGGAAGACCAACCTCTTATGAAAAAATATGTGTGACATTTTCCTTGGCAATGTTTCTGAAGATGCAGAAAAACAGGTGCAATTCATCATGAAATAAGCTTAGAGCTCCATCAGAGAGAATTAATCTATATAAAACGTTAGAAGTGCAGATAATCTGATTTATGGACGTCAGATCTGCTTTCTTCAGGCACTTTTGTGAAAGCACAAGTAATGCAATTAACGTGGTTAGCTGAGATGTACTAATTTATATTGAACACAGTAATTAGTATTTAAACAATAACAAACCTGATCAGCTGGCATTTTACTATGGGCTTCCTACATAATTGTGTTAATGTTAAAATTACCTGCTAATCTAGAAAAGTTCTTTTGACTTGTTGAACTGTGAATGACAATGTTTTGTGTCATCATTATTGTCTTTTATGATCCCTTGTGTCACAAACTGAAATAATTAATATTCATGACTTGAGATCAAAGAGAGGCAAGGGAAGTTGGAGTGCTCAGGCATCTTCCCTCAATAATCCTTGCTAACAGGCAAATGTCAGTTTTCATAATCGCTGTAAATATTTCAGAGAGCAAGGAAACACCATAAAAGGAAAAGTGGAAATCTTTGTCCCCTCTGTATGATGAAAAAAAATTCTATCTTGTCAATTACTGTCCTTTTTAATGAGAACTTAATGGGTTTTGTGCTGTAGCCACTGTTTTTGGCACATTTACCAAACGAGTTATGTGACATTAATTTATCACATTGCTATAACTGGGGTTAAAGCAATTTCTTATCATTGAGAACTGATAGACTCAACAATTTATGGTGGCTGTTGTCTTATATAAGTAAATCTTTAATGAAATGTAATTAGGCTGTAATTATTTTTAAACCTCTCAGACATCCAACAGCTGGCAAACATGGTGCAATAAATTTATGGAGAAGAATGTTCACCAGAAGTTGAGTAGAAAAATAAATGCTGACCAAACATTAACCAGAATGTTTACCAAAAATTAAGCAGAAGAATGTAAACCTAAAGTTAAGCAGAAAAATGTTTACCAAAAATTAACCCGAAGAATGTTCACCAGAAAATAAGCAGAAGAATGTAAACCATAAATTAAGCAAAGAATGTTAACCAAATATTAACCAGAAGAATGTTTACCGAAAATTTAGCAGAAGAACGTAAACCATAAATCAAGTGGAATAATGATCACCAAAAAATTAGCAGCAGCATGTTTACCATAAATAAAGCAGAATAATGTTAACCAAAAATTAGGCAGAAGAATGTTAACCAAAATAAAGTAGAAGAATGTTAACCTAAATTAGGCAGAAGAATGTGAACCTTATATTAAGCAGAAAAATGTTAACTTAAAATCAAGCAGAAGAATTTTAACCTAAAATTAAGCAGAAGAATGTTAACCTTACATTAAGCAGAAGAATGTTAACCTAAAAGTAAGCAGAAGAATGTTAACCTAAAATTAAGCAGAAGAATGTTAACCTAAAATTAAGCAGAAGAATGTTAACCTAACATTAAGCAGAAGATTGTTTTGATTTGATTGTAAATGGAATTAAATTGGGCACATTTAATTTTTTTGTCTGGTTAGAACTTAACCAAACTGTCACCTCTTTCTCCTCCTCTCAGCTGACAGTTTTGGATGTAACGTCTGTGCTAGGTTAGCCAGAGGCCAAAGGCCAGAGTATGGTAATCTGTTCTCCGAGGTCAAAGGTCAGGGAGTGGCAGAAGAAGTTCACAATCTAATTTTTTTTCAGGTCATTCTTTTTATAATAAGTTCAGTGACCATAGGACACAGACCCTTTTTAGGCTGAAGGTCAAAGTTCAATAGCTTATAGGTCAGCTTCATGATCTGTTGTATTGTCTTGCCTCTCTTTGCTTATAATTTTTAGGTGTACATGGAAAAACAAATGATATACAGATTCCCTTAATGGTGTGATGTGACAATGCTCTGTCACTTATGCTGCTCGATCTGTTTCCTACAAAATGAGAGTACTTCATTGTTTGAACAGTGAACAATATTAATAAATATCACCTTATTGTTTTCTAGAAGAGTTGGTTGAAAGAATAAAAAGTTACTTTTTGCCTTCAATAAAAACTGTTTCAAGATTTCCTCATACCTTACTTTTGTGCTTGTCAATTGGCACCAAACACTCAGACAGGTTTTTCATTAGACACTGTTCTGTTGCTTATTTGCTGATGTTAACAGTAGTAGTACAGGTGATCATTAGTGACATTGAACATTGAACAGTTGTTCTTGTCCCCAGCCTGGTCCAGCAGACTACCAAATGAGACAAGCTGGACATTGGAAGCTGAGTAATTTCTGAATGTGCCAAGATTCTCTGATTAATTGAGAACTAAGTGGATATTTACTTTACCTGCCACAAGGTATTGCTTTAGTTTGTATTAATTAGTTCGTCTCATTAATGCTGTCATCCATCTTGTGTTATGAAGCTCATGTAATTATTCAGACTTCATTCCTTTTTATAAACTAATCTAGGCAGGTCCTTTTTATACACTAGTCTAGGCAGTGGAGTATACTATTTTAAATTGTAACAGTCTGATTGAAAAGTTTCAAACTATATTCAGGAAAACTTAAATAAAATCTTTAAAATTTTGTTCAGATTGTTCAAGTCTCATAAAAGACTAAACAAATCATTTTCAATTGCAATTGATAATACAACAGCAATTTTACTTTTTTTAAAGAAATTTCCTTTAGTGTAAAAAGTAAAATGTTAGGGTTAAGATTGTAAGGAAATTTATTTGAGTATATTGACTTCAATGCTGATACAAAAAGCTGCAAGATACAGACCAGAAAGTTCTGATAACTAGACCTTCACCAGCAAGGGAGCTGGATAAGCTATCACGAAGCAACGATATGTGCAGGTATTGAAGTTATCATGAGAAGTGGCAGTAACTGCAGGGCTGTACACTAGGATAAGATGTGTTGCTGTAGAGATACTGTGTATGCGAGGAAACCTCTAGCAACCAATCTATCAGTTACCCTTCTAACTACAGATACCATGCAGGAATCTGCAGACATACTGACGGACGCACACTCTACACTACAGAGATAATGGTAAGTATCGGGGAATTCTGATAAGAAATTGTTGACTCAAGGGTTGTGAAAAATAACCTTGGATCTGACAACAGATCTATATTTTATGACATACATTCGAAAAAAAAACCTCCCTGTTCATCATACTGTGCTGCACCATTCACTGAGTTCATGACATAACAGTACTGAAAACAGTAAGTTATATGTCTCAGTTGGAATTTAATACATGTTGATTTTATCCTAAATAATAGTTCATTAACAAAAGTGTCTGAAGTTATATCTGATCGACCATTTGATTTTTAAATAGATTAGACAAATAATTGACTAATCACTTATCACTTTTGGCCTTCAGAAGTATATCTGTTGGTTTTGATCGTCAATATACGTCAGATTACATGTGTAACAAGATGTATTGACTTGCCATTTAAAACCATCCAACACATCCTGTGGGGCATCGAGTGGCATACATACCAGCTGCAGGCTGATGTTATTGTTACTTGTTGAATCACATCGCATGCCAGTGCCCCATGATAGATAATTACGACAAATTGACACTGCTTTCAGGCGGTCCTATTCTTGCATGACTAATAAATGTATGAATGATTTAATTGAAAAAAAAAACTTTCAGAAATTTCTTCAGGGAATTTTTTATAAGCCAAGCAATCGTATCCTCACAATTCTAATCTTAATTTGTCTTATGCTCTGGATGTATATGTAAAAAAATATATGTAAAAAATTAGTATTATTAGTGCAGTATGCAGGCATTATTATGGAATGAATGTTATTTTTCCAAAGCTTAAAAGCGTCATAATTTTCTTCAGAAGATTTGTTTTTCTTTCATCAATATGATACAGATTGATTGTCATGTAGGAGGTCATGGTTGATAAAATGTATCGGGGTTTAATTAGCCCTGTAGAATAGGGAGGCTCACAGGGTTTGAGCAGATTATTTCTATATTCATATATTTAGGTTAAACTTCTTTCTTATGCCATTTTCTGTTTGTGCTAGACCTCCAGTATGGCTTAATATCATATGCTGAAATTTAGGGATAATATTAGAGATTTGCCCTTTATATTTATTTTGGCCTTGACCTTATTCCAAAAGTCACATGCTCCATAGCAGAACCCCAATTATTGCCCATTTGCGGGATTCAGGGGAGCTAGGCTCCCAGTGATGGCTAAATTGGCAATTACACACGTCTAGTTTTAATCAATATTTTTTCCAGTGATAAACATCATAAACATCTTCCAAACACAAAAGCACAAATACAGAAATTTATATACTGACAAACTTAAGCATGCTGATTTTTTTTTTGTAAATGTAAAATATATAATATCATATCTAAAAACAAAAGCCAGCATAGGTCCTATTGTATCCTATGAACAATTGTGGTACATGCGATGTGCAGAGAGTGTTACCTGTATATTCCATATAAGCAAATGTTTTAATGTCTAGCCATCTGATTCTCCTGCCCTGCAGCCATCAACATGGATGGTCAGGCTTAATTTGCTGTCCAAAGGACATTCAGAGGTAATAAGTGGAAACGGGCAAAAGAAAAAAATCAGTTGGATATGGCGTCTTAGAGATGACAAAACGTATTTATTCATTAGAGGCATGCCACTGGTATGATGTCTAGTAAATTAGAAGTAACACGTTGCATTCACCAGGAGACGTAGGTGCAAGAAGTCATTTTGTTGGGGAAACTCTGGTGGCGTGTGTGTATACAAGAGCGATGATGGTGTCTTGTCGCTATTGATCAGTCATGCATGTACTGTAACATCTTCAGCTGCTACAATCAACCCCTGTCACAGAAACCAGCAGCCCTCAACTACACTGCTGTGACCAGTCACAACAGCTCAGTTCTTCAGGAGATAACTCTGTTTGTCAGCTTGTATGTCCATAAAGACATCTCTGTAAGCCAGCAAGTAAGTCCATACAGCCCTGTTAGACAGCATGTAGTCCTTAAGCTCCGTCAGGAAACAAGCAAAAGTAGATTATCCTCTTAGTTGGTAAGTCTGCAATTATGCAAATCCAGATTCCTTTTAGTCGGTAATTGTGTCCTTACAGTAAAAGGTATTAGTCATTAATTGTACCCTGACAGCTAGTTCAGTACATGTTACCGGCAGTCAGCAGTTATGTCCCCACAACTCTGTTAGCCAGCATGTCCATCCAGCTCTATTAGTGTACACGGTTTTTCCAGGCAGTTCTGTTGATCACTAAGTATTGTAGGACACCCAAAGAGTCAACAAGTGTGTTTAGATAGCTCAGTCCTGTTAATCAGCTGCCGGTAGTATGTCCGGGCATCTCATTTATCAAGTTTGTCCAGACAGCCTTGTTAGCAGCAAGTACATGTCCACTGTTCATATAGCTCTATTAAGTCTGCATGACTTATAAACATTAAATTTGAAATATTTTGATATGCATGAATCAAGGTTGCAGTTTGTATTTGGCTGATAAATATTCAAACATTTATTGTTTCACAGATTTTGAAGGAGAGCCAATTGAAATGAATGCACAAGTAAAGAAAAGTCGGTACAAAAATATTTAACATAATGAATAAAAAGTAAGGTAATCACTATCAATGGATATATATAAAATTTCATGAACAATTACTCAAATAACAAAATCTTTCAGATAACATATAATGAATATATGCAAAACATTTAACATTTTTACAGACATTCAACAAAGTATAGTTGAAAAACCAATAGATCAAACACAATGTTTATAAGTGACGGTTGATTAAGAGTTTCTGTAACACGAGAAGTACTCCTCCAGTCAGGACATGCATGCTTAATGCTTTATCATTCTTTGTGGTGCCATGGGTATTCTGTGTAAGATGTGGCCTCTAATTAGCAGAGACTGATTGGCCGTAGAGGACATGTGACAGATGGATGCTAATTGGCGAGTGTGGCACTTGACCTTTTTGTCACGTGTCTTTTCTTTTACTCTCTGCCTGCATGACGGAACACCATTGTTTTCAAAAGCTGATCTTCAAAATCTCCCTTTGGGACCCGGAATCCTGACACTGGAAAATGTTCACTTGTTCATGTTAACTGAGATATTATAAATCTCAGAGGGAATTTTAAGTAGAATTTACACTGAGATTCATGTACAGTCCTTTAACAAACAACTGTGTCTGACTTGCTTTGTTTGGAATGGATGAAGGGTACACTTTGTCTTCATTATTAGTAATAATTGACTTGTAGAAGTGACGGAGTGGAAGGAAGCTGAGTAGCTCTCACCCACCTGTTGATGGATGGCAGTCAATGTACAAACCATCCTTTGTCTTAAAATTCCACCAGGTGTCACAGTTATTTGTATGTGTCTGATTCCATTTTTGTACAGTGGAGAATTTGAGCATGATCAATATGGTGCTAGAACACAACTTTCGCTTTCAGACTGCCTTGTGAAATCCACCTTGTATTTCTATAGCTAGTGATTGCTATGCCTTTGAGTTCTCACACTGGAGTAAAAAAATTTGAGTTTGCACAAATATACGACTGGCAGTCAACCAGTTAAATCAGGATTGGTTCCTGTTTTTAAACCCTTCTTCCTGATAGACAGAACCGTGTCACTTCACAGGGCTTCATTAGCACTGTCAGTGGCAGTAATAGTAGCTCTGAACATCCTGCTTTTAGATTTATACCTACATTTCACTGGTGTCTCCTGAACGAAAACTCTGCAGCTGAATTTGTTTTTTACTCTAGTTGTGTATTTTACAAGTCCTGAAAAATAAATGTATGTCTTGTAAAGTAATAATTTTCACCAAATGTAAAAGATAGTTATGTTAGCTTTTAATTAATAAATTCATTATTCTGGGGACTTTTTTAAGGTTCTTTGCTGATAACTCCTTTAATGTTTTGTATCTTGCATTCAATTGTAAAAACTGAAATGAACGGGATCAGTGTCATGGAAATATATATTGACTGATTGCAAGAACATGTCTATCCTCATTTTTACTGTATGTTAATCCATATTGAGGGATTATTGAAGGATATTGTGTAGAAACCTTCATATTCTTAAAAAAACTGTTAGATTCATTAAGTTATAGTTTCTTTCTGCGCTCACAAACATTTATGTAGCAACACATGAAGTTTTTGGTAAATGGATAAATCAATCATTGTCTGTTTGAAAATACATGGACTAACTTTTTTGTACCTTTCAGTGTTTTATGTAGCTCTAGGTAATATGTATATTATGTGGCATTTATAACAAGTCAAACAGATAAAGTGTTTGTTTATAGACAGAAGTTTTTAGATTTGTTTTACAGTGAATCTGTATTATCTTATAACAGACATTTTTATAGACCTGTCATGAGTGTATATGTTTGCAAAACTAATTTTTTAGCTATTTGGGAATGGTAATTCCCATTATAGCCCTGGTCACATGTATATTTCTCACCGAAGAGCAAAATTCAGAAAAGCAATTATTGAACCAAATGAAATGCATAATTTACAAGAGCTAGATTTTTAAAAGTAGTTTAGATTTTTAAACATAATTTCAGATATTTTTTAAATTTTATTATTTAAATTTTTTATTATTTATTTAATTTTTATGATTTACTGTTCCCATTACAGTGAACAGTTTATAAAATTGTTTCCTGTAAAAAGAGAAAGCATCCTAATTAAAAACCTATTCAAATTAGGTTTTGTGATGTAACAATCATGTAACTGAAAAGTTGCTGATTCTCATTTTTTTCTGGCTGCACAAAGACCTCTGGCCAAGGTCATCATAATGGTTTCTCAGCTGAATACATTCATATGTTCATTATTTTACATCGTCTTCATGTAACAAGCTTCTATTTGTGGTTTGTAACCAGCTGGCTTAGATATAACCTGAAACAAGGCGAGAATCACAGCATGTACTATGCAGTGGCTGATCCAACAAAGGATACAGTGATTTAAGTTGAAATCACAGCCCTTTGTCTAAACTGTCTAATGCCTCTGTGCCCAGCCCCTCGGGAGTCTGTTGTGTCCCTCTTGGTTTCCTAGAAATAGTAACCAATTTTCTATCTGTCGTAAATGCACTGCCCCTCACCATGAGACCTGTCTGGATGTTCATTATTTGTGTTTTACAGATTTACACCAGAAATTGTTTCACAAAATGCTATGATATCAGAAATTTGGGTCAAGATGTAAAAAGATAAATTTTTCAACAGTATAAGTTGAAGGTTGATTGTGGTAACATTTTAAAGTTGTTTGCTGTCGTGGAGATGTAAATGGATGGTTGTATGATGGATAACTATAAATAAATATAAATATGAATGAGAAGATGTTTAGAAGATATATAGAATTGTTGCTATGATAAATGACAGTTGAAATAGCACTTTGGGATAAAAAAAAATTGTTATTGTTAAAATATGTGAATTCATATTCTTAAAGTAATTCATTTTCAATTATATTAGGCAGCAGTCTCCAAATGCTCAAATGGACAAAACACGTTCCACAGCTAATGCATATATCTTGTTTTCCACTAAAGGATAATAAAACATAGGCCAAAACAAGGTCTCAAGGTAAGATGCAATCCCAGGTTTTTATTGGAGTTTTGGCATGGAGACGTGAGACAATATTGTCTTGCTGCTGTTGTCTGCTGCTGGGTATAATTTTGTGTTCCATGTTGTGCCACAGACAGATGTTTTATTCAGCAGTGACTGTCTGACGGTAATGGTTTTGTGGACAAGAAATGCTACAGGTAATACAAAGCAGGTGTGTAAGCCAAAACGGCTCAATCTGAGAACATACCAGGGTACCGAAGTTATTGTTTGTATGTCATTTTTATTAGTTGAGAGTGTGTTAATTAATGTCAGTAGGCACTGAAACAGGAAAACTAGATTGCATTCAGTTGAGCATATCTACTTCTACCCTTCTGCTAGAGGTAATTTCTACTCAAGACAACCCTCTTCCAATTAGATGCTGTGGGATGGCCAGTACTACTAGTCTCAACTGTCAAACTTTAAAATCAAAATTTGTTATATTTCAAGGAAACAGCTTCTGTTTAAATTTCACATGCGTATGCTCTCAAAATATTACTACTTCAAGTCAAGTCCTTAACACAAAACACCGTATTTCCTTGATCAAACATTGGTATTTATTATTTTCAGACCCTGCTTTAATGTGGCCTCTAAACAAGGCCGGCTTCTATCTAAGGCCAGCCTTTATTAAAAACTGCATCATCGGGCTCGTCAGACAAAACTGAAAAAAGAACATGTTGAAACAATAAACCTGCCAGTGAATACCTGGGGACACAAATTAAAACATCTCCGGTACATAGATTGTGTTTATGAAATATCCTTAGAAGCCACAGGGATATGGGACACGTGCAATCATATAAACTGGTATGTGACATTTACTGGCAGGAATATTCCACTGAATGTATAGTTGTCAACGAGAGTAAATGCTATTTGTAACTTTTAAGATTATCGCAGAAGCGTGGTTTTGGTAACATTGGGGACGCTTTTACAAATTCTTCAAATATCAAAGCAATTAGCGTAATTTGGCTTGACAGTAGTTACAAATTGTACCGCTTGACATCATTTAGTGTCTTCATGCTACACAAGAAATATGTGGCCAACGTATTTGAACGGTTCTGTTTAACCATCTGCACCAAGTTGTAACGCATGTGTCAGGTGGTACTATTTTTACTTAGCTTGACAGCAGTGACAGAGTTAGCCTTCTCACTGCTGATGTATTTGTGTATAGTTTACTAGGAGATGCATTTATCATATTGGACAAATCGGGAATATTTGGTGTCCCTTATGGAAACAGACATGCACGTAAGAAAAGAAGACAGATAAATAAAGGAATTAAATATAATATCAACACAAACACAAACCAAAATTTAGTGATGGGAAAACACATCTGGCGGCAACATGCATGGAAATAAACTCTGACACCTGGTCTCTGAACAAGACCGGGGTCTATTAAAGGCTGGCGTTCATTTTTCTGAGACATTGTTTTGCCCTGACGACTATTTAAGGCAGGCCACTATTCAATCTGATCAAGGAATGGTATGTATATGTATTTTGCCTTGAAACAATTCTTATCCTTTATATTTAAATAGACTACACTACCCTCTTCACTACATTCATACCTACCGTTCTGGTTTATTGAGAACCTCGGTGCATTGTGGGGTTTGAATTTCAGTGCCCATAACCCCTAACCTCGAGTCACATTCTCTTGTGAGTCTGATTCTGTTCAGTGTGATATACCTCTAGATCTGCTTAGACAATACTGCCCTACTTGAAATTTAATGTTCAAACTCCTCCCAAAGTGTCATGGATACCATTTCAGTAGTTCTTGCATGTGTTGTTCTGCGAAAAAACACAAGTGAAAACATGAACTCCTTAGCAGAAGTAATTAAAAAGACATCACCACATGCTGCTGCACTTGATTTTTTCTCTTCATCTGTTAAAGAAAACTTAACTCATTCCTCCACAACAGGGCTGTTTTGTATAAGTAGTTTATATATGCTTTTCATGTCATGGTTTTCCTATGAGTATAAATTTTAAAAAAAATAAGTAGATCATCTGTTTGCTCTGTTTAAAGCTTAGCCTAAACTCTTGTATAAATGCCAAGACTTGATAAATGCAAGTTAGAAATTCATAATATATAATTTTATTTTTGCCCAGTATCTGTTTAATAAAATATTAATTTCTTACACATGTTACAAATGTTTTGGCCTGGACATTGAGGGGTTAATTGCTGGGTGCTCTCTAACAGTTATCCTGGTTCAGTGCCCAGTATCCCAACGAGGGTGGGTTGGTGGTTTTCTCCCAGGGCTCTGGTGACCTTCACTTCCAGAGAATACAGAACACCAACATCTGAGCACAGAGAGTTACTCTATCTGTACAATCCAAGTGAAATAAAAAGATTATATTTTGTGAATTATGTCTACACTTTCATTCACACTGTCACAACAAACCACATTTAGGCTTTCAGCAAGACCTACGTAATTTGACAAAGACTTTAAAGAAACCAATTGAATGATTTTGATCTTTTACAAAAACAAGGACAGTTATTGTCTGTTCCAGAAAAAATCTATAAACATTTGCTTTAAATGTTTTATGTAATGTAAATCTTTAATTACCTTTACTTTCTTTCAGAACCTAATCACTTCCGGTTCTAATGGTTGTTGGGTTATGGATGTGTGAGTACAAACATGAATATTCATGAATTGTAATGGGGTTTTGTGTTTGCAGTAGGTAATGTAAATGCTACATGAGGCAGGACAACTTGATTCATACTGCCCCAATATAATAAACCAGTGTTCTGTATCGCCTGACAACACTTTATGGAGCTCTTGCATGCAAAATGAACAATGACCAAGCAGGTTTCTCATTTCTCCGCTGTCAGCCTGGTACTGACTTCATAACGTATCCATGAATACACTGCTGCTACAAGGTTTGTGTCTGTAAGAAGTTCTGATGGCTTTAAGTGACATGGCAAGATGTCTTTTCCTCAGGGATACTGCCGAGCTTTTATCCCTTGTAGTCAGTGGCAGCAACATTACAATTCCGTTTCTTTTATGAGATTCTGAACAGCCTTTTTGGACGGGTATCTTTGGGGAGACAGGTCAGGGTGATATCAGTGACCTCCATGTCACTTGTTGTCGATATTGTCTATCATGGGACATCCTGTCAGTCATATTTGTGTTTAATACATCCGGAGCCAAAGAATATCTTAACACCTACAAGTTAAAAAGTTAAAACAGAGAAGCGCAAACATATCACTGAGGCCGGTGCGGTGCCAAACCCCCACAATCATGTTGTCACACAATCAGGCAGTAGATCTCCGTCGAACAAGCCTGGCATAGATTGATAAAAAATAACAGACCAGTAAATGGGTAGCAGTATGCGATGGCATGAGCGGATCAGATTTTCAATTGACGAGTCTGAAGGCAAAACGCCATCTGCAGCTCCCTACGTTGAATTACTGTATTAAAAAATGGGAAATCAAACTTTATTGCTTGACGTGATTGATTCTAGAGGAGCCTTCCCTAAAGGTCCCCCAGATAGTGTTGCCCCAGGCAAATGTCCGAGTGATGAGGCTCGCAAAAAATACTCACTGTCCCAATCTCTGACAGACCTTCGTGTTGATTGGAACAGGCTTGTGTTGCCTGTACATTGATTAGTATTTGCCTTCAAAATCAGTTTGGGTGAATACCATCATACCAACAGGCCAAAGAAACCATATTCACAGCCACAACCACCGCAAGGTAGCAGCCAAAAAACCACCACCATGCCATAAAGTTGACTATGATTGTTACTCAAACTGCCGAAGTTGAAATTCAGTGGATGATCAAGCCCTATAGCTAATGAACCGGCCTGACACCTCCTCTCCTTGCCGTCCACGGTTCTCGGGTCCTAATTATTGAAGCCGGTGGGGGTGTCTGGTTGATGTTACATGGATCGCGGCCCCTGAAGCAGGCTGTGAGTGGGGCTCCACTATTGAGCAGTAAGTGATCAGATTACCTATGCTTGATTACGCCTTTGAGGGAAGTTTCAATCATCTCCGTAGCGGTTTTTGACTGACATTCTTTTCTGGCATTAAGAAACCTACAAAACTGTTTTGCAGAGCTAGATCTGCCACATGAGAATCTGAGTTATCTGTCTGTGTCCAAAAAAAAATTAAAAACAGCCAAGGATAGGAGCATCAAACATTCAAGATGCCAATCCTCGGTTAAACTAAATGGAAGCATGTGTGATTGTAATGTATTCTGAATCCTACAGACATGTTTTCCATCACATATTTGTAAATTATAATTGTCATCTTGTTATGTACTTATTTCAAATAACACTTTCATACTCCATTAGTAAGTTTCATTTTCATGATTAAAAAAAATAACCATTTATTTTACTCAATATAATGTAGGATTTAAACAGATGTACATATACATGTTTTAATGAGCTCTGCTTCTTTTGTAATGTACCAATTCCTTTGAATTTTTTTTTTTATTCTTAGGAGAGCTAGCATCTGTGACCCTTATAATTAGTTTTGTGAGATAAAAAAAGAGAAAATAAAAATCAGTTGTACACAGATTAAGTATTCTGTGGCTGCTTACTCATTTGCTATTTTATTTTAATTAAAATATTGTTGAAAGTCTTTGGTCTATTATATTAAGGAATTGGTGAATTTTATTACAGTTCTGTTGGATTCTAAGGTTGAATGAAGATGATGTTTTGATATCAAACAGAAACGTCAGATATAATAGGTTGACTACTGAAGCCGAAAGACAGACCTTTTCTGTTTTCAGTCAAAGAGAGGCAGAATAAGCGTTGTAAGTGTGGCAATGTGTAAAGAATTGGTACGAAAACATAAGCTCCGCCTACTCAATATGCAGAGTCATGAATTTCATTTCTCCTATTGTGTTTGTTTCATTTAGTCCCTTACAGTAAAACCTGAGTGCCCAGGGAATTGATGATTTTTCTAACCGCGGCCTCATGTTTGGAGTAAGCACCCAGGACCACATGTTCTAGATGATTTATTCAAAGGATGAGTGCTGCATTACAACAGCAAAGAGGCCATTTTCTCCCGTTGGATGTCCATGGTATTCAACTTTTAAAGCAGCATTTAATTCTGCTGTCCTATAAGCTGCCTGCAAAGGATTACAGCGTCAGACATAGCTAATACTAAATGTGAATAACATGTCTGATTGATTGGCATTTAGTTGCAAATTTCTGCCTGTTTTAAATGTAGGATTAATGGCTTTTCAGCAGGTATAACTACAAACAGGCAAGCTGGTGCCCCTTAATTCATCAACAGAGTCTGATGAAGTTTTAATGAAACCTCTTTGAAAGAGCTTGGAGGTTTAATTAGGAGTAGTATTTTTTTGTTGTAACATATTGAACCTGCCTGGCCACAGGTGCACCAGTTATATTCATCAAAGGACAATAAAACATCCACTATGCCAGGTTTATTTATTGTTTTCCAATCGATTTTTCTCAATCTGCTTGATAAAAACCAGCTGTGTTTGATTTTCTACTTTCATTTTCCTTTGGGACCGGTAACTTAATACCTCTGCCTTGTTCCTGTGTCAATCATTTTAATTGTCACATGACTGACAATGTGGATATATCAAATGGCAGGTGATAATTTAATTTTTTCCTCCCTCACTTGGTTAATGTTGTCATTATTTTTATCACAAGAAAGTACACATAACATTAGTTATTCAGAAATAAATTATGATGAAGCAAAGTAACTCAGATTACTAATATATTTATGATACAATATTTTTAAATAATTACAGTTGATGTCATTAAAGCTTACCTGACTTCCAGTCAAGTTAATTATGTTATGGTGACCAGTCTTTGTCTGCTGTATTTCTGTCGAGCCAACTTCTACCTTGATTTCCTGATCGGTCCTGAGGAAATAAGATCACAGGGACCTATATTCTCAAATCAACAGGAAGAAATGAAAGTGTTGAAAGTCAAACTTTATATAATTTTCATTAATCCTGCACAAATATTTTGCAAGTGACTATAAAATTGAAATAAAATGCTTTATGTATCTCTCATCAACAAAATTTTCAAATGAGTCAACCCATTCAGTGTGCAGTTTATATGTTTTTGTGTCACCAAGAACTTATTTACCTAAGTCTGATTGTATTTTGTGAACTTAAGCTCAGAGTTTGTGCAGCTGAGCAACCTGACCCTTAGGTCACTTGTGATAAGGTCTTGTCCTTCTCAGCTACAGGAATGGGTCTTTTTTAGGCTACTCTGCTGGCATGGAAGTTTGTCAACTGTAATGAAAATTTTTATCCCTGGTAGATCCCAGAATATGATAGAACAATTAAAATAAAACAAAACCTTTCCACCTTAAAATCTTGTGTAAATTAAAGGTACCCATTTAACTACCTTTTGAAAAAGAATATATGTGATTTTTGCTGTGACTTACAGGAACTCCCTGGACAAATTCAGGATTTTCTGCTGATATTGATCCAGAGCTAAGTTGAAAACTGTTCCATGTGTACCAGATTAGTCCATTGAATGAATAGGACTGTTTTAAATGGGCCTGTAGGTAAAACAATTTACCACACTTTGTTTGTATTTATGCAACTTGAAAAGTTTTGAACATGTTTTGATGAAGTTTGCTGCAGCCTTAGGGTAACACACCCAAGGAACAAAATTAAAATATTGAAGAGGTACTTTCCAGGACTTTTAAAGCTGTCTTATTATTTAAACAAAGGGCAATTTGTTCATCACTGGGAAGAACCAGTGCCATCTACTGGTGTCAGGGAATGCTTCAGGAAAAATGACACAGGACATAACCTCCATCTTCAAGCAAAATGACACAGGATATAACCTCCATCTTCAGGCAAAATGACACAGGACATAACCTCCATCTTCAAGCAAAATGACACAGGACATAACCTCCATCTTCAAGCAAAATAACACAGGACATAACCTCCATCTTCAAGCAAAATGACAAAGGATATAACCTCCATCTTCAGGCAAAATGACACAGGACATTACCTCAATCTTCAGGTAAAATGGTACAGGTAATAACCTCCATTTTCAGGCAAAATGACACATGACATAACCTCCATCTTCAGGCAAAATGACAAAGGATATAACCTCTATCTTCAGGCAAAATGACACAGGACATTACCTCCATCTTCAAGCAAAATGGTTCAGGACATAACCTTCATCTTCAGGCAGAATGACACAGGACATTACCTCATTCTTCAGGTAAAATGGTACAGGTAATAACCTCCATTTTCAGGCAAAATGACACATGACATAACCTCCATCTTCAGGCAAAATGACAAAGGATATAACCTCTATCTTCAGGCAAAATGACACAGGACATTACCTCCATCTTCAAGCAAAATGGTTCAGGACATAACCTTCATCTTCAGGCAGAATGACACAGGACATTACCTCCATCTTCAGGCAAAATGACACAGGATATAACCTCCATTCTCAGGCAAAATGACACAGGATATAACCTCCATTCTCAGGCAAAATGGTACAGGATATAACCTCCATCTTCTGGCAAAATAACACAGGACATAACCTCCATCTTTAGGCAAAATGACACAGGACATTACCTTCATCTTCCGGCAAAATGGCACAGGATATAACCTCCATCTTCAGGCAAAATGGTACAGGACATAACCTCCATCTTCATGCAAAATAACACAGGACATTACCTTCATCGTCATGGTAAGGTCCTCAGTTGCCATGTGTTGCCACAAGTATGCACTTTTTGAGGCTAGGTTTTCCAGAGACTGTGCTGGTGGGGGAAGCCATGCTCACTCAGCTCCCTCAATCACATTTCTCCTAGCTAGTGGTGAAAGCTTAAAGCAAGAGTGACAAGAACAACATGTTTAACTGCACCAGAAGCATCACAACAACCCTTTTGACAAAACATGGACAAACATATCCATGGGCAAAATACCATAGGAAATATTACATTGATTGGCACAGGACATATAACTTTGATTGGCACAGGACATAACATCCATTGGTTAATTTAGCCACAGAACATACCATAAAAAATAAGTAGGATATAACATACAACTATTGGCAAAACTGTTCAGCACATCCATTGAAAAGCACCCTTATAGGGATCAGTAAATTAAAAGACATTTTCCCAATCATACATAATTTTGCTATAAATAAATTCTCATATATACATTCATGATTTACGCAGGTATTTAGATAAATATATTTTTATTATATATATATATATATATATATATATATATATATATATATATATATATATATATATATATATATATATTACAAATTTTCAATCAGAGCATGAAGAAGAGTCACTTAAAACAAATCATAGATAAAATTTAAAGAAAGCTAAGATCATACTCAATTTTACTTTGACTATGCTTAGAAATAATTCATCACAGCACAGTTTTATACATAATATTACAGTTTTATCATGCTTCACATTCACCTAGGTTGTACCTCAGTAGCATGAAGACATTTAATGTTGGCTTATTTTACTGGTCTTGCCTGGTGGCAGGCTGTTTCAGCTGTTGATTACTGGTTATTTGATAGACCTGCAGCTGCTGCACAAATCATTTTATATCCAAACTAATGATCTTCACTCTGTTTTAATGTATGCAGATGTTTTAATTTCTGTTGAAGAGGTTTTGATTTTTTTTTCATTTAAAGCTGATTAATAAGTTGTAAAAGGATATTTAATAAAAACAAAATGTAATTCCATTATTTAAGAAATATGTGTTGCTCTCTCCAACTTTGCTTTCATTGTCTTTTAAAATTGTATAATGGAGCGTAGAGGGAAACAGTGCCATAGCATCATGAAATATGACAGTGTTAATAATTATTTGAAGTTTATTAAATATTTTATTATTGTAAATAGTTGTAATGAACAACAGGCATGGCAAATTTATTAAAATCTTGACATAACTTTAATTCTCAGAGGTAACTTGTATCTTTGTTTTTTGACCTATCAATAAACTTCTTAGCATTCACTGTGGCATTTACATAGGTTCAAAGCGCAAATTGTTACAGCTTCCTGGACTGTAGCCCTGCAGTAATTGTGACACCTTGTCAGTCCAGAATCTTTGCTGTGGCCTGTGGTATCTGCAGAGCCTCATTCTGAATAAATGAAGAGTAAAATCCATCTTCTGTCACCCTATTACGAGGATATATCGTTAAATCTAATCACATTTTGACAGTGATATTTTCATGGCACTTGTGGAAACTTCACTTTAACAAAGTGTCTCACTGCTCATGTTGAGCCTGCGACTGTTTCTTGCTTTTCATAAATGACTAATAGGCTTCAGGTACAGAGGTTTAATAGAGATTATTATAAATATCTAGAACGATATTGAGTACTTGGTAACAAGTCATAATGTAGTTATAGTGTACATTATTGTGGAACCTGAGACATGGGCTCCCTTGTGTTGTGGCTCACCAGACCTCTACCAATCCATCTAGACAGACACAATATATAGCTTCTTCTTGTACAGAAGCACTTGCAGGACACTGACAGATGAAAACAAATTGTCATCAAACATTGAGGGCCATTTTCAGTTATGTACAGAATTGATGGTGCAATATGGCCTCCAGTTGAAGTTGTAATGGGTATATCATTTAAACATTTATGGTCAAACGAGATCCTGAAATAATCCCTGCAAGTGTTACAGCACAGTGACGTAATATAATTAATTGTCTTGTTGTTAGGTATATGAGATTATTTATATTAGATCAAAGGAAAATCTCGGCTTCCATGATGTACTGTGGTCTTCATTAATAACCCCAGCTTCACTGTCCACTGATTCTTCATTAAAGGTATCAGGTGAAGGGAGGATGTGCCGTTATTTACGAGCTGTTTTTCTCTGAGGGTTAAAAGAGGTCCAGTCTTAGCACTTAAAGGGAACGTGTAAACACTGGGATATACAGACAGGATTTTTGTTTATTGACATGTGTCATGAGAGCTAGGGCAAGAATCAAAATGAAATAATAGTCATGGTACACTAGTAACAATGACGTAGTAAGGGTTGCCTGAGAGTCTTAAGTGATGTAGGTTCTGGTCTAACAGATAACTGCAGTCCAGTGATGATGTCCCCAGCAGCTGTCAGAAGGTCAGTGACTGGGTATTCTTGTATTTGTTTACATGGGAAGATGAAGTAGGGATGACTTTGCAGTTATTTTCTTTTGTGACGCATCAAGTGAAAGTAAGTGTTTGTCTTGGCTGATGTACAGTTTGATTCTACCATAAAATATACAGAATATAACAATATTGGGAAAGTAGTATCTCTTTTTACATGCATCATAGACAACACAGAGGCATAGAACACTTACAGCAGGCCCAAAACTGAAAGTTCAGCTGTAGACCATGATAATAACTGCTATGACAATTTTAATAGTTACCATATGATATCTGGATAAAATATATTGAGTTCTGAATGGTGACTTGATTGACCTGTTGAGACAGACCTCATGACCTTTATCTAGTACTTCAGGTTGTTTTTTTCCTGCAGTGTATAGTTAGTGTAAGGACATATTTGTACATTTTATCTTCATTTCCTGCTTGAACTTACTGGGTAGGACAGTCTTTATATTGCTGATACTTCTGAAGCAAAATATTCAAGTTTTCTGTTGAAAAAGTCTTGCTGTCTTCCAGTAAAATCTGTTTTTTACTCTAGAAAAGACTAAAACAGTTTCTGGTATTATTACCAGCTGTTTTAATGTAAGATCTTAGGACAGTAACCAGTTTTTCTGGATTTCTGTCAATATCCCTGGAAAGAAACATTTTTTGTGCAGCCAAAAAGTCAAATGAGCTATTGTGACTCTAAACAATCATTTTGTTGTCTTGTCTGCTTGTCCTTTTACCAATTTGGTCCTTGTGTGGGTCAGAACTAAAATATTTTATACTGGAGTGTTTCTGCTTCTGAGATTTCCTGTTTGTAGCATGGTTTAGTTCCTTGCGTTAACCTGTGGCTTAAGGACCATCTCATAAAGCTCTTTCTTCAAATTTTGTATTTCATCAGCTCAAATAGATAAAAGTGATATGCTCCCTATTTTAGCTGTGCTCTGACGTTTGACATTTATGAAATAACACTGAATCTGCCACCCAAGAAAAAATCTCATTACTCATTGAAAGTTATAATAATTACAAAACAGCCAAGTTTACTTCATTTGGAATATGAACTGTGTCTATATGTTTTCAAGTATGAACTTTAAACTTATCTTTCATATACAAATCAGTAGAACTGCTGGATACATAATTCTTACAAAAATTGAACATTTTCTTACAGTGTTTATGTAAGATTGATTGTCATTTCCAGGAAATATTTCTCCATGGACAGCAACCTGGAAGGCCAAAGAAATTTCTTGGTCTAGAGGGCAATGTTTCAAAATAGCAGCATGCACATTGCTGACAGTTTGAATTGGATACAAGTAAAAGAAAAAAGTTTTTTTTTGGCAGGAAGAAAAAATTAATGTTTTTGATATTTTTTTTTCATTTCCATATGAAGTATTTGAATTAATTAATTACTTTTCCACATTTAATGTCCTAACCTGCAGTCATACCCTTCCTTGATTAAAACTTTATGCTTCATGCCTGTTTATGGAGAGATAATAGTTTTGTTATATTTTCAGTCTGATTTTGTTTGCTTCATCAGTAGACCCAGCATCTCTGGCATATTAGTTTAATGTACATGCAGTTCCTTTCCATGTGAGGAAGAAGAGTTCAACTTCAAAATCGTATCCATACATCTAATTGGACAGACCAGACAACTGCAATTATAGCACAGGGGTGCGTCATGTTAGAAACAAGTTAATGATCTGCAGCAATCTTGCGACCTGTGTCGTCTAGACTTGCGGCGCACAAACAGGAAGAATTTCTCATCTTCGTTGAAAGTGTGGCTGCTCCCACCACATGGTTTTAGGTCTTCTTTTACCTCATGCACAGGAAGCTCATGGTAATCCTCGTCCTGTTTTATTCAGACTTTCTTAGTTTTGCGGACAGACTTCATGAACTCTGTCCTTCATGTTCCTGCTGCCATAATAACTTCTAAACAGAAACCATACAAAGAAATAAGCTAATCAATTCCTTAACCAATGGGTATGCTTTCACAAGAAATTTTGTGTTAGGACCCTTTTTAAATAAGGAGTTCAATACCTATTTAGGAAATTCATTGGTTTACAGATTATCCAAGAAAGACAGAAAATGTTTCACAAAAAAACATTTTCAGCATGATGGAATGAAGTTCAGATAAGGTTTTATAGCCATAAAGTTAGTATGCCCAGGTAAATATTAATGTCATACCACATCTAGATAAATAACCGTTTGTTTATGTACCATTTGTAAAACTTTAACTGATATTAATAAATTGTGATTTATATTTATACATTATTGAAATATAAATCACAATTTGATGACTTTGAGGTCTTAAGTGCCATGCTAGTCTGCAGATATAAATATATAAAGTTAAGCTGAGACTATTATTGAGATTACAACTAGATGTCAGCCTCCTTCTTCTTTCTCAACAAAGGTGTCAACCTTTTATGGAACCTGATAGATTCAGTCCTTTAAATGATTTATTTAGGTTTTGAGTTTTTGTATTGAAACATTAGTCTACCTGTGTACATTTCTTGTCAGATACATACTACCATATGTTTAAAAGTATTGTACAGATACCCTTCCATTGGCATTACCAAGTCTTGAGTTGAATATTATTTTTGTTCAAGTATTGAATGGTTTGAATAACTTGTCACCAAATATACCTTTGATGAACAAAATTGTCAAGAACATGGTGGAATAGTAAAAATCACATTTTATTATTCCTTCTCCTTCTGATCAGCTTACAGAATCCTGGAATTTGCAACAACATACTTGGTATTATATGGTTAGTGTAATTTATCAGAGCTGATCTTATGGGATTGTGGCAGTGCTGAGCAGGCAGAGTAAACGTCAGTGGTAATTGTGTGAAGTTAATTAGAAAGGCTTGTCCCAGTCCGATGAATGAAGCATTTCTTTTTGTTCTGTGGACCGTTTCTTGTCACAGGTCCACACAAGCCTTCTTTTGGTTGTCATAGAGGAGCCAGTTAGTAGAGTGTTTGTTTCCCAAGTTTCTACAGATCAAAAGCATATAGATGGCTATATTGATCCATTTCCTGCTAGTTTGGAAGCTTTCACTTAATTGCCCTAAAAAACACCCACCGTCTGGCTATTATGGGATATGTAAGATCTAGCTTGTCATGTGGGATGCCCTCATTATAGGATACGATGTATAGCACATATATATAGCTGCTGTCAAAATTATCCATACTCACCATTCCTCGTGACAATATATGTGCATAGTCCCTATCAGTATGTCACCAGGTTCATGTCAATAATTTCTTACTTAAAGCAGCCTGAAGCATTTAATTCATTAAGCATGACTGGTAGGTTCAAACATTTAGGTCCTTGTAATTAATTTCCCTTGGTAGCTAGGTTTATTTTGTTGATGCTTTTGATCTGGGACTGAACAGGCATTGCCTGGTGAAATAATGTCTATAATCCTGTAGCTGTAATGGTCCACAGTTCATTGAACATATAAATATGGACCATTACTGTTTTATGCCAGAGTCATGTAAGTGAGTACTCTGTCATGGCAGTGTTACTGTAGTTGCTGCCTCGGTTCATTGACTATCATGGTTATTACATCTTGATGAAGGACTAACCCACATAGCTGTTTCCTCCATTCACTTGGCTGGGCAGTCACAGCTCAGTCCCTGGCATGGCTTCATCATCATTAAGCTGCCCTGTCCCTCAGTGGCTTATCTGATTCTTTTATGGTTAGATGTTTATCTAATGGTTAAACAGTGTTTACCTGATTAGTGTCATGAGAGCTAAATATCTTTCTCTGAATGATAGGTAAATGTATAGATCTGGCCAGTATTACAGAGCCAGTCACTCATGAACATATCAGATTTATTCAGATTAAGATGGGTTTGTGTCATGAGATAAAAAGACTGACTATATTACTATATTGGCCTAAAGATGTCTAGGCCCAGATCCCAATCTGGACCAATCAGTGTTTGGTGCAGACCAAATCCCGATCAGGATTTAATCAGGTCTAAACCCCTATTAGGATTTGGGCTAGCAGATTGGGATAAGGACCTTGACATATATATTGATTTTGCACAAATATTAAACATTTTATTCTTGTCAGCATTTATCAACAGAGGTTCTCTTATTTCTTCACATTCTAAAAGAATAAAAAAATGAAAATAAAAAATGTTCTTAAATACCATTTAATATAAGAATGCCCATCATAAGGACATATCAGAGATCTGAGGACCTGGACATATATGTATGTCCATCTTGGCCATTAAGATCCATGTCTTTGGGTAATGACTTGTTAGACACCCTGATCAAACAAGTCTACCTGTTTGAGGTTGATTTATTGATTGTGTCTAATTGCTAATGAGCTGTGTCATCAGTAAGGCAGCTCTGGTGATCTTAACGAGAGGTAGAGAGACCGCTAGCTTACAGCTGATGACAGGAAGCGGTGTCCTCAGGAGATGTGCCGGTGTTAATTGATCAGCTATGTGGTGAGGAAACTTCATTTAGGTAGGGTGTCTTTTAACAACCTGGTTCCGCAACCAGATGGTTTACCGAGTGCTACCTGAGTAGAGAACCAATCAGATCACTGTAACTAGAGAATTAGTCAGTGGGGCCGCAGGAGGTGATATATTCTCTTCATCCCAAGTATTGTGCTCATAAAACAAACTCTCATAATTTGTAGTAATATATCAAGAAAAATGAAAGATGCATGACATTAAATGCAACTCAGGACACTGAGTAGAGCGTCAGTACCTCTGCCAAAGCCAAACATTCAATCCTTACTTTAAAGACATAAAAACATCCTTAAAGGGCCATTTGTACAGGGATTCAAAACTTAGTCAAACATGATGGGTACATGCCATGTCCACAGGCTAACCCTGTGTATGATCTTAGAACCATTCAGATCTAAGAGCCTTTGGAAAAGCCTGTTGAGAAATCATGTTAATGGAAAATAAACACTGATGAAAACATAACCTTCTTAAAACAGTCAAATTTGTTTAAATATCCAAATTAGGTATTATATATATTTTAAACATTAAATATATTTTATATTATATATTTTCATTTTATATTAAATAAATATTAGGTTATTAATAAGGTATTGCAAATTGTGTTATTGCATCAGAGAAGGAACCATAAATTTATACTCTAAATCATGTATAATGTGGGTCCGCATTCATTCGTTTAGTTTAAATTGGATGAAGTTGGCACCAGAGGATTTATACAATTAAAAAAACGCATTTAGTTATCATTTATCATATGATTACCAGAGCCAGGTCTTTTGAAACCATTACATTTCACTCTGTATCCAATCGACGGACCTTTCCTTGGATGTTTAATTACATGATGAATCATGACAATAAGATCATGTAATCTGATAAAACCTCACTGGTGTATAACTTGTTTATTATGTATGGATGCCAATTATCTGAGGTAATCAAAGTTTTTTATGTGTATTCATTGAAAGTGTAGGAGAACAGGATTGGTTTATCAATATATTTATATAATAAATATCATGGAAACTGCTCATGTCAATATGAGCGGGCAGGGTTAAGTAAGAGAGTAATATATGATATTCTCATGAGTCAGACCAGTACTTCTATGCAGCTGGTATACAGGTTTGTTGTAACTATGTTCTGGTCATTTAGGATCAATAAATCAGTCATTCAGGTAGTTACCATAGCCAGTAACATCCTGTAAAACCACTGCTTTCATTCAGTCGGTGTAGATTTATATATTATGGGTTGTACATATGAAGCTCAATGCTACAGGACAGATCCTTGTGTATTATTAGTCATTTACAGATGCTGGGATCATTAGAATGATAATGATGGTATTCTAGAATGTTCAATCTTAAATGGCAAAACCCATGTACAGACAAGATGGTGTAGGTTCAGAGGATCTGCTGCATTTTCAATGTCTCAGGGAAGCCTGTGCATCTGTTGCATCAGGAAGGTCATGTAACATGTCAGGAGGGTACCCATCTGTCACACCAGACAGGTCCTGTATCTTAGGGAGAGGGAACCATCTGTCACACCAGGTAGGTCCTGTATCTTGTGGGGAGGGTACCCATCTGTTACACCAGGCTGGTCCTGTATCTTGTGGGGAGATTACCCAACTGTTACACCAGGTTGGTCCTGTATCTTGTAGGGAGATTACCAATCTGTTACACCAGGTGGGTCTGTATCTTGTGGGGAGATTACCCATCTGTAACACATGGCAGGTCCTGTATCTTGTGGGGAGGGTACCTTCTGTTACACCAGGCAGGTCATGTATCTGTTGGGGAGGGAATCATCTGTCACACCAGGCAGGTCCCTGTATCAGGTGGGGAGGGTACCCATCTGTTACACCAGGCTGGTCCTGTATCTTGTGGGGAGATTACCCAACTGTTACACCAGGTTGGTCCTGTATCTTGTAGGGAGATTACCAATCTGTTACACCAGGTGGGTCTGTATCTTGTGGGGAGATTACCCATCTGTAACACATGGCAGGTCCTATATCTTGTGGGGAGGGTACCTTCTGTTACACCAGGCAGGTCATGTATCTGGTGGGGAGGGAACCATCTGTCACACCAGGCAGGTCTCTGTATCAGGTGGGGAGGGAATCATCTGTCACACCAGGCAGGTCATGTATCTGGTGGGGAGGGAACCATCTGTCACAACAGGCAGGTCTCTGTATCTGATTGGGAGGGAATCATCTGTCACAACAGGCAGGTCTCTGTATCAGGTGGGGAGGGAATCATCTGTCACACCAGGCAGGTCCTGTATCTGATGGGGAGGGAATCATCTGTCACACCAGGCAGGTCTCTGTATCTGATGGGGAGGGAATCATCTGTCACACCAGGCAGGTCCTGTATCTGATGGGGAGGGAATCATCTGTCACAACAGGCAGGTCTCTGTATCAGGTGGGGAGGGAATCATCTGTCACACCAGGCAGGTCCTGTATCTGATGGGGAGGGAATCATCTGTCACACCAGGCAGGTCTCTGTATCTGATGGGGAGGATATCATCTGTCACATCAGGCAGGTCTCTGTATCTGGTGGGGAGGATATCATCTGTCACATCAGGCAGGTCTCTGTATCTGGTTGGGAGGGAACCATCTGTCACACCAGGCAGGTCTATGTATCTGGTTGGGAGGGAACCATCTGTCACACAAGGCAGGTCCTGTATCTGATGGGGAGGGAACCATCTGTCACAACAGGCAAGTCCTGTATCTGGTTGGGAGGGAATCATCTGTCACACCAGGCAGGTCTCTGTATCTGGTAGTGAGGGAACCATCTGTCACAACAGGCAGGTCTCTGTATCTGGTAGGTAGGGAACCATCAGTCACACCATGCAGGTCCTGTATCTGATGGGGAGGGAACCATCTGTCAAAACAGGCAGGTCTCTGTATCTGATTGGGAGGGACCATCTGTCACAACAGGCAGGTCTCTGTATCAGGTGGGGAGGGAATCATCTGTCACACCATGCAGGTCCTGTATCTGATTGGGAGGGAATCATCTGTCACAACAGGCAGGTCTCTGTATCAGGTGGGGAGGGAATCATCTGTCACACCAGGCAGGTCCTGTATCTGATGGGGAGGGAATCATCTGTCACACCAGGCAGGTCTCTGTATCTGATGGGGAGGATATCATCTGTCACATCAGGCAGGTCTCTGTATTTGATGGGGAGGGAATCATCTGTCACACCATGCAGGTCTATGTATTTGGTGGGGAGGGAATCATCTGTCACACAAGGCAGGTCCTGTATCTGATGGGGAGGGAACCATCTGTCACAACAGGCAGGTCCTGTATCTGGTTGGGAGGGAATCATCTGTCACACCAGGCAGGTCTCTGTATCTGGTAGTGAGGGAACCATCTGTCATAACAGGCAGGTCTCTGTATCTGGTAGGTAGGGAACCATCAGTCACACCATGCAGGTCCTGTATCTGATGGGGAGGGAACCATCTGTCAAAACAGGCAGGTCTCTGTATCTGATTGGGAGGGACCATCTGTCACAACAGGCAGGTCTCTGTATCAGGTGGGGAGGGAATCATCTGTCACACCATGCAGGTCCTGTATCTGATTGGGAGGGAATCATCTGTCACAACAGGCAGGTCTCTGTATCAGGTGGGGAGGGAATCATCTGTCACACCAGGCAGGTCCTGTATCTGATGGGGAGGGAATCATCTGTCACACCAGGCAGGTCTCTGTATCTGATGGGGAGGATATCATCTGTCACATCAGGCAGGTCTCTGTATTTGATGGGGAGGGAATCATCTGTCACACCAGGCAGGTCTCTGTATCAGGTGGGGAGGGAATCATCTGTCACACCAGGCAGGTCTCTGTATCTGGTGGGGAGGATATCATCTGTCACATCAGGCAGGTCTCTGTATCTGGTTGGGAGGGAACCATCTGTCACACCAGGCAGGTCTATGTATTTGGTGGGGAGGGAATCATCTGTCACACCAGGCAGGTCCCTGTATCAGGTGGGGAGGGAATCATCTGTCACACCAGGCAGGTCCTGTATCTGATGGGGAGGGAACCACCTGTCACACCAGGCAGGTCTCTGTATATGGTTGGGAGGGAATCATCTGTCACATCAGGCAAGGTCTCTGTATCTGGTGGGGAGGGAAACATCTGTCACACCAGGCAGGTCTCAGTATCTGGTTGGGAGGGAACCATCTGTCACACAAGGCAGGTCCTGTATCTGATGGGGAGGGAACCATCTGTCACAACAGGCAGGTCCTGTATCTGGTTGGGAGGGAATCATCTGTCACACCAGGCAGGTCTCTGTATCTGGTAGTGAGGGAACCATCTGTCACACAGGCAGGTCTCTGTATCTGGTAGGTAGGGAACCATCAGTCACACCATGCAGGTCCTGTATCTGATGGGGAGGGAACCATCTGTCACAACAGGCAGGTCTCTGTATCTGATTGGGAGGGACCATCTGTCACAACAGGCAGGTCTCTGTATCAGGTGGGAAGGGAATCATCTGTCACACCAGGCAGGTCTCTGTATCTGGTGGGGAGGATATCATCTGTCACACCAGGCAGGTCCTGTATCTGATGGGGAGGGAATCATCTGTCACACCAGGCAGGTCTCTTTATCTGGTGGGGAGGATATCATCTGTCACATCAGGCAGGTCTCTGTATCTGATGGGGAGGGAATCATCTGTCACACCAGGCAGGTCTCTGTATCAGGTGGGGAGGGAATCATCTGTCACACCAGGCAGGTCTCTGTATCTGGTGGGGAGGATATCATCTGTCACATCAGGCAGGTCTCTGTATCTGGTTGGGAGGGAACCATCTGTCACACCAGGCAGGTCTCTGTATCTGGTGGGGAGGGAATCATCTGTCACACCAGGCAGGTCCCTGTATCAGGTGGGGAGGGAATCATCTGTCACATCAGGTAGGTCTCTGTAGCTGGTTGGGAGGGAACCATCTGTCACACCAGGCAGGTCTCTGTATCTGGTGGGGAGGGAATCATCTGTCACACCAGGCAGGTCCCTGTATCAGGTGGGGAGGGAATCATCTGTCACATCAGGCAGGTCTGTATCTGGTTGGGAGGGAACCATCTGTCACACCAGGCAGGTCTATGTATCTGGTGGGGAGGGAATCATCTGTCACACCAGGCAGGTCCCTGTATCAGGTGGGGAGGGAATCATCTGTCACACCAGGCAGGTCCTGTATCTGATGGGGAGGGAACCACCTGTCACACCAGGCAGGTCTCTGTATATGGTTGGGAGGGAATCATCTGTCACATCAGGCAAGGTCTCTGTATCTTGTGGGGAGGGAAACATCTATCACACCAGGCAGGTCTCTGTATCTGGTTGGGAGGGAACCATCTGTCACACAAGGCAGGTCCTGTATCTGATGGGGAGGGAACCATCTGTCACAACAGGCAGGTCCTGTATCTGGTTGGGAGGGAATCATCTGTCACACCAGGCAGGTCTCTGTATCTGGTAGTGAGGGAACCATCTGTCACAACAGGCAGGTCTCTGTATCTGGTAGGTAGGGAACCATCAGTCACACCATGCAGGTCCTGTATCTAATGGGGAGGGAACCATCTGTCACACCATGCAGGTCCTGTATCTGCTGGGGAGGGAACCATCTGTCACAACAGGCAGGTCTATGTATCTGGTGGGGAGGGAATCATCTGTCACACCAGGCAGGTCCCTGTATCAGGTGGGGAGGGAATCATCTGTCACACCAGGCAGGTCCTGTATCTGATGGGGAGGGAACCACCTGTCACACCAGGCAGGTCTCTGTATATGGTTGGGAGGGAATCATCTGTCACATCAGGCAAGGTCTCTGTATCTTGTGGGGAGGGAAACATCTATCACACCAGGCAGGTCTCTGTATCTGGTTGGGAGGGAACCATCTGTCACACAAGGCAGGTCCTGTATCTGATGGGGAGGGAACCATCTGTCACAACAGGCAGGTCCTGTATCTGGTTGGGAGGGAATCATCTGTCACACCAGGCAGGTCTCTGTATCTGGTAGTGAGGGAACCATCTGTCACAACAGGCAGGTCTCTGTATCTGGTAGGTAGGGAACCATCAGTCACACCATGCAGGTCCTGTATCTAATGGGGAGGGAACCATCTGTCACACCATGCAGGTCCTGTATCTGCTGGGGAGGGAACCATCTGTCACAACAGGCAGGTCTCTGTATCTGATGGGGAGGGACCATCTGTCACAACAGGCAGGTCTCTGTATCAGGTGGGGAGGATATCATCTGTCACACCATGCAGGTCCTGTATCTGATGGGGAGGGAATCATCTGTCACAACAGGCAGGTCCTGTATCTGATGGGGAGGGAACCATCTGTCACACCATGCAGGTCTCTGTATCAGGTGGGGAGGGAACCATCTGTCACACCAGGCAGGTCTCTGTGTCTGGTGGGGAGGGAATCATCTGTCACACCATGCAGGTCCTGTATCTGATGGGAAGGGAACCATCTGTCACAACAGGCAGGTCCTGTATCTGGTGGGGAGGGAATCATCTGTCACACCAGCCTCCAGGCAGGTCCTGTGTCTGATGGGGAGGGAACCATCTGTCACAACAGGCAGGTCTCTGTATCTGGTGGGGAGGGAACCATCTGTCACAACAGGCAGGTCCAGTATCTGATGGGGAGGGAACCATCTGTCACAACAGGCAGGTCCTGTATCTGATTGGGAGGGAACCATCTGTCACAACAGGCAGGTCCTGTATCTGATGGGGAGGGAACCATCTCTCACAACAGGCAGGTCTCTGTATCTGGTGGGGAGGGAACCATCTGTCACACCAGGCAGGTCTCTGTATCTGGTGGGGAGGGAACCATCTGTCACACCAGGCAGGTCCTGTATCTGATGGGGAGGGAACCATCTGTCACAACAGGCAGGTCTCTGTATCTGGTGGGGAGGGAACCATCTGTCACACCAGGAAGGTCCTGTATCTGATGGGGAGGGAACCATCTGTCACAACAGGCAGGTCTCTGTATCTGGTAGGTAGGGAACCATCAGTCACAACAGGCAGGTCTCTGTATCTGGTAGGTAGGGAACCATCTGTCAAACCATGCAGGTCCTGTATCTGATGGGAAGGGAACCATCTGTCACAACAGGCAGGTCCTGTATCTGGTAGGTAGGGAACCATCTGTCACAACAGGCAGGTCTCTGTATCTGGTAGGTAGGGAACCATCTGTCAAACCATGCAGGTCCTGTATCTGGTGGGCACTAGTCAGGTCCTTTATGTGATGGGGAGGGTAACCCTTTGTCACCCATCTCTTGTTGGGTTATATCTTAGCAGTTGATATTAAAATAAACTGTGATCCACAGAAGAAGAGATAAAATTGATCATAAATCCAGCATAATGATAACATGTGACTAAAAAAATTGATTAAAGTGATTAAAGTGAACAGCATCTCTTTTATTACAGATCAATATACCACAAAGTCCTCACTGTTAAAACATTTTCAACAGAGATTACTGAAAAAACACAAAGCCTGAAAAAGGCAATATCAGTGCATTATTATTGAATAACTTAACAAAAAGGGAAGAAAGTTTGGTATGGCATGTCTGGAACAGTTTTTGTTACTTTAGTTATGGCTTTTAGTTTAATCAATACTTACTGTTATTTGTATAAACATACCAGTATGTTGGTAGGTACAGCTACTGGAGTTAATTAATGAACTCGAGTAAAAAAAATAAATTAAAGCTGTTTTCAGTGATTTTATATATAACAATCTGTCCAGTCAGTGTGGGTTTAGCAATGGTATCTATCATAACTGTTGTATATGATAAAGCCATTTAAAGAAAATTGTTTACCAGGATATATGATTACTGGTATATGATATGTTTTTAAAATTAGTTTCAGCCTTAGGTCCCGTAATGTATAAGTTTCGACCTACAAACTAAATGTAGCCACATCCCATATGACAGACAAGGTTAAATGTCTTACTGACTGCATGAGACTGTACCAAATCTTCCTTCCCACCAAATCTACTCATCTTTAAAATATAGTACTCAGAATATTAAAAGTAAACTTCCCATTTTTTATGTGAGTATAGGTTCTTAAGTGCTGTTTTTATTGGACTTAAATATGTATTTTAAAAAATGTTTTTAAAAGTATAGCCAAGAAACGTTAAAAGGAGCATATATTTGATAGTAATATCATTCTACTTATTCAATGCTGTACTGTTCAGGTTTATTCTAGATTTTGAACAATTTTTAAATGAATCTTTTCTTACAAGTAATGTCTCACTCAGATTTCACTTTATCTTTACATGGAGGCCTGAAGTTTAACAATGTACCGTAAAGTTTTTAAAATTCATGTAGAGTACAGGTACATTTTATTAAATTCACTTAAAAAAAAATCTACTCAAATTTCCCATGTCTGCAGACATGCATGAGATGTGATTATCAGGTCCTTTCACCAGATGTCAGTACTGGTGGCAGTTCTTTGTTTGAATACAGATGTACAAGAGTGATCCTATATCCAAAGCCTGATTTGTTTTAAAAATAGTAATTCACTGACCTCATTGCACCAAAAGCTATTGAGCTCCTTTGCACACAGACAGGCAGGAATACAGATGCAGGTAATTAAATCTAATTAAAAAACCTCTGAACAGATGTATTAACAATATTTAAAAGAACTCAAGTTCAGCGTATTGTTTAAGTGTTGTATATGTGAAAATATAAATCACTGTGGTTCAGTCTCTGTGTAGGTACTAGTTTGCTGCACTGTCCTCACCTTTGCTTATTGTGCCAATCCATTGCCTTGTTTTTCAATGCTGAATAGTTTGAAATGAATCTTTCCCAGGTGTGTACATGAAATTTAAAGTCAGGTGTCAATCACGTATAACACACATGCAGGTTTAATATTAGACATATATATATAACACCCCTGTGTAATGTATCAGCAGTTCTTTTGATGTCTTCAGTCTTTTGAATTCTGTGTTACCTGGAGGTGTACATTGAATGAGACATCGCCAGGGAGAACCTAGGGTGTCTAATTACTGTAAGAACTGGCAGAGCAGAACTTTACCATAATGTAATATATTTATAAAAAGTTATAAAAACAATGGAGACCAAGATCAGAATGTAAGTGCACTCCAAGGGATGTCACATGACATTATTTTTTGTAGCAAACAGACAGTAGCAACCTCTACAGATCAATGAAAATCAATCCTGCTATCCGGTTCCTGTTGTTAAATGCATATCGTGGGATTTCATGTTTTAAGTTCTACTAGTTCTTTATTATGGTCACTTGTCTCATTTCAATAAAATGCTTCATAAAGAATACATATCAATGTGTCTAACACATCAGCTGCCACTGCTGTATGTTGCTGGAGCTGATGGAGTCAATATGAGCTGCTGCTACTGGCTGAACAATAACTGCACAGCCTGAAGGCAGCATGTGGTCCTGCGATGTCTGCGTCAGTTACACCATGATAACACTACCTGATCAGGACAACATGGAGAGAGGGCATGCTGCTGATATCAAACTTTCAGTACTTCTTCAGCAGGACAGGTCCCAGGTATTAATATCATGGAAGCCACAAAAGCAGACAGTGAGGAATAACTAACCAAACAGGAATAATATTGTAGTCACTACAAGTGAAAATTTCAGAAAAATTTCCAGTTTTTTGAAAACTAAAATCCAGAGGGGTATTTAAGGTTAAATCAGTCATTAGCCTAAAGTTATGTTAATCCGCATTCTTCAGTGAGTGCCTTTTGTAGGCCATGTTCACATTCAGATAAATAAATTTGTTAATTTGCGTTTCCTCCAGGTTGACCTACTTTTGACCGTTTTACGGCTCCTGAACATAGAAAATTTCATGAAAAATATAAATTTTCATGACAAGTGCACATATACGGACTTTTTTTCACAATGCCTGCAGATAAGGTCCTGGTTTTGGTGTGTGGGCAGATAATGACCAGTTACAGATCAAGTTCACGTTTTGTCCCAGTTGACCTACTTTTGACCGTCTGATTGTGCCCTTACATAGAAAATTTCATGAAAAATAGAAATTTTCATGACAGATCGAGTTTGCGTTTTGTCTCTGTTGACCTACTTTTGACCGTTTGACAGCTCCTGAACATAGAAAATTTCATGAATAAATAGAAATTTTCATGAAAAATGCACATGTACGGACTTTTTTTCGCAGTGCCTGCAGATACTGGCCTAATTTTTGGTGTGTGGGCAGATAATGACCAGTCACATATAGAGTTCGCGTTTTGTCCCAGTTGACCTACTTTTGACCATTTGACAGTGCTCTTACATAGAAAATTTCATGAAAAATAGAAATTTTCATGACAAGTGCACATGTACGGACTTTCTTTTTCGCAATGCCTGCAGATACGGGCCTGATTTTTGGTTTGTGGGCAGGTAATGACCAGTTACAGATCGAGTTTGTGTTTTGTCCCAGTTGACCCACTTAGACCTTTTGAAGGTGTCCTAACATAAAAAATTTCATGAAAAATAGAAATTTTCATGACAAGAGCACATGTATGTAGACTTTTTAGTTCACTCTGTGAACTTATGCCATGGCGCAGCGTCCGCCGTCCACTGTCCACTGTCCACTGTCAACCGTCCACCGTCTGTTACCAAATATCTCAACAGCCACAGCAGCTACCTTCATAAAACTTTGCAGAATTATTGATCATGGGATGGAGATGCAAAAATAAGCTTTTGGTGGTGCCACCTATGTTGACCTACTTTCTGCGGGACGAAATGGTCTTTTCAACTTCTTCCAAGATAAGTCATAAAGTATTAATATTTTGGCCTTCATATCATAGTCAACAGTTCCTTAGAAGAAGGGGAATAATTTGTGTGTAAATTCAGTCAGGTCATTTTCAAGATGGCATCTCTACAGAACTTCAAATTCTGTCGATTGCAAATATGACAACTTGATGTGTTTCTATATACATGATGTATTGTCTGTTACCAAATATCTGAGGAACTGCTGCAGCCTTCAGTTTCAAATTTCACAGGAATAATGATCATGTGACTGCTGAATGATTTTGACCCGCAGGTGGCGCCACCTGTGTTGACCTACGTTCTACAGGCTGTAATGGTTTTTTCTGCTTTTTCCAAGATATGTCATAAAGTATTAATATTTTGGCCTCATATCATAGTCAGCAGTTCCTTAGAGGAGGGGGAATAATTGTATCCGCCAAAACAGAGTTTTGCGGATACTAAGTTTTCAGCTGCACGCCGCTGCCGTGTAGGTGTCCGGAGAACTCCTCCATAACCGCTGGGCGGAATTTTACGAAACCCGGGATTATGTTCGGGTCACATGTGAACTGCTGCCCCCTGATTTTGTTTTGACCTCTGACCTTTCCTCTGAGCTCTGCGTCCGTTTGTGCGTCTGTTTCCACACATAAACCCACATATCTCGGGAACCGTTTGACCGATCAGGAAAATTTTTTTGCACAAATGTAGCCCTTGGAGAGCTTTATAACATACACAAAAAATGGTGGCGCCACCTACAACCATGTTTGCACAGTGTCCATCTGTTCGTCTGCCTTGGGTTAAAATCACTCATATCTCTGCAGTGACTAGACTAATTCACCTGAAATTTGGCATGCGTAAACATCCTTGATAGCTTTTCTTATTTTATGACAGGTGGCACCACCTACATTCAAGTTTACGCTGCAGACATCCAAGCTCATATCTCGGGAACCGTTTGACCGATCAGGAAAATTTTTTTGCACAAATGTAGCCCTTGGAGAGCTTTATAACATACACAAAAAATGGTGGCGCCACCTGCAACCATGTTTGCACAGTGTCCATCTGTTCATCTGCGTTGGGTTAAAATCACTCATATCTCTGCAGTGACTCGACTAATTCACCTGAAATTCGGCATGCATATACATCCAGGATAGCTTTTCTGATTTTATGACAGGTGGCGCCACCTACATTCACGTTTATGCTGCAGACATCCAAGCTCATATCTCGGGAACCGTTTGACCGATTGGGCCAAAATTTTGCATGTGTATAGATCTCACATAGCTCTTTATCATACGCAAAACTGGTGGCGCCACCTGCAGCCATTTTTGCATAGCTCCCGTCTGTTTGTCTGCCATGGGATAAAATCACTCATATCTCGGCAGTGGTTTGACATATCTGCCTAAAATTTTGCAGGTTTATACATCCCCGACAGCTCTCTTGATTTTATGACAGGTGGTGCCACCTGCATTCTAGTTTATGCAGCAGACATCCAAGCTCATATCTTGGGAACCGTTTGACCGATTGGGCCAAAGTTTTGCATGTGTATAGTTCTCACATAGCTCTTTATCATACGCAAAACTGGTGGCATCACCTGCAAACATTTTTGCTCAGCGTCCATCTGTTTGTCTGCCACAGGCTAAATCACTCATATACATGTAGTGGTTTGACTTATCTGCCTTAAATTTTGCATATGTATACAACTTGGACGGCTCTCTGGATTTTGTGGTAGGGGGGCAACCTACATACACAATTTGGCTGCAGACATCCATGCTAATATACAACACTTCACTCTATTTCCCCTTGCCACTCGATCCATGCCTCACTTCACCCGTTCCACTCTGATTTAGGCGGATACACATAGTCTCTTGTCGACTACCCGTATTCTAGTTTGAGTATAAATTCAGTCAAGTCATTTTCAAGATGGCATATCTACGGAACTTCAAATTGTGACAATTGCAAAATTTGACAACTTGATGTGTTTCCAAACATGATGTATTGTCTGTTACCAAATATCTTAGGTACTGCTGCAGCCTTCAGTTTCAAATTCTACAGGAATATTGATCATGTGACTGCTTTATGATTTTGACCTGCAGGTGGCGCTGCTTTCAGCAGGCTGTAATGGTCTTTTCCGCTTTTATCCATAATATGTCATTAAGTATTTATTTGTTATAATCTGCCAAAATAGAGTCTCCTCTGAGACTCTTGGACTGATCTTTCTAAAACATTTTTTTAATCACCTGCCAAAATGCACAGTAATTCACAGAGTGAACATTAGACCCCTGGGTCTCTTGTTTTCACAATGCCTGCAGATAAGGGCCTGATTTTTGGTGTGTGGGCAGATGATGACCAGTTACAAATAGAGTTTGTGTTTCGTCCCGGTTGACCTATTTTGACCGTTTACAGCTCCTGAACATAGAAAATTTCATGAAAAATAGAAATTTTCATGAAAAATGCACATGTACGGACTTTTTTCCGCAGTGCCTGCAGATGCTGGCCTGATTTTTGGTGTATGGGCAGATAATGACCAGTTACAGATCAAGTTTACGTTTTGTCCCAGTTGACCTACTTTTGACCGTCTGATTGTGCCCTTACATAGAAAATTTCATGAAAAATAGAAATTTTCATGACAAGTGCACATGTACGGACTTTTTTCGCACTGCCTGCAGATATGGGCCTGATTTTTGGTGTATGGGCAGATAATGACCAGTTACAGATCAAGTTCACGTTTTGTCCAAGTTGACATATTTTGACCTTTTGACAGTGCCCTAACATAGAAAATTTCATGAAAAATATAAATTTTCATGACAAGTGAACATGTACAGACTTTTTTTCACAATGCCTGCAGATACGGGCCTGATTTTAGGTGTGTTGCTATCAAATGACCCGTTACAGATGGAGTTTGCATTTTTCCCTCGTTGACCGACTTTTGACCATATGACAGCTCCTGAACTTAAAAAATTTTACAAAATTTAACAAATATTTCTAATTTGCACCAGGTGGGGGCATTTGTGTCATTCCGACACATAGTTTTTTCAGTTATATAACATAAATATGCTTTTTTTTTTCTTAAACTGTAGAAATTCAACAGATAATGACAATCTTCATTTTGAATCAAAGTTCTAATTGAGGAAACAGATTCTGTTCAGATTGACACAGATTCGGTACAGAGAATAAGAAACTTCTCATTGAAATGGGTTGTGCATCAAGAAATTGTAAATTCTGCAGTAAATCTGCACTGAGGATTACTGGATCAGGTTTAGTCAGGTGTGATTAATAAACAAGAGCATGCCAAATGAGCGAGACAGGGAATGTGTGCCATTCTCCTGGGGCATGTGGGCCACCTTCTGCGTTACATGGCTTCCTTTTTTCCAGCTGTTCTCACATCTCTTGGAAAAAATGAATCTTTGAACAGCAGCAAGTATAAAATCCAGACCACTTACATCATTCTCTGTTTTGTACTACATCCAATATCCATTAGACCATTAGGCAAAATCTGCCACATCACAGCATAAGGAAAGACTAGCATGGGATGCTAGGAAAGCTGGTTTATAGATGATGGTGATTGATACATTTTCTGTGACCCATTCATTTACTTCTCCTCCTGAGTACAGGATGGGTAATTCATTCAAAGTGATTATCTATTTTTTAGTCATGCATGGGCCATATAGCACCCATCTGTTCTCCTGTCCTTCTTCATTTACTAAATATGAGTTTTCAGAAAGTATTTAATATTATATATATATATTTGATGACTAAATTCACAAATAATTAAGCAAATTTACGCTTCATCAATGCAGCCAAAATCAGTCTTTTACAAAAAGTCACAACTTTTTTTGATTTAGGGGAAATGATGCTTGGAACTCTTATTTTTAACTCTTTTCAGGAGCACACAGTTTGTGCCTGTTATTTTCAGTGACAGGGGTTTGAGTTCTCATTATACTGTATTGTAATAGAATCCAGTAAGAACAGGGATGGGACATGACCTTCGTATGTCCTACATGAATTTCAGTATGTTCAAAATGCCTACATCTGCATGTTAAGGCTTGGACCTGTCACCACCATGTATCTGACATTTGGAGATATATTACACAATATATGTATGTACAGGACCTTAATATCAGTCTCTATTGCAAAACAGAGGTGTTTAATTGAGATCCTAATAATTTAAAATAACCCTTTTTCACAATATTTCTCAAATCAAGTTATATTTCTGTCAAGAGCATTTATTCTTTTTATTCAGTCATTTACTGCCAACAGAATTGTATTGTATAGGACATAGAAAAGCTGTAATGGATTGGTGTTAAATATTCTAAATTATTCTTTTCTTTTAGTTTTCTTTTATTTCATAAAGTGTACCTTTCCAGAAGAATACACAGTGCTGCCACTATACTTTTTTAAAAGTAACATATTTTTTTCCAGGAAAGAATTTTTTCATACTTTTTTTTCACAGGTTAATACCTTTTATATTTTTTTTCTCAAATCCTCATCTTTAGGTGGTGATTTTAGGCTGTTTACATGAACCTTTGCAGTAGACATACTCTCAATATTTCATAAAAGTTGCATTTTTTCAGCTTCTATATGGACTGCTAAGAAGTCACGCCATAACTCGCCACATAACTACAAACTTAATTCATACCTTAAGCATGTTTAGAATTATTGCATGCAGCAAAATCGTACAAAAACTGTGCCATTTGGCATTGGTTTCTACTTTTTTCACAATTTTTTCAGACCATTTGATACTTTTTCCGCATTAGATTTTATACTTTTCCCCATCAAGTCCAGAGTGTTAGCACTGAATCCAGTCTTTGGTCCTAAGGGAAATAAGGAATAGAATAAAAATACAGCATAACTTCATTCTGTCAAACTTGCTTCACTCTTTTCCTTTTGTTAAATCAACTACCCTCTCATTTTCTTCTAAAGTTTCTATAGTCATTAAAATAATATTTATCAGTCCTCATAAAATGTCAGACTTTGAATCTCCATAAACCAGTATGATTTCACTGTATGTCACAATTGGCTCTTGTGTCAGTGGATGTAATTTCTTAACTGGTCTCCTGATAAAAAAAGCAGGTCTTAGAAATATATATATTAAGGAATTTCTTTTTTTCTTCTTCTTCTTTTCCTTTTCTCTCTATCTCTATCTCTATTTCTCTCTCTTTTTTTTTTCTCTCTCTCTCTCTCTCTCTCTCTCTCTCTCTCTCTCTCTCTCTCTCTCTCTCTCATATCCTGCTTGTGCCAAAGTCTAAAGCTGTTGGTTTCTGCACAGTGTATAAAATTATATCCGCTTAAAACTGATGTCACACCTTCACACTCATCACATCTGATGAGTCTAGGTGTATAGCCATTACCTTCAGCATTAACCTAGTGGTGTGTGACGATAATCTCTGCATGCTGCTAACCTTGCACACCTACATAATCATGATGCTGAGATTTCTGTTAATGAAGCAGACACGTTGTCAGGTTTCAGGAACATTAAGAATAAACCATGATCATTCTACATTTGATACTAGTTTGTCACCATAAAAAGAAATCTATAATTCCTTCAGAGAAGAGAGATGTTCTTTATACCTGTATGTCCAGGAGTGAGATGCTGTCTGAGTACCTAAACTTGACAAAAGACCTCTCAGGTTGACCAGTTACAGCACAGCCTGAATGATCATGTGAAATACCAGCCTACTGTCAGGGCCTAAATTTGTAAACCTGATTCATTATTTTAGTTTATTTGTGATTTTTAGCTCAGCTGACTATAAGTCATCTGAGCTATAGTCGTTGTCCATTGCCCTGTACCATACGTCTAGCTGTCCGTCCATCTGTCCGTCCATAGATGTGGCAAGTTTTGAAACCAGAAGACCTAGGAATCCAAAATGCAGCATAATGTTAGATGTCCCCAAGATCTCCTACCAAGCCTAAAACTGGGTCTTTGCGACTTCGTTCCCTTGAAAAATTAAGGAAAAACCTCAATTTTTATTAAAAACCTATTTTCACACTTCAGGACTGCCTAAAATCAAAACGACTCGTCTGTTTTTCCTCATATTTACCATAAATATTCCTCTATATAGTTCCTATAAATATGCCAGAAATTAGGTCTGTATTGTATAATTTAAAAAAGTTATGGGCCCAAACATATTGCACTTTGTAAAAAATCAGGAAAATTATATGGTCACTTAACACAAAAAAATGTTAAAGCTAGGGACTTTTTATTTCAGTAATATAACTTTAATCAAAATTTGATTGTATACCCAAATTTAGTTAAAAATCTTTTAAATTTTCTAAAATATTAGCAAAAATATAAAATTGGTACCTTAAATTTTGCCCAAATTTTACGATGGCATGTTTTTTTTTCTCGTAATTATATTTAATTTATTTTTCACAGCCGGGATACATGTGGATTAAATATGTTGAATTCTGAAATTTGAAAGTAAAAGCTTAAAAATTATTCTAATAATTGTAGTTTTTCAGATGCTGTAATGTATTTGCATTTTGTATATCCAAGACCTCACTCCTGCTCACTACCCTTGCCTAGGTAACCTTATTAGTGATGCAGCACTGGCAGAACAGCCCTGCTGTAATAAACATACACTTATTCTCATTGGCCCTACTCTAACACCCCCCCCCCCCCCTTCCACCACCACCATCACCAATTATATTGCAATACATGGTTTGTTTTTTTCAACTTTATTTCTTTAAATGTAAAGCTGTTTTTTTATCCAATGTGCACAATTTTTCTTGAAATATTAATTCAAGAAGTAATCCATGAGATGCCACATTGTCATGATGTAGCATTTTAAAGCAATTATTTCCTTTTAAATAATTAAAATATAAATTTAACCCATCAATAGGCATAATATGATAATATATGAAACAAATCATGGATAGATAAAGGTGCAATTTAAAATTGTGAATTCTGGAGTGTTATTTTCATATATATATTGCTTTGCAAATTTAAAAAATATATTTTATAAAAAAAAAGAAATATATCTGTGTGCATAATGTGATGTTACCTGACTAAATTAAGTATAAATGTTGATGTAATTTAGATTTGTGAATCAATTTAAATATTCAGTTATATATGATATACTGTAAATTTATAGTAAAATTTATAAACTTAAAAAAATGACTTAACAAAAGAAAAATAGGATCTAATGCAAATATTTGTTTATTATTTTCCTGTCTCAGTAGAATGGCATTAAAGTTATTTGCTTTGTTTTCCATCTCTCTGCGTGTTTTTAAATATTTAAAAATAATTTCATTTAAATTAAATTTTATCCTTTACCTATATGCAGAGGTGCTGTAACTCCCACCAATCTCTGTAAGCACCATTGAATTTAATTCTGTATTCTGTATTTATATCCAAAGGTGTTGTAACTCTCCCCCCCCCCCCCCCCCCCCACCCCAGTCATTGAGCCCAAGTTTCTGAGCACTGAGGATAGTATTTTTATCGCAACTTCCAAAAATCTATGGTGATACAGTTACAACTGTCACAATCAGCTAAGCGCTGTGACCCATGCGTCCCTTGTTTCTTCAATGCATGTAGTGTATTTTTTTAATATGTGTCATTCATTTGACCAGCTGGCTCTAGAACCACAAACTGATTAATTTTGTATTTATGTCAAAATTCTTTCCTGATCACCGTACACTTTCCTAAACTTTAACAAAGTTTGGTCATTTCATTTTTTAAACTGATATAGTAAATAGTGAGAAGAAAAAAAAATAAAAAAAAAGTAGAGATGAACTTAGGCCTTCAAAATCTACTCTTGAGATATTGTTTTGTGTTTTAAAATGTTATTTTGCATGCCTTTTTCAGTATTTGTATCCAGGTTTTATCTATTCAGGTAAATATGATAATGTAATAATAAAAAAATATAATGAGAAGTATTTTTTAGCTCAGCTGACTATAAGTGATCTGAGCTATAGTCGTGGTCCATTGTCCGTCGTCCGTCCGTCTGTCGTTCCGTCCGTCCGTCCGTAGATGTGGCACGTTTTGAAACCTTAAGACCTAGGAATCCAAATTTCAGCATAATGTAAGATGTCCCCAAGATCTCCTACCAAGCCGAAAACTGGGTCTTTGCGACTTTGTTCCTTTGAGAAATTAAGGAAAAACCTCAATTTTTTTATTAAAAACCTATTTTCACACTTCAGGACTGCCTAATATCAAAACCACTCATATGTTTTTCCTCATATTTACCATAAATATTCCTCTATATAGTTTCTATGTACATGCCAGAAATTAAGTCTGTTAAGTATAAATTCTTATAAGTTATGGGCCCAAACATAATGGACTTTGTAAAAAATCAGGAAAAATATTTACTCACTTAACATGAACAATTTTGAAATTAGAGTCTATTTTCCCAAGTATATTACTATGTTTAATTAAGATTCAATTGTTTACCCAAAATTAGATCTGAATTTTGTAAATTTTTTAAGTTATTCGCATAAAAATAAAATCAGTACCTTAAATTTTGCCCAACTTTGACCATGGCACTTTTTTTTCTGTTAGAACCATTGATTTAATTTTCACAGCATGTAAACATAAATATTTAATTTGTTTAAATCTGAAAGTTGAAAATAAAAGCTTGAAAATTAGGCTAGTTATTGTTTTTTTCTTGAGGCTCTGTTGTAGTCATTAGCTTTGATTACAGATTACAGATGCAGGGTTCCACTCCAGGTCAATGGAAGTCAGCTATGCCAGGGTTTCTGATTTGTTACAGTCACTGGGGAAGATCCCCTGCTGTGACAGGTGTACAGTTATTCTCATATCACCATCCCAATCGCACCCCCAACCCCCCCCCCCCACCCCCCCCCCCCCCCGGCAAACCCAATCCACCAAGTGTCATGCAGTAATTGTTATTGTTTTCACTGTATCTCCTTCATTGTAATGCTGTTTCCACTCCAATATGCAAAAACTTTCCTTGAAAAGGTAATTCAAGGTGTAATCCAGAAGATGCAATGATGTGTAATGTGGCATTTTTAAAGAAATCAATTTTCTTTTAAATGAATTTAACAAATACAATTGAACCCATCAGTATGCTTAAATTTATAAAATATGAAGCACATTATGGATAAATAAAGACACATTTAAAAATTGTGAAATCTAAATCAAGTATTATTTTAAGATATTTATTGTTTTGCAGATTTAAAAGATATATTTTTGTGGTAAAAAATAAATAAACATTTGTATGCATGATGTGGTGTTATCTGACAAGATTGAGATTTATGATGATGCAATTAAGAATTATGAGTCAACTTTTATATTCGAATATATATGTTATATATTGGAAATGTATAGAAATATAAACTTATAATAAAAAAAATTGATGCAAGGCCAAAAAAAATTAAAGGTATGGTTCTCAGGCACTGCCCGCATCAATTTTAAACCCCCGCATCAAACTTTTTATTTTGATTTTCAATAAGAACTTTCCAATTTTGAGCTGCTGTCGCTCCGAAATTTCTTTCAAGAAGATAAAACCATACAATTTCCTTTGTTTTGTAGTGCTTTTACTTATTTAGCAAAATAAAACTGTTATTTTCATGCTTTTCCCTTATCATTTGACATTTTTATCGAAACATACCAAAAAATTTAAAATAAAAAAAGCCCGCATTGATTTCTGAAAAAAAGTGCCTGAGAACCATACCTTTTTTTTATTTTGGCCTAATAAAAAAATGAGGATTTAATACAAACATTTGTTCATTATTTTCCTGCCTCAGCAGAATTTGAGATCAGGCTTTGTTTGCCCTGTTTTATGTTGTTAATTAATTATATTTCAACTGTATAAATTTCATTTAAAAAATACATTTATATTTAATAATATATATTATACAAAAAATAGATTCAATTGAACAAATGTGTAAACTACTGAAATGTCAACAGTTAATCAAAAAGCCAACTAATGATCATGGTAATATTACAGATCCTTTGTTCACAAACTGCTCACATGCTTCAATTTCAACATTAGGAAACACATGGTTAGGTCACAAAATATTATTTGCAACAATTTCTTGCTCATCAATACAAACCTATCATATAAACCAATCATGGCCTTTATTACCTCTTCCTCTTACACAGCATCTCCATTTGATATTATTTTAGATTTTTACCTTCAAGGTCAACTTCAGCTGAGCATAGTGACCCATAGGTCCCTTGTTTTTGTTTACTGCCAGAATGGCAAATACAATTAAAGATATATTTGGAAATACGTCTCTTTTCTATGACTTTAGTTACTTTGTTTACAGTTCTGTGTATCTCTTCAGTTTTAAATATGGAAAATGTGCATATCAGACAAATTCTTGGTTTTTTTTGGCAGAGTATGTTTTTCTAAAACAGCAAAAAATGGAGAGGCAAGATTGATTTTCTTTTGATGAAGTTGTTCTTGTGTTTGTGTTTGCATAAGTACTTGTCATGACCTGCTGGAGAACTGCAGATGGCACAGGGACTTGATTATAATGGAATAGTACATTAAATCCCAGATTGTATTATGAGTTCATGTAATCCCGGTAACTTGGTAAGATCATTATAGCTTTGTTAAGTGGCCTGCACCAGCCTTCAAAAGTGCTGCTGCTGTATTAACTTGTCTTGGCTTATTATTTATTTCACGCAACTTGGCCACTTAGTGAGAAGGGATTGCTCACAACTTTCAGCCACAGTCCTTGCTAGTGCAGCCACAAGTATGTGTCATCAATAGATCTCCGGTAGGCTGGGGAGTGCGGATTCCCAGTGGGGATACTGAGGTAGCCTGTATGTGTTGTTATACTAATGGTGTGTAATTTGCTGTTACAGAGCACGGACATGGATGGAATTAAAAGCCTGCCAATAAGAGGCAACAGGTAATTGGGACTGGCGGGGTGCTGAAGATGGCCATGTCCACAGGAGTGGCTGTCTAGAAAGGTAACGGAGCCGGAGTCTGAAGCATGCAAGCTACTTCCTCTCGATACCCCCTAAGGGGAGCCACAGCACTGTCGCTGATCTGATGGCCCCATCCTCCAGGCTTAATTGGTCATCAATATCTGGTCAGTCTAGATATATGTCATAAAATGACACTGTCTCAGCCCATCATTGTCACATTGACCACATCCAGGTGACGGTACACTGGCTTCAGATTCGTACGACCTGAAAACATCAGTTCCTGCTCAAACTTGACTTCAATCATTTTGAAGCACAAAAAAAATCAAAATGACATATTTTGGAATTAAGTTTTTTGTGGTGGCTGGTGTTTTGTGCAGCTTTTGTTCTGTTGTACATGGATTTCAGTTAGAGGGGTCTCCAACTTCTTATGCTAAGTTTCCTAAGTGGAGTCCATGTGCTAATGGTTCCTTACGACTTGAGTTTAAGACCAACAGTTCTAACGGTTTGTTACTCTACCTGGATGACGGAGGAATCAACGATTACGTGGAGCTTAAGCTGGTGCTAGGGATGCTGAGATTACAAATGCATGTTGGTAACGATGAAATGCCCAATATCATGGTGCTGGGGTTTAACCTTAACGACGACAGGTGGCACAGAGTAGAAATCAAACGATCAGATGACCGTATTATACTCGTTCTGGATGACAAGCTTGAGTCAGAACAGTTTACCCATGGTCCGGGATTGGACTTTGGCATTCCAGAAAAACATGCAAATGTTTTTATTGGTGGCTTACCTGTGGTGTATCACACTAGGTTGCGGTATTTATGTCTGCCCTCTGTGGTGTTTGAGCCTCATTTTCAGGGAGAGATCAGGAACCTCCTGTACTCAAACTGCGGGAGTTCTTATACGAGTCCAGTAATGATTGACTCGGAGGGTGTGAGAACCAATAACCTGGACAGATGTCAGGATAAAAACCCTTGTTTAAACAAAGGTCTGTGTATAAGCACAGACTCCGGAACACTGTGTGACTGTGCAGGATTGGAGTATGAGGGGCCTGTCTGCGAAATAGGTAAGTACTGCATCCTTCATTTGTATATTAAAAAACATACATATAAATAAATTAAATCCAGGGCAGGAAATTCTTCAACAAGCCCATAGCCACTTCAGTCATTTCCTGTAAACCGGAGTTGCACTTTTTCAGTGTATGTTGTATGCATTGTATTCTTTGGCAAGATTTTTTTAGTATGAATATGATGTAAAGGTCTTTGATGTAAATTTAATATATGCTGCATTGAATGATGTTTTATGTTGACTAATGTGACAGGTATAGTATTTGTGAGGAAAATCTTCCTTGAAGTTTGAGAACAATTTATATGGACCCAGATGCCATGATAAGCAGAGTGGAACTTTGAAGCTTAGTGGGGTATGGATCCTTTAAAATCAGAGCTGTTTGTGTAGCAGGAATCAAATTCAAAATCTGGAATAAAGTGGTGTCTGTGATTTATGAGCTTTAAAAAATTCTTGAAAAGTCACAAAATTAGGGCACGTTTAATACTTAAAAAGTCATAGATTTGGGAAAATGTTAAAGGAATCAATATCTGAAGTTTGGAAATCAGTATTTCATTTCATCAGTGTGTTCATCTCATCATAAGGTAGATGTTTCATATAGAAGACTCAAAGCATTTCCTATAACAGTACACGTATCATACATATACAAACTTTAAAACTTTCTGAAAAGTTTCCTTTTGTTCAAAATATCTGCAAGTTTTGTACAGACCATGGATAACTGTAAGCATTGTATCTTAAGTATGCACCCTAATTTTGTTATATATCTGTAAAAATCTTTCTAAAGGGTCTTCACCCTCATGTATGTATGGTAAAAGAGTTGTTAGGAACAACATGCTTCAAATTTCATTTGTGGGCATCTTGACAGACACATCTAGTCATGACCCTGTGAAGTGCATGGACTTGTATGATGTTTGAGTACTTGATACATTACCCTTGCATCCATATTTTAATACTATAGTTAATATATGATAAGTTAGAAATAAGCAGAGGTGTATGATTTTATCTCACATCATGTAAAACAGGTGATGTTCATTGATATAGCAAATTCAGGTACTTTAACAAATACATTTTGAAGGGACAAGCCACTGAAAATTTAGATCATTACAATTTACCAGAGATCAAGATAAGATAACGCTTTATGGATTTATTTTACAATACCACAGAATGTGTATAATTCTAAACTAAAGTCACAAACAAGTATCACATTATACTCAGAAGTATCACATAATATGCAGAACTTTAAAATTTTACCCTGGCCCCTAGACTCAAACCATTACAGAAATTATGAGATATATGTTAAAAGTACTAAATATTATAATGCCTGAATCATTGCCTTCAACACCTCATTCAAGACTGAACTTAACCTTAGATGACTGAACTTAACCTTAGATGACTGAACTTAACCTTAGATGACTGAACTTAACCTTAGGTGACTGAACTTAACCTTAGATGACTGAACTTGACCTTAGATGACTGAACTTGACCTTAGATGACTGAACTTAACCCTAAATGACCCAACTTGACCTTAGATGACTGAACTTAACCTTTGATGACTGAACTTGACCTTAGGTGACTGAACTTAACCTTAGATAACTGAATTTAACCTTAGATGACTGAACTTGACCTTAGATGAATGAACTTAACCTTTCATGACTGAACTTAACCTTTGATGACTGAATTTAATCTTAGCTCTGACTTGAGGTTCTTGAACTTCAACCTTGAGAGTACGTTGGCTGATGCTTGAGATACCCTCACTCAAACCACAGCTGTTTTACTCTTCTGGTGCCTTAGTTTTGACCTTAGGTACCTTAATTTTGACCTGAGTTGCCTAAACTGTGACCTCAGATGTTGTAACTGTGACCTGTAGTGGCTGAATTATAATATGAGGTTGCTTGGCCCTATCTTAAGTTTCTGCAGGATCACTATTACATGTGTTGGTGGGTACTTTAGATTCCATAACAATGGACTGCTGTTCTTAGGATTTACTTACAGTGCCCTATTTATTGAGCCCTATCCACCCCATTTATCGTGACCTTGCTTGCATTCAGCTGTTTCTCACAGCCCTAAGCCAGTGAAAGTGCTTATGGACTCAGATGCAATACATGATATTGACCTAGCTGCCTGAGTCAACATACTCAGCCTGTCCATTGGGTCCTGTGACAGTCCTCTCATTTAACCAATAGTCAGCTGGTCAGTAATGAGCATCCATTGTAACATACAGAGCTATTTGATCTATGGTAGCAGCCAATAAAGCCATTCACATCTTAGTTATATCTGCACCTTGTATAGCATTATATTCATCATTTACTGAATGTGATGACTTCAGATTTTACAAAATTTCTGTTGTTATTTACAAGTTTTTGTTAATAAAAGTGTGCGCTTAGATAGTATGCATAGCAGCATATTTTTTTTCTGGATTTTGTCAAACATACCTCAGTAATTATATTATAAACAATCTAAAAAAGACAGAGCAAATGCACGTGATATTGTTATCACCTTAAGACTTGATGGGTTACCAGGAGAACTCACACTTTTTTCTACACCCATAAGAAACAAATTGAACTGCATTTACCATTTGTGCAAATTACTATGCATAAAATCTAGTTATTTACACCACATACAGATCACTGGAGAAACCCTTTCATTTTCATTAAAGCATAAATGCAGCTGCACTTTGTGGAGAAAAAATTGATTAATCTGCAGAATATGAGACATTGAATGTTCCATCAAGTGTATCTGTTTGGACACTAGATTCATTAACAGGTAACTAGTTGTTTCCCTCTCCCGCCCCCGGGTGGCATTTTTTTCAAGTGTATCTGATGGTATTTGTCAAACTTGACAGGCTTTTAAGGCGGGCTTGTTTGTGTACACAGAGCATCTGGAGGAACTTTAGTTAAATTGCGAGACTGTAATGATCAACCTTTCAGTGTGTCAGGTCCTGTAAATCCATTGATTGTCATGCAGATGCTTCCAAGACCATACGCGTAGCACTTGACAGGTTTATTGCGTGTGTGTGATGTTAGTGATCTGGGGTGTCATAAAGCGGAGCCTCATTGCCACACACCGTCACGGAGGTGTCCTTCTGCTTAGATGTCACGTAGATGACCATTCTGTCGTCTGGTAATGGCTAAAGATGGTCTTTGCTCGGCACTTTAACTTGTTTGAGGAAGATGACTTCTGTGTTTTATCTCGCAACTCCAAGCTGATGCAGTGTCTTAATACAGGGTGACAGGTTTCCTTTTCTTGACCCTCTAAGGCATTATTCTGTAGCTTTTCTGTGAGTGTATTGATTTATATTAGATGTTATTTAACTGGAGGAAACAGATTAAGTCACTAAGTAGACTACACATCCAGTAATGGCCAGAGATTTCTTCTAAAACAAGTATCACTTTATATTAAGAAGTATCACTATATATACAGAAACACACTTGAGTATATTTGTTTATAGACATCTTATCCATGACACGTATGCTAGTACCCTCTTAAACTTCAAAGGATTTAGAAATAGTTCATAATGTTCAGGGTATAAAGTAAAGAGTGTTTCTACTTTTGCATGAAGGTCATGCTCGAATTTCTCCCCAGTAAAGATAGCTAAATAAAAAAAGGCATAAAATGTAAGACTAGGTGTTCTGTTCCACAGGCTGGTGTAAAAGTAGAGTAGGGTGTGTTTTATTATGTTGAAGGGGATTTAAAAGAAATTAGCCTGCTAAAAATCTATTATCTATATTATAATTATAATCTATTATATAGATGCCTCCTGTGAGTAAAGTATTTGATCTAGAGACCACCTGTACAGTATATATGATTATATGATCTTTATGCTGCCTGTACAGTATATGATCCAGAGGCCACCGATATGAAAGGTGTATGATCTACAAGGTATACCTATACATTATATAATCTAGAGGCCATCTATACAGTAAATACAGTATATAATCTACTGGCCACCTATAAAGAATATGATGTAGAGGTCACCATTCAGTATATGATCGAGTGGCCACCTATATGTTCAGTATATGATCTAGAGGCAACCCATAAATACAGTATATGATCTAGGGGCTACCTATACAATATATGATCTAGAGTCCACCTAAACAGTATATATATGATCTGGAGACCACCTATACAGTATATGATCTAGAGTCCACCTATACAGTATAAATATGATCTGGAGACCACCTATACAGTATATGATCTAGAGTCCACCTATACAGTATATATATGATCTGGAGACCACCTATACAATATATGATCTAGAGTCCACCTATACAGTATTTATATGATCTGGAGACCACCTATACAATATATGATCTAGAGTCCACCTATACAGTATAAATATGATCTGGAGACCACCTATACAATATATGATCTAGAGTCCACCTATACAGTATATATATGATCTGGAGACCACCTATACAATATATGATCTAGAGTCCACCTATACAGTATATATATGATCTGGAGACCACCTATACAATATATGATCTAGAGTCCACCTATACAGTATATATATGATCTGGAGACCACCTATACAATATATGATCTAGAGTCCACCTATACAGTATATATATGTTCTGGAGACCACCTATACAATATATGATCTAGAGTCCACCTATACAGTATATATATGATCTGGAGACCACCTATACAATATATGATCTAGAGTCCACCTATACAGTATATATATGTTCTGGAGACCACCTATACAATATATGATCTAGAGTCCACCTATACAGTATATATATGATCTGGAGACCACCTATACAATATATGATCTAGAGTCCACCTATACAGTATATATATGATCTGGAGACCACCTATACAGTATATGATCTAGAGTCCACCTATACAGTATAAATATGATCTGGAGACCACCTATACAATATATGATCTAGAGTCCACCTATACAGTATATATATGATCTGGAGACCACCTATACAATATATGATCTAGAGTCCACCTATACAGTATAAATATGTTCTGGAGACCACCTATACAATATATGATCTAGAGTCCACCTATACAGTATATATATGTTCTGGAGACCACCTATACAATATATGATCTAGAGTCCACCTATACAGTATAAATATGTTCTGGAGACCACCTATACAATATATGATCTAGAGTCCACCTATACAGTATATATATGATCTGGAGACCACCTATACAATATATGATCTAGAGTCCACCTATACAGTATATATATGTTCTGGAGACCACCTATACAATATATGATCTAGAGTCCACCTATACAGTATATATATCATCTGGAGACCACCTATACAATATATGATCTAGAGTCCACCTATACAGTATTTATATGATCTGGAGACCACCTTTACAATATATGATCTAGAGTCCACCTATACAGTATAAATATGATCTGGAGACCACCTATACAATATATGATCTAGAGTCCACCTATACAGTATATATATGATCTGGAGACCACCTATACAATATATGATCTAGAGTCCACCTATACAGTATATATATGATCTGGAGACCACCTATACAATATATGATCTAGAGTCCACCTATACAGTATATATATGATCTGGAGACCACCTATACAATATATGATCTAGAGTCCACCTATACAGTATATATATGATCTGGAGACCACCTATACAGTATATGCTCTAGAGTCCACCTATACAGTATATATATGATCTGGAGACCACCTATACAATATATGATCTAGAGTCCACCTATACAGTATAAATATGATCTGGAGACCACCTATACAATATATGATCTAGAGTCCACCTATACAGTATAAATATGATCTGGAGACCACCTATACAATATATGATCTAGAGTCCACCTATACAGTATATATATGATCTGGAGACCACCTATACAATATATGATCTAGAGTCCACCTATACAGTATATATATGATCTGGAGACCACCTATACAATATATGATCTAGAGTCCACCTATACAGTATATATATGATCTGGAGACCACCTATACAGTATATGCTCTAGAGACCATTAAACTCTATGATGTAGAGGCCATCCATAGAATGTACATAATGTAGAGACCACCCAGCAAGCAGAGTATGTGTGTCTTTCCTGGACAAAGAGTCCTATAGGGAAGAAAGCCAGAAGAGCACTCTGCCAGGCAGCCTGAGTAGAGGTTCTTTTAAGTGAAATACTCAAGTAACTTGTTTTCATCATTTATGAGTTGAGAAGAGTTCCAGACTCTTCTGATTGAAAACCCTGGAGAGTATATTTAAAAGAGCTTTTTTAATTAAATCAAAAATGGTTTAGAATTGAATAAGCTTTGTCTGTACAAAAGGTAACAATAAAGAAAATTCACCAATCAGTCTTACAAAGAAATTGTTTATTTTGAAAAGCTTAGATAATCTGTATAATAATGCATTGTTATGTCCATGGAAATGGATTTTTTAATCAGAGTGAAACAAATTTTCAATAACAAATAGCTCATGTCAAACTTGAACAGTTGTAACAATGAACAATAAACCAGGTTATTATGATGAAGAAATGTAATTATATATGACATATATACAAGCAACATAACACAATTCCAATTACATGTAATATAAAATGGATTCTTTATATCATGTACACCATCTATATGTGATAGAATTTACCCTTGGATGATTAACTGACTGGAGACAGATGTTCCTGATACAGAAGGGGATTGATGTAACCCATGAATCCTCAGTATCCCTTTAAACCCTTCATAAATTAGACTTACAGGTATTAGGAATCCTGATATATTTTAATCCTGATCATAAAAACTGGGCACATGGTGAGTGGTACCATCTTCAACAGCCTTCTCAGGTATCTAATCTCAGGTTTTGCTGCAGCGGCTGATCAACAGTATGAAAATTGATTTTAAGGGATTATTTGAATATATAAACAACAGATTTAGAGGATGCTGCAGCTGGGTTTCCTCATGACAAAACAGCCCTAGGATAAGATTAAATATTACAGCAAAAAATAAGGAATATTTCCTGTTGATGTGGTTGATTGACAGCTAAAGTAAAGGAATAAAGGCTGCGTAGTGGTATATTAATTCTCCTCTCGGTAGCCAGGCTTTCACTGAAGTTGTTTTTTATTCAGCTCTTGTGACACCTTTGGTGGGAACATTGATTTTTGATTTGGTGTTTTGCTAGGAGATTATCCTCCTGTCAATTTAATCTCTGTCAAACACTTGTTCAAAGCTTCCAGCTGTATCGCAAGGTGACTACCCTCCCTATTACGATCCCTCTGGTTTCCTCAGTCGCAACATAGGGTGTCTGCCACTTGACAACTCTTCTCAGATGAATCAAATCTTGATGCAGTGCCACAGTTTGTCAAACAGACATTGGACTTGGGCCACTTATTGTGTCCCCGAGATAGGGGCCAGAGAGGCACTTTATCCCGCTTCCTCCCTGCATCCTATCGCTGCTTGCTTGGTTGATTGGCCTGTATCAGTTTTATCTCCCAGGAAAGGCACAATCACTGGTTTCTACCCCAGTAACATGATGGTGGCAGACATATTTCTAATGTCAATTTAGTAGGGGTGGAGGGGATGGGATCAATTTGTTAGGAGTGGCACTATGATGAATCTGAGCTGGTTCAGCCTTGATAATCCACTACATGCCGCGCGTGGCATTATCAAGTGCTGCTCCCATTGCTTCTTCAGCCTCTGTGCCACCTACAAACTTCTGGTGAAGCAAACAACACATTACAATTCCTTCATGGCGTGGATGACAATCTCACACCGCCCCAGGGAGAGCAATCGACCAACGTCTGCCTAGGGACCTGTTATTGGATTATTGGCACATATGCACAACAAATGGGTGTGGTGAATGTGATCAAATACATTGACTGCTTTTTTATGGGCCTGGCTCGTCCTGTTGGGATCACTCATGGTCACCCACTGTGTAATTATAGTTGTGCTCTGTAACATTAATGATCCCAGTCTAGGGGACTGTGGTGCCTGAAACTTTGCTTACATGTTTGATTTAGGAAATTAGGGATTTTTTTTACTGTGTGACTGCATGTCCTCATTTTTTTTAAATTTAATGTATACACAGTGGGTTTTATTACAGACTTGATGATCTGTGAAGCCATGACCCTGTGTTGAACATTGAATGCCGATGCTTTAGAGTCATTTGGGTGTGCATTGTTGGTGGGCGGATGGTTTTTTTTAAGGTTATGCTTACACCTTAAAGGTTACTTATTGGGTATATAATGGTGGCCTATTGGTCATTTGCATACCATTTATGATTCAAAATGGGGTAGCTGTACTTTAAGTTTCAAATGTTAAGTAATTAACTACCTGCAGTGGCATAGCATTGAACATTAAAGGTCACTCTCTTGAAGTTGTTATAATGTACACAATGACTGTAATTAAGCAAATTTAAGAGAGGCTGAACTTTTTAAGAGTCATTCTAGTAGGTCTTTACGAGAGTGATCTCAGGAAGATCTAAGAAAGCAGTAACATAACTCAAGTGACCACTCTTTAGACATCCATTTCTGTGGCACTGTGGGATAAGTTAGGTCAAAGAAGGTCACATAAGAAAGACATAATTTCATCTGTTCCTGACATTATAAATAAAACTGAAATGTTTGTTCCCTCAGTATAACTTTTTTATCCTCATTGCCTTCCCTCACTGTTGTTCTCCTGTCCCTTTTGCTGTTTCCTATCTTTCCCAGTTGTTATTTTGTTTTTCCTTTGTTCTGCTTTTTCCATTGAGTTCTGTTTCCCAAAAACCTTTGGCAAATCTTTGTTTTTTTTCCTAGATTCCTTTGTAATTTTTCCCTTAGCCATTTCTTTAATGTTTTGTAGTTTTTCCCTTCAATCATTTTTTTTGCCCTTTTTCCATCAGTTCTTTATGCTTTGTTTTCCTTAATCTTTTTGCTGGTTCTGTGCAATCCTTTTTGCTGTTTCCCTGAATCTTATGTAGTCTTTTCCCCTCAATCCTTAGTGCAGTTTTACCCCCACACATTTAGTTGATATCTGTTTGTAGGTCCAGTCTTTGTTAATTGACTTCCTGGATTTGATTTTGTTGGCCCTATATTCTCTCTGATTTTCATTCGCAATACTCTGTTGGTCTGGTCAAATCTGTTATCTTACAATCTTTGATACAGATTAATTACTATGCCAAAAAAAAGAATTGTCTGGAAGGGTACCACATTATTTTCATTCATTATGATATTAGACCTATCTCTCTGCTATATACAAGATATCATATATATTTAGATAACAAGGATGAACTTTGATTTGACATGCCTGAGTCAAAACAGATTGAACTACATCAGTTGATTAAAAAAAATGCGTTACATTGTCATGCCTGAAAAAATATTCTATCGTTCACAAAAAGTGTGCATAGCAAAGAATCAGACTGATAGGATAAAGTTAAAACAGAAAGGTTAACTTTGTTTAAGGATAAGGGAAATGTAAAAGTCATTTATGTTATTGGTGCACATTGTCAGATCTTGGTTGTACCATATTAAGAAATCTGCTCCTTTGTCTCTTTATGAGACACATCAGGTTATTTCTTTTAAAAATACTTTTTCCCTGAAGAGTATTTTAGCAATAGACAGCCATTTTATTCTCTGATGGAGCTGGACACAGTCAATGCTATCAGACAGCTCTGTGAATTATAGATGTCGAACAATAACAACAAGGTTGTAAGATGTCCACCGTGGTGGGACGCGAGATTGGCTCACTCCGTGGTGTTCACTTTCACAGGAGTGGAGGTATTACCATAAGGAATCCTCAGAAAATCACTAAAAATGAAAAGTTATTTCAGTACCAGAAAATATACAATGCTTTTTGTCTTGACTTTTTAGACTGAGTTTTTGTCAGTTGAAAATGAGACCCAGAGCATAGACCTGTACATTAAAGGGTGGTTATATAGTTTTATCAGTGAAAGAGGTGTTTTATAGATATGAGATATGTCAGGATCACTTATTTTCTCTGTTATTTCCCAGCCTTACAAAGCTCTTTGGGTTCAGCTGTCACCAACACATTCATTGAAGTTGTCAATTAAAGATTTCTGTCTGAAGCTTTTACGTATTTATTCATAGTTCAGTTTAATACCATACACATTTACACTTATGGAGTATTAAATCATAAAAACAGATAACCATTTAGTAAAATAGTGTCCATGTCATTCAATTTCATGAGCCGAAGCAAAACTTTATATGACTGGTTAGTCTTTGTATTCTTTTGTATTTTTCTCTCCTGTGTAACTGAGCGGTGTATATGGTCACATCCAACAATATGCACACTCTGAATGATCTGACATTTGCCCCCAGATTATATTTTTTTCTACTACTAGCTTTCATATGAATTTTTGTTGTGTCATTAAAAGCAAACAGATCATTTTTTGGCAAATGCTATTAACAGATACTAGCAGATATCCCATTTTTGACATGGGCCAGGTCCATGGGATTCAGCCGGGTTTCTGGGGGACAGGTTTTCCATGGACCAAGTTCACTAACATTATTGTCTGATATATTGCACTTTTAGTGATCCTTCGCAAAATAATGTCAGTTTCCTGAGGAATGTTGTAAAATGTAAGAGCTACATAACACCCCTCTTAACTATAGGTGGACTGACCCATTTATAGGCTACTCTTATGGTAAAGTAGGCTGCCCTGGGGCCAGATGGATAAAAAACTCTCTTTTTCTCTAGCACCTGAATATCTGCAATGGCACATGGTCAGATCACTATGACGTCCTAATTTAGGGGCTAAATGTTAATAGACATAAGGGGATATCTTTTGATAGTACCCGACCACCACATTTGTATAGCTTTTGACCATCACATTTAATTTGTAGACTGGCATCTTAGTTATTTAACAACCATTCCAAATTCATATGAAACTCTAGGCCATTTGGTGATTTTTTAACATAAATTGCTGTGTTTATAGTTCAGCTGACTAGATCTCCTACCAAGCCGAAAACTTTGTTCCTTCGAGAAATTAAGGAAAAACCTCAATTGTTTATTAAAAACCTATTTTCACACTTCAGGACTGCCTAATATCAAAACCACTAATCTGTTTTCCTCATATTTACCATAAATATTTCTCAATATAGTTCCTATGTACATGCCAGAAATTAGGTCTGTATTGTATAATTTTAAAAAGTTATGGGCCCAAACATATTGCAATTTGTAAAAAAACAGGAAGAGTATTTGGTCACTTAACTCAAAAAAATGTTAAAGCTGGGGACTTTTTGTCAGTAATATAACTTTAATTAATCAAAATTTAATTGTATACCCAAAATCAGATCAAAATCTTTTACCTTTTTTAAAATATTAGCAATAATATAAAATTGGTACCTTAAATTTTGCCCAAATTTGACCATGGTACGTTTATTTCTTGTAAGTACATTTAATTTATTTTTCACAGCCGGGATACATGTGGATTTAATTTGTTGAATTCTGAAATTTGAAAGTAAAAACTTAAATATTATTCTAATTATTGAAGTTTTTCAGATGCTCTAATGTATTTGCATTTTGTATATCAAAGACCCCACTCTTGCTACACTACAACCTTGCCTAGGTAACCTTATTAGTGATGTAGCACTGGCAGAACACCCCTGTTGTTTTAAAAATTCACCGTTTCTCATGGGCCCTACCCTAACACCCCCCAACCCCAGTTCCCCCCCCCCCCACCACCACCACCACCAATTATATTGCAATACATGGTTTGTTATTGTCAACTGTATTTCTTTAAATGTAAAGCTGTTTTTGATCCAATGTGCACAACTTTTCATGGAATATTAATTCAAGAAGTAATCCAAGAGAAGCCATGTTGTTCTGATGTAGCATTTTAAAGAAAAATTATTTCCTTTTAAATAATTAAACAAAATATAATTTAACCCATCAGTAGGCATAATTTGCTAATATATGAATTAAATCATGGATAAATAAAGGTGCAATTTAAAATTGTGAATTCTGGAGTGTTATTTTCATATATTTATTGCTTTGCAAATTTAAAAAAATATATTTTATAAAAAAAAGATAAATGTGTGCATAATGTGATGTTACCTGACTAAATTAAGTATAAATGTTGATGTAATTTAGATTTGTGAATCAATTTAAATATTCAGTTATGTATTATTATGACTTAACTTAAGAAAAAATAGGATCTAATGCTAATATTTGTTCATTATTTTCCTGTCTTAGTAGAATGGTAATAAAAGTTATTTGCTTTGTTTTCCATCTCGCTGCCTGTTTTTAAATATTTAAAATAATTTCATTTAAATTAAATTTTATCCTTTACCTATATGCAGAGGTGCTGTATAATATATATATATATATATATTATAACTCCCACCATTCCCTGTAAGCACCATTGAATTTAATTCTGTATTCTGTATTTATATCCAAAGGAATTGTAACGCCCCCTCCCCCCCCCCCCCCCCCCAAGTCATTGAGCCCTAGTTCCTGAGCACTGAGGATAGTATTTTTATTGCAACTTCAAAAAATCTATGGTGATGCAGTTACAACTGTCATAATCAGCTGAGCGCCATGACCCATGGGTCCCTTGTTTTATCTGTGGGAAAAATCCTATATCTGACCCCCTCAGGCCACACTTGGCATCATTGATAATCCCAGCACTTCAAGACTTAAACAGGCATTTCCTTGGAAGGCCACAGAGGACTTGTGTGACAAAGGTTGAGTGCCAGCACCATCAGTTATAATAGATTCACAATATTTGTAGGATGGATTGTGGTCCCTTCATTAGTAGCAAGGACATTGACAGATAAATCATGATTTTAATTAATTTAATGTTATCTTAAAAAAAGCAACAGCCACAATGATGACTCTGAAGGGTATATATGAATGGATTGATATAATTAGTATGGACTATATTTTACTGTTTTCGATGATTTTATAACTGATTGGTTCAGGATTGATGGCTTTTATTTATACAGAAATAACACTGATAGTTCCTTGTTTTTAGAAGTTTTGTAAAGAGTCAATAGAGCTACCAGATAAAATAAAGGCCTATTGAAAAAGAAGATGGATAGATGCTTGGGTTCAAAGAGCTCTTAAACAAACAAGAAAGGATCAGTAAACCTCAGCTAGGACAGCTACAATGAATACAAGACACTCAAATTTTTACTGTTTTGGTAAACTTGACAGAATGTCTAGACATGCCTTGCATACAAGTGAATGATTGGTTTTGTTTTGATTAAAAAATAAATACTGATTATCAGTGTAGGTATTCATTGGATAACGATTGGTATTCTCTCATATACAGATACCAACTACATGAGTCACATCACAGGTCCAAAATAATTCATATGATTTCATAATAATATAACTGTAAATTACATTTTTGTGCCGCTATAGTGAGACTTTAGCTGTAATAACCAAGAGTAAGGCGTATGATAGTTTACAAAAGCTAAAAATACCATTTTGGGGACACTTACTTAAGAAGTAGGGACTGATTTATTATCCCTGATGTTGGAGGGCACGAAGACGATGTTATCGGGCAACTCGATGAATTATAGATGCAACACAACCAGAGCAAATTTACCGTTACTAATGTGGAAACCACAGTTGAATGTTAAAGCTGCAGGGAAACTGGTAATACTTCCAAAAAAACATTGCGATTACTGTTAAGATAGCCAGTGTCATTTTATATTGATTTTTATTGATTTATACATGGTTTCCTTTTGAAATGGTTTGTTCTAAAGATGGAGTTTGGGTTTTTTCATGATTACATAGAATATGTATGATGCACAAAATAACTTGCTCCAAAATACAAACCTCGGCTGATTATAAGCTGGACAAGAATGGCTGTATTTGTTGCATAATAAGGTTGTCCTGGTGAAAATTGTGGAGTCTTTTGGTTGAATAGGGTAACAGCATAATATCATATTGATCAGGTTTGAAAGGAATAAAACTGGCAGTAATGAGCCTGAAGAGATAGTTATTAACTAAGGTAAATATACAAAATTAATTTTATTAAGTGAAACATGTTATTCTTTTATAGTTTGGAGAAAATTATTTGTAAAAAAAAGGGACCAAATCAAACTAGATATTAATTATTTAATATTCTCTATATATATTGAAATGTGATTCATTAATAAAAATAATTCTACAGTGAACACAAATAACTTTACAAACAATAATATTATTTTCATACAGTTTACCCAAATTATTAACATAATTTTAAATGCCTATAATGAGTTTGGTGAGTAAAGAAATGCCAGTCATAAACAGTTGTATGTATAACCTTTTAAATAGTCATATACCATCTTTTGAGCCATGCCATCTTTTTTACATGTCTTTTTAAGCTCAGCTGAGTGAGTCACCAGAGCTATAGGGATGGCCCTTTGTCAGTCATTTGTTTTGTTAAAATAAAGAAAAGAATATGGCAGAATAAGGCAGATACTGACATTTTAAAAAAAAGTTTAAATATACTGATACGAGCATGGGATGTGGAGGTCCAAACATGTATCACATACAGTTAATGATGCATGTAACTGACAATGTTCAAGACCAGTTTGATGATAGAAGTCTTTATTCAACAGCATTGAGGTCTGGGCCAGTCTCCGCTGAGAGGACCGCCCAGTCTCCCGGGCATGCAGGAAACAAGAGTTTTGATACAGAGCTGTCACCTGACATATGAGACATACATTCCCATATTTCTGAATTTTGTCATAAAAGCTAAACCTTCTTGGATGACCTAAAGTAGGTCACAATTACGTCAGAGTTGGAAGTGTACTTTATTACTTTCCTGTGATCTGAATGAACCAAAGTCCTCTGGAGAATCACGTACCCCTCAATATGAACTTTATATATGATAGCTCTGGAATAAAGTGTTGTGTCTACCAGCCTAGTCTTGTGTGTCTCTCTCCCCCTTGTGTTACACCATTGTAACAATACAAAGCCAGTGGGCCGTTGCTTGTGAGTTGAGGAATACTACATTCTTCATGTTTGTACACTAACTATTATAATTATTATTATCCCAACCTCAGCAGAGGTGGGGTTACAGTGGTCAGCTGGCTCTGACCATCTGTCAGTCAACCTGTCTGTCTGTCAGTTCATTTGTCAGTGAACAACTTCTGAATTATTTTTATTCTAAATTTTGCATTTCATATGAATAGTCAAATCTAAAAATTATTGCTAATATTCACTTTTTATTGACATAGCATGTGTACCTTAATGGTCTCTTGACCTAATTAGGTTTTGGTCACAATTGAAAGATATTTTTTAAAAATTTTTATGAATTTTCAAATCTTTAAATTAAACATATAACATACATTTGACAAGATTTCTCAAAAATTCTTGTCCACTTCCTATTAATATAGCCATTGTATATATATGTCTCCTCTCCTGATTCAATTTTGTTCACACTAAACAACTATAAATCATTCCCACTTCTAATAAATGTACCAATTGTATCATATGAGTCTCCCAACCTGATTAGGTTTTGGTCATTCCTGAATGATTTTTGGATTTGAATGGATTTTAAATGTTAAACTTTGATATTCCATATATGTAATGCAATATCTAAAAAAGAATTATTTGGATCCACCTCTATTAAATTAACAAGCATGTTTGGTTAATGTGTATTCTTGGTTAACTTGGTTAATGAATTTCTATTTTCTAATTTATTTTTGTATCAGCAAAAGAACTCATTTCTCAAATTCCCAATTGGCATTGATTTGGTCCTTAATTATTCTTCAATTTCCCTGCAGTTTGGTCATTTCAGTAAAAGTTTGTACATTATTTCCATTCACTAAGACGAAAGTATGGATTTCCTGTATGTTGAATGTCAAATATAGCAGTGGTGTACAGTTTAAGCTGTGGAATTATATATATTGCCTTGAACCATAACAATCTCATTATTGATTTAAAATGAAAACAGTAGTTCCTGTGTTACATGCCTAATTACCATCTGAATAATCAGTTTGCAGTTTGTGACAAAAGCAACGTGCAGTTATCATGGAGGTGTTATTTTCTTTTGTTTCCAGTCATCTTTGATGGACCTTTGATCTATTATTCATGATTTATGTTTGATCTATCTTTCATGACAATGTTAATTTTTGTCCTAAAGATTGTGTTCCAGTGTCATTTTTCAAGTAATATTTATTTAAATAATTTATTTGAACATAAATAAAAAACAAACTGATATGTCATAATGATTGGACATTCAATTAATGCTTTCTTTACCATTATATAACAAAGCAAGAACTGTACTGAGCAAATGTAATGATATCAGTCTGTTAAATTTCTATTTTGACAGTTAGCTCTGGCTTAATTATTAACTTGTCATCTTCCACCATCCATCCCACCCAATATCCAACAAAAATGTGCTTAATTGGTTACAAAATAAGATCTCTCACTAATTAGTTAAGCCAAACTAATAAGCTGAGTGTCATGACCAATAGGTCCCTTTTCAAGGTAGCAGTGAAACACGCTCTAAGATCTGTTAAATAAGATGATTTGAGAACAAAGAGCAATGACTTATATGTGAAATTGATAATTCAGTAGAAAAACAATATTAAAAAAAAGCCACCATGGAAGGACAAAGGAAATTTGCATGTGATAATTTTTAATTAAACCACAGTAGCAGCACTTCATAAGAGGCAAGACATTCCATAATACACCACCAGTATAAATTGAGGCAGCTTTAAATGATCCAACACTAGTTTCAATATATTTAGAGTTGTTATAGCGTGTGGACTATTTGGCAACAGGGGGAGAGTGTTTTGTCATGGTAAACACATCACATAGGTGTAAAAGAGCTGGCCCATTTATATGTTATATATAGTTTATAACATATAGTGAAGACCACATGAGAAGTGAGTGTTTGTCAGTGTTGAAGCTATGCTTGGACAAAAGGAATATTTAACATCTACAAATTATCAGACATGATGACTGGAACAGCTCTGTATGTTTGTGGATTCATGATAAATACAGCTAAGTAAATGTTTCAAATATATGTAAAACTAATACCAGTGCATTCAGTCTGGTCAGTCTTCTGGGTCAATAAGTTTTACAGAACTTTGCTGTAAACCTCACCTAGCAGTTGACAGCTATGGTGCTTAGCTACAACAGCCACTGTAATCTGATACAGTTCTCTGTTTTCAGCCAGTCACCCCTGATTCCTGTCTTTGATCAGTAATGGCTTTTCTACCCAGAGTTCTTACAGACATTCTAGAAAGATCAAGTTACAAGGTCTCTTGGAAAAAGGACAGATTAATTCAGAACATGTTCGGGTCTTCATATTTTCACAAAAGTTCAAGAAGTTGGTTCAGTAAGCACCATATCTTACTTTTATATTTGCCTTTCATGTTCACTGCCAGCATTCTTTACAAGGACATCAGCTTCAGATTTGTAAGAAGAATTCTTAAAGCTGTAATGTTTGTAGCAAATCCCAAGGGGACAAAATCATTTTATTTCAGCAAAAATTTATTTTGTGACATTTTCAGATCAAAGGTTGTGTTGGGGCACTGCAAACAGCCTCCATCCTATTTAAAATGGTAATTTCATCTCCTTTCCTTTGCTGAATTATTTTCTGCTTAATATACATTCCTTTCTCATTTTTCCTTTAAAGTTTGTATAGAAACATGCAGTATGACAAAAAATGCAAAAGAAAGTTGCAAAAGAAATGTAGCATTGCTGAAATTAGAGATGAGAAAGAGATTTAGGTAGAGTCTGTTGGGCTTTTACTCCCAAGCCTACCGCCTCATCAGGCTGGAGCTTATCCTGGTTTCTTAAGCGTGAAACAACTTAGGAGTAAACTCTTCCTGGATGGGACGCTGGTCAATTGCAGGTTACCTTTCCAGTAGTTCCAAAGGTACCCTTTTCTACAGCTGGGTTTGAAAGAGGCACACTTGCAGTTGGGACCTTGCCCAAAGGTCTTGGCAGGGTTTAGGTATGATCGGGATTCAAACTCACCACCTCTCGATTATGAGTAGGGCACCTTAACCATTACAGTTTATTTAAATCACTACCCCTGCCAAAAGCGATTAAACTTTGCTAATATTAGAATTGATTTTGACTGACAGAATTTTGTCTCAGTGTTGCATAGCATAAGAGGTGTTAATAAGATAACAACAACAGACAATAGTTACTTAAAACCCTCTACAGGAGCTTTTAACCTGGAGATTTGTCCATAAATCTGCTGTAACATTTGGTCAGATCACAAATGATATTTATTTTGAGTAAAGATCAATGCTTCTGACCAAATTAACAAATTCTGCCTGATAGGAAAGCAGTAGGATCTTAATGTCAGTAATAAACAAAAAGAAAGTTCCGAGTGAAAAAGATAAGTATAAACATTCCCAAGGAGAATGTGACAGTTAATTCATAATCATCCTTTAATTTACACCAAAGGAATGACATATGTTTGAATAATGAACAACTTGAATAAATGAACCTAATTTGGTAACTAGTTTATATATATAACCTTATGTTTTACAAAAAAAAACCTGACTTGACACTGGTCAGGGTGAAATAGATTATTAAATTTCCTGTTCTTTATCTTTAACCAATGATGACTCATCACATTAATATAAGTAGTAGACATAATGATGCTGACTTTCAAGAATGGACCCAGTGCTCATCCCACATAAATACATTAACAATAGTTATAGTACTTTATTTTGAAGGTTTGCCTAGAGAGTAATTTTATACCTTAATTCTCCTTACATGCACCTTTAGGGGGTTACTCATCTCTAAACATTGTCTGGATAATGTTGACTTTAGCCATGTAAAGTTTACGGTACATGAAGGCCATCAAGGTAGACCCAGGTTTCTGTTGATAAACTTACCCTTACTGCTCCAAGCTGCAGGGTTTGTTTGCTCCCAGTCAATCAGGTCATTTCCTTGTGAATTGTAAAGCTGGCAATGTACGCAGTGAGAGCTGCAAGGCAACCTTGATGGAAATTGAGGTGATGGCAGCCCATGCTAAAGATTCGGCAATCGGGGAATTTGATCACTGTGAACAATACATAGGAAATTCAGGCCTCCCGCCAGATGGGTATTTGCCTCTGTATATCTAAATTAGAAAGCTTGGCTATTTTTTCAAAGTTGAAACCATGGGTCTGGAAGGAACATAAAAGGTTGCTTTTATTTATAACATTAAAATATGTAAGGTATATTTCAGGTATTTATTTAACATTTGATAAGTTACAACACATTAATTTAACTTATATCCAAGGAATATTGATTGTCATGCATGTTATTTTATTGTCATTTTAGGAAATGGAATATTAAGTAATAGGATATGGAGGTAAAATATAAGCAATAATACAACTAAAAACATTATTTAAAAATTCTTATGTACTTATTTTCACTATGTGTATTAAATTTAACTTCATCTGTTCTTAATTCCATAAAACCTTTAACTGAAAGCAAAACTTTATCATAGCTATAAGTATATATACTTTACATAAAAAGTTATTTTTTATAGTAAGTATTAGTGAAACACCATTGATTCTGACTCATTTGTGTCTTTTGAGGAATCCTGCTAGCAGAACAGACTAAGTGGTGTAATTGTCGTAGGCTATAAATAAATCCAGGCGTAAACCTGGGAATTAGTTTGTGAATGAGTCTTTTTATCAAGCAGATGTTCCTGTGATTACAGCTTATTGTGTACACTCGGCTGGTTTCCTTCAGTCTTTCCCCACTGGTGTAATGTATGTTCTTTTTATGCCCCCGCCACAAAGTGGCCGGGGCATATAGTTTTACCCATGTCCGTCATTCCGTCCTTCCGTCATTCCGAAATCAAACAGTTGTATGGACTTTTTTTCGCAATGCCTGCAGATATTGGCCTGATTTTTGGTGTGTGGACAGATGTAGACCAGTTACAGATCGAGTTCGCGTTTAGTCCCGGTTGACCTACTTTTGACCGTTTTACGGCTCCTAAACTTAGAAAATTTCAGAAAAATAGAAATATTCATGACAGATACACATGTACGGACTTTTTTTCGCAATGCCAGCAGATATTGGCCTGATTTTTGGTGTGTGAGCAGATATAGACCAGTTACAGATCGAGTTTGCGTTTCGTCCTGGTTGACCTACTTTTGACCGTTTTACGGCTCCTAAACTTAGAAATTTTCATGAAAAATATGAAATTTCATGACAAATACCCATGTACGGACTTTTTTTCGCAGTGCCTGCAGATGTTGGCCTGATATTTGGTGTGTGGACAGATGTAGACCAGTAACAGATCGAGTTTGCGTTTCGTCCCGGTTGACCTACTTTTGACCGTTTTACGGCTCCTAAACTTAGAAATTTTAATGAAAAATAGAAATATTCATGACAGATACACATGTACGGACTGTTTTTCGCAATGCCTGCAGATATTGGCCTAATTTTTGGTGTGTGGGCAGATATAGACCAGTTACAGATCGAGTTCGCGTTTCATCCCGGTTGACCTTCTTTTGACCGTTTTACGGCTCCTAAACTTAGAAAATTTCATGAAAAATATAAATATTCATGACAGATACACATGTACGGACCTTTTTTGGCAATGCCTGCAGATATTGGCCTGATTTTTGGTGTTGGCAGATATTGACCAGTTACAGATGGAGTTCGCATTTCGTCCCGGTTGACCTACTTTTGACTGTTTTACGGCTCCTGAACATAGAAAATTTCATGTAAAATATATATTTTCATGACAAATACACTTGTACAGACTTTTCTTCATAATACCTGCAGATATTGGCCTGATTTTTGGTGTGTGGGCAGATAATGACCAGTTACAGATCAAGTTCACGTTTTGTCCCAGTTGACCTATTTTTGACTGTTTGACGGTGCTCTAACATAGAAAATTTCATAAAAAGGTGCACATGTATGGACTTTTTTTTGCAGTGCCTGCAGATTCAGGCCTGATTTTTGGTGTGTAGGCAGATAATGACCAGTTACAGATCGAGTTCTTGTTTTGTCTCAGTTGACCTACTTTTGACCATTTGACTGCTCCTGAACATAGAAAGTTTCATGAAAAATATAAATTTTCATAACAAATGCATATGTACTGACTTTTTTGTACTGATAATGACAGTTACAGATCGAGTTTGCGTTTCATCCCGGTTGACCTACTTTTGATTGTTTTACGGCTCCTAAACATAGAAAATTTCATGAAAGACAGAAATTTTTATGGAAAATGCACATGTATGGACTTTTTTTCACAATGCCTGCATATACTGGCATGATTTTTGGTGTGTTGCTTGATAATGACCCGTTACAGATCGAGTTTGCATTTTGCCCTTGTTGACCTACTTTTGACCATACGACACCTCCTGAACTTAAAAAAATTTCCAAATTTTACAAATGTTTCTAATTTGCCTAAGGCGGGGGCATTCGTGTCGTTCCGACACATCTAGTTAATGGCAACTTTCCTATGGAAGCTAAGCTAAGTTTGTTTGCTTAATCTTTCCTTTGTTCTTTTCTCTTGGTTTTCTCTATTTTTACTTCACCTGCTGTTTTTTAACAAAGTCTATAAAAAAAACTAAATACCAAACAGGTTCAAGAAAAGTGGTATTTAAGCCCATTGGTAAAAGTGATTAAGTTTAGTTAATCTAAACAGTGGCAATCTATTTTGAGTGGTGAATTTTTCATTTTGTCAAGAATAAACATGTTAGAACCAAACAAATTAAATTATTTGTTTAAACTCTGATTGAGAACTGTGAAGATGTTTTCAGCATATATCAGATTACAAATTAATGACAGGGAGATTGCATGACTTGTTTCATTGAACTTGCCCCAATTCCTCTGGCGAATCGTGATATTGATTCCATAGAACAAGAAAAAGTTCTGTAATCGGAGATACAAGAGACTGACTATGGTTTATACCAACATCATTACCTTAGTCTATTGTAGCATCAGTGATAAAAGACCTATTGTTAAGTCTGATTTCTTTCTCCCAATTCTTTGGTGAGTTTTCGGAGCCTCGTATTAATAAAAGTGGATGCCACAGAGTCTCTTTTACTCAAGAGGTTTAATTCATTGGTTTCTACAGGTAATTGAGCTGAGGGCAGTTTGTATACACTTTCATTATTAATACATGTGTAGAGAACCATTGAACCTTTATATTTGAGTTTTAAGTAAAGGACTTCTTTTCTTATGGTATGAAAGTGCAACATAAAGAAGATGGAATTTGTTTAATGTAGTCTGTTCTTTGGTAACTAATACATTTTACAACCAACCAAATACACATGATTTTTAATAGAATCTTAGTAATGTAGAAATATTAGCTTTTCCTTTAGATCACATGAGAATCGTTCCATGTTTCAGCTAATTTCGTAGTGATCTTATCTGAGTGTGCAAGTGCCTCAGACCTGACTAAATACTTCCTGGTATTATTTGCTACGGGATCTACAAGCCATGTAAAGAGAGTATACCTCTTTTTTTATAATTAGGTTTTAACAGACTGAATGCCATCAAAATGGCAAAGTAGTTTAAAGTTTTTTAAGTGCTTACTGGACATCATTTGCAAGAGTTTATGTGATATATCAGTATGTTAACATGTACATAGACTTTTAGCTCAGCTGACTTTCAGTCATGCTGAGCTATAGTGATCACCTTTGCCTGTCTTCTTTGAAAATGGTTGTCCAGCTGTATGGCCATATGCCAGCCCACTGGCACAGCACAAATCAAATATCCATGCAGGTCATTATTTTTCTTTGAAACCTGAAATTAGGTAACTGTGACCTATATCCTCTGAGCCAAGAGGCTTGTTTGTGCCCCCAGAATAATTAAAATTTTGATACAAAAGCTCCAGTATCTCAATACTTAATGTGTGATTTGCCATGTTTCATGCATTGCTGATTGATCATGGTTAGTTTCATCAGCTGCTTAAGACAGGTGGTGATATCTGTATTTTTTTGTAATTTTAATTATTAGCGAACTTCTTAGCTTATGCGATGGGGCGTCTTTGTCATCAGCCATCCACCGTACACCGTCCAAGGTTGGCTGTCTGCCGTCCATGGCTGTAAGTCAGAAACTGTCGGAGCAAGCAGCTCCAAATTACATGTAAGAATTAGTCACACGTAAAACTTGGTGCCCTAGAGCTTATTATTGGGTATCTGCATTTATTAAGATTTTATAGAGAAAAACTTAAAAACCTTAAAAATCTTCTTCTCTGAAACTGTCCAGCCAAATTGTCCAATATTTCACAGAAATGATCCCTGGAACAATTTCTCTCAAGTTTGTGCGAATGGTTCCAGTTCGGTGATTTTTGACCGAGTTATAGGAAGTTGAACTTATAGTCATTTGCATACAAAAATTACAATCTCAGAAATGGCTGGAGCCATCATCATCAAATTTTATGTTAATGTTGGTCACTTGAGTCATATCTGAAATTTAGGTTTTGGTGGCGCCACCAGCATTGGTCTTTTTGTACGGGGTCAACGGTGCCCGAGGCATACAAAGGGCTATAAAAAAAACTTCTTCTCTGAAAGTGTAAAGCCAAATTGTTAAATATTGCACAGAAATGCTTCTCTGGTAGTGCTTTCTTAAGTTTGTTCAAATGGTATATGTTCAATGACTTTTGGCGAGTTATGGGAAGCTGAATATAGTCAAATGTTATAGCAGCCCATTTCTGTTCAGTGGCTACAAAGATCTTCTTAACAAAAACCACTGGGTCAAATTCTTTTATCTCACACATGAATGATCCTTAGATGTTGATTGATTATTCAAATTTGTTCAAATGCTTTTGATTCAGTGATTTTTTTAGAATATATACAGGAAAAGTTTAAAAAGATATAAAAATCTTCTTCTCCGAAACTTTCCAGCCAAATTGTCCAATATTTCACAGAAATGTTCCTTAGAACAATCTTGCCTAAATTTGTTTGAATGGCTCCAGTTAGGTGATTTTGGCGGAGTTACAGGAGGTTTAACTTAGTCATCTGTGCAAAAAAGAATACTAAACTTAAAATCTCAGAAACAGCTGGAGCTGTCATCACCAAATTTTATGCCAATGTTTGTCACATGAGTCATATCTGAAATTGAGGTGTTGGTTGCCCTACCTACATTGATCTGTTTTTTAGCTCAGCTGACTGTAAGTCATCTGAGCTATAGGGATCACCTTTTGTCGGTCGTCCGTCCGGCCGTCTGTCAGTTAACAGGGCACAAATCGTAACCGCTGGACCAGGAATCTTCTTACGTTACATCCAGAGAGGTCAATGAAAAATCTCCTTGGAAACCTGGAATTAGGTCTCTGTTACCCATATCCTTCGAGCTATGGGGCCCCAAAGTACCCCCCCCCCTAGAATAGTCAAAAATTTCATACAAAAACTTTAATATCTCATTAACTACATCACTGATGGTCATGATTTTTGGCAAACATATTGATCATGAGATGTTCCATCAGATCCTGCAGACTGGTGGCACCACCTGAATTTTACGATTTTTTACAAATATTTTTCTCTATTTTTGAGACCTTTAAAAATGTGGACATCTGTTAACATGCCACAAACTGTAATTGCTGTACCTAGAATCTTCTTACTTGACATCCAGGGAGACTAATGAAAAATCTCCTTGGAAACCTGAAATTAGGTTTCTGTTACCCATATTCTCCGAGCTATAGGGCTCATAAATACCCCCAAGAATAATTTAAAATTTGATACAAACAAAAGCTCCAGTATCAGAATAACTAATGCCTTGATAGCCATGATTCTTTGGCTATATATTGATCATGGAGTGTTTCATCAGTTCCTGCAGACTGGTGGCACTACCTGTATTTTTTTCAAATTTTTACGCATTTTTGAGACCTTCAAATGAAGTTTTCATCTGTCCAAAAGCCCACTGACACCTATTTCTAAGGACTTTTCACAAAATTCATGATTTGTTTGCACTCTGGCAGTCATTTTGCTCATTGTTCAACATTCCTTGAATTCAGCTGAGCGTCATGGCCCATGGGCCACTTGTTACAAGCTAGAATGTAAATTAAGACACTTCTAGCTTATACACTATTTTATGATGAAACTGTTAAGCTGATGGATTTAAACTTTACAAGAATTGTTCTATGGTATTGTTCTACCAGTTTATAAGAATAGATTGGGTAAATGCAGCTTTAAAAAAGCAGTGTAGCCAATTGAAAAAGGCTTTAGAACTGTGTTTGAAAACAGATATGACAACATGCCGAGTTTCAGCAGCCAAGTCAAGAGGTCACTCAGTTCAACCAGGTGGGGGGGGGGGCATGGCAATTGACCTGGCTCTGTCTGATGTCTAGACAATATGTCTAGATGTCTAGACACATCGTCTTGATGTCTAGACACATCGTCTAGACACATAATGCCCAGATTATTGGAACTATATATTTCAACTGTTTGAAAAAACTTGGTTTGCATTTTTAGCCAATCTGTGAGCTTATGCAATTGTGTGGCATTGTCTGTCTTCTGTTGTCTGTCATGCGTCATAGCTATCTCAAAAAGGGCAGGTGCTAGCATCACCAAATTTTTTACAAAAAGTTTGTCATCTAAAAAATTCTATCAGATTTTGCTTATTTCGTGGCTAACTGCATTTTCTTAGATTTTATAGGGAAGATGCTAAAAAACATATAAAACTGTTCTTCTCTGAAACCATGCATCCAAATTGCCCATTCATCTGTCCTAATAATCCTCTCTGGTAAAAAGAACATATCCGAAATATCCTGACTGATACATTCTAGTTTTAAAATGTCCTAGTCCAAAACTTGCAGGTCCAAAATTTCCATTTTGCTGAAATCATAATGACTAAGGTAGATATGCAGGACATAAGAGGATCAATATTAAATTTAAAAAAAAAAAACCTCCATTCATACTCCCAAACTTTGCACAGGTTTGCATTAGGCCTGTAGGCCTTGTTTTCCTGTTTTTGAGATTTTCAAATGACAAGAATTGTATCATTTTCTCAGCTTTTGTATCATCTAGTGTCCTGAAACCTTGTTAATTTATTGATCATTAGTTTTATTAGCCCTCAGCCCTTAGGCTAATGGGCTATTGTCTTCAACCAAGCTGTCTGTCCGTTCGTCCGTCCGGCGTCCGTTAACTTTTACCTTGTGAGCGGGATATCTTGAAAAGGATTCACCGTCAGAATTTTATTTCCTCTGTAAAGATGTATATCGACAAAATCTAGGTCAAGTTCGAAGATGGGTGACCTTGACCTATTTTTCTACATTTTAGAGCTGATTATAGAAAAACACTTAGATGCTTATTACTCAGGAACTATTTGGAGGATTTTCACAAAACTTACTATGGTTATTGGGACTGATAGTCTGTACCTGCTATACAAGTTTGGTGGCGCCACCTACAATTTCTGATTTTTAATGAATTTTTATCGGATTTTTCAACTTTGGGCTTGTGAGCGGGATATCTCGAAAAGGATTCACCGTCAGAATTTTATTTTTTCGGAGAAGATGTATATTGATAAAATCTCGGCCAAGTTCGAAGATGGGTGACCTTGACCTATTTTTCTACGTTTTAGAGCTGATTATAGAATAAACACTTAGATGCTTATTACTCAGGAACCATTTGGTGGATTTTCACAAAACTTACTATGGTTATTGGGACTGATAGTCTGTACCTGCTATACAAGTTTGGTGGCGCCACCTACAATTTCTGATTTTTAATGAATTTTTATCGGATTTTTCAACTTTGGGCTTGTGAGCGGGATATCTCGAAAAGGATTCACCGTAAGAATTTTATTTTTTCGGAGAAGATGTATATTGACAAAATCTCGGTCAAGTTTGAAGATGGGTGACCTTGACCTATTTTTCTACGTTTTAGAGCTGATTATAGAAAAAACATTTAGAAGCTTATTTCTCAGGAACCATTGGATGGATTTTCACAATACTTACTATGATCATAGGGACTGATGGTCTGTAACTGCTGCACAAGTTCGGGGGCGCCACCTGCAATTTCTGTTTTTATAGAATTTTTCTTGGATTTTTCAACTTTGGCCTTGTGAGCGGGATATCTCTAAAAGGATTCACAATAGGAATTTTATTTCTTTGGTGAAGATGTATATCGACAAAAATCTTGTTCATGTTTGAACATGGGTGACCTTGACCTACTTTTCAAGGTCACAGAGCTAATCATAGAATAAAACTTAGATACTTATTTTTCAGGAAGCATTTGGTGGATTGTTATGAATCATGGTACATACCTCTCCATTTTAAATTTTTAACTGAGATATGTGCAGATATCAACCATGTGAGAACAGATATTTAGTACTTGTTACTGTTACCACCTCTAAACACTGTTCTTTTGGCTGAGGGCTTTTGTCAGCTTTTGCTGATATTCTAGTTATTTCCGGCAGACTGGTGGTGTAACCTTTATTTTTCTCAGTTTTTGAGACTGCCAAATTTCATCAGTCTTTTCTGTTTCTCAGCTGTGGTTTTTCCCAGTGTCTCACAACCTGGTGTGTTTGTTTTTTCATAACTAATTTCATCAGTTGCTGGAGACTTTTATCACCACCTGTATTTTTTATTTTTCACCCATATTTAGCTCAGCTGACTATAAGTCATCTGAGCTTTAGTGGTGGTCCAGTGTCTGTCGTCCGTCCATCCGTCAGTAGATGTGGCACGTTTTGAAACAGTAAGACCTAGGAATCCAAAATATGGCATAATGTTAGATGTCCCCAAGATCTCCTACCAAGCAGAAAACTTGGTCTTTGCATGTTCCTTTGAGGAATAAAGGAAAAACCTCAATTTTTTTTATTAAAACCTATTTTCACACTTCAGGACTGCCTAATATCAAAACCACTCATTTGTTTTTCCTCATATTTACCATAAATATTTCCCTATATAGTTCCTATGTACATGCCAGAAATTAGGTCTGTTTTATATAATTTAAAAAAGTTATGGGCTCAAACATAAGGCATTTTGTAAAAAATCAGGAAAGATACTTGATCACTTAACACAAAACATGTTAAAGCCAAAGACTTTTTTCCCAGTAATATAACTAATTGATCAGAATAAGTTGTATAACCAAAATAAGATCAAAATCTTTTAAATTTTTTTTTTAAATATCAGCAAAATTAAAAAATTGGTACCTTAAATTTTGCCCAACTTTGGCCAAGGCACGTTTTTCCTGTAAGTACTGTGGATTTAATTTTCACAGCATGTACACATAAGGATTTAATCTGTTAAAATCTGAAATTTGAAAATAAAAGCGGCAAAATTAGGCTTATTCCCTTATTGTCAAGCAGTCCACTTTGGTTACGGTAGGTCATTCAGTGCAGCTCTCTATGCTCCCCAGGCTGTTGTTATGTAATCCCATTACTAGGGCAAGCCCTCTCTCCACTGAGTTGAGCTTGATCAGGCTGTCTGCAGTTAATACTACAGGGAGCCTTTTTCTCTTCCCCCCCCCCCCCCCCCACCCCATTCTGTTGACAGACCTGTATTACGAACTAGATGGATCTTAAGATTAACATTTTATTTCAGCAGTGAGCAGTAACAACAGAGACTCCTCCCCCCACCCACCTCTTCAATTCACAGGACTAATAAACAAGATGAACTTTATAATTTTAATGTTAATGATCCTAATATTCAAATGTGATAAAATATTAGGATCTAATGTAAGTGCTAACTGACAAGATTTAAGAAGATATAAAAACTTTATAGCATTTCAATCATATCTCTTAAAGTTGGGGGATAACACTGTTAACTTAGTATTAAAATAAGGAATATTGCTCAAATTTTGTGGGATTAATTTTTAACTCATATGGCCATATATTTAACTTTTGAAAACCTTCACACATTATTTGTTTATGAAATGTTACTTTTATGTAACACTTACTGTTGGCCCATTTTTTCCCTTGGTGCATCACTAAATGGTTTAGCTCATGTCTATTATTCTATAATTTACAGAGTTTCATTTTAGCAGGGTCTTTTTCTCATAGCTTTTCAAATGATAGTATACTTGAAAAACCAAAGAAAAAAAATATTTTGCAATTATTTATATTTTCCAAAATTCAGCTGAGCGATGTTTCTCAGCTGTGATTTCATCTAGTGTCCTAGTCAAGATATGTTTATTGTGTCTCCAGTGCCCAACACCTGCCATGTTTAGTTTGAAAACTGGTGACATTTCCATCAATTTTCTGAGTTTAGTTCAGCGGAATTTAGGATTATTATATGACCCCAGTACTTTTTTATTCACTGCATTTTTTACTTCCAATTAGACACACCAGCTGTCAAATCCTGCTCTCAAAGGCTATTTTGTGGTGTCGCACCAATAACTTTCGAGGTATACAAGGATATTGATAAAACTCAAGAGAAATATTAATATAATATCTCACCTGAGTTCAATTTCCAGCAAAATCCACACATATTTAAGGAAGTCAGAGGTCACCAGACTTTGGTGGCACCTTAGTTTCCATAATTGCCAAAAATCTTATGGATTTTGATGACACTCATTATAAATATTTATAAATATTAATATTATTTGTGCATATTTAATGAGGTCAGAGGTCACCATGCAGATACACGACAGGCCTATTTTGCACCATTTGGGGTGCTCTTGTTAAAGAAATTGATTCCATTCAAAAAATTTAAGCAGATTAAAATATAATCAAACCAATCAGTATGTATAATTTGATAATATATGAGCCAATTAAAATATGGATAAATCAAGGAGCAATTTAGAATTGAAAATTCTGAATCAAGTGTTATTTTTAGATATTTATTGTTTTGCAAATTTGTAAAATAAATACCTCTTTGTGCATAATGTGATCTTATCTGACCAAATTAGGGAGAAATGTTGATGCAATTTAGAATTGTGAATCAACTTATAAATTCAGATATATATGTTATACTATAAATATATAAAATTATAAACTTAAAAAAAAATTGATAAAATGAAAATATGAAGATCTAATGCAAACATTTGTTCGTTATTTTCCTTCTTCAGTAGAATGGGAAATAATGGAATATCTGTGTTTTTCCCTCTCTCTGCCTATTTTAAAATATTTAATAATTATGAATAAACTTTCATTCCTTTAAGCATTGTTGAATTAAATTTCAAATCCTGTATGTGTATACAAAGATGTTCTCCCCACCAATCAAGTCCTTGCACCAGTGGACTGCAGATGTAAGTAATATTGCAACTGTATATATTTGATAAAATTGAAAAAATTGGTATAATAAATAAAATAGGATGCTTCACAAATCCACATGCTTCAGTTTAAACATTAGAAACCACATGGTCAGATCACTAAATATTATTCGCAACAATTTCCGACTCATCAATACAAACTAGTCATAACCAACCATGGCCAATACTACTAATTCCTCTCTATCTCCATTTGTTATTATTTTAGATTTTTGCATGTAAAAGTCAACTTCAGCTGAGCACAGTGACTCATGAATCCCTTGCTTGGTTTGAAACTTTTATTTGAAACGTTTGAAAAGTTATTTACTTATTTAATTATTGTAATCAACTTTCCGACGCCGCCACATATAAATCTGGTTGGCGCGATAACTCAAAAAAATGTTTCATGGATCCTTACCAAACTTGGTATATGTATAGATATGGGTGAGAGGACAACGCCTATTTAAAGTGAGGTCATGACCTTTACTAGGAAGGTGTCCTTGACCTTGAATAGGTCCAATTTTAGGAAAAATTACACAAATTCTTAAATATTTGAAGAAATCTTGCATGGATTGATCCCAAAATCAAGTTGATCGAAGATCATGGATAGGGTTGTCAGGTTCCAGAAACTGGTGGCGCCACCTATTATTTTATCCCCGGACAAAGTCGGGGGATACTATGTTTTCATACAAGTCCCGCCGCGGCCGCCGCCAGCGCTGCCGCAACCGCCGCATATCAATCTTGTTGGCACAATAACTCAAAAAATATTTCATGGATCTTTACCAAACTTGGTATATGTATAGATATGGGTAAGAGGACGACGCCTATTTAACATGAGGTCATGACCTTGACAAGGAGAGTGACCTTGACCTTGAATAGGTCCAATTTTTTGGGAAAATCACACAAATTCTTAAATATTTAAAGAAATCTTGCATGGATTGATCCCTAATTCAAGTTGATGGAAGATCATGGATAGGGTTGTCATGTTCCAGAAATTGGTGGTGCCACCTATTATTCTTTACTTGTTTTCATGCCGTTTAATACCCCCAAAATTGCTACTTGACAGTACTGTGAGCATAATAAGTCAAAAACCAATGGACAGATTTCTTTTATATTATGCATATACATAGATATGGGTTATGGGATGATGTTTATTTAAATTGGGGTCATGACCTTTCCTATGAGAGTGGCTTTGACCTTTAATATTGCCTTATATGGTGAAAATCACACAAAATCATTAATATCTCAATAAGGGATGCATGGATTGGTCCAAAAATCAACTTGAACGAAGATCTTGGATAGTAATGTCATGTGCTGGAAACAGGTGGCGCCACCTATTATTCTTTTACTTGTTTTCATGCTATTTAATACCCCATCATTGCCACTTAACAGTACTGTGAGCATTATAAGTCAAAAACTAACAGACAGATTTCTTTAATATTATGCATATACACAGACATGGTTTATGGGATGATGTATATTGAAATAGGGGTCATGACCTTTTCTATGAGAGTGACCTTTTCTATGAGTGTGGTCTGACATTAATTGTTGCTGAAGATTGGGGGGGGGGATTAATTGTCTGGGGATACTATGGCACCTGCGGTACCAAGAAATATCTAGTTCTTTACTTGTTTTCGTACATTTTAATACCCCAAAATTGCCACTTGACAGTTCGGTTAGCATCATAATCAAAAACTTATGGACAGATTTCTTTTATATTATGCATATACAGAGATATGGGTTATGGGATGATGTTTATTTAAATTGGGGTCATGATCTTTCCTATGAGAGTGGCCTTGACCTTGAATTCACATATTTGGTGAAATTAACACAAAATCTTTTAATATCTCAGTAAGGGGTACATGGAATGATCCAAAAATCAAATTGACCAAAGATCTTGGATAGCTTTGTCTTTAGCAGAAGACAGGTGGCGCCACCTTATGTCGTTTTATTGTTAAAATGATGTTAACTTTGTTAACTTTGTAAGAATTTGAGGTACAGTCACCAAACCCACAGGTTTGATGCATCTTATCAACGGCTAGGTCAAGTTCGAACATGGATGACCTTGATGCATTTTTTCAAGGTCACAGCAGCGATTATGCTAAAATGATATTAGGGCAACTCAAAAAGAATTTGTGGTACAGTCACCAAACCTACAGTTTAGATGCATCTTATCAAGGGCTAGGCCAAGTTCGAATATGGATGACCTTGATGCATTTTTCAAGGTCACAGAGGCGATAACTTTGAAATGCTGTTAACATTAATATCTCACTGAGGGATTCATGGATTGGTCCAAAAATCAAATTGACATAAGATCTTTGCCACTTGACAGCACTTTGAGCATAATAAATTGAAACTAAAGGATAGATTTCTTTCATATCATGCATATATATATATATATATATATATTTTTTAAATTAAAAAAACTTTTTTTTTTTAATTTTTAAATTTTTTTTTTTAAAAAGGCTGGGGGAGGGGGGGTTAATTGTCTGGGGATACTGTGGCACCTACGGTGAAATATCTAGTTTATATACTAGAAGTCTTAATAAACATATTTACTTATTTAATAATTGTAATCAACTTTGGCATTTTAAAGCTCTCATGGAAAAAAGGAATAAAAATCATAAATTACTGGTTTTTATGTTCCCATGAAAAGAAAACATAATGGATAGGAGTATCACTTTATATAAATTAGGTTGGTATCAAGTGTATGTGAAGATTGTATCACAAGAAGGCATTATGTTATGGTTTTTATGTGTGGGATGTGATATGTCTCGGTCATATTTCATGTTACTCCCAAAGATAACATGGCAGGGGCACTGTGACATTCTGTGTAGCCTGTAGCGCCAACAAAATGTGATATGATAACATAAATTGGATGAGACCAAAGATGTGACCCATGAATCTGCAGTACTTTGAAGATGAAAGGCTGACCTTATATCGTCTGTCACAGGCCAAAAGTCCACGCACAGCCGGATGTTTTACCACAACGCAAGTGATCTACTGCTCTCACATATTGAATTCCTTATTACATTCAATAGATCCACAGGCAGATCAGATGCAATCTGCTACCAAGACTCCAGACAGCCGTTCTAGAGACTGGATCAGCCTTGTAGCTATTGCTGTTAGATATTGATATACTTGCTACCAGAATAAACTGTGAGTTTATGTTGTAGGTGACACCTGTCATAACGCTCCAGTAACTTCACTATAAATGTGTTTTGGCTCGTTGTCTTCTTTAGCTGGAGGAGTTCTAAACTGTGGCAATAGGTCCATCAGGGACTTCCTGTAAATCAAGCTCGGACCAGACTATTAATCCACATGCTACAGTGCTGGCCAGTTAATCAGGGCTGTTCAAAAGATCCCGCAGCCCTCTACCCTGATTGCTAGCAATAAGCGGAGGCTGCACTGCAGTTAAATTGTTGTTTGTCTCAATTATGTAATCATACAATCACAGAAGTGTTCACGGAAATCCTATGTTTCCATAATTTTGTCCTTCTTCTAGCTCAACCTTGCCATATTTGCATACCTGGGATTGTCCTTGTGTCAGTTGGGTTAGACTGTGGTTACCTCCATCAAAGAAATCCTGAAAACAAGGTGTATAGTGATTTATTTGAGAACAATTGAGTTAGACAATGAAACTTTCATTCAGGACCATTATGATCTTCTTTTTTCATTTCAATACATTGTAGATAAAGATAACATTCTTTTACATGTATAAATTATAACTCATGGCAGCTATTTCCATGAATGTATTGTCTGCAGTCTGGGCTTGAGGATCTAATTGGAGATCAAGAAAAATCATCTCCATAAGAACATTTATCATGACCATGCAGTGTTTTCAAAGAATTTATATTGCCCCAAAAATAACAAGAGAAATAATTTCTAATGTAGAATAATAAGGACAAGTTTATGATAAAATTCAGAACAAATTAATGTTTGAACAAAAGGGATATCAGCAAATTACGTAGGAGACTGCTTAACATATTTGCTTTTAAACTTTATTCTCTTTTTGTAAAAAAAGCTAAAATATAATTGATTATACAGCCGAGGGACTTTACAGAAAAGAGTACAAGGCATAGAGACCAGTGGATATCACAACATGTACTAAAAGGTATGCAGTCATTAAAGGGTGAACCATTTAGCTTAATAAGGGGAACAGGTATTCATTATCAAATAAAGAATGATTAAAACTGCATGTTAGTATTCTGACGACTGTCCGTGTTTCATATAAATCATGATTTGATGGTAATGTGTAATATAAGGGATCCTGCTTTTATCATTCATTTATTATTTAAGTACCTTATATCTGCTCACATTATATAACAATACTTCAAACAAAATTACTTAGGAACACTTTACACAAAGCAGTTGAAGAAGCCTCTGGGAATTAAAAGTATTTCTGTTATATTCCTGATTAAAAAAATCTCACAAAATATGATCCAGTATAATTTATTAGATAAGTTTGTACCATATGCTATTTTTTTTCAATCACAGTGCAAACTGAGAGATAAATTTTATATTTGTATATTATGCTGTTCTTTTTTCAGACTGAAGCACTTACTAATAAGGACAGCCCAGTGTAGCCATATAAAAGCCATTATGGTGACATGGTAATCCTTTGTTTCTGGCTTCTTAAGGGTGTTTGTAAAATATTTTACAGGGGTCATAATAACATCTTTCCGCCTGTCTCAGACAGGCAAACATTTGCACTGAAAGGCAATTTTCATTTTGTACTAATTAATCTGTTAGAAAGGTGAATACCTAGATTTTTTCAGCACTAGTAGCTAATAAAAAGTATCATACATGACACAAAAACAAAACATTATACAAGTATACCGTCATTAATACCAACCTCCTATATATACTAAACTTTCCTTTTATAATGTTCTATGATTTCTTATACTTTCCAGCATTTAGGCCCTAATTGTCTGCTATATTTTCCTGTATTTTCACTGCACAATTGTGTTTCTGATATTCTTTTTGCATGCAGGTTTAATCTGGGTAAAGTGTGACTGAAAGTTTGTTATGATGGTAGAATGCATATGTGATGGAAAGGCAAATTTTCTGCGCTTAGGCAAACCTGCATAAATACCTAAAAGTTCCATTGGAGAGGTGAATATTTCAAAGTATTACAATCCATGTTTTACCCAAATTTTCACCCGTAAATTCACCTGTAAATATTACACCTAATGCAATGCACCTACCGGTTATCAGTTCTTCAAAGGACACAATTTTTCTGGTGAATTTTCAAAAAGTTGTGAAAAAGTCATCAAATTTTATATGCAGGCTGTCTTAAAATGTCTGTCATCCATGCTGACTTTCTGTCAGTGAGTCAGTAATGATTTAATGAATCATCAAAACCACATTCTGTGCTGAAGTTATGGGGAAGAAGGTCATGAATGTTTGTTTTAGGTCAAGAAAAAGTCATAAAAATGTCAATGAAAATCTGATCTTCTGGAAATGAAGAAACCCTGTGGTGGTACTCAGTACTTGGTCTTAATTGATTAAAAAAATGCTGTATGGTTGTTATCCCTTCTGCGTATTAAATTAAATAAACTGCATGGTCATTTCAGCTGAAGCATGCACCAAGTTTTCACAAGTCCCATCAGCTGCTTGATCCATTGAGTCTGTCATGTTCCAAGTGTGCAATGTAAGGGTCATTGCTCTCAATTCTTGAATGTGGTCTCATTGTTCTAACTGCTGCTTCTGTCAACCATAGTGTCACAATCTTGTGGTTCGGGAAACAATAACTTAGCTGTTGGCTAGGTGTAACTTTTTACATGTCAAACAAATAGGGAAAAAATCAAATAATGAGGTTCTATTTTGATCAGATTTTAATTGAAATTTGATCCATGCTGGTTCCTCTCTTGTTAATCAGGTCTGTGTAACCCCTGATGGATGATCGGGAAGGCGGATGTGTCATTGAGTGAGTGAGTGAGTGAGTGACATGAACAAGGTGGTTAGTAATAAATGTCAGTACAGTCAGTACAACTTCACAACACCTTCAGGCCATAAATTGTCTGCCCATACCTTTGAACCTTTTTAAATATCTAATCCTTTGTAGGTTTGAAGTTCTTCAAAGAAACAGACATTAGGTCTGGAAAACATTCCAATATGTCATGTTGAAAGGTAAAAAAAAGTGTCATGTAGTAAATGGTCCTGTCTGATTAAGCACAGATTTCTAAAGACATAATATAACCTTTACAATAAGTGAAGATCTGTCATATGAATGGCATTCCTCCTTTGAAAACTGAAACTCAGATTTGTAATGTTTACATTGGTTTACTTCTTTGAAATTTAATTGTATTCTAGTTAAAGTTTTCCAGTTTTATACATTTGTTGATATTAATTGTTTTCAGCTTAGTGCTTTACTACCCAACAGACTTTTTCACTTTTTGAGTACTGCCAAATCTGCAAAGTTCCTGCTGTTCACTGTGTTTTTCAATCAGCCTTTAAATAGTCAGTTTTGAGATGTTTGGGCAGGGTACATGAGGTTTTTGTGGGTTTCTTGCAGAATCATTTCTAATTCTACTGGTTTATGATGTTGCGTTAGCAACAACTGAGTCTCTAGCTGTTAGCTTTTATTGAAGTACCAAGTCATTATGCAGCATTGAGAACATCATCCAAGTCTTGCAGATTGTTACTGTAGTAGCTAATGGTATCAGACACAGATCTATTGAAGCCCTGGGAATTTAGTTATGAATTTGATGTCATAACTGAGACAGTATGAACTGGGAGTTGAAGATTTTTTATGTGTGTACCATTGTATAGATCCATCATGTTGTCTGGGGTTATGAGATTTAATGAATGCCTTACATCATTGTGGTAGAACTACGACACTATCTGCTGGAAGGACAGTGAGTAGGTTCTCAATCTACTGATAATGTGGATCAGATTGAGATTGGATTTCTTTAACGAACCAGCTGAGGGTATTAACCAGACAAGTAATTCTTGGTGTGACCCTTGCTGTCACAGGTTACGGTATAAACTGCTGGTCCGTATGATATATCACTGACTGGTGTCGGGAGCACAGACTTGCCAGTTGCTCGGGGATCAATAATGCCACCGATTGCTCTCTCATTATTGTACTATCATTAACTCGTTTGTTTCAGTGATTGATGCTGTACCAGACTTGCTGGACCTCTAGCCAATTTAGATTGCTTATGGTCCCCTTATTTATACACACTAAAGCAATTATCATTACCCAATTTATTACTGTTATCATTGCTATAAAGTTGGACAAGAAATTCTGGAACGTATCCCTATTACTCTCCAGAGCGTCATTTCCAGAATGCCAGGTTCCTGTTTGTGGTGAGTGCTAACCAGTCTGGTAACTCTTAAAGCATCCAAAGGGGAATCTTTAGCAAAATGGAGCCATGCTGCAAATGTTCTGATAGACATAACAATACCACAGCTCAGTGCCTGTGGTTCTGAAAGAAGCTGTCATGGCTGTATTACTGGAGTCGGGAATCCACTCAGAGCATCTCTCAGCCGCAACTCGCTGTTATTATAGATGTGATTCATCAACAGAAGGAGAAAATTAATTGTGCTGCACTATTCTTGGCTTGTTTTAATGTGCTCATGTTTTATACTCACGGTGCCCAGGGGAAACCATACTTCTTGTCACTGTCAATCATACTGGAGTTTCATATGCTTGCACTTTACCAGGCAGCAGTGATCCGGGCCATCCATCTTCCACCTGTCAATCAACATGATACTTCTGCCATGGCTCAGCTACAGACTTCTAATTAAGCTTTTGGATATCTCTGCATAAGATCTCCTTCATGTGCATCACTGCATGATGAAGATTGATTCCTTAATTTATACTGAAAGCTCGAACTTAAAATATCAAACACCGTTGTTCTGTTTTATGAACTCTCCAGTATACTGAGGGACATATAGTCATAGTCCCATGAAATGACAACATATTTGAATTTCACCACACATACCTGCTGAATTTTTTAATATGATTGCATGGTGTTTGTAAAATGGATCAGGGCTCCTGATCCCACAGAAATTTAAATATATTTCCCCCTTCCGTTCCTAAGTAAGACCCTGTGTAAATAATAATGGAATAGCATGGTAGAAAAATCACTAAATGATTGTGTAAATTATTTTTTATCTCTTTCTTTACCTTAATTTTCCTGATTTACTCTCTTAATTAATCTCTTCCTGATAGTGTTTATCTTTTGATACCTATATAAATAGGTATAAATATTATCAGGACTAATTTCTTCCACAATCCATTCACATTAGTAGAGCTGATTCTTCATCCTTTTTTAGTCATATTTGATATACCTGTCTTCACAAAGGATACATGATTATATTCACTTCATGACAGGCCTCATTTGCTTGTTGTTAGAGAATCTGTTAAAGCTTGAATTAAGAGAGATCAACCAGTGCTAATCTGTGATCCAACAAAAGCATGTTTAATGTGGCTACAGGATGTTCAAAGGAAAGTATGGATTCCTACAAATAATGCTGTATTGACTGGCCATGGCAAGTCATTAGTTTATGCCCCAGGAGTTAGCTCATTAGTTCATGCCTCTGTGGTCTCCTTTGTGGTGCAGCCCGGTGTGATATCTTACTTAAAAATCTTATCATAAGACAAGTTTTAAATAAAAGTCTTACATGTGAAAGAAAATACAAAACAGATATCATACTTCAATAGGCATTCTTAAACCTTCATGCTTTGATGTCAGTTCTTATTATCATGATATTATAATATATTTTATAATATTAATTTGCTGCTTCGGAAACCTGTTAGAAATTAACTCACAGTAAGACATCAAAAATTAAGTTTGAATTGATCAAAGTAATGATGACAAAAGTGGGAATACTCTGGTTTAAGCACTGTCGTGCAGCAGCCGCAGAGATATCTTTTGGACAGGATACCTCAAATAATATTACACAGAACTTTACCAAACTTGACATGTGCATAGATATGGGTGAGAGGATGAAGCCTTTTTAAAATGGGGTCATAACCTTTACTAGGAGTGACCTTGACCTTAAATTAGTCCATTTTGGGGGAAAATCGCACCAATTCTTTAATATCTCATGAAATCTTGCATGGAATGATCTAGAAATCAAGTTGACCAAAGATCTTGGATAGTGTTGTCATGTACCAGAAACTGGTGGCACCACCTAAATTTTATCCTTTTCTTGTTTTTGTGCCATTTGATACCCCCATCATTGGCACTTGACAGCACTGTTAGCATTATAAGTAAAAAACAATGGACAGATTTCTTTCATATGTGGCCTTGACCTTGAATATTGCCATATATGGTGAAAATCACAAAATCATAAATATCTCAATTTAGGCCAGACTTTTTTAATTTTTTCGGTTTACAAACCTGCCGACCTCCGACATCCTCATTTCAGAAAAAAAATAAAATTGGCATTTTGACTTTTTTTTCCTTTTATATTGCGTCGCCGAATCCAACACGGTTGTTGACAAATGAAATGTTCAGTGACCGTGTGTATTAGATCACCTCAAATGTTAGAACTCTTATGATTGGCTAATAAGGTCACTTACGTAATGAGAGAGGGAGGGTTTAAGCCAATCACAATAGGGTATCCTTGGGCCATAAATGCAATTGATTGGCCATCAAGTAGTCAAAAGGTTCAGCAGTGAAATTGAGAATTCTTGGAGAGTTTTCAAAGTTCGTTTTCTGCACTACAGTACATTTTTAAACCAGCTTTTCTGACATATTTACCTCGTTAAACATATTTGTTTTAGATAGATGTGAATTAGAAAAGAAAATTAGTTTGGTTGCATTGCAGCTTTACCAGCTTTCCACTGTTAATAACTTGCTGGATATACAAAAAAATTTACTTCTTAAGACTAATTATTGCACTCAAAGTCAGACACTATTTATTTCTGCAAATTGGCTAAGTTTCACAAATTTACTCTTAAAAAGTTATAACTTGTCAAAACTAAAAAACGTAGTCTTGTGACGCTTAAAAGAAAATTACTGAACAGATGAAATTATATACTGCATCAGGTCGTCATGTTTTCTTTGAAGACTCCAGGAATTCTCAGGGTTTCTGCAGGATTTCAGACTATCTGTAGTCTTAGTGGCGCGGGTTTATGTGAAGCATAGGTTTCGCGGGTATTTTTAAAGTCAAAACAAAAGCAAGCTAAAATGAAAGCCATTTAAAATGCAGAAACTTTGAAAGGATTCATTTAATTGTTCCAAACGGATGTGATGGAAGCTTTGATGTGTATGGATGCCGAAAAGCAATACCGGACTGACAGTGGCCAAGTGACACCTGACGGCATATTAAACTGAGTACGGTACGTACTTTCACGGCCGTGGTGAGAAATGCAGATCTTTATTAATAAATTAAGATTATTAATACTTTTTAAACTTTTAAAATAGTTGAATTATTCAATGTGATCTCCAAAGGTAATCTCACTTTATTACCAGTTGTTGTATATTCAAAGGACTATCAAACATGCGCAGCACAAAAAAGGAAAGGTCATGGTCATGAATCAAACCACTCCGAGTTCCATGTTGTTGACATTTGAATTTTTGATAAACAATAGGCGAATAACTGCAAGTTGCATATTGTCATTGTTATTGTCATTCACGACTGAAAAATAAAAACTGCAGTCTATCATGCTAGCAGTGAATATTTAAGTTTCTCCTTGTATATATGACAAAAATATATTATTTTGTATTTTTTAAGTGTTTGACTGGTCTTTAATTTGTAAAACTATAAAATAGACAGTTCACTTAATTGGCAGGGGGCAGTGACTGAAGTTTTATTTCAGGTGTGTATGAAATCATTTATAAATGTTACTGTTTAAACTTTTATTTGTCATTATTTTACCTTCGATGACATTTGAATGGCTTGAAATAACAAGGCACACGCATGATTCATGTGGAAACTCAAGAGGATAATAATATTTTAATTTTTATATATTATTTTATATATTTTATATAGGTTAATATAGTGCCATCTAAAAAATGAATTTTATAACCCAACTGTACTATACAGGATTCACAGACCCCAGTATCCAGGTTTGTTCCATTTTTTTTTTCCCTACCTCCTACCTATCACTTTTGTCAAACATGTTCGTAAACCAAAGAATTAAAAAAGTCTGGCCTTATATAAGGGATGCATGGATTGGTCCAAAAATCAAATTGATTGATGATCTTTGATAGCTTTGTCTCCTTTGGTCCTTTTTAGCTCAGCTGACTATAAGTCATCTGAGCTATAGTCGTGGTCCATTGTCCGTCGTCCGTCCGTCTGTCGTGCCGTCCGTCCGTCCGTCCGTAGATGTGGCACGTTTTGAAACCGTAAGACCTAGGAATCCAAAATTCAGCATAGTGTTAGATGTCCCCAAGATCTCCTACCAAGCCAAAAACTGGGTCTTTGCGACTTCATTCCTTTGAGAAATAAAGGAAAAACCTCAATTTTTTATTAAAAACCTATTTTCACACTTCAGGACTGCCTAATATCAAAACCACTCATCTGTTTTTCCTCATATTTCCTGCAAATAATCCTCTATATAATTCCTATATACATGCCAGAAATTAGGTCTGTATTATATAATTTAAAAAAGTTATGGGCCCAAACATAATGCATTTTGTAAATAATCAGGAAAGAAATTTTATCACTTAACACAAAACTTGTTAAAGCTAAGCACTTTTTTTCCAGTAATATTACTTTTATTAATCAAAATTAAATTGTATACCCAAAATTAGAACAAAATCTTTTAAAATTTTTAAAATATTAGCAAAAATAAAAAATTGGTACCTTAAATTTTGCCCAACTTTGACCATGGCACGTTTTTTTCCTGTAAGTGCTGTGGATTTAATTTTCAAAGCATGTTTTTGTTAGCATTTCAACTGTTAACACCAAAAATTTGAAACCAGTTGATCAAAAAATGTAGATTTTATTCAAGTTTTCAAGCACCATGTCACATATTGCTAGTGTTATGCAGTTTGCTAGAGCTCAGCTCCCGAGCTTCAGCTCTAAGTTCCTTTAATTTGGCATACAGTTAGATTTCTCCAAAATCCCCTACCATGCCAAGAATTTGGTCACTAGGACTTAATTCCTTCGAGATATTAATGAAAAACTTCATTTTTCCATTAAAAAACCCATTGTTACACTTTAAGACTGCCTTATATCAAAACCACTGATCTGACTTTGATCATATATAATATACATATTTTTCTATACATTCGCTATGCACATGCCAGAAATGATGTCAGTATTGTGTATTTTTTTAAAGTTATGGGCCCAAACATAATGCACTTTTTTAAAAATCAAGAAATATATTTACTCACCTAAGATGAGAATTGCTGAAGCTGGAGACTTTTTGTCAGGAATATAACTTTATTTAATCAAGATATGATTGTTTACCCAAAATTAGTTCTGAATTTTGCAAATTTTTCAAGTTATTAGCTTAAATAAAAAATCAGTACCCTAAATTTTGTCCAACTTTGGCAATGGCATGTTTTTTTCTCTAAGCACTGTTGATTTAATTTTAACAGCATATATACATAAGGATTTAATCTTTTAAAATCTGAAATTTCAAAGGAATTGATTGAAAAGAGTAGCTTTTATTCAAGTTTTCTTACACCATGTCAAGTGTTGTTTACATCTAGCCCACCTAGTAGTAAAGCCTTCACTTGCATTATGTAACCCACCCCAGGCAGGATGTCTTGGCTCAGCTGGGCCACTACTAGCAGGCTTCCCCTCTGCCCTGCACACCTCCCCCCCCCCCCCTAGATGATGCATTAACTAGATGAATGTTATAATTTTCTGTATTTCATTTTATTCTTGGCTATGCTACATTTTAGATTTTGTATTTACCACCAGGGTTACAATGATTAAAGTGCACATTTAATTGTGTCCACAAAGTGGTGTATTGCTTTGAAAGTGTGGATGTTCATCAGACAAGTAATTCCTTCCTTGAAAAGAGTAAAAACTTCACCAGGTGTGAAATTGACTATTAATTCCAGGAATAAATTAAAGCTAAGATTATAATTAGCATAATGATATTATTTGTCCCTCATTCAACAATCAGTGTGTATACTTTATTTGAAAAGATATTTTTATTTTACCAAATTTACAGAATCTTATTTTATTTGGTGAATAAGATTAAGCATGTACTGAAAACTCCAATGTGCAAAACTTTTTAATAGTGATTCAAGGAATAATCTTGTGGATGCCATGTTGTGGCATTATTTTCTTTTAAATTCAGTTTAAAAATTTGTGATTTAAAAATAATAAAATTATATGTGAATGCATAAAATGACCCAATATGAGCTACACTCTGGATGTATAATGATTGCAACTAAGAATTCTAATATTTTAACTTATATTTTCAGTGTTTTTTTAATACAAATTTATAAAACTTGTAAAATCTTTTAAAATGTTTTAAAATATTAGTAAAAATAAAAAATTGGTATCTTAAATTTTGCCCAACTTTGACCATGGCACGTTTTTTTCCTGTAAGTACTGTGGATTTAATTTTCACAGCATGTTTTTTGTTAGCATTTCAACTATTAACACCAAAAATTTGAAACCAGAAGATCAAAAACTGTAGATTTTAATCAAGTTTTCAAGCACCATGTAACATATTGTTTACATCAAGCTAGTGTTATGCAGTTTGCAAGAGCTCAGCTCCCCAGCTTCAGCTCTAAGTTCCTTAAATTCGGCATAGAGTTAGATGTCTCCAAAATCCCCTACCATGCCAAGAATTTGGTCACTAGGACTTAATACCTTCGAGATATTAATGAAAAACTTCATTTTTCCATTAAAAACCCATTGTTACACTTCAAGACTGCCTAATATCAAAACCACTGATCTGACTTTAATCATAAATAATATACATATTTTTCATTCTCTATGCACATGCCAGAATGATGTCAGTATTGCGTAATTGTTTTAAGTTATGGGCCCTAACATAATGCACTTTGTAAAAAATCAAGAAGTATATTTACTTCCTTAACAAGGGCATTGCTGAAGCTAGAGATTTTTTTGTCAGGGATGTAACATTATTTAATCAAGATTCAATTGAATACCCAAAATTAGTTCTGAATTTTTCAAATTTTTATAAGTTATTAGTATAAATATAAAATTAGTACCTTAAATTTTGCCCAACTGTGACCATGGCACGTTTGTTTCCCGTGAGCACTGTTGATATAATTTTCATATCATGCACACATAAGGTTTTCAGCTTTTTAGTTTAGAAAGCTGAAAGAAATTGGCCAAAAATTGTAGCTTTTATTTATGTTTTTTATAAGATCCTGTCAGACTTTGGCTCTCTCCAGCCCCTCTTGAGTCACATGTATGTTGACCTTGTTGACCTTTCATCAAATTATGCACGCTTGAGGCGAGGCATAAACTGGGGCTCCAGGCAGCTTATTATATAATGGCCAGCCACAGTTGATCCAGGTGTCCAACCCAACTCATCTAGTAGTTTTAACCAACAACATAACAATAAACAATAAATTAATAAATTTTTATTGGTTTTTAATAACAAATTAAAGAAAAATAGAAAAGGAATTTGTTAGTTGATAATAACAGGAAATTAACTTGCAGTTACCGATGATATAAGAATCTTGTATCGATGGATAGAATGTCACGTATTCCAAATAACACCATGCAGTCACCCATGGTATTTTTCAGTTCAATTTTAATGATAAAAAAGTAAATCATATTATTCATTACTAATCATTAGGGGATCATATGAAGGAAATAAATGATAGACAAAGATGCAGTTGATAATATTATTATCTAGATTCCTACTGTGTCTATAGTTAGTACATTGATGTGAAATTAGTCCAAAATGAATATATTACATTTTTTTAATATAAATAAAAGCCATAAAACCAGGTACTTATGATCATTATTTAAATGTGTGAATTTTGTATATTCTGGATTCTCAACATCATTGTTTGGTGAAAACTGAATAAATACCAGACATGGTGCGAATACTTTGCAATTGTATTTAAACACAAATATGAATATGTACTCCATAATAAAATTTCTTTCATAAGAATGGGAATTCAGGTAAAAATGAAAGTATATGAATACCAGTGCAAATACTTTCAAAATGTATTAATGAATGCATTCATGAATATATTCTTTAATATTATTTTAATAACCATTTCAATTATATTTTATTTGAAAAAATCATACTATTCTCTTATTATTTTTAATAAAAATTATATTTGGGACAATATTTGTAATTTTTTTAATAAATAGTTAAACTCTTATATTATATGTTCTGCTTATAAGTTATATGGCCAAGTCAAAATCTGTGTGACAATCGCACTCCATTTGTTAATAAAATAAATGAAATTAATCCTCTTTCCTGTCTCCAAAGGTACTATCAAAATCATACATAAGCTAAACAACAACAACTCATAATACAGCTTATTTTTATTACCACATAAAACGAGCATGTGCCACATTTCTAAATCATATTTTTTTATCACATATAACAGCTGAGCGCCGTGACCCATAGGTCCCTTGTTTGGTAAGGGCAGTGAATTACTTGATCCTCAGTGAATAAAAATAATTTTATTGAAAAATGTTTGGTTATTCAGATTACCTCCAAAATTAAATGGTTTGTTTCTCCATAAATATATGTTAAGAAATTATCTGGTGAAGTTGTTAGCAGACAAAGCAACAAACTAAGGTGGAAATATGCAAACTTACCACTAGGTGCACAGATGTAGTGTAATATCGACCCACTGGCATTACGACTAGATTACTGGCGCCAGAGTGTCATTACCACTAAGTCTGAGGAACGCATTTGAAGGCCTTATGAAGATGCAAATATTTTTGTCATTTCTGACAACGCTTCATGGCCTTCTGGTACACTGTCAGTCAACGTAAACCAGACTAAAACCAAGGGGGAAATATGCAAAATTACCACTTGGTGGAGGTATAATCAGTGTTGAAATACTGGGTGCCTAGGTGCACAGATGTAGCGTCATATCTACCCTCTGACATTACCTCCAGATTACTGGTGCCAGAGTGTCGTTACATCTAAGTCTGAGGAACACATTATAAAGCCTTATGAAGATGCAAATATTTTCATCATTTCAGACAACGCTTCATGGCCTTCAGGTACACTGTCAATCAACATTAACCAGACCAATCGTTACCATTTTTTGGTGAACTTTCTAATAATAACAAACATGATCAAGAAAAATTCCATTTTAACCCAGCACGTTGGAAAACCCCTTGGCATGTTTGTTGAATTTATGACCGCATGAGCACAAGCATGGCTCGCACAGGTTGCAGGACTCAGGCAGCTTGCAGGCTATACAGGAAATGACCCCTGTCCATGTAGATGGAGTTTCATTTTGGGTTGTGAGCTCAAATATATATATTATTATGTTTATTCATAATACTTAGCATAATATTGAGATTATGGCCCCTTTACCACAATATGAATAAACCCTGATGCAAGACCACAGCGATACATTCTACGATATTATACTTGTATCATGACTCGAGTAGGCTTACCAGCCCAGTTATCTGATTACCTACTGAGTTAGGTTGTCTCGGCTAGCCCAGATGCACCAAAGAACAATTTTGTGCACTCACTGTATCACTGCAAGGTGCACAGTGTGCACCTGAGGCCAGGAACTAGGACAGATCTGCAGGACCATTAGGCACATGCACATCTGACAGTCCAGGTGATCAAACAAGGACATATAAACACTAAAACATGACATCACACTGGACACTACATGAATATAGATCCAGTGATCAGAGCTTTTCTTTAAATGGATATTATACAAGGTTCCATTCTGACCTGGTTTAAAACCTTAGCTTATTTTTTACTGCATTGAAATATGTGTATAAATTATAATATAACTGTAATAAAAATTACTGTAATGACATTAATGTATTTGTGCACCTTGAAATTACTTAGTGCACCCAGTTGTATAAGCCGAGGTGCACAGGTGCACCTTACCATTAAAAAAGTATTTTTACACTGATAATAATTCAGTTACATTCTGCAGGAAATGATGGCTAATGAATGACTTTCGATGGACTGATCTTTTTAAGAAATGTTAAATGTATGAATAAAACATTTAAATAAATAAAACAACCAAAGTGACTGACATTTAAAATTTGTGACCCATTTTCAAAATACTTTTGGTAGCATTGAAATGTTTTGGTGTGTAAAATTATCATTTCAACTGATATAATTGTAAAGTGTTCTAAAGAAGAGATTGAAGGCTGATATATGTTTATAGAAATAGTGTTTGGAAGAAATCTCATATGGGATAATAGCACAGCTGTGAAGCTGGACCAGGCGGGTCACAGATCAGCTCAACAGGGAGGCAGAAACCGCTAGAGATGGAGCATGCATGAGCATCCCGACAGGAAATAAATAGTGATAATATAAGCAATGGCACCGGTAACCACAAGAATTCTGCAGATCAAAGATGAGCATGGAGAGCCGGGACAGTAAAGAACAGTGCTGTCAGTGTGTAGGGACTTCAAAGAACCCGAGAGGCGGCACCAAGGTCAAACTGACAATGATAGGCCATTTATGAATGGTCACATCGGTCTACTGTTCACAGCAAGACCAGCGATAAACCAGCGTTGTAAGCTTTGCGTGCTAGTGAGAACAGCAACTGTCAGTGGTTCTTTCACTGTCATTGTGAACTGTCATTCTAAGCCTTGGTCAGATCTTAGTATGTTTGTCTCTTTGGCTGTGAAATACATAGACCAGTCACTAGTTTTAGCTCATAGTGCTGTCAAACACAATACCCTGGATGGTGTGTCAGGTTCAGGACTGTTTGATGTAGACCCAGATGTTTGATTAATGTACATCTGGATGTAAAAGAAAAAGAACAAGCTCTGGTACAAACAGGTCTGTAGACCATATTGAACAGCTGAGCTGAAGCACCAAGACTGCCTTCTGTATAATCACAACAGTTCCCTGGAAAGCAAGTGGCACCAGCATTTAGGGCTGAGTTAGAAGCTTTTGACACAATGACAGCTGTCAGTCAACTTAAACTCCTTACTCTCTATCCAACTATCACAAAAAATATTTCATAATTATATCAAGTATTCAAAGTTTTCATGCCTGCCAAATTTTAATTGGTGAGTTACTATAGGCTTGCCAAATTTTGATTGGTTATTTACTGCCTGTAAGACATGCTTTGTGATGATTCATGAACTGATTTATACATATGTAAAGGAACATGGATTCAGGATGTCCATTTAATAGTGCAAAAAGCACTTAGGCATACTGGGAAATAAGAAAAAAAACAATTTCCTGCTGTAATCTTTTTGTGATGGCCTTAAACTGCAAGGTTGTGTCTTCTTGTCAGGTTTGGATTGTTTTCTGTCTTGGCTGAGGTCCTCAGCAGGAAAAGGTTATTGGTGGTAGCAAGTGTGGAAGAGTAACTTTTTATCTCCTGTATAACTCCTTGTTTCTCAAGAAGCGTCACTACTATCAGTTGATGAGGGCCAGGAAATCATGACATGAAGTTTGAATCATTAAATATCTGTACTTTTCTTGTTCCACCAAGAAATCTTTACTATAGAATCCCTTAAACCTTTAATGAAAATAGGCCAGAAAACTCTACTCTCAGTACACACACTCTGTTTATTTTGTTTATATCCCTGTGTTTGTAACATGTTGGGGACCTGCCAAAATAATCAACTTGTAGTTCTGCGCTCAACAACAAAGCAGATGTTGCCATCAAAGAATCTGTGAGAGGCCACCCTGCTGTTTTCTTAATGGTGTGGCACCCAAGCAGTTGTTAATGCTTCTAATGTTGAAACAGCCATGAAACTGTCATTATTTTGATATTAGTGGTTTCTCTGAGGTGTCTTTTCTGTGACCAAACCACCAGGCTCCTGTCTTTATTGTAAGGTTTGTCACCATCTAAGCTGGTGTTTGAATTTATTAGTTTGTAACCATCTATGAGAAGCAACTATCTTAATGTTAAGGACTATGGCTCCTGTTAGAATCAACCAAGCTGCTTAGTTTATGTTAAGGCCTATGGCTTCTGTAAACTCTAAGCAAGCAAGCCACTGCCTAAATATCAAGGTATATTGGTCTTGTGAAAAACAACCAGTGGGAAGCTTTCTTAATCTTAAGGTCTATGGCCTTTTGTGAGTTCTAAGCAACTAAGCTGCTTCCTTAATGTTAAGGTCTATTAGTCCTTTGGGAAGCACCCAAACTGCTTTCTTGAAGTCAATTTCTATGGCTTCTGTGAACTCTAAACATTCAATCTGTTGCCTTAATGTTAAGGTCTATTGGTCCCATGGGGAATCAACAAAACTGCTTTCTTGATGTCAAGATTTACAGCTTTGTGAGCTCTAAACAACCAATCTGTTGCAATATTGTTAGGGTTATTAATCCTTCGGGAAGCAACCAAACTGCTTTCCTGAAGTCAAGTTCTATGGCTTCTGTGAGCTCTAAACAACCAATCTGTTGCAATAATGTTAAGGTTATTGGTCCTTTGGGAAGCAACCAAACTGCTTTCTTGAAGTCAAGTTCTATGGCTTCTGTGAGCTCTAAACAACCAATCTGTTGCAATAATGTTAAGGTCTATTGGTCTTTTGGGAAGCAACCAAACTGCTTTCTTGAAGTCAAGTTCTATGGCTTCTGTAAGCTCTAAACAATCAATCTGTTGCAATAATGTTAAGGTTATTGGTCCTTTGGGAAGCAACCAAACTGCTCTCTTGAAGTCAAGTTCTATGGCTTCTGTGAGCTCTAAACAATCATTCTGTTGCAATAATGTTAAGGTTATTGGTCCTTTGGGAAGCAACCAAACTGCTCTCTTGAAGTCAAGTTCTATGGCTTCTGTGAGCTCTACACAATCAATCTGTTGCCATAATGTTAAGGTTATTGGTTCTGTAGGAAGCAACCAAACTGCTTTCTTGATATCAAGGTAAATGGCTTCTATGGGCACTAAACAGCCAAGCTGTTGCTTTAATTTTTAAGGTCTGTTGGTCCTGTGGGTAGCAACCAAACTTCTCTCATTAAGGTAAGGTTTATGGTTGTTGCCTAAATATTAAGATCTGTGGTTTCCGGTAGTATAGGCAAAAAGAGTAATTTCTTTATGTTAAGGTCTATGGGTTATGTGAACTCTGAGCAGGCAAGCTCATGTCTTAATGTTACAGTTTTTAGCTCAGCTGACTGAAAGTCTCCAAGCTATGGGGCTCAGAAGTTCCCCCAAGAATAATTAAAATTTGATACAAAAGCTCCAGTATCTGACAAAAAATGCATTGATGGACATGATTCTTTGCATGCAAATTCATCATGGACTGTTTCATCAGTTCCTGCAAACTGGTGGCGCATTTTCTAAGAATTTTAATTTTTGAGACCTTCCAAGATGCAGTCTTTCATTACCCGGGAACATATTGTAACCATTGCACGTAGAATCTTTTAACTTGACATCCAGGAAGGTCCATGAAAAATACCCTTGGAAACCTGAATTTAGTTCTCTGGTACCCATATCCTTTGATCTATGCTTCAGTTGAATTTTGGATACCACCTACAAGATTTAAATAATTGGCATTCAGATGATAAAATTCCTAATATGAATGTCTTTCTAGACAGCTGAGCATCATGACCCCTGGGCCACTTGTTGGCTTTAGTAAGAAACCTAACCAAGCTGCTGCCTTAGAGGTATGTTTGTTGTTTCTGTGAAATTCATTTATTATCATGAGTAATCTTCCATCTTTATATGAAGAACACCACTTCCAACCTGGTTGCAAACACAGATAGCCAGAGAGGTTGAATTTTGTTCATTGAGCTGACTGGTGAACACTAGTTAGTAGATTCTTGCTTTGAATAGATGAATGAATCATCTTCCCGCTTGCCATATTTGTGGTATATTTTTTCTAATTTCCTATGTTGCCCATTACTGGTGTTTATGGAAGCACTGCTAACAACTTGTATTGATTTTAAATAATTAATAAGCAGCCCCTCTAAGCCATCTTTGGAATCATAGATTATTGGATGTAGTCTTGTTATTTCTGGCAAAGTGAACTGATGGAATATAATATAAAGGAGATTTTGCAGTGTATACCTGTAATCAAACTGGAAGATCCTGATCTAAGCCCAACAAAATTATCTCTATAGAGTCATGGTCTTGTTAGACAATGGGGTATTTATGTACAAGATAAAAATATGTGGTTGCAATGCCTTAGAAGGGGTTTTTTTAGATTTGATTGGTCATCATGAAGGGGTTGACTGTGTTAGTGCAGTTGGACTTGATGAACACTGAGAGAAGGAGACTTTGTCATATATACAGTCATATATATTTTTAATTAGTCATAATGTACAAATATATATTTGGTTTAATTAGCTGAATAAATGTGACAGGTTTCATAGGACAAATTCTAAGAAGGGATACTCCCTTAGTATTACTATATTTATATTAAAAGAATCTCAACTTTTTTCCTATCTTTATATTCAAAGCTTTTGAACTGATGATGTGTGTAAATAATTAAGTCAATGATAACCAATAGACAATTACATGTATAACAGGTAACACATCACACATTCATGTAAAACACCAAGTGAAGATCTTCAGTTGAACACTATTGTATTGGGAAATTTTATTTTAAATTGTCCCACTGTATATTATGTATTTTTCTCTTGTATGTCAAAAGCCAGTTTTACCTTGTTTGCCCTGTTTTCACCACTCAATATTTTATCACTTACAATATGGTTTCTGTAGGCTTAAACAAGATCTTCCCTTGCTGTTAAACACAAGTAGACAAGTGTGCTAAGAATATCAGAAGGTTTCTTTAGAAATGAGAGATTGTCTTATTTTTTTGTATTAACCTCATGGCCCAGCGTTCTGATTTCTGGCCTGTCTGCACCACAGGTCTCAGTTTTCCTTATTATTTGCTTATCTAATTCTGGAACACACAAATGTATTAGAGCATTAGGACCTTGGCTTGGAATAGTTCACAAAAAGCATTTTAACGGCTTTGTGCTCTTGCTATTGAAGTCTCACATACAAAAATATTTACTGGGAGTCTTATTGGCTTCATCTATAGGAGACCGGTATATGGAGGGTATAAAACAAAACGGGATGTTCAGTAAATTGTCTTCCCGGAGGAATTTTTTGTGGGTGCATCCCTGGGGAGGTGGCTGGGATAAGCAGCGTGTAGCAGTCGATATTCAGTGGCTCCAGCCCTCTGTGACAGCCACCATGTAGAACTTTGTGCTTCTTTTGCTAGTCGTCTCGCTGTCTGATAATTAAGCTCACACGGGACTTGTCCAATTTTCTTTTTGAACTCCTGCTGCCGAAGCCGGAATGTGTGAAATTTATTGATATATGAATCATATTTGACATCTATTGCACAGAAATAATGGCGTGGTGTCCTGTGGGAGTAGTGCGGAGAAAAGATCGTGCCGTAAATAATGCCGAGGTGTGTGAGCACACGAGGGAATGATGTACATAGTTGTCCAGTCGCATGTAGAGACATCAGGTGCTGCGTGTAGAGGTCACCAGGGGTCGTCTATGATAATGGTCCAGGAACACTGCCACCATTGCTCATACGATGCCTTAGCTTCATCACAATAGACATTTATCTGAGGATTAGATGTATGCCTAGTCACTAAATGAGCAACTGTTAAGCTGATTTTTCTGGGGTCTACAGATAAGTTTTAATAGCACATTTTAGGTGCCTGAATGTATATTAATCCCATCATTGTATAAAGGTTTATTAATAAGCAAGGTATAGATATCTGTAATTCAGTCCTACTAAAAAGCTTCTTTTTCTTCAAAGCTGTCATAGATTATTTCAGTGCAATATATATGGAAACAGAAATGAGCAGCGAAAATAGAAGATGTATTAGTGAATGTTCCCCTGGGGGTTAAGGGTCATCCATCTGCAGCATAAACAACAAAGCTTATTATTTCATGAAACAGAATGAGATTACAGCTCTCAGTCAGCTCTCAGGCTGACAAGCTATCAGCCATGATGTGAACTAGTGAATACTGCAATGTAAGTGTAACCAATGCACTGTTACTTTGTGTAACCACTGCACTGTTACTTAGTTTACCACTGGCTGTAACTACTTCACTGTTACTTAGTTTAACCACTGCACTGTTACTAATTGTAACCACTGGCTGTAACCAATGCTTTGTTACTTAATGTAACCCCTGCACCCTGACTAAGTGCACTGGCTGTATTGAAGGCTCTGTTACATAGTTTTACCACTGCACTGTTACTTAGTGTAACCCCTAGCTGTAACTGATGTGCTGTTTAATAATTTGACCACTGCACTGTTACTTTTGTAACCAGTGGCTGTAACCACTCCACTGTTACATAGTTTAACCACTGGCTGTTAAAACTGCACTGTTTCATAGTTTAACTACTGCAATGTTACATAGTTAACCACTGCACTGTAACAGAGTTTAACCACTGGCTCGCAACAACTGCAGTTACATAGTGTAACCACTGTTACTGAGTATAACCACTGTTTCTGAGTGTAACCACTGGGTGTAATCACTGCACTGTTACATAGTCTAACTACTGGCTGTAACCACTGCATTGTTACATAGTTAAACCACTGCACTGTTACTTAGTTTAACCACTGCACTCTACCTGCTGCACTGTAACCATCACACTATAATCACTACAATGTATCTATTGATGTGTAACCACAATGCTGTAACTGCTGCACTGTAACCTCTATCCTGTGACCAATTTTGAAGTCCCCAAAAGTCCTAGCTCTTTTTATATTAAATTTACTGTTTAACAGAAACTTTTATAATAAAGATTTTTGGATACTTGAAACTAAAATTCTGACAATGAGGCTCCATCCTGTAGGCTTAATGAAACCCACCACAGGTAAAGTTGTTTTACCCAGCTCCTGATTTATGGGACAGATACATTCTTTATTATAAACTTAAAAACATTGATGTCTGAGTGAGAACAGTAACCCCATCCTATGACATTAAAGATGAACAATGTAAAATTTAACGTTGCTATTTTTTTTTACGTTCAACTGAAATGAAAAAAAAACTTTGCTGAAAACATATTTATTTGAGCTGCAAATTTTATTATTGCATTATTTTGAGGATTTACAGGATACTATATCAGTAACAAACCTGTAAATACAACAACAATCCTCTAAACCAACAATCTCCTGTAACTGAGATCTAAAGCTGCTCCTACGATAATAGAAATTTAGGGTTAATTGAAACTTCTTCAATGGAAGTGGCCAGTTTCAGTTATCGGAAATCCTCTGTTTTTAGTGTCTGCAAAATAATAAAAAAAATGAACAATTCAAATTCATCGAAAGTATGTCAGTGTAGACCATGCAGCCCATTCATTCTGGCCTGCCATATGTTAAGCAGTCTTTGAACTTGCTCATCCCCAGTTTAACTGCATGCCCCCATTGCATACTTATACATTAATGTTGGCATAATTTTTTTTTTTTAAACTTGATTTCTTATTTTTCTCCACATTTTTCTCTCATATATATTGGAATTAACATTTTGACTAACCAGTTAATATTGTAAAGAATATTTACTGTATGAAAGTATAAAAGGAGGCAGATTAAATTAAAAAAACTGACGATGATATTCAGCTATATATATGAAACTATATATATATATATATATATATATATATATATATATATATATATATAGAACAACTTTAATATACACTTGGGTGTATTTCCTTTGATCTTTTATTAAGCGTCCTTTGGGACAAGGTTTCTAAAAGACTGCATCAGGTTCTGTTCACTCCTGCATTATTAACAGCTCCATGGTAAGTTTTTCTTGACTCTAAAAACTAATTTCACACAGGGAAACATAACAGGGGAAGCCTGTTCTGAGGATGTAGGTTAACAGTGATTAAGATGGCAGAGTTGTTGTGATGTAGGTCCCTTTTCACTTTTGACACAAGTCACCAGAGTGATTCTGTTAAGGCCTTTGAGTGAAAAAATTGCTTTGTGTTCCCGTATCTGTTGTTGTGCAGTTTATGTTTGTTCAGTAAATGCAGATGCAGAAATTATATTGTTACTTTGGAATAGCCAGCCCAACACATCAGATGTAGGGATTAATGTTATATTGGGAAGCCAACCACACATATGAGATACAGGGATGAACATACGTTATATTGGAGAAGCCAACCCCACACGGCATATGTAGGAATGAATGTTATATTAGAGGAGCCAAGACTCGACATCAGATGCAGGGATAAATGTTAAATTGGAGGAGCCAGCCTCACACATCAGAGGCAGGAATTAATGTTATACTGGAGGAGCCTGCCTCACACTTCAGATGCAGGGATTAATGTTATATTGGAGGAGTCAACCACTCATATCAGATGCAGGGATAAATGTTATATTGGAGGAGCCAACCACACATGTCAGATTCAGGGATTAATATTATATTGGAGGAGCCAACCTCACACATCAGATGCAGGGATAATTGTTATATTGTAGGAGCCAGCCCCACACATCAGATGCAGGGATTAATGTTATATTGGAGGAGCCAGACCCACGCATCAGATGCAAGGATAAATGTTATATTGGAGGAGCCAGCCCCACATATCAGATGCAGGGATTAATGTTAAATTGGAGGAGCCAACCTCACATATCAGATACAGGGATTAATGTTATATTGGAGGAGCCAACCTCACACATCAGATGCAGGGATTAATGTTATATTTGAGGATCCAGACCCACAAATCAGATGCAAGTATAAATGTTATATTGGAGGAGCCAGCCCCACACATCAGATGCAGGGATTAATGTCATATTGAAGGAGCCAACCTCACACATCAGATGCAGGGATTAATGTTATATTGGAGGAGCCAACCTCACACATCAGATGCAGGGATTAATGATATTGGAGGAGCGAACCTCACACATCAGATGCAGGGATTAATGTTATATTGGAGGAGCCAGACCCACGCATCAGATGCAAGGATAAATGTTATATTGGAGGAGCCAGCCCCACATATCAGATGCAGGGATTAATGTTAAATTGGAGGAGCCAACCTCACATATCAGATACAGGGATTAATGTTATATTGGAGGAGCCAACCTCACACATCAGATGCAGGGATTAATGTTATATTTGAGGATCCAGACCCACAAATCAGATGCAGGGATTAATGTGATATTGGAGGAGCCAGCCCCACACATCAGATGCAGGGATTAATGTCATATTGAAGGAGCCAACCTCACACATCAGATGCAGGGATTAATGTGATATTGGAGGAGCCAACCTCACACATCAGATGCAGGGATTAATGTTATATTGGAGGAGCAAGACCCACGCATCAGATGCAAGGATAAATGTTATATTGGAGGAGCCAGCCCCACACATCAGATGTAGGGATTAATGTTATATTTGAGGAGCCAACCTCACTCATCAGATGCAGGGATTAATGTTATATTGGAGGAGCCAGACCCACACATCAGATGCAGGGATTAATGTTATATTGGAGGAGCCAGCCCCACACATCAGATGCAGGGATTAATGTCATATTGAAGGAGCCAACCTCACACATCAGATGCAGGGATTAATGTTATATTGGAGGAGCCAACCTCACACATCAGATGCAGGGATTAATGATATTGGAGGAGCGAACCTCACACATCAGATGCAGGGATTAATGTTATATTGGAGGAGCCAGACCCACGCATCAGATGCAAGGATAAATGTTATATTGGAGGAGCCAGCCCCACATATCAGATGCAGGGATTAATGTTAAATTGGAGGAGCCAACCTCACATATCAGATACAGGGATTAATGTTATATTGGAGGAGCCAACCTCACACATCAGATGCAGGGATTAATGTTATATTTGAGGATCCAGACCCACAAATCAGATGCAGGGATTAATGTGATATTGGAGGAGCCAGCCCCACACATCAGATGCAGGGATTAATGTCATATTGAAGGAGCCAACCTCACACATCAGATGCAGGGATTAATGTGATATTGGAGGAGCCAACCTCACACATCAGATGCAGGGATTAATGTTATATTGGAGGAGCAAGACCCACGCATCAGATGCAAGGATAAATGTTATATTGGAGGAGCCAGCCCCACACATCAGATGTAGGGATTAATGTTATATTTGAGGAGCCAACCTCACTCATCAGATGCAGGGATTAATGTTATATTGGAGGAGCCAGACCCACACATCAGATGCAGGGATTAATGTTATATTGGAGGAGCCAGCCCCACACATCAGATGCAGGGATTAATGTCATATTGAAGGAGCCAACCTCACACCTCAGATGTAGGAATTAATGTCATATTGAAGGAGCCAACCTCACACATAAGATGCAGGGATTAATGTTATATTGGAGGAGCCAGCCCCACACATCAGATGCAGGGATTAATGTCATATTGAAGGAGCCAGCCCCACACATCAGATGCAGGGATTAATGTCATATTGAAGGAGCCAACCTCACACATCAGATGCAGGGATTAATGTTATTTTGGAGGAGCCAGACCCACACATCAGATGCAGGGATTAATGTTATATTGGAGGAGCCAGACCCACACATCAGATGCAGGGATTAATGTGATATTGGAGGAGCCAGCCCCACACATCAGATGCAGGGATTGTCATATTGAAGGAGCCAACCTCACACATCAGATGCAGGGATTAATGTTATATTGGAGGAGCCAACCTCACACATCAGATGCAGGGATTAATGTTATATTGGAGGAGCAAGACCCACGCATCAGATGCAAGGATAAATGTTATATTGGAGGAGCCAGCCCCACACATCAGATGTAGGGATTAATGTTATATTTGAGGAGCCAGCCTCACTCATCAGATGCAGGGATTAATGTTATATTGGAGGAGCCAGACCCACACATCAGATGCAGGGATTAATGTCATATTGAAGGAGCCAACCTCACACATCAGATGCAGGGATTAATGTTATATTGGAGGAGCCAGCCCCACACATCAGATGTAGGGATTAATGTTATATTTGAGGAGCCAGACCCACACATCAGATGCAGGGATTAATGTGATATTGGAGGAGCCAGCCCCACACATCAGATGCAGGGATTAATGTCATATTGAAGGAGCCAACCTCACACATCAGATGCAGGGATTAATGTTATATTGGAGGAGCCAGCCCCACACATCAGATGCAGGGATTAATGTCATATTGAAGGAGTCAGCCCCACACATCAGATGCAGGGATTTATGTCATATTGAAGGAGCCAACCTCACACATCAGATGCAGGGATTAATGTTATATTGGAGGAGCCAGACCCACACATCAGATGCAGGGATTAATGTTATATTGGAGGAGCCAGACCCACACATCAGATGCAGGGACTAATGTGATATTGGAGGAGCCAGCCCCACACATCAGATGCAGGGATTGTCATATTGAAGGAGCCAACCTCGCACATCAGATGCAGGGATTAATGTTATATTGGAGGAGCCAACCTCACACATCAGATGCAGGGATTAATGTTATATTGGAGGAGCAAGACCCACGCATCAGATGCAAGGATAAATGTTATATTGGAGGAGCCAGCCCCACACATCAGATGTAGGGATTAATGTTATATTTGAGGAGCCAGCCTCACTCATCAGATGCAGGGATTAATGTTATATTGGAGCAGCCAGACCCACACATCAGATGCAGGGATTAATGTCATATTGAAGGAGCCAACCTCACACATCAGATGCAGGGATTAATGTTATATTTGAGGAGCCAGACCCACACATCAGATGCAGGGATTAATGTTATATTGGAGGAGCCAGACCCACACATCAGATGCAGGGATTAATGTGATATTGGAGGAGCCAGCCCCACACATCAGATGCAGGGATTAATGTCATATTGAAGGAGCCAACCTCACACATCAGATGCAGGGATTAATGTCATATTGAAGGAGTCAGCCCCACACATCAGATGCAGGGATTAATGTCATATTGAAGGAGCCAACCTCACACATCAGATGCAGGGATTAATGTTATATTGGAGGAGCCAGACCCACACATCAGATGCAGGGATTAATGTTATATTGGAGGAGCCAGACCCACACATCAGATGCAGGGATTAATGTGATATTGGAGGAGCCAGCCCAACATCTGATGCAGGGATTAATGTCATATTGAAGGAGCCAACCTCACACATCAGATGCAGGGATTAATGTTATATTGGAGGAGCCAACCTCACACATCAGATGCAGGGATTAATGTTATATTGGAGGAGCAAGACCCAAGCATCAGATGCAAGGATAAATGTTATATTGGAGGAGCCAGCCCCACACATCAGATGTAGGGATTAATGTTATATTTGAGGAGCCAACCTCACTCATCAGATGCAGGGATTAATGTTATATTGGAGGAGCCAGACCCACACATCAGATGCAGGGATTAATGTTATATTGGAGGAGCCAGCCCCACACATCAGATGCAGGGATTAATGTCATATTGAAGGAGCCAACCTCACACCTCAGATGTAGGAATTAATGTCATATTGAAGGAGCCAACCTCACACATAAGATGCAGGGATTAATGTTATATTGGAGGAGCCAGCCCCACACATCAGATGCAGGGATTAATGTCATATTGAAGGAGCCAGCCCCACACATCAGATGCAGGGATTAATGTCATATTGAAGGAGCCAACCTCACACATGAGATGCAGGGATTAATGTTATATTGGAGGAGCCAGACCCACACATCAGATGCAGGGATTAATGTTATATAGGAGGAGCCAGACCCACACATCAGATGCAGGGATTAATGTGATATTGGAGGAGCCGGGCCCCACACATCAGATGCAGGGATTGTCATATTGAAGGAGCAAACCTCACACATCAGATGCAAGGATTAATGTTATATTGGAGGAGCCAACCTCACACATCAGATGCAGGGATTAATGTTATATTGGAGGAGCAAGACCCACGCATCAGATGCAAGGATAAATGTTATATTGGAGGAGCCAGCCCCACACATCAGATGTAGGGATTAATGTTATATTTGAGGAGCCAGCCTCACTCATCAGATGCAGGGATTAATGTTATATTGGAGGAGCCAGACCCACACATCAGATGCAGGGATTAATGTCATATTGAAGGAGCCAACCTCACACATCAGATGCAGGGATTAATGTTATATTGGAGGAGCCAGACCCACACATCAGATGCAGGGATTAATGTTATATTGGAGGAGCCAGACCCACACATCAGATGCAGGGATTAATGTGATATTGGAGGAGCCAGCCCCACACATCAGATGCAGGGATTAATGTCATATTGAAGGAGCCAACCTCACACATCAGATGCAGGGATTAATGTTATATTGGAGGAGCCAACCTCACACATCAGATGCAGGGATTAATGTTATATTGGAGGAGCAAGACCCACGCATCAGATGCAAGGATAAATGTTATATTGGAGGAGCCAGCCCCACACATCAGATGTAGGGATTAATGTTATATTTTAGGAGCCAACCTCACTCATCAGATGCAGGGATTAATGTTATATTGGAGGAGCCAGACCCACACATCAGATGCAGGGATTAATGTTATATTGGAGGAGCCAGCCCCACACATCAGATGCAGGGATTAATGTCATATTGAAGGAGCCAACCTCACACCTCAGATGTAGGAATTAATGTCATATTGAAGGAGCCAACCTCACACATAAGATGCAGGGATTAATGTTATATTGGAGGAGCCAGCCCCACACATCAGATGCAGGGATTAATGTCATATTGAAGGAGCCAGCCCCACACATCAGATGCAGGGATTAATGTCATATTGAAGGAGCCAACCTCACACAACAGATGCAGGGATTAATGTTATATTGGAGGAGCCAGACCCACACATCAGATGCAGGGATTAATGTTATATTGGAGGAGCCAGACCCACACATCAGATGCAGGGATTAATGTGATATTGGAGGAGCCAGCCCCACACATCAGATGCAGGGATTGTCATATTGAAGGAGCCAACCTCACACATCAGATGCAGGGATTAATGTTATATTGGAGGAGCCAACCTCACACATCAGATGCAGGGATTAATGTTATATTGGAGGAGCAAGACCCACGCATCAGATGCAAGGATAAATGTTATATTGGAGGAGCCAACCTCACACCTCAGATGTAGGAATTAATGTCATATTGAAGGAGCCAACCTCACACATAAGATGCAGGGATTAATGTTATATTGGAGGAGCAAGACCCAAGCATCAGATGCAAGGATAAATGTTATATTGGAGGAGCCAGCCCCACACATCAGATGTAGGGATTAATGTTATATTTGAGGAGCCAACCTCACTCATCAGATGCAGGGATTAATGTTATATTGGAGGAGCCAGACCCACACATCAGATGCAGGGATTAATGTTATATTGGAGGAGCCAGCCCCACACATCAGATGCAGGGATTAATGTCATATTGAAGGAGCCAACCTCACACCTCAGATGTAGGAATTAATGTCATATTGAAGGAGCCAACCTCACACATCAGATGCAGGGATTAATGTTATATTGGAGGAGCCAGCCCCACACATCAGATGCAGGGATTAATGTCATATTGAAGGAGCCAGCCCCACACATCAGATGCAGGGATTAATGTCATATTGAAGGAGCCAACCTCACACATCAGATGCAGGGATTAATGTTATATTGGAGGAGCCAACCTCACACCTCAGATGTAGGAATTAATGTCATATTGAAGGAGCCAACCTCACACATCAGATGCAGGGATTAATGTTATATTTGAGGAGCCAGCCTCACTCATCAGATGCAGGGATTAATGTTATATTGGAGGAGCCAGACCCACACATCAGATGCAGGGATTAATGTCATATTGAAGGAGCCAACCTCACACATCAGATGCAGGGATTAATGTTATATTGGAGGAGCCAGACCCACACATCAGATGCAGGGATTAATGTTATATTGGAGGAGCCAGACCCACACATCAGATGCAGGGATTAATGTGATATTGGAGGAGCCAGCCCCACACATCAGATGCAGGGATTAATGTCATATTGAAGGAGCCAACCTCACACATCAGATGCAGGGATTAATGTTATATTGGAGGAGCCAACCTCACACATCAGATGCAGGGATTAATGTTATATTGGAGGAGCAAGACCCACGCATCAGATGCAAGGATAAATGTTATATTGGAGGAGCCAGCCCCACACATCAGATGTAGGGATTAATGTTATATTTTAGGAGCCAACCTCACTCATCAGATGCAGGGATTAATGTTATATTGGAGGAGCCAGACCCACACATCAGATGCAGGGATTAATGTTATATTGGAGGAGCCAGCCCCACACATCAGATGCAGGGATTAATGTCATATTGAAGGAGCCAACCTCACACCTCAGATGTAGGAATTAATGTCATATTGAAGGAGCCAACCTCACACATAAGATGCAGGGATTAATGTTATATTGGAGGAGCCAGCCCCACACATCAGATGCAGGGATTAATGTCATATTGAAGGAGCCAGCCCCACACATCAGATGCAGGGATTAATGTCATATTGAAGGAGCCAACCTCACACAACAGATGCAGGGATTAATGTTATATTGGAGGAGCCAGACCCACACATCAGATGCAGGGATTAATGTTATATTGGAGGAGCCAGACCAACACATCAGATGCAGGGATTAATGTGATATTGGAGGAGCCAGCCCCACACATCAGATGCAGGGATTGTCATATTGAAGGAGCCAACCTCACACATCAGATGCAGGGATTAATGTTATATTGGAGGAGCCAACCTCACACATCAGATGCAGGGATTAATGTTATATTGGAGGAGCAAGACCCACGCATCAGATGCAAGGATAAATGTTATATTGGAGGAGCCAGCCCCACACATCAGATGTAGGGATTAATGTTATATTTGAGGAGCCAGCCTCACTCATCAGATGCAGGGATTAATGTTATATTGGAGGAGCCAGACCCACACATCAGATGCAGGGATTAATGTCATATTGAAGGAACCAACCTCACACATCAGATGCAGGGATTAATGTTATATTGGAGGAGCCAGACCCACACATCAGATGCAGGGATTAATGTTATATTGGAGGAGCCAGACCCACACATCAGATGCAGGGATTAATGTGATATTGGAGGAGCCAGCCCCACACATCAGATGCAGGGATTAATGTCATATTGAAGGAGCCAACCTCACACATCAGATGCAGGTATTATTGTTATATTGGAGGAGCCAACCTCACACATCAGATGCAGGGATTAATGTTATATTGGAGGAGCAAGACCCACGCATCAGATGCAAGGATAAATGTTATATTGGAGGAGTCAGCCCCACACATCAGATGTAGGGATTAATGTTATATTTGAGGAGCCAGCCTCACTCATCAGATGCAGGGATTAATGTTATATTTGAGGAGCCAGACCCACACATCAGATGCAGGGATTAATGTTTTATTGGAGGAGCCAGCCCCACACATCAGATGCAGGGATTAATGTCATATTGAAGGAGCCAACCTCACACCTCAGATGTAGGAATTAATGTCATATTGAAGGAGCCAACCTCACACATCAGATGCAGGGATTAATGTTATATTGGAGGAGCCAGCCCCACACAATCAGATGCAGGGATTAATGTTATATTTGAGGAGCCAGACCCACACATCAGATGCAGGGATTAATGTTATATTGGAGGAGCCAGCCCCACACAATCAGATGCAGGGATTAATGTTATATTGGAGGAGCCAGACCCACACATCAGATGCAGGGATTAATGTTATATTGGAGGAGCCAGACCCACACATCAGATGCAGGGATTAATGTTATATTGGAGGAGCCAGCTCCACACATCAGATGCAGGGATTAATGCCATATTGAAGGAGCCAACCTCACACATCAGATGCAGGGATTAATGTTATATTGGAGGAGCCAGCCCCACACAATCAGATGCAGGGATTAATGTTATGTTGGAGGAGCCAGACCCACACATTAGAAACAGGGATTAATGTTATATTGGAGGATTCAACCCAACACATGAGATGCAGGGATTAATGGTACATAATCAGGAGCAATATTATTCCTATACTTTCACACTATCAGTTCAGTTTTGTTTTATACAAAAGTGTCCCAGCAAAACCTTTCCAGCACGAGAGGTGGGCTGATCATCGAGTTTTATCGAAAGTCAGTCAGTTTGATGCCACTTTCAAGCATTCGATTACCAAAGGCAACTATCAATTACATCATGATAATGCTTGTTTTCTTTCCAGAATGCCTTTATGTTATAGGCAAAAATTATTCTTCCTTTTTTTACCACATTCCGCATTCATATAATGAGTCTGTGTGCCCAAATAACTTCCGTGTGTAACTGAGTATGACACGGTAGATGCGAGAACGAAAGACTTATAAAATTCATTATCTGTGAACTCGCAGGGAGCTGCAGAATTAGCAGAGAATATTCCGAGATGTACATTGCAAAATATGGGCAGGATGGTGTTAAGAATACTCCATAAATTCTCAAGGTCTATGCCAATTTTGCGAGTTTCTCTTAGAAATAATCTATTCAACCGATGCCAGGTGCTGCTGTTTGGCCATCCTTAAAAATTTCTTTGTCGACTGGCTAACCCGGCCAGTTGAGTATTTAGATTTTTTTGGTGGGATTTTTAGCTCAGCTGACTATAAGTCATCTGAGCTATAGTCATGGTCCATTGTCCGTCGTCCGTCCATCTGTCCGTCCGTCTGTCTGTCCGTCTGGATGTCCGTCCGTAAGACTGGCACGTTTCGACACCGTTGGACCTACGAATCTGAATTTCGGCATACAGTTAGATGTCCCCATAATCTCCTACCATGCCAAAAATTGGGTCAATAGGACTTCTTTCCTTTGAGATATTAAGGAAAAATCTCAATTTTTTATTAGAAATCTATTTTCACACTTCAGGACTGCCTAATATCAAAACCACTCATCTGGTTTTCTTCATATTTACCATAAATATTCCTTGATATAGTTCCTATGTACATGCCAGATATTAAGTCAGTATTATATAATTTAAAAAAGTTATGGGCCCAAACATAATGGACTTTGTAAAAAAATCAGGAAGATATTTGGTCACTTAAGACCAAAAGTGTTAAAGGTAGGGACTTTTTTCCAGTAATACAACTTTAATTAATCAAAATTGAATTGTATACCAAAAATTAGATCAAAATTTGTTAAATTTTTTTAAATATTGGCAAAAATATAAAATTGGTACCTTAAATTTAGCCCAACTTTGGCCATGGCACGTTTTTTACCTGTAAGTACTGTGGATTTAATTTTCACACCATGTATACATAAGGATTTAATCTGTTAAAATCTGAAATTTGATAAAAAAAAGCTGCAAAATTAGGCTAGTTATTGAATTTTTTGGAGGCTCTTGTTGTATTCCCTTACATTGTCAAGCAGTCCACTTTGATGACTGTAGGTCATTCAGTGCACATCTCTATGCTCCCCAGGCTGTTGACATAATTTTAGATGTCCCCTAAATCTCCTACCATACCGAAAATTGGGTCATTAGGACTTTGTTCCTTTGAGATATTAAGGAAAAAAAACTCAGTTTTCCATAAAAAAAAGCCATTGTTACACTTCAAGGCTGCCTAATATCAAAACCACTGATCTGTTTTTGATCGTATTTAGTATTCACATTCTTTTATACATTTTCTATGAACATACCAAAAATTAGGTCAGTATTGGGTATTATTTTGAAGTTATGGGCCAAAACATAATGCAATTTTTAAAAAAATCAGGAAATATATTTACTCACCTCACATGAGAATTGCTGAACCTAGAGACTTTTTTTTCAGGAATATAACTTTATTTAATCAAGATTCAATTGTTTACCCAAATTTAGATCTGAATTTTGCAAATTTTTCAAGTTATTAGCATAAATAAAAAATCAATACCTTACATTTTGTCCAACTTTGGCACTGTTGATTTAATTTTCCCAGCATATATGCATAGGGATTTAATCTTTTAAAATCTGAAGTTTCAAAAGAAATTGATTGGAATGAATAGCTTTTATTCATGTTTTCATACACCATGTCAAGTGTTGTTTACATCTAGCCCACCTAGTAGTACAGCCTTCACTTGCATTATGTAACCCACCCCAGGCAGCTTACCTTGGCCCAGCATGGCCACTACTAGCAGGCTTCCCCTCTGCCCTGCACTCATCCCCCCCCCCCAGCTGGTGCATAAACTAGATGAATGTTATAATTTTTCTGCATTTTATTTAATTCTTGGACATGCTACATTTTAGATTTTGTATTGAACCACCAGGGTTACAATGATTCAAGTGTACATTTAATTGTGTCCACAAAGTGGTGTATTGCTGTGAAAGTGTGGATGTTCATGAGATAAGTAATTCCTTACTTCAGAAGAGTAAAAACTTCACCAGGTGTGAAATTGACTATTAATTCCAGTAATTAATTAAAACTGGGATAGTAATAAGCACAATGATATTGTTTGTCCCTCATTCAACCAACAGTGTGTATACTTTATTTGAAAAGATGTTTTATTTTATCAAATTTACTTTTTTTTTATTTTGGTGAATAAAATTAAGCATGTCCTGAAAACTCCAATGTGCAAAACTTTTTAATAGTGATTCAAGGAATATTCTTGTAGATGCCATGTTGTGGCATTATTTTCTTTTAAAATCAGTTTAAACATTTGTAATTAAAAATAATAAAATATATGAGTATGCTTAATATGACCCAATGTTTTTTACTCTGTATATATTATGATTGCAACTTTTGCAACAATTCTAATATTTTAACTTATATTTTCAGGTTTTTTAATTAAAAATTTATAAACCTGTAAATAAAAAAATGATTCAGATAAAAACTTCTTAATGGAAAAAGTGGATCTGCTTAAAAAAATAGGATTATATATAAACTTAAATGCATTATTCTCTTGAAAGTGAAATAAAGGTATTAGTCCATTCTGTCCACTTGCCTGTCCATCTGTAAATTTTCGTATGCAACACAGTATCTCAAAACTTTTACTGTTTTTCTTCATGACAGTCTTGTCAGAGTATTAGTTTGCAATCATATATTTAGAACTTTACTATAACCAAGTAGGAGGGCCCCTTTCCTCTTAGCTTTTCATATTCTTATATAAATGAAAAACATTACAATAGAATATTTCTACATACACCTTCATGCTGCCCTCACTTTTCCCTTCTCCGAACCCCATCCCAAGGTCAGCCTCAGTAAGCAAGAACAAGATGAATCAGATATATTCATACTTTAATATTTTGTATAACTATTCGTCCATAGGTACCTATGTACATGCCAGAAATTATGTCAATATTGTGTAATATGTAGATATAGTGGGCATCACAATAATGTACCTTCTCAAGACTAAAGAGATATTGTGTCATACAGTCACATATTCATAAATCACTTCATCAGCATAGTTAATCATAACATCATATCTGTCAAATTGAACGTTTGCAGACTACCATACACTTTAGATCCTTCAACAAATAGCCTAATCATCATTCTACTTCTGCTTATTTCTGCTGTCATTGCATTCATATTTGCTCAAATATATCACAATTTTCAACCCCTCCTAAATAAATAAAAAATAAACCACTTTATTTGACTCTATTATTCCATCAGTCAGGTAATTCCATTTATCATTTACTCACATATTACATTACATTCCTTTATAATAGCCCAACATGTACATGATATTCATAAGCTTTATCGACTCGATATAGTATCACAGTGGAGAAACATTTATAGTCCAATCACAATCAGCTAAGCGCCATGACCCATGGGTCCCTTGTTTTTTTTGGTATGATTTGCCCCAACTGACCTGGGCCTGTAAAATCTGCCTTCATGTCCTAGAAAAACAGCCCGTCTATAGACCTAACATTCTCAGATGCTCTTAATTCCCAAAATGAAAGATATTACCCGACATTGCCGATCGTTTAATTTGGTCCTTAAAATTAGTCTGATTGTGTCTTTATACGTGGAAGGAAAGTGACACTTGTGCACGAGAGGAGAATATCTGCCAGGGAAATGCAGGTACAGTTTCATAGATAATTGCATATTTCTTTGATAAATGCTTATGTTTGTCTGAACCACTTAATAATCAATCATCAATCGGTTTGGTCAAAACCATGATTGATTATGGAAAAGGAACCGACTCCCACCACTATCCAGCACTCAGTCTCATTTCCTAGCATACGACTGTTTAACACCTTATTATAGCCATGCATGTTGGTAAACAGTCTGTTTACCATAACAAGGCCGCATGACCGGAGGTCCGATTAAGAGGGGCAACCCACGGTGTTTTCGCCAGCAGAACCATGCATTACAGTTTTTGAGCCAAGTCAGTCAGGATATCTCCTGATTGGCACGTGTTGTGCCTCCGCGCAGCACACTGCCCGACGCACTGTGTTTATGTTGACACCTGCAATCACAACTTGTTCACTGTTTTTAACGCTCATTTATAGGAGTAAGCAAAAGGATTTGAGGCAATATTTTGGCAGGTACTGATTTATTTTAAAGGGAAGAAGCTATTTTTTCGTGTAAACCCAACATGCTTCATAGATGATTGGGCCCCTTTAATGTTATATTAGAATATCCAGCCCCAAACATCAGATGCAGCCATTTGGCTATATTTATTAGAGGAGCCAGCCCCACACATAAGATGCAGGATTTTATGTTATATTGGAAGTGCCAGCCCCGTACTTCATATTCAAGGATTAACTTTATGTTGAAGGAAACATTATTATTGAAGATGCAAAATAATGAAGCAAAGTGATAAAGTTTTGGCCTGTGGCTGTTGGCACCTTGCATGAAAACAACACACGTATCTTGCAGTTGGGGGTTGAATCTTATAAAAATTGCTCTTTCAGTCATTGACAGGGAAGTTGTTGCCATCATATATTTGCTAGTCTGTTTGTGTTTATGGGGAATACGAAGAGGGAATTCATACATACCAGGGATCGAAATACTTTTCAATGGAAAGGTATTAATACAGGTTTGTCTTTCTGCAGAAAAATCTAACTTTCCACTAAAGATGAATCCTACCATCATATCACAAGTTTCAGTCATACTTTGCTCAGGGTAATCCTGATCCTGCTATCTCACATGCCATCCTACAGGCACAATTGCGTCCTTAAAGAACTGAATATTTTCAAAAGTAACACTGTCATATCAAAAACACCATTGTGCAGTGAAAAAAAACCCCAGGAAAATATAGGAGATGAGGGCCTTAAAGCTGGAAGGTATAAAAAATTATAGACCATTTTTATAGGAAATATATGGAGTAGGTGTGAGACCACCTGTAAAATATTTTGATTTTATGTCATGTTTGTCATGTTCATCTGCTACTACCGGTAATGTGGAAAACATCTAGGTGTTCACCTTTCCAACAGATTGGTACAAAATAAATGCTTTTCCATGCACCTGTTTGCCTGTCTGAGACAGGCGGAAAAGTGTTATTACTGGTATGACCCCTGCATTGTATAAAGCCAATATGATGATTTTTAATTTCATCAGAATCCAATGGGAGAACCAGAATTTTTGTATTCCTGTGTGTTACCTCTTCGTATCCCTCAGTATCACTTCACAAAAACTAAACAACAAAATGTTCACAGGCTTCCCCAAGAACATAATGGTTTGTTCAGTCATGCAGATTCTGTAGGTGAACAATGACCATGTGTAAAATCATAGCAAATATAGAATTGTTGCTGCTTACTTATACTTGAGATCCATGCTACTTAGTGAATTCATGAATTGATAACAAATTGATTATTGATGAGTCTTGCAGGAATTATTAACATATTATATGACTTGTGGACACAACAACAAAAAAGTATCCTCTCCTGCTGTGTGGACAAAGACCTGCATGGTTCTCTCTCAAACAGTCAGATTATACGTGTCATATCGGTGTACAGATAAAGATGCATAAGAGGCCCTATGCCTGAGTGAACATACAGAACTGCATGCAGTCTAGATTTACTTATTGTTTTGATGTTTTGGAATGATTCATAACTACTTCCTTACAGACTTAGCAGGTTCATTCATAAACTGTCTGCTTCTAGTTCCATAGAGAGAATGATTTTCAAATTTATTTTAACATATTTCCTTCATTTAAATTATTAAAAGTTTTGTAATTATTTTTTAAGGTAACAAAATACAGTGGTCCTTCTGTTGCCTTCATGAAGGCAGACTTAATACTTGCATCTCTGGCTGTGCAACTGAAAAACACATCAAGCTTTGTGAAACTACATGTCATGTCTGAGGAAGATGCTTCCAAAGTTTCCCTCATTTATCATGAATGTTTCTGAATTACATGCTGTATAAATACCAATATTTAATAGATAATTGATTGTCAAGCCTTTTATAATATTCAGTATGAAGATCTCCCTAAAAGCCAGTGCTAATTTTACCCCTTTGATATGTTATGCCATGAGGTTTTTGGCCTCTTGGTTGTTGTTAATTCTAAGTTGAACATTAGATGATGTGACATAAGGCAGGTATCTCTAAGAAATGTGACAGATTTTATTAATTTTGTCAAGCAGAACCAGCTGTCCTTTTCCTAAACATCAACTTTAATAACTGTTAATTTAAACACATCATTTCATGTCACCCAAGTCTTTATTCAGAAATGGCAGTGATAGTCATATCAAGTTTCATCATGGTTGATTTTTACATTCTGTGAATAGTGATTGGAGGTTAATTTATTTCACAGTTACGAGAAGGATAGACCCAGTACTAATGTAAATGAAGCTAACTCAATAATCACTCACCAGAAATGATATGGGAACAATTAAAATGGAATTTAGGTCAGTAACCTCTTTTATTTCCTAATTAACAAGTTTTGTTTTATAATTTGACCACACACCTGTGGTTTAACATAATTTCTTGTTTTTGGAAACAATGCCCATTTTAATATAATTAGGTATAAATAAGGATATTTTCCTTACCACCTGTTGCCTGCAGATAATCCTGTGTGAAGTTTCCAATTACAACATGAAAATTACATTGACAAGTGAAAAAGTAAATGATTTAGCGCTCAAGATTGAAAAACTGAAGAGTATTAATTATTGATCATTCTTCAATTTTGTAATCAGTTTAGATAATGCTTTTCCCCCTGATTTTTGGTATGCTTTTTTGCCACTCAACTTCACGTCTTACCTTCTGTTTGTACTCTTTAGCATGACTGGTTTTGCAATTACTGAGGTGTTAATTACTGAGATTATGGTAATGCATTTCTATAGAGTGCATACCATACTTCCATGGATATACTTAATATAAGTACTATCATATGTGATCAATAATATACAATTGGTATCTTACTGAAGTTGTGTTGATATTAGTAATTGTGTAGACCAGTATAAAAATTTTATTGCTAAGGTGACATTGTTGATAAAGATATATATTATGCACTGCTGCATGGAACCGTTTAACTGTTCATCTGAAATTTATTTGAACAAACAATGTTAATTTGAGCTTGTTTGATCTTTCTTTAGTTATTTGTGATTTCTTTTTTTATGTTGTCTCATCCAGAAAATATTTTTTCCTTAAGCTATTTGGTAAATCCACCTTTTAGATGCTTTGTAAAAATTTATTTATGATGAGCACAGATTTTACAGTTAATGCATTAAGCAGATTAGTTAAACAGAGTCAAGTAAAGTCAAACGAAGATGATATCTTTCAGAGATTTGATATATTTTGCAAATATATGGCAGATTCCAGATAACCCACTTTAGCAGCTCATGCCTGTGTGTGGACTATATTGTTTACTGCTTGGTGAAGCCTCAACCAGTTTTAAATGCGGGAGGATTATAGTCACATGGAAAGGCTGACAGCACTTGTTAGATTGAATAGGTTAAAGCTTAAAAAATGTTGTATCCTTGTACAACTGTTTATTTATTGTTGAAAAGTAACCATTTGATCCAGACCAAGATGCTTTATGACCTGGGTTTTCAGGACTAGGAGATCATTTGCCAGGGTACTTTCCATAAGAACTTGTGTTTTACCCAACTCTGATCAATATTGTATGTTTGATTCCCTGTAGGAGGCCAGGAGGTCTTTACATTCCTAGATCTGCCCTGCCTGCCTGGTTAATGCATTTTTAACTTAATTTTCCTGATGCATAGAATACTTATCTGTGACAAAGACTAGTATATTTAAAATATAGATAACATATTAAAATTATAATTAATCAAATTAATCAATAAAAAAAGCTGTTGTTTAGTTGTCAAGGTTCACCAAATACCATCATCGTCTGAGGTTAGAGTATACCAGATTTGACCAATGATTGTTCAGGGGCCAATGGTATATAAGGAATCCTATACCACGTCAACCTTTTTAGCTCAGCTGACTATAAGTCATCAGAGCTAGAGTTGTGGTCCTTTGTCTGTCGTCCATCCGTACGGCTGTCCGTCCGTTAACAGAGCACCTTTTGAAACCGTTTGACCTATGAATCCAAAATTTTTCATACAGTTATATGTCACAAAAATCTCCTACCATACCAAAAAATCGGTCACTAGGACATCATTCCTTCAAAATATTAAGTAAAAACCTAAATTTTCCATAAAAAAGACATTGTCACATTTCAAGGCTGCCTAATATCAAAACCACTGATCTGTTTTTGATCATATTTAGGATTCATATTCTTCCATACATTTTCTGTTAACATACCAAAAATTAGGTCAGTATTGAGTATTTTTTTTAAGTTATGGGCCAAGATATAATGCAATTTTTTTTAAATCAGGAAATATATTTACTCACTTAACATGAGAATTGCTGAAGCTGGAGACATTTTTTCAGGGAACTTTATTAAATCAAGAATCAATTGTTACCCTAAAATTAGATCTGAATTTTGCATTTTTTTTAAGTTATTAGCATAAATAAAAATTCAATACCTTAAATTTTGTCCATCTTTGGCTACAACACCTTTTTTCCCTGTAAGCACTGTTGATTAAATTTTCACAGCATATATACATAAGGATTTAATCTTTTAAAATTTGAAATTTCTGAGGAATAGATTGAAAAGAGAAGCTTTTGTTCAAGTTTACATACACCATGTCAAGTGTTGTTTACATCAAGCCCACCTTATAGTACAGCCTTCACCTGTGTTAATATTGTAACCCTCTCCAGGCAGCTTGCCTTGGCTCAGCTTGGCCACTACTAGCAGGCTTCCCCTCTGCCCTGCACTCCCGATGGGGGGGGGGGGGGGGGCCCTCCCCCAACTGTTGCATAAACTAGATGAATGTTATAATATCTGTATTTGATTCATTCTTATTCTAGGCTATGCTACATTTTAGATTTTGTATTGTACCACCAGGGGTACAATGATTAAAGTGCACATTTAATTTTGTCCACAAAGTGGTGAATTGCTATGAAAGTGTGGATGTTCCTCAGATAAGTAAATCTTTACTTAAGAAGAGTAAAAACTTCACCAGGTGTGAAATTGACTATTAATTCCAGTTATAAATTATAGCTGAGATAGTAATTAGCACAATGATGTTGTTTGTCCCTTATTCAACTAACAGTTTGTATACTTTATTTGAAAAGATGTTTTTATTTTATCAAATTTACTGAATCTTTTATTTTGGTGAATAAAATTAAGCATGTACTTAAAACTCCAATGTACAAAACTTTTTAATAGGGATTCAAGGAATAATCATGAAGATGCCATGTTGTGACATTATTTCCTTTAAAATTCAGTTTAAATATTTGTGATTTAAAAATAATAAAATATATGTGTATGCATAATATGACCCAATATGAGCTGCACTCTGGATGAATAATGATTGCAACTTATAATTCTGATATTTTAACTTATATTTTCAGATTTTTTCATTACAAATTTATAAAACTTGTAAAAAAAAATTAATCTGATAAAAATTTTTAATGGAAAAAGTGGATATGCTATAAAAAATAGGCTTTAATATAAACTTAAATGCATTATTCCCTTTAAAATGAAATAAAGGTATCAGTCCATTCTGTCCACTTGCCTGTCCATTTGTAAATTTACCATATGCATCACAGTATCACAAAACTTTTACTGTTTTTCTTCATGACAGTCTTGTCAGAGTATTAGTTTTGCAATTATATATTTAGAACTTTACTGTAACTAAGTAGGAGGGCCCCTTTCCTCTTTGCTTCTCATATGCTTATATATATGAAAAAATTACAATAGAATATTTTGCATATTTTGCATTTGCCAAAATTTCAAACTTCAGCTGAGCGCCGTGACCCATGGGTCCCTTGTTTATGATTGACTCATCTTCAATGTAAAATGTCTTGTGACCTCAGTAAGGGGTGTTGGGGTTTACCTATGTGCTGTGAATATAGCTTCAGGCAAGAACATAATCTGAGAAAGAGATAAAAATGTAAATGTAGAAGTGGCAGGTGGGTTGGTTGGGTTTTGTACAAACCTTATCACAGAAAAGGCCAGAGAGTTTATACTGTTCCTTCATGTTCTATTTTTGCCTGCTCTGGATAATTTCATGTACAACAGAATTGTCTATATTTAATGCAAATTTACAAACCTGACCCCAACTATATAACCATTTTACCATCAAGCTTATACACAGAGACCTCCCACCAATATGAGTGTATTTTAAAGGATTATATTCAGATAAATTGTATGATGATTTTCTACTTTGTATGTCCCTCTGAATTCAAAGAAATTACAAACCACTTTACTTTTTGATTATTGATAGATATTGAATGTGTAGTATGAATTAAAACATTCTAGCGCAGCATGTAACTGTTGTTTTTTGTTATAATATAATTAGATACTAAACTTGGAATATTTAATTGTTCTCTTATCAGACCTGGTTTGATCACATGATATCAGGCTACATCATTCCTGTCATGAATTTTACATGCCAAAGAACATGCAGTTGATTTAATTGAAACATGACTTCAACTTGAGAGCCAATAAATGATGATTTTGCATTTAATTACTTTTCTTCAAGAGTTATGTTCTTTTTGGATTATGAATGTCACCATGAACCTGCCTGCCAGGGTCTGCATGTATTGATTAATTCATAGGAAACATACAAACTTTGCTTCTCTGTAATACTGGAATACCATGCTGGACCGTTTAAAATTGATGTATTATTGTATCTTAGATTTAGTCTCATCACAATTAAGCCTCCTAAGATGCATTTAAATCATTTTTCTACATTCTGCTTCAAAAAGGATTTAATAGTTCTTACCAGCTTAACATGATGTTTGAACTGCTTAAATTATAGATATGTCAAAACATAACAGCTAATATCAACTGAAGAGAGGTCTGTGCTTTGATGTTAAATTTCATTGTTAGGCCACACCAAATAATCATTTTCCTTAAGAATCATCCCTCCTACTTTTTGCAGCTAATTAAATAAGTATGTTTTTTTGCCCTTTGATGGTTTTGCTTCAAACCATTCAGAGAACTGATTACAGTATAATTGGTAATGGAATAACAATTTTTGGGCCCTGCTTAAAGCAGATGCCCCATACTATAGTCCATCCCAGTACCTGTGTCCGCATGTTTTTCTGGGATAGTGCGTCATACTTGTGAAGCAGTGTCAACCTTCCTGGTCCAAAGTTGCTGGAACTATTAATTCTGCCAACTGCTTATGTAAAATAAGATGCCTTACCTTGCTTTGATTTTGCATGAGACCAATAATCCAAAATATGACAAAACAGGTTACAGCATAATAAACATGCCAGGCAAACTGATGATGTCAGCCAATTGAAGGTGATGCGCTGCCAGCTATTTTGACGTCTTTGTGACATCACTGTGGTCTAACAAACATCACACAGAGCCATAGACATGGAAAGTGTACCATTGAGGAGTGTTCTGTCCAGCAGAGCCAGGAAAATGCCATCTATGGTCCAGGATCATAAATGACACAAAAGAGTCGCAAAGTAAATGCTCTTTACATGATATATTGCTACTTTACACAAAATTGGTGGAATATCTGCACATCTAATTCAGGCCAAAGTGCATTTTTAGCAAACCTGTGAGCTTATGCGATGGCGCAGCGTCGTCCGTCCATCGTCCGCCGTCAGCTGTCCGCCGTCCAAGGCTGGCTTTCCGCCGTCCATGGCTGTAAGTCAGAAACCGTCGAAGCAAGCAGCTCCAAATTACATGTAAGAATTAGACACATGTGAAAATTGGTCCCCTGGAGCTTATTATTGGGTATCTGCATTAATTTAGATTTTATAGAGAAAAAGCTTAAAAACCTTTAAAAATCTTCTTCTCTGAAACTGTCCAGCCAAATTGACCAATATTTCAAAGAGATGATCCCTAGAACAATCTTTCTTAAGTTTGTATGAATGGTTTAAGTTCAGAGATTTTCGACCGAGTTACAGGAGGTTGAACTTAGTCATCTGTCCAAAAAAGCACACTAAAATTAAAATCTCAGAAACGGCTAGAGCTATAATCACCAAATTTTATACCAATGTTTGTCACATATGTCATATCGGATTTTGAGGTATTGGTGGTGCCACCTACATTGATGTGTTTTTTACGAGGGAAAATGTAATTTTAAACTCTTCTGGCTTATACACTGATTTATGATGAAACTGTTAAGCTGATTGGTTTAAACTTTACAAGAATTATTCTATTGTAGGGTTCTGCCAGTTTTATAAAAATAGATTGGGTAAATACAGTTTTAAAAAAACATTGTAGCCCATTGAAAAAGGCTTTCTGTATTTGAAAACAGATTTGACAACTTGCTGAGTTTCAGCAGCCAAGTCAAGAGGTCACTCAGTACAAACAGGTGGGGTCCAGACATCCCCATGGCAACTGACCTGGCTCTGGGGGGTGTCTAGACAATGTGTCTAGACATCTAGACACAGCGTCTAGACCTCTAGACACAATGTTTAGATGCAGAATTCCCAGATTATTGAAAATATATCTTTCAACAGTTTGAAAAAACTTGGTTTGCTTTTTAAGCTAATTGGGTTTATCATCAGGTCACATGTGAACTGCTGCGCCCTCATTTTTGGTTGACCTCTGACCTTTCCTCGCTGTCCAGCGTCCATTTGTGCGTCTGTTTCAACACATAAACTGTTTCTCGGGAACCGTTTGACCGATCAGGTTAAAAAATTTGCACAAATGTAGCCCTTTGATAGCTTTGTGGCGCCACCTGCAACCATTTTTGCACAGGGTCCATCTGTTCATCTGCATTGGCATAATATTACTCATATCTCAGCAGTGGTTTGACTTATCCACCTGAAATTTTGCAGGTGTATACATCCTGGACAGCTTTCTTGATTTATGACAGGTGGCGCCACCTACAAAAACGTTTACTCTGCAGACATCCAAGCTCATATCTCAGGAAACCCTTGGACCGATTGGGCCAAAATTTTGCATGTGTATAGATCTCACATAGCTCTTCATCATAGGCAAAACTGGTGGTGCCACCTGCAACCACTTGTGCACAGCATCCATCTGCTCATCTGCCTTGGCGTAAAATCACTCATATCTCAGCAGTGGTTTGACATATCCACCTGAAATTTTGCAGGTTTATACATCCTGGACAGCCTTCTAGATTTTATGACAGGTGGCACCACCTACATTCACGTTTACTCTGCAGACATCCAGTCATATCTTGGAACCGTTTGTTCGATTGGGCCAAAATTTTGCATGAGTATAGATCTCACATAGCTCTTCATCATAAGCAAACTGGTGGCGCCACCTGCAACCACTTATGAACACATGTTTATGCAGGTTTATACATCCTGGACAATTTTCTCGATTTTATGACAGGTGACACCACCTATATTCACGTTTACCCTGCAGACGTACATGCTAATATGCAACATACCTCACTCTATTCCCCTTGCCACTTAAACCATGCCTCACTTCACCTGTCCCACTCTGGTTTCTGCAGATACATATAGTCGCTTGTCGACTACCCATATTTAGTTTTAAAATGTCCTAGTCTGAAACTTGCAGGTCCGAAATGTCCAATTTGCTGAAATCATAATGACTAAGGTAGATACAGGACTTACAAGGATCAATATTAAATTTTAAAAATAAACCACCATTCATGCTCCCAAACTTTGCACAGGCCATGTAGGCCATGTTAAAGAATATTCTTAAAATTGCAAAAATCATGCGGACAAGGGTTTTAGGACAGACTATAATCAACCTGTTTGTCTGACCGTCAGGCTGTCCATCCACAGTTTTTTTCTGAATGTTAACCCCAGGTTGAATTGACAAACTGCTATCAAACCCGAAATATATGAGGCCTACAACTAAAGTAAGAACCATGTATTGATTTTTAGGTCACAATCTAGGTCAAAGATCAAGGTCACAGGACCAACTTATTGAAAACGATTGTCGACACTGTTTAAGCCAGACTCTCCATCTTTCACATATGGCTCCACTACTATAAGTGAAGGAAACTTATTGATTTTAAGGTCATAAGAGCAAGGTGAAGGTCACAAGACACTTCTAAAAAAGCTTCTTGACACGTTTTTTAGTCCAAAGGTTTTATCCTGAACAGTCCATCTTTCGAATATGGCTCATTGGCCACAGGTGAAGAATATTTTTAATTTTGAGGTCACAGGACCTTGATCCTTTAAAAAATTTGCCGACACATTTTAAACTGTTTTCATTCCAAACATTCCATGTATCACATATGGCTATCAATATGAGAAGATCTTTATTAATTTTTGAGGTTGCCAGGTCAAGATCACAGGACCTACTTCTTTAAAAATATTTTGGACAAATTTAAACAGAACCATTTTATAAAAACCTTCCATCTCCCACATATGGCTCACACATCAGCAGAGGAAGATCAGTTAGGATTTTGACATCACAAGTTCAGAGGTCAGGGTCAAAGGACCATCCTACTGATAAACATGCTGTCAGAGTTCTATGTAGTGTTCATATTCACTCAGTTCAAGAATTGATGCACATTATTTGTATTATTCTTGCAATTTGGCAAAATACTACACATTTTGTATCTGTTTGTATTATTTTGTGTGTGTCCTTCACAAAACTTTTGAACACATTATTTATAAAAACAAACAAGGGACAGCTCAATCAGCACTTTTATAGAAAGAATGTAAGTTAAGTACTGAAAACTCTTGTACTTCTTTTCCCAATTCTCTATCTTGTTATTGAAATTTCAGGTACTACAAATGTTTAACTAAAATTAGAAATTTAGATTGATCAAATCAAAGTATAAGGATACAGTATTTTCAGTAATCAGTAATGGTTACATATCTGGTTTCTGGCTGTCTCAGGCTTTTATTGGCATCCAATGATGTAGAGAGTGTGCTGCTAATGCAGGTTGTGGTCCATCTTTCCTGATTAACTTTACAGGGTGTCTGAAATTCCAAAAACCCATCATTCCTGTGGATGTGGCTCTGATGTGGTTAATGAATAAGAAATGTCAGGAATCTCAGCTTTCATGAGAATATAAAACACAATGTCACCTGGAACATTTCAAATGAACTATGTTGTGAATGGTCCATGATTCTTGTCAGTCTTGATGGCCTGGTGGTCTTTTCTCAACACTTAACTGTGTTCTGAATTTCTTCTTACTTTTTTTAATATATTTTTCAATTCAGACATGTTCTTTTTTCATAATTTAGAATAATTTTTATTATTTTTACATGCACCAGTCTGCTAACACCAAAGTTATCTGGATAATTTACAGTAGGAAAAAAATAATCCGACCACCAACATTTTCTGCAGGTGTAGTTGTATTTTTTTAGTTATAAAAATTCATATTAAGATATACAATACAAAGAAAATACACAGATTCTTATGGTGGTGTGAAATTTCCTGAACTTTTGTATGTTCATGATTATTCTTCATAAATAAAAATCTCATAATTTCATTTATAAATAAATAACATGGTCACTTCTATAAATTTTTACACTGTCATCTGACAAAAACAAAATTTGCATAATTTGACAGAGCTCTGTCAAACAGAACATGTGTAGTCTGTACCAGTGCCATGTCACCATGTTTTCCGGGGGTTTTTTTTCAAAGGAGACGGTATAAAAAGTTCTAGTCTGTAGGATTCAGGAGCCATTCCTCTGACTGCCGAGTGAATAATAATTTCTTACCTGGCATATAATTCATATGAGACAAATTATCCAAAATATTGCAAGACAATTCACAAATCCCAGTGACTGCCATATATTCATTAATATTGAGAACAGCGATATCAGTTGATGACGTCAGTCAATGCAACATCATACGTCATCAACCTTTGTGACATCATTATTATGTTGTAAACAGCTTTCACTACAATGGACATGGAGTACCTGTGTAGGAGCATTTTGGGGGCACATTATAATAATACAATTTAAAGGGTGGAGATTTTGGGCTGTGCACATGGTGGATAGGTCAGAATTTAATTTCCTTACATAAATTAAGTGTTAACTTGACTAAAAGACCAGTGTTTAATGGGACATATATCAATAAATTTGATATAAGGTTGTTTGTTTTTTAAATATTCTCCTTTATTAAATCTCAAACCTTTAGGCAGCACTTCCTTAATAAGCCACATGCACTTAAATTGTGTAAAATTCTCATTCTCCTAGAAACCCCACCTATATTTGAAAAAGGTTTGCAAATGAATGCTTAAGATTTTTTTGGTCATCCATTATTTAACCTTGCAATCTTAGTGTCATGACCTATGGGTCACTTCTGCTAATTTATGCAAAAAAACATTTTCTACTGTTTCATTCACATTTACACAGTAAGTAGCCTCTGAGCTCTAAATGTATTTACCTAGGGGATTCTTTGTATGGCATTTTTAGAACCAGAATATTACTTAAATCTGCAGTAAATAAAACATGAAGAGATAGTTTATTAGAATTTCCTGCAAAGCATGCCATGTATTTAATTCCTCTCATTAATAAAACTTCTGACCTGAAACAATTTACCTTCTTTGCTGGATTATCAGTAATATAAATTGCCATGATGTTTTCCACAAACCAATTTCCTGTTTCTCTGTGATTGGCGTGTAGGATTTGTGTGCAATCAGAGTCAGATGGTCATACTTCATGTTGAAATGACCAGACCTCTTTGTACAGGCAGACTAATTAATGTGCTTAAGAGAAAAGACAAATTAAATCAAGGTAAAACATGGTCTACTAATACACAGTGGAAAATCAATTATGAAATTCTGCCATGATTGGAAAACTTTATTCTAAAATGTTCGTTTAGTTTATATTTTATTTTCATTTGAGCATCCTTTGCTTAATTTTAATATGCCAACACATAAACCACACATAATTTTGATTGGATTTAAATGCTCAGAACACAAGTACTAAATGTTATCCCAAGAATCAGTCATATATGAAACTCGATCATCTTAGTGCTTGGAGCCTGCATGTTGCCCTGATGAATGTTTTATCATGGAGATGTAAAAAACTTCATTTCTGATAAACGACTGTTATTTCCCACTATGAGAATACTTCCAAATGTGTTTATTGCCTAGGAAATGAAGAATATGCTGTAAGTATAATAAGAACAACAGTAAACGAGAGGATTAACGATTGTCAGGCTGTTTATGAAGCCCATAAAGCTGGTCATGCAGCCTCCCGACTACTGAACCACAAAACCCCCATTAGGCGTGAACGATAATAACAGTAAAGTAAAGCACAGAGGAGGATACATCATGACCTATCACCATGACGATTAGGCAGCCATGACTTACGAAGTGATGTTCAGAGGCAGCTACATAAAATACTATGTACTAAGTATGTAGTGTTCAGAGAGGGGAGGAGCAGGCTTTATTAGGCTGTTTATACAATAACAGTATGCAGATCAAGGACTAGTGGATTTTACTGTTTCCCCTGATCATGATATCATTATTATATGAATATACATTAAACATGATGGTCACCATATATTATATGTTCCATTTTGAAGGCACAGCCAGCATCTAGTTAATATATATGCTGGTTTACTGTATTATTGATGGTATACTTGGGATATAAACTTATTTTCTCCTGCTTCTTCACAACGGGGGTCATTGATTTGGGATTGTCTGTCCGTCTGTCTGTCTGTTAGGTTTTCATTTCTGTGTAATCAATTTCCTAAATATCATCTGATTTCAATCAAATTTGGGTTAGTGATTGCTCTCATGCGTACCTTGATTGGGATTGGTTTTGGAGCGTCTGTCTTAAAATTTTCTCAATAAAGTTTTGTTCCAAATTGACAACCAAAAATTATGACAATTGGAGACATCTTCAGGGGTAATGTTAACTAAAACACAGCCATTATGAAATGTGGAGACATCTTCAGGCGAAAATAAAAACTTAAACATATTGATAGGTCAAGCATGAAGGACAACAAGAGGTGGAAGCAGGGGACATTTTAATTTTCATTTCAGTGTTGCTGATATGTTGATCAGACACAGCATTCAGCAAGTGAAAAACAGAAGTCAAGATTTTCATTCGCAAGAATGCCAGCCTCCACTTTGTGGGTGGTCCTTAATTGGTGTAGGGTTCTCTGCAATTTGGCACATATGCCCAGGTTCATTGGTGCATATAATCTCCGACAAGTTTTTACATTCACCTATTCAGCCCTTATTCCCATTTTCAAGTTGACATATTTGACTATACATTTGTGAATATTCTTGGAAGTCCTTCCTAGATCCAGATCATGAGCTGAACCCACACCAAAATCTAATCAAATCTTCATTGGCCTATTCCCGAGGTGCCCTGAAAATTTCATGCGCATCCATTCAGGACTGCATGAATTTTGTTGTGAACTTACATACACGAATGAGAAAAGGTGCATACCCTCCAGGCAGGTCAATAGAGAAATTTTACATCTCTAGTAGCAGAATGATAGAGCATTTGAACAACTGCAACAGAAACTGTTTGAGAAATGTTTTAGAGTTTTATTTCTAAACCTTCACATCTCATAAAAAAAAAATAAGTTATCCACAGATATGATAAAACTTGATCATTTCAGGTACTTTTACTTTATTTCTCGTATTTCTACAACATTTTGAAAACCTTAACATACATAGAAGTATAGTGAGAACATCCATGCACCATCAACTCAGTGGGGCAATCTTTTTTTCAGGTAGTCAGTGTGTTTTATATGTATTTGCCGACAGAATGACATGATTTACATCTGTTTATTTGTTAATGCTATATGGATTTTAGATCTTTTATTTCTTTTATTATGCTTTTTACAGATTCATAAAATAAAAGATTTTTTAAGAGAGCCATCAAACATATGTCACATGCAGTCACAGAGTAAAACATTGTCCAATAATCAGAACTCCTTAGACAGTCTAAATACTAAAAACAGGTTGATTTATTTTAGTTATTAATGTTAGAAAATAAATTAGTTGCCCTTATTTCATCACATAAGCAATCCTACTTTGTGAGCATATACTGGTATATACTTAAAGGGCCCATTCACCTACCTTTTGAAAAAGAATTTATGTGATTTCAGCTTCTTCTGTGTTTGTATTAATGACCTAAGGGTAATTTTGGTTGTGAAAAGTTCTTTTAATGCCTTCATGAAGGATGTATGAAATTGTTTATCAACAACATGTTTATAAACACAGCAATATTGACAACCCTAAGGTGTTAGGTTGCATATATGCAGAGGTAGAGAGGTCACTCGTTGCAAAATAACATATACAAAGCTCTTGCTTATGTCTTGCTGCCAGATGCCCTTGTTGAATTTGTTTTGATTATTTTGGTGGGCCCCCACATATTATAAACATCATGATATAAACAAAAGAAGCAGCCTGTGTGTGGTAATATCTGTGTTTTCTGGCCTGTTTTTATAAAAGCTCCAAGGAATTACCTTTAGGTTATAAAGGTTATATAATAAGCCTGTTTTTATCAGCAGGTTGTTTTTTATCATTACAATCATAATTATTCATGTTAATACATAACTTCTGTGCTTGTTGATAAAATATATATACACCCATATCTTTTTGGTGAAGTATTAACAAATCTCCCTTTCTTTTTATTTCTTCTTCCATTGTCTTTGAACAAATAGGTAACATCGGTAAGAAATCCAACCTTGGATTAAATAGTAGTTGTACAGAAAAATGTTCTTGCTTTGTACAGAAAAATGTTCTAGCAAGAGTCATACAGATCACGCTGCTTCCAGAGTAGTTGTGTCAAGAGCTCTCTTTTTTATGCAGAATTTCCCAAAGAAGCTGCTGGCAGCCTCCTTACAACAAGGGGAGCTTTTGTCTTTTCAATAACTTGTCATGTTGAGGTGGGGCCAGGAGGGGACCTTATTGGTTCAATCTGTCAAGGCACCCATCAAATAACAAGAGGGGTATGTCACGGTGGTCCACAAGATCAGCCCTTTGGTATCACGACTTTACCTGTTACACCAGCTCCAGCCAGCTCTAATTGACCCAGACAGGACAGGTCTCACTGCTGGGACCAGGAACGTGTTATTTAGTCCCTCAGTAAGATGCTGCACTGAAGCATATGGGCTTACTAGTCCAACACTCACAGTTGTTACTAAGTCCAAATCGGCACTCAGCCCATCCTGCAGTAGGTTGTGGTAGCCATCCTTGTACTTTTCTGGTTTGTAACATTAAAATGTGCCCTGCGTCATGACAAATTGTTTTTCCATTATAAATTACATTGGTTTTCCTCTTAATACTATCATGTTGAAAAAGTGTCAGAATTTTTTTTTCCTTTGGAGTTCACATTTCTTGCTGAAGTATTCATTTTGAAATCTAGATCAGATACATAATGTACCATAAAAATATTTACTTAATCAGACACATGGTCTTTATCCTTATATTGTAATTTTTTTATCATTTGATTAATTTAAACCAGTATGAAACAGGTTTTGACCAACAGGTAATATTGTCTGGGCCCTGTTATTAATTTACTTTGATGTCCTTTTTTTCCCTTGTAAAATCAATAAAATGTCTGATTAGGGCTTTGACCGGAGTAAGCCAGGAATAAAACCACCCTCAGTCATAACCATCAAATCAGAAACATTTTCCTTATTGAAAAAAAAATTCATAGATAATTCAGAGTTTCAAATCAATTAGAGGAATCATTCGGGTCCAAATTAATATGTTGGTGGAGGAAGCTTCACGTGAAGAGAAGACTAAAGCAGCATCATGGCGCCTGATGCTACTAAATGCTGGCCTTCCTCCATGGTCCAAGCACTCCCAGTGGGCAAGCTGCAATTTAGAATGTTCCCACAATGTAGCCAGAAGGCCTGGCCCTCAGACATTGGCTTCACTTGGCAAGAAGTCACTGACAGCTGTTACTGCGATTTACATAATCCAGTCTAATCTGTGTACTCAAATAGCTATAAAATCAGTGGAAAGATGGGGCTATTGGAGTCATATAAATCCCAATATCTACCAAACATGTCAACCAAATGTTCAAAGAATATTGAACAGAGGTGATGGAATTCAGACAGTGTTTGCCTATGTCACTCAACAATCTTCCAAACTTCACTCTAGAATTATATTCAGCTTGATAAAGGAAACTATTCAGTATCTAAATGGTATTTGAACTATTGCTAACAGTAAAGAATTTGGTTTTGTATTATGTCTGTTCATGATTCTTTCTTTTTGAAAGATGTGAAGCTAGAAAGTAATGCTGCTCAAATTTTATTTTGAAAAAAACTTTTGCATTTGGAAACAGCATAAGATAATTCTCAACAAATGTTTGGTTGGAGAAATTGTGCAAATCATCAGTTTCCTGTCAGGTAGCATTGACAAACATTAAGAGTGGTAAAGATTGTAGTAAAGATAAAGTGCCAGACTCTGGGTCTTTCATTTGTCCTGCTGTATAAGGACATTCTGGACAATGTTTGTTATGACCACCAGTTTCTGGTTAGCAGTCATTTAAAATGGAGTCTTCTGGTTCTTTTATTGAAGAGTGAATACTTTCACAGAACACATTCCTGATATTACAAAAATTGGCAAACAGAAATAAAAGATATGCTCAGTATTGAAGGATAATCCTCCTAGAAGTTTTCTTTTGTCATATTGTCGGGTTTCACAATGACACTTCCAACATCATCCTTAAGACAAAGGCAAAATCTCTGAGTTTTCAAGATACCCCATAATAATCATATACACATGACCTAATTGTGCCATGAAGTTTCCACTCTGCTCTGTATTGTTATATCTCAGCCAGGCGGTGAGAGGTATTAAGGTTTACCCTTAGTTTGTGTATTTCTTGAGGGTTATAACCAAATTAAATTTTGGTGAGGAGGAAAGGTTGAACCTTTGAACAGGTGGTGGAATATGAATATTTGTATATAATTGTAAGGATAGAAAATTGAAGAATAAATGAGAAAAATATATTTTAGGGAACAGAATACACAAAAAAGTTGATTTAGATCAGGAGGTATATTAAGGGAGATGTCTAAGTCAGTGGGAGATTCAGAGAGGAAGTCATCATCAGGGGTTGACATGTAATCTGAAATAAGATGTGAAAAAATTGTTGCATGAGGGATGGGAGATTTAACCCAGATTTTGTACAAGAAGGAGATATTAGAAGCACAGGGAGAGTGTGGGCACAGGAGATGAATCTTTGGATAAGCTGTAGTGATGACACACAGCAGAATTCTGCCAGTGTTTTTCCTCACCTGTGTGAGCTCATAAACAGTTTAGTTTAAATAGGCTGAAGTTTATTGATCAGTTTTTGTCTGGCAAACTTTGTCACACAGTTCATTGGGTGTATGGTGTTCAAAAAATGACGAACATTAATCAGGACTTGGTCATGCAGATTCTCATGATGTCATTAAATTAGGACAATTTAACAGCATTGATACAAAATTCTCTGTAAAAGCTCAAATTAGAGGGCTCTTGCATCAACATTAGTTCTTCAAGATGCACTACAAAAGTACAATTTAGCCAAAATAATTGAGTTGATATTACATCAATCCATTTAACTCTAATATGCATATATGTATACCATGGAAACTGATGTGACCACATCACAAAATGTGATGGCAAAAAGGATGCTATTTGAACCAAAGAATGTCATCCCCAGTCAGTGCAGAATTGATCACTTAAAATCAATAAATGTAATCTTGGAACAAACATAAGCTCTTATTTAAACTTAGTTTTTTGCAGCCATTTCTGGAGACATTGATTTAGAGGCTATAAAATAACCATCATCAAAAGTGCTAAAAAAAATGTGCCAATTTTTTAAGTGGAAAACCAAGACCCATGGAGATTACTCAAAGACATTAAAAATGATCTTCAACAAAGATGTTATGGGACATGTGTCCATTCATGTTCACACTCATCTACAGCATCATTCCTGGCTGATGGGTAGAAGCAAGAAATTAGACAAACAACATTCGCATGGTTACTATGTACATTTTCCTCATTGGTACCAATTATATCTGCCAGTGTAGGACCCACATTTCTGCAAACTTCAACACACACTTGCATATTAAGTAGACAATAGAAGCTTAATCAGCAGCCATATGGAGCTAAAGATCTCACAGCATAGTTTTTTACATACGGTAATTTAATAATTAAGTAATTTAATAACATAATTCTCACATACTTAAACTGAATAATTAATATATTGGTTTATTGGATGTTTTACAACCTATTTTCAACACCCCCATTCACACTTTTTACACATAATTTCTGTAACTTATACACATAATGTCAAAATTCACTAAGTATGCAAATTTATGCAAACTATCAAAAGGACAAAATTATTTTCTTTTTTACCTTCTTTTCAAGACCAATTTGTTTAATTTGTTTGTTTTATCTAATAGGGGTGGGTGTGAGTTTTTTAATTTCTACACAGAATTTGAAATTTATTAATCATGCAAATTTATTCAAATCTCTTTCAAAATTACAAAAAAAAAATACTTATTTTTTTTCTTGACTGTCTTTGAATCTGCTTAATTTATCTGATCAGGCTTGGAGCTACCTTCTTAACTTTTACTCATAATTTTTAACCTGCTGGTAGGGCCTCCTGCAATACAAACTTCCTGTGACAAAAGTTCATTCCCTGCACCTAGTGAATATATAGCATATAATTTTATGTTGCATGGTGCTGGATGAGCACTTGTTCATTGAAATTCTTTTTCTTGTGGAAAAACTTACATGCTTGGATGTTGCAGAAAAGCATGGACATAGGAAATAGAGTGAAGGTAATTGGAAAACCATGAAAATCCATTGATGATATTTAGGCATTTCCTGCTCGTCTGAAGAACAAAGACAAAAAGGCAGCCCTATCAAAATGGATCTTAGTTGATCAGAGAGATTTTTGAGGATGATGGTATCTTGACAAACAGCTGATTGGTATTGATAGAAGCAGCAAACATCAAGCTAATAAACCTGCAATCAGTAGATGAGGATCCTGATGAACTGTCCGCACATCTAACGTAGGTCCTCTCATGTTGTTCTTTCTGATTTTTGTAAAAGAAATTCAGAACAGAGACATTAATGCAGGATTTTACATATCTTTGTGTCTGTATCATTATGCTCCTGCAATAGCAGTATCAGAAGTGATGGCTGCAGTATATATCCTGCATCCAGGTTCGTGTTTTTGTGAGTCTGATCGAGGTAAATTAAACCACAGGTGTGTGGCAAAGAGATGGTGTGCTGAATTTAAAGTTATCCAGACATGCCAGAATACTGTTAATCACATGGTGATCATCTTTCTGTCAAGAAGAAGAAAAAACCTGACCATTTATCATGAGTCTGTCATTGAACGCAATAAATGCATGATATTGGATTTAGATTTTTGGAGTCATCATCTCCACAATGAGAAAATCAGTGTTCTTTGAAATTACAGAAATGAATGTCCATGGATATACACATTCTTTTTTTTAGCTAAATAATAGTTAAGTATATGTAATATAAAATGTTGTAATAATCATGTCCCTAAACTCGAGGGAGCATGGTTTTACATCCAACATTTTGCAAAGTTTTCTCTGTTGAATGATTGAATTATCTTTTCATTAACCAAGTAAGATTCAAACATAGTGAAGACATTGAAAGTGCCAAATTAAGTATTCATATTATTAAAATTTCATTGTGTCTATTTCAGTATAGCTATGTAAGTGATGTTTACCTTAATTAAAACAGTTTCAGCAAAAGGAATTATGAGGCAGCACATTAATAAGACAATAAAAAGTAACATCCATAAAATATTTCTACTGTAAGCTTTTGACTAGTTGAAATGTCTTGAAAGAGAATAGTTAATATGGAATGCAGGAGGTTCTTATTTTTTATCCAGGCTGTTTAACTTCAGAGATCAGATCTAGATACATTTAACTTCTAACCAAGTGATCTGGTCCTTAGCGTCCTGCAGGCCGGAGCTTGTTTTTGATTCTGTATAACCTGTTGCAAACATCTTTTATGGCAAATATAACTCTATGTAGCAAAGTCAGAAGTGGATAAGTACTTCTATAATTCTCTAGGTTAACTTTCAATATCTTTCAAACAGCATGGCACTAACCTGAAACAATCATTCTGTATTTTGATATTCATTTTTCATTCATAAATTAGCTTGCAGGAGTCATTCAACCTTTTTGTTAGTCTAATAATGTTAATGCTTCTGTTTCTTTAATCATCATGAATTAAACATTGAGGACCATGATGTACACCAGCAGGACCTGTCGCCTCCGATCAATTATCTTATTATTGATTTTAATAATACCAAGGTCATCTGGTTCCTGCAATGTACAACTCACTCTAAAAATGTTTACAAAGGTAGGAATGAGGTTTCATCTCTTCTTTAATTGTATTTGTTTTCTATCATGATAGAAACAAACCAGCAGCTCCATTGAAACCTCTAGAGTCCCAATCAAAACCATAAAAAAAGTACAGCATACGGATTGACAAAGCAGAGCAGTAGGAATGGCCTTTTGAACAATGCCTTCATTTTTTACGGGAATTCAGAAGCAGTTTGTGTGGCATGTTTGTTTGCTAATGGATGGTTGTCTGTTGAACACCGGTGTATGGGAAAGAGGGATGAAGCGCGGCTAGCACTGATAGCTGTGAGGGGTTTGTGTATATCCTGTCACAGGAGACTACTGCAAGTGTGTATCAGCCTCAAACGTGACTGCCTGCCATCCCACTGCTGACACCAGACAACACTACCTGCCACACAACAGAAAATATATTACCACTATGACTCAAGCACTGCTATTCTGGTTCTGTGGTTATAAGCTGGATTGAAAATACAAGAGTTTTGGAGCATGTGTTTTTTACGTTGGGCATAAATGTTCTTCATGTCAGTCTGAGCCATGGACGAGTAGCTTTGTCCTTCAGGTGCAGGTCATTATGGAGGATATTAAGGCAGAGACAGATGAAGTACTACTGTTAAACTGTTCCTGCTGGAATATCTTCCACAGCTACCAGGGCTTCAGTGCCTTGTTCACTTGAAATTAACTAGAATTTCTGTCCATAAAATCCCGTCTTTTATCATCATGAAAAAGTTTGGTACACACATACAATAACAATTTGTAGGTTTAAGTGAGAAACCAGGGACTTAAATGGGATGTTCAGTGCACATTTACTTTAGAATTCTCTTTCTTCTCAAGGTCTTTTTGTATAGAGTTTATATTTAATGTTTGTATGCAAAAGAAATCTTTGACTTAGACATGCAGTGTAAATTTGACTCTTGGTGGATACAACAAAGTCTGTAAATATATTTGAGAGTTTAGTTATTATGTTTATAATTTTGTTTAACATAATGAGTTTTTTTTTCATAGTTTTGTTGTACACCTGTCATTTTGTTATGAAATTTCACTTACACCACACAGTTCATTGATTAACAGGAAACTTAAGAATTGAAAACCCCACATTGCTCCTACTTTCTAGATTTATTATTTATTTTACCTTATTTTTCTTTCAGATAAAAAAGTTATAATATTTGTAAGCAAATGCTGATCTATTTAATACAAACACTGTCTTTCCACACATCTGTATTACCAAGGTAATCCCAAAACAATGCCATGAGTTTTTTTCTCCAGAATTTAATCAGGATTTGTGGCCAAAAATGGTCTGTATGGACATTCAAACGGTGAACAGTTCCTTTCATCTGGGAGGGAGTAGTTTGTACTGAACTCTTTGTAAACTCACCTAATTTGTTTCTTTTTCAGAAGTGGCATGCAGTTAATGCAATACAGTTAATGACTGTACTCTCATGTATTCATATTTTCATTTTACTATGGATTTATTTTGAACAGTGTCAGAATTTGCAGGGTGCCTAGATCTCATTATGTCTTAAGTAGAATTAATATGAAATGGCTCATGGCTGAGGACTCCACATGTTGAATTCTTTTAAGTCTGTTATGTGTTTCTAGCCTCAGAACCTTTAAGTACTGATCAATATAGCTTTTCTCCTAAGAACATTAGATAAATGGTCAATAAAGTTTGGTAACAATTTGTTTCCAGATTATTAATTTGTGGCTAGTATTTCTCAGAAAACAGTGATGTATCCCTTTCTAGATTTTTCTTTGGCTTTGTCTTCTTTCTTTTAAATACTTTTCATTCTTGGTTCCCTTAAGTACATGTAATATGATATATATGGATTACTCAGAGAAGCATGGTTTTTGCATTTAATTGTCTAACTTCATCAAATTGCTCAGGGAAATATCATCTGCATTCCTAAGGAAAATCTTATGGACAAAAAAATTGTGGTATTTAACAATAGATCCCTCAATGACATTGACTTTCTTTTCAGCAAGAAAACCAATAGAAGTGACTTTCTATGGGAAGGATTTTCTGAGTTACAATCTGTCGTCACATGGGGATCCAATCATCAGCAGCACGGACAGCGTCTCACTCAGCTTCAAGACGCCAAAGTCAGACGGCCTCATCTTCTATACAGGTACACCTCATAATCACTGATTGTAAAGCAGCAGATAATGAATAATTTCACTGCAGAAATGACTGAAAGAACAGTGAAAGGAATGCAATATGATTGATGTACACTGAATTATCATAAATTTATGGACAATAAGTCACAGGAAATACTAAGTGACTGTCTTTCAGAACAATAAATTTTCATGAATAATGCAGTACTCAAATATAATCCAGCATGGGTAATGGTACAAATTTTGACAAGAACATTAATATTTATTTTTTGTTTTAAGCACCTGAAATCCTGTTATAATTTCAGTCCACTGAAAAATAGTATTTTTTACAAATTGAGGATTCAGCAATTTTTCTGACTGTTAAAGAAATTTCTGTTTTATTTTATAAATAGTTAATAAAATAAGAAAGGGCAATATTTGAACAAATATTTTAATGATAAAACAGACCATAATTTTAATATCACTGTGGTCAAAGAACTTGTCCAGTTCTTTTTTTTAAGAATAAAAAAGGTTCCTCCCAGACAAGATACAGATTTCTGATTGTACACTATTAATTAGGATATTTATTAAGACACTTGCTCAAATGTATTTTTCTTCTCTTTGGTGTTATGATGAGCTTGGTATGCAAATTCTTTTAGAAATATAATTTTGGGATTTATTGCTTGGCTGTCTTGGACATATTTCTTGTGATTTACATTTATATATTTTATATTTATTTTATATATATAAAATATTTATCAGTGCTGAAAAGTCATAAAGTTTAATTTTCTTTCCCTCAGATGTTAAAGTCTCACATGATATAACATTTGTGCGAAAGGTTAAAGTGATGTTCTTATCTCCTGAGTACCTTTAAATGAATATGTCATTTATAAATAAAAGCATGCAATTTATTATTATTTTTGTAGAGAATAAAGTAAGCTCAAAAAGACAAATAGGTAATATTACAAGAGGTTATAATGACATTCAAATGAAGAAGATCATAAAAATGTTAGGACAAATTAAGAAACAAGATTGAATAATGTAAACTCTAGGGATTTTAGACATGTGGAGATTCTTCCATTCAGTGAACAAAAAGAATATCATTGTTACTTTTAAAAAGGGAGAGAGAATTAGTAAAGTGTAAGTAAATCTGTAGTGGGAGGTTTGTATGCCTGAGGGCACAGCCACATCAGGCCTGTACAAGTGTAACTACAGGGGCCAGGTGTCCAGATGGGGAGCTTAGGCAGCCAGCTGTGAAATCAGGCCCCCTACAGGGAACCAGACCAGCATACTGGAGCAGCAAGCAGGCTGCCAGCACAGCCCTGGAGTCAGCTATCAAATGGATGATTAGCACTGGAACATTAGATTCTGTTAGAGCATGTCCAGACTGCAGATTAGAGGTGTTTGTCACTCATACACAGGTCATATCAGGTCATACTCCTAGGGTAGGTGATCTATGGACATGTGGTCCTTAAGTTTTGATGCATGAAATTATTATTTCACATCTCTGGATTATAAGCCTGTATGTGATTACCACATAATATGTCCCTTTTGTCATTTATTTTGGACTCAATAATTTATTTTGTAGTGAAAATGGAAATTTAAAAATGAGAGGACAAACAAAAATCTTTGTGTCCCTTCAGACCTCTGTCACTATGGAGGCTCTATGTAGTCCCTTAATCCATGTTGAAATATGACAGGGTTAGAGACAAAGCAAAGCTAAAGAAAGCAGAATGTATCCCAGTGGAAATTTAATCACAACATTTATGCTTGTGAACTTTAGCACAGTTAATTTATTCTGACAAAGTATGATTTTTATGGATAGGTTCAGACCAAGGTGTCTGAGACAGACCCTGATAGTTTACCAATTCCCAGCTGTAGTCTCTGTGACAGGTGAATTAAGCTTGGTCCTCAGAGCTGAAAAGCTCTTGGAGTAAGGTCATACCACACCTTTTAGGATCTAGTAGCAAATACCCGTGCTACGCACGGTTTGGGACGACACGACAATCCGTACGGTGGTATCGGAAATCCACAGAAAATCCGGAGATACGGAAAATCACACAAATCGCGTTACGATATTAATATATAGATCCATTATATGTATGGTGTTGTGGATAAATATCTTTCGGAACAGCATTCGGAACATGTTTCGGAACAGCGTACAGTCGCACACGGTCCCCCGAAGCCAGTGCTTAATATGTGGTCGGGGTCACCTACACATGTACCATGTCACATGAGAAACTGATCAACAGGATTACATATAAATACAAAAGAAACCGTCCATGGAATAGACCTAAGAAGAAAATGCAAAAATCCCAGTTTTATTTGAGAAAATAGTGTCAATGATGGCCATGACTTATATGAAATAAGCATTCTTACTGAATGAAAGAATTAATTCTGTAAAAACAAAGAGTATTACATAAACATTATTGAAAATCAGGTGGCATATGCATGTAAAAGAAACAAATACCAGTACAAACGTATTAAATATACATTTTTACAGGAGTTACACATTTGTAACTGCAGTAATGAGAAAAAAATCTCGATTTTCAAAATATTTTAAGTCAATATTATAGTTTACAACTTTGGTGGTGCCACTCCACACATGGACATATCACACTGTACCAACCACGACGTAAATTTGGTTAACATTTTCTTTACATCTGTTCCATATAGTAGGCCTACATGTGTTGGTGAATATTTGTCAAGGACCTCATTCGCGTGCAAGGCCCTGGACTTCGTGCGACCAAGTGCAACTGTATAAGACCAAAAAAATTAAAGGTATGGTTTTCAGGCACTGCCTGCGTCAATTGTACTCCCCCCCCCCCCCCCCCCCACCGCATAAAAAAAATTATTTTGATTTTCATCTTTAAAGAAGATAAAATGATACAATCTTGATAAGTTTTCCTTTGTTATGAAGTGCTTTTGCGTGTATAACAAAACAATCCTGTTATTTTCATGATCATATGAAATTTTTATTGAAACAAACAAAACAAAGGTAAAATTTCGCCCGGCTTCACAGGTTTCTGAAATAAAGTGCCTAAGAACCATACCTTTTTTTTGGCCTATCCATCACGATGTGCACTCAAGCATATCAGGTCACGAAGAGGGCTCCTGAAAAACAATACATTCAAAGATCCCCCTTTTGAGAAGGGATCGCCGATGGGGATTATTTCGGGCCGGTCACCGTGAAATATAAGAAAACCCCAGAGAGGGCCCCCGGAGTAAAACTCTGTCCCACCATCGCACAATCTATGGCCATTGTGTTACCTGGCCCAAAGACACAAAGAAAAGAGGCACCCGCGGGGGAGCAAATATTAAAATTATTAATTATGCAGGTAATACGCAAATATTGCAAATAAAAGGGGGCCGAATCTCTTCGGACAAACCAAGAGCATATGTATGTCGAAAATCACGGCAATCCATACGGCGGTATCAGAGGAGATACGGAAAATCACAAAAATCGCCTTACGCTATTAATATATAGATTGAATAAGTTGGGTCTCACTGGGTGGTCAGCTATTTTGACATCATTTTATAACATTATTCCACACCAAGTAAAAACATTAGCATTTAAAAAAGAAACAATCTACATATTTTACTACCCTTTTGTTTAAAATGATGTAATTATTCCACCAAGGTTATTATATCCAGGCCATAATCAGTCATTTAATTTTGAATATTGGCTGAGCTGACTATAAGTTGAACTTGATACATTCATACAAAATTTGTTGAGAGCATTGAAAAGTTCTTGTTTGAATCTATAAACTTTGTGATCACAATAACTTGCCTAAGTATATAGGCATGATTAAACCAACAGTTTTTACTTAATTGTATCCCCAGACAAAGTTGGGGGATACTATGTTTTCAAACTGGTCCCGCCGCCGCCGCGTATAAATCTTGTTGGCGCGACAACTCAAAAAATATTTCACGGATCTTTACCAAACTTGGTATATGTATAGATATGGGTGAGAGGACGACACCTCTTCAAAAAGAGGTCATGACCTTGACTAGGAGAGTGTCCTTGACCTTGAGTAGGTCCAATTTTGGGGAAAATCACACAAATTCTTAAATATCTCAAGAAATCTTGCATGGATTGATCTCAAAATCAAGTTGATGGAAGATCATGGATAGGGTTGTCATGTTCCAGAAACTGGTGGCGCCACCTATTATTCTTTACTTGTTTTCTTGCCGTTTAACACACCCAAAATTGCTACTTGACAGTACTGTGAGCATTATAAGGCAAAAACTACTGGACAGATTTCTTTTATATTATGCATATACATAGACATGGGTTATGTGATGATGTACAGTGAAACCTGAACCAAGCGACCACTGCCGCCAGCGACCGTCTGTGACTTACGACCGCAAAATGAATGCACCGAGCTTAATCACTCTTTAATGCCCCTGTGTTGAGCGACCGTTTGTGGTACGCGACCACCGACCGCTCAGATGTGGCCGGTCGCTGGTCTTTATCTCTGTTAAGCGACCGCCTGGTGTAGCGGTAGTGGCACCTGGCGTCCTAAGTTAAGACAAAACGACCGTGCCATTGACTGTCTCTTGAATGTGCAGTTGGCAATGGTGACCTACTTTCCCAGCGGTGAATTGGACATTAATTCACAATACCCCTCCAGGTGTCAATGGCCCACTGCCCGCGTGGTTTAATCTTTCTCCAAAAATGAAAGTTCCGCGAATATTGCGAGGGAACATGTAAAACGACGCAATTCTTTAATTCTGATACCTGTGTACCATTATATTTTTTTTAGCACAGCCTATCTTTGAACATATCGTATTTGTTTAACGATTGTCTTAAACATCTTTACGGTAAAGGATCACGTGCTCTAAGGGAAACCCCTCATTAATATTCATCGAATAGAACTCCCGTTGTATTTCTGACACCGCGGTCGCGTTCACTACGTTGCGGTCGTTGACCCGAGTTCATAACTAGTCTTAGCGATGTGTAAATAACATTTGCACATATTTAATTAAAAAAAAGAGTGAGTCATGAAAGTTAGTTTGTCATAACGTTAGCGATCAACTGTCATTGCTTATCTCACACAATTTGACTTGACAACAAGTCAGTTCGTGACGTAGTCCGCCACGTACGGACTCCATTTTATCTGTGATTGTTTACTATATATGTCAGCGCTGCAAGACTGCAGCAATTCGTGACGACGACAAACTGACGACCTGCTTCGATAACATTAATAGAATGTTCATCAATAAGACAATAGGACTCAATGCTAACTACCATAGTACCAATAAAGAGAGACTGTTTGATAACGTGAGCAGTCACCTGTAATCAAATGATCGATCCCTTCATACCTGCTTTGAAGTTTATTGAGATTTTAATGGGGTCTGCTTCTAATTACGGTGAGCACAAGTTAGTGATCAACAAAGTGACTCAGTGTGTACTCATGGTACATCATAAATTACCTGTTTGCGTTTGTGCAATAAAACAAACAGGCTATTCAAAGCTTTTGATAAAGGCTTGTTTTATAAAGTTATAAAAGGACCAGCTTTCTTTGATAATTATTAATAAGATTCCCTTGTTAAGCAGAGCAAAATTGATTGTTTTAAGTAAATATTGTTGTTAAATTGTAAATATTGTTGTGAATATCTTGATTATCTATAATATATACATATATATATATATATCCAGTTTGTATTTTTATAATAAATAAATAAATGTTTACGTAGACATATATGCCTTGATATTCTGTGTTCGATTCATTCTGAGACTTGGACCACCTGAGACTTAAGACCACCTGTGACTTAAGACCGCTTGTGGTTTGGCACATCAGGTGGTCTTAACTCTCAGGTTTTACTGTATATATAAATTGGGGTCATGACCTTTTCTATGAGAGTGGCCTTGACCTTGAATATTGCTATATATGGTGAAAATTACACAAAAAATCTCATTAATATCTCAATAAGGGGTTCATGGATTGGTCCAAAAATCAACTTGATCAAAGATCTTGGATAGTATTGTTATGTACCAGAAACAGGTGGCGCCACCTGTTATTCTTTTACTTGTTTTTGTCCCATTTAATACCCCATCATTGCCACTTAACAGTACTGTGAGCATTATAAGTAAAAAACTAATGTACAGATTTCTTTTATATTATGCATATACATAGACATTGGTTAGGGCATGATGTATTTTGAAATCGGGGTCATGACCTTTTCTATGAGAGTGACCTTTTCTATGAGTGTCGTCTGATATTAATTGTTGCTGAAGATGGGGGGCCTGTTCTTAAAGGGGGATTAATTGTTTGGGGATACTATGGCACCTGCGATGCCAAGAAATATCTAGTTTATCATTTTTTTGTACAGAAACCATAAACTTTTCCATTCCCTTGTTTTGTGTCATTTTCAGGCATTATTTACAAGGCTCAGAGAATAAAATGAGCTGATTGATACAATTACATATTAAATAAAAAGTAACCCTCAGAAACTTTACTCTCCAGCTCGGTGTCATGACTGTGACTAGAAGAAAAGTCATAGAAAAAAACCCCACAGGAAATAAAGTCACAAATTTAGGGTAAAAAAAGTCATTTACTTGGTTGGGAAATAAAGTCACAAGATTGTGTAGGAAAAAAAGTCACAAGAAATAAAGTAACACATTTTGAGTAAAAAAAATCATAACCTTAGGAAATAAAGTCAAGGTTTGTGAAGGGAAAAAAGTCCCATGAAATAAATTCACAATCTTACTAGAGCTAAAAGTCATATATTTAATTAAAAATTCCTTTTTTCCTAGGATCATCATGACTCTGTAGAATCACTTGTGCCTGAAATGTATTTATATGCTGTTGGAATGGATTCTTATTTAGAGCACCTGTGTAAGTGAATCAAATGTCCAGGTGGTATGACAGTAATTTTATAGATAATATATGATTGTATGACATGGCATATGTTGTTAGGACTTGGTGTGTATAATTGTTTCAGAGTCAGTAACAGACCCTTGTGTTTAAATGCTTAGAGCACTGTAATTTAAGATTAAATTTAAGATTAACCATTCTGTCTTTGGGGGATGTGATAATTAGAGAACTAGAGTCCTGGGAACATGATAAATGCAACGTCCCCTTGATTATGAACTCAGGGCCACAGTATAGGATTTGGATAATTCCATTATTTTTGGCTTGTCCTTGAACTAAATAATCACATCTTATGCTGGCGGGGAGGTGGGGGTGTAAGAAGTGACTGATTGAATGTAAGATGGATTACTTGTTCTATTAGAGCAGATGGATTGTATGGACCAGGAGGAAAGTATATTGTTGATTTCATTTTTCAGAGAGAGCATTAATGCAAAAATAAACATATAACCTAATACCTACCACTTATTATAGGAGGACTGATGGCTCATTCAATCTGCTTTGTAATTCACACTAATACTTTGAACCGCATTCATTCTTTTATCTTTTAAAAGAAAAAAATCCGTCCTTAAGATGAAATAATTCTTATTAAGGTTTCTGAGGGTGTTACATTTTCCTGTGCTTAATTTAAGGACATTGGTCCCATCTAGAGAACAACTTAAACATCTTTCTAACTGAATTATTCTGGATCAAGTAATAAAAAGGTTCCTTTTAAGCAATCCTTTGAGCTTTTCAGATGGTGCGGCATCGTGCGTCGTCTGTACGTTAACCCATACCATCTCGTAAACAGCAGGAGCTAGCATCACCAAACTTTATGCAAAAAATCAGTCATCTAAAATACTCTGTCAGATTTTGTTTATTTTTTTGGCTATCTGCATTAAGTAAGATTTTATAGGAAAAAAGCTTAAAAACCTTTAAAAATCTTCTTCTCCGAAACTGTCCAGCCAAATTGTCCAATATTTCACAGAAATAATCCCTAAAACAATATCTCAAGTTTGATCAAATGGATCCAGTTGAGTGATTTTTTGTGGAGTTACAGGAAGTTGAACTTAGTCATCTGTCCAAAGAAGCAAACTAAAATTTCAGTCTCAAAAATGGCTGGACCTTACATCACAAAATTTTATGCCAGTGTTGGTCACATGAGTCATATCTGAAATTGAAGTATTGGTGGTGCCACCTGCATCAGTCTTTTTTTGTATGGTGGTCATCAGAGCCTGTATCATACTGAGGGCTACAAAAAATTTCTCTGAAACCATATGGCTAAATTGTTTAATATGGCACAGAAATGATCCTAGGGTAGTGCTTTCTGAGGTTTGTTCAAATGGTCTCTGTTCAGTGACTTTTGGCTGAGTTATACAAGCTCATACAAGTCATATGCCATGACAGCCCATTTTAGCTCAGTGGCTACAAAGATCTTCTTCTCAAAAATCACTTGGCCATATTCTTGAATCTCACACATTAATTTATATCCACAGATGTTGTTTATTCAAGTTTGTTCAAATGGTTTTGGTTCAGTGCTTTTTGGCTGATTTACAGGAAGCTGAACTTAGCTAGTTGCACTGTATCTTCCTATATGAGTTATAAACCTGCAAAACATTTTTTGACTGACACCACTGAAGCCAATTTGTTTAATATTTTACAAGAATAATCCCCATAATAATTCTTATAATTATGTCTTTAATGGTTCCACATGAATGATTTTTGGCTGAAACATGGAGATTGAATTGAGTTATTTTACCATATATGTTATCTGTGTGGATCAGTGACATCTAGCCTGGCACCAATTAATCAGCATCTATTACATCGTGCCACTAGACATTTAGATTTCAGGTTATCTGTGGTTAATATTGAAAAGAATGTTTTTAAAAGTTTTGAAAAAATAATATTTATGATCTAAATTATTCATCATATCAGGCAGTGTTCCAGTTACGGATATTCAGCTCTCTGTGTCAATATAAAGATGGCTGTACATGGATTATAAATAATTGGTATCCATACTCAACTTAATTCAAGAATTTACCATCAGAGAGATGTAGTTGTATTATAATTTTGCATTCAGTATGCATCTGTAATAATTTTTCATACATTCCTGATTACTTTTGTTTTAAATGTCAGCTGAAAAGCCTTTTGTATAGGGAAAATTTATTTCAAAGTAATTTAAGTGGGAACCACTTTTGTGAACAGATGGCAGCACTTGGTTTACTTACGGCAGATTGCCAAGATTTGCCAGTGCCTGGATGTTGGCCATTAGCCAAGATGATATAAGCTCTATAAATAGCTTTGGCAAAGTGCCGGAATTGGAAGAAGTGCAGCCAGGTATAGGTCAAGAGTTCACTCTGTGCAGTAGCTGCATTCTATTTTTAGCTTTGACAGGCTGCCCATTGCCCACTGCACCAGATTTTGCTCCAAAATTCAGACTGCCAACTGTGTCAGATTATGCAACAGGTCAAGAGTTCACTCAGTGCAGCCAAGTACAGGTCAAAAGTTCACTCAGTCTAGCCAGGTGCAGGTCAAGAGTTCACTCAGTGCAGTAGCTTGAGCCAGCAATTTGTCACAGTTCACTTGGGGCAACTGTCTTTCTCACCTAAGCCTGGTCAGCCCAGTGCTTCAAACTCAAGGGAAGTTTGATGTATTGGCCTGATATTTTGACTTGTCTATGCGTCTTTGAATGCTTTCTCATTCACAAGGCAGGTGTTGCCAGCTACAAGACTTTTGCACAGTGTTTGCGCCTGCTTAATTCTTCAGAGGAATTTGATATATCAGCCTGAAATTGGGCATATTTATACATATCGGATAGCTTTTTATAATGTACAAGACTAATGGTGCCACCTACAATAATTTTTGCATAGTGTATGTCCCTGCTTATTTTGCTGGAGTGGTTTTATATATCAGTCTAAAATTGGGCATATGTATATATATCTTTGTTGTATACAAGACTGGTGGTGCCAGGTACAATCATTTTTGTGTTGTGTGTGCTCATGCCAGAATTTAGCAGTGATGTTTGTGTAATTGTTTCTTGTTCAAATTGTTTAGTACTTGCATTGTTCATATATATGTTAAGCATGTACTTGAAAAGTAATGGTCAAGCATTGAAACATTATACCTGGTGTATATCCCATTGCACAGGTTCTCATTAGGCCTGTAGGCCTTGTTTTATATAAATTTCATCTTTATTATTTGCCTGTCATAGGACGTTTTATGGTTTACCCATGGTCCATTTTCCATGTCTCTGTACTTTTATCCATTAACTTTTAGTGTCACTGTGATAACTCACCAGGGTTTTGATTGATTTTCATGAGACTTACTGTAACTATTTAGCAGTAGATTTTCTTGCTTAAGTTAGATTATAAGATAAAAAATCTACCTGCAGTTAATAAGTGCAGAGGTCACCTAGATATATTTTCAGTGTTGCTGCAATAACTGCCAGAAATACAACGCATTTCAATGAAACTCAATAGAAATATAAACCAATATAATATCTCACCTAAGTTTTTCTGACAAAATCCATGCATATTTGGTAAAGTCAAAGGTCACCAAACTCTGGTAGTGCTGTGATGTCTTATCTCATCTAATAGAAATTCACAACTCAGGGAAGTAGGTAAGTTATAGTGATGGTATATATAGAATTAGAACAGAGAAAGAAATTAATATAATTTTCATGCTGTGTTAGCCTGCTGAAACACTATGTTCACACCATGGCCATCAAGTCAAATTTATGTAAATAATTTAAATTAGCTCCTCTTCTCTAGTTGTATGTACCAGCACTATAGTCCTGGCTCCTTTACTCTAATTCTGTGTAACATCAATATAAAGTCCTTAAGTTGAGAATTATCTGAACTTTATGGAATCCTAAAGGACAGGGTCTAATAAAAATAAATTGGCAACAAAATATAGCAGAATTCTGGGGATGTGCCTTTTATTCTTTGCTGTATTATTTTAACCAGATAAAATCTAATAACAAAATTGGATATTTTTATATGAGACTCCTTGCATAATCTTTTCATATGTAGCACATACCACTTTTTACTCCCTTATCATTACTTGAGCCAGACATGAGAATTTCAATTAATATCTTGATATGCTGATATTTTGCTTGAAACTGGCAGATTCGTGAATAATATGTTTTGAATGAAGTAATTAATCTGCTCCTCTAAGAATGCTGAGGTAATTGGAGCATTTTTTCCCATGCATCAAGAAAAAATTGTTCGAGGAATACAGATGTTGTAATCAGTATGGAACAGATTACCATTGTAAGTTATTCTGATCAAGTCTTGTTTCATCAAAGACTTTCATTAAAGGTCTGTCAGTCCAATTCAGGAGTCTGTGAATGTAATCTAAACGCACCCCCATGTGATTGGATTACTTCTGCAGAGTGAATTATGCACACTCCTTTAATTCGTTTATACTAGAAGAAGTTTCATAGTATAGTCTCATATCTAGTTGATCTGATGAATGGTGCATGAATTGTACAAAGAACAGCACAATAAGCTCTGGTTCTGCCCAGTAATGGACGCAGAGTGGAGGTACCCACAACAAACAGATTATGTCGTAAGTGGCCATCAAGATCAGTGGTTACATCTCACAGATTGGCATCAGCTATTTTCAGTCTGTTGACAGGCTTATCCCTCATCTCCAGCAGCTGAACAACACTGAACAAAGCTGACAGGCTGTCCTCTCAGTGCATGACACTGTAACCATGGGAATATGTAAATCAGTAATTATTAAACCAATAGATGAATCACAACAGATCACTCGACAGATGATTACACTCTTCATGACCCAATACATCATACCCAGAATAAGTTAGATAAAACAAGTAACAACTACAAAAGGTTTTTGATTTTTTCATCATATTTGATTTATTACCCTTTATAACATGATTTAGGATATTCAGTCATAAATTTGAGAGAGTATTCCTTAGGTATTTGATATCATTTAGTCAGCCATCTGCATTTCTGGTTTAGCCATATTTGTTTAAACAAGATAATTTGAGAACCAACTTAACCAAAGCATATAACAAGTAACATCCTAGTTACATTAATATAAACTTTAAATCATTATTCCTTGCATCAGCAGAAAGTGAAATAAAGTTAACAGTCCTTTCTGTCAGTGGGGCCGCCTGTCCATTTATATAATTATGTATATTTCATATACAACACACTGTCTCAAAAACCTTCTCTGTTTTCTCTTGGCAGTCTTGTCACATTATTAGTGTGGCAGTCATATATTTAGTACATGAAAAACACCAAACAGCAGGATCATTTCCTCTTAAAATGCTGTTCAAATGCTCATATATATATATATATATGTTACACCCCGATTGTGAAATTGCCCTTTCATGTAATGGGCATATTTTTTGCCCAGTTCATGAAATGGGCAACCACTTTGCCCATTTCATGTAATGGGCAAAATGACAAAACTCTACTTGCCCATTTCATGAAATGGGCAACTAGACAATCGACGGTTTACTCCTTGATTCTGTAAGGAATGGTAAACCATTTGAATAGATTCTTCTGATTAATTGTGTAAATGCCATGAAGTGAAACCCTACCCTATTTTGAAGGAGTTGTATTGATAAAGTGAAAAAAAGAGCATATTGCAGCTTACATTGGCCTTGTATATAAATAATTTTCAATTATTTATATATTACTGTGCATAATAATGAATGAGCTGTTAAATATATTATTTATTACAGATTATTAAGTTTCATTGGTCTAATAGTTGTGGCTCAACAATTACTTAGTTAATTAAACCTTCAAAGCACCCTTTATGTTCTCATTAACTGAACAAACTGTGTCAGAGTACTGAGTTCATGTTTTTGTAGATTGTTTGTTACAGCTGATTAATCTAAAGTTGTTTTGATTAGCTTTGATCTTTGTGATTCTTAGGACTTTTACTTCAAAGGGGTCAAATTTGTGATACATGAGTGAGTTATATTTCTATCTTAGTATAAATGTAATTTTTAATAATTATTAATGATAAATGGTCTTATAATAATTACTAAGCTATATATTATATGATTTCATTTATTCCCAATTACATTAAAATATATATTAATATATATTAAAATTCCTCGATAGGTGTAATTATCCTGCCTTTTTTTAAATCTTTTATTTATATATTTTTTTTTCAACACTGGCAATAATATATCCCATAACCTGAAAATGGTTAAGATACTTCAGAAAACAGAAGTACTTAACCATTAATCAGATTATGTAAGGAATGAAAAAAATATAAAATTGTTAAATATTTTAAAAAGTATATTTTATAAATATTAAAATATATTTAATATGTAAATATAATAATTTATAAATATCTTATAAATATCTTAAACTTAAAGACAAATAAAAAGATGTACTGAATTAAAGTATATCCTTACCTGATATATTGAAAATACTGCAAATGTATTTGGTGATACCATGTAAACAAGTAACTTTGACCATCAAACAACCTTTGATGCACCAGCATCAAAGATGATCACAGGGACAAACAACCAACACTGCAGTTTTGACTCAGTACTCCAGTTTGGACTCAGTTACTCAGTTTGGCCAGGTAATGAGTAGCTCCATAATCCTTAAACAACCTTTGATGCACCAGCATCAAAGATCATCACAGGGACAAACAACCAACAATGCAGATTTGACTCAGTACTCCAGTTTGGACTCGGTTCCTCAGTTTGGCCAGGTAATGAGTAGCTCCTTGGTTGAATGATTTCCCTGTAAGGTAAGCTGAAAAATATTTAAGGGCTCTTACACACACCATGGATTTTGCTGCTGTAGTGGATAAATGTTCTAGTCTATGGACTGAGGAATATGAAGAGCTTGTTATCCAAACCTTGAAAAGAAGGAAAACAGGCAGGTCATTGGCAAGACAAGACTACCACATACTCAAGAACTTCCAGCTGGCAAGTCTTTGGGGCATTGATAAAGTCATCAAGAAGAATGGAAAATACATGATCACCAAAGATGCTGCAGTCAATGTTATACGACTAATGCACATCGAAGCAGGTCATGGTGGGGAGAAGAAAACCTTCAAGAAGTTGAAGAAACAGTACTCCAACATTCCAAGGTCCCTCATCCAAGAGTATATCAAGCGATGTGAACGGTGTTTTGAGAAAAGATCCAGGAAGGAGACTGCTTCTGGTGCTGTCGTAAGACCACTTACAGTTGAAGATCTTAACGAAAGGGCCCAAGTTGACTTAGTGGACATGCAGACCGTGAAGGATGGAAGTTACAGATTCATCCTGCACTATGTGGAGTACCTCACGAAGTTCCATGTGATTCGCCCTCTGAAATCAAAGCAGACCGTGAAGGATGGAAGTTACAGATTCATCCTGCACTATGTGGAGTACCTCACGAAGTTCCATGTGATTCGCCCTCTGAAATCAAAGACAGCAGGTGAAGTTGCAAATGAACTGCTGTACATCTTCCAAGATTTTGGAGCCCCACACGTGCTTCAGTCAGACAACGGCAGGGAGTTCACAGCTCAAGTTATACAGGAACTACGCACTCTTTGGCCTGAACTTGTTCTCGTCAACGGCCGTCCTAGACATCCACAGAGCCAGGGATCCGTGGAAAGAGGCAATGGCGACATGAAGTCAAAGCTGATGGCATGGATGAGGGACAATAACAGTACTAAGTGGAGCTATGGTATTCGTTTTGTGCAATGGGCAATGAATACCACTTATTAAGAGGTAATAAAAATGGAACCATACAAGGCTCTCACAGGTAACCAACCTCGCTGTGGACTCACAAGTAAGCTACCCGCTGCTTTCTTGGAACAGTTTACATCTGGTGTCAGTGAGGAAGAGTTAGAACAGTTGATTGCAGAGACTTGCAGCAGAGATGCTGATGTGCCAGAATCAGCTGACCCAGTGCTTGATGACCTACCTAAAGAAACTCATGATCATCCCAGACCAGACACTACAGATGAAAATCGATCTGAAGCACAGGTTAGTGTTGATGTCACGGATCAACAGGATATTGGAGCTGGTGATACCTTCTGAGGGTCAAGCCATATATGTTCTTCGAGAGCCGGACATTGTTACAAATATTCTTCCAGAGGACAGTGCTGACCAAGAACTTGGTGACAAGCCTTCCTCTACTGCAGACGTGATCACCACTGTGACTCCTGAAACTGTGTGTGACAAGGCCCAGACATCAAATTGCAAAAGAGCTCGAACTGAATCCATTGCTGAACAAGAACCTTCCTGTAGTGTGGATATTGGTACACCTGTGACTCCGGAAACTACAAGTGACAACACCGAGACATCAAATGAGACAGAACATCCAGCCAAATGAGCAAGGACTGCAGCTTCTGCCTTGAATCAAACATCAAGCATCCCGCATGCTGGCTCGCAGCACACGTTCACTTAAAGCCCTAGGACTTGGAGACAATGTGGCAGTACCTGTATCACAGTTCGACAGAAGCAAAGGTGACCCACCTAATGTTATTGGAGTTGTCCTCTCAGCTGATGAATCAGGATACACAGTTGGCACTAGGAGAGGTATTATAAGGGGAAAGATGGCCCGAAACCAGTTAGAATTTATTCAGTTCAGTGGTCTAAAAGCAGAGGATGTTCCAGCTGAGCAGCTTACTTTGCGTGTAATTGTGTTTGTGGAGGCCAGGGTTTCAAGAGATGTCACTGTAAGAAAAACTGTCTAAGTTATAGATGTTCCTGCTTTAAGGCCGGACTGAGATGCAATAGTGCATGTCACACCTCAAAGTGTTGTGAAAACGTGGACAAGTAAATATTTAGATACTTGGATAATCTGGGGTGCTGTTCTTGTGTTTGTGAAGGGACATATTATGATAAACACGTGATTACATTGAGTGACTCAGTGACGCCTCAACTTTATGAAAATACTATCCAAATGTTATGAAAAGTAAGGTGAAACATTCAAAAATGCCTTTCTGTTGATGGGGCATAATATGATATATAAATGAGTGACTCAGTGACTCCGCATATTTATGAAAATGTTTTGAAAAATGGTGATATGTCCAAATATGTCCAGATATAACCATGTGCTTACATTGAATGATTCAGTGACAATGATATACCCATAGTGAGTTATAGTGAATTATAGTGAATTGTTCAAATGTTTATACCAAAAATAAAGTGCAGCTAATTATACCAATGTTCTGTTATCATTTGACACTGATAGGATTAACATGACATGCATGGATGCGTCGGTATGCCTGATTTTGTGTGATCAGAATGGATGAGAGATCTGTCAGTTTTGGAGGTGCCCATTTCATGAAATGGGCAACAGTTTTCTTGCCCATTTCATGAAATGGGCAGCTGAATTTAGTCATTTTGCCCATAACATGAAATGGGCAAAGTGGTTGCCCATTTCATGAACTGGGCAAAATCATTGCAATTTCACAATATAAGCATTTGAACAGCATTTTAAGAGGAAATGATATATATATATATATATATATATATATATATATATATAATAGAGATAAGTATATTTTGCATTTGCTGAAATTTCACAAAATTCAGCTTAGCGATGTGATATTTTGAATCCCCATTAATTTGCTTTTTTTAAATTTATAATCCTTTGTATTGTTTAGCTTATAAATACAGAGAATGGTTGTAAAATAGACATTAACACATCAGCACAGTCCTGCATGGCTGAAGTCCCTGCTGAGGCAGTCACCCCAGTATACCATGAGACTGCAAGTAGTCCCTCTTTCAGGGACAACTAATTTATAATGAGCTGCTGTCCAGAAAGACTGAGAATAGACTGGGGCACAGGGAGGGTGCGCTCAAAATGAGCACTTGGCTGGGTTTGTACAATGGGGCTTAGTTAGTGGGTCTATCACTTAAGAATATAAGATGATAACATCAGCTTCTAAGCATAATCATTTGTTCATCTGCTACCATTGAAACAATTTTATCATTTTATGTATTTCGATCTGATTACTAACAATTCAAAGCTTATCATAGCTCAAATGTTAAGCTGACTGTTTTTTTCAGAAAAATTAAAAAGCTAACATGTATCTTCTCTCATATCTCTCGTAAAACTTAATATGTATTTTTAATTAACTAAAATATTTCAGCATATAAATCGCCTACATATTGATTTAATGACTTTCAGAATAGTGTTTCAGTGAGGAATGAAAATTTTCATTTCAGCAGGAATTTAAAATAATGTTTCATGGAACCCAGGTTATATGAAGTAGGTTAATTATTTTTGAAACTTAATATCCAGAAGGATTTCCATTATTATTATTGCATTTCTTGTGAAGCTGCAATCTAAGAGTAAAGTCAGAGTAAATACTCATCCAGAACAGATGATATTTTTTTATACATTTTTTCCTCGGTAAAACAAAACATTGGCTGGCTGTTAATTGTAAAAAGTCAGTTGAGCAACTTATTTTCGACTGGAAGCTGTGCAGGAATGCTAATTTTGAATGTATGGCAAGTGAAGAAGGAGAATCTGGGAAGATCCAGAATCTACCCAGGAAGAATGGGAATTCAAGTTCTTCCTGGGAAAAATGAGAATTCATATTTCCTGGGAAGAATGGGAATTCTCATTCTTCCCTGGAAGATTTGGAATCATTTCATACCATTACTTGATTCTTATTTTCCCTGGGACTATTGAGAATTCTGGTTTTTCCCAGGAAGAATGGGAATTCTCATTTTTCCCAGCTGTAATTTGTTAAGTGATATACTTTTTGTGGGTTAGGCAGGTTCATTTTGCATAATTTACTATTATAACCAGATTTTTATGTTATTAATGAAGGAACGTGTTTTATATATGTAACAATTATCTCAACTTGCAATTGTAGGCTTCATATCTAATTCACTATGTCTATTTTATTTGAGTGTTTATATATTTTTTTTAACTACATGAACAATTCAGAATTACTGTGAAAGAAAGAAAATCAAAGTTTCTTTCTGAAAAAGAGGAGAGATAAACATAAAATTTTTTTAAAAAATTAAAAGAGTTAAATGTTGCCCTAAATGATTCCTGTTCTTATTGGGATAAATGACAATTCTCATTTTACCCAGGTTTGAATTTCAAATCTGAATTCCAGTCTCTCCCGGGAAGAATGAGAATTCTCTTTTTTCCAGGGAAGAACAGGAATTACTTTGTACCATATCTTGAATCTCAATTTTCACAAGAAAAAATTAGAATGCCCGTTCTTCCAGGGAAGATTCTGTATCTTCCAAGATTCTCATTCTACCCATGACACATACTTCGTTTGGCTACACAAACAGAAAAACAGATGATCACAAGATAAGGGGAAAACCCTTTTCTTGACAGAGAAATGGACCTCTTCTATAATCTGTCATGCATTCTACTGTCTAGTCTCAGGAGGTAACAACAAAAATGTTCACTGTTTAATTAAAACACAGTTATTTAGTCAGAAACTATGCTGTTTATTACAAATTTTGATCAGCCTTTAGCATTATAGTTATATGATAAATCACTGCTGATATAGAACAGGAGTCTATGGAAAAGTACTTTAGCTTCAGCAATGAAACAGCGACAGTACAGTTGATATTACTCCCCTGGGAAACCTGACCAGCAGGTAAACTTTTCTTATAGCCTTTGATCAACAAAAAGTAGAAAATTGTCCCTATAGTTGGGGATAATGGCAAAAAACATCAAGCATTGAACAGCAGGCATTCCATTTGTTTTGCAGGTTATTTCAGCTGAAATCTAACTCTGAAAAGAAACCCTACCAAATGAGCTTCTTACCTGACATTTAGGCTGATCAATAATACTGCTATGGGAGCAGGTACAGAATAAAGAAGAAAATAAGGACAGGCCTGTAGGAAACATTAGAGCCACAATTGTGCATATTACCTTCACTATCAACAAAAATGTCAATTTCTCTGTTGGTCTCTAGTTTTTCCCTCACCTGTAAGGTATTGCTGTGGCACAGCTTACGGCAGTTTTTCATCTATTATCTGTCTTGAAAATTTCTTGATCTTATATATAGCACCACTCATATTTTTTTACATACCTAGCTTTGTGGATCTGTAAAATTGAATGTCTCATTTTTCCCAACTTCTATGGATGAAGTTTGAGAATAAAAGTTTTGTTATGTCAGACAATTTGTGGTTTTTGTAAATGACTGTAAAGTTTCCTGAATTTTCTTTATGAACCCTCTCATGTATCAGCTAATAGATTGATAAGAATATCATGAATACATAATAAGAAAATACTCACCCCATGTAAGAATTAATGGACCAACAAGGCATTAAGATTATTGTAAAAAGCTGCAGGTTATTAGATTTTGAAAACTTTTGTTTATTTATTTATTTTATTTATTTAATTGCCCTGAACCATCAATTGATGTGCTTTAGCATTATCTATTATCCTTGGCTTCCTCCGAAGGGTAAATGAAATTTGCAACCAAGTTCTAACAAAAATCTGACAAAGGGTTGTCAATATCAAACCATACAGTCATGCTAGTCAGCTAAGCATCATGACCTATTAGTCACTAGTGTTTTACTTTAGACATGAATATCTGAAACAAACAATAACAAAACCTCAGTCCTGTTACCAGGAGCATTGGTGGTTATCACTTTGGCATCTAGAGGCCATCATTCATCAGTGGACATGAAGACCACATCTTATTAGATGATTGGCAGTCTGAGAGTTCTCATCACTGATACCATATAGAATCTGAAATTATATTGAAAACTGAAGATGTCCAGTGTTGGGTTTGTTGTGCATCTTCACTGATCCTCTAAAAAACTTGACTCCATACCTTCCTTCTTAGTCCTTATAGGGGTGACCCCACTTCCATAAATCTTGTTCCACATGCACTATGAATTGAAAATATTTCGGCTTCTTCAGAGTTGGTGAAGTGCTCCTGCACAGTTTGTACAAGTTACCTGCTGAATATTGGCCTAACCTGAGCAAGCTTAGCCCATAATTTTAGTTTTGTGACGACTTTCGGCCACTGCTATGATTTGTGAGTTTTGTAGGTCATGTGTATAACTCTTAATAGGGCTTTGTAGCTCAAGTTAGGTACTGCTGTTTCTCTTGTGGTAGAAAGCAATATATCAATTGAACCAATATCCTCTTGAATAAGCTTGTCCATATACCGGTACTGTGCCATTGTGAAGTGAACAGTACAAGAGTCCCACTTTGGATGATGCATATTTAAATATTTTAACTACATTGATCATTTTGTAGCGTAACAACTTCATGCTGAATCCTAAGAATACTTTGATGTAGAGTTAGTTGTATCTGTTAAGGATATGAGGCACCCTGGAGGATGATGATTTCTTGTAATTCATACAAAATAGTAGCTCCTTTGATACAAACTTCAGATTTGTACTGGTACTATAGCTGCATAATGCTTCACAACTTATTGGAAGCAACATTGTGGACTTCTTATTGGCTTATTCCTTGTCATTTCATCATATTTTTATATCTTTCCTGTTTGTAGCAAATTGTTAGATAAATGCATGGAAGTGGAAGTATGTTCTTGTTGCTGTGCATTAAAGAACTTGGTGTGGCATCTTACCATGGAAAATGGTTAAACAATCTGACCATGGAAAATGGTTCAACAATTTTACCATAGAAAATGGTTTAAGAAATCTTACCATAAAAATAGTTCAACAAACTTACCATAGAAAATGGTTTAAGAAATTTTACCATAAAAAATAGTTCAACAATCTTACCATTGAAAATGGTTAAACAATGTTACCATGGAAAATGGTTCAGTGATCTTACCATGGAAAATGGTTCAACTATCCTATTATGGAAAATGGTTCAACAGGACATGAACACCAAAGCCACATGGCCTTAACCATAACAAATGGATATTAATGAATAAAGAAGAAGTTGACTCTTATCTTTACAATATATCTGCTTTGTGGAAGCAGAAAATGTTCTTTGGACTTTTTGAACTCTCCTTTTTTTTATTTCTTTGTATTTATTTATTATTTTTTTGCAGGTGATGGTTATGATTACTTGAAAATCGTCCTGAAGGACGGGTACCTGTATGTCCGTGTGAATCTTGGGTCGGGAGCATTTAATGAGAAGTTTGATTCACAGCGACTTGATGATAACAGCTGGCACCATGTTTATGTATGGCGGGAGAGCAGAAAGGTACGAGTTATACTTTAATCTAGATGTAATCTTCACCACTCAAATATTTTTTGGTGTGTTTATTACCTTATTAATGCAGAATTGTGCATAAAATATACTAATTCTAGTTTTAATACCAATAACTAACAAAACTGAAGAGTGCATGTAGGGTAGTCCAGATGCAGAAATTCACTTTCAAGAAATATTTGCAACATTTTATTCAGAAGAGAAATGACTATTTTAAACACTTTTGTCAGATGCATGCAGTTTTTGTAATTAAGTTTTTACTCTTGCTTTCAGAATGTCTTTGCATGCCATCAGGACAAATCTGAACAGATTAAAATTTGATTTTTACCACCCAGATCTAATTAAGATAGAGTGGGCATGGTGTGTTGAATCAAGTGAATCTTTCCTTTGTTATGCATGCAGGATTAGATTAAAAAAGACAAGCTGCACAATTTATTTGGGGTTTTCTGCTTTATTCAATCAAGTCTCAGACATTGGTTGGACTCAACTTGATTAACCGTAATTATGCAACATAAAATATCAATTGATTTGCATGTGTTCAAAGTTGAGCACTTCATGTTTTAATCATGTGTATGATGTCATTGATTTTGGTACACAGCTGGTCAAGGACAATGGGATTTGTAATGTAAGTTGTATTTATTTATTACCTTTATCTCATTCTAATGTGAACTATTCATATTTTTTCATAAAAGGGTTTATGCAAACAAGATGCTACATTTTAGACACTGTTTCACAAAGAAAAGGAGAGACCTTTTAAAAGCATAAAATTTAAATGTCAAGCAATATTGTACTTACTGTTTAATACAGATTTAATTATTATAAATGAATAGGCTTATCTGTATGCCCATATATCCTTGACTTTGGTTGTTTGATAAATATGAGGAAAATTGTACAGACTCTGTTAAGTAAAGTTTTAAAATCCAGTACTGAACATGTTTTAAGTAAGGAATGCTTAAAGAAAAGCAATATAAAACATTCAAGATAATGATGTGATTTTCTCCAGGAGAAATGTGTGCAATCATGTCATTGACAATTATGGTCTGTGGAAATTGGTGGAAGGTATCAATAAAATACAAATATAAAAAATAAAGGTAATGTCATTGCATATGGCAAACATGGATGCAGGGTTAATTTTTTTCAGTTTGTTTGTTTGTATGTTTGTATGTCTGTCTCCTATCATGCAAGATATAAATAATGTCATGGTTGGGTTTCATTAACATTTTGGAGATATGCTGGCAAAGATGCAGGACAAAGTTTATAAAAATTTTGAATGTAATAGGGATAAAGATCCCTGATGTTTGTGATGTACATGTGCTTATGCTTTATGTTTGTTCACCAGTATAAGCTGCTTATACAGTGATGTAATGTCAATATTTGTGTATGGTAGTCTGCTTTATGATATGTTCCTGTAATTTGGGTCTTAGTGATTTTGTAATGATTTGAATGCAAGTCCATCAAGAGATGATACAAACTGCCAGACATTGGTTTACAATCTGTGCAAATAATGGTTGCATTTTTATGTGTTTTAATGAAGCTGTTAATTATCAGGGAGTATAGATACACCTGGGATCTCATTAATCATGTCAATTTTCTTGTTCCAAGTCCCTGACCTATTTCTTGTTTGTTTTGTTATTAATTGATCAGACCATATTGGTTGGAGAAAAGTAAATTTTAAATTAATTCAGTTTATACCAAGAGTAAATTAATGTACCTGAGGTGAAGTATTAAAACTAGCTTGGCAGTTTATAATTAATGTATGGTTTTAATGTTGAGGACAGGACATTACAGGAATGGATGGTCATATAAAATGATCATATTAATTGATAGCGGGGCATATAATACATGAACTACATAATCATAATAACTTATGATGGGGCATTCAGTCTGAAGGAAATGGCTTGTCAATAAGCTATTAGAGGATGTGACGGCCAACCTGAAAAACACTAGGGTCGTTATGAAAAGTATACCATCAGTGATAAAAACCTAGTTTCAATTTGTTCCAGGCCAGACGAGTGGCGAAAAAACACCAAGCAGGCACCCAGACTATTGGCCAGCAAATTTGCACGCAACTCCTAATAATTGACCAGTCACCTAATACTCAAGTGTATAATTGCTGATCCTGGCCTATTACCAGGATAAGTGTTACAGACTGATCCCTATTTATCTTTTATATGACCTCAGGTGCCTCTGATACCAGGCTCTTCATAAAGGAATTGTGTTTTCATATATATAATCATATATATACACACACATTTCATTATTAAAAAGCCTGGTATCAGAGGTATATATATATATATATATATATATATATATATATATATATATATATATATATATATATATATATATATAATACAAAGAGAGAAATTTAAAATAAGAAGGGCTGGGCTTTTTTCCCAGTTGTAATGTATTTATTGTATATTATCCCAGAAAACAAGAAACTATCATAATTTCAGTTCACATTTTATCTAGTTTATGTTAACATTTACTTTTTCCAATTAGTTCCATGACAATGGCTTCCTCTTCTTTATGCATATAAAATAATTACAAATACTCCTGAAAATAATAGTCCACAATGACAAGTAGTGGGTTGAGGTACTTGAATTCTATGAATATTTCCGACTGTTATACAATTGATTTTATGTGTAGTTGCTGTTTTGTTACATTGAATATAGATGGAACCATGACATGTTAGAGGGTTGGTGGATGCTTAAAATATAAAATAAGAGGGGACTGGTAATGTTTTTTCTTTTGTCATTTGGGATTGTATGATTTTCTGACATCAGTGGGGCCAGGGTTACATGAGGGAGAAACATAAAACAGTTGTTGACCAAAAATCTTCATTAATGATTGTTTGTATTTATCCAGGTTTAGGTCGCTTTCCTGGAAAATAGATTGAAAACATTACCCATGCCAGGTTTTACTGAATATTAGGTATTTTTCATCTCCTTTGTCTATTCAGTTGATTATCTGTGGTGTGGAGATGACTCTGACTGGCAGATGGAAATGGTAGTTTTCTGTTTCTGTTTATTTTTGTAAATTTCAGGGATTTTCAATCAATTGACATTTTATAGATACCTGAACATTACAGTCAATCAAATAAACCATTTATGAGATCATAAAAGTAAACTTACTGCAATTTAACTTAAGAAATGTTGGAAACTTTTAAATTATTGAAAACTTTTATCATTAAGTGATATTTTTTAATAAAACTTGTTAATTTGCCAAATTAATTGCCAAACTAGTTTTAACAAGTACTAATGAGATGGAAACTACCATTATTCCAGTGATACCTTACATTGTATCTCAGTTAAATGATAATTGTTAGTCCCCTGCCATAGGTGGGAGGATGACTAAAATGGTCTGTGTCTGTCTGTCCTTTGTCCAGCCAGCCATTCCACCCCTTCTTTTACCTTTAAAACTCCTGTTGCTTTCTTCACCAAATTTTGCAGACATACTGAATTTTTGGAGTTGTGAATAATTTTTACATAATCACTGACCATTTCTGACCTATGCTTTAGTGCATCAGTAGCATTATGACTGCAAATACTTAAGTGTGTCAATGCAGTTAGAATGATGACATTTATTTCCAATCTTGTAAAAAATATATAGCACAACTTTACTGTATTGAAGTTGAAGGGTCTGCAATAAAAATGAACCCTAAATAAAAATAGATCATAAGTGGTATATATTATTATTATTGTTTTACAGAGTGCAGGACAGCTGTGCAGAATGATATCATTTGTTAAAAATTTTATGAAGACCTGGCACGACATGCTCAGACAAGGTCTAGCGGAGTCACTGTAGTTTTGCACGCAGACTACCACTCAGCTGCCTTATATGGCGCCCTCTGTGGGTGATGCCATGACCTTTTTCATCTAATGGCACTTTGTCAGGTTTAATGGCTATAAGGAGGTGTTATAATGTGAGGTCTAACCATGTTTACGGCTGGACATTCACATCAGTCAGATTGTCAGCATCTGTAGCGTGTTAACGGCTCATCTCGGTATCAAATATTTAATATGTGCAGGAGACCTGAAGAGAAATGGCAAGCGTAATTTATTATCATGTTTCCTGTCTAGTTTGTCAACTTTTTTTTTATTTTACTGGTTGGTTCAAAATTGGTAGAATTAGTAGAGGAGGAAAAAAGCATTATGTATTTTGCATTTACTCTGGAGACACAAGTGCAATATCATATCAACATTTTTTAGTAACTATCCCTTAACTGGTAAAAAGATGTTAAAGGGGCCCAATCACCTATCTGATATTATAGACTAAAGGTTATCCCATGGAGCTTTCATAAAAAAGGCCAGAAAATGTTGATATAACCGCAAGAAAGGCTGCTTGTTTTACTTATATCAACGTGTTTATAATATGTGGGGGCCCACCAAAATAATCAAAACAAATTCAACAAGGGCATCTGGCGGCAAGTCGGATAAGCCAGAGCTTCGCAATTGGCGTTTTACAATAAATGACCTTTAGTCCATGAGCAAGATGGGTTGGTTGGTGTCATCTGAGGGAAATAATTCTCATTGTGATATTTGGCAAGGTGTACACCCCTAGAGTTTGAAAATATGTGATAGCATTGCATCGGTGGTAGCTTTTTGTGTGTATCACCCTCTTTATATGCCCACCCTCAAACATATGTATTGCACCAACGGGGTAAAACATATGGGGGTAGGGGTAACTCTTTTGTATATAACTTTTAAGATATTGAGAGTAGAACTGTAAAAGACAAACCATTAAAGAGTATATTAATTTTGCTTATAAATGATATCAAATATGATGACGTTGATACATCTTTCAAGGTCACAGAGGGGTCAACAAGTGCAAGTATGAAAAATATTTAAATCTATCACTGCTGAAACACTTTTTATTTGCATAAAGTATTGTATAACAAGTAAGGTATAAGGAATATAGCAGTCTGTATTATTCCAAAGGAAAGAATGGGATCTTGGAATTAATTTGGTGTGCCTTATGCTTTCTATTGTACATTTGAAGCTATTGACACAGGGTAGTAAATGTACTGGTGACGATCTGGTGCAGTGGCCATTTGTAGAGCAGAGTTGGGGTATAGGTTTAACATTTTTGGTTGTAACATTTGTTAAAATACAAATGACCTATCTCTAGCAAGTTTATTTGATTAACTTTTTAAAAAGACAAGAAATATGATGACCTTGACTTTTTTAAGGTAAGGGAGGGGTCAACAAGTGCAAATTTGATAAAGTGCAGGACTATACTATGGACTTGTAACCAGCTCTGCGGCAAAGAGAAATTTTTGACACCATCTGTCTAGGTTTCAAAGCAAATTTTTAATTTTGGAACAAGTAAACATAACTATTGTATGTTAAATTGAAAAATTGCCGAAAAGCAAACTGTTTGAAATGAAAGGCATTCAGCTTTGACTAAAGTCATGACTCCTGTGTTACCATCAATTCACTGGAAAAGTATACGAGTCATGTTTTCATGGTCATAAGCTTGTTGGCTTGTCTTCAGTACTTTGGTTGTGTAACTTGTGTTAACTGGGCCTGTCAGATTGTTCATTTCTTCCAGTTAATGAGTGAATACTTTTTTTTCAGAGATGATTTTAATGAAACATTTTATTGACCCAGCATTTCTACAATAAACCTTATCCCCATCAGTAAAAAAGGAACATCATTGTATCCGCCAAAACGAAGTTTTTGATCGGGTTCAGCCGCTGCCGCCGTGTTCATTTCCGAGGAACTCCTCTGAGACTACTTGACTGATTTTTTCTTAAACTTACACCAATTATCGGGTCACATGTGAACTGGTGCCTAACCAATTGGCGTTGACCTCTGACCTTTCCTCTCTGCCCAGCATCCATTTGTGCATCTGTTTCCACACATAAACCCACATATCTCCGGAACTGTTTGACCGATCAGGAAAAAAATTTTGTACAAATGTAGCCCTGGGATAGCTTTATAACATACACAAAAATGTTTGCGCCACCTGCAACCATGTTTGCACAGTGTCCATCTGTCTGCCTCGAGTTAAAATCACTCATATCTCTGCAGTGGTTTGACTAATTCACCTGAAATTCAGCATGCTTGTACATCCTGGATAGCTTTCTTGATTTTATGACAGGTGGCGCCACCTACATTCACGTTTACACTGGAGACATCCAAGCTCATATCTCGGGAACTTTTTGACCGATTGGGCCAAAATTTTGCATGTCTAAAGATCTAACATAGCTCTTTATAATACACAAAACTGGTGGCGCCACCTGCAATCATTTTTGCACAGCATCTGTCTGTTTGTCTGCTGTGGGATAAAATTTCTCATATCTCAGCAGTGGTTTGAAATATCTGCCTTAAATTTTGCAGGTTTATACATCCTGGACAGCTCTCTTGATTTTATGACAGGTGGGGCCATCTTCATTCTAGTTTACACTGCAAATATCCAAGCTCTCAGGAACCATTTGATGGATTAGGCCAAATTTTGCATGTGTATAGATCTCACATAGCTCTTTGTCATACACAAAACTGGTGGCGCCACCTGCAACTATTTTTGCACAGCGTCCATCTGTTTGTCTGCCACAGGCTAAAATCACTCATATACATGTAGTGGTTTGACTTATCTGCCTTAAATTTTGCATATGTATACAACTTGGACAGCTTTCTGGACAGCTTTCTGGATATTGTGGTAGGTGGCACAACCTACATGCACATTTCGGCTGCAGACATCCATCCTGATATGCAACACTTCACTCTATTTCCCCTTGCCACTCAATCCATGCCTCACTTCATCCGTTCCACTCTGATTTTGGCGGATACACGTAGTCGCTTGTCGACTACCCGTATTCTAGTTATATATATGATCCTTGTGTCATGTATACAAATTTCGCATAGCAGTTTATGAAAATAGAAATGATATTGAACTCATAAAACCCTGATGAAAAATATGTGGTTAGGGTTTTGAGAAAATGTTGCTCAAGACAAGGATAACACACTGAAACGTTACCTACAGAATGTTTGAAGCAATCATACGCTATAGTTATTGTAAGCATTTGATCCTTGGTTTAAAAGTGAGATATGTTTAAATTACCATTTATAAACCCCAAGATAATATCCTTCACGCTGGATGATTGATGAAATCAGAGGCTTTATTGATGTCTATTCACTTACCAATATTTCCAGATCAAATGCTTCAGGGAAGCCTGCAAAAGGCCTAATACATAAGTTACACCATCCTTAAACACTCCCTGTTGCAGTAAGTGAGGATAGTAGAGAATCTGTATTTATTTCCAATGTACATTGAAGGAAAACAACCACTAATAAGAGTGAGACCTGAGAGAACAAGCACCATCATTATTTCTTGTAAAAAATTAGCCGATTCCTTTCATGAAACTCTGGAGCCTGAATTAACTGGAGACCCAGCCCTAACATTGGAGTGTCATAAATCATTTGTACCATCATACACATTAAAACAAAACAGATCGTGTTTCTTTAAGAAACGGTTGATCCATACACAAAGTGAACTGTTTCCTAAAGTAGGTCTCAAACAAACTATTTCGACTTAAAGGAACACTACTTAATCTGTGGTTACCCTAGCTTGCCACATGTCAGATTCCAAGCATACGAATAGGTGGCAACCATTTTATCCGTGTCAGAAATGAACCAAAAGATTGGTTGAGTTTGTTTTAAAATCCAAATTGTTTTAAACATGTTATGAACGCAGCTATCTGATGAAGTCCGAATTTCTGGAGCACCATCAAATTTCCATGGTGCTGATACACTGTATTACCCAGATTGTTATTCACATATCATCAGTGCAAAGAATGTCTAGGCAGCAGTCATTTGTGTCTAAGAAATTTTCGGAATTTCCAGCAGACATTGTATTTTGTTATCTTCTAGGTAAGATGATTTTTTTTTTTGTGGAAGACATTTTATGATGAGAACAGATTGCTGTGCATATCCCATAGTGCTTGTTTTTCTATCTGACAGCTAAGATTCATTTACAAGAAGAGAATGAAAATGATATTGGAATGTTTTCAAATGAGATCTGTAAACAGAGTAACTCTGAATCCTAATAAATTTAAGAAAAACTTGACTACTATGACTTGAACATTTTTTTTTTTTACTCAAAGGCTGTTCCTAATATGTGCTACGTTGTTGACAATTGTCTCAACACCTGTGTCCGAGGGTAGTCACACAAAGACAGTCCTGACTATTGCACAAACAATGCAATTTCTGATCACCAAAATCCCAAACCAAAAAACTTTGGGTTTAGGTGTCAAAGTACACCACCATATTGGCCCAAAAGAACTTGTTTCACTTCTGTTTGAGTGCGAGGTTCAGTGTCTTATGATGAGGTTCTGCATTTCAGACAGTCAGTGGGGGAACATAGGCCTACTAGTGAACAGAATAGGACACGTGAGACGCTTCTCATGGCTATTGAGTTCACAAAGCAACAATGCCATTTAACTGAGAAAAAAAAGAATTAGCAAACAGTTTCAAACCAAGTGAGACTTGCCTTATCCTTATGCACCATAATACGGGCCAGAAGAGACACAAACCTCCACAGATTCAAAATTATCAAGGTATTTCTTTTACACAACAAAAAATCACAACATCTAACGCAAACTCTCACTTTGGTATCAAAAGCAGTGTTGTAGTAGGGTCTACACCAACCAACTCCAAGTGAAAGTCCGAGTCCTTTAGAGCTTGAGTCCGAGGTCACTAAAATATCTATATTTAAAGCAAACTAAATTGGACATAGGAGATTATCATGACATCTTTCTGTTACAGTTTACACATGCCTTTGCTTTGATGTTTAAACACATTCAGCTCCCGATGTAGGGAAAAAGCTTTGTATATACAGTCTATATTCCCTATATATGAGAAGGTTCCCCCATCTGAAGATTGTACTCCAAATGGACTCCGAGTCCAGGAAACTAGAGTCCAAGTCGGGACTCAAGTCCTACATAGCTGATCAACAGCAAAAAGAAGAAACTTAGTTTGATGTAAAATAATATATTTTTCTTTATTTCACTCTAGCTTCCATACATGTTGCCATGGGTAACATATTTTAACCAAAAGTCCAGATACTGGATCAGAGGAAGCACTGAATAAAAATGCATCCCTTGTATAAAAAAGTGACCCATGGGTCATGACGCTCAGCTGCCAAGCATGACCTGTGACATCATGGACTGAGATTCACAACTTCCAGTCAAATTTTGAAGAACCAATTTGCCAATTTGTTGAAAATTTTCTATGACAACAGAAATATATATCACCTATGTCTGGTTAAAACACAGTGAATTGATGGTCTGAGGAAATTGCATGATTGTTTAGCTATCAGGAACTATTCCAACAGCTTGCTTGAAACCTGTCAGTCTCAAAGGAACACCACAAAGGGCAAATATAAGATCAAAATATATAGCAAAAATCAAGGAAATACATGCAAGAATTATTGAGAAACAGGTGCTTCTGTATGAATTTTTATTCAATACAAGCCAACTGTACTGCACTTTTATAAATGATGGTAATATTTATTCAGAAATATTTGACCCAATCCTTTACAAGATTACATAAATATACATCCAACTGCATTCACTTTAACTGTTCTTGAGATAATATGATCAAAAGGAATTAAAAGATGGTTGCCTGGTGGCCATATTGGACTTCTGACAAGTCTGAAATCAGACAACAAACATTCTCTAAATCGGACCAAACATTAAAGAAAAATTACTGAAACTGCACTGAAGAAAGAATTTCTAAGGTGGCTAACTGGCAGACATAATGGATTTCTGACAAGTATGACATTTGATATCCCACATTCTCCAATAAGAGACAAAACTTGGGGCAAATTATCCAGTAATGAATGCCCAAAATAATTCAAAAGGCATGTCCAGGCCCTCATATCAGATTTATAGATATGCAATTGTAAAAAGTATTATTATCACTCTGCTTTCAATGGGGTCAGCAGGGTAGGTAAACTGCCAAACCTGAAAGAAAAGAAATGCAGAAAGCATGACTAAGAGTCTTGAAATAAAACAAAAAGCCATCCTAAATCAAGGTACACATCCACATATTATGAGAACAAACACTTGCTTTTATATGTGGTGATATATATTAAAATATTCAGATATCTAGGAAACTAAGTTTATTGCTAGGATTCCATAAAATAAACTGCAAAATGTTCCCATCATCTTATAAATCAGTAGCTAAACCTTAATACTATACTCTCATAGTCTTAATGCCTGGCTGAAGCATTCTGACAACAGTGTTTTTGTTATGAAGTAACGAGGTACTTATCACTGAGCCTTATCACTTAATAGGCTGATACAAAAGGGAGTCATATGTCACCAGTGTCACTCACAATTACAGCCACACAGGGAGATGTACCAGCTGGAGTGGGATGGTTATATATACAAGAAAATTAGAGATGGTCTATAAAATAAGTAATTGTGAACATCCCTGACCTATGACCTTGGCCTTTTGCCCATATCTCAACTGGATTCTTTCTAAATGATGGGTAACTACTAACCACTTAAATCTGGTGTAATTACTTGGCAACCAATGGGTGAATAACTTTGACCTGCAACCTTTAACCTGCTGACCAGCTGACCCCAAAATCAATAAATTATTTATTCAAGCAAAAAGACCCATAAATATGAAGTTTGAGTCAAACTGAGTGATGCATAGATGTGGCATATGTGAAAGACTGAAGGTTTGGGTTGAACAGTTACACTTGAAATATGCTCACAAGCATTTAGAACAATTAAATATTGTGACCTTGACCTTTGACTTTTTGACCTCAACATCAATAGGCTTCTTCCCTTATTGGTAAGTAAGCCATATATGACAGATGGAAGGTACAGATTGAAAAGTTTGCCTGAAAATGACTCCACGCAAGAAGTGGGTGCTGTGAACTTGACCTTTGACCTCAAAATCAACAGGTCTTTTCCCCTGTTGGCAGAGAAGCGATATCAGTGCTGGAAGGTTTGGAATGAAAAGTCTAGCTTGAAATGTGTCCACAACCTTTTCAAAGAAGTGGATCCTGTGACCCTGACCTTTGACCTTGTGACCTCAAAATCTATAGGATTCTTCTCCAACTTAGTAGGTGAGCTATATGTGAAAAATCAAAGAATTGGGATGAAAGGGTTGGCTTAAAATGCATCCACAGGCTTTTCAAAGAAGAGGCTCCTGTTACCTTGACCTTTGACCTTTTGACCTCAAAAAAATTATGGTTCTTCCCCTGTTGGTAGGTGAGCTGTATGTGAAAGATGGAAGGTTTGGGATGAAAATTTTGTCACAAAGAGTTATTTCTGGGGGGTGCAAACACACCCCATAACTTCGAGAATATAGGTCGCAGTGACCTAATTTCAGGTTTGCAAGGAGATCTTTTTATAACCTCTAAGACTGCATAGGGTTCATGGCCCTAGCCCCTACGGTTACGATTTGTGCCCTGCTAACGTCGGACGGCCGGCCGGACGGACAGACGGAAGGACGACGGACAAAGACCCATCGCTATAGCCCAGCATGACTGAAAGTCAGCTGAGCTAAAAACACATAAAACCACTATTTTCCTATGAAAACTTCAATACTGATGAATAAAATAATTTGTTGATATACAAAATCAGATACAAAATAAACGATAAATGAAATAATGAGAATGGATAACTCAATAATAGTGTTCTAGCTGTCTTGCAAACCATAACAAGATTTTGTTGATTTTAAGATGTTTTAACTTATTTATGTGCAATTTTAAAACAAACACAAATAACCAAAAATATATGGTAATTATTATTATAATGCAGTCTGCAGATGTCATATTAAATGTTCATGGATATATATTACTTTGATACTTATGCTAAAGAGCAACCAACAAGAGCCCAACAACCAATAACCAACTTTCACTCCATGGTTTAACCTATGTGGTATTTTCAAATTACACATTATTTCAAGAAATGACAGCCATTTTGGTGGTCATTTTAGATTATTATTGTATGATTGTTGCATCGTGGCATGTAACTATTATTGTGAATGTTTCTGTCCACATTTTATGTCAAAGAGACGATTTTCGAAAAACTATATTGTAATTCACATAAATGTAATTTAATTTAAATATGAGCGCCTAATACCATTTTTAACTTATGCAGTTATAAAAATTGCCAAAAGGTGACAAGCTGGCACCTGATGGATTCAGATTCACCATATATTGGAGAACATAAATCCGCAATAAAAAATTCTTTCTACATTAGTGCAGGGTTATTGGGCTCGGCAGCTGGACAATATAATCATACTGATTGACCCCTTCTGACCTTGGAAAATGTGCCAAGGTCATCATATAAATATCATTAGACAGAAATCAAATATGTTTTCCAAAGGTGGGTCATTTGTATATTTAATCCAAGTATTTCAAATGTTACAAAAAAAAGTGTTAATACTCGCTGCATTTTGCCCTACAGATAGCCACTGCACAAGAAAGTCAGATGTACATTTACTACCCCTTATCAGTAACATGAAAAGTGCAGTAGGTAAGCGTATGACACACCTACTTTATTCACAGAGCCCATTCTTTCATTTGGAATAATAATATATGTTATTTTCTATAACCTGCGCAACAATGAAAACTTTTTTGCAAATGAAAATTGTTTCTGCAACGAGATATTTTATTATTTTATCATATTTGCACTTGTTGACCTCCTGACCTTGAAAGATCATCAAGGTCATCATGTTTAATATCATTTAAAATCAAATTAAATATATTTTATGATGATATGTCTTTTATAGTTTTCCCCTCAGAATCACAAATGTTAAATACAAATGTGTTAACCCTACCCCTACATGTCTTACACAAAAGGTGCAAGAATGGGTTGAAGGGGAAGCATATAAACAGGCTGATACACACAGAAAGCTACCTCCGATACAATGCTATCACACATTTTCTAACTCCAGAGTTGTATACCTTACCAAAAATCACTATTAGAATTATTCCCCTCAGATGGTACCAGTGACCAAATTTTAAGGGTCTGGCTCATGGACTATTTCTACCTCGGCATATATGCAACCTACCACCTTAGGTTACATGTTTTTCCCTTTTGTCAACATTGCTGTGTTTTTATAAAAACAGAGAAGGCCAGAAATCACATACATTCTTTTTTAAAAGGTAGGTGAATTGGCCCATTTAATGTTTATGACATATCTCAGCAACACTAAAGAGTACTTTAATATCAAATTAAGGATTTGATATGTAAGCGACCTTTAAGTACTGTATTAGAAGTAAATTATATCTTTTCGGTGGACAAGTAGAAATTTTATCATAAATATGTGTATGTACCATAATGTCTACATCAGTTCGTATCCTTCATTAGTTCGCACACAATAAATTTCCTTAATCATATTTTTCTATATTACATATATGAATTCGTACACCAACATACTGTGCCGATATTAGCTATTGCCGGTCACCACCGGCGGTCCGTATGAACAGTAATTGTAGCTATGATTAAAACGGCTTTGCATGCGGAGATTAATCAAATGTCAACGCTGTTCACCTGATATCAACACATCTTTATGTCTTAATGCGTGGCAGTAACATGATAATTTATCGGAACAATTTTATCAGATTTGCGACTTCATGTATGTAAATAGGAAAAACTGTCGCTTAACTGATACCGATGGGCCATCTTTGCTTCAGACTTGTAACAGCATGAATGTGATTTGAACAATAGAACTTGAGGTAAAAAATGTATTTTAATCAATAATATTTTGTTTACTTAATAATAGAATAAGAAGGATTTGTCAGTGGGACAAAAATGACATTAGCTGATGATCATAAACTAGTAATCCACTTTGGACAAACCTCACACGGACCACTGATCACAGGCATGACCTGGTGCTACAAGGCATCAAAGGTTAAATGGAGATCGTCAGTGTGCTTTGAACCGCAGCTTCAAAGGATATACCGCTGTTTTCAAGAGTTTTTAGCTCAGCTGACTGAAAGTCATCTGAGCTATAGCGATCACTCTTTGTCCGTCGTCCGTCTGTCCGTCCGTTAACCAGGCACAAATCGTAACCGCTGAACCTAGAACCTTGTAACTTGGAATTCTGAGAGGTCCATGAAAAATCTCCTTGGAAACCAGAAATTAGGTCTCTGTTACCCATATCCTTCGAGCTATGGGGCCCCAAAGTACCCCCCAGAAAAGTCCAAAATTTCATACAAAAACTTCAATATCTCATTAACTACTTAACTGATGGTCATGATTTATGGCATACATATTGATCATGAGATGTTCCATCACTTCCTGCAGACTGGTGGCGCCACCTGTATTTTTCGATTTTTTACAAATTTTTTTCTCTATTTTAGAGACCTTTAAAAATGTGAACATCTGTTAACAAGGCACAAATCGTAAAGCCTAGACCTAGAATCTTACTTCTTGATACACTGAGAAACCTATTAAAAGTCTCCATGGAAACCATAAATTAGATCTCTGTTACCCATATCCTTCGAGCTATGGGGCCCCAAAGTACCCCCCAGAAAAGTAAAAAATTTCATACAAAAACTTCAATATCTTATTAACTACTTGACTGATGGTCATGATTTTTGGCATACGTATTGATCATGAGATGTTCCATCACTTCCTGCAGACTGGTGGCGCCACCTGAATTTTTCCATTTTTTACGAATTTAAAAATGTGAACAGCTGTTAACAGGGCACAAATCATAAAGACTGGACCTAGAATCTTCATTCTTGACACACTGAGAGGTCCATAAAAAGTCTCCATGGAAACCTGAAATAAGGTCTCTGTTACCCATATCCTTTGAGCTATGGGGGGGCTCCCAATAACCCCCCAGAATAATGGAAAATTTGATAAAAACAAACTGCAACATCTCAATAACTACAACACTGATGGTCATGATTTTGGGCATACATATTGATCAAGAGGTGTTTCATCAGTACCTGCAGACTGGTGGTGCCACCTGTATTTTTTCAAATTTTCACAATTTTTTATTCTCTATTTTTGAGACCTTTCAGGATGTAGTTATCTGTCAACAGGGTACAAATCGTAAGGACTGGACCTAGAATCTTCATTGTTGACACACAGGGAGACCCATGATAAGTCTCCATGGACACCTGAAATTAGGTCTCTGTTACCCATATCCTTTGAGCTATGGCACTCCAAAGTACAGCTCAGAATAATGGAAAATTTGAAACAAAAGCTGAAGTATCTGAACAACTAATGCAGAGATCACCATAATTTTTTTCATGGATATTGATCATGGAGTGTTTCATCAGTTTCTGCAGACTGCGTGCGCCACCTCTATTTTTTTCAAATTTTTACGATTTTTTTTTCTCTTTTTTTGATACCTTTAAAGATGTGGTTACCTGTCAACAGGGTACAAATCGCAACAACTGGACCTGTATTTTTGTACCCGCCAAAACGAAGTTTTGTGGATACTATGTTTTTGACCGGGTTCCTCCACCGTTGCCGCGTTCGTTTCCAGAGAGCTCCTCTGGGACTTGATTTTATGAGCTTTCCAAGCTCATATCTCGGGAACCGTTTGACTGATCAAGAAATAAAATTTATACTAATGTAGCCCTTGGATAGCTTTTAACATACACAAAAAATGGTGGCGCCACCTGCAACCATGTTTGCACAGTGTCCATCTGTTCATCTGCCTTTGGTTAAAATCACTCATATCTCTGCAGTGAATTGACTAATTCACCTGAAATTCAGCATGCGTATACATCCTGGATAGCTTTCTTGATTTTATGACAGGTGGCGCCACCTACATTCTCATTCACGCTGATGACATCCAAGCTCATATTTCGGGAACCGTTTGACCGATCGGGCCAAAATTTTGCATGTGTATAGATCTAACATAGCTCTTTATCATACGCTTATCTGGTGGCGCCACCTGCAACCATTTTTGCACAGCGTCTGTCTGTTTGTCTGCCGTGCGATAATGTCACTCATATCTCGGCAGTGGTTTGACATATCTGCCTAAAATTTTGCAGTTTTGTACATCCTGGATAGCTTTCTTGATTTTATGACAGGTGGCGCCACCTTTATTCTACTTTATGCTGCAGACATCCAAGCTCATATCTCGGGAACCGTTTGAACGCTTGGGCCAAAATTTTGCATGTGTATAGATCTCACATAGGTCTTTATCATACACAAAACTGGAGGGGCCACCTGCAACCATTTTTGCACATTTTGCACAGCGTCTGTCTGTTTGTCTGCCGTGGCCTAAAATCACTCATTTCTCTGTAGTGGTTTGACATAACTGCCTAAAATTTTGCAGGTTAATACATCCTGGATAGCTTTCTTGATTTTATGACAGGTGGTTGCCACCTACATTCTAGTTAACGCTGCACACATCCAAGCTAATATCTCAGGAACCATTTGACCGATTGGGCCAAAATTGTGCTTGTGTTTAGATCTCACATAGGTCTTTATCATACACAAAACTGCAACCATTTTTGCACAGCGTCTGTCTGTTTGTCTGCCGTGGGCTAAAATCACTCATATCCATGTAGTGGTTTGACTTTTCTGCCTAAAATTTTGCATATGTATTCAACTTTGACAGCTTTCTGCATTTGTCCTTGCCACTCAATCCATGCCTCACTTCACCCGTTCCACTCTGATTTTGGCAGATACACGTAGTCACTTGTCGGCTACCCGTATTCTAGTTTTTAAAGTTTACACATATTTTCTCTATTTTTCAGATATATAAATACAGACTAAATCTTGGCCTGTTGGTTACTCTGTTTGATGCTTCAGTTGAATTGGTATCTACCATTCTGATGATAAAATTTCCTTTTGTGAATCTCTTCCCAGTCAGCTGAGCGTCATGACCCATGGGTCACTTGTTATTTGATAAATCCCGGTAATGTCCGTGAAATAATTTATTTTTTTTCCCACTGTGTAAATCTTATTTGAATCTCCCAAATAAAAACTTCCGCATATTTTGTTGGTTACTGTGGCCATTTGGTTAGAGGCGCATGAACAGTTATAGTGTGAACTATGTGCCCTTGGTTCAAACCTATCGGCTTTCTTCCCCCTTTGATGTATACCATGTAATGATACTAAGTCAATCTGTATATGTAAATTAAAGCTTCAACCTAATGTTTCACCGACAGATGACCTTTCTTAGGACAGCCATTTCATAGCCATTTTCCATTCCCAGCAGTTTTTAAATTGGCAGAATATAGTGAGATAAATAAACCATATATACTTGGTCTTTCCATCTTACAAAAAAAGAGGAACTAAAACTGAATCCACATCAGTTATTTTACTGTTACCTATTGTAATAAACAAAGATATGTAATTTTGGAAACTAATATATATGGACCAGTTATCGTGACAGTTTAAATGGTCTGGTAACCACTATAAGTAATAATGGTCAGGGCACCAGTGGCATTCAATTCTTGTGATAGACTGGAGACTGATTGGCCTTCAGTTTTTTTGTATTATGTATATAACCCAGCTGGGGAGTGTCCTCAATTAAAACTATGTCAGAGAAAACCAGACCAGCGGGACAAAGATAAGTCATCAGTTTCAAATTTTTTTCTACAAGTGGGTTACCTAAAAAAATAGAGTTATTTGGCTATTTCTCATTTTCTGATAATTCACATGATGTTGCTTCCTAATTGGTCATGACAATTGAAATAAAGAAACATTGCAAAATTTCTGATTGTTAAATCCCCCAAAAATGTTAATTTAATGAAGTTTAAAGATTCCAGGGTTGAACAGAATGTTGTACAGGCAGTGCATGGTTGTTCAGTGAATACACGTCTGGAACCCCAGCAGATCCATACAGTCAATTCAGTTTAAATTCAGAAGTAGTGTTTGCGTAGATTATCACTATCTTATATTTATTTTTTATTTTGACTGCCCCAAAGCTCAATCATTGTGAAAGAGAAAGGAGGGAAGGAAAGTTGCCAGAGTTCATAGTTCATATCAAGTTTAAACTTGTTCCTGTTAAGGTCGCTTTCAATATAACATATTCAAGGGATGCTTCCAGAGAGACTTTTGACTTTTCTTATCTATTCTTTGGAATAAGCTGTAGTTAACATTGTAACATACAGACTTGTTTTATAAGGTTTAAGTGGTCTGACACTGTTTTAGGGCTGTACTATTGCTTCTATATAAGGGACAGGTCTTCTGGAAGCAAGTTTTATGGTTCAAAGATCCTTCAGGACCTGACTTTATTAAAAAGGAGGAGTGTTTATTACATAGCCCTATTTAAGCAAGGCCAGTGTTGGTTTGACATCGGCCAACAGTAAATCTTGTCACGGGTATAAAGCAGGCATTAACGCGGACTGTACAAGCCCTACTGACCTTGTGGAGAACTCTGATTAATGGCGCCCCACTGCGGCTTTTCCTAATACATGGTTTATATATGGGTCTTTTGAGAAAGCATTGGCTACCATTAAACTGTTAGATGGCTTGCGTTTCCTGCTAAATACTTCATACCATTGGGTAAATCAGGTTTCGTGATGAGGGCGGGGACCACATGGCTGTCTGTGGACTTTGGTGAATGTCTGCTTGCGAAGATTGACTACCACACTGGACAAATCACCAGCAATTGCTACGGCAACTGTCACATGGTTGTTGTGTTATCAGTAACGCAGTGAGCAAATAAATACAATAACCTCCTGTGATCCAGAATGGATAATCAGTGAACTGAGTTTAATTGGTTCATCGACTGTTAATTATACTTAATGGAAAAGCCTAACCCCTGTGTACTGCAGGTTTCTTTACAGTGCTGGATCAGTACATACCATGCAGTTCATGAATCAATTGAAAAAAAAAACTCTTAAATTCAGAAAGTGCTCGTTTATATTTTTTTGCTCAATCATATGAAAATCCCAATTTAGTGATCAACAGCAGAACCCAACTCGCTTTCACATCCTACTGAACCCAAATTCTTGTGAGTTAGGTCCACATATGTCATTTTTGAGGTGTTGAGAACATAGAGTGGAACCTACCTGACAGACCACTTGTCTAGTAAGACCACCTGTATGTTAAGTCCCCACTTGAGTGAACTGAAAATATGCACAATCATTATGACTGAACTGTCTCATAAAACCACCTGTGAATTTTGAGACCACTTTTAGTCAGTCCCACAGGTGGTCTCATAACACAGGTTTCACTGTATTTTGTAATTAAAAAATTGAGTGAAATATAAATATGATTTACATAAGTAATGAGTCTCATCAATGGTCATTGGTTATCAAGTTCGAAAGGTCAGAGCTGTATAAATATCATTGGTTGGGGTTAGGGATACATGATGCTGATTAACACATGAAAGTGGTGATTCAGTGTCAAAATTAATATAACCTTAATTAATTAAAACACGTACTTATGAACAGTTGAGCAATTTTACTTATTTTGTGTAAATAGATTTTGTGATTGCAGGTATTTATATATACCTGTAACACTCATTTCTGTGATGTTTATCCTTGCATATTGATTGGTTATAGTGTGCACTGGATAATTTAAGGCGGACACCGGAGCACTAAGTCACCTCACCAAATGTGTCATGGGTGCTTCATCTGAGACTGTAACAGTCTGTACATGAAACTGAAACAGTCTATACATTAGACTAAGAGTCTGCAGGAGTCCATTTCAGCAGCTGCCAGTCAATTATTTGATGCTACAGGTATCTGCCTCACCCGGCAGCTCACCTGAGCTGTGCTCTTATCAGCTCCAGTTACATGATGGACACATACCTTACCCTGTCATTACCAGCGTGCCAACTGTTCATCAAGCATGGACTGATCTTGTTCTGGCTGGCTTCTCTGACATGTCACTGTCTTCCTGGCTGTTATAAGGTTCAGATTTAGGGTATATCTGAACACTTTAGCTGTGTGTCCATATGTGTTCCTTAGATCTTATATATAATAACCAGACAACTAATAAATGTTTATAAAATGAGCTCAGATGGTCTGTTATCTTAAACATATATGAACCAATTTAAGTCTCTAATAATCAGATCATTGAGCTTTGACATGGAAAAATTATAGAAAGCTGATTCTTAAGTTGTATTTCTAGGTGACAACTTTTGTTATATGATATATACAAAATTTGCTATAATCCACTGAATGGAAAAGTTTTCAATTGTGCTTATACAGATTTACTTAAAACAAGAGAAATATTTGAGAAAAAAACAGAAATTCCCAGATTTAGTGGTGTCTGAGGCCTAGAAGAGATGTGTACACCTAGTGTTCATTTGAATGGTTTTCAAATTCTGGGATTTATTATTATAATCTTAAAAATAAATTCAGAATTATTAAAATGTTCATATATTCACAGTTTAGTGATAGTTTTCTGTCACTGCCTATAAAGCACCCTATGATTACCATTTTATTGGCTTAACCACAAAAAGCATTTTGCAAGGTGTGTTTACAGGTCCTTAAATTAATTTTCAGTTAGATTTTATAACAAATGTATATGTGAAGGGTCCTAGGCATTTCCATGCATGTCATAGACTAATATATGTTATATATGTGCTAAATCTGTGAAGACCATTTCGAATTTAAAATGTGAAATTTTTTATTCATTACTGGCTGCATAACTCATAGTTTCCTCAATATCATGTAATTTTAATTGTACATATTGAGAGTGATAAACTTTAGTTTTCATATAACAGTAGAAGCTCATAAGTAGAGCGATGTTTATTTGATATAAAAAAAGTTACTATGGAAATAAAAGTTATCAGTTCTTCACCACTGTACTGTAGTAGCTAGACCTTCCTGCAAAATGACATTTGAATTAAACCTGAGACCATAACATTTCTGGTGTATTTATGATTTCAGGACAGGGATGGGCACATTGTGACTTCCAGTTCAGGATTTGAACAGCAGGGCCCTTTCCACAGTAGACATTCCACTTCTTTGTTTAATCATATAAAAAATCATGGAATCATTGTAATGCATTTTCAAGTATTCCAAATTAATATTTGACTCATTGTTAACTTGTTACTTATTTAATTTACTGGAAGGTAGAGCTAGACCACAAAGATCCCCCCACAAGGATTATAATCAGACTTTGGTGTTTGCTACACAGCATAAAATGTGTCATGGTTCATCAACTACATTGGTGCTTTCTGGGAGAGGAAAGGGTATTCCATAATATCCCTGACCCCCGGTCAACATAATCACTGTTTCTCACAGTGGTAAATCATATGATGATACAGATTACATCTAGCATTTATGTATTAATTATCCCTTTGTTACCCAAACCTTTGACCAAACTTCATCAACATCTGTTCATAACATTTTAAAGGCACTTATAGACAATCCAGGCATTTTAAATATACATGAAATATATTATTTTCTCCTTAAAAAATTATTATATCTGCAAGACTGTTTGCTTTCTCCTGTACACAAGTGGAAATAAACTTTCACAGGGTGTGGTCAGTGGCACAAAACAAACATTCTTGTTTCATGTTTCTTCTCCTTGTTTGGGAGTTGTTGTTCATGTGCAAGATTGCACCTCTGGTCATGCAGTCTTGTAATGGTGAATAGATGCAAGTGGAATATGTTTACTCACACACAGAACGATAAAGTTTAAAAATAAGTGTATCAGAGATAATAAGTCCATGTGCCAGGATGGTTTTGCTTAGAAAAATTTATATTCAGTCAAAATGAACTGAATAGCATGAGATAAAACATATTATTGCAAGTGTTTGTGTACCTTTAAATAAAGTAGCAATCAGACAGACCAACCAACCAAGTAACTAAACATGGCAGAAACATTTTTACTTCTCGCAGAGGTACACGGACAGTCTTTAAGTTAACCCTTTCCTGTTTACATTTATTTTAAATTTCTGACAAATTCTGACACAATTTGCAATTACATTACAGGCAATATCTTTTTTAGATTTTGTTGTATTTTAACAAATTTTAACAGTTCTTACTGAGGGCATTTTCTTAAGATATTTGGAATATTTAAAACATAAAATTAGATATACAACATGTTTCCCCTGAAAGAATCTAGCAATACTATAGTGTTCATGGTGCCAATTTGAGTGAGCTTTAGTGAGGCTGTAAACAGTAATTTAATTTCATGGTTAGTGTATGAGATGCCCACCAGTGTGCAGCACCTGTTACAGTGACTGTCCTGGCTGTCCCCTGCTGACTGACTCACTGTGACCTGGCAGCTTTGTGCTCTGCTGCTTTGGATTGTTAGATCAGATCCTGTGAACTGAGATAATTTTGATGTCCCATTAGTGTGGTGATGAATGTTATCTATCTGGAATGTTTTGATGAAACTGTGACAACATGGGGCTCCTGGCAAACACAAGCAGTATTTCACTGCCCCGCTTTGTCCCAGCAGACCAGCTGAGCATTCATCCTCTCTGGCATGTTCATGGCAAATTCTCTTAATGGAAGATTAATGTGACAGAAATTAAGAGAGTCAAACATCTGATGGATTGTTACTACTTTTTTACATTTGCTTGATGTAAACAAATGTTTCTGGTGGTTTTTGGCTCAGCTGACTGTAAGATTATTGAGCTATAGTGATCAGTCAGCGTCCTTTATCCGTCCGTCTGTTTGTCTGACTGTTAGAAAGGCACTTTTGACACCGTTGGACCTAGAAACCTATAACTGAATATCCAGGGAGGTCAATAATAAATCTCCTTGGAAAACTGAAATTAGGTCACTGTGACCTTTATCCTCTGAGCTATGGGGCTTGTAAGTACCCCGAAGAATAATTGTATCCGCCAAAACGTTTTGCAGATACTATGTTTTATAACGGTGGTCCGCCACCGCGGCGTTCGTTTTTCGGAGAACTCTTCTGAGACTACTGGACTGATTTTTCCTAAACTTACACCAATTATCGGGTCACATGTGAACTGGTGCCTAACCGATTCGTGTTGAACTCTGACCTTTCCTTCTTTGTCCAGCGTCTATTTGTGCATCTGTTTCAACACATAAACCCACATATCTCAGGAACCGTTTGACCGATCAGGAAAAAAATTTTGTACAAATGTAGCCCTTGGAGAGCTTTATAACATACACAAAAATGGTGGTGCCACCTGCAACCATGTTTGCACAGTGTCCATCTGTTTGTCTGCCTTGGTTTAGAATCACTCATATCTCTGCAAGCCACTGGTTCGACAAATTCACCTGAAATTCAGCATGCGTATACATCCTGGATAGCTTTCTTGATTTTATGACAGGTGGTGCCACCTACATTCACGTTCACGCTGCAGACATCCATGCTTATATCTCTGAACTGGTTTGACCGATTTAGCCAAAATTTTGCATGAGTATTGATCTCACATAGCTCTTTATCATATACAAAACTGGAGGGGCCACCAGCAACCATTCTTGCACAGCGTCCATCTGTTTGTCAGCTGTCGACTAAAATGTCTCATATCTCAGTAGTGGTTTGATTTATCTGCCTAAAATTTTGCGTGTTTATACATCTTGGATAGCTTTCTCAATTTTTTTGTCAGGTGGTGCCACCTACATTTATGTTAACGCTGCAGACATTCAGGCTTATATCTCAGGACTGGTTGGACATATCCCCCTGAAATTTACCATGTGTGTAGATCACACATAGCTCTTAATCATACACAAGATTGGTGGCGCCACCTGCCACAGTGTTTGCACAGCATCCTTCTGATTGTCTGCTGTGGGATAAAATCACTCATATACAAGTAGTGGTTCAACTTATCTGCCTAACATTTTGCATATGTATACAACTTGGACAGCTTTCTGGATATTGTGGTAGGTGGCACAACCTACATACACATTTCGGCTGCAGACATCCATGCTTATATGCAACACACCTCACTCTATTTCCCCTTGCCACTCAATCCATGCCTCACTTCACCCGTTCCACTCTTTTTTTAACAGATACACATAGTTGCTTGTCAACTACCCGTATTCTAGTTTAAATATTAAGATAAGTACTATATATAAGTACTATAATGTATCAAATTTTTAACTAGAATACAGGTATTGCATGTATTGCCCTGAATCTTGCCTTGAATATTGACCATGACAAGGTTTGTCAGTTCCCCGAAAACTGGTGGCACCACTTGCATTTTTTTAGCTCAGCTGACTATAAGTCATCTGAGCTATAGTCGTGGTCCTTTGTCCGTCGGCTGTCTGTCCGTCCTTCCGTCTGTTAAACTGGCACGTTTTGAAACCGTTAGACCTACGAATCTGAAATTCAGCATACATTTAGATGTCCCAAAAATCTCCTACCATACCAAAAATTGGGTCATTTGGTCTTTTCTTCGAGATATTAAGGAAAAACCTTCATTTTCCATAAAAAACCATTGTTACACTGTAAGACTACCTAATATCAAAACCACTGATCTGAATTTGATCCTAGTAAATATGCATATTTTTCAATACATTCTCTATGTACATACCAGTATTGTGTAATTTGTTGAAGTTATGGGCCCGAACATATTGCACCTTGTTTAAAATCAGAAAATATATTTACTCTTTTTACATAAGAATGGCTGATGCTAGGGACTTTTTTCAGGGACATAACTCCATTTAATCAAGATTCAATTGTATACCGAAAAATTAGATCTGAATTTTTCAAAAAATTTTATAGTTATTCGATTAAATATAAAATCAGTTCCTAAAATTTGCCCAACTTTGGGCATGGCACGTTTTTTCCCTGTAAGCACTGTTGGTTTATTTTCATATCATGCACACATAAGGATTTCAGCTTCTGAATTCTGAAACTTGAAAGGAATTGACCAAAAACTGTAGCTTTTATTTCAGTTTTTATGTGACCATGTCACACCTAGCTAGGCTGTACTGAAGCCCCTCTATATGTCCCCATATTGACCTTTCATGCTTGAAGCTAGGCATATACTGCAGCCAGCCAGCTCTTGGGTGGCTTCAGCTGGATATAGCTGTTCAACCCCCCCCCCCCCCCCCTCTTGTAATTGTTTTGGCAGAAAACATAACAATTTACAATAATAAAAAAAAAATGATTGGTTTTTAATAACAACTTTTAGAAAATTAAATGGAAAAGGAATTTCATTGTTAATGAGTAACAGAGACCCTGCAATTACTGATGTTTAATGGATCTTTCATGGATTGCTGAAAATATATTTCAAATGACACCATGCAGTCACCATTGGGTATTTTTTTATTTCAATCATAAAAATGAAAATTAAATAATTAAATAAAATTGTTGTTTACTATAAGGGATTATGTGAAGCAAGTTAATGATAGACAAGGATGCAGTTGATCATATTAAATTAATTTAAATTTCCAGGTCTTTTCCAGGTGTTAAATTTGTTGGTTCATTTTTTATTAAAAAATTAAAAAAAAAAAATGAAATATGTCAAACATTTTTAAAAATTACTCAGACAAGTGCTCATTAAAGATGTCAGTATGTTTGACTAATAACATTAAGACTCATGGCTGTATCAGCTGTTACATGATACTGGGTAAATAATAAAAATTTATATTTCTGATAACTTTATGTCAGTTAATAAAATTAAACATTTACAACTCCAGTTTGCTCCTTATATAATATATTGGTATGTTTTTATCCTTGGGTAATTTTTAAAACGTATTAGTTTCATAGCTGAGATTATTTTCTTTTTTTTCTGATACATATTTAAAAGAAAATAAAAATATTCAAATGTGATAAAAAAGATTCAGTCTTAAAGACAAGTTCTCATTATGATGTCTGTAATGTTAATAATTGTCATAAGTGTCTTGACAGTAATATGAAAGTATTCAAAAGTGAATATAATATTTTTTTATAAATTAAGGCCATAAAACCAGGTAGTTACAATCATTATTTAAATTTGTGAAAATTGTATATCCTGAATTCTCATCAGTTTCGTTCAACTGAAACTGAATAAATATGAGACATTGAGTGAATACTTTATAATTGCATTCAAATATGATTTAAAAAAAACCAATAGTTCGATAATAAAAATTAATACAAATACTAATACAGGTAAAAGAAAGAATTTGCAAATACCTTCAAAATGTATTCATTAATGCATCCATGAATATATTTTATAATATTATTTTAATAATCATTGATTTCAATTATATTATTAAAGAAATCTTTTCAGATGTTACTGTTAATATTTTTTAATCAAAATTATATTTTGCTGGTGGCACTTTTGGCTATGGGCAACTTGTAATTAATGATTAACAGTTAACTCCTTTGTAAAAAGCATGCATGATAATTAACATGACTTACAGTGAACATTTATTTACTGTTACTAGTGTTAGTGCTGTGGATTTAATTTTCACAGTATGTACACATAAGCATTTCATCTGTTAAAATCTGAAATTGGAAACCAATCGATCAAAAACTGTAGATGTCATTCAAGTTTTCAAGCACCATGTCTTGATTGTTGAAGTCAGTGAATCGTGTGCTCCTGAAGAAGTGTTACATAACCTGGTTCAACTTCTGACCTAGCTACTGCCTCTGTGATTGTCTGGGTCAGGCTGGGTCAGGCAGTAATTACCAGAGAGCTTCTCTCTCTCTCTGTGGCAGTCTAGCTCTCTCTCTCTCTCTCTCTCCATGACAGTCTAGCTAGCTCTCTCTCTCTCTCTCTCTCTCTCACTCTCTCTCTCTCTCTCTCTCTCTCCCCCTCTCTTTCTCTACCATTCTCTCTCAATCCTTAGCCTAACTGCACCCCATTCTGTTGATAGGTACTATAAACCAGATTAATTAGCCATGAATGTTGAAGCAATTTAGAAATGTGAATCAACTGAAGTATTCATATATATATATATATATATATATATATATATATATATATATATGTTATACTGTAAATGTGTAATTACATTTTTTAACTTGGGAAAAAAATGATATATTGAAAAAAAGGAATTAAGGCAAATATTGTTAATTTTTCCTGGCTCAGTAGAATGGGAATTAAAATGATTTGCTTTGTTTCTGCACCTTTCTGTCGCATAAATATTTAATAATTATGAATAAACTTTTTTCCCCTGTAAGCACTTGAATAAAATTTCATATCCTGTTATGAATATGCAAGGGTGCTGTAACTCCCACCATCCCCTTCCCCCACCTCATAGAGTCCTTGCTCTTTGGCACTGTGTACAATAGTTCTATTGGTATTCCATAAAATTTAATAATTAAAGATAATATATACAGAGAGACTGAGGCGTTGTAACTCCCATCATAACCCCCTCCCCCCATCAATCCTTCCACCTGGTAAGTGGGGACTTTATGGCTACTGTATACATATGATAAAAATAGAAAATAGGTTTATTAAAATAATTGGATCTCGTTAGACAAATGTGTAAACTGTTGAACTGTCAACAGCTTATCAAAAGGTAACCAATGGAAATGCATGGTCGATCTCATAATATTATTTGCAACAATTTCTTCAATCATATCAACCAACCATGGCCAAGATTACCTTTTCCGATCAGACTTTATCTACTTTTCATAATATTTTAGATTTTAACCTTCCAAGTATTTGAGTACTGTTCAATGCTCCATCCTCTCTCTCTCTCTCTCTCTCTCTCTCTCTCTCTCTCTCTCTCTCTCTCTCTCTCTCTCTCTCTCATTTTCTCTCTACATCCACCTCGTTGCTGCCCTCACTGTTCCCTTCTCCAAACCCCATCCCAATGTCAGCCTCAGTAAACAAGAATAAGATGAATCAGATTTTTGTATAACTATTCGTCCATAGGTACCTATGAAAATGCCAGAAATTATGTCAATATTGTGTAATATGTAGACATAGTGGGCATCAAAATAATGTACCTTGTCAAGACGGAAGAGATATTGTGTCATACAGTCACTAATTCATAAATCCCCTTATCAGCATAGTAAATCATAACATCATATCTGTCAAATTGAAATCTTGCAGACTTCCATACACTATAGATCCTTCAACAAATAGCCTGATCATCATTCTACTACTGCTTATTACTGCTGTCATTGCATTCATATTTGCTCAAATATATCAGAATTTTCAACCTCTCCTAAATAGATAAAAAATGAACCACTATATTTTACTCTATTAATCCATCAGTCAGGTTATTTCATTTATTATTTCTCACATATCACATTACATTCCTTTATAAAAGCCCAACATGTCCATGATTTTCATAAGCTTTATCCACTCGATATAGTATCACAATGGAGGAAATTTATAGTCCAATCATGATCAGCTGAGCGCCGTGACCCATGGGTCCCTTGTTTCGAATTTTTATGATTTTTTTTTGTTTTGAGACCATTAAATGACAGCAGTTATGTCAGTTTCTTGACTGTGGTTTCATCTAGTGTCCCGAAACCTGGTGTGTTTATTGATTATGACTGGTTTCTTTAGTTCCTAAAGACTGGTGGTGCCACCTGTATTTTTTCCATTTTTATGATTTTATTCTTTTATTTTGAGACTGCCAAATTACATTGATACTATTAGATTTGCAACTGTGGTTTCATCTAGTGTCCCGAAACCTTGTGTGTTGTTAGGGCCCTGCTTAAATAAGTGGGTGTCTATCAGTATTCACCTTGTCCATACGTCTGTCTGTCCATATGTTTTTCTTTCTGTATATCCTTCAAATTTGTTTCCTGGCGATAACTCTAGTTTGGATTGATGTATCATTTTCAAACTTTATATGGCCCACCTCTAAAGCAAGATTTTTGGGTCATGAGGTCAAAGGTCAAGGTCACAGGATCCACTTATTTAGAAAGATTGTGGATGCATTTTTAAGCCAAAATTTTCATCCCAAACCTTCCATCTAGCAAATATAGGTCACCTGCAAATAGAAAATCAGCCAGATTGATTTTGGGGTCATGAGGTCAAAGGTCAAGGTCACAGGGGTCATCTGTCCACATATATGTTTCCAGATATAACTCCAGGTCAGATTTTTGACGAATATATGGCCCATCACTAAAGTAAGAACCCTTTTAATTTTGGTGTCATGAGGTCAAATGTCAAGTCACAGGACCCACTTATTTAGAAAGATTGTGGATGCATTTTAAGCCAAAATTTTAATCTCAAACCTTCCATCTTGCAAATATATATCAGGTGACCTGCAAATAGAAAATCAACCAGATTGATTTTAGGGTCATGAGGTCAAAGGTCAAGGTCACAGGGGTCATCTGTCTACATATATGTTTCCAGATATAACTCCAAGTTTGACTGAAATATTGGTTTCAAATTTGACTTATATATGGCCCATCACTAAAGTAAGAACAATTTTAATTTTGGGGTCATGAGGTCAAATGTCATGGTCACAGGATCAACTTCATTAAAAAGATTGTGGATGCATTTTAAGCCAAACTTTTCATCCCAAACCTTCCATCTTCCACATTTTGTTCACCTGCCAAGAGTGGAAGAAAATTATAAATTTTGGGGTCACAAGGTGAAAGGTCACAGAGGCCATCTGTCCAACTATTTGTTTCCAAATGATAGCTCACTTTAGAATGACAAATGGATATCAAACTTGTTCTGATTTGAAAAATTGAAAATTTTGATAATTTTTTTAAAGCCCTCTTATTTCATTTAATAAATTCAGTTGTATTATTATCAGCTCATCTCTACTTTCTTCCTTTTAAGCTCAGCTGACTATAAGTCATCTGAGCTATAGTCGTGGTCCATTGTCCGTCGTCCGTCCGTCCGTCCGTCCGTCCGTCCGTCCGCCTGTAGATGTGGCACGTTTTGAAACCGTAAGACCTAGGAATCCAAAATTCGGCATAATGTTAGATGTCCCCAAGATCTCCTACCAAGCCGAAAAATGGGTCTTTGAAACTTCGTTCCTTTGAGAAATTAAGGAAAAACCTCAATTTTTTATTAAAAACCTATTTTCACACTTCAGGACTGCCTTATATCAAAACCACTCATCTGTTTTTCCTCATATTTACCATAAATATTCCTCTATATAGTTCCTATGTACATGCCAGAAATTATGTCTGTATTTAATTTGAAAAAGTTATGGGCCAAAACATAATGCATTTTGTAAAAAATCAGGAAAGATATTTGATCACTTAACACAAAAAATGTTAAAGCTATGGACCTTTTTTCCAGTAATATAACTTTAATTAATCAAAATTAAATTGTATACCCAAAATTAGATGAAAATCTTTTAAATTTTTTAAAATATTAATAAAAATAAAAAATTGGTACCTTAAATTTTGCCCAACTTTGACCATGGCACGTTTTTTCCTGTAAGTACTGTGGATTTAATTTTCACAGCATGTTTTTGTTAGCATTTCAACTGTTAACACCAAAAATTTGAAACCAGTTGATCAAAAACTGTAGATTTTAATCAAGTTTTCAAGCACCATGTAACATATTGTTTACATCAAGCTAGTGTTATGCAGTTTGCAAGAGCTCAGCTCCCCAGCTAGGACTTAATACCTTCAAGATATTAATGAAAAACTTCATTTTTCCATTAAAAACCCATTGTTACACTTCAAGACTGCCTTATATCAAAACCACTGATCTGACTTTAATCATAAATAATATACATATTTTTCATTCTCTATGCACATGCCAGAATGATGTCAGTATTGCGTAATTGTTTTAAGTTATGGGCCCAAACATAATGCACTTTGTAAAAAATCAAGAAATATATTTACTCCCTTAACAAGGGCATTGCTGAAGCTAGAGATTTTTTTTTCAGGGATGTAACATTATTTAATCAAGATTCAATTGAATACCCAAAATTAGTTCTGAATTTTTCAAATTTTATAAGTTATTAGTATAAATATAAAATTAGTACCTTAAAGTTTGCCCAACTGTGACCATGGCATGTTTGTTTCCTGTGAGCACTGTTGATATAATTTTCATATCATGCACACATAAGGATTTCAGCTTTTTAGTTTAGAAAGTTGAAAGAAATTGGCCAAAAATTGTAGCTTTTATTAATGTTTTTTATGAGACCCTGTCAGACTTTGGCTCTCTCCAGCCCCTCTTGAGTCACCTGTATGTTGACCTTGTTGACCTTTCATCAAATTATGCACGCTTGAGGAGAGGCATACAGGAATCCAGGCAGCTTATGGCCAGCCACAGTTGATCCAGGTGTCCAACCCTACTCATCTAGTAGTTTTAACCAACAACATAACAATAAATTAATAAATTTTTATTGGTTTTTAATAACAAATTAAAGAAAAATAGAAAAGGAATTTGTTAGTTTATAATAACAGGAAATTAACTTGCAGTTACTGATGATATAAGAATCTTGTATCGATGGGTAGAATGTCACATATTCCAAATAACACCATGCAGTCACCTATGACATTTTCCAGTTCAATTTTAATGATAAAGAAGTAAATCATATTATTCATTTCTAATCATTAGGGATCATATGAAGGAAATTAATGATAGACAAAGATGCAGTTGATAATATTAATCTAGATTCCTACTGTGTCTAGTGTGTACATTGATGTGAAATTAGTCCAAAATGAATTTTTTACAGTTATTTTTTAATATAAATAAAAACCATAAAACCAGGTACTTATGATCGTTATTTAAATGTGTGAATTTTGTATATTCTGGATTCTCATCATCATTGTTTGGTGAAAACTGAATAAATACCAGACATGTTGCGAATACTTTGTAATTGTATTTAAATACGAATATGATTATGTACTCCATTATAAAATTTCTTGCATAAAGAATGGGAATTCAGGTAAAAATGAAAGTATATGAATACTCGTGCAAATACTTTCAAAACGTATTCATGAAAAATATTATTTTAATAATCATATCAGTTATATTTCATTTTAAAAAAATCATATGATTCTCTTATTATTTTTAATAAAAATTATATTTGGGACAATATTTGTAATTTTTTTTTATAAATAGTTAAACTCTTATATTATATGTTCTGCTTATAAGTTATACGGCCAAGTCAAAATCTGTGTGACAATAGTACTCCATTTGTTAATAAAATAAATGAAATCAATCCTCTTCCCTGTCTCCAAAGGTACTATCAAAATCATACATAAGCTAAACAACAACAACTCATAATACAGCTTATACTTATTACCACACAAAACCAGCATGTGCCTCATTTCTGAATAATATTTTTTTATCATATATAACAGCTGAGCGTCGTGACCCATAGGTCCCTTGTTTATAATTTACAACATATTACAGTCATTTAGTTCAGATACCAATATAAATATGTAATCATGGGAGGCTAACTGTTGCCACATTTCCAAAATTAGGTTTTTATAAAAAAAATATTCTCATAATCAATTTCAGCTTAGTGCCATGACCCACAGGTCCCTTGTTTATTTATGCTGTTTGTTTTATTAATTTCAATAATCATGGAGGCATTTAATTAAAAACCTTAAGTATGGCACTTGTCAGTGATTCAGGTTTTCTTTGAAATTTAGTTTATTTCATTTAATCATTTAGTTAAAAAAGTATAGAAATTTTCAGTAAGTCAAGTACATTTTCTTTTAAAATTTACAATTCATTATATTTTATTAAAAAAAATTAGTTATGTTAAAAAAATGAGAATTTCAGAAATTATTATCATAACCTGATATTAAGTTAATTTCACTTTATTGTGAGCATTTGAACAACAACATCTGCTTATTATAATCATATTTATCAGTGTCGTTTAGTGCAAAATCAAAGGTTTGAACTGCTACAGAGATGATCAGTCATCATAAATAAATCAAGTTATAATGTAAGGCACATGGTGACATCCCCATCACAAGTGTGGATGATTAACCATTGCTGGTGGCACCAGGGTTATGGCTGGAGCAGCCTCAGAAGTCGTTCAAGTTAACTGCTCACTTAATTCAACCTTGCTCTGACTGCTTCATTATAAATTCTGATATGACTCCATTCCCTTCCACCTCTTTGAAAAAATAGTGAATGCAAGTGAATGTTTAGCCTTTTTATTTTCTACAGAGTTTTTGAATTACCAAGTCACAATATGTTTTTTATACCCAGATTAAATACCTGTAATTTATTGTCTTTTTCTTTAAAGAATATATATACCGATATAAAATATGCATCAAGGCAGCAGTTCCACCTACGTCCTCTAACCTCACAAAGAAACAAAGCTCAGCAAGTCACTAATCCCTTAAACTCAATTTAAGACAAACATACCATGCATGTACATTTACAACAAGATACAAAGATACAGCAACCACAACAGGGGTGGATCCAGGAGTTTGGCGAGGAAAACAAATAAGAAAACCTAAAAAAAGGACCTCTGATATAGAAAGGCAGGCCAGAAAAATAAAGGTTGTTGCAGTGCAAAGGGAGGAAGTTTGGATCTCCTGGAACACTCCCCCCCCCCCCCCCTTTCCTGGATCTGCCATGGAACAAGGATCTTGCCATCCTTTTCAATGAACTTACCCTGAAGGGGAGCAAATGGTTTTCAGCTCTATCACCAGATGTCACCACAATATAATACTGCCATACCAAAGGCAAGAATAATTAAATGGTAAAAGGAAACAGTTGATATTATGATGTAATCTGTAACAGTGATAATATGATGTAATCTGTAACAGTGTAATCATATTTATATAGATCTTAGTAGGTCCCTATAATTTTGTCCAATTCAGATATAAAAACAACATCAATATAAACCCTGCAATATGACTCTGTCAACCGAGTGTCATGCTGTGCCATGGCTCTTTTTGCCAGTATGTTTAATGTACATTCATCACTATAAGTAGAACCTGTGTGCTTGGCTACAGGATTCTTTTAGAGTCCTTTCAGATAGTTAAGACCCCTGGAGAAGAAAAGCAAACTCTACTTGTATGTCAGACAAAAAGAAACCAAGTCATAAAATGATGACTGAATTAACAGAACAGTAATGACAACAAGTAGCAAGCCTAACATTGATGTAAATGCTACTTGACTTGTTCTTTAAAAGAGCCAGAACATTTTAATATTCAGGTGGTAATTCTTTAAATCTGAAGTAACTTTTCATGTATGTTTAAATTTTACCAAGTGAGACTGTATGTAGTTAGTCCCTTCACCCTTGTTAGGGGTTATAATTTATGTTTTTTATCTGTAATTCCATTGCTGTGATATGGATACATAAACTTTAAACACCTCAAAATTATACAAAATCCTTTATATCATAATCAGCTCACCTTCCAATGGCCCTCTTGTTAAAACATATGTATTACTTGAGCCCACTTCAACCGAGAAAGATACTTAGTACTGTTAAGTATGAAATTTGTACACTTGAAACACACATTGTTATTTCCTCATGCCATGTAGCTCCTCATATTTGTTGATTGTCAAATATCTAAAGATGACTGGGTTTACACAGCTGAGCTGCACTCAGTTTTCAAGCTGTCCCTTGATATTCTGTATTGAATGTAAACATTAATATATGCATATGACATGCATGTCAATGCCACCCATCTTGAAGTAGACTTCTGTTACAGACATTGGCTCATACTTTACACAGACCTTCAGAAAAATCATCTCAGGCCAATATTTTTAAATTTCAGAGTACAGCATTATTATTTTCACTCTTTGCCCCATCTGATGTATCATGACAAATGATACGAGTTAAGCTGCACTCCCTGTATTCTGATTTATGTATAGTTTATATTTTGGCCACTAGATGACACCACAGTGTAGCGTAGGGGAAAGATGCATCCAGCCTTCTCTGGTACCTAAATGGTAGTTTCAGAAAAAGAAATGCCAAAAAGGAGTGTATACATACATGCATGAGATAATATATCATTACATTTTCAGTGTATGCATGCATGAGGACAACAGGGTTAAATCTATATGATTTTCTGTTTCACATGTGGCCTTTACATGTTGTTTCACACTCCTAACAGTAGTCTGTGTAATCTGAACCTCTATTTTTCCTAGAATCAGGATATAAACAGTTCTGTAAGCCTGGACATTAGATTTTCTTCTTAAGTATTCTTGTAGATATTGATTATATTCCAACATCTTCTGACCAATGTAAGTAACTTGTGTACACTTTTGTGCCAAATCAAATAAAAAAATTATTGCCAGCTTTGTTCATTCAAGTATAACTCTGGGGTTGCCATGTTTTTTTTTATATGCTTATTACATAGAGTAAACACAGAACGAATTTGATTTAAGTATGACCATTTACAGGGTTTGAAACAGGGATCTTCAGCTACTAACTAATGCTCCATGCAATCAGCCATGGAAAAAAATCATATACTGAGCATCTTTGGCCATGGGTCATTTGCTTTAGCAAGTAGTTTTCTGCCTCAGCACATGTGGAAGAACACTGGATTGAATTAAGAATTTATTTGGGTCTGTTATTTTTGCAAAAATATCATATTTTAATACATTTTAAAGGATGAAATTTATAAACTTACCTTTAATGGCAAGGTTTCCACCATAGCTTCTGGCTTATATCAAATTTCATTTAACAAAAACCACAATGGTGCCTCAGGGTACCCAAACACAGTGGAAAAACGGTTGGCATGCGCAGTGGCATGTTTCTGGAAAACGTTTATTCAGACCTATTTTTTTTTTCACATTTCCTGAAAATAAAATAATACAAATGTACATCAGATGAAATAATTTGGTGTGAACAAAGGAGTCTGTAGCGATCTGTTTACATTTGAATGTGTAAACATCATAGATTATTTGATAATGGTGAGTGTCTTGATTTTTGCCTGTCATTGATGATCATAAAATGATTACTTGTTTTTGAATTTGTAGGTGAAGGTGAAGTTAAATGGGACTGAGATCTGGACCGGCACCACAACAGGTGACTACACAATGCTTAGCAGCAGGGAACTCTTTGTAGGGGGAGCCACTGATCCTCTCAGTTTACGAGGTACACCAATGAGCAAAAACTTCAATGGCTGCATGAAAACAGTAGGTATACCAGTAAACTTTTATCTATACAAAATTTTAAAATATCTTCCAATGCAAAGTTTTGGTCTCTCCTTCACAAATTGTAAATATTTTCATTTGAAGACTCATTTGAGTGAGAGTAATAATTTTTGTATAATTTTTACTGTGATTTCACTTTTTTTTTATGTCACCGAGTTATGGCACACAGTGTTCCATGTAATTATTATTACAGGCAAGCATGTGGTTTATACACAAGCCGGAGAAGTGAATAGTGCTGCCATCTGTTGGCAACTAGTAATATTAATATGTGATACAGGTGATGATAAAACATGAGGGAGTGAAAGCATTAAGCGTGTATTACATCAATTCCTGCTTCATAATCTCAAACTTCATCTTATCAGACATATATTGGAATGCAGTGTGTGCCTTATGCCTTTATGGAATGTTTAATAAAGAGATTTGTTTGATCAATAAACCTTGCAGATACAAATTTTTATAATTTCATAAGTAACTTTAATGATGACTTTATTAGTAAAGTGTTATTGGCAAGTGAAATGTGTTTTAAATGAAGTCCTCTGTTTTTGTGGGGAATCACAATTTTGATTTATAATGCTAAGTTTTCATGGAAATTTAAAAGTATGTGTATGATAGATCTAAAAGAATGCACCATAATCACATTTTGTTGAACTATGCATGGTAATTAATAACATGTTTCAGTGTAAAAAAATATTACTGAGAAAGAAATCACTTGATTTAGAAATTGCATATAAATGCAAAAAAAAAAAATAGATATTCTGGCTTCTGTTGTCCTGGGGTTGAGCACAGGACTTTTATCTCAGGAGTGCGCCTTTTGGGGGTTCCTAAGTTACATACCCAGGACCCACAAGTACGGTACACAGAGCATGGGTGATGCCAGGATAATCATGTGTTTCTGCCGTGTCATGAAGTCTGAAACCGGAATGGAATTCTCCTGATGTACATTGTACCCAGTTAAGCCAGCATAAAAAATGGAGGTATTTAATTACCTCCACAAAAATAAATGATAGAAAAATAAATAAATAACCAGTATTACAGTTGTAAAGTGAACCTTGGGCCCTGCTTAGGACATGAAACTACCAGCCTTGGTCACTCCTGGTGAACTGATTACACACATGCACACAAACATACAAGCTTCTGTTCTTGCTCTTTTGAAAGGGAAAACTGCTTCATTTAGGCATGAGGTTGCAGATGTTTTTGAAATATGAGATCACCTGTATTTTACAACAACAAACATTGGTAAATGATAAACACCATGAAATAATAAAAAACATGCTTGGTTTGACACTGGTTTATCACTCAGCACTACAGGTCTGGGTTTTCTATTGAAGAGCATGCCAATATTCTTGAGATAAGTTGTATTGGTGGACACTGACTTTGTGTATCAGGTGACATCTGCTGGATACATTTTAAACTAAAATGTATCACATGTCAAGCATTAAATCTGGTCCAAATGATCATCCTATATATAAGATGAAGACCATTGTTGATTATAATAGGCCAGACAGCTTTACAATCTATTTATTGACATTTATATTATGTAATGGATTAAATATCTTAAGTATGAGTGGTTTAAATTATAGCTGATAGACATTCATATGACATGGATGTTGCCATATAGTAGCTGATAGACATTCAGGTGACATGGATGTTGCCAGGATAACTGATAGACATCCAGGTGACATGGATGTTGCCATGGTAGCTGATAGACATCCAGGTGACATGGATGTTGCCATGGTAGCTGATAGACATCCAGGTGGCATGGATGTTGCAACGGTAGCTGATAGACATCCAAGTGACATGGATGTTGCCATTTTAACTGATGGACATCCAGGTAACATGAATGTTGCCATAGTAGATGTTCTCAGGGCAGGTAGAGACTGTGATGGCTGGCTATTGGATTTGGATTTCAGCACAGCCTGGGGTAGAGCTTTATTAACATTCCAGCCCTCAGCAAGGTAACAGAGTAATGGATATAATTACTTTCACTACCTGCAGACTATTACCTGTGGTGAAATGAAGGATGAACTGACGCTTCACCTGTATGATATACCTGCTTGTAATTACACAGATGTCTCTCACTCCAGGGCTTAATCAACTCAGTCACAGCTATACTTTTAGTCTATCATTCTCTTAGATGATGCAGTGACCAGCATGGTGTATTGTTAGAAACCTGTGCTAAGTGATTAAAACTCAAGTATCTCTCTTCTTTGTGATATTCTTTGAGCTAAAATCTTTAATAATCAGTTCATTTTGCCATTCTAAGTGATGGAAGATTTCTTAAAATTGACTTCATTATTCAGAATTTGTCAAACTTAAATCAAAGTCTTTATTTAGAAGACCTTGTTACTAATTGTTTATGAATGAATGACAGCCCGTTCACAATAGACCAGTGATCAATTCAGGTTTTTCAATTCAATTAAATTCCAGTTCAGTATCTATTATGCAACTTCAGTTCTAGCTCATTCAGTTTACTTTAGAACTTCAGTATAAATTTAGTGTTTTGGGGAAAATATCTTTTCAGTTACAATTCAGATATGAGATGCCAACCATGCTCCTCATGTTACAGATTGATGACATCATCTTTGGCTAAACACTGCATGGCTAAACCACAAAATGAACCACTCCAAGACAAGAACTTCTAATTGGCAATACTTTGGAAAATGTGAAAATTTGAAAGTAAACGTTCTTTAGTTCAGCTTATTTCATCTTAGGCTTCAGTTCTACTTTAATTCAGTTGAATATATTTTTAAATCTATCAGTGTAATTTCAGTTTGCACCTTTTTCCTTTATTTCCAGTTCATATTCCAATTCACACAGATTCTCTTTCCATTTGAAATTTAGTTCCATTTCAGTTCCAACCCACACAATTTTTCTTTTAATTGTGTCCCAACAGTACAGTTAAATTCCAATTAAAGTCAGGCTTGACCCCAGGTCTGGTCTATTTATAAGACATTTTGTGAGAATGTGCATGGTTTTCATGAACACATTAACATGTATCTCTGATTCTGAACATATTTATGCTTTATGTCTGAAGACAGAAGGCCTGGCATCACAAAGGCACCTCAAAATTATAAAATGCCATACTATATCTGAATGAGATCAGTAAATAAAAAAACCTTCATCAAACAGCAAGTTGATTGTTATTTAAAGTTTATAAATGAAGATGCTTTCATTGGAGATGTGCATAAATTGCCAGCATACTATATTTAGTTTCACAACTACATTTCTTTTTTATGTGTCTATAAAATTTTAGAAATTTCTTACATGCTTTTGAATTGGCTCCAAAAGCTCATATATTTTTTTTTTAACTGAGAATCACACACTCTCCAAAGTTTAACCAAATATGTCAGTAATAAGGATTCATTTGTACTTTATAAAAACTGATAAAGAGAAAAATTAAACTTCAAAATGGCTGGTGAATCCCGCTCTATACCTGATTGTTATGTCTCCACCAAGAAAAAACATAAAGTGTTTGAAACCTTTCAAGAGGTGGTGTCAAAATGATGCCAATGTGAATATAGACAACACTTTTGTAACTTTTTTGGGTTAACATAGCAGAACATTTTGGCACACATTATAAACCAGGAGTGTTGCTCCCATGTGTCTCCATGTTTAGCTCAGCTGACTATAAGTCATCTGAGCTATAGTCGTGGTCCATTGTCCGTCCGTCCGTCCGTCCGTCCGTCCGTCCGTAGATATGGCACGTTTTGAAACCGTAAGACCTAGGAATCCAAAATTCACCATAATGTTAGATGTCCCCAAGATCTCCTACCAAGCCGAAAAACTGGGTCTTTCCGACTTTGTTCCTTTGAGAAATTAAGGGAAAACCTCTATTTTTTATTAAAATCCTATTTTCACACTTCAGGACTGCCTAATATCAAAATCACTCACCTGTTTTTCCTCATATTAATCAAAAATATTCCTCTATATAGTTCCTATGTACATCCCAAAAATTAAATCTGTTAGGTATAAATTCTTTAAGTTATGGGCCCAAACATAATGGACTTTGTAAAAAATCAGGAAAAATATTTACTCACTTAACATGAAAAATTTTTAAACTAGAGTCTATTTTTCCAAGTATATAACTATGTTTAATCAATATTCAATTGTTTACCCAAAATTAGATCTGAATTTTGTAAATTTTTTAAGTTATAAGCATAAAAATAAAATCAGTACCTTAAATGTTGCCCAACTTTGACCATGGCACGTTTTTTTGCTGTAAGTACCATTGATTAAATTTTCACAGCATGTAAACATAAATATTTAATTTGTTTAAATCTGAAATTTGAAAATAAAAGCTTGAAAATTAAGCTAGTTATTGATTTTTTTTTCTTGAGGCTCTATTGTAGTCAATTGCTTTGATTACAGAGAACAGATGCAGGGTCCCACTCCAGGTCAATGGAAGTCAGCTATGCCAGGGTGTCTGATTTGTTACAGTCACTGGGGGAGATCCCCTGCTGTGACAGGTGTACAGTTATTCATATCACCACTCCAATACCCCCCCCCCCCCCCTGCAAACCCAACCAACCAAGTGTTATGCAGTAATTGTTATTGTTGTTATTGTTTTCACTGTATCTCCTTAATTGTAATGCTGTTTCAACTCCGATATGCAAAAACTTTCCTTGAAAAAAATCCAAGGTGTAATCCAGAAGATGAAATGTTGTGTAATGTAGCATTTTCTTTTAAATGATTTTAACAAATATAATTGAACCCATCAGTATGCTTAAATTCATAAAATATGAAGCACATTTTGGATAAATAAAGGAAAAATTAAAAATTGTGAAATCTAAATCAAGTATTATTTTTAGATATTTATTGTTTTGCAGATTTAAAAGATATATTTTTGTGGTAAAAAATAAATAAACATTTGTATGCATGATGTGGTGTTATCTGACAAGATTGAGATTTATGATGATGCAATTGAGAATTATGAATCAACTTTTATATTCAGATATATATGTTATATTGGAAATGTATAGAAATATAAACTTAAATTAAAAAAAATTGATGTGATAAAAAAATGAGGATTTAATACAAACATTTGTTCATTATTTTCCTGCCTCAGCAGAATTTGAGAGCAGGCTTTGTTTGCCCTGTTTTATGTTGTTATTTAGTTATATTTCAACTGTATACATTTCATTAAAAAATACATATATATTTAATAATATATATTATACAAAAAAATAGATTCAATTGAACAAATGTGTTAACTACTCAAATGTCAACAGTTAATCAAAAAGCCAACTAATGATCATGGTAATAGTACAGATCATTTGTTGACAAACTGCTCACATGCTTCAGTTTCAACATTAGGAAACACATGGTCAGGTCACAAAATATTATTTGCAACAATTTCTTGCTCATCAATACAAACCAATCATATAAACCAACCTTTATTACCTCTTCCTCTTACACTTTATCTCCATTTGATATTATTTTAGACTTTTACCTTCAAGTTCAACTTCAGCTGAGCACAGTGACCCATAGGTCCCTTGTTTTTAATCTACATTGAAATTGTACACAGTTTGTTTTGGTGTATTATGTGACGTAGGATAGACAGAATACACATAAAATGATTTGGATCTGTTTTATTCACATTACAACATTTTCAATCAAATTTATGAGTGTATCTTTACTTACCAGTAGGCATTTACTTCAGTACCCATTGACTATCTGACAGTTTTATAGTGGACCTGTGAGTTCACGAGATGGTGATGCATTGTTGGTCATCTGTACATTAATCCATACCGTCTCAAAAATGACCGGAGCTAGCCTCACTAAATTTTCTTTAAAAACCAGTCACATGTCAAATGTTATGGAATTGGGCTTATTTTGGGACCATCTGCATCTGTAAAAAATCTCCTCTACATAGGTCCTCCTGATGGAATATGGGACCTTTAACAGTTAAAGACTGTGAGATATTAGAGTTAACAAACCCAGTGGTTGCTTCTAGTGATAAATTGGCAGCTCTAGATGTTGGTATATATATAAAAAAGCCATACAAGTATTACAAGTAATTGGTGTCCATATCCAATTTATAGGTAGATTAATTAATGATCTGTATCTGATTTTGCTTTCATTAGGCATCTGTAATTATTCTCAACAATTTGAAAAAAAAATTGTATGAATATGTGAGCTTGAAAAATAATATTGTTACCAAAATAAATCAGTATATTTTAGCAGTTATGCCACATTGCCAGCATTATATTAGATTATGTCAGCATCTATAAATAGATTTTTCATGGTGCCAACATTGCTTCAGGTTTGGCAACAGGCCAAGATTTTGTCTGTTTATATAAAGCATTGGCAGACTGCCAACTGTTTCAGATTTGACAACAGACCAAGTTCCTATCAGATCTATAAAAAAGCTTTTGCATACTACCAACTGTTTCAGATTTCAGTCATTTGAGTACCCACACCTGACCAATATATACACTCAACTTAAGGGCAATTCCTTTGGTCAGCTGAGTCAGACTATTCCCCCCCCCCAGCCCATTGACAGGATACATAAGTAGCTTTGGTTTAGCACAATGCCTGGATTAAAAGAGGGACTTAATTGTGCTACAGTATAGCTGCTGTGCTGCTGTAGAACTGCTGTAGGTATTGCATATTATTTTAAGTTCAGTATAGAGATGTGTTTAACTGCATGTTTGATAACTCAGATAGCTTTCTCTACACAAGACTGGGGTGCAGCCCAGAAGGCAGTACACAGAATAACACATGAAAAACAGAATAATACATGGTAGATTCATAGTTCTTGTACTTAAACCATTGTCCTATACATGACCCAAGTTAGAAGTTGGGACAGAGCTGCATGATAACAATGAATTTTTACCAAGATTTAGGGACAAACTTGCTTTCCTTGGAATACTAATGTTATCTGGGTCAAATGAAAAGTTCTACTAATCATGGAAAGGTTAGGATTATGTTACTGTAACTTCTCAGAAGGGGAAGGCTTGGTCTTGCTGAATAGAAGTCCTTCTAGCGTATTTTATTCTTCCATTAAGACAGGTTCATGTATGTGGTAACACTGCACAAAAGGAAATACGGAACATAGCTAAACATGAACCTTTAGCTTTAGTCATCCAGTTAGTCTAAGTGTTTATTTATCCATGATTTTGAACATGTAATGTGATTATGATAAAAATATATATGAGAAACCTGAACAGTAAGGCCAAAAAAAAATAAAAGGTATGGTTCTCAAGCACTGCCTGCATATGTTTTTACCTCCCACATCAAAATTTTTATTCTGATTTTCATCTTTCAAGATAAGGTTTCCTTTGTTATGTAGTGCTTTTACCTGTTTAGCAACAAAACAGTTTTTTCCATGCTTTTCCCAGATCATATGACATTTTTATCAAAACACACAAAAAAGGTAGAAAATTAAATATTGTCCACCCACACTGATTTCTGAAATAAAGTGCCAGAGAACCATACCTTTTTTTTGTCCCTAAGCTGATTAAAGTTAAATGGATGGACATATGGTAATGAAGGAATGTAGTACAAGTGGTACTTATATTAATGGGAGCACTAAGTGAGGTCATCGCACCAGAATCTCTCGGTCCCATTTGTCATTAGAATGGTTCAAAGACATCAAGGCAGCGAGACCACTCAGCAGTGTACATCAGGTCGTTATGTGACCCCAGCCGTAGAAATAATCTGATTAAGTGCAAGCTACAAATGGCAGGGTCATGTGATGTTTAATGACCAATCATAGAGCTACTCTAGGGAGTTTTCTACATTTAGCAGTTTAGTCACATGACCACATATGGCTCAATCTTCTGACAGGCATCATTCTGTCTCATCATTGTATCATGTTGCTTCTGAGCTACCATTAAATATATCCTTCTCTCTAGGTTATTAGTTTCAATTTTTATTATGTGCCCAATCCCTATCAAAATAGCAGCAATAATTTTTTTTTTATAGAAAATTTTCTCTTCAGAAATGGAACAAAAAATGAGCACATTTGGAACAGATCCTGTGTTAATGAATACCGTTCACAACCACTTGTATTGTACTGATTCTAATCCATTACTGGACTAAAAAAAATATTTGATTTTAATTTTATCTCTTTTTTAGCTCAGTCTGTTATAGTGCTTGTCAAGGTTCTTTCACCCTCCTCCATTCTTTTGGCAATTTGGCAGTCCAGACCAATATCACTCTTAATCCATAGAAAATTAAAAAATGAATTATATTTTATATTTATTAATAATTACAATATGATCTGCCCTGAAATTCAAAGTTATATCCTTGTGTATATGAATTATAAAGAGTAAGCTTCATAATTCTGACTGAATTAGGAAGATGCAATCATTGAAAAAAGTTAGATTGCATTTATAGGAGTGCAATATTTGGACTGAGGGGAAAAGGTACTTTGTCTTACAAATATATTGCTCTTTCAAAATATAAGATCTAAATTTTTACAACTATATGGGCACTATCAGACATCGGGGAAACAATCTATACTGATGTTATGGGGAGCATGTAGATCAGTAGGCCTGGAAGCAGGTGCAGGGCCCTGACATTCTGACATTCAGCCTCTACAATGGTTACTTCCCTTCACCTGTGTAAGGAGGTACAGACAAGGTTAACATGTCCATAGTACCATGTCCGCAGCTTTAATGCTTCAAACAGGAAGCAGTATTGTGAAACAAGTGGGTCCCTGAGGTACAGCTCTCTCCTGTCCTCCATATGGGGCCCAGTGTTTTATGTTTCGTCAGTGTAATCAGGTTTTGTGTGGTATTTTTTAATCTTTAAATTTTAAAAGCAGTTTTCTGTCATAGTTTTTAAATGTATGGAATGTCAGTCCAGTTGCTATTTGGAAAAATTGATGTGACAGCCGTTCAGATTCCATTTATCAAAATTAAACTCTTATTTTTAGGTCTGATGTAGGTTTTCTGAGAGAATTCAAAAGTGACCCACTGATGAATCACTAAACAGATTTTAAGTAGTTTCTAGACAGATAAGACGGAATAAAGTAATACTAACTCCTATTATATATTTATCTGGGTAGTGTCTTTCTTATAAATAATCACTGCTTAAGTATGTATGCTTTAGTATGTATGAGTGTTCAGACAGACAAAGCTTCAGGTTTCTATTGTGAAAAGGTAAACCTTGCCTTTACTTTGCTAATGAGTGTCTGTATGTTTCCATGGAAACTACATAAAGCTGTCCCATTCAGTCGATGAACCTGATAGATCCCTTGCTGTGCATAATAAACTTCAACATAAAATCTATAAATGTTTCTGATGTTGCCTGTTTATCTAAGGGCCAAAATACAGTTTGCCAATTGAATTAGTGCTTATATATTTTGATTAAAAGAAGTCTAAAATAGTTATCGCCAGAAGTTCAACACAGATTTCTTTTTCACCAGTGGCTGAGTGTGAAGGTACATACCTACAGTGGCCTATTTCAGGGTATCTTTTAACTGGATCCTAATGTGTAAATACGTTCTAGATAGCTGCAGATGGAATGTTGTCATGAATTCTCCATGAAAGAGCATCCCAGGTTAAAATGCCTTACTTAAATGTCCATGAAACAGCATCCCAGGGAAAAATGCCTGGCTGAAATGTTCATGAAAGAGCTTCCCAGGTTAAAATGCCTGGCTGAAATGCCCATGAAAGAGCTTCCCAGGTTAAAATGCCTGGCTGAAATGTCCATGAAAGAGCATCCCAGGTTAAAATGCCTGGCTGAAATGTCCATGAAAGAACATCCATGGGTTAAAATGCCTTGCTAAAATGTTTATGAAAGAATTTGCCAGGTTAATATGCCTAGATGAAATGTCCGTGAAAGAGCATCAAAAGGGTTAAAATGCCTGGCTGCAATGTTTACAAAAGAACTTGCACGGTCAAATTACCTGCCAGAAAAGTCTTTGAAAGAACATCCCAGGTCAAAATGATTTACTGAAGTGTCCATGAAAGAGCTTCCCAGGTTAAAATGCCTGGCTGAAATGTCCATGAAAGAACATCCAAGTTCAAAATGCCTGGCTGAAATATTTATGAAAGAACTTGCCAGGTCAAATACCTGGCGGAAAAGTCTTTGAAAGAACATCCCAGGTCAAAATGCCTGGTTGAAATGTCCATGAATGTACAGGTCTCCCAGATCAAAATGCTTGTCCGGAATGTCCATGAAAGAACATCCAAGGTCAAAATGCCTGGCTGAAATGTCCATGAAAGAACATAACAGTTCAAAATTCCTGGATGAAATGTCTATGAAAGTACACCAAGTTTAAAATGCCATACTGAAATGTCCATTGAAGAACACCCAAGGTCAAAATATGTGGCGGAAATGTCTAAAAAAGAACATCCAAGGTCAAAATGCCTGGCTGAAATGTCCATAAAAGAACATCCAAGTTCAAAATGCTCAGCTGTTATGTCCATGAAAGAACATCCCAGATCAAAAAAACCTTTTTTTGAATGTCCATGAATGAACATCCAAGGTCAAAATGCCTGGCTGATATGTCTCTAAAGAACATCCAAGGTCAAAATGCCTGGCTGAAATGTTTCTAAAGAACATCTCAGGTCAAAATACCTCGCTTAAGTATTTGTCCATGAATGAACATCCCAGGTCAAAATGCTTGTCTGGAATGTCCACACCCTGCCTGTGGCTACAATAATACTAGTTACAATGCCATAATATCTCAGATATCTGAATTGAAATTGTCCCTGAGACAGCTAGTTCTTCCTGTCATTTTTCAAATAACACATGCAAGAATGAAAATTCTTCCTCTTCAAATAACTTTTACATTAACATTCTCTTCATTAGAGTTATCATTGCTGAATTGTAGAAACAAAAGCATCCTGGTAGGTAATTGGGGAGTATAATATGGAGTACAAATGTTATGCCCACATATATACTAGCAGTTACTTTTACAATTGTCTTAAACCAGTGCTAGATTAATTAACAAACTGTGTCCTTTTATAATTTGCCACAAATAAAAAAGTAGTTTAAGCTGGCACCCCTGAGTCAGATTCACGTCTAGTATACAAAATAGGTATCAATTATAAGTTGTTTACAAGGCGTAGCTTTACAGCTTCTGGAGTCCATATTTTGATATATTTTAACTTTCTCTTATTTGAGTTACTTTATTCAAGCCATGTACTTACATTATTGAAGTGACATGCATCTGTAGGAGATACTTCTGTTCATTTGAGTAACATTTATTTATCATTAGCCATTAAACTAAAATTCTTACAATAAATCACTTTTAATGTCAAAAGTTAAGTTTTTTTACAATTAATACTGGCAATAGTTAATGGACACGGTATTTTTTTCTCTCCAAACACTAGGCATGTTAATTTCTGTAAACAGTTCAATTAATCTATGAGTAGTGAAAAAACCAGATTAAACCGCAAACCATCAATCCCAAACTAAATTGACCTATAATTAATTATATTTGCTATCAGTACAACAAATATATTGTCTGCTTTTGTGCTTTTTTTTGCTGAAGCCTTCTTGTACTGTTGGTTCTAATAAGGCATTTCAACCAATGAGAAAAAAATGTTTTCTTTACTGCTTGTTATTTGTTTTTTTTTTTTAATTTCACTTCAAGTAGGAAGACAAATGAATAAGTTGATTGTCATAATTTGGTCTTATGAGTATGATGATTTGTAACGGTAACAAGAATTACTGAAGTTAGGGTGTATATCCAGATCCAGATACAAATCTTGTCTTCCTCACTGTTGTTATTTTATATGTTCTTTATGATATCATGGAATGATTGGGTCAGTCTATTGGTAGTCTAGTGAAACCACATGTGCTCACAAACATGGTGATCTTGTAAGATTAATATAAATGCTCACTTTCACTTACTTTAGGGTTCCCTCTGCAGAAAAATTCTTCTTTTAATTTTTTTTATCTGTTTTCTTATTTTTTTATTTCTAGCTAATTTTCAGAATTCCCTGAAAATTTCTTGAATTTCCCTCTGAAAGCAGGTAACATGTGAGACCAAGATTTGCTTAAGGCTGTTGCCAAAATGCTGTACCCTTGAATGTAACAATCATAATTTCATTTGGGTTAATAAGGTGGATGTCTGGAATGTATTGGACAAGGTGAGTTGCATGTAGGTAAATATTGTATACTTAAAGTAATGTTTTATATACTGATAAAAGGGTGAAAAAACAAGAGATCTAGAGAGATCAGGCTGCAGATGGCGTGGTAAAGGTGCTAGTGCAAAAAAAAAAAATTGTCTTTGAAAAAAATCCATGAAAATGAAATGAGAAACAACCTATGGGTCCTATCCTGAGCACTTATCCATGGCAGAGTGACTTGGTTCCCTCTAGTTTCATTACACACACTTAAATTAAGGGGTCTATGTGTAACTGTAAGTCCTCTTAAAAATATTTTTAAGTGATACTTCTACATTTGTGATATGTGGCATCTATGAGATTCCATGTTTAATATCATGGAGCCTGAACATTGATCGTAGCAGATGCCTTCATATATATGGTGATCGAAATACATGGCTTAGACGTACCTTTTATTATTCAGCCATCACATTACAACTGGAATGGTGATCAGAACACATGATTAAGCTTGAGAAAATGATGATTTTGGGATGTTGACAAAGATTGAGAAAATTGTAGAGAGCAGACAAAACTGGTTCGTTATTAAGAAACGCTGGTCATGAGAAGAGTCATTGTGATGATGGCTGTGTGTCATGCTACAGATGTCCCAGATCTTGTAATGGGATTTCTTTCTGGACACGACATTTGGCTCAGTGACAGCTGCCACAAGAACTGACAGATCAATAAGTGTTAGACAGGTTGTGTGATTACACAGGCAGTTTTAGATATAACAAGAAATGACCCCTCAGGACCAGCAAGTGCCAGTGCAGTCTCCCAGACCTGTCACCTCAGAGTGTGCTGCTGGAACAGTGCCTGGTACCACAGCTCAGCTCTACTTGACAGGCTGTTTACTTGAGATGCTCCCCACTGCAGAAGTCTCACTGGAGCTTCAGAAGTTACACAGCAGGAAAAATGCCAATGAGATATCAGAACTTCACCTTGTCCCAACTGGTTCTTACTTCATGACAAAGTTAGCTCTGGAAGCTGGAATCTTGGATGCCAAGCTAATTTAAAAGCTGGAATCTGGGATGCACAGCTGAAAATCTTGAATCTGGGATGCCAAGCTAAAAGCTGGTATCTGGGATGCTGAGCTAAAACTGGAATCTGGGATGCCTATCAAAAAGTTGGAATCTAGAATGCCAAGCTTAAAACAGGAATCTGGGATGCTGAGCTAAAAGTTCGAATCTGGGATGCCAAACTTAAAGCTGGAATCTGGGATGCTAAGCTAAAAGTTGGAATCTGAGATGCTGAGCTTAAAGTTGGAATCTGGGATGCTGAGCTTAATGTTGGAATCTGGGATGCCTAACTTAAAGTTGGAATCTGGGATGCCTAGCTTAAAGTTGGAATCTGGGATACCGAGCTTAAAGCTGGAATCTGGGATGCCTAGCTAAAAATTGGAATCTGAGATGCTGAGCTTAAAGTTGGAATCTCGGATGCCAAACTTAAAGCTGGAATCTGGGATGCCCAGCTAAAAGCTGGAATCTGGGATGCCAAGCTAAAAGTTGGAATCTGAATTGCTGAGCTTAAAGTTGGAATCTGGGATGCTTAGCTTAAAGTTGGAATCTGGGATGCCAAACTTAAAGCTGGAATCTGGGATGCCTAGCTTAAAGTTGGAATCTGGGATGCCAAACTTAAAGCTGGAATCTGGGATGCCTAGCTTAAAGTTGGAATCTGGGATGCCAAACTTTAAGCTGGAATCTGGGATGCCTAGCTAAAAGCTGGAATCTGGGATGCCGAGCTAAAAGCCGGAATCTGAGATGCTGAGCTTAAAGTTGGAATCTGAGATGCTGAGCTTAAAGTTGGAATCTGGGATGCTGAGCTTAAAGTTGGAATCTGGGATGCCAAACTTAAAGTTGGAATCTGGGATGCCAAGTTAAAAGCTGGAATCTGGGATTCCAAGCTAAAAGTTGGAATCTGGGATGCCTAGCTAAAAGCTGGAATCTGGGATGCTAAGCTTAAATTTGGAATCTGAGATGCTTAGCTTAAAGTTGGAATCTGGGATGCCAAGCTAAACTAAAAGTTGGAATCTGGGATGCCAAGCTAAAAGTTGGAATCTTGGATGCCAAGCTAAAAGCTGGAATCTGGGATGCTGAGCTAAAAGCTTGTATCCTGGATGCCAAACTTAAAGTTGGAATCTGAGATGCTGAGCTTAAAGTTGGAATCTGAGATGCTGAGCTTAAAGTTGGAATCTGAGATGCTGAGCTTAAAGTTGGAATCTGGGATGCTGAGCTTAAAGTTGGAATCTGGGATGCCAAACTTAAAGTTGGAATCTGGGATGCCGAGCTAAAAGCTGGAATCTGGGATGCCAAGCTAAAAGTTGGAATCTGGGATGCCTATAAGCCAAAAGCTGAAATCTGGGATGCCTAGCTTAAAGCTGGAATCTGGGATGCCAAGCTAAAAGTTGGAATCTGGGATGCCTAGCTAAAAGTTGGAATCTGGGATGCCTAGCTTTAAGTTGGAATCTGGGATACCGAGCTTAAAGCTTGAATGTGGGATGACGAGCTGAAAGCTAAAATTTCTTTTAATGTCTTGATCACTAGACTACCTCCTACCTTGTACTTTTGTAATGTCTTGACCACTAAACTGCACCCTACCTTGAAACTTGTGTAATGTCTTGACCACTAGACTGCATCCTACCTTTGAACTTTTGTAATGTCTTGACCACTAGACTACATCCTACCTTGGAACTTTTGTAATGTCTTGACCAATAGACTACCTCCTACCTTGGAACTTTTGTAAAGCCTTGACCACTAGACTACATCCTACCTTGGATCTTTGGAAACACCTTGACCACTAGGCTACCTCCTACTTTGAACTTTTGTAACATCTTGACCACTAGACTACATCCTACCTTGGAAATTTTGTAACACCTTGATCACTAGACTGCCTCCTACCTTGGAACTTTTGTAACACCTTGATCACTAGACTACATCCTACCTTGGAACTTTTGTAACACATTGATCACTAGACTGCCTCCTACCTTGGAAATTTTGTAACACCTTGATCACTAGACTGCCTCCTACCTTGGAACTTTTGTAACACATTGATCACTAGACTGCCTCCTACCTTGGAACTTTTGTAACACATTGATCACTAGACTGCCTCCTACCTTGGAACTTTTGTAACACATTGATCACTAGACTGCCTCCTACCTTGGAACTTTTGTAACACATTGATCACTAGACTGCCTCCTACCTTGGAAATTTTGTAACACCTTGATCACTAGACTGCCTCCTACCTTGGAACTTTTGTAACACATTGATCACTAGACTGCCTCCTACCTTGGAACTTTTGTAACACCTTGATCACTAGACTACATCCTACCTTGGAACTTTTGTAACACATTGATCACTAGACTGCCTCCTACCTTGGAAATTTTGTAACACCTTGATCACTAGACTGCCTCCTACCTTGGAACTTTTGTAACACCTTGATCACTAGACTACATCCTACCTTGGAACTTTTGTAACACATTGATCACTAGACTGCCTCCTACCTTGGAACTTTTGTAACTCCTTGACCATGAATTAGACTACATCCTACCATGAAACTTTTGCCAGGACTTTGCAGGTGCTTTGCATAGCACTACTTTATGAGACATTACAAAATGAAAGTTGTTTTTGTCGAGTAAAAATCTTGACAGTTATTCAGAGAGAAAAAGCAAGTATCCTCTTTTAAGAATCAAATTATTAGTAAAATGTATGGTCTTAGATTTCATCTTTAATTACTAAATCTTATATAATACTGCTCTGGGTGTACATTAAGGAAACTAAAGTTGGTAGCAAGGGAGGTAGGAAAGTTGGTGGAGAATAGAATGCTTCCAACATGTCACCCATATGAAGCAGGTTTTAATTAGGATAAAATAAAATTAATTTAGAAAAAACAAACCCAGGGGATTTTTCGTAGAAGAACCAAGACTTGATGGTACACACAGATAACGCAAGAAGATAAATCCACTGTGTCACCATGTGATATTCTAATATCTGAGGCTAATGTTGCTGCTATGAATAATATGTTCTGTAACCTATTCCTCATGTGATTATATCATATGACTGGCCTGCTAGTGTGATCAACCATTGGTAATCTGATAATCTGCCATCAAAACAGAATTACACCTACAATGAAGTACTCAATAATCCCTAGTCACCCATGGAATCACTATCGAGGAATCATTTGGTATTCAGTTTACACAACTAGGCACTAGGCATGATTGCATAAGAAACCCCAGAAATAGATATAAGACACTTCCCAGCTGATCATTATATTAGATTAAGCTGTAATTGCCTGTGTTGTTACCATGGTAACTGGAAGCAGGAAAATGAGTATTTGATATATGAGCTCCCCAGCTGGGTAGATGAACTGCTTATCTGGTTAGCAGTAATATTTACCTCCGATTGTGTCAAGATAAGGAACTGGGTCACATAAGAATCAATATCTAACAGGTGTGTGTCAACCAAATTGACTTCTTAGAACTTCTTTCTAGGATCCTCTGCATTGATTCACAATTTGCCTGGGTTAAAGAAGGCAGTTTCTAATGGAGACCACATTAGGCTGTATTTATATATAACTACGTATATTTCTTTAAGAACATATTTGTTTCACTTTTTTTATATGTACAGATTGCGAACGTCTTTCTGTAACCTTAAATTCTTTCATTCCTTTCCTTGTATCTAATTTTATATATCTGTGATATTTATTATAAAGTCAATTCATGAAAATAAAACAGATATAAGTAAACAGAGAATTTAATATTTTAGTAAATATCTTATAATGGACATTAAGTAGAAACAGGATTAACCATAGTTTAAATTCAACTTTTTAACATGATTAGGGCAAAAGGTTGGTTTCAGAAGAAATTTACTGACTTTTAGCTCCTGTCCAGTCATGAAATTTTGATAAATATCCTTTTGTTAGCTTTCACCCCTCTAGCAAAACATTTATCTTATAAACATGTCTTTTGAACATAGAATATCGAATACATTTATTAAAAAAGAAAAAAATCCTGCCACTACTGATTTCTGGAAAAAAAGAGTATCCAACCTTTTTTTGGCCTATTGGATGTCAATGAGTCCACACCAAGTCCAGGCTGCCAGAGTCTGAGTCCTTGAGGTTCATCAGGAACCTAAGTCCAGGTCTGAGTCCAAGTCCAATAAAATTTCACTATTTAAAGAAATATAAAATGGAAATCTGTGATTGACATAAGTATTTTTCATTTCAGGTTATACATGCTTTTAACTTTTTTACTTCAATGTTTTATTACATGAAGCTTGAGAGTTAAGCATGGCATAATTAGTCTGCTGTGTGTGTTTGTTTATATTTATCTTTTTTTGTTAATTATATTTATGTTTGGACAGTTTTGTATGACTTTATAGTATGTGACAGAGCCTTTCTTCTAATGGACCCAAGATTAGCTCTACATTCTAGTCTGAGTACAAGTCCCAGTCAAGAACCTCTCAGTCCAATTCAAAGTCCGTGAACAAGTGGACTCGAATTTAAAACAAACTTGATTCCTCCATCACTGTTAACCACTGTTTCTGTCTTTCATTGGTCCAGAATGAGTTTGCTATGTTTTAATTTTATTTTAAACCTGCACAATAAGTGTCGAAATTGAAATTTTTTATAAGCAGAGTGAAAATTGGAAAATGTGTATTTAATGTTTACATTACATAAACTTTGTTCCTGAATCAGTCAGGGGATACTATGTTTTCATGATTGTCCCGCTGCCACCGCCACATATATATATCTTGTTGGCGCAATAAATCAAAATGGTATATGTATAGATATAGGTGAGAGGACGAAGCCTATTTAAAATGAGGTCATGAATTTTACTAGGAGAGTGTCCTTGACCTTGAATAGGTCCAATTTTGGGGAAAATCACACAAATTCTTAAATATCTCAAGAAATCTTGCATGGATTGATCCCAAAATCAAGTTGATCAAAGATCATGGAAAGGGTTGTCATGTTCCAGAAACTGGTGGTGCCACCTATTATTCTTTACTTGTTTTCATGCCTTTAATATCTCATACCTTTAATATCTCAGTAAGGGATACATGGAATGATCCAAAAATCAAATTGACATAAGATCTTTGATAGCATTGTTTTCTGCAGAAGACAGGTGGCGCCACCTTATGTTGTTTTCTTGCTAAAATGATGTTTAAACGAAATAACTTTGTAAGAATTTGAGGTACAATCACCAAACCCACAAGTTTGATGCATCTTATCAAAGGCTACATTGATACATTTTTTCAAGGTCACAGCAGTGATAAAATTAAAATGAAATTAAGGCAAAAACTAAAAAAAAATTGTTGGTACAGTCACCAAACTTACAGGTAAGATGCATCTTATCAAGGGCTAGGGGGAGGGGAGGAATTGTCTGGGGCTACTATGGCACCTGCGGTGCCAAGAAATATCTAGTACTTAAATAAAAATTATCTTGAAAGCCCTAAACTTCTCTTCCAAAGATAACTCTACATACCGGTAGTTAACAACATAGTTCACATTTTCCTGTACTGAGAGTCATCCTATCCTTTTCTGCTGTTACCCGATCGTGAAATGAAATTGGTTGCTAAACTTTATCAGACTTCCCAAAAATAGATCTAAAGCAGACGTAACAGGAAACCTGTAACCTGCCAGAACCAACAGGGATGTCTTTTAACTGAGAAACTGGACCCAGCACCTTCACAAAAACTTGCTTGCTCCCAATCCACTGTGATTGGAGATGGTGAAACTTTCAAAACACTGTCTTTGATGGGTGCCACGTGAATGACTAATGTGTTTGACTGAAGTTAAGTTTTCAAGGGTTATTTATAGGAATGTATTAAAACTTGAAATATTTAAAGACCTCTTGACACTTGGTTTCCTAATTTTAAAGGAATCCTGCCTGTCTAGTCACCTTGAGATAATTACCATGGTGTGGTATTTTGTACCATTCTTTCAGACAGATATTTACCAGAAAATCTTCACAACAGTTGCTGTCTGTATGGATGTCCAATTTACTCACCACTTGAAAAGCTTTGTGGTGCTACCTGAAGGTCTGGCTACGTCCAAAATATATTCTGATGCTTAGCATATAAGAGAAAAATACGATTCCTCCCTGTCAACTTGTTAATATTTTGTGAGCAGATTATTTAGAGATGCATGGATTTGATTTATAAAGAAAAACATATGAAGGATAACAAAGGAGAAGTTCTTATTTATTAAAACATAGTATATCCATGACTTTTTAAATTAAAGGATTTCAGAAATGCCATGTGAAATCATAAAATTAAAGAAAAATATACCTTAACCTGCAAGTGAATAAAAATTAATTATTTGTGCCATTCAAATATCAAGGTTTGTTATCCATATGCTATTGACAAAAGTATGTTGAAATATTGTAACATTTTTTTACAAAAGATTTCTAAAGCTATTTCAATTAAATTAAATTTTATGTCAGAAGAAATGCATGACAACTGTTAACCTGCTGCTGTAAAGCAAGTTAGTTTCCTGAAAATTGCTAAAGGATTTTTTGGAAATCCGGAAAAAAGAGCGTCTTCCCCTCACAAAGAATGTGGTTATATATATAAGGCAAAAGTTTTAAGGTATGTTTTTCAAGCATTTTTTTAGAAATCAGTGCTAACAGGCATCTTTTTATTATTTTTACCTTTTTATTATAGGTTATTGATGAAAATTTCATATGATCATGGGACAATATGATAAAAACAGTATTAATTGCTCAACTGTTATAAACATATTATAATAAAGAGAAATTTCATAGAAATTTAATTATTTTATTTTCATGAAAGAAATATCCCAGTTGTTGGAGCTCAAAATCTCTTCTAAAAAAATTCTGCTGAACATCAAAGTAAAAATAATAGAAGCAGGGAATCAAAATAATTATTGATGCAATTAGTGGTGGCTGAGAAATTAACCTTTCCTTTTTGTGCCTTAATAATTATTATAATCATTATTCATGTTATTATTATTCATTTATACATGCCAGTAAACAAATGCTTCATGTATCATGTACATACAGCTTTTTTTAAGGGTTTTTCACATGGAGAACATGTGGCAACTGGTCAAGCAACTTTGGTCTTACAGAGCTAAATTACAGGAACTTGCAAAATAATTGACGTATCCATGAACTATGTGGGACCTTAAAGGAGTATTCATGCAATGAATTATCTTGAGCAGAACAGTTGTAAGCAACCAATAAAGTTACCATGGCAAAGTTAACAGTCAGTCACCCAACAAGTGCAAAATTTACATAATTTGGGTGACTCTCCCAAACAGAACATGCATTGTGTGTACCAGTACACATGTTGTTTTCCAGGATATTTTTTAAACAAAGGAGACAGTAAAAAAAGTTCTCGGCCAAAGGTTGCAGGAGCCATTCTGCTGACTACTAAATGAATAAAAATGTCTTAACTGGCATGCAGTTTTTATGAGACAAAGGTTGCAGGAGCCATTCCCCTGACGACCGAATGAATGTCTTTACTGGCATGTAATTTTTATGAGACAAATACTCCAAAATATGGCAAGATAATTCACAATGACTGTGATATATTCATCACTGGAGAACAGAGATATGGCAATTCCAGCTGATGACATCAGCCAATGCGATGTCATACGTCATCGACCTTTGTGATGTCACTTTTGTCTTGTGAACAACTCTCACAACCATTGGCATGGAAGGCCCTCTTTGTTGGAGCATTTTTGGGACTCATTTTCATAATTAGGTTAAAAGGGTCCAGCATGTGGGCTGTGGTGGTTAGGTCAATTACTCTGAGGGGTCATATTATTCATTTATCACTACCTGAGAATTTCCTGTCTGCTCAACACAGAGGTTCATCTCAGGCTGTGTTAAAATTAAGATCATTCCCTCTAGGGAGTTCTCTTTATTTGACCATATAGGATAGGGCTAGCTAGCTGTGGATACATGACTAGGTGAGACATTTGACTGATACAGCCTTCTTTGAGTCATTGCAATTGTAGTATTAACATAAAGCAGTAAACTGTTATAACAAAATTTGAATTTACAAGACAAAGCATAAATGTCACTCTATACTGCAGTTTGCACTTTGCAAGACACTTATAAATCAAAGAACCCATTTGGGACGTGGGATGGCAGACAGAAATTAATTAGCTATGCAGGCCGGAATTTACATGTATGTTGAGATATAACAATATTTATCACATATGTTTGCTCTTGTCAAAAATTAAAAAAAAAAAGTTTTGTTTATGCAAAAATTGTAAATGGTGAAGTGTTACAAAAACTAGGTTAAATTGTGTTACCTGATCAAGATTTTTTACATTTTGATCAGACTTATGCTGTCTTAAGGTGGTTATAAAATTCTGATAATCACAAGAGCAGAACTATCACTAGATGAGAGTATGATAAGCAAGGTCTGCTGATATTATAAGCCAGGTGTATGAAACAATTATGAAGACTACTGTGTAGTTTCTTCTCATGGTAAGCCAGTGGACAGCAGGGACCAATTGACATGCAGGGATGAGATCCTGAGTGCTTTGGGTGATTAATGATGTAAAGCATTACCGTCTCTTGATTTCAGTTTCAGTAGGTATGAAGATAAGAATAGCTCTAGACACCAGAAAGTGTCACTTTTTGCATCTTTATCAATTTGACCTTGAATTTATTCACCAGGTTGTGTCTTGTCGATTTCTGTGATGATTTTAACTGAATGTAGTATTATTTTAACACAAAAACAAACATGGTGCCTCTGGATATGTAAATTAGTACTGTATGGTTCAAGAAGAGATCTGTAACCTATGCACATGAGGGTATCATTAGATCGCAGCTCATTATGTATTCACCATCACCTACTGATCCACACTCTCATGAAATTAAGAAGAGGTGTTAACTGCTTAATAAAGATGTAAATGACAGGCACATGTCCTGGGTTCTTCTCCAAATGTCGTCTCTGAAATAAATCCAGACCTTTCCCAAATCAGTCAACTGTTTGATTATTCCACAGATTTGCTTGGGCTTATATTCATACCACATTTGCTGTAGCATTTACATATAGGAACTTTGTAGTACACTAGAGTATACCTTGTTCATTATTTTGTACTTGAAGACCAGTTTACTCTCATTCCAATCATGACAGATTGTGCTGCAAGTGCATCAATTTGATACATCTTACCTTTGTTTCTGATAGATGGTGCTGTGATAGCTCTTAAAAAAGATCACATTTCTCAAGCTTTATAGGAATATATAGACAAACCACAGTTGGACACACTTGGCAGTATTTCCAATAATTTAAGACAGAAAATGGACATTTCAGTGACATGATAACAGAGGAATTCCATGACGAAGATGAAGATGCAATACCACCCTCTGTTATAATACAGATGAAATCAGGTGACGTTTATCCTTCCATATGAATGTTCTCTTTTTCTTGAAGCACAAATTTGATAACCACAGGGTTGGTGTCTTTTATCAAAGAAGACCATTATCTCTGCTTGTATTCCAGTTCTTTCACCTGTCCAAAATCTAGTCCTAAATCAATTATCAGTCAAAAGAAATTACTGTCTTTCTATGTAATTGTATTATTTTGTTAAAGAAAATCATTCTTCTCTTTGCATGTTCATTCTTTTTTTTTTTTAGAATCTTTGGTAATATTTCATAAACAAAACAGTTCTGTTTTGCAAGCATTCTTGTTCTTGGAGACTCCTACCATGGTACTTTATTTTTTGAGTTTGTCTATTCAGAAAAAAACTTAGTTGGTATACATTTTGTCTTCTCAATCAATATAGTACATTAATATATATAAAAAATATAAAAATATATATTCAGGTGTATTAGTAAAAAAATATTAAAATGTTTTAAGTGCACAGTTGAAAGGGACATTGATATTTACCTAGTTTTGTCTTAGTCTGGCTCCAACCTCTTTATTTGAATGAATATTTGGACTTCTGAAATATTGATCAATCACATCTTGTTCTCTAAACATTATCATGGCCCTAGGTAACAGAAATACAATTCATAAAAGTTTATTTTACACTGTATTCAGATAGTTGTGGCCTGATTTTAGTCGAATAATCAAAAAAGGCATATTTTGTTGGTATTTTCTGGCTGTGTGGTCAAAGAATGTGTAGTCTGAGGTATCAAGGAAGCCATCAGTTGATGGATAGATGGAGGTCCATGGTCAAAGTAAACCATTACCAGGATACGGCATTCTGGTCAGTGGCCAAAGAAATCAATCATCTGCTTCCTTGGTCAAAAAATATATTTCTATTTGAGATATTTCTGGCTTATCAAGGTGAGAGTATGCTCACTGTATAGACTTAACTCACCAATTCACAGAGTTTCTTGCTGTTATGTATTTTGTACCTTCCAGTGACATATTCCCGAGCAAACAGAAAGCCATTAGCACCTGACACCCTCTGTGTAGTTCTTTCTTCAAGAAAAAAATCAACCACCATTTCATTTTTGCACCTTCATTTTAAGTTGAAGTAAAATAGCAACTAACTAATCAGCTTCTGTATCTGAGTCAATTGACTTTGCAACCTGAATCTATTTTAGTCTGTCAGGACTATCTCATTTTGTCAAAAGAATTTTAGGAAATTTAACATTACATAATGCAAAATGAACATGACTGAAACTGTCTTACCAGCTTTCTTGTGACATTTCTTATACGTTGGTCATTATTTTCTGGAATTTCATTTCCACACTTTCTAACTCTTCTTTAAAAATGTGGTGTAAATTTGATCCTAGAGGTCAAGTGAAATTAAAAATCAGAGTCATCAGTATATAACATATAAAGTATTCATGTATTTTGCTCAGTTTTAATGTGGATCTGGTTCAAGACTATTTATTTGTGTAAATAACCTGATGTCTGATGAGTGCAGGCTAACTCGTTATCATGAATTTAATGATTTAACTAAAGGTATAACTAACAAAATAAAGTGCGACACATCAATATTCTTCTGTTTTAGCTTTAAAAGAGCAGGATCCCAGTTTAAGTGATTATTGAATGATATTCTTAGAAAAGATTTGTATTCAAAATGTTTTGTTAACTGGAAACCCCAGAGGATATGGTGGAAATTTGTTCTTTGTGGAAAAAAAAGAGAATATAGTAGCTCTGAAGTGGCAGTGGCTGAACAGTGATAAATTAGATATTGTTCGTTCAGTGATCTGTTACATGTATGGCAATACCCAAGTGACAGGGTTGATCTATGTGGTTCCTCCATGCCTCGCTGGTCTGTAATTGCCTCTGTGACACGGCTTTGGGTCTCAGGAATTCATCGGCCCAGCCTAGTCTTGGTCTCTTGCAGTCGAACATTTCAGATTTATCAGAAAGGTCAATTTTTTATCTCAAAATAATGTGTTCATCTTAGATTGCCATAACCTTGAAGTGTCATGGGCTTAAAGTTTTTAGATGTAACTGAAAGCTAGTCCAAGTGAGGGTTTTAAAACTGTTTGTGAAAACACTATGAAAACTTCAAGCTCAGCAGTTATTGTGGCAGTTCCTCTTGATAATTTATTTTGTAGGTTCATCATCTTTCAAGTTATCCACATTTAATGAGGTATCACATCTCTGGCCAAGGAATCAGGGAATTTAAGCTATTCATATCAGGCGTGATACTGGCAGGCTGTGAAGTTCTGCCCGAAGCTTATCCGGGTTTGACAGAGGTAATTTGATTTCTTGATCAGACACCTTCTGATCCAGTCCCTGCGGGCCAGCTGGGAGACGTTTCTGTTCTTGTTTAGGCTTCAGGAGGCAAAAAATAATGCAGTGTCTGGAAAATAATGTGCCGAAAAACAGTTCACACATTGCCTAAATTGCCAGCAATGTGAAGCAATGACACAGGGATATTTTAATCAAAGGACTTATCTAACCAAGAATAACATTAACAAATTATGACACATTTTCTTCATGTGGCATTATATTTTAAATTAAGTTGTACAACAGTTGAATTTTTTAATGAAAATTGTGTAATAAACATATTTCATTTTCTAATTCTTCTGCTTATTTTAGAGTTAACATTTCACTTTTTTTGAGAAGAGACCTTCTGAAGTCATATTTCCAGTCTTACTGTAGAATTCTACTCTGCCTGAGCTAATATGAAAACTTTATGAAATTATTATAACTCATTTAATTGAAATAAATATTTGGAAGGTTTTCAGTTCTATTAATGATTAAATGATCTAGTTATTCTTAATAATAAAGGGTATTTATTACACAAATATAAAGTGTACAATTTGGATAGAATATCATATTTTCCATGTTGTGGAGTACTGATATATCTTTTGGTGTCAAACAGTTTACTGTGAAGAAAATGATGATTATCAGTTTAGAAGCTTCAGTAGACAGAAGTGTGGGTCTGCAGTGTCAGATGTTGATATGTGCTGGACTTTCAGAAGCTTCAGTAGACAGAAGTGTGGGTCTGCAGTGTCAGATGTTGATATGTGCTGGACTTTCAGAAGCTTTAGTAGACAGAAGTGTGGGTCTGCCGTGTCAGGTGTTGATATGTGCTGGACTTTCAGAAGCTTCAGTAAACAGAAATGTGGGTCTGCAGTGTTAGGTGTTGATATGTGCTGGACTTTCAGAAGCTTCAGTAGACAGAAGTGTGGGTCTGCCATGTCAGGTGTTGATATGTGCTGGACTTTCAGAAGCTTCAGTAGACAGAAGTGTGGGTCTGCTGTGTCAGGTGTTGATATGTGCTGGACTTTCAGAAGCTTCAGTAGACAGAAATGTGGGTCTGCAGTGTCAGGTGTTGATATGTGCTGGACTTTCGGAAGCTTCAGTAGACAGAAGTGTGGGTCTGCCATGTCAGGTGTTGATATGTGCTGGACTTTCAGAAGCTTCAGTAGACAGAAGTGTGGGTCTGCCGTGTCAGGTGTTGATATGTGCTGGACTTTCCGAAGCTTCAGTAGACAGAAGTGTGGGTCTGCCATGTCAGGTGTTGATATGTGCTGGACTTTCGGAAGCTTCAGTAGACAGAAGTGTGGGTCTGCCATGTCAGGTGTTGATATGTGCTGGACTTTCAGAAGCTTCAGTAGACAGAAGTGTGGGTCTGCCATGCCAGGTGTTGATATGTGCTGGACTTTCAGAAGCTTCAGTAGACAGAAGTGTGGGTCTGCCGTGCCAGGTGTTGATATGTGCTGGACTTTCAGAAGCTTCAGTAGACAGAAACTGGGGTCTGCCATGCCAGGTGTTCAGAAGCTTCAGTAGACAGAAGTGTGGGTCTGCTGTGTCAGGTGTTGATGTGGGCTGGACTTTCAGCCAGAGCCTGAAAATAAATAGAGATACGAGTATGTAAAGTAATTCAGGAACTTTATAAGAAACACTATATTTGTTAATATATAAATATGTATTTTTTATTGACCTGATTAGAAAATGAATAAGAACTTATTTAACAGACAAAGAGAACTACATATATACCTTTTTTGTCTTTTGAATAAAACTTAACTTTAGCACTCTATTTAACAGTGGACCACGTAAGAAGACTTAGTGATCTTTTTCAACTAAGTTTATTTTATGTTGTGTATAAAATATGGCTCATACAATTGTTGTAGAATATCTTTCAGCGTGTACTAAAAGTAATAAAACCGAGGCAAGACTGCATTAGAAAGGCACTGATGATACTGTACACCAGGTTATGTAAGCCTTTCAGGATTTATAAGCCCAGCTTTATCTATAAGATTTTCATGCCTTCACACTCACTGGGCTATTTAAAAAATCATTATATTGTGTATCCCTCTTCCAGTCATCAAACTTCTTTGGTATAAGTCAGTTTTGGATGATATATTCAGGTAATGTATAACTGTGGAAAGCTTTCAAGTTTTGTAAACAGTTTCTTAATAAAATGTGCAAAAAACCACAGAATTGATTGAAACATATTTATCCATGAACGGAAAAATTTGAATTAATTAAATATGCTGTTCAGGGATTTCAATAGGAGACTCTGGGATTCACAGGGAAAATTGCAATTTTTTTTTGAGTTGTGAAAAATTAAATTAATTTAATCAACTTTGATCCTCCAAGTCCTTTAGCCAGAAATTCATGCATCAAATCAGACACTCAGTGACCCGGAATCAAACCTTTGGAAGAGATTTTGAGTGTCATGGATTCTTACTACCACATTCCTGGAAGCTATTGTGTATCCCATAAGTAGGTCGACATTTTGTACAAAAAGGTGCAAGATGCAGAGTTTCTTAATACATAGCTCTTACAAATTGGGTTTACATGCTTTTATGTGTCAGTTAGAAATTGTAAATAAATTTGTTCTGCCATGCTGTTTTTTTCATCCCATATACATTGTGACCTCTTCAAATAAATTGCCCAGTTGAATTGATTATTAAGTACCAAGACCCAATGCTAAAAATCTTACACTATATGAGGATTGAAAATCTTGACGTCACTAAGCCTGTTGAACGGTTCTAAAAAATAAATCATCAGTGGTAATTCTAATTTACAGGGATGGACCCTTTCACTGGGTCCATCTGCAGCATGGGAGATGCGATAAGCTTTATTGGAGCATTAAAACGAAATAAATTAATTGTGTCATGAGATGCCTGCCTGGCGGGAGAAGTGTCCCAAAACGGCTCCCCGTAAGTGGATCAGGGAGAGAGAAGAAGATGCGTATTAATGTCTGTTTGTAAGAACACCCAGCCCTAATGGTAGGTTCCATTAATAGTAAAGTATTATAAAGCTGAAGGACTCCATCTAGCTGAACAGCTTTGGGTCCACGTTTTCTTCGTCATAATGGAGAAGTGAAGACCACTGGCTTAACTTCATATTACGACGGCTTAGTCATACACTGAATTAAGCATTGTCTTCAATCTGCTGTTTTTAGTGTAAATGAAAGTTTGAAGCAGCACTGAATAATACAAGGCTGCAGACAGCTTAGTCACAGTGCTGATAAACACACAATCCTGCATAGTAGTATTGCTTGAGGTTTGCTGGTACAGGAAGGGTGGATCCCAGGTGGGGAGTTGCTAATGTAGACAGAAACAGCCCTAAAAGACCTGGGCTGTTTATGGTGCAACATGCAGCCTCCAGGGTCCATGGAAACCTGTCTTCTTGGTTTCCTGTAATCAATCAGATCACCCTCACCAGAAGAGAGACAATGCTCAGTTCATCCATGTGGAAATATTAAATATGACTATGAAAAGATACTTTAGTTGGTATAAGTTACAATTATATCTATATAATGTATATACCCACTGGGGTAAGTGCCGAACTTTTAAGGTTAATGTGTACCACACTTAACTGTTAGTGTGATATATGGGTGGCATCAGTGACCTTGACCTGATTATTTCCCTAATATTTTAAGGCTAAGTTTGCGGGCCATGTTGTTTTGCCAGAAATGATTGCTCTGATGGCGGGGCATTGATTTTTGGTGTGTAAAACCAGGGGGAGGTAGATAGTCTCAGACACCCATGGTGGGGGGTGGTATTGATCATTTCTCTGTGGTAATAAAGCAAAGTGTTCGCCCTCCACGGTATTGCTTATTACAGATATGGCTGGATAGTCATCCATGCCCACTTGCAATCACCCCGCAGACACAAGTATGCATCTGTGTGTGACTTAACACTTAGAAGTGAGAATCCTGTCAACTACTTTACATGGAACTTAAGTTAATTGAAATGGTTAATGGCAGACAACAGTAGAAGGTGACGATTGTTCAGTGATATGCGCAACCTGGCAATGCATTATCCTTTCCAGCCAGAGACGTGCCACAAAGGTTCCCTGTGACTGATAGGGCAGACCCCATCTGCTGTTTCTTTCAGGAAGATGAATGTAGTCGCTGCCTAATGCATCAGGGGCAGTCTTTCCAACTTCTCATACTGTTTATGAAATCTTAATGAGGGCTGTAGAACAAATTATTCATATCGCCTAGATGAAAAATGAAATGTTGCTTTGTATATGAGAAGCTTCAGTCACAGTAGGTATATATTCTCAACGGATCACGTCACCGTGGAAACTCCCCTTGGAAAAGACTGATCATAGAAGTTAATTTGGACTTCAACCACAAGTGTCTAAAAGCTAATTAACAGCAGCCGAGTGAAGTGCAGGACTGTGATAAGAATTGGCAAAAGACGCTCGTTTGTGGATGGTCGTGAAGAAACGTGACACACTAATGTCAGGTGGATTGAGCTGCTGTCCTGAAATCTATCTGCTCACAAAATCTGATGATGGATGGTGCCGTCCTGGTGGTTGCTCCCGAGCAAACCTTGTTCATTTCCCATTCAGACTGCTGGCACTAATACCCCGCAGTGTTACGTGAGGGCTCCATATCGCATATTCTAACAAATCTTGCTCACTAGTGTTAATGTAACAAGTGAACTGCATGATTTATTGTGTCACAAGGTTTATTCTGTCAGAAGCAGCGTCTCCAGATCAGTTAGAACAAGATGTGAAAAGAGTCCGAATGAAACTCACTGCAGCTTTTATCTGGTCACTGTTATATCATTAATTACTCTCGTTCAGGGTCAGTTTTTGATTGGTTCTGTTCTATGCTCCTGGATGAAACTGAAAAGAACTGAAGCGGACAGAAAATAAAAAAGAGAACGAAGAACAGTTTTATGTGACATCTTCACCTGGAAACTGTGGAAGTAAGGCAGAGAAAATTGCTGCAGTTTTTGTGGTGGCCTGAAGTAGCAGCAGGTGAGAACGACAGCGGATGAACCAAACCAGCCTTGATATTGCTTTGGGAGACGGAAACTTGGATTGACTCGGCTGTGAACATCAGCATAGCCTGTTCACGCTGCTTGCCTTAAGCAACCAGCGGGGCATAAGGATACCACAGGACATGCTTTCTAGAACACTGTACTAAATTCACGTTATCGTGCGTAAGCCATACACACGTTACCTGTTCAGGGATTCACAGAAATGTCCAGGGTAATGGAAGCGCAGTATGATGCCTCCATTGTGGAATCTAGAGAGGAATTGATGCCCAGTTTTTCAGCTGTTTTATAGTCAATGCACAATCAGCTGACTTGCTGGCTGGATAAACTGAATGTTCCATTTAAAAGAACAGGATAGAATAAGTTGCTGTTGATTTCAGAATATTTGTGTGTGAATGTCACAATAAGAAATATGGCCAGGTTAGGTTTATTGAACTGCAAGATTCAGGAACTTTATATGGTATATATCTTTTTACAGGTACTGTATAAGGCAGACAGTATCAGCTTGGACATAACAGACCTAGCGAGAAACAAGCATGACCTCATCAACAGTGTTGGAAATGTCAAATTAGGCCAGTGTGATGATTTGACGGAACAGAAACCCATAACGTTCAGGACCCCAGAGTCTTTCATCAAAGTACCACAAGTCAGTGCTGCCATCAACTGGAGTATAAGTGTGCAGTTTAGGACTACAGAGCTTAATGGGTTAATTTTTTATGCCCATGGCAATGAAGGGGTTAACCATTTTGTCGGGTTAGAATTATTAGCGGGGCTTTTATATTTGGTGACAGATGTTGGTACGGGAAGCCAACGAATATCACTGCCATCAGGAAAATACACAGATGGCACCTTCCATACAGTTAGTATTAATCAAACTTCTGAGGCTATACTACAAGTTCAGATTGATAAAGAGACACAAAAGTTTGTCTTACAGGGGGAAGGTGGGTACATGCATCTGAATGGGGCTATTTTTGTGGGCGGTTTTGATTATGGTTCATCCAGCGTTTCGATCCCTTATAAACTTTGGTCAGGAGTGTTACGTTATGGATATGTCGGCTGTCTCCAGGACCTATGTGTGAATGGAGAGAAGGTAAACTTAGCAGGACTTGCAAGAGCACAACAGACTCAGGGTGTGTCTGAGTACTGCCACACAATGGAACCGCAGTGCCCCCTACGTCCGTGTATCCACCGCGGGGTTTGCAGTGAGGGTTGGAACCGGCATCATTGTGACTGTTCCAGAACAGGGTATACAGGAAACACATGTTCTGAAGGTACGTGAATATGTTTGTCTACAGTTTTAGTTTCATCAGTAAAACATTGGTTGCTTAATTCTTGAAGTATAAGTTTGCATTTCTTCAGTCCCAAGAGTTGTATAACATACATTTGTATTGTATTATTGTATATTTAGGTGTAGTATTACATAGTTTAGTATTAATGTCACAACCTTCCTGCATGCATTTTGACTGGCTTGTAAATCATGGCAGACCTGGATCACTATGGTGACATATTCCAAGAACCGTTTAAGTATATAGTCAGGTCCTTATCATTAAAGTTTAGAAAAGACATGACAGACCCTGGTCATCCTCAACCCCTAACATTCTTCCAGCAGGATCAAGAAGTAACAATAGATTCTCAGTTCACCCGTTTACAAGTAGTACTGATAAAACAAAGGACTGCAAACATAAAATTAAGGACTTTGGAAAACATCAATTGAAGTAATTAGGTCAGCATTTGCTTTTGGGAACTTTAGTTTCTCATTTATATTAAGTTTCCCAGTGTTTACTTGGAGGACAACATTTTGGAAGATGATGTAATTGTGTGCACTAGGCCTTATCAGGATGTATACACAGTAGATCTGCTGGTGTTGGCCAGCCATTCTGGATTTGATAGTGTTCTTTTCAGTAGACACTTGAAACAATGAAGTATTCATATAAATAGTACACAATAGAGGTGATAAATTGGTTGGTAGGGAGTTTTTGTATCAGAATATTCATATAAGAAATCCTTATAAATTCCCAGACCTGATGTATAGCCTGTCTGTGAACAAATTAAGGTGGGGGAATATTCATGTTAATCACAGGCCAGTGTTTGTTGATAGATGTGCAAGAGCATGACCATGTGAGACGGAACCTGTTTACAGAATAAAAATGAACATTATATCAAATATTTAACAGTGCTTTACTACAAACCCACCCACTTTAGACCAGCCATTTAAGATTCTTGTCAGGAACAACATCATTCCCCTGCAGACACTGGCTATGTAAGGTCATGCAGGAACGCTTTCTATCATTACCGCTTTTTGCTCCTGAAATGGATGGCAGTTTTATAGCTGAGGTCCCATTACCAATATTTATATCAGTTAGTGCCATACAGTTTGAGGGAATGTCAGACAAGCATTGTCCACAAAGGGTGTAAACACAGTGTCAGTGTATACTCAATCCTAGCCAGTTTCTGTACAAGTGGCCAGAGTATCAGCTGATCCTTAATCCTCAATGAGTTTTATTAGTTTCTGCCCCATTGAACACAGTGACAGTTGATTCTTAATTCTTACAGATTATCATTAGTTTCTATACAAGCAAGCAAAATACCAGTTGTCCTTAATCCTTTATGGGTGTCAACAGTGTTTGTGCTAGAAGACACATTGTCAGTTAATCCTCAATCCTTTTTTCAGTATAATCAGTTCCTGCACTTGTTTACAGAATATCTTTTAATCCTGAATCCTCATTGACAGTTGCAACTTTTATTTGAACAAAGTGTCAGTTGATCCTTCATTGTAAGTATCATTACTTCTGTGCTGGATCACAAAGTGTCATTTTAACCGTAATATTAAGAACAGTTATCAGCTCAGCTATATAGATATGATCCTTTGTCCATTGTCCATCTGTCCAGAAGCCCATCCTTTAACAGGTCACATTTTAAACCGTTGAACCTTATACAAATCTGTAATTTGGCATACAGTAAGATGTCCAAAAAAATCTCCTACCATACCAAAAAAAGGGGTCACTATGGCTTTGTTTCTTTAAGATATTAAGGAAAAACCTCAATTTTCCATTTAACACTCATTGTAACACTTCAAGACTGCCTAATATCAAAACCACCAATCTGTTTTTGATCTGTTTTATAAAATATTCCTCTATATAGTTCCTATGTACATACCAGAAATAAACTCAGTAATGTGTAATTTCTTGAAGTTATGGGCCCGAACATAATGCACTTTGTAAAAAATCAGGAAAGATATTTTCTCACTTAACATGGAATTGTTGAAGCTAGTGACTTTTTCAGGGATATAACTTTATTCAATCAAGATTCAGTGTTATACCTTAAATTAGATCTAAATTGTGCAAACTTTTTAGGTTATTAGCATAAATCTAAAATTAGTACCTGAATTTTGCCCAGCTTTGGCTTCAGCTAGTTTTTCCTGTAAGTACTTTGGATTTAATTTTCAAGGCATGTACACATAAGGATTTCATTTGTTAAATGTTGAAATTTGAAAATAAAAGATCAAAAATTTGGCTAGTTATTGAATATTGGTTGGAAAACCATGGTAAGCAAGACAATGTAGATAGAAATCACAGAGAGTAAGTGGGGGAAGGAAATCATTAAGTCAGATAAGACTGACATCAACATCACCTTAACCGTATTGATAGGGTATCACTCAGAACCTTTGTTAAGAATAAGAAAATCATTGTAGGCAAGATAATATAATATTAATAGGTAACAATTTAACACTTTTAATTTTTTCAATGAGATACTGTGAAGAATATGTAAAAAAAAACAGCTTTAGTTATAAAACCTCTGCAAAGTTTGATGATTTCACATGTATTTATTGATATTTATCATAGGGTTTCCAAAGAAATAAAATACAAGAAAAAGGTCTATATTGCCTCCAGCAACAGTCACATGCAGCCAAGGGCCCTAACCTCATTACAGGTAGAACTCTGCTTGGAGAGTAACCCACTTAACCCTCTACAGGGACATGTTCCTTGCTTCTCATCTCATCATTGATTGGTTTCTACCACTAAATATCAACCTTTGCGAACTCAGATCTCATTTGGAAGAGATGAGATCTTAGACTGGTCCAATTGACAGGTGTACCCAGCTGTACATGTGTTAAGACTGATGATGTCATGAATTAATTGTAGTGATGGTTGTGGTGTTGTAAAATTTAACCAAAGTGTCTTTTTGCTGAGTATGAAATCTCAGGTAAGTTGTTCAGAGGCAGGTGTTTGATGGATAAAGCACAATGGAGGGATCATTCAATTTATTTCAGAATTGATAAATTTTCCTGGATTCTAAAAATAGAATGTATGTGTAGTTCTGCTTACATTATTGAGTGAGCAGACTTATACAAAATGTAACACATATTGTCTCCTTTGAAGTAAAGCTCTCTGTGTAGGTCACAGTCTGCCATGCCAGCATGTCAGTCATTGTTATCAGCTCTGTCCCTTAACTAAATATTTAAAGCCACATACAAAGATGCTGCCAATGTAAGCAGGCAGGACAGTTGTTAATTCAAAAACTGACATACAGTGAGACAACCCAGACAGATATCCAAGGCAGTAAATCCAACTAAACAGTAAGGCAACCCAGACAGTAATACAACCAAGACAGAATGACATCCCAGGCAGAAAGACAACCCAGACAGTAAGTCAACCCAGGCAGAAAGCTAACCCAGGCAGAAATACAACCCAGACAGTAAGGCAACCCAAACAGAAAGACAACCAAGACAGAATGACATCCCAGGCAGAAAGACAACCCAGACAGTAAGTCAACCCAGGCAGAGAGACAACCCAGGCAGTAAGGCAACCCAGACAGAAAGACAACCCAGACAGTAAGTCAACCCAGGCAGAAAGACAACCCAGGCAGTAAGGCAACCCAGACAGAAAGACAACCAAGAGAGAATGACATCCCAGGCAGAAAGACAATCCAGACAGTAAGACAACCCAGGCAGAAAGACAACCCAGGCAGAAAGATGTACAACCCAAACAGTTAGGCAACTCAGACATTTAGACAACCCAGACAGTAAGACAACCCAGACAGTAAGACAACCCAGACAGTAAGACAACCCAGACAGAAAAGCAAACCAGACAGAAAGTCATTGAAGGCAGAAAGACAACCAAGACAGTAAGCAAGGCAACCCTGACAGTAAGATAACCCAGACAGAGGAATACCATACAATAAAACTACCAGGTAGTAGCACCCAGACAGTGTGTCTTATTCTTTACTGTGTGTGATGGAGTCTTAATTGAAGATGAAATAATTTCCAAAACATTGTCCTCAAATGATTAATCAACCAAATTTACAAGTGACTAAATCCTAGCTAAATACTAATTGCAGGCTATATAAATATATATAAATATATTTTAGAGGGGCCTCTTAAAATGTTTGTGTGAAGTCTTTTTTTCAAAGAGCTTTTATTTTTTGTTTCATTCAGTCGATTTAACACTGAGGCTGAATTTTACATTTATATCCAGAAAAGTAATTTAAGTTGAAGACACATTAATTGATTCTTCTTATTCATGTAGTCAGGAAGTGTCACAGATGTTTTGGATAAGAGCACTTCTTGGTCCATTAAAAAGGAATGTCTGATTCTGTATCACCTGGTTCTCATTTTAGATATAGTCAACAAGATTTATTATTAACCAAGGAAAATTTTAATTTTTCACACTCAGCCTCATTCTGTAGACAGCGCCATCTGGTGCCATCTTTGTCTGAACTAAATGCACACTTAAGCTAAATGAGACCTTAGTATGAATAATACCTTAAACCTGTGAAATATGAGATCCATATGTATGTAGCTGCTGATACTATCTGTATATTAGAGAATATTTGTGAATAATAACAACCACATGTCTGAGTGCTGATACCAAACATTGATTACAAATAGTATATGAACATAACAAGGAAAATGATTTTATCAAGGTGTTCTTTCTGTGGAATCTTCTGGCAACAAATGACATTTCACAATTTGTTTTTGTGCCCACTCCATTAATATTCATTGCATTCATGAATATTAATATCCGCACCACCATGCCTCATGAGAGAAGCATTAGCTGGCCATGGTCACACCCAGATAGACAGTATCAGGAAGTCAATTAGTAGACATAGCATGCCTGGGTATTTATCAAGAGGGGCTAGGCTGTCTGATTAGGTACGTGTTGTATCACTAATGTGTTCCCTCTCGTAAGCAACCACTCCGTCACTGATCATGTGACCTTGTCCTGTACTCTTCACAGCCCCGTGTAATCTGACTTTTTTTTACTTGGGTACATTTCTTGTGGAAGAAATCTCAATCAACTAGTGAAATGAAATGTGAATCTTTAGAAAATCACTAATTACTCATCAGCTTGTGCCAAAAAAATGAGATCAACTTTATTGGTTTCAGTGTATTAGAAAAGACTAAGACTTAATTAATATTTTCATATAATTTTTTTCTGTATTGTTCAAGTTACTTATCCAGGTACTTATAAATTTATTTGATAAAACTTTAAGAACAATGCTGAATTTATTTTATCAATGATCTCAGGATTTGACGACCTGTCATTTTTTTAAAATAAAAGTAGGTTATGATTTCTGAATCTAGTGTGATCGATAACTATCTGTGGCATGTGTAAGATAAACCATGCTTCCACATGACCATGCAGAATTAAGCTTATGAGATCTCTAACTGAAGACAAGGAAAAATAAAAATGACCCCAAAATGGAACTATAGTGAGGGGTTTCTTAACTTCACATTCCAGAGATGACATTCCTACACTGCATCCACAGCGTCTGATATCACCTTCACCAGTCCAACAGTAAAGGATTACCTCCACATCTCTTCCCTTATAGTACCAAATTCTACAATAGTACAAAATTCTTTCAGATGTCTGTACCAGTGACTGTTTATTCTGGTCACTTTGATGACAGATGTACAAATATGATCAAGCATATGGGTCTTATCTTCTCATCTTTACTCAATGAAAATCAAGAATTGAATCTATTCTTCCCATCTCAAAAATCAAGAAATGAATTTATTCTTCCTTTCTTAATTATCATTCATCTGTTTTACAAATTTTTAAGGGACCTCAACCTTTATTTTTAGTTTTTAAATATCTAATACAGTGACAAACAGTAAACAAGGATGAATACATTACCTACATGTACATTAAAATGAGATTGGGGAAAAAGCAGGCCCAATCCATGATGCTTTAAACAGAAGAAAAATAGACTGGCATAACAGCATGAAATTGTCCTAAACCCTATAATAGTAGAACAGCAGGCTGGCTGCCCCAAAATGATAACTTGAATCCCTCTTCCCAAGCTGTACTGACTATGTTATTAATCAAAACCTGAAAAAAATGAATACCACAAGCTTGAGAAGAGATGGCGGCCCATGTAGACAGAGAAAGAGAAAAATTTTGTCTTTGGTTCCCTCATGGTGAGACAGGATATCTTACTAATTTTTTATCTGTCATATGAATTAATCCAGTGTCTGGTGTTTATTAAGAGACTGCTGAAGGTACATGAGCATATAGTGTTGGTTTATATAGAAATCATTTATAGAACAAGCCGGTTCACCAGGAATAAAATGCAGTTGTTTATACATAAAAATATGTATCCAGACAGGGTGACTTTTGGTGAACGGGGACCAAGTCTGGTCACATAGACATTTCCATAATTAGGCAGAAACCTGGACTGGTGAGTAATAAAAACACTCCCCATGTATTAGCCAAAGGTGCAATTTTTCATAGACCATCAATTATCTATCATTGTGGGGTTATTGTTACTCAGTCAGGGACTTCTTTTATTGATTTTTGAGCTTTTGCAGTGATGAATGAGAAATCTGGAAAATACTTGGCTGACCCTGGGTCCACCAAGCGGAAATGGGTTACCTATCCCCACATCTATTAATACTAGGCTGAACCTGGGTCTACCCAGCAGACATGGTTACCTGTCCCAACATCTGTTAATACTAGGCTGACCCTGGGTCCACCCAGCAGAAATGGGTTACCTGTCCTAACATCTGTTAATAAAAGGCTGACCCTGGGTCCACCCAGCAGACATGGGTTACCTGTCACAACATCTGTAAATACCAGGCTGAACCTGGGTCTACCAAGCAGACATGGGTTACCTGTCCTAACATCTGTTAAAACTAGGCTGACCCTTGGTCCACCAAGCAGAAATGGGTTACCTGTCCTAACATCTGTTAATACTAGGCTGACCCTGGGTCTACCCAGTAGACATGGGTTAGCTGTCCCTCCATCTGTAAATACTAGGCTGACCCTGGGTCTTCCCAGCCGACATGGGTTACCTGTCCCTACATCTGTAGATACCAGGCTGACCCTGGGTCTAACCAGCAGACATGGGTTAATTACCTGTCTCAACATCTGTAAATACCAGGCTCAACCTGGGTCTTCCCAGCAGACATGGGTTAGCTGTCCCTCCATCTGTAAATACTAGGCTGACCCTGGGTCCACCCAGCAGAAATGGGTTACCTGTCCTAACATCTGTTAAAACTAGGCTGACCCTTGGTCCACCAAGCAGAAATGGGTTACCTGTCCTAACATCTGTTAATACTAGGCTGACCCTCGGTCCACCCAGCAGACATGGGTTACCTGTCCCTACATCTGTAGATACCAGGCTGACCCTGGATCTGCCCAGCAGACATGGGTTAATTACCTGTCTCAACATCTGTAAATACCAGGCTCAATCTGGGTCTTCCCAGCAGACATGGGTTAGCTGTCCCTCCATCTGTAAATACTAGGCTGACCCTGGGTCCACCCAGCAGAAATGGGTTACCTGTCCTAACATCTGTTAAAACTAGGCTGACCCTTGGTCCACCAAGCAGAAATGGGTTACCTGTCCTAACATCTGTTAATACTAGGCTGACCCTCGGTCCACCCAGCAGACATGGGTTACCTGTCCCTACATCTGTAGATACCAGGCTGACCCTGGATCTGCCCAGCAGACATGGGTTACCTGTCCCTACATCTGTAAATACTTTGCTGACCGTTGGTCCACACAGCAGACATGGGTTACCTGTCCTTACATCTGTAAATAATAGTCTGACCCTGGGTCTACCCTGTAGACATGGGTTACCTGTCCCTACATCTGTAAATACTAGGCTGACCCTTGGTCCACACAGCAGACATGGGTTACCTGTCCTTACATCTGTAAATACTAGGTTGACCCTTGGTCTACCCAGCAGACATGGGTTACCTGTCCCTACATCTGTAAATACTTGGCTGACCCTTGGTCCACACAGCAGACATGGGTTACCTGTCCTTAAATCTGTAAATACTAGGTTGACCCTTGGTCTACCCAGCAGACATGGGTTACCTGTCCCTACATCTGTAAATACTAGGCTCACCCTGGGTTCACCCAGCAGACATGGGATACCTGTCCCCACATCATTAAATACAGTGAAAACTGGTCTAACGGACACCTCACTTAGGCGGACAACTGGTTATAACGGACAAGATAGTGAAATCCCTTCAAAATTCCCTTTATGTTATGTATAAGCATAACCTCTGTAAGGCGGACACCTCACTACTGCGGACAACGGACAGCAGATTTCAACTCAAACCAGTATTCTAAGAGTAAATGAACCTGACAAATGTGACACGATACGCCACCTTTGGCAGACACTGATCACTCGCCCTGGGCAACATCAAAGACCACCTGTACTGTTGTTGTGTCTGGGACTGAAACACAAAGTATTATGCAATCCCAAGTTGTTACCTTAATGCGTGTCTGTGCTCATGTCACGAAGTGATGTGCTCCTAAGTTAAACACAGCAAATATGAAGCGATGAACATCGTGTGACTTTATTTCACGGTTGATCATTCACAGGTTGCGAAGCTGCATATTTTCGCTCGACCGGGGGGTCATTAAATTGATTAAACAGCTACCCATTACCCATGCGTCCCTGATCTCACCACGCAGTATCTAACTGTAAAATTGGACACTTTGTTATAACAGGCTGTTTGATATTAATTTATCGGTTTTGCTCAGTATATCTCAAAGTGATCTGCTCAGTGTCAAACATCTGCTCGCTCCGTAGTTGTTTGTACCATGCCGCCGTGCACAAGCTCCTTAGGGTTCGTTTAATCTTGGGTGCCTTCAACATTAAAGCAAATCAAACCAAACAACCATCATCAAAGAAAGTTTATTTTAGGCTAAAACTACATTCACCTATAAAAATGAATGTTCCTAGGTTTGTAGCCATTACAATCTTCGTATTATCAACCTCCTCATTATCTTTGAGATTATCGCATTTGGACAGCTGAACCAAGACAGTTTTAGGCAATGCCGCCAGGTGGCACCACACGTACTCCTGGGCAGGAGCTTATGCTATCTGAGAAAGTCAAGCTTATTCGACTGAGTGAATCAGTGAAAAAGAGCCTACGCAAGCATATGAACATTGCTTTTACGGATGTCTTCATAGACTTTACTTCTTATATAGTTCACTACTTGAGATAAATAAAAATAATCTCAGTTTGTATATGAATATTGAATGCAGGATGTGTGCATGAATATGTATTACATATACATGAAATCTGATATAATACAATAAACTCGTCCTTGCAGTCGTTCGTTGTCTTTATTTATAATCCCTCAGTTATCAACCAAGGTCAACCTGCCTAATAAGGACACCTCACTATTAAGGACAAAATGATTGAGTCCCTTGATGTCCGCTTCAGACAGGTTTCACTGTACTTGGCTGACCCTGAGTTGGCAGAAAGTAAATTATGTCAATAAATGAGACATGATTTCAAACTTTAGTGCAACATTTTACTTAAATTCTAATTCTAAAGACAAATGAGTGATTGATCACCTGCAGAGTTACATTTGTTCTTCTAATAATTTTATATAATCATTTCATGAACAGACAACACTTAAATAACAGTACATACAATAATTAATGACGAGCTGGGTGTTTTCACCTGTCATGATCTCCACCTTTATCCCCTAGTATATGAACCTGAAGGTCAAACAAATGTTGATATAGCTACATCCTCTGACCTGTGCGTGTGGTACTGCTAGGACATGCTGCTCACCCTGCCGCAGTTCTAGACCAGACAGCAGTAGTATTTTAGTGCTGTGGACCACATTGTCATGTAACCACATCTGGCAGCTGATCTGTGGAGTTATGACTTGGGTCTAACACCTGTCTATACATCAGGAAAAATAAATTGTACTGTTTGTTCATTGTCATTCTGCCATCAGACTAGTGCTTGGCTTCTTCTTTATTTATATTACAGTGAGGCATCTTAGCCATTCACTCCTTGTACAGGTAATACATACCCCTTTCTTGTTGGATAGATTTTTGCCAATCAGTGGTTATAGGTGTCCTTTTGGTGAATAACAATACTGCTGCATTGTGGGACATGATGCGTTGATTGTCACATAAAAACGTCTTCTTCTGTTGTGTCTGGACAGATTTTATGAGGTCTCTCTTTATTGTTTATCTAGGCTTGACCTTGAGTGGCCCAAGCCAATGTTTAACATGAAAACTTGGAATGTCTCTGTCATGTACACATAGACCCCCTGGGTTGTTGTTACAGGATTCTTTTTCATAAACACCAGACTCCTAAAATGATCCTGTGGCTTTGTACTAAAGGTGCTTGACCTGCCCTTGTCATATATTGGCTTTCACTGGTCTCATATAGAGTGTCAATCTTTATTTGTCCTCAACTGACCACTTATGTTCAATTATGTTCAATACTTGTTCATTTTGTAGCGAACCTGTGAGCTTATGCGATGGTGCAGCATTGTCCGTCGTGCATCTTGCTTCTTCTGTACGTTAACCATGGAAATCTAAAAAACAGCTGGAGCTAGCATCACCAAATTTTTTGCAAATGATCAGTTATCTGAAAAACGCTATCGGGATATTGTTTATTATTTTTCTAACTGCATTTTCATAGATTTTATAGGGAAAAAGCTAAAAAAGCTTTAAAAACCTTCTTCAAAACTGTCCAGCCTAATTGTCCAATATTTCACAGAAATGATCCCTGGAACAATCTTTCTCAAGTTTGTTTGAATGGTTCCAGTTTTGAGATTTTTGGCCGAGATACAGGAGGTTGAACTTAGTCATCTGTCCAAAAAAGCACACTAAAATAAAAATCTCAGAAACAACTAGAGCTATCATCACCAAATTTTATGCCAATGTTTGTCACATATGTCACATCTGAAATTGAGGTATTGGTGGCGCCACCTACATTGATCTGTTTTTTACAAGGAAAAATGTAATTTTAGACTCTTCTAGCTTATACACTGTTTTAAGATGAAACAGTGAAGCTGATTGGTTTTAACTTTACAAGAATTATTCTATGGTAGGGTTCTGCTGGTTTTATAAGAATAGATTGGGTAAAATGCAGCTTTAAAAAAGCAGTGTAGCCCATTGTAAAAGGCTTTCTGTGTTTGAAAACAGACCTGGCTCTGTCTGGTGTCTAGACCATGTGTCTAGATGTCTAGACACAGCATCTAGACATCTAGACACAGCTGCTAGATGCAGAATGCCAGCATTAGAATCATTGGAATCTTTCAACTGTTTGAAAAAACTTGGTTTGCATTTTTGCGAATCTGTGAGCTTATGCAATGGTGCAGCGTCATTTGTCACCCGTCTTCCGTCATCCGTCATGCCTCATAGCTAACTTAAAATGGGCAGGAGCTAGCATCACCAAATTTTTTGCTTAAAATTTGTCATCTAAAAAATTCTATTGGATTTTGCTTATTTCTGGGCTAACTGCATTTTCTTAGATTATATAGGGAAGAAGCTAAAAAACATTAAAAAATGTACTCCAAAACCATGCTGCTAAATTGTCTGTTCATCTGTCTGTATATCCCTCCCTCGCAAAAAGAACATATCGGAAATATCCTGACTGATACATCCTAGTTTTAAAATGTCCTAGTACAAAACTTGCAGGTCTGAAACGTCCATTTTGCTGAAATCATAATGACTAAGGATCAATATTAAAGTTTAAAAATAATCCTAAATTCATACTCCCAAACTTTGCACAGGTTTGCATTATGCCTGTAGGCCTTGTTTATAATTAAATTACTTAATAATGTTGTCTGGACTAATAATGGGTTAATTTTCAGTCAGTAATAAGAATTGTTCAGGTTACTACTTAGTACTGTTGTCTGGACTAATAATGGTTTAATTTTCAGTCAGGGATAAGAATTGTTCAGATGACTATTGCTCTTATAATAAAAAAGCAGCTTTAAAACATTCCACAGATATTGATGACTAGTGGTGCAGTAGGAAATCTTCTAATTGGTCAAATACAGAAATGTCCACATTTATCCTCAGTAGCACTCTGCATACATTTAAAGAATCACGCTAGCATTTTAATATTTTAATTAAATTTACTCAGCGTTATAGGGAGCAGAGATCAGCACTACATTTAATTGTGTGTAAAAAATTAGCTCTGTCCTCAGGCCCGGGTACTAAACATTAAAGCTCGCTCCTCGCCCTCAGGAATGACCCTGATTGTATGGCCACATATTTATTGTTTGTCAGCAAACATTTGACATAAAAAAGTTGTGGTTGCTCCCGCGCCACAGCTGTCTGTGTGAGCAAGCATTGATCCATCAGTAGAACCAAGCAGACTGGAAGCTAGTCCTCCTGGGACTGCGGGCGTACTGCCGCATGTCTCAGTGTGCTCAACTCCCTGATCGCCGTGGCAGCAGCTGATAACCCTGTCTCACTAAATATGTTCTTTTTACTGTAACATTGCCACTTTGGTTTATCCTTTTCCAGTTTTCCTTGTATATTGACATAATAGAGAAAATAGAAATATTGATTTTTGGCTTGTTATTTTCTAGAGTAAGTTTTGATGATCAGTTGGGAGGGGCTGAAGCAGAACATGATTTTGTGAATTAAACATTCTATCAGCTGTTTGTAAATACTGGATGATCAGCAAACTGTGTGAACAAATTTATTATGTTAATAAACCATCTTAATAAGAAATCAAGTTTAAGGCTGGTAAACAAACATCATTTGTGCTGCATACAAATTCTATGATGAAACACTTAATTCTGACAGGCATTGAATAGAAGAAATGGAAATAATAACATCATGTCATTCAGAATGAAATTACATGGTGAAAAACATTAAAAATATGACAAGGGCGATTTTCAAATTACTTTAAAAGACATTAATTGTTCTTCCCAAAAAACATGAGATGCATTATTGCCTGCCATTCTGTATTCTTGGACATGTTTTCATTTTTTTTTCATTATTATGCATTACCTATGGTCCCAGTACAGTACCCAAACCAAATGTCTTTACTCCATTAGTGAAGGACGTTGGACTTTTCCTTATTTTCCCTTCACATGTTTTTATCATTTTTATATATTATGACTTAATACTATTGTCTTATAACTAAAGACTTTCTTAAATTGTCTGGTTTGTCCTGTTCACAACATTTTTACTCAAATGCACTCAACCCAAGCTGTCATGATCAGCTCTAAAAGATGATTCTCCTACATTTTTCTGCCACTTGTAACAAATAATCATGAACTATAGGTTACAGAGATCATATATGAATTCTTTAAAAATTCATTACCTCCAAATACCTGGCTCCTGTATTTGTTACTTGTTCTATCATTGTTGCTGGAAAGGAAGCTATTTATTCACTTTACTTTTCAGGTCATCATACATATGTAAATCATGAAGTTTATTACTTTATTAAACTAACTTTTTTCAATTTAAACTGGCCTTCTTGTTTAAGTTACCTTGTTTATTTATAGACCTGACAAGGTGTAAAGTGGCAAACAATAAGTTTCTGTCAATAACATGATATTTTCAAGTCACACTGAAAAAAACCATGACATTTCATGAAGAATTGACTGTTTGGTGCATCTGCAAACACATGATGTCCCTTCATCAATTTCTGTCAATTTTATTTTAGGATACGGCACTAATTACTTCAGAGTTTGATGAGGGTTAAAGTTTTAAAGACCTCTACTAGGTGTATTTGCATGGAGGACAGTCTGAATTGATTGAACATGAACTGGCAATGAAGTGGTTACAATTCCATTACTACTGCTTGTGATTAAACATGCATACAGTCTAAGTCATACTAGATTGAAATCTATTGGAGAAAAAGCTATTATACCCAGTAATAATATGGACCAGAAAAAGAAATGGAACTTCATTAATGATGGATTCTTTTGACAAAGGTCCTAGCTACCAGCAAGAGAATAAGTTGATGTACTACCAGAGGTTGGCCAGTGCTGATAAACAAGAATTATTAGTCTTTAGTTCAGGTATGTTATTACAGTAACTGCCTGAAGGGACAGCAGGTGCTCTGTGTACCATGCTAAAAATAGCCTGGTCAGGCCGAGGGTTTAATTGGTGGATGTTCCATTGATCTGATGCCATTAGTGGTTAACCTGGTTATGTTTTATTACTGAGAACTGACTGCTGTGAGATGCTCAGACTCCGCATTCTGTGTTTTCTGTAATGATAAATCAATAACGTTTAGACTCGTGGATGTCCTGTATGTACTTCATGCTGATGCTGAGTCTTCTGTATATAAAGAGGTCCAGCTGCATTCAACATATATTTGCCTGGTTTCATTGAGGAGATTAGGACCATGACAGTCGGTATGAGGACTGTGTCAGTCAGACTTTGGGTTATGTTTGCACACCTGCTCTAAGGATCTTGAAACAGGTGTGCTATGTAATCCAGGAGCCTGCAAACATCAATGTTTTTAATGATTAAATCAGATATTTGTTTCTGCCTTTTTCAGACATTACCTGTGCATGTTATTGATATCATTGTATCCCCAGACAAAGTCGGGGGATACTATGTTTTCATACCGGTCCCGCCGCCGCCGCCGCATATAAATCTTGTTGGCGCGATAACCCAAAAAATATTTCACAGAACTTTACCAAACTTGGCATATGTATAAATATGGGTAAGAGGACGACGTCTATTTAAAATGAGGTCATGACCTTTACTAGGGGAGTGTCCTTGACCTTGAATAGGTCCAATTTAGGGGAAAATCACACAAATTCTTTAATATCTCAAGAAATCTTGCATAGGTTTATCCTAAAATCAAGTTGATGGAAGATCATGGATAGGGTTGTCATGTTCCAGAAACTGGTGGCGCCACCTATTATTCTTTACTTGTTTTCATGCCGTTTAATACTCCCAAAATTGCCACCTCACAGTACTGTGAGCATTATAAGTCAAAAACTAATGGACAGATTTCTTTTATATTATGCATATACATAGGTATGGGTTATGGGATGATGGTTATTTAAATTGGGGTCATGACCTTTCCTATGTTAGTGGCCTTGACCTTGAATATTGCCATATATGGTGAAAATCACACTCCTCTTATGATATCTCCAGTGTTGATAGCCATATAGATTTCAAACATGACTTATGTATGGCCCACTACTAAAGTAAGAACCCTATAGGTTCTAGGGTCATAAGGTCAAAGGTCAAGGTCACTGGACTGCCATTTTAAAATATACTGTGGATGCATTTTAAGCCAAACTTTCATCCCAGGTCTTCCATCTTGAATATATAGCTCACTTGCCAATAGTGGATGATCCATAGAAATTTTGGGGTCACAAGGTCAAAGGTCAAGGCCACAGGAGCTATCTGTCCAAAAATTAGTTTCTGGATGATAATTCCTTCTTTTATTGATATATGGATTTCAAACTTGACTTGTATTTGACCCATTGGAAAAGCAAGACCTGAATTGATTTTGGGGTCATGAGGTCAATGGTCAAGGTCACAGGAAACCTCTTTAAAAAGGTTGTGGATGCAATTTCAGCCAAAAAATTCATCTAAGATCTTTCATCTTGCACATATAGTTCACCTGCCAAGAGTGGAAGACCCCTATCAATTGTGAGGTCACAAGGTCAAAGGTGAAGGTCACAGGAGCCATCTGTCCAAAAATTAGTTTCTGGATGATAATTCCTGCTTTTATTGATGTATGGATTTCAAACTTGACTTGTATTTGACCCATTGGAAAAGCAAGACCTGAATTGATTTTGGGGTCATGAGGTCAAAGGTCAAGGTCACAGGACACATCTTTAAAAAGGTTGTGGATGCAATTTCAGCCAAAAAATTCATCTGAGATCTTTCATCTTGCACATACAGTTCACCTGCCAAGAGTGGAAGACCCCTATCAATTTTGAGGTCACAAGGTCAAAAGTGAAGGTCACAGGAGCCATCTGTCCAAAAATTAGTTTCTGGATGATAATTCCTGCTTTTATTGATGTATGGATTTCAAACTTGACTTGTATATGTCCCACTGGAAAAGCAAGACCAAAATTGATTTAGGGGTCATGAGGTCAAAGGTCAAGATCACAGGACACATCTTTAAAAAGATGTGGATGCGTTTTCAGCCAAACATTTCATCTCAGATCTTCCATCTTGCACATATAGTTCTCCTGCCAAGAGAGGAAGAAAACTATCAATTTAAGGTCACAAGGTCAAAGGTGAAGGTCACAGGAGCCACCTGTAAAAAAAAATTAGTTTCTGGATGATCATTCCTGCTTTATTGATGTATAGATTTCAAACTTGACTTGCATATGTCCCATTGGAAAAGCAAGACCCAAATTGATTTTGGGGTCATGAGGTCAAAGATCAAGGTCACAGGACACATCTTTAAAAAGGTCAAGGTCACAGGACCAACATCTTCAACAAGATTGTGGATTGTTAGATGGAAGAAACAATAAATATGCCAAGTGTCAGTATATGCTGCTAAAAATGGGGGTCTGTTCTTAAAGGGGGGGGGGCCTACTATGTCTGGGGATACTCTGGCACCTGCGGTGCCAAGAAATGTCTAGTTTGCAGTAGTTTTGGAGTATGGTGTAATTAATTCAAATTTTAAATTTGGTAAGAGTTTTATATGTGAAAGTTTGCTTGCAAAGATAAATGAAATAAGATATGAATGAGACCATAAAGTAATGAAAAATAATGCACAGCATACTTGAGAAAGGTTATATCAGTGACTAAGCTTAGAAAGATGAGACAAAGTCTGAAAACATTTTACAGTAAAACACAAGAAAACTGAAATGGGCCATGGAATTTGACATTTCTGTTTCAGATAAAACTGATGAGGTAAAGCTAAAAGCTAAAGCTAAAGGACACATCTTTTTTTTATTGCACTTTTGGACACAAAATGGATTTGTTTGAATCATTATAATAATGCTAATATAATTCTCCACTGATGTGTCCCACTAGGAAGTTACTTTTTACTTTGGTAATCCATTTACAGATGTACTTTGGTCTTGGAACAAAATGCTACATGAGAAACAAACTTCTAGAGCAGGCCTGCAAATCTTTTTTTTTTATCAAAAGAGTCACTCTTTTTTTAAAGATTTACTGAAAATTACACCAATTGAACATTTTTCCCACTTTTTTTAGCAGCACTTTTTTACTCTATATTTTTTATTTAAAAAAAAAACAATATATACTTTTTCTCTCCTCCTATAACAGTCCAGTTAGAACAAGAATAAGACAATTTTTGTGTGTGCAAAGGCGCAGCATGTGTCACATTGTGTGGAAAATGCCCTTATCTTCATGTAGGAGGATGAACATTTTATGTTTCTGGCTTTTGGAGTGATATATATACACATTTTTAGTAAGTGAAGCACATCTTTATTCAGTTTGTGATTAAAAATTCGGAAATTGCTGCTTATTTTACTCTTTTTTTTTCACTTTTTATTTAAAAAATTCTACTCTTTTTTAACCAGACCACTTACTCTTGTTTTTCAGTCATTTACCTTTGGCAGGCCTGGAAAGATAAAATTGACTTAAACTAGAGTATGTAAACAGAGTATGTATATGTATGTAGGGATCATGGTTGGTCACATGGTCAGATACTTCAGATTTGTTACACAGTGATAACGGTTCATCAGGACCTAAGACACAGTAAAATAGCCGTGCTATTGTCACTGTCAAAAGTCTTTAGGTCATGGCAAAGAATGGTACTCTGCCTCTGTTACAGTCTGATCCACTGTGGGCTCTTATCCGGTGATGTTGTTCTCCTTGTTTCCACAAGTGTCATCCAAGTGTCCCTGGGATGATGAGGACGGCAGCAGGATGAAGCAGGATGACTTTGAACGCTTCCCAGTTGATGACTCAAGGGGGGTTATGATAGACTTGGCACAGCCAATCATCGTCACCATCAGCAGGCATGAATTCTCACAGCTTTTCATCTGCCAATCATTTTGACAGATCCTGTTTCACTTGGCGTACCTCCCTCACTTGATCCTCGTTGTGTCATGATTATCTCCTTTATGAACCAGGATCACATCCACGTGGACTGCCTCCAGAAATGTGATCGTTATATCAACCAGTCAAGGTCACATAATATGCTGTTGGACAAGAAGCTTACAAAGGAAGTTAAGGATCTATATAACTTTTTTTAAATAAAGTTCCAGAGGTTTATAACTTACTCTGAAAATTTTCTTTTACTGACTGATTGAATTAGTTTTCAAAGATTTTTATTTTGTCAGTGGCATAAAACACCAATATATCTGATATAAATTAGATAAAATCACATTTATGCAAATTTATATTTCTGGTGGCATACCATTAGGATGTGAAAGACTCGGGTCTTAAAGTCCATACCAAGATGTAAGAAAGCTGTCAGACCTGCTGTAATTTATATAGTTCAGCAGGTCAGTGTATATATATATCAAGTGAATAAAATAAATGAAACCATGACAGATTTCCAAGTTTAAGCTCAAGCTTTTAGTCATATTTAACTGAAGTTGGAAATTAGAAGAAGATACATTGACAAGAAGATACATTTTTACCAGTAATGATGTCTGTCTTACTGTATTACAAAAAAAAAATTATCCCATTTTAAGCTGAAAATAATCAAACATGAGGTCAAAGTCTTCAGAGACTTCAATGAAACAAGGTCAAGAGTTGTAATAAAACACTGACAGCAGGTTACATTGGAGAACTGTGGCCACAAACTGATCACAGTCAGATCCAGGTTATGCAGACGGGAGATCAGACTCAGTAACAGGTATGCAGTATGTCAGGTCAAAGGTCAGGTGTAGAGTATTCAAATGCTGCCAGGGTGTTATAGCAATGCTAGGATTAAGCCATGCATGTAGAGATATAGTTACAAATTCATCATCGTCAACCTAAAGTCACTTAGCCAGATAACGCAACAATACATCATTACATTATATAACAGAGTAACATGTCAAGTATATTCAACTTTAAGGTAATTGTAGCATTATTCATTAATGTATTGATGTTGATTAACAAGATAATACTTTAAATGAATTAACCCTTCTTAAGTAATGTGATCACATCTACAATGAGAACCAATGTTACAGTTCAGACTGATGGCCTCAGGGTTCATGACCATCATGTCTGCTCCACTGACCATATTAAAACCGGGAGGAAGTCATTAATTGTAAGGTGGCAGCCAAGGAAATAGAGGCCGCTGACTGGACACACAACTTGACAGCTAATAGACACTACTGCCAATTACTAGTCACAGCTCAATTTACAGCAGATGATAATGTAGTCCTATTAATACTCCTTGTTAGGAAGACTTAGTATCAATGATTATAGTGAAGGGGCAGGATGACAGTTGTTTGTGTGTCATTGAATATCAATTAAATTATAAATAATAAAAGGGTTACAACAGTATATTTGTTATCAATTTTTTTCCTGTTTATATAAGAATTGTTGGTGGCACTGAATTGTTGTCACGCAGCTCCTCTGATTTGGTCTTGAAGTGTCAGGAATGATGCCAAGTGTGTCCTAAGGGGGGCTTATTTTCCATATTTTCCCTTAAATCCTGAGGACTTACTTTATTTAGGAAATTTAATGCAGCTAGGGTCTGTCCCAGTGCCAATCAGCAGAAAATATGCCAGTTGTGTTGTGGATCCAGCAGGTTAACTGGGCCAAAGGGAAAAAGAAACGTTATAGCTGAACACAGCAATCATGCAGACCTGTCCCAGCACAAATTATACTAGACCCTAATGGTATCCTTTCAGCTGTAATCTGCAATATGCTGAACAAACTGTGAGCAGATATCTGATTGTCCATCACAGTATCAGACAGTATTACCTTGAGGGATATAATGGTTTAACATCAAAACAAACTTTGTGTTTGTATCCCATTTTTCTTTTGCATTATCACATATTATAACCTCTGGGGAGAAACTATTCTGGGACCACAACCAGATGGTTTGGATGAGACCTAGGAAAAAATTAGGTCACAGTGACCTAGATTCTGAGAGCTTTTGGGAAAATATGCTGTAAATAAACATCAGAAATGTCACACCCTTGTCTGCTGCCCAGTTTTGTGGAATATGGATTCTTTATTGTGCAAGTAATATGTCTGCAGTCCTCATCACTAATATGATGAAGGTCATACAGAGTAAAAGAGCTATAGAGCTTCAATCAATATATTCCTTGCAGTGTATTGAGAAAACAATAACAGACATAGGTTTAACCAGCAGAGATAACAGTATATAGCATAGGTATCATATATATAAGCCACTCAATGTAATATATAGTTTTCACATATCAAAACAGGAGGTAAATATAGAATTCTAGTGATAGAATAACAGCTTAAATCACACACGAAGCACCAGGTGGTTCGTCAGGAGACAAAATCAGCTGGGGCTCTGTTGTCCTTGTTATCCTCCCTGACCTCCTTACTGTCCAATATTTGAAACCTTAAACAATAGCCCAGCTCAGATCCCAAGAACAGCTGCAGCAGTCCCAGCAGATGGCGCCACATCAAACTCAGGTGTTCTCATGTTGAATTCCTGCTTTATATAATTATTCCATTGATTCTGTACCTCAGCTGAAGTACACATACTCTATCACCATTACATGCCATAATCACTAGCTCAGCTTATATATACAGGAGAAATCATTGTGACCTGTAAAAATTAAAAGTAGCATTTCTTGTATATAAAATACATTCTTATGACCTGTAAGATTCTTTAACATTTTTGTGTACAGGGATCCTTATATTACCTGCATAAGATTCAGTAACAAATTTTGTATACAGGGTATATCTTATGTCTTGAAAGATGTTGTAGCACATCTTGCATGCATGGGTTTTCTGAAGACTTTAAAGTTTAAAAAATAATTTGTGTACTTGGGTTATTTTTATGTATAGTATTCTGACCAGGCACTGTACTGCCTCAATTTATAGGGCATGCAACATGAATCTACTCTCTATTGGAAATGGAAAAGATGTCATTGTAGAGCCTAGAGACAGTCACTGAATAGCACAAAGACAGAAGGTTCAAACATTAGGTCTAAAAGTGAAATTGATTCCTGAAATTGATGGCATGATCAGCCAGGTCAGCTTTCTGGGCTCGTTGGTCACCCATCAGACCTTGCCACAGCCTTGAACTTGGTATTTATTTAGAAACTAAACCTATCGATCCGTAAGAATGATTAACATGCAGGAAGTTGTATTTTGTGGATGTAGAGAATCCGGAAACAGATATGACTTGACTAAGCACTGTGACTAATATAGTCACTCAAGGAAGGTTAGTCATCTTAATATAAAATCAACAGAACATCAGTTATCTTTTACTGCATGGTACGTGAAGCTTAGTGTCTCTGAAGCATAGATTTGTTTGCATGTAAAGTGCAGTTGTGGACAATTAATAGCAAGATCTGAAATGCTGATCAAGTCATCTGATAAGAGAACCCTTAAAGGCTAGTCACTTGGTCTTCAATGCTGGTCTGTGAGGAAATAACTAAAAAACCAAGTGTACAATTAAAAGAGCAGTAAAAGATGGAAGGAATACTGGAAAATATATAATATGAAGAGGTTATGGATAATGATGACTGGAGCCCTTGCGAATAAAAACGTAGCCTTGCTGTTCTTTCTGCACATTTCTCCACATAACTTACAAGTGCTCCAGGCTTTACCCCTCCCATGTTCCGCCATGTTGGTCAGTTTCACAAAAGCTTATGAAGATGCAGGTTAATTCCCTCTCAGAGATGAAGAAGGTATTCATTCACTTTACCCTTAAAATCCTGGACCCACTTGTCTATTGTTTCTAACCACAGCTTCTGGGAAGGTATAAAAAATTGGTCATTTTTCTTACATCAGGAGCCTACTTAAAATATTAGGACCCTGCAAAAACTGCTTTTCATATATATATATAAATATATATATATATATATATATATATATATATATATATATATATATATATATATATATATATATATATATATATATATATTTGCTGTTAGTTGGCAATAATACAAAATTATTCATTTATCTTTAAGAAAATAACATGTGAAATCACTCCTTGTTATACTTTTACTTTTATACACCTACTTTCTTACATCTGTTGAGATTGTAAAAATTAATGCCTATGTGGCATTCAGAGCACTGATACATGAAATATACATTTACCTGTTTACAACATATATTCTCACTTAATATTTTTTAATAATGGGTTTAGATTTGTATATTTCTCACTTATCATGTTTGTTAGTGAACCTGTGAGCTCATGCGATGGTGTGGCTTTGTCATCTGTACAGTAACCCATACTATCTCAAAAATGGCATGAGCCAGCATCACCAAATTTTATGCAAAAAATCAGTCATTTAAAAAAAAATCTTTTTTTTGCGTATTTTTTGGCTATCTGCATTTACTTAGATTATTTGTTGTATAGAAGACTGGTGGTGCCACCTACAATTGTTTCATGCATCTGTGCACATATCTCAGCCAAGAAAGGTTTGAAGCAACTGCCTGTAATCTTTCATGTCTATACATCTTCAATGGCTTCCAAGTACACATGACTGGTGGTGCCACCTACAATCATTTTGCTGTGTGTGCATCCATGCCAGTATTTCAGCAGTGATGTTTGTGTAATTGGTGCTTGGGTTTGGGTGCAAAATGTTTAGTACTTGCATTGTACATATACATGTCACACATAAACTTGATTAGTAATGGTCCAACATTGAAGCATTATACCTGATGTATATCCTATTGCACAGGTTTGCATTAGGCCTTTAGGCCTTGTTTGCAAAGTACATCCTGTACAGAAGTATCAGTATTTAAATTATTGCACCCCTACCTCATAAAGGTATAATATTTGAGTTTTACCTAGTTAACATAATTACGGGCAAGGTTTTTAAAAATCCCACAAATCTAGATCAATCCACCTTTCTGAGAAATCTCCATTTTCCCGCAACTTTTAGATCAGGACCAGTAAGTATGGAGTAATTTTGGTATGAGCTTCCATATATGCAAGTTATGTCCAAGTAACCCTGGTATTTCTGCATATTTGACTACCTCATCAGAATGACATCTCAGTTCATCCCAGCCCTTCAGACCAGCAGTAAATAATGGTTAACTCTGCACATGGCCTTGCAGGTCTGCTTCCAGGAATTCTCTAGTCTGATTGGTGGTTGAGTAATTTATTCCGAGACACAAGGGTTTAATGCAACCCTGGTATTTTCAATTTGAGGTTCATTGTAAGTTGGCTGAGGAAGCTGAAGGCCATGGGGACAACATATTTCTTGCTCCATCTGGAAAGGTCGACATTTTGTTGTCATTGTGATCTGCATGGGGACTGCATTGTGCAGAGGAGCAAGGGATAGATGATCTAGAGTCTGCTCAAGAACCAACACCTGATCTTCAGTTTAAAATTTATTGAGTGATATGTAAATAATCTATACAAAAACAGCAAATCTGTATATAATAAATGTTAAAACTATATAAATTGGATTAAAAGGTAAATTAATCCGTATATACATAAAACAGTTAATGCATTCAGTGACAAAAGCAAGTGATAATTTGACAGAAGATCAGGCTGTATGTCTGAGACAGTTGCAACACTATTCTTGCTCTCATTTGTTCTTCATCATTACCTGTTCAATTTTAATAAATTTATGTCTGGACCTGGTGTACATTTAATTTTGTATTCACTGTCTGTTCTTTTGGCTATTTTATATACCACTGTTTTTGCTAAGTGCCTAGATGCAAATAGTATTTGTTAACATTTCTTGTACTACCTTGAATGTGAAAAAAATCACATCATAAATGACAAAAAATTTTTTTTTATTAATTTAAGCATTTTACTTAAAGGAAAAAAAATGCATGTTAGTCTCTAATAGCAACATTTTAAAAATGCTGAGGTACAATCTCATAAATTTAATTCTACTTATATTGTTACAGAACCTAATACCAACAGATCAAGTATGTGTGATGAACATAAATTTTGTCAAGGAGATAAAAAAAAATCAGATTCTGTAACACTAGGCAGCATGAAATGTCTAGAGGAATGAATAAAGAAGTCAGTGGTTTTTTTGTTAATAAACAATTATAATTGATTCTTAAAACAACCCTAACATTAAAATACGCTAAATCAATACAATTACACAGTATAACAGCCATATAACAACAAATCAATACAAACACACAGTAAAATAAACAAAGTGCACAGTACCTGGATACCACCACTGTCACAGAGATAAGTCATATAAGCTGGACGAACAGTTTACACAAATTCTCTCGGAGAATAACAGTCCAATGTAAAGCTCTTGTAACTATCCTAAAAAGTCTGAAGACCAAATAAGATACTTCACAAATCCAGAAGAAAATCTGAAGAAAATCTATAATTGCCGCACTTATCAGAATAGGTACCACAAACTGACATACACGCTTCTGTGTCCGCTGAAATATTCTCTCACCTCTCTCTAGGCTTTTAAACACAGCCTCTTTATATAACTTTTCACCTCAAGCCGGGAATTTTCCATTTCTCAAACAATCTAAAGAACCTAACATAATAAACACACTCAAAGAACATACTAGAACAAAGAACACTGTGTATCGACATGCCAGGGTTCAACCATGAGCCGGCCCAGCCAGGCAAGAAAACCCCAGACTAGCATGACAAAGAGAGTTCAACCAGTACGAATTAAACTGAGAGTGCAACATGTGGCCAGGCAAGGCCACTACAACACGAGTTACGCCCGTGTCACACAATAAATAGGGCACCTGTAACAGTATGGTAAAGTTTTTTAGCTCAGCTGACTATAAGTCGTCTTGAGCTATAGTTGTGGTCCATTGTCCATCGTCCGTCCGTCTGTCTACCCGTCCATCCGATCGTCCATAGATGTGGCACGTTTTGAAACCGTAAGACCTAGGAATCCAAAATTAGGCATAATGTTAGATGTCCCCAAGATCTCCTACCAAGCCGAAAACTTAGTCTTTGCGACTTTGTTCCTTTGAGAAATTAAGGAATAAAAATATTATCAAAAATGAAAAATTGGTACCTTAAGGAATTAAAATATAAGCAAAAATGAAAAATTGGTACCTTAAATTTTGCCCAACTTTGGCCGTGGCACGTTTTTTTCCTGTAAGTACTGAGGATTTAATTTTCACAGCATGTACACATAAGGATTTAATCTGTTAAAATCTGAAATTTGAAAATAAAAGCTGCAAAATTAGGCTATTTATTGATTTTTTTTGGAGGCTTTTGTTGTATTCCCTTACATTGTCAAGCAGTCTACTTTGGTCACTGTAGGTCATTTAGTGCAGCTCTCTATGCTCCCCAGGCTGTTGGCATAATGTTAGATGTCCCAAAGATCTCCTACCAAGCTGAAAACTTGGTCTTTGCAACTTTGTTCCTTTGAGAAACTAAGGAAAAACCTCAAATTTTTATTAGAAACCTATTTTCACACTTCAGGACTGCCTAATATCAAAACCACTCATCTGTTTTTCCTCATATTTACCATAAATATTTCTCTATATTGTTCCTATGGACATGCTAGAAATCAGGTCTCTATTATATAATTTAAAAAAGTTATGGGCTCAAACATAATGCATTTTGTAAAAAATCAGGAAAGATATTTGATCGCTTAACACAAAACATGTTAAAGCTATGGACTTTTTTTTCAGTAATATAAATTTAATTAATCAAAATTAAATTGTATACCCAAAATAAGATCAAAACCTTTTAAATTTTTTTAAATATTAGCAAAAATAAAAAATTGGTACCTTAAATTTTGCCCAAATTTGGCCACGGCACTTTTTTTTTCCTGTAAGTACTGTGGATTAAATTTTCACAGCATGTGCACATAAGGATTTAATCTGTTAAAATCTGAAATTTGAAAATAAAAGCTGCAAAGTTAGGCTAGTTATTGATTTTTTATGCCCCCGCCACAAAGTGGCCGGGGCATATAGTTTTACCCATGTCCGTCCTTCCGTCCTTCCAAAATAAAACAGTTGTACGGACTTTTTTTCGCAATGCCTGCAGATATTGGCCTGATTTTTGGTGTATGGGCAGATAATGACCAGTTACAGATCTAGTTTGCGTTTCGTCCCGGTTGACCTACTTTTGACCGTTTTACAGCTCCTTAACTTAGAAAATTTCATTAAAAAATATAAATTTTCATGACTAATACACATGTACAGACTTTTTTTCGCAATGCCTGCAGATATTGGCCTGATTTTTGGTGTGTGGGCAGATAATGACCAGTTACAGATCAAGTTCGCGTTTCGTCCCAGTTGACCTACTTTTGACTGTTTTACGGCTCCTGAACATAGAAAATTTCATGAAAATATAAATTTTCATGACAAATACACATGTACTGACTTTATTTTGCAATGCCTGCAGATATTGGCCTGATTTTTGGTGTATAGGCAGATAATGACCAGTTACAGATCGAGTTTTCGTTTTGTCCCAGTTGACCTACTTTTGACTGTTTTACGGCTCCTGAACATAGAAAATTTCATGAAAATATAAATTTTCATGACAAATACACATGTACTGACTTTTTTTTGCAATACCTGCAGATATTGGCCTCATTTTTGGTGTGTGGGCAGATAATGACCAGTTACAGATCGAGTTCGCGTTTAGTCCCAGTTGACCTACTTTTGACGGTTTTACGGCTCCTTAACTTAGAAAATTTCATGAAAAATATAAATTTTCATGACAAATACACATGTACAGACTTTTTTTCGCAATGCCTGCAGAGATTGGCCTGATTTTTGGTGTGTGGGCAGATAATGACCAGTTACAGATCGAGTTCTCGTTTTGTCCCAGTTGACCTACTTTTGACTGTTTTACGGCTCCTGAACATAGAAAATTTCATGAAAATATAAATTTTCATGACAAATACACATGTACTGACTTTTTTTTGCAATACCTGCAGATATTGGCCTAATTTTTGGTGTGTGGGCAGATAAAACAAGTTACAGATTGAGTTCATGTTTTGTCCCAGTTGACCTGCTTTTTACCGTTTCACGGTGGTCTAACATAGAAAATTTCATGAAAAAGTGCACATGTATGGACTTTTTTTCGCAATGGCTGCTGATACAGGCTTGATTTTTGGTGTGTAGGCAGATAATGACCAGTTACAGATCAAGTTCTTGTTTTGTCTCAGTTGACCTACTTTTGACCATTTGACTGCTCCTGAACATAGAAAGTTTCATGAAAAATAGAAATTTTTATAACAAATGCATATGTACCAACTTTTTTTCCTCAATGCCTGCAGATACCACCCTGATTTTTTATGTGTGAGTAGATAATGACAGTTGCAGATCGAGTTTGCGTTTCATCCCGGTTGACCTACTTTTCATTGTCTTACGGCTCCTAAACATAGAAAATTTCATGAAAGACAGAAATTTTTATGGAAAATGCACATGTATGGACCTTTTTTTCACAGTGCCTGCAGATACTGGCCTGATTTTTGGTGTGTTGCTTGATAATGACCCGTAACAGATCGAGTTTGCATTTTGCCCTTGTTGACCTACTTTTGACCATATGACACCTCCTGAACTTAAAAATTTTTTCAAAATTTAACAAATGTTTCTAATTTGCCCCAGGCGGGGGCATTCGTGTCGTTTCGACACATCTAGTTTAGGCTCTTGTTGTATTCCCTTATCGTAAATCTCCACTTAAAACCGCAGTTTAATCAAGAAATTAAAAAAACTTGAAATCAGGTTGTTTTCCTGAAAGCACTGTGCGGTTTTTACTAGAAGGGTTTCCTGAAGATCCTCCCGGCAGACATCCTTTTTGGGCCGGCAAGAGGGCGATAATATGGCGATTTTTGAAGGCTGCCCATGGCAGTAGTCTTGCATGAATGGGAGCCGTGTGTAAATTTATTATTTATGATTTTTTTTTTTAATTAAATGTTGCTGATTATCTATCGTGCGATATATAAATTGTTATAAAAATCTTGGTAATTGTCACCAAATAATACATTTATAACACCCCGACTGTAACACAGCGGCCCACTTCGTTGGGCATTGTCAAGCAAAATTGAAATAAATGCCTGCTTTAAACCCATTTGCGGCATTATTTAGCAACGATTATTTGTTTGAAATGTAAAATGAATAAACAAGTGATCCATGGGTCATGACGCTCAGCTGACTGGGAATAGATTTGCAAAAGAAAATTTTATCATCTGAATGGTAGTATATACCCATTTAACTGAAGCATGAAACAGATTAACCAACAGGCTGAGATTGTGTCTGTATTGATATATCTAAAAAATAGAGAAAAAATGCATAAACTTTAATAAAAATACAGGTGGCTCCACCAGTCTGCAGAAACTAATAAAAACACTTAATGGTCAATATCCATGCAAAGAAGCATGGTGGTCTCTGGATTAGTTGTTCAGATACTTCAGCTTTTGTATCAAATTTTCCATTATTCTGAGGGATACTTTAGAGTCCTACAGCTTGGAGGATATGGGTAACAGAGACCTAATTTCAGGTTTCCACAGATACTTTTCATGGGCCTCCTTGCATGACAAGAATGAAGATTCTAGGTCCAGTTGTTACAATTTGTACCCTGTTGACAGATAACCACATCTTTAAAGGTCTCAAAAATAGAGAAAAAAAATTTGTAAAAATTTGAAAAAAAAAGAGATGGCGCACCCAGTCTGCTGAAACTGATGAAACACTCCATGATCAATATCCATGCAAACAATTATGGTGATCTCTGCATAAGTTGTTCAGATTCTTCAGCTTTTGTATCAAATTGTCCATTATTCTGAGGGATACTTCGCAGTCCTATAGCTTGAAGGATATGGGTAACAGAGACTTAATTTCAGGTTTCCATGGAGACTTTTCATAGGTCTCCCTGTGTGTCAAGAATTAAGATTCTAGGTCCAGTCATTACAATTTGAACCCTGTTGACAGATAACTACATCCTTAAAGGTCTCAAAAATAGAGAAAAAAAATTGTAAAATTTGAAAAATACAGGTGGCACCACCAGTCTGCAGAAACTGAAGAAACATCTCATGATCAATATGTATGCCAAAAATCATTACCATCAGTGATGTAGTTAATCAGATATTGAAGTTTTTGTATGAAATTTTTTACTATTCTGGGGGGTACTTTGGGGCCCCATAGCTTGAAGGATATAGGTAACAGAGACCTAATTTCTGGTTTCCATGGAGACTTTTCATAGGTCTCTCAGAATGTCAAGAATGAAGATTCAAGGTCCAGTCTTTAGGATTTGTGCCCTGTTAACAGATGTTCACATTTTTAAAGGTCTCAAAAATAGAGAAAACAGTTCGGAAAAAATCGAAAAATACAGGTGGCGCCACCAGTCTGCAGAAACTGATGAAACATCTCATGATCAATATGTATGCCAAAAATCATTACCATCAGTGATGTAGTTAATCAGATATTGAAGTTTTTTCATGAAATTTTTCACTCCTCTGGGGGGTACTTTGGGGCCCCATGGTTCAAAGGATATGGGTAACAGAGACCTAATTTCTTGTTTCCATGGAGACTTTTCATAGGTCTCTCAGAATGTCAAGAATGAAGATTCTAGGCCCAGTCTTTAGGATTTGTGCCCTGTTAACAGATGTCCACATTTTTAAAGGTCTCAAAAATAGAGAAAAAATTCGTAAAAAATCAAAATATACAGGTGGCACCACCAGTCTGCAGACACTGATGGAACATCTCATGATCAATTTGTATGCCAAAATCATGACCATCAGTGATGTAGTTAATGAGATATTGAAGTTTTTGTATGAAATTTTTTACTATTCTGGGGGGTACTTCCAGGGGCCCCATACCTCAAAGGATATGGGTAACAGAGACCTAATTTCTGGTTTCCAAGGAGATTTTTCATGGACCTCTCAGAATGTCAAGTTACAAGATTCAAGGTCCAGCGGTTACGATTTGTGCCTGGTTAACGGACGGACGGACAGACAGACAGACGGACGACGGACAAAGAGTGATCGCTATAGCTCAGCATGACTGAAAGTTAGCTGAGCTAAAAACTGAGTCATAAAGGGTCGCACTATGGCGGACATTCGTTTTAAAATTAAGATTGAGTGCCGCCATGTGCTATTACGCTTCTGCTAAGAATATTTTGAACGGCTGTACTCGTTGGGTGGACAGCCAACTATCCCGTCCAAGCGTGCCTTGCGCAACGCTGCCTTGACAAAATGGCTCCCCACACAGAAACTTTCTTCAAGAAAAAAACTTGCTTACCCGGACTGGCCACTTTAATTTTAGCATAAAATCACTCGTTTTCACGTGTCATGTTTCCTATACGTGCGTATCTCGGCAAGGTAACATCAGTTACTTTAATACTTAGTTAAGTTGACCAGCGATGTTTCACATGCACCAGCAAATTGTGACATGGAGCGATGTCAACGTACGATGTGACGATGATAATACCGAAGTAACTGGTATGAAAATGATTCGAATCTTCCGAGTAATTCAAGAAAATGGAATTTTCATCAAAGATTAAGATTTCAAAATATTACTTTTAGACTCAAAATATACAGTAACTTGAAATGGATCAGCAGAATATTTTACTAAAATATAATAGAATATCAGTAGCAAACAAGAATACGGCACGGCATATTAAATCTGTTTAAACACGCGGAGGTTCACCGGCCCTTACGTCTTCCCAAACTTCATGCTTGAGTGATCCTGCATAAAAAGTGTTTTGATGTGTTTCAATAAAATGCCCAAGGAATTTTATAGTTTACAGGAATGTCCTAGTCGCAACCTACGCGTGTTGATTTCTAGATGATAGCTTGATTGTGTCTTGTGTCAAATCATTCCCTAGCGAATGTTGGTGCGGTTTTAAAGGGGGGTTCTTAGTATTTGAGCCCCTCGCGATGTCTAACCTCGGGTTTCGGCAAAGTCTGGGTGCGGTTTTTAATCAGAAATGCGGTTTTAAGTGGAGATTTTACGGTACATTGTCAAGCAGTCCACTTTGGTCACTGTAGGTCATTCAGTGCAGCTCTCTATGCTCCTCAGGCTGTTGGCATAATGTTTTGCAATCCCATCACTAGGGCAAGCCCTCTCTCCACAGAGTTGAGCTTGATCAGGCTGTCTGCAGTTAATACCATACCACAGGGAGCCTTTTTCTCTTCCCCCCCCCCCCCCCCCCCCCCCCCCACCCCATTCTGTTGAGAGACCTGTACTGTACTATGAACTAGATGAATCTTAAAATTAACATTTTTTTCAGCAATGAGCAGTAACAACGGAGACCCCTCCCCCCACCCACCCCTTCAATACACAGGACTAATAAAAAAGATGAATCTTATAATTTTTATGTTAAATAAATTCTTTTTGATGAGACTTGGACAATTATGATATTTTTAAAGAAAAAAATTTCAGATATTTAATCCTAATATTCAAATGTGATAAAATATTAGGATCTAATGTAAGTGCTAACTGACAAGATTTAAGAAGATATAAATACTTTGTAGCATTTCATTCATATCTCTTAAAGTTGGCGGGGCCTAGGTGTGAATAACACTGTTAACTTAGTATTAAAATTAGGAATATAGGTCAAACTTTGTGGGATTAATTTTTAACTCATATGGGGCCATATATTTAAATTTTGAAAACTTAATTACCTTCACACATTATTTGTTCATGAAATGTTTTTGTTGTAGGTCTATTTGTTCCCTTGGTGAATCACTAAATGGTTTAGCTCAGGTCCGTTATTCTATAATTTACAGAGTTTCATTTTAGCAGGGCCATTTTCTCATAGCTTTTCTAATAATAATACACATGAAAAACCAAAAGAAATAAAAATATTTTGCAGTTACTAATATTTTCCAAAATTCAGCTGAGCGATGTGACCCATGGGTCCCTTGATTTATTTTTTTAAGAATAAATATTTGTTTATTGTAAAAATTATTCCTGACATGCATAGTGTCTCATTTATGATATTTTCATGTTGAAGTTATTTATTAAAAAAGGTGAGAGAATAACTCATATAATATTGAGTATACGCCAGCCTTAAAATGCTTCTTCAGTGATTCTGTAAGAAGATGGTGAAGTGATTTTTAAGTAAATTTCTGTTTATCTTGGCTTATTTAATATAATGCAAATAAAAAATTCTTTCTTCTAGGATTACAAGACAAACCTCTAGCAGTAATTAAATGTCAAAAATTGATTATCTGAATTCATATTAATTGAGATAAAGTGGTTCTTTAATTAAAGTATTTAATATTTGCCTGTTACAGTGCATGACCTAACACTTTCAAGCAATATAATAATGCATTGGATGTTTTCATGATACATCGCCTATAGGGAGGGTCACAATTTATATTTACTTGTGGTATACCCTTAATTTGACATCCAACTTGAGACAACTAGGTATTCCATGGAGCAAGGCCATTCCTGAATTAATGTTAAAATTCTCAGGATTCATAGAAAAATATGGAGAGTTATAGACATGAAGATTTGTATGACCCACTTATCATCTTTCCTAACAATTCAAGACCGAAACACCATCTGAGGAGTGGCCATAAAGGAGTTCTGTGACAAAGGTCAAGTGGCACCACCATCAATTATACTTTTGATTTTATTCAAAAGCTTTGACTTTGCTTGTTAAAAGAACAGTCATGTAACCGAGAGCAATATTACAATACAGTTTCCAGCCAGAATTTCTAAAAAGTTCTCGAGGTAAGCAGTTATCCGCTGCAACAGAAAAAAATAAACTTGAAAAACCTTCAAAGAAATTAAACATTTCTTGCATTATGTAGAAGTCTTTGATGTTTCTTGTTGACAGTGAGTAGTACTGCTTCACCCAACAGCAGACTTAATAGGCTGCAGCTTGTAGCTTGAGGATTTTTTGTCCCGGTTTCCAAGAGACAGAAACTTTACAAAGGAGGTAAAAGAAACTGCTGTCAGCATTCTGTATAGTAAGCCAGTCTCCTGTCACTGTTCTTGTAACAATCTCAATGTGATAGCCAGTAACAGTGATATGGATGACAAAAGGAAGAGGAAGTGTAAATAAAGACACCTTCAGGGACCAAGTGACTGAACCTAAATGGCACGGCATGCACTTTGCTACCAGCAAAACACACCAAACACGAGAGTGCAAATCAAGGAAACACTGTGCTAATGACCTCATGTACAGATTGAGCCGGAGTCAGAGGATGTGCTTTTTGAAAAGCACTCCCAGTTTTCATGGCGGTCTTCCTATACAATTCAAAAGTAATCACTACTAATAACTCCCCTGAAAGCTTGCAGAGCTTTAGCAATTGCAATCGCATAACATAATTATAAACAGAGAATCCTCTTTGATAGTTAATTACAAACAGAGCTGCAATATTTCCTATAATTATTTAATATTTTTATACCGTAACATTTGGTTAAATGGTGGATTTTTTTCCGTCAATAAAATTGTCACCCAGATATGTTTTATTAATAACTGATTAAAGAAAGCAAAACCTTTAAGCTGTAAAAATATTTTAGTGTACGTCATCTTCTGATAAACAAAATATACATTTTGAGCAATATTCACAGGAATATGTATATTGTAAACTTCCAATTACTATAGTAAAGATATTTGTTTCTTCCTAGGAAATTTTAATAAATGATTGTGATGAAAACATTACAAACTTATTTATTCTCTAATAATAAAATATGTATTAACAAATCATCCCTACTTCCCAAATCTGAATCCCAACGCTTCTTAAAAATTTTGTCAAAATTAAATGCTTTTGAATTTATCTTATAAGGCTGAAGACCAGTTAATTTTATTTGAATGAACTTATCAATTACCGAAAACTTAGGTTTTTAATATTTCATTCTCCTCACCAATACCTCAGTTCTGCTCTCTAGGCAGACACTCTTTACATTCACCAAGTACCTCAAAGTGTTTTGAGCCTACATGTACAAGTGACCAGGCCCCCCCCCCCCTAGTTCTGTATTCCTGTACAAAACTTTTATCATGCCAATACTTTTTACTTTTCAAGGACTTCCATCAGTAGATCTACTTACCCTGATTCTCAGGAGGATTTTATTGTTGCCCTCAGTATTATATTTCAAAGGTCACTTTTAATTTTTTTATTTTAACATTAGGTTAATTTTAAGGTTCTTAAGTATTTTTATTTCTTCAGTTAAATTTCAATCAATAACTGATTCTGTTTTTAGCAGTTTTCTGTGACAAATATTTAAAAACATGATCAGTCCTCTGAGTATCAATACAAGCTAAAACTTTCAGTTTGTATGTTACTTCCATTTTTAGATTTATTTTTCAGTGGAGTAAATAATATCTGTGATTTCTTTTATTTTGTCCTAGCTGCTTATTTTTTTATTCCTGAAGGATTTCCATCAGCTGAGAGCAAACTTTAGGCATGGCTTTTTCTTGCGATGTTCCGTTAGCTCACAAAACATCAGGAAGTCAAATACACCAGTGTTGTATGACATTGTATTGGGGTCTGTGTGTCATTATGTAATGGAAATGGTTTGACACTCGCTATTTCCTTGGCTGTTTTATAGATATCAGATCTAGTTTGTCCTAGATGTAGTTTCCTTCCTGGGTTTACCCTTTCATCACAGTGCTGAAGGAGGTCAAACTTTTTTATCATCACAGGAACATCATTCAACTATGAAACTCCATTTATGAAAGTGTGGCCCTGAGTTGTCTGATTTTCCCTGCCACAATTTAAGGCTAGACATCTATACCAGCCCTCTCTATATTTATGAACAATCAGTCTGGCATCCTATGGATTATTAACAAGGCTCTGTCTCTTTACACCACACAGATAAGCATGGCTGAAAAACAGGCACTCCCAGCTTTTAAAGAGTTGAATGCTGTCATGTGCATTCCCATAAATAAGGCAGATATACTTGCCTGAATAAAATTGTAAGATTTGATGTTGGGGGGGGGGGGGCATTACACTTGTGGTAAAGAATTGGCCAGAGTAGAGAGTAGGATGTCTTTGGTTCAGACCCTGCAACAGCCTCACAAGCAAAGTGCTGGATTCAAAGAAGAAATCCCAAGATTCCCTCTGACTTATTTATGGCAGGTTATGGCATCTGGATTATTTCTGACCTCATATGAAATCAACAAGGCTTGTATAACATATCATTCTTATTTTTGCAGTTTGTGTGTCTAATTAATTAATTTGAAATCTTAAATCTGACTATAATTTATTTGCTGTTATTAATCATGGTCTAAATGTACAGCCCAGTTCAGGTAGAGTTGATAATTACATGTAGAAATGAAATAAATAATCACTAGTTAATAATCTTTTTTTATCTATAACTCATTTATATCTTATTTCCCAGTGTTCCCCATACAAATCTAAAGTGTCCTGATTCTAGGACAAATTCAGCCTCAATGGAAGACAGGAATTGGTCCATTTTGTTCCATCATACAAGGAGGGGCAGAGGTTATTTATATATATAAAAAATCACAGAAGTCCCAGAATATAAAACTGAAAAGATGGATATTTGAAGTACTCTGCTAGCTTTATATTTATATTAGATTGGTTGTGTACCTTGGTTTTTCTCTAATGCATGTAATAGTGATTGGTACATATCTGACGTTTAACATACAAGTCTCTGTTTCATGTATATGTGTACTACTATGTATAACTCAGTCTTGGAAACATATATCTTTGCTGCCATGTAAACAACCATACAAGTATATACTCTTACTGTTCAATTATTCACAATAGGAGTCAGCACTAAGCTGATGGGGCATATATTGGTATGTATGTAATAGCTATGTCATGGAGGCCCAGGATGTAATCCAAGTATTGTGACCCTCATACCAACGGACCTCATTCATCTCTGTAATGAGGCTTCAAAGGTTGATAAAGAATACCGCCCTCATTAGCCATCCAGCTCACTACGACTGACCTGACTGTAATATTAAGTGAAGCCAGAGGTCCCCAGCCATTTTTTGTACCTGCATGCGTGTTATGGTCTGGTCTTTTAGTTTTTCCAGCACTTCTCACAGACACTTTAGTTTTCCAGTGTGAATTTTAGCCCCTTGCCTCCTTCTGTTTCATCATCATGTTCACTTGAAGGTCTTAGCACTTCTACTTCATAGTAAAGGAAATTGTGGTTAATGGGGCAAGGCTAATTGGACAAGCCTAAAAAGGGCTTTTAAATTCACTTTGCAATAATTTGTTAGAGACTTTTTTAAGCCTTTTCAAAAGGTTGCAAATGATGTGTTTTGTAAACTGATCTTAACCTCTTGCATAACACAAGCTTTTACTGCTTTGAATTAGCTAAGGTTATTTAAGTTTTTTTTTATTTGCTCAAAGTCATGAGCTGGTACCTGTCAATCAGTTAAATAGAGAGACAGTAGATCTGTAGCCATGACAACATGACACTCAGGCCTTCGGAAATAAACTGATAGGGCCTGGAGTCATGATGGCAGTCACAACAGAACGCCCATTCTAAGGGTCGGATCAAAATATTTACTGTCTGGTATTATTTGGCATCACAGGCTTATAAAGTCGTATTATATGTGCTTAATATCGAAGAAGAAATGTTGTTACACAAAAATAATTACATTTTTTACCTCCTTTCATCACTGTGGCACCGATTCACGTGAAGCGGTACTTCTCATTCAAAACTAAAGGTGTCATGGCGCGGTCGTGTATGTAAACTTGGAAGTCGGAAGCCGGAAGCCGGAAACCAAGGAATGTCTTATAAATAAAGCAGTTTAAAGCATGTACAAAATGCTAACGCTTCAATACCATTTTGTTTTTTCCCCGATAGAATAAGATCTTTATTATCATTCTGTGAAGAATAATAGTGATCCATTCTTTAATCTGAAAGTTATGGATGATTTTGTGCTCGGAAGCCATCTCGGATTTCAGGCAGAAGTGATGGGATGTGATCCAATGTGTATAACTCGGAAGTCACAGAGACGCACTGGTTAACTTGTGGTCAGTTAAGAGCCACAGCCCAAATGCAGTTTCATTATAATTATAGCTGCATGCAAATATTAAAATTGCTTATGCATGATTCTGCTTTTAATGAGTGTATAATACAATACATGATACATAATCGAAAAACTATAACTTCTTAATTTTTTTATTTGTTAGTTTAATATATATATATATATATATATATATATATATATATATATATATATATATATATATATATATATATATACATATGTGTGGGTTTATTTTCACGTAATATATTTCACCCCATCTAAAGCTTTGTTTTTGTTAAAGATATTTATATTTACATGGGGAGGGTATGGGAAAGGATTAATTTTTAAAATATGCAATGTAAAGAGGACATTTTGAGGCACCTAAAACAAATGATTATGAGGATTTTCTGTTCCGCAACTATTCTCCTACATGTTTTTGAACAATATATTAAAACCTGATGTTGTTGGGCTTTAATATTTATATTTCTATAAAATTACGGTATAAACTGGAAAGTCCAAATATTCAAAAGTTCATAACATGTTAATGTCAATGATGAAACGCGCGTCTATACATTTATAACTTTCAAAATGTCACTATTTAAAGGTAGTACTCGTTGTCAAATAATTAATATGTTTAAATCTTATGACAATCTTTGCATTTGACCGACTTTTGTGATCTGTGAGCGCCCAGGCTCGGGCAGCAGAGCACAGTGCGTGAGTCTGAGTATCAGCCGAGGAGGCGTGAGATTTTTCACGGTCGATCCCACCCCGAGCTCAGCTCTGTTGGAGACCGTGCATGACTCGCACGGTAATGCGATGGGGGGGGGGGGATTCCTCAATATACTAGTTTATATTTGGATGCTCTCATAGTGGAGTAAATCACAAACTTGTGAATTGGAAAGTAAAAAATATAATAATGAAATTGCTGGGGAATAAAAAAAGTAATCTGAAAAAGAAAGGAAAATTAATTACGAATTAATTGGAAAATAACTCGATAAAATGAGAGATATTACGTCTGAAGTGGCTTGCGCCCTCTATGGATGCACCACTGAATAATAAATATGTTATAATAAACCCTAATACGGCATTAAAAATAGTAATAAATTACGATGTCATTCAAAATAAAAACAGTAATATATTTCCCATACGTTGAACAAATATGAAAATTCAATATATTTTGATCCTTATAAAAATCTTTATCTGAATATTCTGTGTATACTGACTATTTTATTTGATTCTTATATTTTTATCCTCAGAAAACAAAATTAACTGGACTATAGTCGGAATTCTCGATACAGTAGTACCGTGCGCTTTCGAACATCCTTCTCTCCGAACAAAATAGTTGCTGGTACCATGCAGGTTCTTAATTAAACAGAATGTGTTATATCTGTAACATTTGCTATGTAACAATTTATTTTTAAACATTTACTGAACTTTCCCCCAACATAAAATACGTAACAGCGTAAAATATTGATGAGTTAATATAATCTTGTTTTTCAAATGAAATAAAATATCAATATTATATATTATAAAAAAACAGCATCATGAATGTTAAAAAACAGATTGAGTTTATGAAATATATGTCATATTGAAATAATTGAAAATGCTTGACACGTTTGCTGACGATATGATGACCAGTGCATTAGCCAATACTGGCTTCCGAGTTTTACACATCTGGACCATAATCGGGCATTTCCGAGAAAAAAAAATGGTCTATAACTTCGGATGGATAACTTTGATTTTTGCATTATGATAGAAAAAACCTTATTCTATCAATAAACATAAAATGGTACTTTCCATTGATCTAGTAGCATTTTAATTATGCTTCGATCATTGCTTTATTTAAAAAAATCCTTGCTTCCGACTTCCGAGTTTTACACATAGCCGTTTGGGAATCCCCTACCAGAAGTTATGGTTCTCCCGCTGACAGACGTGGAGACGAGTTTTTCGAGTAAAACTAGCCTCGGTATTAAAAACTGCTGCATGAATACACGTAAGTCAACCGTGGATGTAATAATAATTATTATAATAACGTCACTTTTTGTCTTAACTCAGGAAAATGACAGCTCGAGAAGTAGATGAAAATGAAAAATTAGTGTCAGAAATGGCGTGCACATCTGCACGTACTAGAATTGATGCGAACCCAATAGCTTGTACTGTCACCCCATCGTCTTCAGTATATCTAAAATCGACGTTTGGGGTGACAAGCTGTCGCTAGTAGATCTGTAGACAGAAAAATACAGTCATGCATGGTTTGAGTAATTTCTGTTCTCTGATAGAGGGTGAGAGAAGTCCCTTAATAAAAGGACAAAATATACAGAGCTGTCTAATGTAGTAATGTTTATTGGTGGTGCATAGTATTACTGTTATCACTAGCAGGGACAAGTGTGTTAGACATTGGAAATGATCTACAAAGCTCACATGGTAGTTAATCCATCATACTATGTCCAGGATTTGTACAAGATGTTTGTAAATCAGTAGGCGCTATACAAAGTCAGGTTTTCTACAAACAGGCTTCAGGTTGGGCCTGTGTTACAGTCAAACAGGCACTGGGTGATATCACCAGCAAGGTCACTTTTTACAACATTATGAAAAGTTATAAAAAAATGCACATACTGCTTAAGTACTTTCACTGATAATTTAATTACAACCTTGTCATTAGAAACTTGTTAACTGAGACAGTTGCAGTTTACTTATTTTGTAATAGTTGTTTTTTAAGCACAGGAGAAGTTGCGTGCATATGTGTACTGATCATCTTTTGAAGCCCGCAGTAGCTCCCCTGATTGATTGACAAGCGATTAAATGTGCAGGAGAGGCTGAATCACGCACACAATCTTTCAGAAGTTATTGACGGTCTGCGGAAAGTATCTCACTCAAGGGGAGAAAACATTACACTATTGGAACTGTATTTCACGCAAACAGGAAATGATCATAAAAAGCTTGGCCGGATTGATAGGAACGCAACTTTTGTGGATGAAACTAGGCTCCAGTCCGACTCAACTTCATGAAATATGTAAGCTCTGAGAGGTAACGATGGCGCAAGACAAAAGTCAGCAGCACAAGCCCACCTCTCTATAGCACCACACATAATGAGTAGTGTCTCTGTACCCTTGTTTTAGAAGACAAACATAAAGACAAATGGCTGCCATTGTCAGATGGAGCTAATGATGGAGTACATAGCTAGCACACAGTACAACAGACAGGATTGCAGTTTCATTAAATGTACAGCACATATGACGAACACTGAATGCCTTACAGAATGATATCACAGGAATATTATTAACCCAACCTCAAATACAGAAGTACAGCCATGCTCATTGCCTTATGACTCCCTCCAAAGCCTTATTGTCTAGCCTAGCTTGTACTTTAATAGATGGATAAAATGTAAGAACTCAGAATGATAATTAGATCTTAGGTTTCTAATCCTACAAATTATGAGACAAAAACAACAATATGGCTCCATGTTTTCCTGTAACTGAGCCCAAGCCATCTGGTGATGTTCCTGTATTATTGGTCAGCTTTAATGATTAAGTTTGGGATGTCACACACACAGTAGGAGCTTCCTCAGGCAGATGAAAGTAACATTTGAAACATCACCTGTCGAAAGCCACATGTGGACTGGACTTCAGAGAAAAAGGTTCTCTTATAAAAAACCTTTAAAGACAGACATTGACTTCCTCAGGAATTTGTACATGTATTTAATAAAGTCTACATTTAATTAAAAAATCTAAAAATAAGTACAGTGAAACCTGTCTGAAAGACCACCCGTCTATTAATGCCACCCTTTATTGAACCAACAGTATCTACATAGGAATAACTGATCTGCCTAATAAGACCACCTATGAATATTCAGGAATAAAACTCATCTTGGCTAATAGATAGTGTGGTAATTCCATGGTCATTATCTGAGGTTGCTTACACATATGTGGTGTATATTTTATATTTGGTCATATTCAGTTGTCTCCTTCCTCATTAGTACAAAATGCATTAGATAAGTTGTGATATTTATACTACCAAAGTAACATTATATAATATTAGGATGAGGACATTTTAAATCTGTCTCACACAAATCCTATTTTGCATAAAAATGTAATAGTCTTACCATGATTGGATAATAAAGGGTAAAGGAATCATTATCAAATTCTGCATTAACCTTTGTAAGTAATTAACCCTCAACCTTAACTGATCAGAAGACCACTCAGAACCACTTGAGATGGACATATTAAAAGGCCCTCATCTAGTTGGAAGTTTTGAGGTCAAACATTTTGCATATTTATTGTATCCGCCAAAACAGAGTTTTGCGGATTCTATGTTTTCAGTTGGCCACCGCTGTATAGGTTTCCGGAGAACTCCGTAACCACTGGGCGGAATTTTTTTTAATTCGGGATAATGATCGGGTCACATGTTAACTGCTGCATCCTCATGTTTAGTTGACCTCTGACCTTTCCTCTCTGCCCAGCATCCATTTGTGCGTCTGTTTCCACACATAAACCAACATATCTCAGGAACCGTTTGACTGATCAGGCTAAAAAAATTTGCACAAATGTAGCCCTTGGATAGCTTTATAACACCTGCAGCCATTTTTGCACTGCTTCCTTCTGTTTGTCTACTGTCGGATAAAATCACTCGTATACAAGTAGTGGTTTGACTTATCTGCCTAAAATTTTGCATATGTATACAACATGTACAGCTTTCGGGATTTTGTGGTAGGTGGCACAACCTACATACACATTTCTGCTGCAGACATCCATGCTAATATGCAGCACACCTCAATCTATTTCCCCATGCCACTCAATCCAGGCCTCACTTCACCCGTCCCACTCTGATTTTGGCGGATACATGTAGTCGCTTGTCGACTACCCATATTCTAGTTTTCAATCCTAAAGTATTTTCATTAACCCAGTGTAAACCTTCTGTATTCTTAAACTTTTAAGTTTAGTAAAGGTCAAATAAAAACTGAGCAAGATACTATATGTAATGTAAATATAAAGGGTGTCAGAATTTGTCTTCTATCTAAAATAAAACTAAGCAGTAAAGGGTTAACACAATACAGGTGAACCCCTCCTTATACAGGCCCCCTGCAGTCATTGGTACTCAAATAGTAGAAGATTTGCATGTCCATTACCTCTTTGGTATTAGTAATTCAATATTGCAGATAAAATCTAGTTCTTGTAATTGTTCCTAATTGGGAGAGTCCCTTGACTTTGGAAAATTCAAAGAAGCCTAGCCTTATATTAATTACTACGAGCTGATGCTAGTGTCTGATAAAGGCTCCTGTGTGCTCTAGTAATAACACTACTGTTATACATGGGGAATCCTTCCAAATCACTTTTTAAAGATTGAGGGAATATGATTTAAATAACTATTTTCTCAACATTCATGTTCCCCCTCCATTTTCATTATAACTTTTCTATGATACAGTCCAGTGAAAACAAGAATGAGACACTTACACAATTTTACTATTGAGCATGTATTTCAACATGCCCTTATCTAAATATTAAAGCATGTGGACCATCCATTTATTTAGTATTTGGGGCTACATATTATATACTATGTCATATGCATGCTTACAGTGCACACATATGATTCAGTCTTACTCTGTGTTGCTATATTGGGTAGATGGATGGAGATGTAGTGACAATTTAACTGATTTTTTCACCCTTTTTTTTTCAAGACAAGTTGCTTTTTTCTGAAGCCATCATTTTTGTTTTGCATCAGTACCTCTGGCAGGCCTCATGCTGGTGTAACAGGATTTATGATGGTTACTATGTACTTCATTCAAAGTTCATAATTATTTTGGCAATTCCTACTAGTTTAAACCAGGATGAACATTAGAATTCTGAATGGTTCAATTCTGGCATGTGGTTGTCACACATGTATGTATGAAACACATACAGCCAGGCCTCTGTGTCATCTAGTTCAGAGCGTGGAAGTATTGAGTTAAGCTTTTGTTAATTTTTCATAAAACTTTTAGCATGCCTTAATGATTGAACCTTCGCAGATATGAATTGTATGGCTAGTTCTTGTATTGTTAGTCTGTAGAGGAAGATTAATATGACATTAAATATAACAATATAACTCATTGTTAGCCATTACTGCCTTTGATTGTTTATGTTTGCTTCCATGTTTTGTTTTTGTTCCAAGTTAATGTGGATTATGAATCTATTTGTGACGAATGTTCAGTTTTGAAACTTTGATAAGTTAAGTTAAATTGGTTCTGGTATATACTCACCTTTTAAATTTTGATTAATTAAGTTTAAGTATGTCAATTGACATGAAAAAAAGTCCAAAGAAGTGATAGACAATACAGTAACCAGTACAGTTGTCACTAGACATCTGCACATGATTTCATGTTAGCAGCTCAGTTTTCACAAGTTTGTCTATAGTCAATCAATATAATACATGAGGCACTTTCTGTAGAAACTCTTGTAATATTTTAAATATGTTTCATCTCAATATTTTGTGATATTAAGGTTTTTTTGCATGGTCCTAACATCTGTTGTTATATTACATTGATTTATTTCCCAGGTCAGAACAATTTCTTAAGAGAACTCTCTTCAATAAACCATGCAGTACCCTTAATTTTCCTGAACTTTTCAATAATCATAGTCTTCTTCCATGTTCTTGACCTCAGTCAAGCATTTATTTTTCATTTCATGCCTTCTTCAATAAATCTCCTGTCCTTTGTCTTCTGGCTTTCTTAAAAATCCTTTCTTTTGTTTTCATATTTTTATGCCCCTGCCACAAAGTGGCCGGGGCATATAGTTTTACCCATGTCCGTCATTCCGTCCTTCCGTCATTCTGAAACAGTTGTACGGACTTTTTTTCGCAATGCCTGCAGATATTGGCCTGATTTTTAGTGTGTAGGCAGATAATGACCAGTTACAGATCGAGTTCGCGTTTTGTCCCAGTTGACCAACTTTTGACTGTTTTACGGCTCCTAAACTTAGAAAATTTCATGAAAAATAGAAATTTTCATGACAAATGTACACATGTACGGACTTTTTTTCGCAATGCCTGCAGATATTGGCCTGATTTTTGGTGTGTGGGCAGATAATGACCAGTTACAGATCGAGTTCGCGTTTTGTCCCAGTTGACCAACTTTTGACTGTTTTACGGCTCCTAAACTTAGAAAATTTCATGTTAAATATAAATTTTCATGGCAGATACACATGTATGGACTTTTTTTGCAATGCCTGCAGATACGGGCCTGATTTTTGGTGTGTAGGCAGATAATGACCAGTTACAGATCGAGTTCTTGTTTTGTCCCAGTTGACCTACTTTTGACCATTTGACTGCTCCTGAACATAGAAAGTTTCATGAAAAATAGAAATTTTCATAACAAATGCATATGTACTGACTTTTTTTCCTCAATGCCTGCAGATACCACCCTGATTTTTTATGTGTGGGCAGATAATGACAGTTACAGATCGAGTTCGCGTTTCGTCCTGGTTGACCTACTTTTGATTGTTTTACGGCTCCTAAACATAAAAAATTTCATGAAAGACAGAAATTTTTATGGAAAATGCACATGTATCGACTTTTTTTCACAATGCCTGCATATACTGGCATGATTTTTGGTGTGTTGCTTGATAATGACCCGTTACAGATCAAGTTTGCATTTTGCCCTTGTTGACCTACTTTTGACCATACGACACCTCCTGAACTTAAAAAATTTTTCATATTTTACAAATGTTTCTAATTTGCCCCAGGCGGGGGCATTCGTGTCGTTCCGACACATCTAGTTTTCAGTAAATCCCTTGTCTTGTTTTCTTACCTTCTTCAGTGAATCCCTTGTCTTTTGTTTTCTTTTCTTCAATAAATCCTGTCTTTTGTTATCTTACCTTCTCAAGTAAATCCCCTGTCTTTTTTTCTTGCCTTCTACAATATGTCCAATTTATTTTATTTTATTTTATTCTTTGATAAAGCCATTGTCTTTTGCAATCTTGCCTCCTTCACTGAACTGTATGCCTTTTGTTTTCTAAACTTCTTTTTTTGTCTGTCTAAAGGTCTTCAATGAATAGTTTTATCTTTTATATATGTGCCTTCTTCAAAGAAGATTTTTTCTTTTGTTTTCTCTTCTTCTTGAGGGAATTCTTGTCTTTTTTTTCTTTCATTCTTCAAAGAATCATCTAAATTTTGTAATCCTACCATCTTCTTTGGCTTTTCTATTCTCAATTCTCTATAATCATTTTATATAGTTTCAATTGTGAATCAATTTTCGTGCTGTTTCAGATCAGCAAGAACATATTCTATATTGAAATTTGGCTGCATTTCATACAAACATCTATCCCTGTCAATTTGTTAAATTTGATGAAAATTTTATCAAATCATTTACCTTATTTACATTTGTGAAAAAATAGACTTATTTTAGGTTCAGCTTAGATAACTTTCATATAGGAGATCATAGAATGTGCTAAAATGTGGTAAACTCATTGATTTTCTCTAGCCTGTGCAATGTGCAAGACTTGCATGTTTATACACTGAATATATATTTCAGTTGATATGATATATGCATTTTAACACACATATATGGCAATACATGGTTTCAAATCAACCTTAATATTTCTACTTAAGAAACTTGTGAAACTTCTAGTGTATATGTCAGGGTAGAAACTGCAATCTGGTATAATTAGAGTTGCTACTGGTAGAATCTTTGATCAGATTCTCTGCTGGAAGAAACCATGATCGGACTCTCTACCAGCAGAAACTCAAATTCCACTGGTAAAGACTCCAATCACAGTTCCAACCAGCAGTAACTGCGATCAATCCAGGATCACTGAATAAGCATACCTTTATCTACCAGATGGCAGTCTCTACCTTGACATAGATTGGAATCTACCAGTAGAAACTCCAATTCTACTGGTAGAGACTCCAATCACAGTTCCTACCAGCAGAAACTGCGATTCATCCAAAATCACTGAATAAGCATGCCTTACCTGTGATATCTTTCCCACCTAGTGAGTAGTTTTGTTAGGAGGACAGACATAAGCGTAATCATTTTTAGCCAACCTGTGAGCTTATGCCATGGTGCAGCGGCGTCTGTCCGCCTTCTGCCATCCAGGACTCACTGTCCGCTGTCCAGGGCTGTAAGCCAGAAACCGTCGGAGCTAGCAGCTCCAAATTACATATAAGAATTAGTCACACGTGAAACTTGGTGCCCTAGAGCTCATTATTGGGTATCCGTATTTATATAGATTTTATAGAGAAAAAGCTTAAAAACCTTTAAAAATCTTTTCTCTGAAACTGTCCAACCACATTGTCCAATATTTCACAGAAATGTTCCCTGGAACATTCTCTCTCAAGTTTGTTCGAATGGTCCCAGTTCTGTGATTTTTTTACCGAGTTACAAGAAGTTGAACTTAGTCATTTGTATGCTAAAATTACAATCTCAGAAATGGCTGGAGCTATCATCATCAAATTTTATTTTAATGTTGGTCACTTGAGTCATATCTAAAATTGAGGTATTGGTGGTGCCACCTGCATTGGTCTTTTTATATGGGGGTCAATGGTGCCCGAAGCATACAGAGGGCTACAAAAAACTTCTACTCTGAAAGCATAAAGCCAAATTGTTTAATATTGCACAGAAATGCTCCGAAGGTAGTGCTTTCTTAAGTTTGTTCAAATGGTCTCTGTTCAATGATTTTTGCCGAGTTATGGGAAGCTGAATATAGTCAAATGTTATAGCAGCCCATTTCTGCTCAGTGGCTACAAAGATCTTCTTCTCAACAACCACTGGGTCAAATTCTTTAATCTCACACATGAATGATCCTTAGATGTTGATAATTCAAATTTGTTCAAATGGTTTTGATTCAGTAATTTTCTTGGATTTTATACAGAAAAATTTAAAAAAAAGATAAAAAAAAATCTACTCTGAAACTGTCCAGCCAAACTGTCCAATATTTCACAGAAATGATCCCTAGAACAATCTCTCACAAATTTGTTTGAATGGCTCCAGTTCGGAGATATTTGGCCGAGTTACAGGAGGTTTCACTTAATCATCTGTGCAAAAAAGCATACTAAGCTTAAAATCTCAGAAACAGCTGGTGCTGTCATAACAAATTTTTAGCAAACCTGTGAGCTTATGCGATGGCACAGCATCGTCCGTCCGTCGTCAGCCGTCCCCCATCCAGGGCTGGCTTTCCGCCGTCCATGGCTGTAAGTCAGAAACTGTTGGAGCTAGCAGCTCCAAATTACATGTAAGAATTCGTCACATGTGAAACTTGGTGCCCTGGAGCTTATTATTGGGGTCCATACATCACCATGGCAACTGACCTGGCTCAGGGGGGTGGGGGTGTCTAGACAATGTGTCTAGATGTCTAGACACAATGTTTAGATGCAGAATTCCCAGATTATTGGAACTATATCTTTCAACTGTTTGAAAAAACTTGGTTTGCATTTTAAACGAATCGGGTTTATCATCAGGTCACATGTGAACTGCTCCAACCAATTTTTGGTTGACCTCTGACCTTTCCTTGCTGCCCAGCATCCATTTTTGCATCACATATCTCGGGAACCATTTGACCGATCAGGCTAAAAATTTTGCACAAATGTAGCCCTTTTATAGCTTTATAACATACACTAAAAATGGTGGCGCCACCTGCAACCATTTTTGCACAGCGTCCATCTGTTCATCTGCCTTCAGATAATATTACTCATATCTCAGCAGTGGTTTGACTTATCCACCTGAAATTTTGCAGGTATTTTACATCCTTGACAGCTTTCTTGATTTTATGACAGGTGGTGCCACCTACATTCACGTTTACTCTGCAGACATCCAAGCTCATATCTCGGGAACCGTTTAACAGATTGGGCCAAAATTTTTCATGTGTATAGATCTCACATAGCTCTTCATCATAGGCAAAACTGGTGGCGCCACGTGCAACCCCTTATGCACAGCGTCCATCTGTTGATCTGCCTTTGGATAAAATCACTCATATCTCAGCAGTGGTTTGACTTATCCACCAGAAATTTTGCAGGTTTATACATCCTGGACAATTTTCTTGATTTTATGACAGGTGGCACCACCTACATTCACATTTAAGCTGCAGACATCCATGCTAATATGCAACACATCACGCTCTATTCCCCTTGCCACTTAATCCATACCTCACTTCACCCTTCCCACTCTGATTTCTGCGGATACACATAGTGGCTTGTTGACTACCCATATTCTGGTTTTAAAATGTCCTAGTCCGAAACTTGCAGGTCAGAAACATCCATTTTGCTGAAATCATAATTACTAAGGTAAATATGCAGGACTTAGGAGGATCAATAATAAATTTTTAAAATAAACCTCCATTAATACTTCTAAACTTTGCACAGGTTCGCATTAGGCCTGTAGGCCTTGTTATGTTTGTCCCATGAGTCATATCTGAAATTGAGGTGTTGGTGGCGCCACCTACATTGAACATTTTTTTATTAGCAAAAATGTAAGTTTAGACTCTTCTAGCTTATACACTTTTTTTTATGAAACTGTTAAGCTGATTGGTTTAAACTTTACAACAATTGTTCTATGGTATTGTTTTGTCAGTTTTATAAGAATAGATTGGGCAAATGCAGCTTTAAAAAAGCAGTGTAGCCAATGGAAAAAGGCTTTCAGTGTTTGAAAACAGATTTGGCAGCATGGCAAGTTTCAACATGTCAAGTCATGAGGTCAATCAGTGCACCCAGGTGCAGTCCAGACATCACCATGGCAACTGACCTGGCTCTGCCTGGTGACCAGATACAGTCTAGATGTCTAGCTAATGTGTCTAGACACATTATCTAGATGTCTAGAACCTGCTGTGTCAAATTTTACAATAGGTCAAGTTATGCTCTGTATCTATAAATAATTTTGGCAGACTGCCAACCATTTCAGATTTGCATACAGGTCTAAGTTTTAATCTGTAAGAGCCAATGGTGCGGTTACATGTGGCGCATTAGGTACCCTTGACCTGGAGTATAGCTGAGCCTCCATTGTCAGGATGCATGAATAGGTGTGACTCAATAAAAAGGCTTAAAGAGGAAGTTGTTCTTAGATTTTATAGGGAAAACGCTAAAAAACATTTAAAAATTTTCTTCTCCGAAACCATGCTGCAGAATTGTTGGTTCATCTGTCCCAGTATCCCTCCCTGGAAAAAAGAACATATCTGAAATATCCTGACTGATACATCCTAGTTTTAAAATGTCCTAATCAGAAACATGCAGGTCTGAAATATCCATTTGGCTGAAATCATAATGACTAAGGATGATATGCAGGACATGAGAGGATCAACATTTAATTTTAAAATAAACATTCATACTCCCAAACTTTGCACAGGTTTGCATTAGGCCTGTAAGCCTTGTTTCTAATACAATGGTACCTTGCCTGTGACATGCTTCACACCCATTGAGTAGTTATTAACAAGGATATACAGGTAGGAAGCCACAGGGTGAGAAAGTCACAAGAAATAAAGTCACAGTTTTAAGTATGAAGAAAAGGTAATTATTTAATTTATAACTGTACCCCTAAAACAATATTTTTGTCTGTTTTTCCTACCAAAATTTGTGACTTTTCTTCCTGTGACCTTTTTTTACAACCATAGAAACTTATTTTGGGATTGCACCAACAGAATTGGAGTTCCTATCAGTAAAATTGAAGTTCCTACCAGTAGGATCGCAGTTTCTACTGGTAGGATTATTTATTGGAGTCTCTACCAATAGAATCAGAGTTTTCCTACTGGTAGAGATTCGGATCATGGTTTCTACCAGCAGAGACTCAGATCATAGTTTCTACCAGTAGAAACTCTGATTCTACCAGATCACAGTCTCTACCCTGAAATATACATCTTTTTCAGCTGTATAATAGGGCTGAAACGGGTACAAAATTTTGGACTCGAGTACCCGAAAGCATTACCCGACTCGGACTCGAGTACTCGTTACCATAGCAAATAACGCTGTAAAGATAAAACGGACATCTTCTTGTCGATGCAAAATATGCATTAATTTCACTTTGTGACGGCCTAACTTTATCCCAACAAAGGAATAGGTACAAATACTAAAATAAAAAAGATCAATTCGAAACTTCAAAGCAAATAACTCATAAATGCAAGTCCCTTCGAAATATGCTGCGATAATGAATATAAATAGGCCTACAGACTGCCCGTAAATTTCCAGTAATATTCATATATGCATGTACATACACAAATTTTTTACTCGAGTACTCGGAAAGTATTACTCGGACTCCAGTACTCGAGTACTCCTTTCAGCCCTGCTGTATAAGACAGAGGCTATCATATTCTTTTACCTTAAACTGTTACCTCAGAACTGTGACACCAACCAATTTCACCCTTTTATAGTTTCGAGTGTGACAGGTTTTCACTTCAGCTGAGCATCATTACACATGGGTCACTTATTTAGCTGTTCATGATATCTTCTTTAGTCTGTTTTCATGTTCTTGACTTTTTCAGTGAATCCATGGTCCTATGTGTGTTGTGCTAATTCAGACAATTTTTCTTTTTGTTTTCCATTGGTGTCTTTGAAAATCTGATTTCCTATTCTGTTTCTAGTTTGTCTTTACCTTTATTCACATTTGTCTTTCTCTCTGTTCTTTCCAAATCTATAGATATATATATATAAGCTATATCAGTTGCTTTGTTTCCCTTTTTCCTTCCATATGTTCTTTCTGTGTATGGTTTTATTGTTGACTTTATTTCAATTTGTCCTTGCATCTGTTCTTTCTGGTTCTGGCTTTATTTCTGTCTGTTTTTCTCTATTCTCTCTGGTTCACTCTGCTTGTGTCTGACAAGAACTGTTGTGGTCCTTTGTGTATAGAGGGTTGGCTTCATTGAGGGTCTACTGCATGGAAGATATATATTATTCTAGAGACTTGAACAGAACAGAGGCAATGCATAGTAAATACAAAAAGTCATCATTTGCTACCTAATAGTGGGACTTAATTCCATTAACCTTGAGCTAAGGTCTATTGCAGCTCAACTAACCTGTCAGACAGAGAATAGAAAATACAGTTTTGCAAGTGGCTATGTGTGTATAGTCAATGGTAACACCTAACTCCAGTAACATTAGGAACAAGAGACATTGTCTGTAGCCTCTTGAGCCAATATTATCAATAGCAAGAATGAGTCTGCAGTAATTTTGTCCTAATGAAAGCAAACAAATAGTGTTAATAATTAATGTTGCTGTCCATTGAGAGCATGAGCAGCCAATTACAGAGCCAGTAGTTATGCATAGTAAAGTGTACCAACATCTGTTCATATGGGGCTGGATGCACGCTGGTCACAGTATTGTGTACATACGAAGCTCGGTATAAGCACAGCTTCTGATTTGTGAGGTATTAGTGTTGACTGCACAGGTGAGATGGCCGAGCATAGGATGAGAACACAGGTATTGAGATATTGATTTGTACATTAGAATCGTTCAGAACCCTGTGTGTCTTGTGCTTAGTGAGAGGGGTGAGAGTGCCCCAAAGGCACACGCACATGGCATCAGCCCTACTGCCTAACAACAGTGCTGTCTTTATCGACTGTGTTTTATTAATTCACACAAACACGGCTCTGCCTGATTAGATGCATCGTCGATGGATCATGTGAGTGTCAATCAGAATCACATGATGTGTGGCCTGCCGGTGCTCCGGATACAAGTGGAGGTCGCCCGAGTATTAGTGTAGTGCTACAGGCATTGTGTCTCATTGTTGGTTTGCCGCCTGCATATGCTAGTCTGGTCTTTATATCTCTAGCATCTTGTCACATGAAGCCGATTAGTCAACTTACTAAAGGATAGAGCTCTTATATGCTCTGCTGTGACAGCACACGTGCAGCAAGCATGGTCTGGTCTTGTTCAGGTAGCTCATGCTGTGTTTATCGGTGGCCCTGTGACATCATGACTGTTACCTGTTCGGTCTTGTTAAGGTGGGGCAGGTGTGTGGCCACTGCTGTGTAATGTGGATAGTTTGTTGACAGCACCATGGTGGATATCACGTGGATCATACCGCTGCTTGTCTTATGTCTCTCCCCGTCTCTTGTAGTGGCCACATCTCTCAGCTTCAATGGCTCTCAGTATATTCGTGTCACTTCGCCGGAACCGAAAGAGAGCCAGACGGAAGATGTGTCGCTTCGCTTCAAAACATCAACGCCCAAAGGTCTGCTCTTCGTTACATACCAAAAGGGTAACCGAGACCGCATGGAGCTCTACCTGTTGAAGGGGAAACTGCGGTGCTTTATACACATAGGAACAGAGAAAAAGGTAAGTGTTTCAAACCTAAATAAAATTAGTTATGACAACATTTATGTCTCTTCACATGCAGTATTTATGTACAAGTATGCTTAAAAACACATGTATGCATTTGTATACTGTAAATCCATGTAACATTAACTTACTTAAGTTTGCATGATGCACTGTTGCATAAATTGAAGTCCCTGCTTCATTCAAAATGTATTATTAATTAAGCAAATATCAGTGTATGTCCCACCCCTGAAGTCATGAAATTGTGTCACTTTGAATCAGGATTGTTTGATTATTTAAATTGCCGATTTAAATCACGATTTAAATCACTTGATTTAAAAAATAATCACTGATTTAAATCAACCTTTATAAAAAAATGAGTTTTTCTCTATTTTTTTTTTCTTTTTTACAAATATATACAACTCAGTCATTTTCATTTTTATACTAAGTGCCTTAGAAGCACTTTAAAAGAATGTTACATCCTCTTGAAATCTGATTTAACAGCACTGTTTTTATTTTTTAAGATAAAAACGCAAAACCAATAAATAATGCTGATGACGAAAAAACTTGCTAAAACTTGCATAACTGGGTAAACTGGTTAATATGATCCAAATGGCCGAAACTGCAAGTTTAAAGGCAATGCATCTCGAAACACTGTTGTTCACAAGATCGGGTTCGGCTGTCGAATGGCATGGCTGGGTCTACACTGCTGGGATCAGTAGAGGGAATGTAAGTTGCTGCTGCCTTTGTGGCTGTGGATGCTGTAGCTTTCCTAAAAGGTCACCGGTTCGGGATGTATGGTGGCGGCCTCTCACGGCACTCTGCTTGGCTTGGTGTGGCATCGCGTCTGTTGGCTCAGAGAACATGCTTAAGGAGCACACAGGGCTGAGGTCTTGACCACAGCAACCTGAAGCTGCTCAACAAGCGTAAACTTCTTCTGCTGCTGCTGCCAATAAATAAACAACATTTTCCAAATTAATAAATATAAATAATAAATAACTTTCTGTAGGCTGAATTTATAAACTCTTTTGAAGGAGAATATTCAATAGAGGATATATAAAGTATTTAAGGGTGTACACCTGTCAAATACTTTTACATTAAGGTGAACTTTACTTGCTCCTGGCAATTAGTAGGAATTTAAAAATGATAAGTTGCAACTGTGCAGCAATGCACAATGAGTGCATGCATATCATCATACGGGCTTCCATAAACTGTCCATCACTATATGTATATATATAGCTATAAAGCAAATAAATAATAAAATTAAAATAAGGGACCCATGGGCGACAGCACTCAGCTGAATTTTGTAAAATTTTAGCAAATGCAACATAAACTTTTATTTCTTTACATATAAGCATTTGAAAAGCTAAGAGGAAATTGCCTTGCTATTTTGTGAGAATCAAATACTAAATATATGAATGCAACACAAACAGCAGATGGCACTTTTTGGACTACAATAAATTTAAGATGCAGCAGCCTCTCATGATGAAATATTTGTAAAGCTATCTGTTTTTTAACTATATGAAATTAATGCATGTTTAAAATGCCCACTAGGAATATCTGAAACCTTGTAAAATATAGAATAAGGAAGGAAGTGGAGATCATCTGTTGTATAATAGTACACATTTCATTTACTGACTTAAATAAAGTACTGTAAAAAAATAGAATTGTACATCTTCTAATGAACATAAAAAAATCTAATAAGTATTTATTTTACTTTGTAATATACACTTTAAACTATTTAATCATGCAATAAGGGAAAAAGGTTATGGGGCTAACAGTTATACCAAAGGATATATTTGATAACAAAAATGTGTAAATGTAATTAATAATTCTAAATACAGTTTAAAGATTAAATTTCAGGAAAGTGTGCCTAAATTCTTTATTAAGTGTACCAATAGTATGCATGGCAAGAGATATTTATGGAATGCTCCACACTTTTTTAGCAAAAGTGATGTTGATATTAGGCAGACTTGAAGTGTAACAGTGGGTTTTAATGAAATATTTAGGTTTTTCCTTAATATCTTGGGGAACTAAGACCTAGTGACCCAGTATTTGGTATGGTAGGAGATTTAGGGGACATCTAACTGTATGAGAAATTTTGGATTCATAGAACCAGTGGTTTCAAAACAATGGAGAGACGACCATGACTATTGCTCAGATGACTTATAGTCAGCTGAGCTAAAATCCTTTCTTTAGTGGAATATTCTGTCAAAATATTACAATACACAATGTCCAAAAGTGTGCTTGACCACTATCATTGGTTTATTTAGCTTACATTCTGTAATGTATGACCATATTTTTTTATTTAAAAAAAAAATCAATTTAAATCATAAAAATCTGATTTAAATAAATCCATTTTCTTTTTAATTAAAAAAATCAACAACCCAACATTGATTTGATAGGATTTACAATATTACTCCAATATGCAATTGTTGATATCTGTACCTGTTTGTACAAAATCATAAATATCTGTCAGTTCTCAGTCTGCTATATTCATGGTCATAGTTCAGTAATTCAAAGTTGAAACTTTAAAGGTTTATCCATTGAAGGCTCTTAACATATATGTAGAGCTTTAGATTAAGGATATACAAAAAATATACTGTGAAACCCCTGGCTAATAAGACCACCTGTCTATTAAGACCACCCTTGAGTGAACTGAAGGCTTTCACATTGCGTATGACTGAACTGTCTAATAAGACGGGGAATTAATACCTCTTTTGGCCAGTCAAATGGGTGGTCTTATTACACAGGTTTCACTGTGTATCTTTTGAATTAGGTTGAATACAGTATGCATAGTACAGTATAGGGCAAATTGGCAAGAGTTTATAAAATATTTCAATTATTTGTACATATAATCAATCATTCCTTGTCATTTTTCTGTTAAAATTAAATATAAAACCCGGCTGAACAAAGCTGGAGCTGCACCATTATTTAATTGGCTATATTACACCCCATTAGTGGATTAGAAATAACACAGAGTTGTTTCTCTTTGATAGAGAGCAGGTCGTGGTATAGCATACATAGAGCAAAGTCAACAGTCTGGTGAAGCTTAAAACATATTCTGTCTATCTGTCTGTAAGCGTATAAAAACTATTACAGCAGGATCTGGGTTAAAATGTCACGATTCAGCACTGTGTGGTGTAATGAGCACTGGACTGTAAACATGACGAGCTCGGCTAATCTGCATCGTGGCAGCCATTCCAGTGGGATGAGTCCCACGAGAGCATGAATGAATGGCCAAAGCCTTCACCTGCAAGGGGTCAATATATTCATGCGGCCATGAAAATATAACAGAATAAATGCAGCGTTTAGTATTTTTCCTTAATTTTTACATGACCATTAACAAATGGACAGTTCAAAGGATCATGAACAGTGGTCAGTATGTTTATGTTAATGTGTGATTAATTATAACAAGACTATATACCTTATATACAAGTATAAGTATTGATGTCTGTTGCAATGGTTAACTGTAGAGCATTAAGAATAAATGAATTCTCCACTAGAGATGGCAGTTGGGTATGTAATGTTCATGCTGTAATATAAAATAACCACCCACAGTTTAAAATATTTCTTGTATTGGACCAGAAAAAGGAATGAATGAACAGACCCTTTTTGTTCAGGGATGAACTTTTTTGTTAAGGTAGAGCAAGAAAACTGAGCTGAAGCAGTTTCCTCAGTGGTAATGGATTATCAGGACTGCCACAATGCTGGTCTGGATCATTTAATATTCCAGCAGCACTGCTCGGCTGTGACAGCACAAACAGCAGGCTGACTGTGTCTGATGGTGCTGCTACAATGCAGCAAAACATGACTGTTTTCCTATAAATTTAATAAACTTAGTATGACAAGGGATTTTATATTTAGTTAGGAGGAGATGTTTTATGGTTGCATGGTGATGGGATGATAGAAATGTATTTCCTGTGAATGGATATACCACAATGATGCATAATACACAAGAAGAAGAAGAAGAAGAAGAAGAAGTTTATTCGACATAAAATTGTACATATCCATATATTGTATATTCAATTGTTTATATTTTCGTTTTTACTATGTCAGGAGACTGTTGTAAGGATTTTTTTCCGCTGACACAACAGCCACCTGCAAATATTTGGTATAAGTAAACAAGTAAACATTATTCATTGACAGAATGTGGTCTCAGATAAGAGTGGAGTATGGCATACTTACTGGTCAGTGTTAAATATTTAAAACCACTGTCATAGCTTAAAGTTCCCACAAAAGTCAGCTGCCTTCACCAGCTCTGCTGTTTACTGTGTGTTGGTAGTTCCTTCACCAGCTCTGCTGTTGACTGTGTGTTGGTAGTTCCTTCACCAGCTCTGCTGTTGACTGTGTGTTGGTAGTTTCATCAGGGGTGTCTTATCATTATAGACTATGTCAGTTGCGTTTTATTACCACTTGGATCCATCTTTGAAATTCCTCATACAGGGATTATTTACAACTGAAAATATATTTTCAATATGTTTGATCTCAGAGACTCTAACCATATGAGGGATTTCAGGGCTCACCATTCACATTTTAAAGTACTTGTCCAGTAGGGCAAGTGTAATCTAGCTTTTACTTGCTGTACATGAATTTACTGGCCCTTAAAATCAGTGATCGCAGCCATGCGCACACACAAAAAGTGTGTTCCACATAATTATTTTGGAACACAAAACATGTTCAAATGTTAATTGTTTGTTGAAAATATTTCTCTTTCGCATTTACGCATAAATGTGCAGGTAATTTAAGATAGAAATATTGCAATTTGATTTCATTTCTCCAAGAAAGAAAAATTACTAACTCAGATTAGTTAAGATTCAAGCCTTTGTGTAAAAGTTTATGTTGGACCCACTTGCCAAGGTGGGTAAGTAGGTGCCCACTTTTGGTTGCCCTACCAACATTTTCTGGAACTTTCACTTGCCCCAGGCAAGCGGTTACCCATTAATGTCGAGCCCTAGGGTTTTAAGTGCCAATTTTGAGTGTGCTTTAGTGAGCCTTCCTTGTGTAATAAGCCTTGATTTTTTTTTTTAGAATTAAGCAAGGTGAGCAAGGAAATTCCTAAAACAAGCTAATGATAAAATTTAAAGGCTTAATAAGGACATTCTTTCAAAAATACAATGTAGAAATGTACTTGAATGAAACCATTCAGAAATCCCTAGTCACTTCTTAGTAAATAAAACTTTATACAATCTTGATGTCTTTCCCTGTGCTGGATATCCAGTTACCTTCCTCTAATTCTATTAACTTGTGTACCCTAGTAGAAAGCAAGTAGTTGAAGGTTACACATCAGTTTCTGTGTCACTATTTCAGCCACTGACATTTTAAATTTACCCTGTGCCTGTGTGAAGCCTGCATTCAGGCTTCTTGTATCATACAGACTGTGTTTTATATGCATGCGATTCAGGTGGATTGCATGTAATGAAATTTAGTTGACAATAGTAAACTGAATTAACCTTTCAATATTTCTTAGAATTGATTTTCTGATTATGTTTTCCTAATACAGTGGAAATAACAGTGACCTATATATATCTATCTGTCCTTTTACTGTCCCTTCAGATTTACATGATCTTTAGAAATGTCATTTGTAGCTTACTTTATAAAGTGGTAAAATAAGATTGTTATTTCTTTATAATAATCAGGGTAAGCGCTATGATTGAGAATTAGATCAGAAGACCAGATATAACTTGGTGCTTTAGGTGTTAGAATTTGGATCAGGAGATCCCTTTATTCTCCTTTAGAGGGCAGCTCCACCAACAGGCCCAACTTATCCTCTGAATAAAAAAAAAATATATAAAAAATCAACAATCATCACAGCATTGAGCTAAACTACATGATGTTCAGGGTGTTATCAAATGTAACCTGCACAACCAGTAGGGTAATGTAGGGACAGATAATGTACCAGAAACAGAGAACTTCCAAGTATAGATGAAACACTCATAATACATAATATCAATACTATTGGTGAAATGTCACAGCAAAGATCATGCTAATTTAACAGTGTTGCTGCAGAATGATTTATCAGGACTGAAATATGTTTTTATCAGTATTGTCTCTTTAATGACCACCTTGGCATGAATGTTGGATACAGTCAGCCAGTTATAAGGTATGTCCTGCCTGAAAATAATGAAGGAACAAATGTGATAGGAGATGAACATGTAAAAGGTCCAAATTGATTAACAAATGAAAAAGCATTTGGACCCCTCCTTCATATATTTCCTTCAATGATAAATGATGTAATGATGTAGAAAAGACCTCTGCAGTTGTTGAGGTCAAAGAAAACCTGTGCTGATATCTGTAGGTGTAAATTGCATATATAGACACCTTCCAAAAAAATTAAACAATGCAGAATGAACAACACATTGACCAGACACCGAATATTTAGGGATTGTTTTCTTACGGTTATTTTAGATGCCTTTGTTAACATCAGTCTGAATAAGATTTACAGAAAGCTTGGAGGATATTATCATTTTTGAATTCCTGTACAAAACTGATAATTTTCAGTTACCTTTTTAATCATGTACTGGTCAGTTCATTGACAGGAGGCTGTTCATGCATGTCACCACTGTTAAAGTTTGGTTAATTCTTGTATGACAAAATCACAGCCAGAATTACCCTGCCTTCATACACATCAGAACACTAACAGTCTTAAGTTTACTCTGATTATCTTTTTGCTAAGATCTAAAGTTGATATATATATATAATAATATTATGAATCTATTGCAGTTTTACTGCTGATTTATTGACATGATTTCAGTCTCCATGTCAGGGTTCAAAGGTTAAGTGTGCAGCATACTATTTTCAGAAACAGTACTGGGTTGATGAAGTACTACTAAATCAAATCTTACTCATTGAAATGTAGTACAAATATGAATTTAGTATTCCAGTAAAGACAATGAATGTGCTTGTCACAGATTTTCAGCAAGGTGTGTTGATTTTGTGGATCAGTATCTTGCAGATGAATCATTCAGTGCTCCAGTGTCAAACATTGATGCATGTCACAGCTTTTTATCAGTGATTACAGTATAAACCAAACAAGGATTCCCAGAGGTAGTGACATCGCCACAATTATAAAACAGAAGGAGCAGCACCGATGGGGCTTGACGGGTGTTCCCAACTGTATTTCCTGTGAAAAGCTTCTCGTCTCAGAAACATGATACCGGGAGGCAAGGCATGAATTATTTAAAGATGGCTGCCCTTTTTGCCATGCAGGATATAGTTCATTATTCATACAGCTCACAGTTTGACTAACTTTTAAATTGTAAAAATCCATTTCCTATTTATTCAACGAAAACGAGACAATAAAACAGGAAATAAACATGAGTTCTGTAAGATATTAAATTTAACAACATCAGATTTAGTATATAATTATACCATGTAAAATTTAAGCATATTTCCAGATTGTGCATGCAGTGTTCTATATCATTAATTTTTCTTTTGGCAGAATACATTTAATACTTTGTTTGTCTACCGGATGTCATAAACAGTTAAATGACTTTTTTAAACAGGAATTATTACAGTGAATAATTGAAATATCACAAAACAAGTTACCCTTATTGCTCAAATGTTTTCTGCAGTAACTACCTGCCTGTGCCCCTTCTACATTATCTTCCCACTGCTTAGACTGGACTATGATTTACGAGTTTCTTTCATTTGATCTCAGTATATTCAAACATAATTACCATGCAGTTAATTATCATTACTTTAAATGAATAATTTATAAATTAAATTTGCATGCTTCTTAAGTTTCTCATTGTTCCCTAAAGAAATATCCAGATATAACTGATATGAAGTTAAAATCCATTTTAATATTGTAAGATATTGAAATTTCAACTAATCTTAAGATAACTGCTGTATCTGTGAGATAAGTACTCCTGTAGCAGGCAAGGCACCCCATGTCAGTGTTGTAAGATATTGAACTTTCAACCAACATTGGCAGTCGGCTGTATTTTTGAAAGCATTACGGTTACTGTGTCAGGGTCAGTCATTCCACGTTGTTATTGTGAGATATTGAATTTACAACCTTTATTGACACAGGCTTTGTTTGGCTTTTTTGCCAGTCAGTGCAGACATGTGTCATTTTCCCACATGAATTCCTCTGTTTTGTAATTATACCTGTGACAGAGGGAGCTATTTATAATAACAAGACAGATGTACTGAGTGAAACAACACCAGATGAAGATGACAGAAAAAGTGTGGCACTTTTCTTTATGATTGGAAAATACTGAAATAGTTTTTCCCTGAAGGAATTATATTAAAATGTCTTGGGTAAAGAAATAATGTATTTTATCACTTAACTAGATATCATCAGTCTAATGAATGCAAGCCTCATTCATGTGGGGTCCCTATTAATGGATGCTTCCCAACCTAAGTACCCCCAAAATTTCTTAAGGTTCTGTTCATGATTGCCTGAGTTATGTTGTGAGTAGACACACACAAACCCACACATGAACAGGGATGAAGGCATATCCTCCTGCCAGAGGCAAACATATACATAACCATAATTAAATCTATACCATACTGATAACTCTGAAAAGAATACATTGTATAGGCTTAACATAGAAATTCGTGGGACTCTTAATTTCAGTAGGAGCACTTGATATATTTTAATCAGTAATAAGTGTAAGGTTGTCACAGATGACGGACAGGGGGACGTGGTAAAAATACATTTATTTTGTCATACAAATAACATTAACTGAGCCCAGCTGAGCCACCTGCTTCTTTCAATATATTGATGTTATGGAGCAGACATATATATAGAATAATCGAGGGCATCGGCTTTTTCTACATGATGTTTGCTAACTGCCCTAGTGGAAGGTAAAACAACACCAGACATGAAGAACATACATTTTATCTTCAATATTAGATATTTAAGTGTTTCAGTGTATTGGAACCAGTGGCACTTTCATAACTCTTGAACATGGTGAATGTTATTAGATATACAAATGATAACAAAAAGGGCATATCATTTTTGTTATATAAACATGTTTTAGTAAAGGATGGCCCACCTGAATAAAAGGATACTTTTAGTATATTAGGTTGCAAAGATTAGACATTATGATAGAATTTATATGTAAGAGTGCTCTGATAAAAGTTTGTTGTGACTGTTAGTTTTAGAAAATTTCTTCAGTTTTGTCTGAACATGATCATTTACAACCCACCTGCATTCTTCTAAAAAGGAATATCTGCAAGAGCATCATCAAAGAAATTTATCTCATATTAAGTCATTTCCAGTAAATACAGAATATATAACATTATGTTTATGTTTCTATACATGAAACTATATGTAAATAATATGAATGATGATTTTAAATTGTTAAACCTGCTGACTAAATGCTAGTTTTGTCAGCAGTTCTGGCTCTGTCCTTAAAAGAAAAGGGAGGTCCATATGTATGACTGTTACTCAGAATAATGTCAGGCTTCATAGGAGCCAATTATAGCTGTAATAAGATCAATATAGCTATTATGTGTATCTCCGTGAAGCTGGATTATAATACAGACACCTGTACCAGATCAACAGTTACTCTGTTTGTTCTATGCACTCAGCGCTTACCAAGTCAATAGCTTGTCCTTTTGTCCTTTCTACTCAGCACTTAAAAAATATATATATATTTTTTCCAATGTTGAATGACATTTATGTATAATAATGAAGCTTTCTAGTCTGTCTGTTTTGATCTTACAGTTGAGCAAGGGTATGCCTCACTTAGGGTATACCCCCCCCCCCCCAAAAAAAAAGAAGAAATCGTTTGATTCACTTAATTTATTACAAAGATACATTTTCTTAATCCAATGTCAGGAGCCTCCAACAGTATCCTGTTTAAGGACTTAATATTTCATCTATTTAGGACTTTATACATTCAAAGATACATCAAGATCATAAGATGAGGATAAGAAAGCAGAAATAATGCCTGTACAAGTATGATATCAGTCATCTGATGAAAACAGAAGAACTTGATAATAAAGTATTACAGCAATCTCCTGTCTGTTATAACAAATTGCTATTCTTTGAAGTATAATGAGAGATATTCATGACAAAAAGTAATTACTTAGACAACACAAAGTCAAAACTAAACAAGGTGATCAATAATGACTATAAAGGGATAAGAAGTCTCTTAACTAATTCATTTAATTTATATAAGTAAAGAACTTATGGTCACTGCTGCTTCCATCTCACTTCAGATATTACTATTTATGATATTTTGTAACACTATTGTGTCATTTATAATTTGTATTGGTGGATACTTGACTCTGTTACTCCCCTCTCCTCTACATCAGGTACATGGTGACTTTCATCTCAGGTCCTCAAGTATTTAGAATATGATAGGAACATTTGATAGATATTCCTTTTTCACCAGCATGTATTTCAAATGTGTCTTGCCCAGACTTTAGGATTTTGTGGCAAATAACAAAATGATGTCTTTATAATTTGTGAGATTAATTCTTTTATTATTGGTCACCACAATTAGGTTTATTCTCAAATATCAACATGGGTTGCTTCATTCAAGAATTATTAACATCTGTGTACATACTATATGTGGCATCCAGGCATTTGGCATTTGATCTGAAGAAGAAGTAGGTATGACTTTAGATGAAAGGCCTCAGGGCTAGAATCATAACTTTAGCTCAGTGCTACTTTTTCAGTATGTTCTATGTCTTTTTTAGGCTAAGTAAAGATATATATAATGCAGCTATCTTTGTCAATGATGCGTTTTTGCCAGCTGGGTACACAGAGTATTGATGGTTAGTCGAAGTGAGTTTTGTGATAGATATCAGAGACAAGTGCACTTTCAGACTGAGGCTCCATTTACGTCTTAATGAAACAGACAATACAGAGCTCTAAAACCTCCAATCCTCCCTCGGAATGCTTTGATGTAGATATTTCATCGCTATCAAATACTCATTTTTCACCGATCTTGTTTCTTTGTGTATCACTTGTTTCCCTTCTGCCTGGCCAGCTCCTGCCACTGATATGAGTGACACTTCTGAATTGACGGACAAAGTCTAGGGGCAGGCCGCTGTAAGTTAGCATGCTTACTGGCTGAGCTGCTGCTGTTGTACCTTAACAGTGCTGTCCAAAACAACAGTGACTCTCTGAACAATGGAGGATATAAAGCTTTCAGTGTCCCATTGTTCACATCGATCACTGATCGTCCTTTGAGCTGAAAACCTAAATGGCACTTCCTGTTGTCTCCATCCAAGAAATCCAATTACAGCTTAAAAGAAGCCTGGGTATTTCCTTGAGTTATTAATTGCAAATTATCTTTGTTTTTGGTTTTAAATTCTATTCCCCTCTGTACACGCTTTTATAGACCCCATAATGTAAGGCCAGAGCATTGCCTCTTTTTTAATCAGCAGTGTTTTAGCTAAGTGTTCATTTAGAATGTCATGTACATGTTATCACACATGGAGTCAAAGCATCTCATGCAGCTCTGATGGCTTCAGACAACAGCAGTGAGGAAGGTCTCGTGTAAAACAGTTAAACAACTTCTCAACTTTTTGCATATTTAATGTGTAGCTTCTCAAGGAAATTAAAAAGTTCTCTAGCATTAAGTTACATCTCTGAATGGGCATATCAGTTGAAAATTGTTTTGTGTAGAAATAGTATTTTGTCTGTTAATGAATAGTAAATTATTGACCTACACTCTATACTGCTGTGTCACCATTTCCCTGACATTAAGCCCTGGTCTGTTTGGTGCTGAGGTACAATGTCCCTGGCATTAAGCCCTGGTCTGTTTGGTGCTGAGGTAAAATGTCCCTGACATTAAGCCCTGGTATGTCTGGTGCTGAGGTACAATGTCACTGACATTAAGCCCGGGTCTGTTTGGTTCTGAGGTACAATGTCCATGACATTAAGCACTGGTCTGTTTGGTTCTGAGATACCATGTGAGTGACGTTAAGGAGACCCAATCACCCATAAAGCATGTTGAATTAACACAAAGAATAGCTTCTTCCCTTTAAAATAAATTTGTACCTGCCAAGATATTGCCCTGAATATTGCTCACTCCTGTAAACAAGCTTCTAAAACAGTACACCAGGCCCAATCACAGGTGTCAACATAAACAGCGTGTGTACCCCTCGGGCATAACATGTGTCAATTAAGAGATGCTCTGACTGACTTGGCCCAAAAAATGTAATCCATGTTCCTGCTGGCTGAAATATGTGAGGTAGGCCTACTGAGACAGTGTACTGGGCTTGTTTTTGCTGGGAAACTTTTGTATAAAACAAAACTGAACTGATAGTGTAAAGAATAGGCATAATATTGCCCTTGATTATGTCCCTTTAAACAACTGTTTGGTGCTGAGTTGCTATGTCTCTGACATTAAGCAACTGTCTGTTTGGTGCTAAGATACCATGTCCCTGACATTAAAACTGGTCTGTTTGGTGATGGGATTCAATGTCCCTGAATTAAGCACCAACTGGCTGAAACACTCCCATATGTACACTCCAAAAACTGAATAACACATATGTTAACAAAACAAATCAATATAATATAAATAAGACATTCTCTTGAGAGGCCCTCCATATGTACAAGCAGTGATGATAACAGGTATAATAGCCAAATCACCAGTCCGTCAGCAGAATGCGATACTTGCTCTGAAGTCTGATACAGAGAAAACACAATGGCCTACCTCAGACATTGACTATATACCCTTACAGACATCAGCTGTCTAGACTCTTGATGCACGCATACCTGCCCCATGACTCCAGGAATCATCAGGCTATACAATCCTTGCACACTGATTGGGCAAATGTCTCGAACATCTCCTTCATCATGACTTATATTTGCTTGCTGACATCACAAGTCCTGACCGTCCTCTGGCCAATCACTATGCCCTATTATGCCAACCTTCAATTACAACATGAATTCTAATATGGACACGCCTCCAGAGGTAAAACACTGAGAAATCTAAACAGGTGTTAGTCCTTTGAAATCGACAACAAACACTCGTTACAATAGAGACCGATGAATAGAGACAGCTCCAACAGAATTAAACTGTACTGGAATTAAAAATCAAACAAGACACGTGTGCTCTCTAACCAAATGTCACTCAAATATCTAAACGTGATACTCCATATTAAAGTACATTAAATTTTCAAAACAATCATCCAGTTATACCTTACTAGAACCTGCAATACAATAACTACGTCATTTCTCTGATGGTAGTGCTGAGGTACCTTGTCCCTGACATTGAACACAGGTCTGTTTGTTGTTGAGGTACCATATTCCTGACACTGGTCTGTTTGGGTTTGTCTCTGTATGTGTGGTACATGTATTAGGTGTCATGTTGGGGAGTCTTGTGAGTGACACCAGTCTCAGATCCGGAAGCTATGGTGTCTCCCATGTTGTCATTTCCTAAAAACAATAGAATATAACATATACCCATAGCCAGGCAGTTAAGTACATGTGGATTTTTTCAGCAGGGAATATTTAACCAAGGTTCTTGGATAGCAGATTCAGGCATGGGCTGAGTGCTATAACCCCATGAGATACAGTAGCTCACAGTAACAGCGCAGTATATTAAGCTAATGGGTCCTCTGTTAAATGAGCTTTAACCCCTCCACCACTAAACACATTGTGTTTGACAAACATTGAGGAGAGGGCCCCACTGAGATTCACTCACAGATGTACGCTGTGACCTTCAGAGTCCCGGGATGACCTTCAGGGACCTCGGCCAGGTACATTAAACATGGTGCCACCTCTCAGGAATCTCACCCAGCTACTCGTGTCACTGGGTGGCATCTATTGTCAATATCCCTGCACCTCACTGGTAAAAATTGGGGAATGTGAGAGAAATAAATCAGAAAAAGAAGTGCTTTGGTTGTAACTGATTATCCACTTTTTCCAGGTCCCTTTGCTTCCTAAGGATACTCCATTATTTTATTTATTTGTCTTTAATTCATCCATCATTTCTTGACCAGGCATCTGACATGATTTTGCATGGCTTAAAAATTTACATTTTCAAATTATGAGATTTTGCATAATCTTAGTGTTAGAGTAAAATTTCTTCTTAAAACTGACAACCTATTAAAAAAGTAGGTACCTTGTTACCATAATCTTTACACATAATTACATTTTGGTTGTAGTCAAAACTTTGCTGACAGAGTTAAAGTCTCAAGCAGGGACGGATAAAATGTGGCCAGTAGGTTGCAAGGGGGCCTGCTAAGGTGTCTGTTTTGTGTGACCTGCAAAATTCTACATGGCTATGTCTGCATGTTCATGTGACCCCATATATTACCACATAGAATAACATATGCTAATTAAACAGACAAATTATGAGATTTCAAGTATTACAAAAAAGACAAACCAACATATGATAATAATTGATGGAGTATCATTTTGATATCTTATCTCTTGATACTGTCAGTCCTGTTTGTTTGAATATTGTATTTGTCAAATTATAATGTTCAATTTTGCAAAATATTCAAATAAACTGGATGGTTGCAGTAGTAATTATAAAAAATGGAACAGCTTCTACATGACTCTTGTTTAATTAAACTATTTATTATGATTTTCAAAGTGTTCTCGATTATCTGTTAAGGCTGTAACTCACTCAGCTGCCACAGCTTGTGACTAGTTTGAGACACAACAGTTGCCAGAAAATACACAAATTAGTGACAATTTTTACTTGTATTCACACTGAATTGTACTTACGACATGATTTTTGCATACATCGCACAAGTATTGGGCCCTTAATATGTGTAGAGTTTGTATACCTGTCATGCAAATGTTGTGTGAGGTTTGCAGGACATTTGCACAACATTTGTGAAATGTTCCCACAACAATGTGTGCCCAGAATGTCAGATTTTCATTTTATCTTCAAATAATCACAATGTAGTTGCAGTTTCTCTCACTTCCTGACTCGTGGAAACTGACTTGGGAATAGTTGGAAACATGTTCGTGATTGGTTCAAGGCACCAGAGACACCTCTGCAACTATTTTGAGAGAAATTTTGTCTTGCAAATTTTTATAACATGTTCAAAATGTGTGCAACAAGGGAGCTACACTTTGCGAATCACTCGAGGAAATTGAGAACCGCCGCGAATGCTCTAAGACACTTTTGAAACTCTTGTGAATGATGTTCGCAATTTGTCTCAAGCTATCACAGCCCAGTGAGATACAGGCTTTATGAACTTTTTCTTTTAATTACATTTCAGTCTATTAGTTATTTTTATAGATTCCCAAACCAACAACTACCAGGGTATATAACTGAGGGAGGTCACCTCTGTATACCATTCAGGTGAATATATGAAAGGTTAATCCGTGCAAACAGTGTTCAGTTGTCCTCAAGATTGTTTTAACACCTCAGATATCTGAGATTGTTGTGTATGATTGACAATTCATACTCTAAAATTAACTGGTACATAGACTGATCAGATATACATAAAAAATGGAGATATAAAAAAATTGAGAATTAAACCAGAAAATTATTTTAAAAGGTTTTGGGTTTTTATCATTTTATACAGTTTAAATTATACTAAATACAATTAAGCAGCACAAAATTGTATATTAACATTTGTTTACAATGTTGTTATTGTAAAAATGGATGCTTCAAAAACACTTTTAAAAATCTTAGAAAATAGGAGATGAATCCCAGACAATATCTTGGCTCAGATGTCTCATGTGGCCCTGTGGGAGAAATGTTTGAAACAGGAACATATATGTTCAGGATGCTATTTTGGAAAGTAGTTACTCTGCAAGTATAGTAGAATTTACTTAACAACATAGAGTTATGATTAATTTAAATTCAAGTGTAAAGTTTAATTCAATGAATTCAAAAGTGTAAGTTTACAATCTTGTTTTGAATTTCTCAAAATCAGCCATGAATGACTTTGTAAAGCTGTACGTCATCATGCTTCATCATGTACATCATCACTGTTACACCTTTGCTATGCCAGATGTTGTCAGTATATGTTGTATATACATTGTGCTTACATTAATGGTGTCACCTGTTTCATGCTGGTATCACTTAATATTCAATTTATCAAGTAAGACATTTTCTGGCGAACTATTTACAGACAGGGCACTTGAAAAATATACCTGTTTATTTAAATAAATCGTGACTGAATTACATTTGATGTAATGACATATTTTGATGTATCAACATGCAATGTTTGAAAATGACTCACTGAAAGAAGTTGATTGTGAAATATTCATTTCTGATATGAATTTATCAGTTTTATAAAGCTCTCAAAAAACATTTTGTTGTATGATTCATTAGGATAATTACATACGTGGCTGTCATATATATAAAACAATTGTTTGTTCTTCAGCTCTCCACAGTTGATACAAATTAATTTCCTTTGCACAGATTGAGCAAATATGTTGTGTGTGCATACACTGATGAACATGCTGTAAGAGCTAGGCAGTCCTTGTACTCATTTGTTGGCACATTTATTGTATCCGCCAAAACAAAGTTTTGTGGATACTATGTTTTTGATCGGGTTCCGCTGCCACCACCACCTGTTCTGCTGAGGCGTTGGTTTCTTCAGAACTCCTCTGAGACCACTGGACCTATTTTTCCCAAACTTGACCCCATTTTTGTGTTACATGGGAACTGGTGCCTAACCATTTTGTGTTGACTTCTGATCTTTCCTCTCTACGTATATATACAGAGCATCCATCTGTGCATCTGTTCTCACACATCCCATATTGTGGTGCCACCTGCAACCATTTTTGCATAGTGGTCATCTGTTTACAATGCCTTGGGTAAAAATCACTCATATTGCTGCAGTGGTTGGACTGAAATTTTACATGTGTATACTTTCTGGATAGATTTCTTGCTTTTAGGACAGGTGGTGCTACCTACATTCATGTTATGCTGCAGACATCCATGCTAATATCACAGGACTGGTTTGACATATCCTCCTGAAATTTTTCATGTGTAAAGATCCCACATAGCTCTATATCATACACAAAACTGGTCATGCCACCTGCAACCATTTTTGCACAGTAGTCATATGTTTGTCTGCTGTGGGATAAAATCACTCATATCTCGGCAGAGGTTTGACTTATCTGCCTAAAATTTTGCAAGTGTATACATTTTGGATAGTTTTCTAAATTTTGTGGTAGGTGGTGCCACCTACATTTATGTTTACGCTGCAGACATCTATGCTAATATCTCAGGACTGGTTTGATGTATCAGCCTGGAATTTTGCATGAGTATAGATCTTACATAGCGCTACAGCTGATACAAATTTGGTGGCCAACTTACAACCATTTTTGCATGGTGTCCATCTGTTTATCTGCCTAGGGTAAAAATCACTTAATTCTCAGCAGTACATGGTTTTACTTATCCACCTGAAAGTTTGCATATGATACTTCTTGGATAAATTTCTCTTTCAAATAACAGGTGGCACCACCTACAATCATGTTTACGTGGCAGACATCCATGCTAATATGCAACATATCTCACTCTATTTCCCCTTGCACCTCAATCCATACTTCACTTCACCCCTCCCATTCTGCTTTTGGCAGATACACATAGTCGCTTGTTGACTACCCTTATTCTAGTTTTAATATAGATTTAATGATCAGAAGAAGCATGGTGAGAAATTTACAGATGGACTTTTCAAACATCCAGCATCTACTCATTTGTCCACAAAGCTCAGGAAAAAGTAACACAAAAGTATGTTTTCTATTTAAATGCTTGCCCCTCAGTATGGTTCAAAGAGTGCTGTCACAAAAGTTTTGCACATTAAAGGAAAATAATTATATATGGTAATGATATATAGAGAAGCAATAATAGTATTTTGTCCATTGGAAATATTGAAATCAAATATTGATAATATTAATTCCCTCAATAATGATACTGGTACCAGCCTCAGACATTTCATGTACAACTGAAACCAAATACTGATTCATTTGAGCAGCAGAGATGAGACAAAACTTTGATTGCTTTTACAACCACATGCACTTTGAATGATGTTCAGAGACAATGAAGTGATAAATAATTTGCATAAATAGTGAGAAAAGTTAAATACTTTGCCTCATTCAGTTATATATTTCCCCTTTCAGGTAAAGTTGGGAGTAAATAAGAGGTAGTACGAAGCCTGGTGGTTAAGATGCTGAAGAATCCTGGTCTGAATGCTACGAGTAATATTAAGACATGATGATGAAATCTTAGTAAAAGCTCAGAAATTTGCTCTAATGTCTAAAAAACAGGTAATGACTTCTGCACTATTCCTGGTCTCATGTATATAAAACCTGAAATAGAGGAAGTGTTAATAATAAAGCATCATTTATATCATATGATTTATTTCATCTTCATTTAATAGACAGTGCCACCACCAGGCCATGGACTTATCCCTGTAAAGAAAAATTGAAAGTAGATAAATGCAACCTATTGGGAAAACATGCAAGAATGTACTCAATGCCACACATGGGATCGCTGATGTGCCAATGAACATTTGTCTGCATGATTATACTTTTACCAATAGATATGTGGCACAGCAACTGTTCTGCCTTATATTCATAACTCAGCGTGTCTTATGGCTTTCAATACTGCACCATCCTCTCCGGGTTGCATCAGTCAAATATAAAACTACAGGTGGTATAAGTGATTTCTCAGAAAATTAATTAACAGTAAATATTTTGTTTTCTCATTACACTTTATTAATACTCCAGATTACTTTTTCATGGACTTCCTGTTTTCGTACTTATCTCAGTCTTTAATAAGGAACTCATTTTACCGCTACACTTGATCTTTGCTCACTGCGGTCTTTACAATATCTGAAACCTGACAGATCCAGCTTAATCAGCCAAAGAAAGGTTTTGTCCTGACAACTAATTCAAGACAATTAACTGGAGTGACTTTGATTTATTTATGCTCACATCTTTAATAACAGCTGGACAGAAATAACAACTGCCGTGACAGGGGAGTAAGTGTGTAAATTAAATAAAATTAGTATTTCAGCATCGGAAAGGCTGTCTGCTGCTTCAGACAGTGCTGAAACAGATGAGCTTCCAGCCCTCCTACTGGACTGCCAGTTCAGCCCCACTTCTAAATAACCTATTTAAATTACCATTACATGGATCAAGGAATGGCCGCAGCTTCATGCTCCTGGCTGTATCTTTAATTAATATCAGATCGAGTATGGTAATTGGAATTTGCAATAGATGGAGGGATATTTGCAGGTACCATGAGACAACATGCTAATTAAGCTTCTGTCTGCAACGCCTCTTTTTCTCCAAGTATGGTCACATCTTCTATTGCATTATAAAGGAGCATAGACCTAAATTATATGTTATCTGTATTAGATCAAATCCATGTGAAAACACTCTGTGAATCAGGCTGACTGCTATTTTTTTTGTATACAATTTCTTGTGGAGATTAATTAACATGTCAATTCATATTTTGTTTTATTTGGGTCGGTTCATTTAAAATAAAAAAAGCCCACAAATTTTATCAATTATCAAAGAAGTGATATAAATATTAATCAGTGCTTTTAAAGATTGAAGTAAAATATTTTGTTCTCAATCAATACTTGTTTCAGTGAAGGGAATCACAAACTGCTATTCTGTAGTGTCATTTCTTACTTATTTTTTTTCCTGGTTGATTTTAACAAGGTTCATGTGTGCATGTTTATATAAGCGTGCTGTTGTATTTTATCAGGTTCCTGATTATGTAAGTATTAGTGTGGTTTTGGTTTGCATTGCTCCACTAGATTTATGGTTGACTGATTTTTTATATAATAATTAATGTTCATTTCCTTCCTGGGTGGATAAAAATTTAACAGCGATTGTTAATTAAATCAATGAACACTGGTTTGCTTTTAGGGTTGGAGACTTAATCAATGAATGCTGGGAAGCCTGTTGCTTCTCACGAAGACACAGACGAAACACTACACTTGCCTGCCAGCTTTCCTCTCCTACTTCCTCTCTTCCTCTCCAGACTTCCAAAAATTTTAAATGATGTTTGAAATTTGATCCTTTCAGCTGCTCATGTGACATGTAACCATGCCAGATTCAGTAATGTTTATCAGATTAGTGCATTGTAAAAAAGAATGTTTAAAGAACTCTTTTGTCAACTTTAATTTCCACACCAATGAGAAAATATAGATGGTAGCATGATTATAACATTGGATAATACTAGTTTTATCCTTATACCTTAAAATAATAGTTCTTAGATTTGTTGTGAAAGTATTTAGAATGCATTAGATCATCAGTGTATTACTGTGGTAAAGTCTGTAATAACACAAACATGGTCTGAAGCTCGTGATTATAATGTCTTGGTAAGTAATGGCGCCATGTCAGGCAATGCCAGAATAAACTTCTACAAATGACAGGTAGGACCAGTCTAATGAAATAAATAAAACAGCTTGCTTTTGTTCATACACACAAAAGTCCCTTTTTATTTGCTTTATTTTATTATGGTAGATACTATGGTTAGTATGTATATTTGTGGAGTCAAATTTTTGCAGTTTCAACTTCTTCATTGTTTCACAACGCTTTAAATTTACATTCTAACCTGACACAATTTACATACCCATTATTTTGTCAATTCCCTAATATGCATGCAAAACCATAAAAATTTATGAGGGCCATTACAAAGAATAGGTGGAAAATCTTCTTTAATAGTTCCAGATATATACTAAATATTTGACACTACTTATCTTATATTTAAGGCTAACATAAAAATAAGTTGATATTGACGCTGATTAACCAATGAGATGCGTATGAAGTGTATTATTGGCTGTACACATGTGTAGACAGAAGTCATATTCACAAAGGTTTTATTGCCTCTGCAAGGAGGGTATGTTTTCATCCCTGTTGATGAGTGTCTGTTGATCACAACATAACTCATGCAATCATGAAAGTTTGACAGCATTTCAGAAATTGTCCAATGAAAAATCTATTACAGTTTGGTATGGATGCGGCACATGATCTGGATTCAGGAACATTGAGGAATATTCACAAATGGAATGTCACTGATGCATAAATGAACCTGAGAATATGGGCCAAATAAGTGAATGCAAACATGGTTTTCGGAGCATTCACAATAGGGGCCCCACATGGAGGAGGCAGCTTGCATTCATTAGAATTTTCAAGAAAATTTTCCCTTTCACAAAAATCACAAATTTTAATTCCTCACAAAAAGCCAACCACACTACTATCCCAAAAAATCAGCAGCTTTTTGCTCATGTAAACGTGGAAATCATTATATATGTGTATACTGAAATTGAATGGCAGACTAAGTTTTTGTGATCAGTATGAAAGCTTTAAACACACTCTGTTTCATGTATATTAGATGATCTGTCAAACAATAAAGTAGTTTTAATTATAGAAGATATGGAGACATTATATACATCAGTTGCATGGGATACAGCAGTTAAATAATTAAATACCAGGCAAGGTATATCATACATCAAAATCTTCCTCAACTCTCAGTCTTTATGCAATAACCGGATTTCTCTTACAAAGGCTGAATCGTATAAAACTGCTGTCAGTGAGAGTTGAGTATTTACTTCTGTATTCACACAGTAGTCCAGAGCATCTGCACTGTGAATAAACTGATATGTGTATGTTACTTGCCGTTTTATGAATTCCAAGCAGTTTTATTTACAAACTGTTTTTTGCGAGAGTTGAGAAGGGATATGGCCATGGAAGTGAATGTGATTATGTTGTACATTCCATGGTGTAGTTTGATACACATGGGTCATATGCCACATGGCAGACTACCAACTCACATTCCAGGTCTTATGTCTGTGTGAAACTTAATCATCCGGTGTACACCAGAGATATGCCTGAATGATAGAAATCAGAGGCATGTATTAGCAAAGTTATAATTAATTTGTCCAGCTACAGAGTGTCACATCATTTCTACTAAAGAAAATAAATCTAGCATTTCTTGTGATAACTGGGATAATTTAGAATAGTGCTATGGTACAGCTTAAAACTGTTCTTTGTTGCCAGTAATAGTTTGCTTCTGACTCTAAGTGTTATATGGACTGTTTATTAAAACAAATTTGTCATGTACTTTTTACTTTCTAAGTTAATTTCTGTTATAACAGATACATGTATATATGTTTATAAAAGAAACATGTATATTAAAGTATTTGAATGAAGTGTTCCCAAGCTTGTGTGGGACTGAATGTGACTGTTTCTTTCGGACATTATTCTGAAGATGGTTCTGACCGATCACCAGCTTGGAAACGCTTCATAAAAAAACGACAGGATCATCATTTATTCATTCCTTAGTCTTGTGATAATGATTACAACCATAAAAAGGAATTTGATAATGGTGTAAAAGAAATAGCTATACTTTGCATGGTAAGCCCAAAAGTAATAAAGTATTTGTGCATGAACTTCACCACAGCAGGAAATAATGATTAAGGTACAAGTCTACATGTCATATGATGCATTATTAACGTGAAATGTGGTTCCCCTTTTTTGTGATCTGTGAACAGTACATAACTACATACAGGAAATTGACAAAGCACAATAATACAGATTATTATTTTATAGTGAATCATTATTTTGTATTGAAATAATTAAATTAGGCACTGCATATATAGCTGTTTAATATGGAAAATCTCTAAAATATTACTCCATGTACTCTAATTTTGTACGCAATAGAACTGAGTTATTTGAAGAGTTAAAATGCTAAATATGCATCATGTGTTAAGATAAATTTAGTGAGGCAATTTGGGTTATTTAGGACCATTAAAAGAAAAATTACTGATCACATCAACTCCATGTTGTTAGTTCTTGCTATGCATGCTTCATTTACATTATCGGTTCATGCATTGGTGCAATAACTATAAAACCTGTGGTTTAATTAATGAAAAAAATGTTTGGAGAGGAATACGTAATAATGAATCTCACACACACAGACACCAATACATAATTAAGGCTGAGAGGTTTTTAAGTGTGGTTCTAAAAGTAATATATGCTTTTCAAAGGCTAAAAATTATAATGTATGGTTATATAAAAAGGTGTTTTTATGTTTGGCACAATACATGACTGACTGAATTGTGGATTGATTACTGGATGCCAGTGATATAAATGAGACCACACAATCCGAGTCCCAGTAGCAGTCCGAATCTGAGCCGCTCCAGTCAAAGTCAGATTTCTTGAGGTTTGAGTCCAAGTCTGCCTTCTCAAAGTCCAAATTTTTTTGGAACTCGAGTCTGAGTGCAAGTCAAGAATATTTTTATTTAAATTTGAATTTGAGATCATCATGTGTATTTTAACTAAGCTTACATGAGGATGTTACTATAATACTGAATTACATTTAAGCAGAAATTGAGTTTGGTTCATAGTGTAAATTTTAGTCTTTAGATTGTGCATGTATAGCCATATTGCATGTTTTCTAAAATGAATTCCAAGCATTACGTGACAAAGTTTTAATACTGCTGGACTCGAGCTAGACTAGGCCTGATTTCTCAAGGCCTGATGTCCAAGTACAAGTCCAAGTCCAGGACTGTCAAGTCCAAGTCCTAGTCCCTAAAAAGAGTGGACTGCAGTCCAAGTCCGGACTCCTGTCCTACATCACTGCTTGGAAAGGAGATTTTCTGCTTCTTCATTTAAGTGTATAAGGCCAGTCTTTACTATTATAACCAACTTTAGATAAATCTATCACAGAGTGAACACACATGCCAGAACTGTCATGTCAGAAATTCATTGTTGATCAAGAGGGACCTAAAGTACTGTTCATCTGAGAAAAACAGACCTTATTGGTCATGTAACCTGGGTGGCCTTCATGTAGGATTTTACTGTATTGAGTCACTTGAATCAAAATTATTGGTTGATATGTGGGTCAGTAACTAAAATTTTGTATAATATGCAAGTCAGTAACTATAAAAATATTGGTTGATATGCGAGTCCGTAACTAAAATTATTGGTTGATATGTGAGTCAGTAACTAAAATTATTGGTTGATAAGTCAGTCAGTAATTAAACTTATTGGTTGATATGTGATTGAGTCAGTAGCAAGTTACTAGATAAATATAGAAGCCTGCTTTGGCAGACCCCACCAACCTGACCTAGAAAGTTAACCTCTGTACTTGGAGGGATCCGTTAATACATCATTGATCGATCAACCCACAACCCAGGGCAGCTTTGTAACATGCAGATGGGGTAAGATTATGCTGGATGCGAGAGATATTGTAATTATGTTTCCTCTATGGAGAATATGATAGACCCTTCATCCTCTGACAATATTTGATATCCTAGTCAGGTTTGTGAAACCCTGCAGACTGCTACCAGAACCCGCTGCTTCAGATGTTCATGCAGATTGATCCATCAGAAGTTTAATTCAGGGCTGGTCCCTGTGCTGTTCATAATCAATTTGTCATAGAGGGAATAGTGTTTGCGACAGTTAAGTGAAAATTTTACTCAAGGAGAGAGTTTTAATTTTTCTAGTCACAACCACCGCATTAATGAGATAACTTCCCTAATTAAATGATGGAGTCCTGGTAAAAGTCATCTTCAAGGAATAGATTAATAAAAACATTGACTTTAATGTATCTTATGGCTTGGATTAAGGAAAGTAGTCACCACCACAAGCATGTTAAGTCCAAGTAGAAATGACAGGTATTTTATGTATGTGACATGTTGTGAAAAATTCTGTATACTTTGCCAAAAAAAATTAAGACCAGATTAAAGGGACATAATCAGGAGCTATATTATGCCTACTCTTCCACACTAACAGTGCAGTTTTGCTTTATCCAAAAGTTTGCCAGCAAAAACTTCCCAGCACACAGGCTCAGTACTTCACATATGGCGGTTCAGCACCTTGTTATGGCTCTGCGTGTTGGCAAACACAGTCCACGTGTGTTTGTTTACCAAAACAATCCCCCATGACCGGAGGTCTGATTGTGAGCCGCAACACTTGATGTTTCAGCCAGCAGGAAAAAGTATTTAATTTTTGGGCCAAGTCAGTCAGGGAATCTCCAGATTGACACGTGTTGTAGCCAGGCTATGAATGCACTGTATTTATGTTTACACCTGTGATCGCGCCCAGTCCACTGTTTTTAACACTCGTTCACCAGAATAAGCAACAGTTTCAGGGCAATAGTTTGGCAGGTACCAATTCATTTTAAAGGGAAGTGGCTATTTTTCGTGTAAATTCAACATGCTTAATAGGTGAATTGGCATCTTTAATGCAAGCATTAAAGAAATTTTTCAGTGTGATTTGTATCTTAATTTTTATATTATCAGATAAGTAATGGTACCTGACAAGATTTCTAGAGATCAGAGATTAAACTTAATGTTATAAAAATGGAGTCATATCAGGAATGTTTCATGCATTTGTTTGAAATAAAGAAATTAAGGAAACACCGTTGAGGTCATTTAAAAAATGCAACTTGCAGTCCATAATGTTATGCTTTTATAAAATCATTTGAGAGTTTCATAAGAGTATCATGTTTGAAGATTTGAGACTGCAGCGTTCAGTTCCTCCCGAAATGCTTTTATCTTTGATGAGGAAGCATACAAGGTGTCAGCAAGCAGATGGTCTTCATGTAAAGAGGTGCACCCGGGGACCCTCCAGATGTAGTTGAAAGTATATCAAAGCAGCACCAGCATAATTAATTACTGGTCTTAAAATATATCCCTAAAGGTCAGCTTCCATATACAGTATAAAAAACAAAGGCAGTAAAATCTTTAAATCTATTATTACCTCTGCCAAGGGATCACGGTCATGTTTTTGCCTGCATTGGTTGATTGAATAGATTTTGGTGAAATTTTTAGGATAGATCAGCAATGATTCAAGAATCAATTGATTAAATTTTGGGGTTTTCTGGATCATGATCTGGTTTACAGGAAGTTGAACTTAGTCATCTGTCCAAAAAAGCATACTAAAATTACAATCTCAGAAACGGCTGGAGCTATCATCACCAAATTTTATGCCAATGTTGGTCACACGAGTCATATCTTAAATTGAGGTATTGGTGTTATTTGAAGCTTAACTTAGCCATTTTGCTGTATTTTCACATATGAGTTATAAACCTGCAAAACGTTTTTTGACTGACGCCTCTGAGGCCAATTTGTTTAATATTATACAAGAATAATCTCCTGAATAATTCTTATAATAATTGTCTTTATGGTTCCAAAGAATGAATTTTAAAGTTGAACATAGTCATCTATCCAAAAAAGCATATTAAATGACAATCTCAGAAATGATCTGAACTATCATCACCAAATTATGCCAGTGTTGTTCACATGAGTCATATATGAAATTCAGGTATTGGTGGCGCCACCTGCATTGACCTTTTTTGCACTGGGGTCATTGGTCATCTGTACATTAACCCATAATTTCTCAGGAATAGCAGGAGCTACCATCCTATGATTTTTTATCAATTATTTGTCACATATCAAATGTTGTGGGATTTGGCTTATTTTTTTGCTATCTGCATTAACTTAGATTTTATAGCGAAAAAGCTGAAAAACTTTTAAGTCTTCTTCTTGGAAATGGTCCAGCCAGATTGTTCAATATTTTACAGAAATGTTCCCAGAGGCAAGCCCTCTCAAGTTTGTTCAAATGGTTTGCATTTGATGTGGAGTAACACGAATTTGAACTTAGTCATTTGGCCAAGTAAGCATACTGACATAGTAATCTCAGAAATGACAGAAGCTAGCATTACCAAGTATTTTGCAAATGTTGGTCACATGACTCATATTTTAAATTGCAGATTTCATGGTGCCACCTACATTGACCTGTTTTTTATTGGCAAAAACCTCATAATTTTAGTCTCTTTCAGCTTTAAATGTTTATGATGAAACTATCAAGTTGAATTGTTCAATTTTTCAAAAGAATTATTCTAGGACATGGTTCTTCCAATCATATCAGAAGAGATTGAGTTGATTTTTGGTTGAGTTGTGAAAAGCTTAAATTGGTCTTATGGCCATTATTAGGTCTATTTCAAAATGAGGACTGCAATAGTGTTCTTCTACAAAATTATTGTTTCAATTATAACTTCTGTAACATTGCACAAAAATTATTCATAGATGGCCTTAGTTCAAGTTTACTTGAATGATTTTTGGCAGAATTATTGGACCTTTAACACTGAAAGGACTGCATCTTTTATTATTCTTGATATTTTGATAAGAAGTTTATGAATATGTCAGCTTGAAAAAAAAGCATTTTACCCAAAGTCTTTCAGTATGTGTAAACAGATTTACCAACAGGCCAAGATTGTGTCTGTATCTTTTAATAGGTTGAGAAACTGCCAACTGTTTCAGATTTGACAACAGAAAAAAAGAGTTCATTCAGTGCAGTCAGATAAAGGTCAAGAATTCATTCAGTGCAGCCAAGCACAAGGCATGTGATCTCCTCAAGGGTGACATGTGAACACCTCATGGGCACCATGTGATCACCTCATAGATAGCATGTGATCACCTCATGAGTATCTTACGATCACCTCATGAGTGTCATGCCCCTCAGGGCTGCATGTGGAGCCAATCTGTGAACTTATGCAAAGGTGTGGGAACTATTTCAGATTTGGCAACAGGCCAAAGGTCAGCCTGGATCTATTTATAGTTTCAGCAGATTGCCAACTGTATCAGCCAGGTACAGGTCAAAAGTTCACTCAGTCTGGCCAGGTGCAGGTCTTGAGTTTACTCAGTGCAGTAGCCCGAGCTAGCAATTTGTCACAGTTCACTCGGGGCAACTGCCTTTCTCACCTAAGCCTGGTCAGCCCTATGCATCAGACTTAAGGTAAGTCTGATGTATTAGCCTGATATTTTGGCCTGTCTATATGTCTTTGATGGCTTTCTTGTTCACAAGACAGGTGTCGCCACCTACAATGACTTCACAGTGTACAGAGGAATTTGATATATCAGCCTGAAATTAGGCATATTTATACATATCGAATAGCTTTGTCGTATACAAGACTGGTGGTGCCACCTACACTAATTTTTGCACAGTGTGTGTCCCTGCTTATTTCTCAGGAGGGGTTTGATATATCAGTCTGAAATTGGGCATATGTAAATATCTCTGATAGCCTCGTTGTATACATGACTGGTGATGACAACTACAATCATATCTATGTTGTGTGCACCCATGCTAGAATTTCAGCAGTGATGTTTGTGTAATTGTTTCTTATTCAAAATGATTAGTACTTGCATTGTTCATATACATGAAAAGTAATGGTCCAGCATTGAAGCATTATACCTGGTGTATTTCCCAATGCACAGGTTAGCATTAGGCCTGTAGACCTTGTTTCTTATTTGTACAATTTCTTTTCTGTTTCAAGACCATCAAAAGACAGTAGTTATGTCAGTTTCTCAGCTGTGGTTTCATTCAGTGTCTTGAAACCCAGTGTGTTTATTGATTATGATTGGTGTCTTCAGTTCCTGATGACTTTGGGCGCCACCTGTATTTTTTCTATTTTTGATGCATTTTTTCATATATTTGGAGACTGCAAAATCATATTGATTCTATCTGATTCTCAACTGTGGTTTCATCTGTGTCCTGAAACCCTGTGTGATTGTTAGGGCCCTGCTTGAATTAGCAGATGCGCTATATTTATCACCCTGTCCATCTGTCCATTCGTCTGTTCGTTTTCTGTATACGTCTGTCAGATTTGTTTCCTGATGAAAACTCCAGTTTGGATTGACAAACTTAACTTTTATATGGCCCAACTCTATTGCAAGAACTCTGTCAATTTTGGGGCATGAGGCCAAAGGTCAAGGTCACAGGACCCACTTATTTGGAAGGATTGTGGATACATTTTAAGCCAAACTTTTCATCCCGAACCTACCATCTTGCACATATGGCTGACCTGCCAATAGGGAAAGAACCTGAATAATTTTTGGGTCACAAGATCAAAGGTCAAGGCCACAGGGAGCACATGTTTACATATTTGTTTCCAGATTATAGCCCAACTCCAGTTTGGATTGTCATATTGGTTTCATCTTGATTTATTTATGATCCAACAGTAATGTAAGAATCAAAGGTCAAGGTCACAGGACCCACCACTTCAGGAAGATTGTGAATGCATTTTAAGCCAGACTTTTCATTGCAACCCTTCTGTCATATGGCTCCATATGATTTTGGGGCCAAAGGTCAAGGTCACAGGGCCCATCCATTCACAAATTAGTTTGTGGATGAAAACTCCAGTGTGGGTAGACAGGTTGGTTTAAAACTGATCACAGGACCCATATTTTGAAAAAGCTCATAAACATATCCTTATAGACCAATTCAGTTGAGTGTTGAGACCCATGGGTCTCTAGCTTTCTCATTATCATCAAGAACTTTAAAATATGGTGATACCAACTGCTCCAGAAGGAAAAATACCATAAGAATTTAATAGTGGAAGAATACTTCTTCTTTCAGTTTTTCACTGCCTGTAGATGGAACAGAAAGATAAAAAAAAGTACAAGTGATCAAGTTACATTCAGAACATTTATAGAAAATGAAGAGATATCTCCAGGATGTTTAGCTCAGCTGACTGTAAGTCATCTGAGCTATAGCGATCACTCTTTGTCCGTTGTCTGTCTGTCCGTCTTGCCGTCTGTCTGTCTGTCTGTCTGTCCGTTAACCAAGCACAAATCGTAACCGCTGGACCTAGAATCTTGTAACTTGACACTCTGAGAGGTCCATGAAATTTTTTTCTCTATTTTTGAGACTTTTAAAATGTGAACATCTGTTAACAGGGCACAAATCGTTAAGACTGTACCTAGAGTCTTTATTCTTGACACACTGAGAGACCTATGAAAAGTCTCCATGGAAACCAGAAATTTAATCTCTGTTACCCATATCCTTCGAACTATGGGGCCCTAAAGTACCCACCAGAATAGTAAAAAATTTCAATATCTCATTAACTACATCACTGATGGTCATGATTTTTGGCATACATATTGATCATAAGATGTTTCATCAGTTTCTGCCTGTATTTTTCGATTCTTTACGAATTGTTTTCTCTATCTTTGAGGCCTTTAAATATGTGAACATGTGTTAACATGGCACAATTTGTAAAGACTGGACCTAGAATCTTTATTCTTGACACACTGAGAGACCTATGAAAAGTCTCCATGGAAACTTGAAATAAGGTCTCTGTTACCCATATCCTTTGAGCTGTTGGGCTCCCAATTACCCCCCAGAATAATGGAAAATTTGATAAAAACAAACTGCAACATCTCAATAACAACAACACTGATGGTCATGATTTTTGGCATACATATTGACCAAGAGGTGTTTCATCAGTTTCTGCAGACTGGTGGCACCACCTATATTTTTCTTTTTTTTTTTAAGAATTGTGTTCTCTATTTTTGAGACTAAAAAATGTGAACATCTGTTAACAGGGCACAAATCGTAACAACCGGACCTAGAATCTTCATTCTTGACACACAGGGAGACCCATGAAAAGTGTTTGTGGACACCTGAAATTAGGTCTCTGTTTCCCATATCCTTTAAGCTATAGGACTCCAAAGTATCCCTCAGAATAATGGACAATTTGATACAAAAGCTTAAGTATCTGAACAACTAATGCAGAGATCACCATGATTCTTTGCATGGATATTGATTATGGAGTGTTTCATCAGTTTCTGCAGACTGGTGATGCCACCTATATTTAATTCAATTTTTCGAATTTTTTTCTCAATTTTTGAGACATTAAGGATGCTGTTATCTGTTGAAGTGGCACTAATTATAACAACTGGACCTAGAATCTTCATTCTTGTCATGCAAGGAGGCCCATGAAAAGTGTCTGTGGACACCTGAAATTAGGTCTCTGTTACCCATATCCTTCAAGCTATAGGACTCTGAAGTATCCCTCAGAATAATGGAAAATTTGATACAAAAGCTGAAGTATCTGAACAACTAATGCAGAGATCAACATAATTCTTTGCATGGATATTGACCATTAAGTGTTTTTATTAGTTTCTGCAGACTGGTGGAACCACCTGTATTTTTTTTTTAAATTTATGCATTTTTTTCTCTATTTTTGAGATATATAGATACAGACACAAACTTGGCCTGTTGAAAGGGTATATACTACCATTCAGATGGTAAAATTTCCTTTTGCGAATCTCTTCCCATTCAGCTGAGCGTCATGACCCATGGGTCACTTGTTTTGAATAAACATTGCTCAGTTGAAGCATTCTGTTCACTGAATGGTTATTTAAATCATTGAGTTGTACCATTGGTTTGTTGTTTTTTTTCAGGCCAGTATCTGGTTTAAATAATTTTCATTTATCAAGTTTGAAACAGGTGGCGGAAGCTGAACATCAAAATTGTTTGTACTGAGACGGACAAGACTTGTGTGTGGGTCAGGTTTGATGATTATGTCTTGTTTTATTTCAGATTAAAATGGTGCCCAAAACAATAAATAAGAATGAGTGGTACTCAGTCCAGCTGAAACGACGAGGGAAGCTTATCACACTGATACTAAACAACTCAACATCTGTTGAAGGTATGGGCCATCTTCTGTGTACCTTATCATCAGAAACAAGTTTGTTACATGGCTGCAGAACAGTCTGATTTTTCTAAACCTAAGAAATATTAAGAGTCATTGTAATAAAAAAGTATGTAGAACCAACTGAAACCTGAAATCCTCTCACGCAAATAAAATCCACATTTAACCAAAGTAAAATTTAATGATTGTGAGGGATTCATCTATTTAAACAGAATAAAAAGCAATATCTCAAGATAATCATGATGCATTTATTTAACATCTATGCAGTGAAATTGCCACAATTACTGCAACAGATTATAAACTGTGGAAACTGTGTCTGCCGGTATTAACAGTTTGATGTATGGCTGTCACTGAATGTGGTTTAGCTACAATACAGATGATGAAGTACTTATTTCTATTCCTTGTCTTTTTCTCCAATGTTATTACATGAGAAACATTGGTGTTCAGGAGCCAGAACTAAGTTGTTCTATAGAAGGTTTTCCAAAATATTTAGCAATTATCAGACAGAAGTATCAGAAAAATGTGGCATCATGTCAAATAAATAGAATATAATGTCAGCATAGATAAACTGCTGGTGGTGTTATCAAATCAGATGAAATCACATCAGATTCTCCTGTCCTCTAGGGGGCTGAATCAGCAATCCAGCGTGAACATTTGGTGAAGTATGATATTTTTACTGACAGATCCCTTGGTCCATTTGGTTTTCACCGATGTCTATTGGGATATTTTTATTGCCGGACGTGGAGGTGCCAGGCTGTAGTGTATGGCTATTTCTCATTCAGCGACCGTGGGAGTAAAAAATGGGTCTGCTCCAAGTTGGAGGAACGATCAAATGTTTTTTGTGAGGTAAATGATTTTGGCTGCAGAAGAAGCCGGGAATGGTGTTTGTGTGGTCCTTACAGATCAATAAAGCTCATTAATTACCAATCAAAGTTGAAGGCACTGAACCTATGATCCCGTCAGACTAACCCATGCCTGCCGCTCGTCTGGCAGCCTGACAGACATTTACGCTGCTTTCCTTCAGCTGGGTGGCTTCTCCTTCTGGCCCTTGGGTACCATCAGTCTGTGGCACTTTGTGCCCAGCAGCCGACTTTGTAAATATTTTACCCCATTGTGCAGAGTTTGGCTCTGTTATTGGTTGGCTTCCACTGATGCTGTTCCGATTAATGTTGACGGAAATCAGTAAAAGTGGCCACGTCTACACCCGGCAGTTATTGTATTAGTTGATTCTTACTGATCTTACTTCATATGCTGGATTTCCCTTCTTGATTTTTCACAAACCATTGTGATTTCTTAAGACTTCAGTATATTTTGTTTGAGCACTTCAAAGTTGTGACAGTGTAATGCTTTTGATATCTGAATATTGCAGTATTCTCACTAGAGATTTTAAGAGTGACAGATAGGTGTTGATGTGTATATGCATGTAATATTGGTGAATCAGTAAATCCTGTGAGGGACATTATCTTGTTGTGTTGACAGACAACACAGACATTCCTGGTCTGTTACAATAAACACTGAAATAGGTAGCAGCATTTCCAGTGCCAAAGGCCAAACTGTTGTTACTAATAGAGACTGTACACAGGTGCTTCAACCTGTAAAAATAAAACACTAGAATTCTAGATATTTTAGATTTCTATTATTCTTAGATTTAATTAAAGCCTGGTACTCACATTAAACTTTGAAATCTAGAATGTTTTGCAATAAATCCATAAATCCTGTGATAATTCTTTTGCTTCATCTTTACACATGAGCTAAGAGACCATATTTAGAGTACATATAATAAAGATTGTATTAATCACATAGCTTGAATACATTATTCTCAACACGACAAAAACATGTATAAATGGCAAGATTAAGATTTTTTAATGATAAATCAATAAAAGAATGTAGGAGTGGGACTCGTAGATTTAATATCAGACATGGTAGAAGAAGACCCAACTTAGCTTCATACAGTTAAAATTCCCAGCCTCACAGGGTTTTAAAACACTGGAATCACAGGTGAAAAACAGGATCTCAAGGTTTAAAAACCCAGAGACACAGTTGATAAAAAAAGACCTCAAGGTTAGTTAAAAAGGTGAAGAAAAAATTCAAGGTTAAAATCCCTAGAGGCACTGTTGGAACACAGGGTCACAAGGTTTAAAATACCCAGAGTCACAGGTAATAAAACAAGGTCACATGCTGAAAAAGAAACTGCTTACTGATATAGCTTAGATTCTAAAATAACTACTGTAAGTCTTTCATCATATAATGCCTGGTACATAAATATAAACTTGCTGCACAATGATACATTCAGTGACCATCCTCATTCATGTGTCTGTGCCATGTTAAGGCTATGGTTCAGATGTGCTTTGACAGAGTTCTGGTTCAACATTTTCGAGCTTGTCCTGGTTTTATGTATTTGAGTCACTGCTTGAAACATGAGATCTCCTCCTGGGTACCTCTTGATGTATTTTGCTTCTTTTAATTAATTGAAAATGTCTGTAGTTTAAGCACTAGTGTTCAGAAGAACACGAAAACATGGGACATGCTGGTCATGTAGATAGTCCTCTTGATATGCTGTTTGGGTTAAATTGCATTGAGCAGGATGGCATTTGCTTAATTCCCGCTTCAAAATTCATTTGGAGATGTTATCAGTGGTATACTGCATCTTCTGTTATGTCTTATCAGATCATGTTACAGTAAGTTGAAATTTCCCCCTAATAAAATGGCTGCCAGTATTTTTAGATTGCAAGATCTGTTTGCTAGATAGCATTAAACTGTTTCCATGGAAACATCCATAACATAAAATGAATGTGACTATTTGGCAGAGTGCCAAGTCAAGATGATGTACCATTAGCAAAATATGTTGTTATCTAACTCTTGGATGCAGATGAGATAAGTTGCCATGGTTAGGGTGCCATATGTTATCTATTGAGATAACCATCTGCTGTCTTGTTATGTGTTATCTCACACATTTGAAAAATACTTATTTCCTTTATGTCTCCATGTTTGACAGGTTCCAATATTAATATGTTTCATAATGATAGGATCATAAGCATCTGGTTCTTTGACTTATAACTCTGGTCAGATATGGAGAAAAAAAAATTATCTGACGGTCAATTTAGAACAAGAAAGAAATTTTTAAAATCTTCATGGTTGGAGTTAAAAAAGTGTAAAAATGCACTTCAAAGAATCATCAGGGGAAATCTGGAGAATTTTGTTACGGCCCGGGCTTCATTGATTATAAATCTAGCCTTTTCTGTACGTCTTTCATTCTGTACATGACAGTTATAATGTGATCACCATCTCAGGTGGCTTACACTGTGCCAGTAATGTAAAGTAACCCCTCACCTCAGATACATTAAATTACACAGTCTGATAATATGTGACATTAAAAAGTTACTCATATGTGACCTTACTTAGAGAACATTACATTTTCAAAAAATTCCTATGATAAATGTATGACTTTTAAATTTTTACTTTAATTCTATCTCCAAAATAAAGGTTAAAATTTAATTTACTGTGACATTACCTTTGGAGAATAAATTGATTATGTTCGAATAAAATATACATACTTTAAAGTTTTTAAAGTTCTTTAATTACAGTGTCATAATGAAAAAGAAAAGAATTCATTCAGTGCACTAAGTTAACTGCTAGTATGCCAAGAATTTACTTTTTTTTTTTTAGTTTTCCATTAATTCACTATTTAAAACATTGCATTACATTTTGTAATAAAGCAAGTCTTCAATTCTATAATTACTCAGAACCTTTCTAAATATTAATAGTTTAATCAATAAACATTATTATTGTATAGTTTATAATTTACACATAAACCACTTTTATTACTTGGTCTCCAGAGCCAGCTGCATTTGATAACATTTCGGTGAATACAGTGGAACCTGTCTGAAAGACCACCTGTCTAACAAGACCACCTACCAATTAAGACCACCCTTATTGAACAATTCACATAAGTCATAACTGATTGTCTAATAAGACCATCTGTGAATTAAGACTACTTTTGGCCAGTCCCAAGGGTGGTCTTATTACACAGGTTCTACTGTTTGTAATTTTCATAACATTTAAATGACCAATCAATGAATTAAATGCTTTGGTTGCTTTTAAATCTTCAAATATTTTTCTCATTTTATAGAAAAAACTTGCATATTTATGTGCTCTGTATCATAAGGAAATGCAATCACTGGGTCAAGGCATCAACCTTAAAGAAATATTATGAATTTAACCTTAATAATATAGTAAATATTGTATTAGGTTGGAAATCTTGTAATGGCTGAGGATTGTGGGCATATGGGACCAGGAAGCACTATGACGTCACTACCCAGTCAACAAAATTACACTAGTTTGTGTCATTCTGCATTAGAGTGCCAGCCCTGTTACTAATGATGTCTTGTCAGTTAATTGAAGCAAGGATGAAGGTCTTTGAATCTGGGTCAAATGTAGAACATGTAATGGCAGATAAAAAGAAGTCCTCAGAAAGAGCAGATCAAATCATTGGGACCAATACTTTCCAAGAAGGGAAGTGATAATGCTAATTATGGGATGGCTGTATGTGGCCTGTCCATGAACGTCGTTTCCTAAAGCAGCGTCAGAAAGATCAATTAATCACTACATTTTTCTTCACTGACTCAGATTACTGGTCTCTCACACAGAATGCTCCATCCTCCTCTGTGAGTACAATAATGTTACTGACATAGTACAGTTTAAATAAATAAATATTTAGAGCCATTCTTCAATAAGCGGTTGCCCCATATTAATCACCCTGTCTGTCCATCAGTCTGTCTAGTTTTCTGTTCACCCACAATTTTGTGTCCAGATGATAACTCCAATTCGGCTGGACCGATTGTTTTCAAACTTCACTCATAGATAGACCCTTCTTTATTTTGGGGTCACATGGTCAAAGGCCAAAATCACAGGGCCCACCTTTTTCAGAAAGTTTATGGTTTTATTTTCAGCCAAACTTTTTATCCCTTCTCTATCTGTCACATATGGCTCACCTGCCAATAGGGGAGAAACCTACTGTTTACAAGGTCAAAGATCAAGGCCACAGGACCAACTTCTTTATAAAGATTGTGGATGCATGTTGATCCAAAATTTTCATCCCAAACCTTCCATCTTTCATTTATGGCTTATCTGCCAAAAGGGGAAGAATTTAACCCTTTGGATTTCAGGGTCAGGAAATCAAAGATCAAGGCCACAGGACCAAATTCTTCAAAAAGAAAGGGAAGAACCCTGTTGATTTCAACATCACAAGGCCAAAGGTCAAGGTCACATGTTATACTGTTTAACATGCAGACCAGGCTAACAGTTTAATATATTTGATGTAATTATGCCCCTCATTGCTAGGGATGCCCTTCTTTTAGTGCCTACATCTATATATATATATATATATATATATATATATATATATATATATATATATATCTTTCAATGATTCAAAAATTAAAATCTGTTACTTAAATACTGTAAAAATTCAGTTCTCTCTGTCTCTACATGTAATCCAGTCCTTTCAGTATATAGTTTTTCAAGCATCACTCAGCCCCCTCTGTTAGGCTATGGGCTTTCCTGACCTGACAGTATTCTAGTCCAATCTTCTCCCAAAGGATACACTTATAAGGATTAAAAATATCAGTATTTTTTATGTTTTACTTTTATATTGCCTTTAGACATGCCTGACAACTTTAGTAATAATATAGAAATAGATATAATTTTCTTTGATTCCGTGAGACCCTTCACGGCCTGGGGCTGACAGCAGTGTGGGATTATTATCATCATGATATTATCATCCTGTTTTATGCCATGTCATTATGGTGACCTTTAATAGATCTATAGTCTTTTTGCGCTAAGTGTTCATACCAGGGGAGGATGTCACGGAAACAGATGTTTCCTGCAAGATGATCCTGAAGAAACAGGAGAGCAGACCCACAGGAAACACGACTTAACACAGATAAAAAGGATGTAATGGTGTCATGGCCATATACCTCAAGTTATGAAGGATTAATGCAGCTACATATACATTCATCAACAAGAGCCAACAATTGACCAACAAATCAATTTGTAATAAAGTTTACTTTGACGATTTTTCCTCATAACAAACATAATGTTGAGCAATATCGTTTCATTATTTGCACATGTCAGAATAAAAATCAGAAATTAAACTTACCATGATATTCCTTTAAATAGGATGTCCTTTAAAATTTAAGTGACATATGAGTTTCGCTTCACAGATAAATCTGTCACCTGAGTATATACTGGTATAATTTGTATAAATGGGTTAATTTCATACATTCAGGAGAAATCTTAAATTGAATTTTTTACTAGCAGAGATCAAAAGATGAGAAAGTCAGCCAACCCACCCCACCATGCACTTAAGCAGACACATCAAAATCTGAGTTTTGATTATCATTAATGAAGAATAAAACAAGTACTTTGCATAGCTCATCTTTCATGAACATATTTTATGCTGCAAAACTAGAGACAAGCTAATTAAGCTTACGGTACTTGATTATTAAGGCACATACTTTCACTCATCACAAACAGCTTAAGAATCACAAACAGCTTAAGAAAGGTAAATGTATTTTTAATAAATGACTCAAAATGAATAATTAAGAGGAAGCAGTTCCTTTTAAAGAGACACGTTTTGTAGCTTAATTATCATGAAGGGCATTGTAGTATGACAAACATGTAGAAGCAAATAATGTTAGAGACAAACAGGTGTCTGAATGGGGAGAAGGAGGCAGATTGGTTCTGATTTGTGATAATTCTGATTGTTGATTTGTTGAGAGCTGGCCAATAGGGAGAGGTGGAACGAATTCTGATTGTTGATTTGTTGAGAGCTGGCCAATAGGGAGAGGTGTTGATTTGTTGAGAGCTGGCCAATAGGGAGAGGTGTAACTTGTCTGTCTTAGTTTTTGACTGAGCTTCAATAAATAGACATGATGAATTGTAGGTAAGTCCCCAATAAAAATTTTCAAGGATGTATGTATGCCATGAAAGGTCATTCAAGGAAATTTCTTCAGTGTCATTTGAATGTTTTTGTGAATGTGATTTGATTTTCCATCAGGAAACCAGACAAAATAGAGTTTTATCAGATTTAGAGGTTAGTTAATTAAATCTGCCTGATTTTAGGGAATGAAAATTCATTTTTAAAATTTCCCTAATGTCACATTATATCTGATGCAGTCTTAAATATTTGATTAATGGAATATAACATGTAGTGTTCTGCCACTGCAGGGCAGGGGCAAGTTCTTGGTGAAGGATTTAATAGCCCAATGACACATCTAATGACCGTAACTAAATACAAATACAAAGTTATTGTAATTTATTTTCATCTTACTTTAAGAATTTTTTTTAATTCAAGGAGCCAGTGATAAATGCTTTTGTTACCATGCACTTAATTACCGCATATATACCACTATCATTTTGGTGATGTGTTGGTAATGTAAGTAACAGCAGCAGAGACATAATGAAACACTAATACCAAAGATGTTCCTTGCTTGATAAGCAATTCAGCACTAATATATGACCTGGCATCAAGGTAACATGAATCAATACCTGTCCTAAGAACTCTCCAACATGGATAATCACACAGGAAGGGGTCACAGACAGGGATATACCTCAATGTATGTCATGGGATTGCTTTTTACCTTAGCAGCATGATAACCTCAGATGCAGTTATATAGCATGCATGAGTTTCCATAGCAACTAAAGTTGGTGGGATATGAAAAGAAAAAAGGGATGAACATTAGGAAATGAGGGAAAAGTACCTTTTTGTTGTTCTTTATGAAGACTAAGTATGGTTTAGTCACGGATGAAGACGGGAGACAGAATACCAGTAACTGATTTATACCAGGGACTGCTGCAGGACTTAGTCAGGTAATGGGCCAGTAGCTGAACAGTCAGACAGCGCTGTGACATGGGTGCAGGGCTTCATTAAATTCTGACACCTTCATGCCAGTCCCCTAAGGCTCATGCCCTGGTGCATAGGTTGATCAAGGGTTCCAATAACACCACTAACTCTCTCTTTCTTCCAACAATGGCGGCCCGGTACCTTTCCCCCAGGGCTGCTACAGCAGACTATTAGATCAGGTCTGGTGTGTAGAGACAGATCACTACAGCATAATCATGAAAAAAATACCAAACAGATTCAGCAATCAAGTAACTCACAATGTTCACATTTATTTATTTTTTTTATTTTTTTCTTAAGATTTATTTTTGTTTTCAGTTCAGCTGAATGGAGCCACTGATGTTCTGAAATATGGCGGTATTCTAATTGGAGGTCGTCCACCTGGTCACCATAGTCATGGCAAGTCAAAGACTGGGTTTATTGGGCACATGCAGAAGTTTGTTTTCAATGGGCAGCACTATTTTGAGATGGCGAGGGACACTAATGACAAGAACATTGAGGTTTTGGCGACATTTGACCAGAAGGATAAACTTGTTGACCATCCCTTAACTATCAAGTCCAGCGTCGCCTACCTGACCACAAAGTTTAAACCATATTCCACATTTACGTTATACTTTCAGTTTAAGACAACTCAGCCAAATGGTCTAATATTATATAGCAACGGTGGTGGTGAGGGAAAGGATTTCATGGCTGTGGAGTTAGTGGAAGGAAAGGTTCATTACACATTTGATACAGGTGGTGGAGTTAGGACAGTGAGGAGTCAAGCCACTCTCTTGAACAATAATAAATGGCACGAAGTAGCCATTGTGAGACCCACGTTAGCTAAGCATATACTGAGGGTGGATAGTCAAGTTACAGTGGATGAAATGCCGGGTAAGAGAGTGGTCCACTTTGATGTGGATGATCAGTTTTTTGTGGGTGGCGTCCCAGAAGATCTTTGGAGTACCATCCACAACCAGATCCAGTCTCGAGAAGGTTACCAGGGATGCCTGGCCTCTTTCTACCTCGATGAGGTCACCAAAAACTTCATGGAAGGTCAAGGCCACATAGAGGAGCAGTTCAAGGATGCCATTATTGAAGGCTGTGAAGGTTTGTCTTCATAATTGGCCAAAAAGATACATATCTTATTTGTTTTTTTTTTAATTTGCTCTGTAACAGATCCATATGACATATTAAGAAAAAGTTAACTTCTGTAGACATGATAGCATTTGTTTCAGTGCTAATAACATTTTATGAGGAAACAGAATTTTCCTTTTCTTTACTCACACCCTAATGGTGACTGGGTTAATTTAGTTCTTTTCTTTCTTTTCTTTAGAAAATCACATGACCAAGATATTTGATGAAACTTTATAAGCATTATTACTTGGTGTTTATTGAAGTTATTTTTCTTGCATGACTTTAAGTTTGGTTTGCATGGATCATGCTTGAATACTAATAAAGACTGTATGGTCAAAACTTTCAAGTAATCCCATTTCAGTGGGGCTTTAAAAATAAGAAGTTTATTTTAAGAATGCCTTGTTTCATGTGCTTCAATGGTTCAGTTTTCTCCAACTGCATTTTCTCTGTGCTAATTTTTTTTATCTGCTGCATTCTGTATTTTAATGGCTAAAACAATATTTGAAACAAAATCCACATTGGAATTTCTTTGGTTGATGATTTACTTTTTGTCCTCTGCATGACCTTGGTGGTTCTCAGTGCTCGACCCCGTAAACTAACATATGCATGTGTTCTATTAGGTTTGTTAACTGGACGCGGAGGTGAGTACAGTACGCGCTTCCTGCACTGCTATTGGTTGGTGGCTGGCAGGCATGGGTGGTTTCCATGGAAACCTCTTGATTGTGGTGAATTGGTGAACACATACACTTTTGCACCATGTGCTTTAATACCAGTAGACGATGCACACCAGAGCATGTTAGTATGACTAATCCATTGCATGACCAGCTATGCTCCGGCGCATTCACAGTTTGAATCTTTTTCTTACTGTTTTTCCCTCTTTTTTGCCATCGAGTAGCTGACAAGTGTGATTTTTATTGTCTAGTCACACACTTGTCACATGGCTTTTCCTCATATTTTATTCAAATTTTTGAACTAAAATGTTGAGACCACAGAGTTGTGTCATTATGTTTTTAATGACACTGTATGTAGCTTTCAATAAGTCTTTGCGTTTTTATGACCGTGCATCCTGGCCCTGAGTAGTGTTTTACAATGGCAGTTATCTATCATGTGTTAGTGCAGTATCAATGACAGCTTGATTGCACCAATTTACACCTAATGGAATTGGCTGCAACGATGAAAAGGTAGGGAATTGTCATTGATGAGGGAACTTAAAATTGTAAGCAAATGAGAGTATTTATTAGTGAAAACAATGGAGCCATAGGTGTTGTTTTACACAAGTTGCACCCAAACTGGAAGTATTGCTCTTGCTGTCTAGTTTTGTCCGATGTTGCCATAGTAACAATATCCAGATTGCTACCCATTCAGCCCATATCACTGGCTTCCTTTTGTATTCTGTCCACATCCAGAAGTTGTGATTAAGCTGTACTGTGTGTGGGTACATGAGTAACGGCAGTACATCCGTCATACGGGTGTCAGTATTTTCCATTAAAGCTATCTTTGAGCATCTGGATTCCCTTGAAATTCCTGCCTGTTCTTCTGTTATGATTAATTGAAAAGGCACAAAGGAGTTCTGGTTCTTAAGAGTTCCTACAAATATTACAACAAAATGAGGGAAAATGTCAGTTATATGTAGATACTGGGGAATGTTTATATCATCTGAATACTAAACACCAAAACAGTTTAAGGAAGAAGTGCTCTGACATTTTGTATAATTAACGCTTCATTATTAATTCTGGGATTTTTGAAGGTTTAGAAGTACATCAGAAAGGTGCAATCTATCATTTGATATTCTTAATTATGGTATTCCAGGAATGTTGACATGTAATTGTTTTCTTGATCTTGAATTTTAGTCAAATTTACCCAGGGACAGCTCTCTAAGTGCATAAATTGCAGTACTGCCAGTGAACAAAATTTATTTTGTAAATACAAATGGTGTGACCATATTAACCAACAAAATATGAAGTTTATGGTACACTTAATTTACCAATTCAATGTACATGGTCAGAACTTTACCAATCAATCCATATCCATATTTTCCTCTAATAATTTGTATTCAAATTTACAAATATTACAGGTAAGAATCCAGATATTTTATGGTTTGTTTCATTGTCACTATGAACCCTTTCTATTATCCAAAAGTATGTACTACACATGTTATATATTACATAAATAATTACATTTTTAGCGAACCTGTGAGCTTATGTGATGGTGCGGCGTCGTCCGTCATGTGTCGTGCGTCGTCTGTACGTTAACCATAGCTATCTCAAAAACGGCAGGAGCTAGCATCACCAATTTTTTTGCAAATATTCAGTCATCCAAAAAACTATATCGGATTTTGTTTATTTTTTTTCTAACTGCATTTCCTTAGATTTTATAGGGAAAAAGCTAAAAAATTTTTAAAATCTTCTTCTCTGAAACTGTCCAGCCAAGTTGTCCAATATTTCAGAGAAATTATCCCTGGAACAATCTTTCTCAAGTTTGTTCGAATGGTTCCAGTTCGGAGATTTTTGGCTGAGTTACAGGAGGTTGAACTTTGTTAACTGTGCAAAAAAGCATATTAAAATTTAAATCTCAGAAACGGCTGGAGCTATCATCACCAAATTTTATGCCAATGTTGGTCACATGAGTCATATCTGAAATTGAGGTATTGGTGGCGCCACCTGCATCGGCCTTTTTTGTACGGGGTCATCAGTGCCTGTATCAAACTGACAGCTACAAATAACTTCTTCTCTGTAACGAAATGGCCAAATTGTTTAATTTCGCACAGAAATGATCCTAGGGTAGTGCTTTCTGAAGTTTGTTCAAATGGTCTCAGTTCAGTGACTTTTGGCTAAGTTATGGGAAGCTGAATTTAGTCATATGCCATAACAGCCCATTTTAGCTAAGTGGCTACAAAAATCTTCTTCTCAAAAACCACTGGGCCAAATTCTTAAATCTCACAAATTAATTATCCTGAGATGTTGATAATTCAAGTTTGTTCAAATGGTCTCAGTTCAGTGACTTTTGGCTGAGTTATGGGAAGCTGAATTTAGTCATATGACATAACAGCCCATTTTAGCTAAGTGGCTACAAAAATCTTCTTCTCAAAAACCACTGGGCCAAATTCTGAAATCTCACACATTAATAATCCTTAGATGTTGATAATTCAAGTTTGTTCAAATGGTCTCAGTTCAGTGACTTTTGGCTGAGTTATGGGAAGCTGAATTTAGTCATATGCCATAACAGCCCATGTTAGCTAAGTGGCTACAAAAATCTTCTTATCAAAAACCACTGGGCCAAATTCTTAAATCTCACACATTAATTATCCTTAGATGTTGATTATTCAAGTTTGTTCAAATGGTTTTGATTCAATGATTTTTGGCTGAGTTACGGGAAGTTGAACTTTGCCATTTTGTTGTATTATCCCATATGAGTTATAAACCTACAAAATGTTTTTCGACTGATGATGATACTGAGGCCAGTTTGTTTAATATTTTGCAAGAATAATTCCCTGAATCATTCTTATAATAATTTTCTTTTATGGTTCCAAAAAATGAATTTGGCTGAATTATAAAGATTGAATTGAGTCATTTTACCAAATATGTTAGCTGTGTGAAGCAGATACATCTAGCCTAGCACCAGTTTATCAGCATCCATTACATCATGCCTCTAGACATTTAGATTTCAGGTTATCTATGGAAAATATTGACAAGAATGTTTTTAAAAGCTTTTAAAAAATGTAGATTTATGATATTACTTATCATCTGTACACTAACTCATAATTTCTCAGGAATAGCAGGAGCTACCATCCCCAAATGTTATGCAATTATCTGTCACATATCAAATGTTGATGGATTCATCTTATTTTTGCTATCTGCATTTACTTAGATTTTACAAGGAAAAAGCTGAAAAAACTTGTAAAAGTCTTCTTCTTGTAAACAGTCCAGCCAAATTGTCCAAATTTTACAGAAATGATCCCAGAGGCGAGCCCTCTCAAGTTTGTTCAAATGGTTTGTGTTGGATAAATTTTAGCAGAGTTACATAACAGGCCAAGATTGTGTACGTTTTTTTTTAATAGGTTGTGAAACTGCCAACTGTTTCAGATTTGGCAACAGATCAAGAGTTCATTCAGTGCAGCCAAATATAGGTCAACAGTTCAGTCAGTGCAGCCAAGCACAAGGCATGTGATCACCTCGTGGGCAGCATGTGATCATCTCATGGGTAGCATGTGATCACCTCATGAGTATCATGTGATCACTTCATGGGTGTCATGCCCCTCAGGGCTGCATATGGAGCCAATCTGTGAGCTTATGCAATTGTGTGGCTACTATTTCAGATTTGGCAATAGGCAAAAGGTCAGCCTGGATTTATTTATAGCTTTGGCAGACTGCCAACTGTTTCAGATTATTCACCTAGTGCAGCCAGGTACAGGTCAAAAATTCACTCAGTCTAGCCAGGTGCAGGTCAAGAGTTCACTCAGCCAGTAATTTGTCACAGTACACTCGGTGCAACAGCCTTTCTCACCTAAGCCTGGTCAGCCCCGTGCATCAGACTCAAGGTAAGTTTGATGTATTGGCCTGATATTCTGACCTGTCTATGTGTTTTTATGGCTTTCTCGTTCACAAGACAGGTGTCGCCATCTACAATGACTTTTGCAAAGTGTATTTGCCTGCTTAATTCTACAGCAGAATTTGATATATCAGCCTGAAATTGGGCATATGTGTAGATGTCAAATAGCTTTGTTGTATACAAGACTGGTGGTGCCACCTACAATAATTTTTGTGTTGTGTGCACCCATGCCAGAATTTCAGCAGTGATGTTTGTGTATTGTTTCTGGTTCAAAATGTTTAGTACTTGCATTGTTCATAAATATGAAAAGCAGTGGTTCAGCACTGAAGCGTTATACCTGGTGTATATCCATATGCACAGGTTTGCATTAGGCCTGTAGGCCTTGTTTACATATATGACACACTACTTGGGCATGAATACATGTAAAATGCTCAGTAGCAAAGATCCAAATTCCCTTGTCCATATGTCCAGCAACCAGAGTGCAATTTTTCAAATATAGATATTTGTTCACTTCATAATATCACATATACAGGAGAATGGTCTTATGCTCTCTTCATCAATCTTTACCTAGAGAGAAAAAATTCACACACAATCAGAATATGTTTATAAAACTTTAAGACAGTGAACGATAAGCCAGTCCTGCAAGCACTTCTTAGCACTGGTACCATTACCATTGCCCTTTTCATCAGAGGATTACTGATGACCACAAAGTGTTACTCATGATAACAATAAATATGACTTTTTTTGTGAATGTGTGAATGTATCATATTTTTATAAAGCAAATAGATTGTTTTTACAATGTTCTGGGCTAGTTTTAAGTATCCATGCAACTCTTACAGTGCATTACATACCTTTTGTCTAATTACTGTATTATATGCTAAATGTATTGATAATAACATATGTAATACAATTGGACTAACTCTTTGTGTTTTGCGTCAGGTCCCTCTGCTGACTGCCAGCAGAACCATTGCCTGAACCACGGGGTTTGTGTACAGGAGTGGAACCTCGTACGCTGTGATTGTGACATGACATCATATACAGGAAACTACTGCCAGACAGGTAGGTAGACACTGCTGATTTGTACAGCAGACCTTTAAAATCAAAATTATTATATCTCACGTTAATGGCCCATATTTATATACTATAAATGTATGTTGTGTCAAAGTGAAAAAGACTGACCCAAATCTGTGACACATCAGAGGGTTAGTACAAGCCAGGATTAGCTGCCCCCCTCCCCCCCCCCCCCCCTTCTGACCCATCAGGCCACCTACATTATCATCGGGGCTTTAATGGGTAAGTCCACATATAGTGTAGGAGGGGTATATCTATTTAAGGGTATATGGAATATCCTACCAACTTATTTTATTACACAAAATGTTTGATGCAACAAATTTGTTACTCTTAATAAATCTGTAAGCACAGTAAGTGCAAGTCTGCTTCAAACAACAAGGAAATAGGTGATTCTTGACTTACCATCTATGTTGAACAAACTAAACTCTTCCATCCCTCTAACTTTCCTTCAGTTTTTCTGGGAATGAGAGAAACCATTCAAATGTGAGGAATGTGGGAAATGTTTCTCAACATCATCCGGTCTATCCATGCACATAAGAACTTATACTGGAGAGAAACCATGCTCGAAAGGAAAGGCTGTGACGTCTTACAGCAAGAAGTCTAATATCCTAAAGATTATATAATGTCCATATATAACATTTTAATTTAAATTTAATAACTAATTTGCAAATTAAGTCCTGACAACCTTGACATAAGGTGAAGTATATAAACATCAAGGAACAATGTATATACAAAAATGTATTAAATGTAAAATCTGTATTATCTGTAATTAAACCTGTTTTACATGACACTGTATCCACCTTATATTCTCCATACAGAGAGTGCAGCCTACACATTTAGAGGTGATGGTGGCTTGATTAAGTTTACATACCGTGAAGAAAACAGGCGGGATACCGAAGTGGACCGGTTAGCGTTTGGTTTTATGACTGAACAGAGAGATTGTGTCCTGGTGCGCATTGAAAGTGGAAACTCCAACGATTACATCGAGATGGAACTGGTAAGAGGTTTTTTGTATGATTGCTAATGCATGTGTAGGCATGACCACCAGGGGGAGCCGTATTTATGTTTGATGGGGTTGTTGTGTACAGAACAGCTGTACATGTCACACCTATATTACATCCGTCCATCATGGACCGTCCCGGCACTTGTGGACACAGCGTGATGTAGACCTGCTCCCTTAGAGGGGTTTTGTCTGGACACTGATAGATTAATTAGCTTACCATCAATATATGAGCTTCAACAATGCAAGTGAGAGAAAAAGCCTGTGGAATCAGCTGTTATTTTAGGGTGTTTATGGTAGGGTTAATACCTCGGCTCTGATCATCAAAAACCTGCTTAAAGGTCTTTGTCCCATGCAGATAGCCACGCATCCATCATTTTTGGGAGGGTTATGGTGTTGGTTGTGGCGATAAGCCAAGGCAGGAGGCCATTTGTCACCCCTGATTCCTTCCTAATTCTGAGCTTAGCCCGCTCTCACACCGATCCTCTGGGAGGTCTGCCACAAAAACTGTCCCCACAGGATATGACATCCCAGATATATCACTAATGGCCAGATGTTTTCATGCACACAATTTGTTACAGGCATCACCTTGGGGTATTAACTGGCAAAAAAAGGTAAAAAATGGGGCCCCACTCTGGGATTGATTATAAACATAAGGAAGGAGTTAAGAAATATTTATTGTCCCTCGCATGATCATCTTTTTATATTTGATTCAGTGTTTTTAATCAGTGACGAGTCATGTAAGAACTGGATTTGTCTTTTTGTAAGATATGGGTATGTGAAGAATAGGATGTTAGCTAAGAAGTTGGAGCAACATATTTTGCCGGTTACTGTATGGTAAAACCTGTGACTGGTACACCCAAAAGTATGCCACAGTTGTTCTAATGAATTCTAAATATAGTCATCTCATGTTTATAGGGATTAATCCTGAAAGATTATGTTGTAAGTTTAATATAGAATTCCACTAGTACTATATCATCAATAAGCCAAGTTTTTAAGTAGATGGCTGCTAGTTCCTTATTTGGATGTAACAAGGCCTTTCTTCAGACTTCATGTCATAGGATAGATAAATATAATTATTAATATTTTCACTTATACAAATAGTTCTATAAGTTTCAGACAGCTGCAGATACATAATTAAACAGCCTTTCCTAAATAAAAGACTGGGTGAAAATCTTTAATTTGCAACAAATGCAGGAATATTGAGTAAGCTCTTAACTTAAGAATGACTAATATGAAACGTATCAGCAAATAGAAAATACAGAATTCAGGATCAAGTTAATATTATAACAGGAATTTATCTTAAGTAAAATAATTTAGGTTGATACAGAGAGAGGATTCACTGTTTTGATTGTCATGTTACAAAAACTATACAGGAATTCATGAAACCGCTGTTTGTTACAGTCTTGTGATCAGAAACAAGTTCTTTACTCAATAGTCCTGTAGTAGCAAGACCACTCAAGCATCCTCCTGCATTGCCTTTTCTAATTATTTGACATTTAAGCTATTTTGTAGCCATGCTTCTTTTTCTTCTTTTGAAATATAAATCTCGAAAACTTATCCAGAGGACTTGGATACAAGATAGGCCAGGTAACAAAGAAAAAGATTCATACTTGACAATATCACTTCTGTTCCTGCATAGAATAAAAAGTTAAAATAGTTTTCATGTTAAATTTGTTAATATGTATATTTCATCACTCCTTTAAATAGTTGAAACCGATCTCTTCAACAGTTCCTATTCAGAAAGAGGAATGGGGCACATTTTAAAGAAACAATTGATAGAATTTGATAATTGAATTCCCTGGAGAAACAATTCATAGAATTTGATAATTGAATTCCCTGGAGCTGCAATAGAGAACCATATACTGGCGGGTGCTCGGTGAGACACTGCCAAAACCATTGTCTCTGTAAGTGGTGTCAGGTTCGGCAAAATGACCATCATGCATTGTGCATTGGCTTTCTATGCGGACTACATGCAGACACTTCTTGGCAGATCTGCCCTGCAAGAAGCAGTATGAATAATGAATAAGGAGTCAGATAGGCAGGGAGTAATCCCAGTCAAAGTCCCCTATCTCCAGACTGTGACCATATGCAGCCAGTGCTGTTACAGGGACTCACTGGCTCTCTGCTGTCTGTAGAATAGGAAGTCGCTTTTATCATATCCGCTATTTATGCATGACAAGAATATACATGACACCCAGCTTCTGTTTTAGCAAATCAGCATTCATTGATTTATACCCTGCCCCAGATAACTCAATAAATACTGTTCTCAATTTCAAAGGAAATATCATGGAGCCAAGCAGCATTTGATTATGACAGTCAAAACTGGAGTCATTCTGGTGTAATGTAAATTATAGTTTTTGGATTTCTGAATGTCATGAGAAATCAGAGGTGGCTGAAATATTGATTTTTACTTCAGTGTGTGACTTGGAATCTTGCTACAATTCACAAATCTTATCTGCTAAGATTAAGTGATGTTCAGCAGTTGTAGAAACACTTGTTAAAAAATCTGTAAGATGATTTCATGCTCTGATACAAGGAAAACCTTGTCTGTAAGGCATTGAGGTGTTGTCAACAATGTCATAAATTATCAGTCAAAAGGCTCAGTATTGAACATATATCTTATAATGTTGTCTATTCACAAGATGCTTATGAATATGATATAGAGTATTACAGTTGTAGTTTCCACAAGTTATAAGGCAGTACTTATATAGATGATTATTCACTAGAGACAGGTGTGATAAAGGATTGTAGTAAAATACTAGAAAATGGGGCCTTGTTGGGTCCCTTTGCAGAGGAAGGGTATATTGCCATGTAGTGTGTCCCCATACCCATCAGGTAACAAACTCCCCAGACCCATAAGGTAACAACGTCTGGTGGTGGATACAGAACCAATTATTTAAGTCTTTGTGGTAATGAGCGATGGTAAAGGTCAGCAATTGCAAGGTAGAGAGCGGTGTGATGTTGTGCGACAGACCTGTGATGTGATGCTGCTGGGAATTCAGTTGCATGCAAGTGGAAGGGCCAAATTGGTGTTCATTATGGTAGTTAGGGCATCTGACTGACGCTGATGGGGAAACTGGCCCACTGTCATGGCCCTTTTCTGCAGGTTTACTGGGACAAACATACAGAACAATTTTAGTAGTATATAGATATATAGATAATAACTTGCAATATTACCACTGATTTTAACCGTGTGTGATATTTTTTATTCAGTATGATCAGTCAGGTTAAGGATCACTGTGATTGGGTCTGGTGTTTGTGACCTCAATTTCTGACTTGACCGTGATTATCACACATGAATGCTTACACAGGAATCACACCCAGGAGCTTTATCAGTCGGCTTTATGTTCACTCATAGGTTCTGTAGCATTGTGGCTGCAGGGGATAAGAGTCTGTTGGTTATACAAGCCTCTTTCTGTGCTTGTATTGTATTAATGCTGTGGAACAGTCAGGCATGTAACAGATTCCTATAGCTTGAGGCATTTCACAGGTAACATCTATAGAACTCTGCTATCATTGTATCATGTTCTGTCTAAGCCAGTCCTTTACAACAGTCCCACAGTGGCTGCCCTCCTAATAACACAAGGTTTCATACTTGAAGTCATGCAACCGCATGATGATGGTTTTACATGTCAACCGCTTGATCATGACACGTTGGTTCCACATGCCATTTGTAACGTTAGTCAACCTTGGACAGTGGACTCTGGAGATTTGTTGTCATCCTATGTGTCAGGGAACATTTCAAACGCAAATATTTCAGAATCCAGGACAGATTTTTTTTATCTTTCATGGCAAAGGAGTGCATTAGGGTTGTAATAATGATGTGTGTTTGACATTCTGCATAATTCTTTGATGTCACTTGTTCATAGTTCTGCATTGTCTGTTATCATTATCTCAAAGCTTGAGTTTGTGATACGTCGCTGTGAGGGCAAATACACTTCACTAAGCCTGAATATTTATACAGACTACTGCCCATAATGAAGTTTAAATTGTCCCTTTTATACTAAAGCCAAAATAAAAGCTTAGTGTTAGGTGAATTATTTAAACTGAAGGTAAGTAAGTACAATTTTATTGAGTTATAAACCTTTCTTAGAGAGAATGCACAAAATACCAAACATTTGTGTACACACAAACCTTTCTATGAACAATACACTAACTTTCCTTTGAACTTAAACAGTGAAACTTGGTAGTAAGGTGACCACTGTGGATATTCAGTACTGTTTTATATTGTTCTTTATGAAGTAACAAGGACAGGCATTCATGGATATGATTGTCTTCTATAGGGATCAGGGCATTAGCACTAGGCTTAAAAGATTCTATAGATTACTTTCACTTGTTGTTTTTATTAAGTTCATTATAATCATAATGCTCCACCAGAGGTATACCTGCTGAAAATTTCTACCTAAATGATAGAAAGGCATTATAATCTACCTACTAATTTATGTAGACCAACTTTATAATTAAATATTCTCATGCCTTAGTCCAATTACATCTCACGTAGCATATAAGGTGATGTTTCATGTTAAACAATACTGCTTGCTCCATCATGTGTATTGTTTTTATGGCCCTAGGTATGAGCTGGAAAATGACTGTAAATGCAATAATTGTAAGTAAACAAATGTTTCATTTTAATCTACCTTGGAATGTATGTAGACCAAATAATAATTAAATATTCTCATGTCTTGGTTCAGTTAACTCTATTTTAGCATATTAGGTGGTTTCCTGTTAAACAATACTGCTTGTTACATCATGCGTATTGTTTTTCTGGCCTTAGGTATGAGTTTAAAATGACTGTAAATGCAATAATCGAAAGTAATCAAATGTTTCATTGCTGATTTGATTATAATTTAATGACTGGCATTTCAGCCTTTTACATGTTACAGCCCAAGTTGGCAATATAAGTATAGGGTTATGTTTCTTCTTCAGTAAGTCACATGATAAAATAATAAGACAGCTGTCAGGGGAACTGGATCATGTAATGATTACATAATCATCCTATAGTTGTAGGACCTTCTGGCTGAGTCTGATTTGTGAGTTCACCAGATCACCAAGTAAAAAACATGTTTTTACTTATTTTTTTGTGTGTATTATTAAGTCTGATCTAGCTGTATCAGGTATAACATGCTGCTGGTTAAAATCACACAGATATGGGAGATTTTAATACCCAGTTCTCAGGCTTAGATGAGCAGAGACCTTTATTGCTTCAGTAAGCCCCCAAGCATGGTATTTCATGAATTGTTAACAAGATGTATGAACTAATGAACTAATCAGGTGGCTCAAAGTATTAAATGAACTGATATTAATTTAGATGACAGTTGTGGTCATCATATATAGCCATGGTTCTGAGGCTTAAGTTCTGGTATCTTAGCTTTCCTAATTTCTATGGCATCATCAATCAGAGGAACCAATGATCTATACTCGCATCACAGGCATGACTGAGTACACACTAGCACATGTTACACACACATTTACACTCACACATTTCAATTTTTTTAGAGGATATAGTGTCATAATAACCCAGGCTGGCATGTTGCTAATACAGAAATTAAGCTAAGAGCAGTTAATTTCTGATGGTTCATGGCTGCATGATTATGTGTTGATTTTCACAACGGGTGGGTATTGTTTTTGTTAAAAATAAATATCTAACTAGGATATTTATCATTTCAATCTGATAATTCTTGCACTTGATTATTTAAATGAATCAAAATGACTCACAGTGAATCAGAAAGGGATTATTAATTACTGGCCAGCCGTGAAGGAATTCAAGGACTCATTTAGCACTTCCATTAATGATTCAGCTGCGTATCATCACAGTTTTACCATGTTAGTTGGAAATGTTGATATACTTTATCTCTGAGAACAACTCTACCATTTCCCATTAGCTGTCTTGCTCAAAGATGGGGAATATTAGCAAAATTGCAGCTCAGTATAATTGAGGATTAATTGATGTTGCTTACTTGTAGTGATAGGCCAATGATCGGTTGATTGATGCTGAGAGTGATGTGTTCACTGATCCTACAGTGCTATAATCAATTACAGAGTTTAGCAAATAACTTATTTAAATCAAATTAGACAATGTGCAGGACTGTATATGGACAGAGATCTCATACTCTGGAACAACTGATTAATTTTGATTATTTGCTGACAGAAGTCAACTTATTTTTGGGTGATGATCGATTATGATATTACAAGCAATTCTAAACACTACTGAGATATTAATATACTCTTAGCAGCAGTTTTTTATTGTCATTTTTCATCTTCGGCTCTTATATTTCCATATGAGAAGGTACAGAGTTACTAAAGTATCAAATTTTAATTTAAATTATGTAACTCCAAAATGATCAAACCATTATCTGAGGCCAGTAGCTTTGGTAAACACTTGGTATAATTGCGGTAGACATTAAACATTTCTTATGTTCAAATGTGTGAATATTAAAAAAAATTCAGGCACAGATCTTTTCATCCATATCAGTACTTGGTTTGATATAACCAGGGGTCAGGAATAACAAGCCATACAATAAGATATTCTCACCATCCATATATAAGATTTGATACATTTGTAGGCTTGTAATAAGTAACAGTTATTTAACTTTCGTTTTTAAGATTTTTTTTCTGAGAATATGTATCTTAATTAGGGTAAGAATGCTTTTCATCTTGAAAAAAATATTGTCATTCCATTTATATAGAAAAGGTATCTGCAATTAAGATAGTCACAATTTGCCTGACTTTAACACATATGACACATATCTTTAAGGATAAAAAGACCAGGCACTTTGTATTGTTTGTTGAAAAAAGGTGAAAATAAAATAAAAAAATGTGGAAGAATCATCATAAAGCCTATGTAGATTTCTGGTTTTCTACAACAAGGAACATTCCAGAAGTCCCAGCCTTTTGGATACAGACATTAGACCAAACCACCAATCTCTGTGTTGAAGATTCCCACAGGTCTTAATGCCTCAGATGGAATTTATGGAAGACATGCCAAGACATAAAGAAAACCCTTGTATTATATAATTAAAAGGGGAAAAAGGGGCTGACAGTGATGTGTTTTGTCTTTGTATAATTCATGGAACTACTCATTGGAGCTGTCACATGGTTCATCCATCAGTATGGCTTGTCTGCTTGAACTAATAGCAGCTTATATTGGCTGCATTCCTCTGGGTTTTCTCCAACATCAGCCTCTGTGTCATTTAGGAATCATCCGTGAAGGCGAGGAAGATGTTACACTAATGTCCAGGTTGACTTAGTGCTTGGATTATAGCACGAATCCTTCACCTGGAAGATCACGTCCATAATCAAAAAGAGACATGATACAGACCTCCCATGTATGAACAAACAATGTCTCAGTAATGTAAGGTCTCACCTCTGACACGAAGTCCAACAAGGGGGTCATATCTTAATACAGTTTGTCCTTAACCATGGTTCTATGGTTGTGGTATTGGTATTTTTCCCATTGCAAGTTTTGTTCCATTGAAGAAATATTTTGTTATACGGTAAACAAGCAGAAATTTAAATAAAGCCTATGGTAAATGTGATTTTGACAAGCAAAGAGATCCTTGTAGCTTTAAGTTAAATTTGGTCATAAGTGAATTTCTCGTCATAGATATATATCTTAAGCTGGGACACCTGTGAGTGGTGTGAAGAAACCTCCAGGCCTGTTTCTATAATTGGAAGTAACCATTGTAAAAACTGCTGTGAAAAATTCTGAAAAATTTCAGGTGACAAACACGGCAAGACTGTTAGTTAAAGGCTGGTAAAAAATGTCTTCTTTGACCAGAGGCAAAGAGTTTTCATTATTTTATCAAGATAGACAATTTGTGTACATTGCGGATGTTCGTTCCTGAGGGTGTAGTGGGGATGTGAGTGACACTATGTCAGTTTTTCTCACCATCTTCCCAAGGGAGCCTGGAAATAGGATCAGCATTAATCTCCTTGTGTCTCCATCCTTTCAGCTGGAAGACTTCTCTAAAGGTCAACTATTCATCTTTTTCCATTATCTCTCAGTGGCTTTAGCCATGGTGATAACACCACATATAGCTCACATTATGAAAGCGACCTCCTTTTTATCATGAAAGTTAGGAGGAAAATTGCTTCCTTTCCAGGGATATGCTGGCTTAAGTGTGACGGTATTCTCCTGTTATCTCGAACAGTCTCATAAGAATTTCATATCAGACATGTTTGATTGATTTAACCCTGACAAAGAACATGTAAGAGATTTTGCAGTTATTGTTTGAGGGTTAAGATTTAAAAACAATACAAAACGATGAAGAATTGAAAATTTTGCCCTATGGGTTTAAATCAAAGAATTCCTGGGAGGAAAACCATATGCTTTTCACAGGTAGTGCTCTTGGATTCCATGAATTCATGTTTTTAGATTTTTATATAAGTCATCTGAGCTATAGTCATGATCCTTTGTCCGTCTTCCATCCGTCCATTTACAGGGCACATTTTGGAAACATTAGACTTATGAATCCAAAATATTTGACATAAAGTAACATGTCTCTAAGTTTTCCTACCAAACCTGAAACTGGGTCACTGTGACTTTGTTGATTGGAGAAATTTACAAACACCCTCTGTTTTCAAGTAAAAACCTATTGTTACAATTCAAAAATGCCCACTATAGAAAAGACTGGTGTTAATCGTTTCATATTTGACATAGCCATTCCTATGCATATGCCAGAAATTAGGTCAATATTGTGTAGATCATTGAAGTTATGGGCTCAAACGTAATGTACTTTTTCAAAAATCAGGAAATATATTTACTCACTGAACATGATAATTGTTGAAGTTAGAGACTTTTTCCCAAAGGATATAACTTTATTTAATCAGGATTCAATTGTATACCAGGAATAAGATCAGGATTTTGTAAAAAAAAAAAAAAATTAAGGTATTAGCATAATTGTAAAGTCATTACCTTAAATTTTACCCAATGTTGACCATGGCACATTTTTTCCCTATAAGCACTATTGATTTAATTTTCACAGTTAACATAAGGATTTAATCTCTGAAATTTGAAAAAAATGCTCAAAATTGGGCTAGAAATTGAATTTGTTTTTGGAGGCACTTTTGTATTCACTTGCATTGTCAAGCTCCAGGCTTCCCACTCCTGGTCACTACAGCCCTGCCTGGGTAAACTCATTAGTAATGCAATACTCGTTGAGCACCCCTTCTGTCACAGGATATATAGTAATTCTCATATATCCAATCCCTCCCCTTGTTTACCCCCTCCCCCAGCAATATTCACCTAGTGTAATGCAATAATTGTTGTTGTTTTAATTGTTTCACTGTATTCCTCTCCAATGTACAAAACTTTACATGAAAGAGTAATTCAAGGAGTAATCCAGTGGTAATGTAGCATGTTTAAAGAAATTTATTTCCTTTTAAATAATTTTAACAAATTAAAATATAATTAAACCCATCAGTAAGCATAATTTGATAATATATGAGCCAAATTGAGGTGCAATTTTGAATTGTTAATTCTGAATAAAGTTATATTTTTAGAAATTTTATTATTTTTCAAATTTATAAAATATATATTCAGTACATCTATATGCATTACAAAATGCCAAATTAGAAAAATAAGGGATAAATGATGATAAATTTAGAATTGTGAATCAACTCATATATTCAGATATTTTGCAAATTTATTGAAAATTAAAAACTTGGGAAAAAAAATTATATAAAAAATGAGGATCTCATGTAAAGATTTGTTATTTTTCTGCCTGAGAATTTTGGGAAATAAAGTGATCAGCTTTGTTTGTCCATCTCTCTATTTTTTAAATATTTAATAATGATAAATCATTTTTTTTTCTGAAAGCAGTGTTGCATTAAATTTCATATCCCGTATGTACATGCAGAGGTGTTGCAACTCACACCCCCCCCCCCCCCCCAGCCTTTGAGTCCTTGCACCTGTGCAGTGGGGATGTTTGTTGAATAGTGTAATGCAACTATAAAATATTGAAAATAATGGAACATTGAAAATAACATGGTATAATAAAAAAGTTAGGATCTAACTGAATACTGTGTCAACTGCTGAACTGTCAACAACTTATCAATGAACCAACGAATGATTATGGTAACAGTATAGATCTTATGTTTATAAACAGCTCACATGGTTCAGTTAGAAAACACATGGTCAGATCACAAAATATTTTTTTGCAACAATTCCTTACTCATCAATTCAAACTTATCATATCAACCAACCATGGCCTATATTATCTTTTCCTTTCAGACTTGATCTCAATCTGTTACTATTTTAGATTTTTACCTTCAAGGTCAGCTTCAGCTGAGCACTGTGAACCATGGGTCTCTTGTTTCTTATCTTAATCACCTGAATTCTTCCAATGAGTATGATCTGTGTGTTGTGTCTCACCCACAGTTCATCATCAGTCGATGATGGCAAACCATTATCCATTTCTTGAATTTCTTAAACCTTTTATTATTTGCCTTATAAACAAGCATAACAGTAGATTTGGTTGAACATACTAGCATAGTAACATACTACATTTTGACATTGGATTGTATATTTGGAAGAACCAAAAATGTTGTATTATATTGTGGAATTTGAACCAAGGAAGTACATTTGATTTGGAAGTACCAACAGGACTGCTACAACAGATGTACTGAAATATAAAATCTTTTGGAGTGATGCTGTCAGAACAGACCAATCATTCAGTCAAACTCTGTTCCATTACATTTTCCAATGGTTTGGCTTTAAATCAGTTAAAAATCTATCAGCAGACAAAACCTAGAGTAATAGAGATGACATGGCAGAGAAGGTAGGCTTTAACAAGAGCTGGCTGGAGGCTGATTTGGCTTGGTCTGCTGCCTGAGCATGAGAACCTCATGACTGCTGATGAGGTTTAGTTTATCCCACCGCTGCCACCAGGTGCATGCGGGTTATGACATGATCCCCTTGATTCTGTTATAGCACAAACAGTAAATGACATCAGGGAGGCACGTAGCTCACAGCTTGTTATCCCCGGCTTCACCTGTCAACCTTAACAATCAAAATAGCTGCAACAGATATATCACAACAAGAATGATTGACTCCAGCCACGACCCAGACTGGGATAAAATTGGGATTACTAGTGGAATAAATAGGTTTACTTTTTTATAATCATTATAGTGCTCATATTTTATTTTCATGTGAGCTTTTGTCAGTGCTGGTTTTTCTAAACAAAAATTTGATTGAGCTTATATTGTAGGAAATTCATTTATTTACCAAACATATCAGACTAAGAATGATTGATTTAATACAATGCCCATAAATGGAAATGAATGGCCTAATAATGAGAGCCATTGTTTTATTTCATGTTATTGTAACTACTTGCTGTTAACACATCACAACATTTTATTTTTATTAATTTTTTTCTTAATAGCATTAAAAGTACAGTTAATTTATCAGACACAAGAAGATATTACTAATTAAAAAGTCCAATGTCACATTAAATATTAAAAAGAAGAACAAAGAAAGCTTTATGAATTATTTAATGGCATCAGCAGATGTAATAAAAATAGTGGCACATCAGCTGTACATTGTAATGTCTCATGTTAAGTCCAGGTGCAGAATACAGGTCCTTCAATAAGAAATTAATAAGTAGTTTCATTAAAGCAAAATAGCATATGACATGCAAAAGGTTAAGCTTTTATTGAGAGTATAAGCACTCATATTCTGAAAGAATGTATAAAGAGAATTGAATTGAGCTATAAATAGTTCATTAATGGAGTGGTTTAAATGGGAAATCAATTTCAGCTAGCCTTACAAAGTAGTTATCAGATGTTAGATAATAGATACCTGCTAGTTTAATGTAAAGCTAGAAATGATTCTTTCTTTAGAAAAGAATTTATTATAGATGAAAGCAGTAGAAGAAATAAGAGAACTGGGTGTTTGTTACTGGGGAATTAAGCCCTAGCAGCCAGCAGAAGATATGCTCTAAATTATATGTATTTTCAATCAAAGTTCAGTTTCTTTTTGTAACATTTTTGTAACACTTATACAGTCCTCCACTTATCTTTTTCATTGTACAGTAGATTCTCCAGATTACGTAAACTGACAGGACCGGACATTTTGTCCACAATAGAGATGTGCCATAAGTAGTGAGGTTTTAGATTTCAGGACCTGCTTTCAAGGGACTGCAGGTCATAAGAAATGGACTGAACTGTGGCCTTTTTTTGTAAATTATGGCACAAATATTAGCTTTCCTCTCAAAAGGCTGTATGGATTTCAGTTGTTTGCACATATTTATATTGATAAAAGTTGGCCTTCTCCTAACAGTCATACCTTAAGAAAGATACACAGGCCTGGACCTTAAGCTAAATTATAAAGGTAAAGGTATGAACCTCATCCTAACATTTATGATTTGTAGCAGGTTGGTCCAGTGAGATCTTTAGAATTATTGCAGATATTATCAAGAAAGGTCCTTGTGATTGTAGGGTTCTAACAGTGGTTAGAAAAAATAAATAAAATAAAATTATTTAACTCTAAATGATTACATGTTCAAAAAGATCATCTGTATATAGAGACCAACGAGCCTTGCCCCAAATAATGGGAGACCAGTTTTATCAGCTGTTTCCATAATTTTTTTTTGCATTTGATTCAGGTTATCATATTGCATAAGTACCCATTTTCTCCAATTTTTGGACTTATGTTTTTTTAAATTTCCCATTAAATTTTAGTAGATCTCTTTGTTACAGTGCTTAAAGTAAAGGGATTTTGTCAGAACTGCCATGGACACATTTCTGAATCAGAGTCTTCATTTCTATGCAACTCTGAAAAAAAGTTATCCCAGTTTACAAATTTGTCCCAATCATTGTGCAAAGTTGGCCAAACTAATTCTTCAGAAATATTATTCCTCCTTATACAACCTGTATACCAGTCATGACTTAATTCGAACCTCAATTATGTATTATACAATAACTTATGGAAGAATTTGGTGTCAGAAGGTCAAAGGTCAATATCACTTGTGAAATTTTTTTTTCCAGTTTGGTTTTAACAAAACTCCTGTTGTAAATGTTAGGCTATGATGCCATGCTAGTCAGCTGAACATCATGACCCATGGGTCACTTATTTTTTAAAATAAATTTCCCAAGGTATTGCAACTCAAATAAATAATCAAATTCCATTTAGTTTCTGTTAATGGAAGAATCTGAAACGTTCCTTTTCTAGTATTGGCATAAGTAAAATGTTCAGTTGGTAGCATTCAGTATTTTGGCCCTTGTTATTGGCATGACTTATTAAAAATTCTAAAATGAAGACAAAATATGCTTAGAATATTGTCCCCTGGGCAATTGTGAGATTGTAGTTTCTTCACAAAATTCAGGTCTGGAAATATACTTTGGAATTTAAGTTTTTCCTTTATTGTCGATACAAGAAAAGTTAAATTTCTTAGGGTGTATAATATCTCAGCTGCCCCTTCTGACTGGATATATGTACACATTGTGGTGAGAGTCCAGACTTCTGTAAGCATGTCACATCGTCGTAGGTAGCTGCATTAGAAGCTGAAATTGTAACAAAAGAGGAGCAATTTGGGAGACATGTCATGTGTTGCTCAGCCTATAAATGTCCTTTTAGTCGGGGATAGTGCTGCCTTGCTGCGGTACTGATGACCATTAGTTTCATAAAGAGGGAGATGTGTAAAGGGCACCCCACAGATGCGTTCCTTCTGAACAGCATGACAACAGGCCCAAGTGGATTACCCGATTAGCGGGGCGACATTTTTTACAGTCCCCAGCCAGTTCAGTGGTAGTCCATCTCAATTTGCCAGACTCCCTTATGAGATGCTTGTTCCTGAAGCCATTGAAACTATCAAGGAACTGTGAGGGACCCCTGCTCAAGTGGGGCTTCCGGATATTGCAGACTGTGCCAGCATCCTATAAACTGTAACAATGCTTTCAGCGCCCACATCCTCAGCGTTTTGTTTCCTTTGATCAGGATTGAACTGTTATCCAAATTAGGCATAACACAGTGGGAGGAATCCTGTTTACATCTTAATGATTCTCCATTGTTCTGAAAACATCTGAATTTTTACATGTACTACGACAACATTTATAGTTCAACCCCATGCAGAGTGACGTTGTTTATCCAGAAACCTTAGTACTTCAACCAGTGTCACTACATTGTTCTTGCATGCTGATAAACAGTAAAAGATTTTCATTTGTTTCTGCTCAACCAAAATACATCATCAATAGACATTCAACAAGAAAGTTTTCATATTTGTTTTAAGTGAGTCACATTGAACTTCTGAAAAAGAAATCCTTTATGTGAGTATTACATATGTAGGATGTAATTAAGTACTGATCAGGTTTCTGTCATGTCTGAATCCATACTAAATTGCTGTACTTTGTATAAGCTTCCAGTGATAGATTTTGAAATACATACCTATGTGAGGCTTCATCCAACATATTTACCTTATGTGCCAATACTTTCAATATTAAATATCTCATATTATAACATTATTTTTGGTTAAAGCAAAGGGGTTGATTTATTAAGTTTAAACTGTTTATAAATTGTCATATTCAAATTAATAGCCGTTCAGTGCGCTCTATCTCTAACAAATTAAGGAAAAATTAACTCTGATAAATACACCTTATAATTATGTACTATTATGATAGGTCAGTACTCTAATCTTGCACATTACAGGTAAAAGTTCAAAGTCCACCTTTAAATGTTATTTCCTTCAAATACAGAAAGAATATACAAACCGCTATCAGCAACATTGTAAGATTAAGTCTATGTTCATAAAATAAGTTACTGAAGGTAATACAAATAGTGTGTTAAAGTTACAGAATATAGTTTCAATTTGAGTCGATATGCAGAGCTGAGGATCCTGGTCACAGAACACTTGCTACCCATTTCCTAATATTCTGTGTGAGGAGTTGAAATGATTTCATAATAAAGCGTCTTAAAAATCTATAAAGTACGATCCCGGGGGGGGGGGGGGGGGGTATGTTGTCGGATGATTAGAAGTAGCCGCAGACATCAAGGAGAAAAGGAAACTTGAGAACACAAACATTTGGGAAGCACATAAGAAGACTGATGAAGGTGGTGGTCTGTGTTAATTTTGTAGCATAGCAAATTGTGGCGGAGTGATTGATGTAGGCTTTACTTCAGTAAATATTTATCAGTCAGGGGAGGCCGAGCTCATGACCAATCTGTTTGTTTCATGTCTTCTGTCTCACTAACATGAGTTATCCCTGCCAGCTTTACCTCCAGAACAAACCAGACTCATTGACCTATTTTTTACCTGCTCATTTAAATGGAAAAGTGATTTCAAAATGAAAATAAATTTGCAAGTTAATTTAATGAATTTGAAAAATGATGTTTCATTAATGATGAAAAAGTGGTGGAAAGAACTTAATCCAGGATTTATTGGGAGACAGTATTTATTCATTTAATATAAGATTTGAGGAATTATCATCACACAAGAATAATTGGAAAACTTTTCAGACAATTGATTAATCATTCACAGAATTTCCTTGCAAAATTACTTTGGTTACTGTATGAATGAGAATGTTAAGAAAACTGTCATTTATGGTTAAAAAAAGCAGTTTAACATGTTTATCATTGGTAAAATTAGAATGTTACTAGGGGAATCTAAACAGCAAGGCAATAACAATGTCCTAATGCATGAACAATTTTATTAATGGATGTAACTGTAGCTGAGGTTTGCAATCTAGATAAGAAAAATCAGCCTGCATCAGGAGCAGAAGTTCCTTTACCCACAATAAGGGGGCTTTTAGTTTCCTTAGCAACAGTTGTCAAAGGTGGCTTAAATTCAGGTTGACAAGAAGAGAAACTGAAGTTGCTGTTCCAAAAACCCTGACAAACCTTTTTATAGAGACTGTGCTGAATGGCTGCAGCTGCCTACAACCCGCCCAGCAGATCTGAAGGAAATCCTATGGTTCCTGGCAGCGCACATAATCTAGCAGAGGGTGACATCCCAGTATGGTTGGAAAGTTTATGGTAACGGTGGTCCTGACATTACCCACCTCAACAGGGCCATTGTGGAAGGCTTCTCCTCCGGCCAGGGTTATCTACGTGACCTCTGACTGCTGCTTGAAGCAGTTGTTTTTGCCTTTGGAATAGTAATGCAGCCACTTTGAAAGTTGTATTTGTTTTCTTTTGTCTCCAGTCTATTGTTGGTGAAACTGTAAGCTTTAGCTCAAGAAACTTCAGATGCTGAACACCTTTCTATGATACTTAATGTAACTAGAAGTCTAAAATTGCTGAGTGATCACAAAGGAAGCCTCATCCAGGTCATGACCTTGAAAATCAGGTTAAGGTAAAAAAAATTGTCATCTGTGACTAATACTGTGACCAAAGGTCAGATTTTTAAATAGATCAGTCTTTTTTTTTAATGTTGTGCAAATACAGACAGAAGAAAGAAAGAAAAGTGACAATTAATGTATTTTGTCAATGGTTCTTGCTTTAATCCATCCCTAGTGCACTTCAGTCTGGCACTCTGGTCAGGAAAAGATTAAATGTTTATATAGAAATAAAGCTTTTCCTTTACTCATGAGAGTTAGAAATAACTATTGAACTGCAGTGTTTGGTGATGGCATTTATAATTATATTGCCATCAAATAAGTTATTTTGAAATATCAAGTGATATTTATTTTAAGCAAAAAATATAATTAATTGAAAATGCATGTTTTTTAGGTGTGGGGGAGATGATAAACTGGTTCTAAAATTAACTCATTTTCACTAGTACTTGTAACAACATGACAACTGATATTAGTTATTTTCTTTTCAAGTCCCATGGAGTTATTATCTTTCAAGTCATGTGGTGGCTTTTGCTTCCAACTATAAACAGGTTTTTCATATAGTTTAATTTACATAACATTTTCCCCTCTCACTAATTTGTAACACGTTCTTAAGCCTAACTAATTTACTGAGATTTTTTACGTTGCCTAATTTACAAGGTTCTTAACAAGACTCCAGGCTTGCATAAAGAGTGACGCAAGGACAAGTCCCTCAGCCAGCCTGTGTCATGGTTGTAAGTAGAGGTATTCTTTATCTTTATCACAAAAGATTCAGCAGCAGGCTGATGAGATGGAGCTTAGGGAATAGTAGAAAATTACATAATACCAGCAGAATATTAGATTTAATGAAATAATCTTGGTAAACCCAGAATGACACAGATTGTGTGGGGTGGGCAGTGATCAGTGTTAGACGTAATTAGAGCAGCTAAGTAGTTGGCAGGTGCAAGCTATTTCTGTCTTGCTGAGAGATAATTTCCTTTGGGACATGTGGCCAAGGGAATTTATGCTCTTCTGTATATTAAAATATTTCAAGCTCTGCTTCCGGTGGGCTTTTTACGGCATGCTTTCATTAACAGACGATGGTGTGTTATATGGCACGCTGATGTCCTGCATTATTAGCTCTACTGGGGGTATTGTCTTTTGCTTTCTCTCTGCCAGATGACAACCGTTAAACTCTACTCGGGTTCAGATTATTTCAAATACAGTGGTGAAGCAGCAGTCTTGAACACAGATCTTCAGCTGTAAATGAAGAATATAATTTGAACAAGACTTGTTTTTGTAAAAGAAATGAAATATTATTTTTGCTGGATAATTGTTGATATTACAAGCTTTTGTGAATATGCAAATAATGGCAAAGATTATTTTCAGGTTATCTTTTTCATCAGCTTTTGCAAATTTGGCATCAGAATCGGACACAATAAGTAATTCTTCCTCAGTTACACAGCAACTTCATCATAAAAGATTGGTAGATGTGGGTGTTGCTATGAATGACTTTTTTTTTAAAAGAAAAAGCTGATATTGAAGTCCCAAGCACACTTAGGTAAATTGTGTTCTTGTCTTGCTTTTTCTCCAGCTGTCACCAGATGTAAGATCTGCTTGCAGCATTTTCATGATGTTTTAATGGTAATTTCCAGGCAGGCTCTTGAGTTACCATTTCACTTAAGGACATGCCTTGTTGTATTGATCAGCAAGAATTGCTAAGTAGTAAATCATGATGAGATTGAAGAAGGCCCATGACTATAAACAAGGTTTATTGTGATTTGGCAGTTTATATGTCAGGTGCCTCTCCATGCACATAGAAATGTCCTTTTCTGTGCAGGATATAACCACTTTTACTTTGATATTAACAGTCCTTTAATATTGTTTGACACTAGCATGGGAAGAAGTAGGAGAAATTACCAGTGTTTATTCCTTGTAATTTGAAGTGTTCAGACATGCATTTTGGGTACTGGTGGATTTATGGGTTAGCTCATGAAATCTTCAGTGTTTCCTGTTTTAGTTTATTAACATCTATTTTCATGACATCCGTAGTGTTTTCTGTCTTTTTACTGTTTAGTTTTAACCCTATTTTGTTCTGCTTTACTGATTTACAAAAAAAAATAACCATCGGCAGCTCTACCTTCAGATCAAAATATATAATCGTATTCAGACATGGAAAAATGTTTTTATTTTAAATGCTTTGGGGACCCCAAATATCATGGAAAGAGTGATACATTAAACCTATTGAGGCCAGATATATGCGCCAGATATAACAAAATTGGAAAACACAGTGAAACAATCTGGCACATGTTATCCTCTTCATTGAAAAGGTGGCACCACTAAAATTCCTAGCCTGGTTGATTAGAATATGTGAATTCATTGAATGTGTAATCATATCAACAGAAATTAATTCCCAGGTCCTAATGGATTGCCAGATGGAAAGAAAATTATTTCACCTGCAGTGAAGAAAGTTGTAATTTTAAACCTGAATTTCCCATCTAAAGCTTCTTATTTTGCATACCAGTATGGTATTTTTTCATATTTTCAGCCATGAAAAATAACTTAATGTGCATATTACAATTTGCAAAATCATCTAGCTCTGACCTGGTTTTGGGGCATTTGGCGAATGTTTTTAAATCACACCTTGATTACATTACATGTAGCTGTTGATCATAGACTGGTAGTGTATTGTTTGATATTTTTACCCCAGTTCATTCAGCACTTTAAAACCCACACATGGTTAAAATGCAAACATTCTTGTAAAAACGTATCAAACAAGTTCAACCTTAATCAATAATCGAAACAGACAGAGGTTACTTTAATGTTTGGATAAAATAAGCCAGAAGCAGAATTAGAATCTTGTCTTGTCAGTAATATTGTTATAATGTTAAACAGATGAGGGTATGACTTTCAGACTTGCAGAAAAGCCATTTTATACCATTGTTGATGATGTCTGTCCTTGAAAATTGACCTTGACAATTGTGGTTTGTTTACTGTTGCTTTAGTATGCTTTAGAATATTTTAAGTGTTAAGATTCTATCAGTTAAATTTTTATTTTGTAACTTGTTTTTTCTGGTATAAAAAAATGAAAACTGGTTTTGAGTTTAAAAATATATTGTTTACAGTCATATTAATAGATACGAAAGATAGGATTTATCACTAAGTCTAGTTTATCTTATTGTCACAATCTCAGAGGTTATTGTTTGTGTTATATCACAAGTTAGATGAAAGAGAGTTAAAAGTACAGAACAGGTGAATTTTGATTAATACAAATGTGATTATTGCTGCAGTATGTCTGCCAGGCTGTAGTGACGGATAACAAATATTTCCAAAGTCCCTAATTGTGAAAAAAAGGTTTTGGATTTTTCAGTGAATTATTTCACCATTTATTTTTCAAAGCCTTTTGTTTTATATTGGTGAAATGCAAAATATTGCATGAAAGACAAAGCAGAGATTCTTTATGACAAGTCACATGGTATTTCATCTATATTCATAATGGTTTTCTAAATGGTCCTTAGAGGTATAATTTGACAAATGACCAGATGTATTTTTAAGCTAAATTGTTGAGGTTCATTAAAATAGGGTACCTTCTGTCTTGATACCCTGGGCTTTCAATCAATTGGATATATAACTTAGCTTCTTCAGCAACAGACACATCTTAATTACAGCCATATATCAGTCAGCATAAATATTCTTTTATTCTACAATGATTGGAGTTTTCATGGTTGATTGTTATTGTTTCTTTTAATTTACCAGCATTTTTGTTAATTTCTCTAATGAAGACTAGATATACCTTGTATACCTGTAGGATATTACTGGCAGTAAATCCTTGGTCAGCAGAATGTTAATTTCAGTTTATATTGTATGTTTGTTAATTTCTCTGATAAGGACAACTATTCGTTTTGTAATATCATATAATAAAGACAGCAGAACAATTACCTGAGAGACTTTGTTATATCAATTACATAAATGATCAATGAACAACTGTGACAAGATTTAATGGAGATAAACCACATTAAAAACTCTGAATAAAATGAAAATATAAGTTCTAAATACAGAAAGAAAGAAAATCAAAAACCAAAAATTAGTTTAATGGAATCTAATGAGACTTACTTGTTTTCTATATATTCAGTTTTCTAAGGGGCCAGTCATATTTTTTATGTAATCTATTATTCTAACCATAGTTTCATATATTCTGTAATCTAAAAAACAAACCATATGTTCTGTGTATTCTATTTTCCTAAGAGTCAACCATAGTTTCACTAGTTTTGCATATATTCTGTTATCTAGAGTTAAGGAACCAACCATTGTTTTATACATTATGTCCTCTGAAAAGCTAACCAATTCCATTATTCTGTATAATCTGTCTAATCAAACTAGACAACAGTTAGTCTGCCAACCACAGTTTCCATATGTTTCCATGTATTCATTTTGCTATTTTTCATGTCTACTGTTACCTGAAATGTTTTGTTGCTATCATAGGTATTGATCACTGACTCAACATCTTTTTGTAGACAAGGGTTGAGTACTTCATAATAACCTTGACCCCTGACCTCTAGGCAGATTGAAACTTTGCTTAACATGCAGACCAACAAGGTCCTATAGGTGACACTTTTTAATACTTAAATTAAAAAAAGTGATCTCTCCTCATATGCAAGTATTTAGTGTACAAGGCTGTAGTGATAAAAATAACTGAGTGGGTGATTGGCTTAATGGAAGCAGCATCATGCCTTGCCAGTTTGAATCTCGTTCTCAGAGCCTCATTTGGGACTACAACAAGGAGGACTCCATCACCGAGGTTATCGGTGACACGATAGCTCCCTTAGGACTCTCTCCCTCAGCTCAGGCCTTTAATAAAACAAGCTTGGAAAATTAATGATCTCCTTCTCCTGAGAAATTAACAGATGAGTCAGGGAGTTGTCATGTTGCGGTAGATTCCGCCCCTCTGGGTTGAGACCTGATCACAACGTAACGACCGAGCTCAAGGGCCGCATGACTTTTTACAGGCAAAGGTTAAAGCTTTTTATAATTGGAACCCATTCATAAAACAAACACAGTATCCTTTTAGTCTTACAGATATGGTCAGCTATAACAGTGCTACTGTAATCAGTTGCATTTTGACACAACAGGAAGGGTTTGGGATGGCCATTTAGAACAGGAACATGAACGATAGCTGTGAGGATTACAGTGTAATATTTAGGATTAAATTTGTAGCAACCTAAAAACTAAAGCTGTAAACATTCAATTACATTTCAATTGCTCTCAAGTCATGCAAAGGACAGTTTTAGAATGAAACTTCTGTTTCTGGTAATGGTAATACATTTTTTTTAGCCCTCAGCCCTTAGGCTGATGGGCTATTGTCGTCACCCAAGCTGTCCGTCCGTCCGTCCGTCCGTCTGGCGTCCGTTAACTTTTACCTTGTGAGCGGGATATCTTGAAAAGGATTCACCGTCAGATTTTTATTTCCTCGGTAAAGATGTATATCGACAAAATCTCGGTCAAGTTCGAAGATGGGTGACCTTGACCAATTTTTCTACATTTTAGAGCTGATTATAGAAAAACACTTAGATGCTTATTACTCAGGAACCATTTGGTGGATTTTCACAAAACTTACTGTGATTATTGGGACTGATAGTTTGTACCTGCTTCACAAGTTTGGTGGCCCACTTACAATTTCTGATTTTTAATGAATTTTTATCGGATTTTTCAACTTTGGGCTTGTGAGCGGGATATCTCTAAAAGGATTCACCGTAGGAATTTTATTTTATTCAGTGAAGATGTATATTGACAAAATCTCAGTCAAGTTCGAAGATGGGTGACCTTGACCTATTTTTCTACGTTTTAGAGCTGATTATAGAAAAAACATTTTAGAAGCTTATTTCTCAGAAACCATTGGATGGATTCTCACAATTCTTACTATGATCATAGGGACTGATGGTTTGTAACTGCTGCACAAGTTTGGGGGCGCCACCTGCAATTTCTGATTTTTAATGAATTTTTATCAGATTTTTCAACTTAGGCCTTGTGAGCGGGATATCTCCAAAAGGATTCACAAGAGGAATTTTATTTCTTTGGTGAAGATGTATATCTACAAAATCTCAGTCAAGTTCGAAGATGGGATACCTTGACCTAGTTTTCAAGGTCACAGAGCTTATATTAGAATAAAACTTAGAAGCTTATTTTTCAGGAAGCATTTGGTGGATTGTTATGAATCATGGTACATACCTCTCCATTTTAAATTTATAACTGAGACATGTACAGATATACATCCATGTGAGAACAGATATTTAGTACTTGTTACTGTTACCACCTCTAAACACTGTTGTTTTGGCTGAGGGCTTTTGTCAGCTTCTGCTGATATTCTAGTTTATCTTTAGTATTACATTTATCTTATTCTGTGAATACTAGCTTTCATCTTTCTTTTGATTACAACAATTTTTATTCTTTTCATATTCCCATTTTTTAAAGATCATCAAGTAAGTTAAATGATATGAAGTATTACGTTATTCTCCATAACCTAAACTTATTTTTATGATGCACATTTTATTGGATTAATTTTTAGAGCTATTTCAGCTATGTAGGAAGTATAATTTCTAACTAATATGAGACAGATCTGTGGATTACAGCTTTGCTTTATTAGAGCCAAAACTGACTGGTATTTGACTCGGTCAAATGTAAATAGTTCTTTTATTACATGTTTAGCCAGAGAATACATGCTGATGGTCCATTTGTATGTGAGCATGTCTTACATATGATAGTGGGTCAGCTTGCGTAAAGTGCCCAGAAACTCCACATTGAAGACATCGTCAATAATGTTGTTGACTTACTATTGACTGGACGGACCACTGACGACTTAAGGGTCAATGGCTGGGTCAGAAGTGAATATTTGCTGTGTCATTGAGGAGAGCAATTAACCGCCTTCGTGAGATGGCCGGCTGCTCTTATGGTGGCCAGGATGTTAAGAGTAGAAGTCGCTAATAAACCTGGCCAACACCAGGAGGAACACACTCAGTTCATGTTTCACAGTCTGAGGCATGTAGGGTTTAAGGCAAAGCAAACAGCATTAATTGTTGGTATTTAATGGGTTGTTTATCCAAAATTTGTTTTCTCATTAGTGGCTTTTATTCTTATTCCTACTAATGAGCATGGTCACTATCAGTATGAGCACCATCACTTGTACACTATCATTAAATCTTGCTCAGAACCATGTTCACTAATGACCTGATATTTATATACTCAATAAATAGAGTATGAGATAAGTTTGACTTTCAGTTTGACTATGCTTCATTTGATTGAGTGATGTTTTGCTTTTTTTACCACAAGAAAGTGACCAAATACTTGACATCAAGGCAAATAACAACAGCAAAAAACATGGTTTAATTCTTACATCACTAACCATGTTATTTACGGTCTGGTTCACAATTATTTGGTCGTACATTATAAATGTTACATCAATACTTTGCCAAGAAATTCTGGATGTTAAAGTCTGTGTTCCTATTACAAGTCATGACTTAAGGTTAGAATTTACCAGTAGATGGACTTAAAAAAACATGGAACATATCATTCAGCATCTTTTAACTTTTCTTCCTTTTTACACATTCATAATATTTTTCATCCTAGGTCCAATATAATGGTTAAAAATGTGATTTTCTTTACAAAATCTTAGATTTTACAAAATGAGATACATGATATTTAAATTAATGTAATAACATTGACAAAGAAATATCATGTATCTCATTTTGTAAAATCTAAAATTCAAAATGGTACCAGTTAATGTTTTTTTTATATAAAATGATAATGATTTGATGAGACAGTGATGGTCTGGATTGACTGGTCCAGACAGTTAGAGCTGCCCCCTGAGGCTGTACCATTGACTGGGCGATGTAATCTATAGATCAGACAGCTGCATGAATCAAAAACCTGGCTGACATGCTGAAAGTGGATAAATCCTGACACAGTCATTATACTTTTACCAGACAAGTTCCAGTTCTCCTTGCTGTTAACACAGCACCATTACAGCCTGTCCTGACAGCTTGGAAACTTTTATTAACCAGGGATTCCCTCATATATAGCTTTAAATGACATCTGTGTTAGGCATGATGACAGAGATTTATTTTTTATAAATCTGCAAAATCTGGCTGTGATTATTTTCAGATTGGACGTGTAGCTGCTGTTATAGTTACTTAAGCCACAATTAAGGCCAAATGGAATCTAGTTATCTTCATAGATTGCTGTCAACTTTGAAAGATTACATGTTTAATAAGGTACAACACAGACAGCATGCAGTGACATGTTATTTCACAATGCTATGTCGTGCTATAAGAGATCCGTATGAGTTGATGATGTAAATTATTCAAATAGTGGTATACAAAAAAAAAATAAACTTTTGCCTCATTTCCATATGATAGATATTCTCATTATCATGATCAGCTGAGGACCTATAGGTTCCTAGATAGGAAAATGAGTCAGAAGGTTAACCATGAGATAAGAATGACAAAAGATCCTCATGAGCTTAGGTTTTATCTGTTAATAATCTGTAGGAAATTAGGAATAACCCAGAAGTCATTATCTGACAGTGTGTGAGGTTTTATCAAGGTCACCATATTGTGTTAGGTACTCTATAATATAGAGTAATGAACTTGGGACCTTTAAAGCAAAAGTAAAATTCCCCAAGCACCAGGTTCTGTTAAACCCCCAGAATGTGCAGTTCTTATTCTTTGAATTCATTTAATTATTTACTGGTCATTTTTGACACCTCAGGTTCTGTGATGGAATTTCATGGATTTCATCAGTGATAGATATATATTAAGTTAAATATTTTAGATATTTTCAATAAAAATGCATATACTTTATGTGCCATTGCTGTTATCCCAAGTGATGGAAAATTTAGGTTGGCTGCAAATGTAAAAAAAAACTAGTTTGATGGCTGTGTATTGTATTTCTAAACAGTTTATTGCTACCCAGAGCAAGATATTGTTAGAAGAACAATGGTACTAACATTAAACATCACATGCTGTAGTTGGAATGAGGCTATCTCAGAATTTCCTCCAGGAATCTTTACATTCCTCTTTCATTTATTATGTATGTACCCGCAAGAATTAGGAAGACACTTTTTTTCTTGGAGATCATGTATCAGTGTGTAGAATATATGGTAAAAGTTTCTCATTCGATCCAGGCACGTGTTGTGATATGTTTAAGCATCCATGTCAGCCAGTGGATTGTCTTTTACTTACATTTTTTCTCCTTTCCCAGCTTCAGCATATCCCGCCAGGTATGATGGATTGATGACACATTTTTTTGTTGTTGCCAGCATTGTGTATGTGGAATCCAATCAAAATTTTTTTCAAGGATTACATGTTTAGTTTCATGTATATTGATCTTTCCGTTGGCCTATCCTTTGGGAGTTATTTTTCCAGGGTTTGTGTCAGAGTGTTATTAAATAACAGTCATATTCCATATAAAACAGTTTTTGACCACATTTTGCATTTCAAACATGGAAGTATGATGAATTAATAGCAATGGTAGATTGACCTGGGAATATTTTTATGAAAGACTCCCAAGTGGTTGCATGTAAATACGTCACAGTTCATTGTCAAGGTCAGTGACCAGGAGATTTCCTGACCCTAGACTTTGTACAATTACTCTTCTTTAATTCATTGAAGTAGATTTTATTTATTTATTGGATGTAAATAAACATATGCATACATTTTACTTGTGAAAATTTTGTTGCATTAAAGCTGTGTATATAGCTTAAAATTGCAAAATTTGATTGTTAAATTACAAAATTTACCATTGAACCCCGGAATAAATATGTATCAACACGTTGAAATTGACGTCCAGACAGTTATAGAGGTAAAGAACAGAGAAACTGCATGCTCAGATCATTAGGTGTCTGCTTTCACTTTCAAATATTCATTGATTTAAGTGTGCATGGTAAGAATTTTCAAAGATAATTGATATTTTTTGCCATAAAATAAGTGACAGTGTTACATACTTTATTTCTGACTTTACAAACATGTTGTGAGCCTATATTTACGCCACACAAATTTGACCTTGACTAACATAGAAATTAATTGACATAATTAGGTTCATAGTGACAACATAATGATACCTTATTTGTCAGAACTTCTTGGAAACCATTAAGCAGGAAGGAAGACATCAGTGGGCATGGGGGAGGACAGGATGTTACAAGTTTGTCACAGAGCCGAGTAGGAAATGACAGTTCTCCCACAGAGAGAACCGACCCCTCAGTGCCAAGGGTACAACAAATAAGTCCTGAAATTATTCCAGTTATTCAATTTGTAAGGCACTTCTTCTTTTAGATACATCAAAGTGTCATGAAATTAAAAGGAAACTAAATTGTCTTAAAGGATTAACCAGTAACTGCACAGCTCTACTCTCTTAGTATATTTAATTAACTGCATTTAATTAGAGATTAAAAAGTCAGTCTGGCCTTGGAGTGCATGTAGACCTTTAATGATAAAAGGAGAAATCTCTTTGATGATCAATAAAGGGACAAAAGAAATTCTAAATTGATTTTATTATAATATACCAGCCATATTGATAGCATTCATCAGGACAGGTGTAGTGATAAACCATGAGATGGCTTTGAAGACATACACTTGATCTAATTGTGCTGGTTTGTCATTTCATCTTTACCCATCAGAAAATAATACTGAGGTAAAGATGCCATATAATTGTGAGGGATGCAACTATCTCCTGTCAAGGTGCTGAATGATTTATATTTTTTAAATAATAAAAATGATTATTCAGTAAGTATATATTCTTTTTCTGAGTGACCAGGTGAAAACAGAAAGAGATGATAATTAATGATGATGATATAGGAGCTCAGGTATTTTGATGATATACCTTGTTGACCACATGCAGGTTTAATCAAAGTGTCATTCTTTTGGTCTCCAAGGTTCTAGGAGACCTCCCACAGTCTCTAATCTTAGTGGACTCAGTGACATGATATACATCGTGGGAATGGGGAGTCATGGATAATTGAAATAGAGAACTTAAGTCTTGTTCTTCTTCATTTAAAAACTTTTTGATATTTTAAGTTGTGACTGCATGTTTGGTTTTGGATATGATGTTACTCCAAGTCTCTACCATGTTTCTCTAATTTATGTTCATGCAAGGTGGTGTTTTATGATTTATTAGAAAAGTCTGCTTTGAAAAAATCTTGCATCTAAATTAAATTGTGCAACAGGGCTTTTAATAGGAAGTAAATTTGAAGAGCCCAGGATGCTAAGGCAGAAATTTTGCTGAGTCCCACATGAGATAAGAGCTTCCCAAGTGTAGACGATATGTGTCCAAGTATTTTGTGTAGTTATATCATATTATGATTATTAATCTCCTCATTATATGGATATTTGCTGTAAGCCTCAGTTATCAAAGCGGCATTTACACACAACTGACAGGTTTGGTTGCTGCACTAGGTAATCATGATGGTCATTGACTGCTACAAGGTGCTAAACCCAGAGATTCACATCAGATGCTTGTACACTCAAAACCAAGCGTCTGTAAGAGATTTTGAGCATCAGAGTGCTTAACCCCGCATCTCTGATAGCCCTGGTGCAACCAAGTTTCTGGTCAAATGATGTATCAGTATTATAAACCCTTATGAAGAATGGTTAGGTGTGTGACAGTGTGTCTTGTGTATTGAGATTTACTTGGAATATAAGAAATCTTTTCAGAATCAATGATTATTATCCCATTACTTTTTATTTGCCACCTTTTCTTTTCAGAATTAAAGGAAGCAAATAAAAGGTAGTTGGTCATTGATTAACTTGTGAGGCTGAGGATCACCAAGTACACACTTGGGTAGTGCTGCCACCTGCATGTGGAGACAAGTACTACATTTACCAGGAGACTGTTGGTTAGTTTGTACAGTTTGTCTGGGCTTCACTGGTGGCATTCTAATTCTTTTATTTCTGTGACTCAGCTTGATTATCCCAGGCTGACATTTCAGAAAAAAAGCATAAACCATGCAAATGATGAAGAAAAGATCTCAGGTTTGTGAACAATGTATTTGAGCAAAAATAATATAACAGATGGTGTAACATTGTTGGAATTACAATAATTTCCCCCCATTAATGGTTGAGGTGAGAGGTCAGCTTTAATGACATTGAATTGTATGATGCTCATTGCCAATCAGCTGTATCTCAGGCATGCCACTGTGAATGTGAACAAGTGTCTTTCGTGAATATTGCAGATACGATTGCATTAAGGTAAATGCCAAATGTGTAACCTAACATTAGAGAGACTCGTGATTGCCTTGTTAAGAAACAGAGAAAGAGAAGTGGCCACATTTAGTCAGGACAAGGTAGTAAAATCCAAGGATCACGTGAACTTTTATGTTATTTATGGTAAGGAAAGCCATCAGGTGCTAGGACACAATGCCACATGTAGCTCGTCATCCGGCTGTGCTGTCAGACTCGCAGCAGCTCTTCACTGGTCATGATGTATTCACCAACTAATAGTTATACTGTCAGAGTTAAAAATCTTTAGGAGAAATGCTTCAGTTATCTCCCTGCCTTGTGTCAGGGCAGGAAAGTTTAACTGTAACCTAGGAGAGCTTTTAATGTATGAGCTGGTTTGAAGACAAACAGTTTATTTGCATTATCTACATTAAATCTGAAATATCATGTTATGGTCATGTAATCATATATAAGCATAATAAATAAATTTAATAATTATTATAATTTTAATTATGGCTACTATTGAGATGCTGTAAAAATCGTAGGTGTCTCAAAACACTGACATTAAATCCTCATCCCTAGTGTCTCCTTTAACCCATGTTTAATGTGTATATATTCAGTCTGGTTAAGTATGATTATGTAGCACTGCTATTATCTCTAATTGCCATGTTAGTATGGTAAAAGTATTATTAATGTCACGTGAAATTGAATCACAAGCACAATTTAGTCTTGTAATATCACTTCCACTTTTGGTGAAATTTTAATTGGCTGTATGAGAATCATTGCAAAACAGTTATACATTATTAATTATAAATACCAATTAATAAATATTGTCTAACTGCTTGGCAGTTGTTTGACTGTCATCATCAGTTTTATTTTTAGCTCAGCTGACTATAAGTCATCTGAGCTATAGTCATGGTCAATTGTCCGTCGTCCGTCTAGCTGTCTGTCCGGATGTCCGTCTGTAAGACTGGCACGTTTCGACACCATTGGACCTACGAATCTGAAATTTGCCATACAGTTAGATGTCCCAAAAATCTCCTACCATGCCGAAAATTGGGTCAATAGGACTTCGTTCCTTTGAGATATTAAGGAAAAACCTCAATTTTTTATTAGAAATCTATTTTCACACTTCAGGACTGCCTAATATCAATACCACTCATCTGGTTTTCTTCATATTTACCATTTATATTCCTCTATATAGTTCCTATGTACATGCCAGAAATTAAGTCAGTATTATTTAATTTAAAAAAGTTATGGGCCCAAATATAATGGACTTTGTAAAAAAATCAGGAAAGATATTTGGTCACTTAAGACCAAAAGTGTTAAAGGTAGGGACTTTTTTTCAGTAATACAACTTAAATTGATCAAAATTTAATTGTATACCAAAAATTAGATCAAAATCTGTTAAATTTTTTTAAATATTGGCAAAAATATAAAATTGGTACCTTAAATTTTGACCATGGCACATTTTTTTTCTGTAAGTACTGTGTAGTTAACACCAAAAATTTGAAACCAGTTGATCAAAAACTGTAGATTTTATTCAAGTTTTCAAGCACCATGTCACATCAAGTCTACATCAAGCTAGTGTTATGCAGTTTGCTAGAGCTCAGCTCCCCAGCTTCAGCTCTAAGTTCCTTAAATTTAGCATACAGTTAGATGTCTCCAAAATCTCCTACCATGCCAAGAATTTTATCACTAGGACTTAATTCCTTCGAAATATTAATGAAAAACTTCATTTTTCCATTAAAAACCCATTGTTACACTGTAAAACTGCCTAATATCAAAACCACTGATCTGACTTTGATCATATATAATATACATATTTTTCTATACATTCGCTATGCACATGCCAGAAATGATGTCAGTATTGCGTAATTGTTTTAAGTTATGGGCCCAAACATAATGCACTTTTTAAAAAATTAAGAAATATATTTACTCCCTTAACAAGAGGATTGCTGAAGCTAGAGATTTTTTGTCAGGGATGTAACATTATTTAATCAAGATTCAATTGAATACCAAAAATTAGTTCTGAATTTTTCAAATTTTATCAGTTATTAGTATAAATATAAAATTAGTACCTTAAATTTTGCCCAAATTTGACCATGGCGCGTTTGTTTCCTGAGAGCACACATAAGGATTTCATCTTTGTAGTTTAGAAAGTTGAAAGAAATTGGCCAAATATTGTAGCTTTTATTAATGCTTATATGAGATCATGTCAGACCCAGGCTTAATCCAGCCCCTCTTCAGTCACCTGTATGTTGACCTTGTTGACCTTTCATCAGATTATGCATGCTTGAGCGTAGCAGTCACTGGGGCAGCCAGGCAGCTAATGCCCAGCCACAGTTGATCCAGGTGTCCAACCCAACTCATCTAGTAGTTGTTTTGAAAAACAACATAACAGTAAACAATAAATTAATAATTTTGTATTTTTTTTATAACAAATTAAAGAAAAATTAATAGAAAAGGAATTTGTTAGTTGATGAGTAACAGAAAATTAACTTGCAGTTACTGATGATTTAATTATCTTGTATGGATGGATAGAATGTCAATGTCAATGTTATTCCAAATAACACCATACAGTCACCTATGGTATTTTTCAGTGAAATTTTAATGATAAAAAAATAAATCATATTATTCATAACTAATCATTAGGGATCATATGAAGGAAATTAATGATAGACAAAGATGCAGTTGATAATATTAATCTAGATTCCTACTGTGTCTAGTGTGTAGATTGATGTGAAAGTAGTCCAAACTGAATATATTACATTTATTTTTTTTTTAATATAAATAAAAGCCATAAAACCAGGTACTTATGATCATTACTTAAATTTGTGAATTTTGTATATTCTGGATTCTCAACATCTTTGTTTGGCTAAAACTGAATAAATACTAGACATGGTGCGAATGCTTTGCAAATGTATTTGAATACGAATATAAATATGTACTGCATTAAAAAATTTTATTGCATAAGAATCGGAATTCAGGTAAAAATGAAAGTATTTGAATACCAGTGCAGATACTTTCAAAATGTATTCATGAATGCATTCATGAGTATATTCTATAATATTATTTCAATAATCATTTCAGTTATATTTTATTTTAAAAAATCATATGATTTTCTTATTATTTTTTTTTTAATAAAAATTATATTGGCACAATATTTGTTATTAAATTTTGATAAATAGTTAAACTCTTTTATAATATGTGCTGCTTATAAGTTATATGGCCAAGTCAAAATCTGTGTGACAATAGCACTCCATTTGTTAATAAAATAAATGAAATCAATCCTCTTCCCTGTCTCCAAAGATACTATCAAAATCATACATAAGCTAAACACCAACAACTCATAATAAAGCTTATATTTATTACCACACAAAACAAGCATGTGCCTCTTTCCCAAATCATATTTTTTATCATATATAATAGCTGAGCACCGTGACCATGGGTCCCTTGTTTATTATTATTTTTATTTCAGCTGGAGTTCAGTCTATTTCTGGAGTATAACATGGATAGTATGGACTGCTGGTTAACAGACCATTATAATAAATTTTAATGTACTGTTACTTCAGCTGAATGGTAATTTTTTTCTGGTGTATAACATGGATTGAATGAACATATGGTTAACAGACCATTGCATTATAATCAGTTTAATGTTTTGTTATTTCAGCTGAGTGGTAACCTTTTTCTGGTGTATAACATGGGGAGTATGAACCATCCGGTTGGCTTATTCACCGAAGTCAGCGATGGGAAATACCACATCATAAATTTTGTCCGTCACGGACCAAATGCCACCCTGAGCCTGCTGGACAGTGGTCAAGCTCAACCTAAACACCCTGAAGGTAGGTTTATGTTAGTCACATATCAACATTTCATAACGTTGACATGATAGTACTGATAAAGAGACTGTAAACTTTTGTCAAACTGAATATTTAACATTTGTAATAGGGTTGGGATTCAATGTGAGATTCCATTTAGTGCAAAGTTTACAAATCTTTAAAGTGCAAATACATGTACAAGTGAAGTGAATAATGAATTGACAAATTGTTTTATACATGTGCAAGTGTATTGATTCTTTGTCAGGTACCAGTGCTCTGCATTCCCTTATACATTAACCCCAACCCAAAGTGAATTAACCAGATTTAATGTAAAGTTTTAAGGAAAATTAATCAGAAACCATACCTGTATCCATATTTTTGCTATTTGTACTTATAACTGAATTGAATTTGTAGCAGAATGTCAAAGGATTAATGTCTACAGATAAGGTCATGTCAAGGGATCATGAGAACAAAATATTTAATAAATAAAAAAACAGCAGGATAAGATGATACTTATCACTTCTCTTGTGCTTTGAATATATAAATCCATTAGTAAGTTGTGTAATATGATATATGAACTAATTGTAAACAGCTGTAATTATACCTGAAGTACTAATTTGGTGTAAAGTTGTCAATAATTTCTTTAACATTCACTTGAAAATATTTGATGGATTATGTATTTTCTATTCATTTGAATTGAGATATCCTAATTTAATTTTACAATTAAAATAATATTAATAAAAGATGATATCTTTCCATACTAAAATTCAAGTTGTTATTCTGAGTCCATTTAGTTATCTTACCAGCAACTAGATGGCACCACAGATCAAACATGTTCAGTACAATTCTGACAAAAAGTCTCTCGAGATTTACTAAAAAATGTAGTTTTACAGATATACATTAATAATTTTTGTAAATAAACAGTTATAAGTAGCCAAATGATAACTCATTTTGCTTTCTGATATACCCTTATATTTTAACAATTTGAACTGGGATTTTTAAATTTTGTATTTTACTTCTGTTACCTAGCAACCATAACACTGGTAATTCTTGTAATTAACATCAGACACTAACAAAAAAAAACCAACAATCTACAGTATCTCCAAGGAAATAATCAGTAATTGTGACAATCTGGTGTGAAGCATAATCATAAATCAGCTAAAATAAAATTTTGGAATTAATTTACATTTCATGTAACTATTTTAAATATAATATTTCTAGTGAAAATAAGACAAAGATTAATTTTGTGAATTTTTCTTGGTTCATGCTGTGTGGGCCACACAGATATAATGATTGCTAGGAAGATGAAGATTAACAAGTATAGATGTATGCATGTGTTGTACATATTGCTGTGTATATGACAAATATTATTACCACGAAATGCTGCTAACAACGAGAGGACAGACAACATGAAGACAGAGACAAGGGATTTAACTACATAACCTACTGAAAGAATTGTTTTATGACTGCTGTAGTCTTTAAGCCAGTTAATCATCTTCATTTTGATATTTAATTGGTAGATGTGTGGTTGTCAGACTTCAAAGAATATTACATTGTTCAAGGAATGTTAAGTTGATGTAAAATTAATTTAATAACTTTATCGCTGTGTTACTAGTCTTGTGTCTTTAAATAACTAAATGTCTACCTGCATATAGCTGTAGCCCTGCTTTGTTACCTGAACTAAACAAATTTTAGCATAAAAAAACATTATAAAGTCTATGTTTGAACATCTAGCTCAGATTCATGTACAAGTAGTTGAATATACTGTGAGGATGAGTTTTAATAGAGAAGTCCATCCACTGGATTGTCTCAGGAGTCTGTCTACACATTGTTTCAGTTTTTCCCCAATATTACCTAAACTTTTGCTCTATGACAATTGGAAATGTACATATTCTGAAAGCTATAGTTATTCTCTATAATTTGTTTGTGAATTCATTGGGATTCCTCAAAGCTGGTCACATTTTGAACATTTAAAAAAAAAATGTTTAAAAGTTTTATATTTTTACTTTAATTCATTTCTCAGCCAATATTTGGTTCAAAATTTTTCATTTTCCCTCTCTTGGGTTATAAACATGTTTTTTTATAGACTTATAGATGAAAATTAAAAGAATAAATTTATTTTTTACTTTAGAACTTATAATACCCTATAAAATCATAATTTTTAGAGTGAACTCCCCAAATAACAAATAAACACCTGGGGCATTTTACCAACATTTTAACATGATGCCCAGAAATATTCTGTAGCTGTTACAGGTAGGCTGGAATAAATGTTCTAGTCAAATATCTGAAATTCATTTAAATTTTTAAAAAACTAAATAAATCAACCAGCATCAGAGAACCCAGATTTTCTATATATACCAACATGTAGAGTACATGCTCAGCTTGAAATATTACACGTCCAGTAGTTTACTAAAATAATAGGGCAAAACTGAAACAATACTTATACATGTGATTTAGGCAAATCTGACACCTTTGATAGAAGTTATTACTTTTCAACAGAAAAGATTTATGGTGTGCAGTCTTATTCAGTTTCTGTTTCAGGTATGAAATGTAAAATCAGGAGGCAGTTGAATAAAGTATTGTTAGATAATTAGTTTTCCCTGACCTAAATTTGCCACCATTACCTTACAATTTCATCAGTCTCAGATTAGAGCTTAACCAGATTGTGGTGGATAGTACTTTTATTTTTTTAAATTCTGTAATGTAACTACTGTCCAGCAGATGGCAGCTGAGTAGCTATAGAAGACTGTTAATAGGCTATGACAATGTCTTGGTGGTAGTCCAGAATAACATAACCGGTATTTATATCAGGAAAATGCAATAATCAAAGATAACTCTACGTAAGGTGTGGATCTGATATAGACATTGCACAGGAATATGGTGGTTATCTTTATGATTTGTCAGTGAGAAACATCTAAAAGGTGTTGTTTGTAATTGATATGGTTCGGATTGTATTGATATTTTACACATATTTGTTGGATTAGAATTCTCTTTCTTGTGGATTTTGCATCAGATGATATATATATCAGTCCATAATAAAGTCAAAACATGGTCATCACTTTTGTTGCTCAGATATTCCTATTATTTTATATACATGTACTGTCTCATTAGTTAGAACTGTAACAATATAAGAATTAAACTGAACTCCCTTCAGTTACAATAAGCTGCACTGATGCATCAACATCTTTAAATTGTCTCTCTCTTACAGTTGGCTAGCTGGCACAGTTAGTTTATAACTCAGGGTTAGGGCTAAACATTTCTGAATAATAATACAGGAAGGTTATGTATTCCATTGTTTAAGGTGTGTGTTTAATAAAATGTAGCTGAAGAAGATAGCTAGCTTGTGTAATTCTTGTGAATATATTATATGAAGCTTGTAATTTATTAATATTCTCAACAGTAGATACCTGAGTTACTCTAGAATTATACATATTGAGTGTATACTGTAAATGTGAAAGTTGTAAATGAACAATATGTACTGTTTATCTGCAGGTATATTCCCAGTATAAACCTGTTTTACAATGATATAATATATTTAGTTAATCCGTTGATCATATGGATATTTTATTAGAGCTTTGTTCCTATAATTTGCAGGATAGCTACTTATTTTTATACCAGCCTCCTCATATATTATGGGGTAATACCTGTGTTATACTAACCATCACCTATATTTACATCTATATACAGTAGAGCATTGTTTATCCAAACATATCGGGGGGGGGGGGGGGGGACAAATTTTTTGTTTGGATAAATGATCATTCAGATCAAGAGTTAAATTACCAGAGATTACATAACTTTTGTTCACTATAATTGACAAACTGCCTGCTGAGAGCTGTATGACTTAACAGATCATGACAAATCCAAATAATTCTTTTGTTATTTTGCAACAATACTTGTATTTAATTTCCATAAATTATATCCTATAAAATACATTCAAATTATTACTGAAAGGCTGTAGAAAATCAGAATCTGTCAGTATTGTTCTAATTCTTGTCATGGGATGATTACTCAAATGAAAAAGTGGACTATGACAACTTAAAAGGAAAAACTTTTGATATATTATTTTACAAAACAGTGTAATAAATAGTAAATAATCATTTAATAATTCGTTTTATTTTAATTATCACTATTTCCACTGTTATGGACCCGTTAGTGTATAACCTTCTGTTTGTTTTGGATTAATCGTCATGGCCTCCACTGCCTAATAAAAGGCAAGCTGAAGATAGTACGGACCAGATCGACGATGTTTTGCGTCAATATTTTCAACCTCAGTTTGAGTGCATTAAAATGTGGCGTTATGTTTCACTGCTAATCTCATTATAATTGTTTTGGACCAAAGATCAACTTTCATATACAGATATTTTTCCTTTGTTTAGATTTTGCATAAACAATCAGATGTTTAATTCCCAGTTTTCAATATGGGATGATTTATCTTTTGGATAAACATTTGTGTTTGGATAAAGGATGCTCACCTGAACATTTACTCACTGACATACATATTAATACTTAGACCTATTTTACTCAGTAACATGTAAATTGTAATCTACCCGTATTAGATTTACTCTGGAGTATTTTGATGTATACTTGTTCTTTGTATGTATTTTGATGTATTCTTTGATGTATTTTGACATTTGTTCCTGTATCATATTATACCTTGATTTATATCGATATATACATGTATGATATTGTACTTTATATATATTTACATGCATCTGTATCATATTCATTTATAGTTAACAGTGTATTATATTATACCTTGCTGTATTTTAATATTTGCCAATATCATATTTATCTAGTTGTATATTCACATTTGCTTGTATCATAATTATCTTGATGTATAATGATATGTGCCTGTATCATACTATATATCTTGATGTATATGGATATTATCCTGTATCATATTTATCTTGATGTATATTGATATTTGCCTGTATCATATTCATCTTGATGTATATTGATATTTGCCTGTATCATATTTAAACTTAGCATTTAACCTTAGTATTGTGTGATCTGTATCTGTTCTGTATTTAGTTTTTGACTGGCTTTCTGAGGACCAATTACAAGGTAACTCTATAACCATGGTATTTATGCATGCGGCAAACACCACTAACACAGTATTACTATGGATGATAAAATGTCATTTTAGTATGACAAAATGTAAAAATAATGAACACTGCAGATATTACAAACTGCAGGATGGCCACCTACAAATTAGCTTGTCATATGACAAGAATCATGTTTAGAATGAACTAACAGCAAAGCAAATAGATTAATTACCTATCCCCTATTACCTTCACTAATGCATAATGCTATACTGGATTGCTAGAGATGAGGATTAACAGCTGAGAAACAGACCAGAAGAATTGCAAATAACAGCAAAGTGATGTACTACAATATTGCACCAGTGCGCTGAAGTGAGCATTGAAGGTGCGGTTCAAAGTTTCAACAAAAGGTGAAAGTAACAGAAAAAGGGTGGCAGGAGGGGTCAGGGAGGTTTAATCAAACACTTCTAAATGGTCTATCATTACAAATATTAAAGGTCATGTGACTGTAAATCATGTGACCAGTCTTGTGACAGCACAAACCAAACTTTGGCTGCCTAACAGGTCAGAGAAATGGCCAATCACTTAATCAATGCTGATTCCCTATATATTGATTAAACATATAAATTGCCTGTGTCTGCCCATTCATAAACCTTTGTTGTTTATTTTACTCCAAGATGTTTCTATGCTTGCTGCAAAAATGACTAACACAATATAGATGATAAAATGTTATTTTATTATGGCAAAAGGTAAAATAATGAAGACAACAGGTATTACAAACTGCAGGATGGCCAACTGCAAATTAGCTTGTCATATTACAAGTATGTTTAGAATGAACTAACAGCAAAACAAATATGCTATTTATCCTTTTATAACTTTACTAATGTATAATGCTAGACTGGATGGCTAGAGATGAGCATAAACAGCTGATAAACAGAACCTACAGCCAAGTGACTATAATGGACTATTGCACCAGTAAGCTGAAGTTAGCATTAAAGGTGGGGTACAAAGTTTCCTGAGAGGACAGTAAGAGAAAGAAAGTAACAGAAAATGTGGTGGCAGGAGTTGTTAGGAAGGTTAAATCAAACACTTCTTAATGGTCTACCATAACAAATATTAAAGGTTCACTGACTGTGAATCGTGTGACCAGTCTTGTGACAGCACAAACCAAACTGAGGCTGCTTAACAGCTCAGAGAAATTAACAATCATCTTATCATTGCCAATGCCCTATATAATCATCTAAGTATTGACCAACTAAAATATATATATGCCTGTGTCTGCCCATGCATAAATCTCTGTGGTGCTTATTTTACACCAAGATGTATTTTTATTTCAGGCACTTTTTGAAACAGAATCACAAATCACTGGCTTATTTTCACATGGTTAAAATGTGCACATTGATATCACTGTGTCATAATTTGGAATAGTTCATGAGCACTGTCAGCATAATTCTGACAAACTACTCAAAAGTAAAGCCACATTTTTAACAACAGCATTGCATGAAATAATTACCTGCCAGAGCAGGATATTGCATATTTGGCAGTTTAAGGCAGTCATCAGTGTTGAAAACATGGAAACAGACAAGTCATATTGTCATTTTCCTTTGGGATAGAATTTATCCATTTGACTAGGAATTTTTTTGGGAAGTTATTATAAATTATATATTATTACATTATCTTAAGGTTGAAATTTACTTGTCAGATTTAACATAAATATTGTGATTCACATAGGTATACAGCAACAAAATTTGTTGAAAGAGTTAAAAGAGTTCTTTTTCTAGAATTATTGGCATTTGTGATTAATTGGTGTGTCAAGACATGCTCTTCTAAGGTGTCCTTGACATTTATGCATGGAATGTTGTTGTGTTTTTCAGGCCACCAACTCAGCATCTTCAACAATGTGGCACGGGTTTATATTGGGGGTAAGGTGCAGGGGGAAAAAATACAAAGGCCTTTCCGTGGGACCATTATAGGTGAGGAACTGTTTGTTTCTGCATAACCTTGTAGTTTGTTTCCTAATTCCGGGGAAATTTGGACTGGACCTGTACTGGACCTGTACCTGTACTTGAACAATTTTGTAGAAATAAAACAACACTGTTTAATTGAAATGTAATTTAACTCTAAGGTCTCAAATTATCAAACTTCTGTAAATTAAACATGAAGATAAAATGTACATATACCTTGGGAGGTATCATGACTGCTGTTTATAAGGGGTCAACAAATGGAGGTAACTGGCACAGCCATAAATCAAGTCCCCAAGTGCCAAATTCTGACAGTATAGTGAGTTATCATAACACTACTCATGATCCATTGGTGAACAGATGCAAGGTCATCTGTTCTTTTGTCTTTCCATGTACAACCCTCTGACTGAGTAACTTTAAACAAAATTGATGAAAATATACAGTATTGAAACCATGCATCAAAAGTGTATAATGTTGATTTGACAGGTTTGGTGCTAAATCGTGTTCATATATCAGAACTGGCGTCAGAGAATGACAACCGTGTACATGTGATGGGTGATGTTCAGCTGGAACCCAGGCCTGTCCTTCCTGCAAGGTAAAAATCAGTCAGTGTGATGCTGTACATATACTTTTTGTATGTTTGCAAAACTTTCATGCAAAACTGTTTATTATGAAATAAGTGTGTGCAAAATACATTGACAGTAGAAATATTTCATTTGAGATACAATCATGGCCTGAAGTTCACATATAAGATTAAATTTGCTAAATCATCATAAATATCCCTGTGACTTGACAGGCTCGAATATACTGTATACAGGTTGGAGAATATTGGTCTGTAGGTCATCTGAATGATTTTTAGTCCTATTTTAGAGCTTCACCCCAATCCCAGTTGCTTCTGGCATATTATGACTTTGAGTTGTAATGGATACCCATTATCTAATCATCCAGGATATGTTTCCCAAAAATGGAGAGTGGGAAACATTGCAAATGTTGATTTCCTCTTAACAAAATAATACAATATTGTACAATGCTCTGACCTTATTTTGCTATTCATCTTTTTTTCAGGCCAACGTCCTCAAGTCCGTCACAATCTAGCTCATACCATTCTGCCACACCTGCCTCAAAGATGATGTCCACAATGAGGTCAAAGGTGAGAGCACCTGCATGCATGTCAGAGGTCACAGAAAAGGTCACAAAGTGCAAAATCACAAAGTACAAAGATCATTAAATACAAAGCCACAAAATTCAGAGGTCACAAAATGCAAAGACCCAATATTATTAAATGTTGTGGTCATGCATGTTAAATTAAAAATAAAGGATTCATGTTAAATCAAAAATAAAGGATGTCACATGTGGCAGTAACCTACAGGATCAGCAGTAGACTGACCAGGTTGGTGTGCATTAAATTAACAGTTGCCAGCCAATGAATTAATTAATTCTATGGTCTCCTGCCATCTTTTAGTGTATTACTGTTATATAACATACTCATGGCAGACTGACTGGTAAAATTTACATGGAGGCGTAAGGTAACGCTACCTGCCATCTAGATGAACTGAGAGTGTTCTCTTGATATATCAATAATATTTTGGTCTTTCCCAGGAATTCAGGTTCACTGCAAATTATGAAAGTCATTTATACAATAATGGCTATTCTTGAAATGGAAATGCTTCCTTCTTCAATGGAAATGATGCAAATATTCCATTCACTTGACAGGCCAATAGTATGAGCAACTGAATTTTTAGCAAACCTGTGAGCTTATGCGATGGTGCGGCGTCATGCGGCATCTGGACGTTAACCATAGCTATCTCAAAAATGGCAGGAGCTAGCATCACCAATTTTTTTGCAAATAATCAGTCATCCAAAAAACTATATGGGATTTTGTTTATTTTTTTTCTAACTGCATTTTCTTAGATTTTATAGGGAAAAAGCTAAAAAAAAGCTTTAAAAATCTTCTTCTCCGAAACTGTCCAGCCAAATTGTCCAATATTTCACAGAAATGATCTCTGGAACAATCTTTCTCAAGTTTGTTTGAATGGTTCCAGTTTGGAGATTTTTGGCTGAGTTACAGGAGGTTGAACTTTGTAAACTGTGCAAAAAAGCATGTTAAAATTTAAATCTCAGAAACGGCTGGAGCTATCATCACCAAAGTTTATGCCAATGTTTGTCACATAGGTCATATCTGAAAAATGAGGTATTGGTGGCGCCACCTGCATCGGCCTTTTTTGTACGGGGTCATTAGTGCCTGTATCACATTGAGGGCTACAAAAAACTTCTTCTCTGAAACCATATGGCCAAATGTTTAATATTGCACAGAAATGTTCCTAGGGTAGTGTTTTCTGAAGTTTGTTCAAATGGTCTCTTTTCAGTGACTTTGGGCTAAGTTATGGGAAGCTGATTTTAGTCATATGCCATAACAGCCCATTTTAGCTCAGTGGCTACAAAGATCTTCTCAAAAACCACTGGGCCAAATTCTTAAATCTCACACATTAATTATTCTCAGATGTTGATAATTCAAGTTTGTTCAAATGGTTTTGGTTCAGTGCTTTTTGGCTGAGTTATGGGGAGCTGAACTTAGCCAGTTTGCTGTATCTTCCTATATGAGTTATAAACTTGCAAAACGTTTTTTGACTGATGCCACTGAAGCCAGTTTGTTAAATATTTTACAAGAATAATCCCTACAATAATTCTTATAATAATTGTCATTAATGGTTCCACATGAATTATTTTTGGCTGAATTATGGAGATTGAATTGAGTCATCTTACCATATATGTTAGCTGTGTTATGCTGTTACATCTGGCCCGGCACCAGTTTATCAGCATCTATTATATCATGCCACTAGACATTTAGATTTCAGGTTATCTTTGGTTAATATTGACAAGAATTTCTTTTAAAAGCTTTTAAAAAATTTTGATTTATGTTTTAAGTTATTCATCATACCAGGCAATGTTACAATCATGGATATTCAGACAACTATATAAAGACAACTGTACGTGGATTATAAATTATTGGTATTCCTACTCAACTTAATTCAAGAATTTGCCATCAATCAGATATATCTGTATTTTAATTTTGCACTCAGTATGCATCTGTAATAATTTTACATATATTCCTGATTTCTTTTTTATAAAAAGTCAGCTGAAAAGCATTTTGTTTTGGGAAAATAAATTTCAAAGTTATTTCAAGTAGGGACCACTTTTGTGTACAGATTGCAGCACGTGGTTTACCATTGGCAGATTGTCAGTGCCTTGATGTTGGCCATTAGCCAAGATGATGTCAGCTTCATAAATAGTTTTGGCACAGTGCCAGGATTGGAAGAAGTGCAGCCAGGTATAGATCAAGAGTTCACTCAGTGCAGTAGCTGCATTCTATTTATAGCTTTGGCAGACTGCTCACTGCATCATATTTGGCACCAAAGTTCAGCCTAAATCTATTTATAGCTTTGGCAGACTGCCAACTGTGTCAGATTATGCAACAGGTCAAGAGTTCACTCAGTGCAGCCAGGTACAGGTCAAAAGTTCACTCAGTCTAGCCAGGTGCAGGTCAAGAGTTCACTCAGTGCAGTAGCTTGAGGCAGCAATTTGTCACAGGTCACTCGGGGGCAACTGCCTTACTCACCTAAGCCTTGTTAGCCTAGTGCATCAAACTCTGGGGAAGTTTGATGTATTGGACTGATACCTGTCTATGCATCTATGATGATATTCTCATTTACAAGACAAGTGGTGCCACCTACATTGACTTTTGCAGTGTATGCGCCTGCTTATTTCTACAGAGGAATTTGATACATCAGCCTAAAATTGGGTATGTTTATACATATCGGGTAGCTTTATAGTGTACAAGACTGGTGGCGCCACCTACAATAATTTTTGCACAGTGTATGTCCCTGCTTATTTCACAGGAGGGGTTTGACATATCAGTCTGACATTGGGCATATGTATATATCTCTTCGTTGTATATAAGTCTTGTGGTGCCAGCTACAATCATTGTATCTGCCAAAGAGTTTTGCAGATACTATGTTTTCAGTCGGACGCCCACGCTGCTGCCATCGCCGCATAGGTTTCCAGAGAACTTCTCCATAACCACTGGGCAGAATTTTTTAAAATTCGGAATTATGATCGGTCAAATGTGAACTGCTGCGCCCTCATTTTTGGTTGACCTCTGACCTTTCCTCTCTGCCCAGCGTCCATTTGTGCGTCTGTTTCCACGCATAAACCCACATATCTCGGGAACTGTTTGACTGATAAGGCTTAAGATTTTGCACAAATGTAGCCCTTGGAAAGCTTTATAACATACACTAAAAATGGTGGCGCCACCTGCAACCATTTTTGCACAGCTTCCATCTGTTCATCTGCCTTGGGATAAAAACACTCATATCTCTGCATTGGTTGGACTTATCCACCTGAAATTTTGCATGTGTATACATCCTGGACAGCTCTCTTTATTTTATGACAGGTAGCGCCACCTACATTCATGTTTAAGCTGCAGACATCCAAGCTGATATCTCAGGAACCATTTGACTGATTTGGCAAAAATTTTGCATGTTTATAGATCCCACATAGCTCTTTATCATCTGACAACTGGTGGTGCCATCTGCAAACATTTTGCACAGCATCTGTCTGTTTGTTTGCCGTGGCATAAAATCACTCATATCTCGGCAGTGGTTTGACATATCTGTCTTAAATTATGCATGTTTATACATCTTGGATAGCCTTTTGGATTTTGTGGCAGGTGGCACCACCTACATTAATGTATACGCTGCAGACATTCAGGCTTATATCTAAGGACTGGTTTGACATATCCCCCTGAAATTTTGTATGTGTATAGATCTCACATAGCTCTTAATCATACACAAAATTGGTGGCGCCACCTGCCACTATTTTTGCACAACTACGTCTGCTTTTCTGCCGTGGGCTAAAATCACTCATCTCTCAGTAGTGGTTTGACTTATCTGCCTAAAATTTTGCATGTTTATACATCTTGGACAGCTTTCTGGATTTTGTGGTAGGTGGCGCAACCTACATACACATTTCGGCTGCAGACATCCAGGCTGTTATGCAACACACCTCACTCTGTTTCCCCTTGCCACTCAACCCATGCATCACTTCACCTTTCCTACTCTGATTTTGGTGGATACACGTAGTGGCTTGTTGACTACCCATGTTCTAGTTTTTAGCTCAGCTGACTATAAGTCATCTAAGCTATAGCGATCACTCTTTGTCCGTCGTCCGGCCGTCTGTCCGTTAACAAGGCACAAATCGTAACCACTGGACCTGGAATCTTCTTAATTTACATACAGAGAGGTCCACAAAAAATCTCCTTGGAAACCTGGAAATAGGTCTCTCTTACCCATATCCTTCGAGCTATGGGGCCCAAAAGTACCCCCCAGAACAGTGAAAAATTTCATACAAAAACTTCAATATCTCATTAACTACATCACTTATGGTCATGATTTTTGGCATACATATTGATCATAAGATGTTTCATCAGTTTCTGCAGACTGTTGGCGCCACCTGTATTTTTCGATTTTTTACAAATTATTTTTCTCTTTTTTTGAGACCTTTAAAAATGTGAACATCTGTTAACAGGGCACAAATCGCAAAGACTGAACCTAGAATCTTCATTCTTGCTATTATGAGAGACCTATGAAAAGACTCCATGGAAACCAGAAATTAGGTCGCTGTTACCAATTTCCTTCGAGCTATGGGGCCCCAAAGTACCCCCCCAGAATAGTCAAAAATTTCATACAAAAACTTCGATATCTCATTAACTACATCACTGATGGTCATGATGTTTGGCATACATATTGATCATGAGATGTTTCATCAGTTTCTGCAGACTGGTGGCGCCACCTGTATTTTTCGATTTTTTACAAATTATTTTTCTCTATTTTTGAGACTTTAAAAATGTGAACATCTGTTAACAGGGCACAAATCGCAAAGACTGGACCTAGAATCTTCATTCTTGACATTCTAAGAGACATATGAAAAGACTCCATGGAAACCAGAAATTAGGTCTCTGTTACCCATATCTTTTGAGCTCTGGGGCCCCAAAGTACCACCCAGAATAGTCAAAAATTTCATTAAAAAAACTTCAATATCTGATTAACTACATCACTGATAGTCATGATTTTTGGCATACATATTGTTCATGAGATGTTTCATCAGTTTCTGCAGACTGGTGGTGCCACCTGTATTTTTCGATTTTTTATGAATTGTTTTCTCTATTTTTGAGACCTTTAAAAATGTGAACATCTGTTAACAAGGCACAAATCGTAAAGACTGGACCTAGAATCTTCATTCTTGACATTCTGAGAGACCTATAAAAAGTCTCCATGGAAACCAGAAATTAGATCTCTGTTACCCATATCCTTTGAGCTATGGCACTCCAAATTACAGCTCAGAATAATGGAAAATTTGATACAAAAGCTGAAGTATCTAAACAACTAATGCAGAGGTCACCATAATTGTTTGTATGGATATTGATCATGGAGTGTTTCATCAGTTTCTGCAGCCTGGGTGCGCCACCTCAATTTTTTCGATTTTTTACGAATTTTTTTTCTCTATTTTTGAGACCTTTAAAGATATGAACATCTGTTAACATGGCACAAATCATAACAACTTGACCTAGAATCTTCATTCTTTACACACAGGGAGACCCATGAAAAATCTCCATGGAAACCTGAAATTAGGTCTCTGTTACCCATATCCATTAAGCTGTATGGCTCTCAAATACCCCCCAGAATAATGAAAAATTTTATACAAAAACTCCAGTATCTGAATAACTACAACACTGATGCTCATGATTTTTGGCATACATATGGATCATGACATGTTCCATCAGTTTTAGCAGACTGGGTATGCCACCTCTATTTTTTAAAATTTTTACGAATTATTTTCTCTATTTTTGAGACCTTTAAAGATGTGGTTATCTGGCAACAGGGTACAAATTGTAACAACTGGACCTAGAATCTTCATTCTTGTCATGCAAAGGAAGCCCATGAAAAGTGTCTTTTGAAACGTGAAATTAGGTCTCTGTTAACCATATCCTTCAAGCTCCAAAGTATCCCTCAGAATAATGGAAAATTTGATACAAAAGCTGAAGTATCTGAACAACTAATCCAGAGACCACCATGCTTCTTTGCATGGATATTGACCATTAAGTGTTTTTATTAGTTTCTGCAGACTGGTGGAGCCACCTGTATTTTTTTTAAAGTTTACGCATTTTTTCTCTATTTTTGAGATATATTAATACAGACACAATCTCAGCCTGTTGGTTAATCTGTTAAATGCTTCAGTTGAATGGTTATATACTACCATTCAGATGATAAAATTTCCTTTTGCAAATCTCTTCCCAGTCAGCTGAGCGTCATGACCCATGGGTCACTTGTTGTGTTTTGCCAGAATTGCAGCAGTGATGTTTGTTTAATTGTTTCTTGTTCTAAGTTTTTAGTACTTGCATTGTTCATATACATGTTACACATGTTCTTGAAAAGAAATGGTCCAGCATTGAAGCATTACACCTGGTGTAATCTCATTGCACAGGTTCGCATTAGGCCTGTAGGCCTTGTTTTTTCTTTATCAGTGATAGCTATCCTGGCAAAAATTACATTTTAATTGTCATATTTCAGTGGTAAATATAATTACCATTGGTCTGACAGGACTATTTGAGCAGGTGTGATAATGAATGTCTCAGCAAACATTCACTGTTTTATAATGATTCAAGCTCTTTCTTGAAGATTATATTTATCAGAGAGACAAAACATAGTGATCTTTAGAGCAGGATAGATGACAGGTGAATGGAACTTGTATGGTCAGTCAGTTTGTCACTCAGCTGTCAGATATAATATGGTATAGTGTTCACATTTACAGCCAGATGGCAGCACTAATTAGTAACCAGGGGCATATCTCACAGTCAGGTGTGTCATTTTGGTGACTTGAAAGTCAGCCTTCACTCAAATTTATCAGTTAATGACACTGTTTGAGAATGATCAAATCAGAATAACATCATTATGTTTTTGAAAATTCTGTGAAATATCAGTGATGCGGATACATTTGTAAAGTGATATTGTCCGATTTTACCAGGAACCATGGACTTTATTTTCAAGAGATATTGATTAAGTATCCAGTAAATAAAAGCAAATCAAAGAATTTAAATGTTTAGATCTTCTAGAATGGAAAGGGTATTTTGAGGTGGGCAGTTGCTGGATTCTAAAACAGATGAGATGAAAAACCCTGAACACTCTATAACAGGTTTGACTTGGAATAAGCTGAAGGCGATACTGGTACCCTGGCCTGTATGCTGACAGGCATTTAATGGATAATCACATGTTTTGTACACAAAGTTGTCAAAGGCAAATTATATGCAAATTATATGCAGCAAATGGGATACAGAATAAGGAATGAAGGCTTATGTTAAAACATTGGCAGGGTTCAGCATATGCCCAATAGATGTCACCTCTGGAGGTCTTCACCAAGGTTGATATGATTGTTATATATGTAAACAACAGATGGCGCTACTGTAACCATAACATGAAAAGAATCAGTTTTACTATCTTACCTTGAGGTTCTCAGCATTGGTCCACTGTTTTTGATTGTGCCAGTTTTCAACTCAAGTTGTCAGAGGATGTACCCCTGTCTGTGCTGGGTGAATCAACCAAGGTTTTAACGCACTTTCGTATACTGTGGTTTTCATGTTGTTTGTGAAGGTTACAAATTTTGCGGTCTCTGCAAAAGGAAAATCATCACAAAAAATAAAACCTTCATGAATCAGATGCCTCAGCTGCACAAGTGAAGAGTTATACCATAGCGTTATTAATATTTCTTCGAAGTTATTTATAGCATCAACATTGAAAGGCAACAGATTGATATTATAAATAATAATATACATCAAAGAGTGATATTGCAAGTAATATAAAATTTGTTTTATTTTCTGCCAATCATTATCTAGATTTCCCACTACTTCAGTATTCTCTTAGGTCTTCTCAGCGAATTGTTAAGATTATCTAAAAATTAGTATAATAATACATGTACTCTATGTATTGATACTCTATGGTGAGATTGCAAAAAATCACAAAAATTTAACCCACGCAAATATGTAGACAACCACAGTTTACAACACTGATTCCTCCGGGGGAGACAAGCTGTGCTTCCAACACAGACTGCCACCTCCAGACCTCCATTGACATAATCCCCCATGTCCTCAAGTAGGCTTTAGAAGGCTGTTATTAAAAAAACCCTGAAAATCTACTAATTTGTTTTAAAACATTGGATGAAAGTTTGCCAAAGGATAAAACCTGTAACTGTTAGATTGGAATCCACACCTGACCAAAAAATATAATTCAGTATTCAGAAATAGTTCTGTTTGCCAGACTTTCTTGCTCATTTACATATTTGAATACTGGTTTATATGATGATCAAGAAAAAAATCACTTGAGTGTATTCAGGATTTTATGGACATGAGAAAAAAATGTTACAAACATTACATCATTACATAAGAGGATATTCCAACTTTCATTCGTTAGCATGATTGGTATTTGTTTGCAAGTGATCAGGCATTGTTCTTGATTTAAGCAGGACTATAGGTCAAAAGTCTTGTAACAATGTATACATTTTCTTAAATCCTGAATGGGTTAGATTACTTTGAATCAGAAGTGTGTTCCCTCAAATTAATATTCTCCTGTTCATCTGTTCTCATTGCATCTTGAACAAAGGATAGAATTACATCCAGAGTACTTAAATCATGTGTTTGGCTGTAGGTCTTAGAAAATTGGATACATGCAACCTTATTGAGGGTTATCAGGAACTTCCTAGATGCTAATTTCTATGTCCAGCTGCTACTGTTTGTGTCTGTCTAATTGATTGGGTGCTCAGTGCTATGCCCCATCTGTTTTGGTTCTCTAAATCAAGTTTTTAGCCCATAGCTGGGAAAATATAGGCCACAGTGATCTAATCTCAGGTTTTCTAGGATATTTGCCTAGGACCTCCTTGGATGTACAGTTAGAAGTTTCTATGTTGAACAGTTACAATTTTTGCCCTGTTAACGGACGAACGTTTGACCGACAAAGCGTGATCACTATAGTTCAGATGACTAGCAGTCAGATGAGCTAATAAGATAAATCTTCAATAAGATAAATCTGGCAAATGCTTAAACACTTATGCCTTATAGATGTATATTTAAGCTGCACTCAATGTTGGGAGACAGTTGGGCAGTCTTCCTTAATATCAGCAAACTGATGGTAAACAGATTTACAGATCGTCCTTAATGCCACACTCTGTGTCACCAGGTGGCCAGGGCACCAGTCTGACCCATCCCTGCCCCTAAATCCCTATTTTGGTTAAACACTATTACACTGACATTTAGGATACACTTAGTTGCGAGTGTATTTCATGATGCGTTTCCAGGACAGGATGGTCTGATCAGGTCGTTAAGCTCATTAGACTTCATACATATCAGATCACCATGGTAATTCTGTTTTCTGCTTCATCACACCAGTGAGATTGGGAGATCTGCAGATGAACAGATACCCAGGGGTCTAGATATGATTCTAATGGTGTGTAATATATCATTAGTTGGTAACCTTTAAGAAATATCTGTGATGACAGAAGTTGATATCTAATAAGTTATGAACAAATTGGTTATGTAGGCTCATTGAAAATAAAAGCAAATTTTGATATTTTCCATACTATACAGATCAGAAAGTGTCATATTCTGGATTTTTTTTTTATATAAATATTTTTGGTTGAGGTAACCGCCTTCATTTTTTAATGCTAACTTAACTAGTAGCATATATATGAACATTTGCAGAATTCCATTCCGGTTTCGGACTACATGACAGGGCAGTATCACAGGCTTCCTTTCATTTTATGTCATTGCCTTAACCAGGCCCATTGACTACTGCCCCTGCAGGCCCTGGGTGCGTTATTGTCCCCATTGCTTGGTCATATCACCATGTACCCCCTGAAAGGTGCTCTTGTATGTGAGTGAAACACAGCCGTTGGGCACAGCCTTCCCATTCAGCCTGCAGAGTGCTCACCCCTACCCTAAAAAATCTCACCGCCAAGGTTGAGATTTGAACTCGCAATCTCCTGGCGCTTGAGCCCAGTGCTCTACTCCTTACCCCTGAGCCTCAGAAGCTGGAAGCTGGATGCTTCTTAGTTACTGTCAGAATGCTGGTTTAAGACAGGGCAGGTGTTAAGTAATTAATTGTCTGAATGGTCCTGAAAAAAAAGCTAGCATTCCTGTTCAGTAATAATGAGGTCATAATACAGATTTGATTTGATTAAATAGCTAAGGTTTTCATGGACAGATATTAAGTGGTCATAATTGTCAGGTGCTTCCATAACACAGATCGGTGGTAAATACATAAAGGGATGGATGTAAAAGAAAAAAACAATCCTTTCCCAGATTTTATGAACCATTCCATCATATAATATAATTAATAATATATCTTTATAGCTTCTGTGGTCTTGGGGTAGTGCACAGGGCTTAAAACCAGGAGATTGATTGCAAGTTCAAATCTCAACCAAGGCGGTGAAATTGTTCAGGATTGGCCCCTAGTCAGGTTCAGCTCTCTGCAGGCTGAATGGGGAGACTGGGCAAAACAGCCCTGTTTCACACACAAACCAGTTCCCCTTTAGGGGGCTGCTTGGTTTAATGACCCAGAAATGGGGATGACACACAAAGAGGACATGAGGATTATCACGTGTGAGCCCTTGTCACGTTGTCAGAAAAAGGAATGGAATTCTGCAGATGTACATAGTTGTTAAGCAAGCATTAAAAAAAAATGGAGCCAGTTACCTCAACCAAAAAAAATATCTGAATTTTTACACAACTATACAGGGTCATTCATAGGTTTATTGATGTTTAAGAAGAAAAGTGCCATATCATTGACAGTGAGTCTGCAAAACAGAAAGTTGCTTGTTTGTTCTGCTAAGTTTATATCCATATATAATAACAATATTCAATAGGTCTCAGTGTTTCAGTGGTAACAACCAAGTTAAGATATTTGTATCTTAATCAAAAAATAAAATTGTCTGTGTATGAACTTATTAATAAGATGTATACATGTTTTACTGTTGTTAGAGGACTTATAGAATGTGATATCATTTAAGTAAATTAATGTAATGTATTTTAAAATATTAAATTTTTAACCCCACAAGATTTGGAAAGGGTGAGAATTTCCCCTTTAGCAAAAAAAATGGGACCATTTTATTATTTGAGCTTTTGACTCATATATATTTTTTTAAGGAAAGTTGGCGAGGTTTGTCTTTGAACTATCAAATATGAAAATAAACACAGCCTAGAGGAAATTGGTTTATGTGCTTCTGTTTTGTAAAGTACTTACCTGGTCATGAGTTTCCAGAAATTGCTAAAAGCCATGAAATTTTGGTCTTCTGCATATCATCTCAAAAAGATTTTTAGCTCAGCTGACTATAAGTCATCTGAACTATAGCAATCACTCTTTGTCCGTCCGATGGTCGGACGTCTGTCTGTTAACAAGGCACGAATCGTAACCACTGGACCTAGAATCTTCTAACTTTACATCCAGAGAGGTCCATTAAAAATCCCCTTGGAAACCTGTAATTAGGTCTCGGTTACCTATATTCTTGAAGCTATGGGGCTCCGGAGTACCCCCCCAGAATAATGAAAAATTTGATACAAAAGCTCAAGTATCTGAACAACTAATGCATTGATCACCATGATTCTTAGCATGGATATTGATCATTGAGTGTTTCATCAGTTTCTGCAGACTGGTGGCGCCACCTGTATTTTTTCGATTTTTTTAACGATTTTTTTCTCTATTTTGGAGACCTCAAAAGATGCCGTCATCTGTTAACAGGGCACAAATTGTTAACCGCTTGACCTGGAATCTTCTCACTTTACATCCAGAGAGGTCCATGAAATGTCTTCTTGCAAACCTGGAATTAGGTCTCTGTTACCAATATTCTTTGAGCTATGGGGCTCCGAAGTATCCCCAGAATAATTAAAAATTTGATACAAAAGCTCAAGTATCTGAACAACTAACGCATCAATCACCATGATTCTTTGCATGGATATTAATCATCATGGAGTGTTTTATCAGTTTCTGCAGACTGGTGGCGCCACCTGTACTTTTTCAAATTTTTTACGATTTTTTTTCGCTATTTTGAGACCTTGAAAGATTCTGTCATCTGTTAACAGGGCACAAATCGTAAACGCTGGACCTGGAATCTTCTTACTTTACATGCAGTTAGGTCCATGAAAAGTCTCCTTGAAAAACCTAGAATTAGGTCTCTGTTACCCAAATTCTTTAAGCTAACGGTCTCCGAAGTACCTCCCCAGAATAATAAAAATTTGATACAAAAGCTCAAATATCTGGACAACTAATGCATTGATCACCATGAGTCTTTGCATGGATATTGATCATGGGGTGTTACATCAGTTTCTGCAGACTGGTGGTGCCACCTGTATTTTTTTTATTTTTTACAATTTTTTTCTCTTTCTTTGAGACATTAAAAGATGTGGTCATCTGTTAACAGGGCACAAATCATAACCACTGGACTAAGAATCTTCTGTCTTGACATGCAGAGAGGACCATGAAAAGTCTCCTGGGAAACCTTGAATTAGGTCTCTGGTACCCATATTCTTCAAGCTATGGGGCTCCGAAGTACCTCCCAGAATAATAAAAAATTTGATACAAAAGCAGGGCACAAATCATAAACATTGGACCTGGAATCTTCTAACCTAAAATCCAGGGAGGTCTATGAAAATCTCCTTGGAAACGTGTATTTAGGTCTCTGTTACCCATATTTTCTGAGCTATGGGGCTTATAAATTAAATAATTAAAAATTTGATACCAAAGTAGGGCACAAACCATAACCTTTGGGCCAAGAATCTTCTTACTTGACATCCTAAGAGTTCCTCAAAAGGTCTCCCCAGAAACCTAAAATTAGATCACAGTGAACTATATTCTCAGAGTTTTGGGGTATGTTTGAGCACCCTAGAAATAAAGCAAAATACACACAAATTGCCAGATTCCTCATGAAAGGCCGGTTGGGTTGTCATTAGATTTGTTGTGCTAGTGGGTCTTGATGAACTTAAGCTAATATGCATAACCATGATGCCACCTACATTACCTTAATTAGTTGTCTGTGCAAGGACATATTGTCAACATGTCAGTCGGCTGAGCGTCATGACCCACGGGTCACTTGTTTATATGTTGTGACAAACCAGCAACATATTTCTTACCAGTTGGTCATCTATGATGTCTGAAATCTAGGTCTTTAATGTCATCCGTAAGTCCTGTTAGAATTATGGCATGTTGAGCCAGATAATGCATACTTTGTTTGCTTGTTATAATCAGATTAACTTGGTTAAGGTACACAACCTGAAGCAAGAACAAAACCTACAAGAAAGAAAAAAAGTAATAATCCTAAAAAAAAGTCATGGGAGTGATTTAATCAGTCCTGCTTCTTGTGTATATGGACAGGTCATGTGAGAGGTCACATGACTTGGGGGAGTAAATTTTGTGGTGGGTAGATCAATCTGGCCTGTTTCTCAGATATAATCCTTGTGCACCAATAACTGTGATCAGTGGCTGTTAGCTACGCACAAAGAGCGGGATAAAAAATATAAGAGCATTGGTGAGAAAATTGGCTACACATTAGCTAAACCCTGAGGATATGAAAAAACAAATATTGATGCCTTTCAGAAACCGAAGTGGCTTAGAGCACCATTTCAACAGAATTGATTGGTGGCAGATTTGTTGTATTTTATCAACCATTATAGAATAATTTTGAAACGGCTCAAGCAGGGTAAAAGAGAGTTTCTGGATTGATAGTCAATTGTAGCTCTTTTGATCATAACACATTAGCAGACTGAATGTTTTTTTTTTTTTAGAAAGGGATGTAGCTGAAATCTGAAGAAACCTGTGACTTGGTCTTTGCTTCACATATCAGAACTAGTGGTGTAGTTAATAAAGGGTTGTAGTTGGTGAGTGGGTGGTAGTAGACACTCCACAGCAAGGACCTCTTTCATTGTCAAATAAAGAATTGCTCCATCAGAACATAGCTAGCGTGTGAGCTGATGGAAGTGCTTTCCTCGGCAGAATGTGAAATCAATACATCTGAGATAAATCCGTATTTTCAGGAGCTTAAAACATCTGGGGCAGTACTTAATATTTTTTATTGCCTTCTCTTTCAAAAACCTTGCAGGATTAAACCCTTTGGTTGACAACATAGTTTGTGTCAAAATGAACCCTGTTGGAAGCTTAGGTCATGTGTTAAAAGGCTGTGTCATATTGACCTTTGACCTTCCTCATTACATCACCGGAGAAGGGACAGAGGATAAGGCTGTGGACCTGCTTTCTTAAGGGACACCTCTGTATGGCTTGATATTCTTATAACCAGCCAGCCTGCCCAGCTTGCACATGGTAGTTATCAGACCAACTCAGCCAGCCTAACCTCTCAACAATAAAGCATATTAGTGGGTTTATTCTTATTGATTTTAGCTTCACGTTGTCGTATGTCTCCACTATATACATGGCGGAGGGTCTGGCCTGTTAGCTGCTGGATCCATGGGTCACCTTTTTTCTTTGTTCTTGTGTGTCCCATTCATCAGACATCCACAGCGCCATGTGACAGTCTCCGAGGCATAAATTACGCAATCAGTTCTCTCTATAAAGGTCACCAGCAAACTGCACGAGCTTAACTCACCACGCCATCGGAAATCGAACAAGGCTGTTTTAGTGGATTATTACACAATTGTATGGGTGAAATGGTTATGACAAGTATCCAGTTAATCTGTCAGAAATCTACGACATGTCAAATTTGGATGATCAGCTTTATCCTCTTTCTAAGCTTCTAACAGAAATTTTGAGTTTATAAAAGTATATTAGAGAGCTCCTTTCTTATCCTTTAACTAAAGAAAAAAAATTTAAAAATAATTTAATGTACTTTCAGAAAGGCTTTACAAATAACTTCTCTGCAATCTTACTGTGTTCTGCCACAGGAAACCAAATGAAATTTGTAAATTATTCTCTAAAACCTATATCATATCACAAAATTTGATTCTAAAGTGAAAAAGGGTCCAGAGGCCAATCACAAAATTAAAGACTTCATGAGCAAATCAAACATTTATATCTGATAACCTTTTGGGGTCTACTGTATCTTGCAGTCCACTCCTCTACTGTGATAGTTATTTTTTATATAATATTTTTGACACTCAGCTACCTACCAATCAGCACCTTTAAAATGCATACATATGTGCATGTGACCAGTGGCCTTGAAAATCAACAGTATCATTAGTATGTTGTAACAAAAGGATTTTTTTTCACAAACTGATTTATCCCCTTTTTGAGGAACTTCAAGGTATTTTTGCTTTACTTGGTTCCTTAATAGTAGTTTATTTTGCAGAATTGCCAAATGGGCAATATCTTAATAGACTTGTAAAAGCATTTTAAAATTAAAAATCCATGCCTCAAGAATGGTCATGCATGCATTCTTGCTACTCATTAATGGTACTAAATTTCTCTAGCAGGAAGCAGCATTAGTGGCAATTTGTTCATAAAAGTACATGTACAAATGGCAAAAATTTAGTCATGTCTAAATCTGTTTATGGCTCAATAATATTTCTTATTTTTTGTTCAAATATAAAAATATATTTTACCTGACTTTGTAGCTTTATTCTTGTTCTTTGAGAGAGAAAAACATTGAAAGCCAGGTATTGGTACTTCAAGTCATGGAGTTAAATGTCATATATACAAGCCAGCACTCCACAGTCAGACAGCTGCGCATCTTATTTTCAAGTATTCATGATCAATTTGAACATAGGTTGCTGGGAACAGAAATTGACATGTGCCATGTTATGAAACTGACATGTGCCTTGTCATGAAAATGACATGTTCCTTGGCATTAATCTTTTATATGCCATGAACTGACCTGTATGTGTAATGCTTATATTTTGACAGGTGTCATTTCTCAACAGTAACATTCTTGAAGAACACGTACCATACAGCACAAAGCACCTTTTATGCTTTAAATGACATAGGCGATTATGTATTGTTTCTGCTGATTTAACCAAAACCAAACATATTTATTGAAGGAAATATTACAGTAAATACAAAAATGAGTTTTCATTGAACTTTACTGCAGTATTTTTACAAATAAAAAAATATAAGAATAAGTGCCACTTGAAGAATGATTGAGATATTGGATTAAATCTGATCAGGTAAATAGGTAAATATATACATAAGGATATGGCATGCCTGATGAAAGTGAGGCTGATAACATGTAGGTGACATTATGAGATCCAGACAGCCACAAACCAAATCAGAAGGTTCTCAGATATATAACTTTTTTGTGGCAACATTAATCTTATAACAAATCTATGGACCTTTATTGAGTTAAGATAATCTTAACCAAATATCAGTTAGCAGATGTTACTGGAATATACTATATAGGCTGAGCACATAATTTCAAATTGATATGAAATGTTTAATTGACTCTGTCTGTTGCTTAAGGCGAAGATTTTTCCTCAAGATTTGCATATATCCCTTGGGATAAATCAGTCTAAACATCCCTCAAGTCACGACTCTTGCATTTTTACTGTCTTTATGGTCTCAGCTTGAAATTGCTTGAGAAAAAAAATTTTGGGAAGCTCTATCCGTGAAATTAAATAGCTGGAGGTTTCTTCGAGGTACTTGGGCCTCATTGGATGCCATACCACAGGGCTCTTGCGGCTGATATGTAATGAGTGGTCGTGATTATATCGATGTTGAGCGAGGTCATGTTGGTCATGTATCAGTCGCTAGCCTTATCATCCATCATTGGTGATATATAATACAGTACCGCTATATAAATTACTCTGCCCACAGTTCATGCTTAAAAAGTAGTTATTATGTGCGCAGCGTTTTTGTCTCTTGGGATCAGCCTACTGACCTGGAGTTAACAAGGCTCCTTTTTACTCTCAGATATTTTTCACACCATGGATGGAACTTTACCTGCTCTCCATAAACCACTAGTATTTTTCAAAGTTTTAATTCAGTTTGGTTTACATTTATAATTTATAGTCCATACATTCATTAGTAAACAGAAATTTTCTTGGAAATTCCTTGAACAAATATATTGAAACATTTAAAAAAAAATTAAGAACCTGCCTGGACAGGTAGCCCCACAGTGATATATAGCTCAATTTAACTTTGTATTCATGAAATGTAGCCTTTGCTATTGCGGGTCATTTGTTTAATCAACTTTCCTTTTGGAGGTGAATATATGTAATCCACATGAGAAAACACTGCTCTAGTTTGAAAGTGACTTAAAAATAAAAAAAACTGGAAAACCCTAGACTTCTATTTCCGTTTTCTTTCATGACAGCAAATGTGAAAACTTGGCCTTCATACATGTCCAGGGATGTATGTAGTGTCCCAGGGTTCCCCGTTACCTGATGGCGTTTCTGGTGGTGGGATGAATGTTGTAGGCAGGTCAGGCATGTCAGCTGGCTTATGGCAGGATTCCTTTTTTTATCTCCGTAAAGAAACTACCACACATTTATTTAATTCTTGCAGAGTCAGGAAATTAAATATACAGACTAATATACACTTGATATACACAATCATTTCCGAACATGGATGTTAGTTAATATAAGCAAGTAAAAGGTTTTATAGATCTCTAAAGGCGATTGTTGAAACTATATATAGATCTGGGGCACAGGCACAATATATATATATGTGTATAGCCACGACTACATGGTGTGCCCAATCATATTAGACATCTTCGGGGTGATATATGCAAAAACAAATTGATATGGTGGTTAAAACTCAATTGCAGTTGAGTGCATCTTTTATTTGATGCATTTTTTATAGCAAAAAAAAACAAATAGCCTATCTTAAATTGGAATGGTATTTACAAAATTATGATGGTTAGTGAGATAAATATAATCAGTTTAAAAAATATACAAAGAATTAATTTTGGGGGATACATTTGATTTATCTCAGGGATTCAAAATTGCCATTAAAATTGGATTGAATTAATGTGGTATGTTTCAAAGACAGATAAAACATTAAAATTTGTCCAATTTATCTCTCTCTGACAGTTGAAGTTAATGTAATTGCATGGGATTTTGCTGGCCAGTGAAGTTGCATTGACTAATTACATTGATTTAATAGTTAATTTTCATGACTAATTCAAATAATTGCTACTCAAACTTTGAGTTGAAAATTACAAAGAAATATGAGGTCCTTGTTATAATTATATGTCTGGGTTGTTTAGATGAATTGAGGCACGGAGTTTAAGGTTAAATCAGCCATGTAATAACATTCCGCATAGTAACACATCAATCAACTGGACAGGCAGCAAATTCAAATACAGAGGTACAGGACCCTCCATAAACAGAATATTATTCATTTATTATGAGTTCCTATCCATTCCTGCTGCCATGAGATATGTATATAAATCGCCAGTTGCCAGGGAGATGCAGTTCTTCTGTGTTTAATGCCAGCTTTGTTGTTTATGCTGTCTGCATGCTTCAACAGTCATCATCGCAGAACACTGGCCGCTGATTGGCCGTGTGTGCATAATTGATGAGGGGTGCATATTTCAGGATGGGTGGTTAGTCTTCACAGTGTTATCCATAGTAGTCATAAATAATAAGGATGCTGCCATCCACTATAATCATCCAATAATACTACAATGAACCAAGTGCCCTGGCTGTATTTAAACGCTCCAGGATTTTTTGGCCCGTTCCTATCAAGCAGGCTTGTTTAAGTCCCTCATTAACATTAAATGAGACAGTGTTGTTAACAACCTTGTGTGATCTGCATGGTAATGAGATTTTTGTAATAGATGCATATATATATATATATAATTCTTAAAATAGTTCTTAAAAGTATTCTTGTTTTTTACCCAAAGAATTATCTGCCTTGCTGTTTTTCCAAAGGTTCTTTAGCATTATCTTTTTATTTAAAGATAGGCTTGCACTGAGCAAACAAGATAGTCATAAAGAGACAGTCAGTCATAAAGAGACAGTCAGTGTTTGTATAGTCTAGCTGGTTACCTAAGCTTGTTATCCAAGCATTTATGTTTCCTGCCTATTCTGTGGCTAAACAAGTTTGAATAATTTTCTGCCTGTGAATGCAGAATGTCAATGTCAATTCAAGAGTGAAATGTGTTAAAGAAGATTGGAACCGGAAAAATCATAAAAACTTAAAAGTTTACACACCAAGTGTGTGATACTTGGGGATGGGCTAAGTTTTGTTTCTTTCAGAAAATCTATCAACCTCTTCTTAAGATCAGGCCTTTGTTCTTGCTCTTATACCAAGCTTCATTCACTCTTTGGGTCAGTTCTTTCAGAATAAAAATGTGTCAATCTGGGATAGCTGACATTATCTTTTAAGCTCAAAAGTCTATCACTTTAATTGGTACAGATTGACAGTGATGCTCCTGACAAGGAATCAACAACTGGGACAGATAGATTATGCTGTTTTAGACCAGAAATATACCGTTTTGTTACAGCTGGATTATGTTTAATTATAAGACTGAGATCTGAGCAAAGCATGAGAGCTAGCTTTGTCCTTTCAGAAAAAAACTACCTTCTTCTCTGTAACAGCTTACTTGAGTTCCTTCTGACCACAAATCTGACACTTTGAAACATATTGGTAATGTAATTTTTTTTTTCAGAACAAGAATGTAATACTTTGAGACATCAGTATTATGTTCTTTAAGAACAAGATTCTATCTCTTTACAACAGCTTTACAATTTTCCATCAGGCAAAGATTTATTAATTGCAGGAGAGTTTTAATGTGTTGTTTCATACAAATAACCTCTACTTAATAACAGCTGGCTTTTATCATTATTTTTCAGGCCAAAAGTTTTTTTTCAAAACATGAATGTACCACTTGGACAGCTGGGTTAGATCTTTTAGAAAAGCATCTACCTCTTTAGAACAGCTAGCATGATGACTACCTTGTGAAAGACCAAAACTCTACCACATTACTTTCAGGCCAAAACCTAACTGCATTAAGATATCACGGCTAAGTTAACCTTCCACTTGGAGAGAGCTTGACTGTGCTGTTTCAGACAAGATTCTATCACTTTGGGAGTGTTATATTATGTTCTTTTAGACCAACACTTACAAATAACTCCATTATGCTCAATAAGACAAGGGTCTTGGGACAGCTAGGCTTTGTATTGTTATGGAATACAGTTCTAACATTTAAGCACAGCTGGGTATCAAACAAGGTTCTAACTACCCGAGGCAACTTAAGAGATCATTAAAAATGAAAAAAAATTTAACTGAATGTGCAGGTGTTCCACCATTTACACTGACCTGGCCTTGCTAATTAATTCCGATTCCACAAGAGGAACTTTATATACATTCTTCCTGCTACCTGGAGGTCTCCCAGTACCCATAATGATTATCCAGATCCCAGAGGGCTCTTCATACAGAATGGTCAATATGCTGACTGATGGCTTTATTCACAGGGCATCAATAATAAATACTTCTAATTTTCATACATGGCAGGTCATACATGGAGAGTATGTGTCAGCAATTTTCAGCAACTTGGTGATGAATTCTTTCCTGTCACAGTAGTCATCATGACGCTGAAATTTTTTCCTTCTGAAATAGAATCATTGCAGATTTTGACTTGGATTTGAGTGGTCTGATTGTATGAACTGACTATTTTATTTATGAGCTGTGATATACTGTATTTAGTTATGCTATCTCCACTCCAGAACCCTGTAAGGTCAAAATGTCAATACCAGTGTAAGACTGGCATTGGTACTGATCCATTATTGTCTACTCCTTCAACCATTTGTCAAATAAAAGTGTGCATTTTTGTAACTTGTAGTATTAAATACCTTAGCTTTGCAAAATTGGAACCTTTGATGAACATTTTTGGGTTTTTTTTCCATGCAGAACTTCATTCCTGATTAATCATCACCTGATACTATAAAAGGTAAATGTTGATTGTAACAAGAAACGTTAATACCCTTCTAGCAAGGAAACATTCTATCCATGATGGAAGAAATACCTCTTAGACCTTCAACATAGCTAAGGTCTCAATTGGTAAAGGTTTTGCCTCTGTATAATGTAGCAGATAATGCCAGGTTCTTTTCTTAAATTCTTTACACACACATCTCTTACTTAGCAGACCAGAGAGTTCTTTATCTCTCACAAAGTCGGGATGAGAAGCAGGGAATGGGGCAATTTTAGGATACTTGTTCCCTGGGTATGTTTTTGCCCTGTCGTCTACAAACTTAATGTAGGGCCATGCGTGCCCATTATTATACATCCCTCGGGTTGGATCAGAAGACTTGTATGTGATTGATTAAGGTTAAACACCAGCCATGATGGGTTGTATATGAGGCTGTAGGTACGCAGCCTAACATGCTAGCTTGGCACAGTCGTGGCGGTGGTTAGTGCGTCAGCATTTTTATCTGCTGCTTCTGTGGCTTCTGTTGTCACTGAGCTCGATGTGAACCAGCTGCACCCACCGTGAATCCCACGCCATCCATTTCTGATTTTACATGGTCCCTCCAGACTTCACAAGCGACTTCCTCTTCACCAATGTGTATTTCACAGAATCCTGGTGGCTTCCATGTATTCCTTGCTGACTTTATTCAATCCATTTAGATTTGCCATTATCTGAGTGGAGTTCATTTGACCAAATGGGTTTCACAAAGACAATGCAGATTTAGCAAATGCACCACCCTGAATCTTTTGACATTCATGTTGTTTTACATGATGACTTCATAAGTCTATGTAGATCGTTATAGTTGATTTCACACAGATAATTTTGGATTTTCGTGATCCCAGTATAATCTACATATATTCCATGATGACTTCATCAGGTCCATATGGTTTTCTTATAGTTGTGCAGTAAATTCCACTTGGTTTGGATTTCAATGATACCAGATTGATCCAGGGATGTCTAAAATTAATGCATGTTGCTTATCTTTATTCTAGAGATTCTTCTATACATTTGAACAAAAAATTTGCATCATTCTTTACCAAAAAATCCATGTGACCCCATATAATGTTTGAATCCAATAAGCCACATTCCTTTTTTAAGTCACTTTTGGAATTAAAGGTAATAGTGATATATTTATGGTTATATAAAAAAAAATATTAGTTATTTATCTGTCAGTGTCATTTCACTCATAAAATTCACAGCAAATCATGAATTAATAAATGTTCTTTAACACACAAAGACATACCTGGTAATCTTTAAATCACCCATTGTTAAGTTCAGACAACGTGGAGTCCGTGTGGTATAAGCAACTGCTACATTATTGATATAGGTTGTCCTAGAAATGAATAGGAGAGGTGAATAATTAACAATTAGTGCTATGTTATCCTATGAGGCACTTCATCAGTCTGGTTTTGTGACTGTTCTTGTCTGCCTCCAATAATACAAGCAGCCTAACTAGTTGAAGATCCAGACCCCACAGACTGGCTGTCTGGCCACAGTCTGTTCAACTGACAGGCCATGACAAGCATAATATGCCATAATTATATTTAAACAATATGGGATTATTATAATGTTTTATTGTTATTAAACTGATTTTAAAGGTATAATATACATTTTTATGATGTTATTAAGTATTTGGGAGTTTTGCAGTTTTATATTATTTAAAAATATTAATATTGTAATATAATATACAATTAAATTTCATTGTTATGTTGATTGCAGCAATGAAAATTCTTCATTTTGAAGTGTTTAAAAGTCCTCCGGGCTACTGGTATAAAGTTTTTTTTTAGAGTACCTGCAGGGATTACTTTTCATAGACATGGGCACTCTCAGATGAAATTCTCAGGGAAAGAGAGTAAGTTACATGTGGACAAAATGTATAGTTAATGAAGATCTGCAAATTTTTAGCGAACCTGTGAGCTTATGCAATGGTGCGGCATCGTCTGTCGTGCGTCGTGCATCGTCTGTACATTAACCATAGCTATCTCAAAAATGGCAGGATCTAGCATCACCAAATTTTTTGCAAATAATCAGTCATCCAAAAAACTATATCTGATTTTGTTTAATTTTTTTCTAACTGCATTTTCTTAGATTTTATAGGGGAAAAGCTAAAAAAACTTTAAAAATGTTCTTCTCCGAAATTGTCCAGCCAAATTGTCCAATATTTCACAGAAATGATCCCTTGAACAATCTTTCTCAAGTTTGTTCGAATGGTTCCTGTTCGGAGATTCTTGGCCAAGGTAAAGGAGGTTGAATTTAGTCATCTGTCCAAAAAAGCATATTAAAATTTAAATCTCAGAAACAGCTGTAGCTATCATCACCAAATTTTATGCCAATGTTGGCCACATAGATCATATCTGAAATTGAGGTATTGGTGGCGCCACCTGCATCGGCCTTTTTTGTACAGGGTCATCAGTGCCTGTATCACACTGAGGGCTACAAAAAACTTCTTCTCTGAAACCATATGGCCAAAATGTTTAATATCACACAGAAATGATCCTAGGGTAGTGCTTTCTGAAGTTTGTTCAAATGGTCTCTTTTCAGTGACTTTTGGCTAAGTTATGGGAAGCTGAATTTAGTCATATGCCATAACAGCCCATTTTAGCTCAGTGGCTACAAAGATCTTCTTCTCAAAAACCACTGGGCCAAATTCTTAAATCTTATCCTCAGATGATGATAATTCAAGTTTGTTCAAATGGTTTTGGTTCAGTGCTTTTTGGCTGAGTTACGGGAAGCTGAACTTAGCCAGTTTGCTGTATCGTCCTATATGAGTTATAAACCTGCGAAATGTTTTTCAACTGATGCCACTGAAGCCAGTTTGTTAAATATTTTACAAGAATAATTCCTACAATAATTCTTATAATAATTGTCATTAATGGTTCCACATGAACGATTTTTGGCTGAATTATGGAGATTGAATTGAGTCATTTTACCATATATGTTAGCTGTGTGATGCTGTTACATCTAGCCTGGCACCAGTTTATCAGCATCTATTACATCATGCCACTAGACATTTAGATTTCAGGTTATCTTTGGTTAATATTGACAAGAGAGTTTTTTTAAAAGCATTTTAATAATTTAGATTTATGATTTAAGTTATTCATCATACCAGGCAATGTTACAATCATGGATATTCAGCTCTCTGTGGCTATATAAAGACAACTGTACGTGGATTATAAATTATTGGTATCCCTACTCAACGTAATTCAAGAATTTGCCATCAATGAGATATATCTGTATTTTTATTTTGCATTCAGTATGCATCCGTAATAATTTTACATATATTCCTGATATCTTTTTTTTATAAAAAGTCAGCTGAAAAGCATTTTATATTGGGAAAATAAATTTCAAAGTTATTTCAAGTAGGGACCACTTTTGTGTTCAGATGGCAGCACTTGGTTTACCATTGGCAGATTGTCAGTGCCTTGATGTTGGCCTTTAGCCAAGATGATGTCAGCTCTATAAATAGTTTTGGCACAGTGCCAGGATTGGAAGAAGTGCAGCCAGGTATAGGTCAAGAGTTCTCTCAGTGCAGTAGCTGCATTCTATATATAGCTTTGGCAGACTGCTCACTGCATCATATTTGGCACCAAAGTTCAGCCTGAATCTATTTATAGCTTTGGCAGAGTGCCAGCTGTGTCAGATTATGCAACAGGTCAAGAGTTCACTCAGTGCAGCCAGGTACAGGTCAAAAGTTCCGTAGTCTGGCCAGGTGCAGGTCAAGAGTTCACTCAGTGCAGTAGCTTGAGGCAGCAATTTGTCACAGGTCACTCGGGGGCAACTGCCTTACCCACCTAAGCCTTGTCAGCCCAGTGCATCAAACTTTGGGGAAGTTTGATGTATTGGACTGATATTTTGACCTGTCTATGCGTCTTTGATGGTATTCTCATTTACAAGACAGGTGGTGCCACGTACATTGACATTTGCACAGTGTATGTGCCTGCTTATTTCTACAGAGGAACTTGATATATCAGCCTGACATGGGCATATTTATACATATGGAATAGCTTTGTTGTATACAAGACTGGTGGTGCCACCTACGATAATTTTTGCACAATGTGTGTCCCTGCTTATTTCTCAGGAGGGGTTTGATATATCAGTCTGAAAATTGGCATATGTGTGTATCTCTGATAGCTTCAAAGTATACAAGACTGGTGGTGCCGGTTACAATCGCTTTTGTGTTGTGTGCACCCATGCAAGAATTTCAGCAGTGATGTTTGTGTAATTGTTTCTTATTCAAAATGTTTAGTACTTGCATTGTTCATATACATGAAAAGTAATGGTCCAGCATTGAAACATTATACCTGGTGTATTTCCCAATGCACAGGTTCGCATTAGGCCTGTAGGCCTTGTTATACATTTTACATAATTACTCATCCTTTAAACCAAAAAGGCCTAAAACATGAGTATTTTAGAAGGATATTTTCTTGGGATTCTTGGGATATTCCCTTTTGACCTCTGCAGCCGATGGTTAACGTTTCTATCAGGTTCATGTCTTCCCCTTTTTAACATGAACAGTATCTGCCCGGAGACTAGTTTGATTACTGACAGAGCTAGCTGTCTCATGTAGTTTGTGGAGACAGCTCAGGGTCTTGATTACCATAAATTATCAAGTGGACAAAATCGTCATCAGTATCATTCGCCAAGTCAGGCAGTCAGGTCAGGGCGACAGATCAATCAAAATCGTTCTTTGATTATGGCGTAAGTGTCAATGTGTTCTGGCAGCTCCTCGTGACTTGTCCAAATATCATTGACAAATCTTGCTATTGTGAATATGATATTGCCAGAGGTTTACTGATTATTTCTCGTGGTTTGCGAGGACCTGCAATATAACAGTGCTGGTATGAATAGAGAAGTGCATGCCGCAAGTTCCAAGAGGGGCATGGATATTGATCTGTTCTGTATGGAGGCTGCAATAGCAGCATTGTCTGCTGTAATAACTTTTCTGCATGGAGAGTGAAGCAGTCTCCAGCAACATCAATTAATTCCAGATAAACGGCAACCTAGTGGGCATTGTCTTGTGAGAAGACACCAGTCTATAACTGGAATGGAGGACGGTTTCTCACTGAGAGTCCCAGCAGTGATATAATCCTCTCCTTCGGACCTGATCAGTGTTCTCACGGATGGATTTACTGGAGGTCAATCAATGTGAACCCTGTCTGTATCAGTTTTCTGGTGGACCACAAGACATCCACGTGGAAACCGGGATAACCCCTACTGAATCACGTCGGTGGAGACAGAAAGACCCGCTGTGCTGGCGCTCCCAGCCAGCTAGTTGAGACACATGTTGAGGTTTGGTGCCAGCCACTCAGAGAGTGAATCATTATAAGTAAAAAATCAGTGTTATTGGAGGTGTAATGTAATATATAGTGCCGTGGTTTATCAGAATTGGAAAGGACAGCTACCTCCACTGTCTCAAGTGTCATCCAGTACAAAAAGGTCAACAGAACTAATCTGAATATGAAGCTGGAATAGCTTCACCTAGGCCACCTTACATGCTCATAAAAAACTTTCAAGGCTGTGATTCTGGGTCTGGTTGAATAATACAGGACAGCTCACAGTAGTGAAAATCGGATGCTGGTGGTCATCCATTCATTCTCGTTTAGTTTAAATTTGTATGCAGGAAGGAGAACATCTGTTAATGATGTTCACAACACATGACCTGTATTGAGTTTGTACTTCAGCATTCATACTGTATTTATGATATTTCATTGTTTTCTATTCATACAAGCTCAGACTTACAGATGAATATACGCATTGATTGGAAGAACGATACTGGTTATACACTTCAGCAACTGCTTATGACCTATTGATTTCTATAACCTAGGCTGACCAGATCAGTGCTAGCAGTGATTTTTGTGGTCTCTGCAAGCAGGTGCAGCCATTGGAATCCAGCAGCAGGTGGCTGGTGGCACTCTTAGAATCGGACATTACGTACATTGCACCTGCTGTGTAGAGTGACATCAGATCTGTAATAACGCCCAGAACACCAGAAGCTGGGTTAGAGAGGAGTTTTAGTATCCACGTGAATTACCTTCTGTGTCCTCCGACACTTCCTAGTTATAAAACAAACTTCAACATACGCCTGCCATCTCGTGTGTAAGCAGTCTGATTGGATGTCATTGATGCCACCGGTGTTAGAATTGCTGATCATTGACAGAACAAACAAAATTTAATGCAGCGTCGACGTTGTGTGTATTTTGGAAAAAGTCGATATGAGCACATGACCTCACCAATGAAGGTGATCTGCTAAGCGTTCAGAGTAGTGTTTAGAAAAGAGTGAGATTGATCACTACATTAACAAATGTTTGTACACGACCAGTTCAGCTGTGTACTAGAACCCTAAACTATCACTTTGTGTATCTCTCTGAATCTATACCATATGTGAGTGAAGCAGGAACTTTATGTAAAGAGAGCAAGGTATTTGTGAATAATCAGTCAGATACAGAACAAACCATCAAACAAAAAGTGAACTCCTAGTAAACCAGAATAGTGAGCTGTTGGAATTCAACATTTCTGTGTGTTATATATTTTACACTATGGAAGATAATGCTTTTTGACTGTTTGCTGAGGTTGACCAGATACTGAACTCTGTTTGTATCTCATATTGCATGACTCTGGCAAACACCATCAATTTCTTGTACATCTTCTCTGCTTTGTGATGCAATTTTTTCACAGTTGACCTGATAATTTGATCAAATTGTGATTCTATTGAGGATTTATGTTTCCATATACATCTTCTGGATACTTCTTTCATACAAAACCCATTGAAAGTTTGATGTTTTCAAAACAGAATCCATTTAGAAGCTGATGTTTTTTCACATAGTTGGTTTACAGTCAGATGCCTTCACAAATGGATGGCCTGATGTTGACTCTTCACTGTCTGATGATTTAATTGATCTGTGACGTGCATTTGGTTTTATTGTATTAAACAGATAATTCTTACAACAGGTCATCTGATTCCATTGAAGTGAAATTATAAGCTACTATAAAGTTAACACAGTGGCAACCATCACTTTTACTTGAGGACAAAGGGCTCAGGATCATTTTTTGGTAAAAACGAGTTTGTCTGATTGAATGCAGACAGTCCCAATGGTGAATGATCTATATCAACAGATTGTCTTCTTAATACAGAACCGGAACACTTTATTACCATAAGATAAACTGTTAATGTGCGGTATTGTACAGAAAATAGATTTGATACAGAGATTAGTATTTGGACAAGACATTGTTGGCCACAGAATAGTGTTGGGTGACAGTGTTACTACCCACTGGGTTATATTCACTTAGACTCAGAGTATTGATTCCTTATCTTGAAGCCACAGAGCCAAACGGAATCCCTTGCAGTTACCTGCTCATGTGAACTGTTCATTGTTCGGCTGTACCGCCAAGTGGACTGTTTATGCCTGGTCTTTTGTCAAAGGATAAGAGACAATTTCGTTTATCCTAAAGTAACAGTTCGTTTTGGAAAATGGTGAAAAAACAGTACCCTGTGGATGGTGGATGTGGTTGATCGTGTCATATACGGAGTTTCCATGAAGTCATGTGGGGCTGCCACGAGGCCCAGCAGTTCCTTCTTCTGTAAGAACGCAGCATCCGTCACTGTCCTATCGTTACAGAAATGGCTGTGACAGCTCACCTTTTATTGATGTGTGTCCTACTCTCCCAGGGATCATCGTATGATGAATTATTTCTGGATTTAGAGGTAAGACCATGTCCTGGTAACATGCTTTCCTTTCTGACCCCAATGTCCGTTAAAGATCACAAAAATCCTACCACTGTTCAATACCATGTTCTTTTAAGTTTACATCATCACCTTACTAGACTGTGAATCCAATGTAAATTGTAAATTAATTGCATAATCAAGCCCTACAATGTTCATTTGAGGGAAATTCTGACCCAGAAATCCTGTGGTTTCATTACCTGATTTCTGTGCACCTGGTTACCAGGCTGAGCAGCCAGGCACCTGACAGCAGGAGCTATGGAGGTCATTTTAAGAGGTCTAGATGAGCCAATCAGTGTAAAATAGGGACCCAAGGAAGGAACAGACAGTTACCAGAGGTACAAGCTAGTACTGAACAATCATGCATGTCACCTGCCTCACACTAACACAAACTGCAATCAAGAAGAACATTTGTATTTTAAAAGACATTCATTTTACTGGTCTTGGAAATTAAGAATTAGCCTACACAGGAAAGATAATTAACAGTTTGAGATTTTAAAAGCCTTGAAAGGTGTTAAGCTGTAGTGAGGATGATAATGATTACTTTATTTTTGCTTCATTGATTTTTTTCGTACCAATCTTAAAGAGAATATTTTCAGCAAAAAGCATTAAACAATTATGTTAATACAGCAAAATTTTACTCTTTTACATTATTGGTTTCTATTTTTTTAAGCTGTACGTTATGTTTTATCTCAGGTCTGCATAACCCCATGACATCTTTCCTCCTGCATATTTTAAATTCAGCTTTCTTGTGTTACACATTGGACTATTTGGTTAAGTTCTCAGGTATGTTGCAAAAAAGTCAGGAAAATTATCAGAATGACACACTTTAAATCTTCTATTCCAAAGGAACCAAACTGGTCACTATATTTACTTTACTTGAGTAAATCAGTCTTAAGGTTTTAGCAATATTTTTACATTAAAAACAGACATCTACATAACTGAGTCTCATGAACATTGTCAGCAAACTGATATATTTATCTCAATCTTTTTATCAGCATATTTCATATATTTGACAATGGTTATGTTTGATCCACTTTTCAGTATTTGATACTCTCTCACCCACAATGTTGACCTTATATTCACTGCCTTGTGTTTCCTCATCAGTGGTAGATCCAGATGGGGGGGGGGGGGGGGGGGGGTTGTCTGGACCCCCTTCCTTTTGAGCCCCAACAACTTTTAATATAGGGTCTTAAACCAATTTTGCCTGCCTGGACCCATCCCTTTCTGGATCAGGGGACTTTTTAGCGAACCTGTGAGCTTATGCGATGGCGCAGTGTCGTCCCTGGTGCGTTGTCTGTACATTAACCATAGCTATCTCAAAAACGGCAGGAGCTAGCATCACCAAATTTTTTGCAAATAAACAGTCATCTGAAAAACTCTATCAGATTTTGTTTTTTTTTCTAACTACATTTTCTGAGTTTTTATAGGGAAAAAGCTAAAAAAACTTTAAAAATCTTCTTCTCCAAAACTGTTCAGCCAAATTGTCCAATATTTC